>CM051828.1:105327302-106577302 GCA_028451465.1 Erethizon dorsatum | reverse complement strand
TGGTGTCTAGACACATCTTCAAACACTATTCTTTTACTAATCCACATTTAGCTAATTGAAAAGCTGGGCGTCAGGCCTCTGACTCTTAAGGAATCCGTTGAAGTGTAAATGAGCTAGTCCTTGTATGTTGGAATCAAGCTAGGCGCTTACTAAAGCCTCCAGGCCCGCTCACTCAGGGCCTTCCAGGTCAAAGATGGGGCTCAGGCTGATCCTCTCTTACCTGTGGAGTCATCGTAGAGGGATCTGGCTCAGGAGCAGCTTGCTGCTGTTCAGCACTTTTGTTCTTGGCCCCACTCTCCAAAGGTTCTTGCTGGACAGTTGTCTTATTCCCAGAAGGGACAGACGGTGGTGGCAGTAGCTGGGATTTAGAATGGCCCTGCGAGGGGCGGGAAGGAGATGCCTGAGAACGGGGCAAGTAAGACTGGGAATGGCTCAAATAGGACTGCGAGGAGGAAGAGGAGGAAGAATAAGAAGAGGTGGGCGCCAGGTAGGACTGGGAAGGTGGGGACTGCGAAGGGGACGGCTGAGCTGGAGGAAGGTAGGGCTGAGACGAGGAAGGGGGATAGTAAGAGGGTGGTGGTTGAGGTGGGGGCATATACGATTGGGATGGGGGTATATAGGACCCGGGCGGTACAGGCGGCGATTCAGGTGGGGAATCCAGCTCCATTGGAACCAAACCAGGAGGTCCATCCCGCTGGTGGTGGAGCATCTGGTGTTTGTACTGCTGCTGCTTTTGATAGCTGAGGGCCGGTCCAGGCGGCGGGGGCATCGGTGGCGGCGGTGGCTGCCAGTCTCCGTAGCCGCCCCCCGGCATTACTGGCGGGGGCGGCAGCGGGGGCGGAGGAAGGTGGTGGGGCTGGAGCACACACTGCATTTGCTTCTGGTGCATTTGCTGCAGCTGCTGGAGCTGCGCCAGGTGTTGCTCGCGGAAGCTCATGAAGCCCGAAGAGGAGGGGGCCGCGGGAGCCGTCGAGCTCGAGTACCCAGGCCCTGGCGAGGCCTCAGGAAGCGCCACCGGTGGCGGCGGCGGGACCGGCGGCGGTGGGTAGTGGCTGCTCCCGCCATACCGGCCCCAATTCGGGTACATAGCGAAAAAGAAGACGCAGGGCTCGTTCAGGCGCCGTTACTCGTCGCAACCGACCTCCAGGAGCCGCGGCGGCGACGGCGACAGCCGGAACTCGCGGCAGCTACAGGCCCCGGAGCATGTAAACGGAGCGCGCCAGTGCGCCGGCGCTACCGAGCGGGGCCCGCGGCCGGGAAGGCGGGGACCGTACCAGCGCGATTACGCCTGCGCAGTAGCACCGAGAGGCGAACAAAGGTGAGATAGAGCGACCCTTTGCTTGTTGACTCGCGGTTTCCATCTTTCGTCAAGTTTGGGTAATGCAGGCACGAGTAGAATGTTCTCATAGAAATGAGGAACCATAGAGTCTCACAACTGAAAGGGATGGTAGAGATCCTATCGCTTTATGGGTTCATTTTTGAATGAGAGGGAGAGAAAAAAAAAAGAAAGAAAGAAAAAAAGAAAAAAAAAGGTTCCATCCACAATAGCAACAATCGCAGCAGCAGCGTCAATAATAATAAAAAAAGCAAGGAATAACTCTAATAAGAAATATGTAGAGCTTATATGAAAGCTACAAGATCATATCTGATAATAAAATTAGACTTGAAATAATAAACTATTATCCTGAGTAAAAAGAAGGAAATTTGGAAAGATGTCAGTTTTTCCCAAATTAAATGAATAGACTTAAGTAAATTCTACCCAGAAGTCCAACTGGTAACGAAGCGGTGAAGAATGGAAATGTATTTTGAAGACAGAAGGTAAGACTGCACCAACTCCTGCAGGCATATATAATAGACAACATCTGCAGGTATTGTAAAAGAGGAGAAATGGAATTTTTTAGGATATTTCAACACATAAAACTCTGTGTTGGAGAAACTTAGACATCAAGCAAAAAATGGAAAAAACAAATACAGAGATTTCTAGGAAAGTCGACCTAGAAAATAATCTTCCTAAAAATCTCTCAGCATGATATTAAACAAGAACTTCTTTGGCTTAAGTAGACCACTGAAAAGCAAAGGTGATACACCGAATTCTGAAAAGAGAGTACCTAATTTTGAGACTATTCAGTGTGTGAAGGTGTCATTGTGTACCACTTAAAGATCTGACTTTGCTTGCATCATAGCAACCCAGATCTTCACCCCTTTCAGGAGATCAATGTGCATGGAAAGTGGGACGGCTAAATATCCTTCTGAAGGAAGAGCTCCTATTCTCAAGTAGGAGTTTAATTGTGTTTCTTTTAACTTTTTATTGAAGTATAACCTATATATGTGATACTACATGCATAAATATACAGCATAGTGAATTTTCACAAACCAATCACACTTGTGAAACCAGAGCCCAGATCAAGAAACAGAACATTACCAACCTAGAAATCCAAGTTAATTGTATTTTTAATATTTTTCAATTAAAAATTCCCTTTTGAAAAATATAAAAAAATATATAGGGCCGGTGAGATGGCTCAGCTGTGTAAGCACCTGCCTGGCAAGCGCGAGGTCCTGAGGTCGACCCCCGGTACCCACAAAAAAAAAAAAAAAAAAAAGTAATTCACTATAGTAATAGGCTAAAGGAGAGAATAATGTGATCATCTTGTTAAATGCAGAAAAGTAATTTGAAATAAGTTTCAAATTAAATTTTAATGTTAAAATTTCATGATTTTTAAGCCAGATGTGGCAGCCCACACCTGTAATCCCAGCACTTGGCAGGCTGAGGCAGGAGGATTGCCCTGAGTTTGAGGCCAGCCTGAGCTAAATAGTGAGTTTGAGGCCAGCCTGAACTACAAAGACCGACCCTGCCTCAAAAAAAAAAAAAAAACAAAGAAACAAAAACCAAACATAATTACGATATTTTAAAAAGCTTAGTATTATGGTTGGCATCTTAAATGTTCTCAAGAGAACCTACATTAAAGGCTTTTTTAACAGCCTGTGGTGTTTCTTTTTTTTTTTTTTGTGAGTACCGGGGGTCGACCTCAGGGCCCGGCACGCCAGTGGTGCCCATGCCGCTGAGCGATATCACCGGCCCCTTTTTTCGTATGTGGGATCCGGGAGTCGAACTCGGGCCCTCGCGCTTGCCAGGCAGGCGCGTAGGCCGCTGAGCCATCTCACCGGCCCCAGCCTGTGGTGTTTCATGGAGGCAGTGGAATCTTTAGGAGGTGGGGCCTAGAGAAAGGAAATTAGATCGTTGGGGGTGTGGCCTTGAAGAGGATATTGGGACCCTAGCCCCTCCCTCTTTCTCTTTGCTTCTTGGCTGCCATAAGGTGAAGTGGCATTCTTAGCCAACTGCCCCTAACATGAAAACTGTGCTGCCACACCCCAAAGCAACAGCAGGCATGGACTGAAAACCCTGAAACTATGAGCCAAAACATACCTTTCTTCCTTTTAAATTGGATAATATATTTAGCAAACAAAAAATAAAAGGGAGGACGGTGAGATGGCTTAGCGGCGTAAGTGCCTGCCTGGCAAGCGCGAGGGCCCGAGTTCGACTCCCGGAACCCACATATGAAAAAAGGGCCGGTGATATCACTCAGCAGCATGGGCGCCTGCTGGCGCACGAGGTCCTGAGGTCAAACCCCGGTACCCACCAAAAAAAAAAGAGTAGCTACTGAAAACTACAGTAACTCAGGGGTAGAGCACTTGCTTAGTGATGCCCTGAGTTCAACCCCCAGGACCTCAAAACACAGTCAATCAAACAGAACAAAAAACCATAGCAGACCTCACCCTTAATGGAGAAAAATTTAAAGTTTTTCAGCTACAACAAAGAATAGACATTCATAATCATCACAATTGTGGGGGGGTATGGGGGAAGAGAGAGGGGGCTATAAATATTCTTTATACCTTAAAATATACCTTATATAATATATGCAATATTTCATATTACCTACTTATATTGCACAAGAATTCATACATTCGACAGTACACAAACATAAATATATGCCTCAATAAACTATTGCATTCTTTTACATGAGAAAATTGAAGGAGAATGGAGAAGCATAAGAGTAGGTTGAGAAAATTTTGAAAAAATTCTAGTAAGATTTTCCCCACACTCTTAAACATGGCTCCAGTTTATGGAATGAATACTTTTTTTTTTTTTTTTAACAGAACATCCATTTCCTTCCTTCTTCCTTCTCAATAAAATCCCTATTTTCTTCAACTCTCCACATCTCCCTTACATACCATATGTCACTCCACAAAAGCTGACCATGTCCAGCTCCTGAAGTATGTCCCAGTTGGACAGTCACGGTGACCTCTTCCCTCTTGTAATTTGTTAGCTCAGGTATTCTGGATTAACAGCATGTCATTTTTTCTTCTTTCTGCCATACTAAATGGTTCTTATCTCTCTCTTCAATGGGTGTGGACAAGGAGTTGGTGTTTACAGCCAACTGGGGACCATGAACAAAGCTGGATTGATGACAAAGCCAACCGAGAATCGAGGGACATGGAGCTGTAACCCTAAGTGCACTGTGCACCAAGCTGCATTACCTTTGAAATTCTTGCTAGTCAAGGTGCATTTCCTTATTGTTGGGACTGAGTTAGGACTTCTGCTACTTGCACTGAAAATATCCTAAGCGAAACCTGGATACCTGTCTATCTCACTGATTATTCTCGCCCGAATCAGTTGATACAGAGATGATCATAAAACACCCCCGCCTGAGGCAGGGTTTCACTCTCCAGTCCATGCAGTCCAGGCTGGCCTTGAACTACTTGAACGGCCTTGAAGTTGCAGTTCTCCTGCCTCAGCCTCCCAGGTGTTGGGATTACAGACATGCCCCACCATGTACAGTTATTTTTAACTCTCGGACTCAAGTGATTTTCCTGCTACAGCCTCCCAAGTAGCTGGGACTATAGGCACACACCACCATGCCTGGGTTAAACAATGATTTTATATTACTATCATTCCTTCTGCATTTATTCATTGTTATCTTTCTGTATAAAAGTTTTCTTGTGTGTGTCTTCTGAGACAGGGTCTCACTATGTAGTTCAGGCTGGCCTTGAACATATGGTGATCCTCCTGCCTCAGCCTCTGCAGTGCTGGGATTCCAGACATGTGCCACCATGCCCAGACTTGTGTCATTCTGTTTTAAGTGTAGCGTCCAAATACCACAAAATTACAAGATTTAAACAAATACCACAAAATTACAAGATTTAAACAATACCCGCCAGGCGTGATGGTGCCCACCTGTAATCCCAGAACTCGGGAGGCTGACACAGGAAGACCGCTGCAAGTTCGAGGCCAGCCTGGGCTACAAAGTGAGTTCAAGGCCAGCCTGAACTGCACAGTGAAACCATGTCTCAAAAGACAAAATAAATAAATAAATAAATAAATAAATAAATAAATAAATAAATAAATAAATGCCAGGCATGGTGGCACAGCCTGGGTTCCATAGTGAATTCAAGGCAGCCTGGACTACATAGCGGGACCCTGTTTCAAAAAAAAAAAAAAAAGAAAAAACGCAAAAATAATTGTAAACAATATGCAGTCTGAGCATTTATTTTTTTTTAGTTTTTCTTTTTATTGTTGAGGATATTAATTTTTATTAGTACATGTTTGCAGTGTACTAATTCACGGTGAGAAGTTAGTACATGTACATAACACATCTTAATTCTTTTTACGTTCTTGTCCCCTCCCTCCATCTCTTGGTCTCCTTCCTGTGTGCAAAAGCTCTATTTCCCTGTTTCCTATTATCTTTTATTTTTGAGCATTAATTTTAATAGGCAAATTTAACCTAGTCACATTCATTGTGACTCCTATATGTTTGGACTTACTCTTACCATCTTACAGTACTTTCTATTTCCCATTTATTTTTCCCTCCGAATCTTCTGCATTTTTTTCTTTTTAAAAAAATAATCACACACATACACACACGCACACACACACACACAAATCACACAATGAAATATAAAAATCTCCATTGGTGCAGTTTAATATAGTTTGACAAATTCTGCTTTTATTTATTTATTATTTTATTTTTTATGTGGGTACCGGGAGTTGACCTCAGGACCTCGTGCTTGCCAGCAAGCGCTTGTGCCGCTGAGCGATATCACCGACACTTTTTTCCTTTATGTGTATTCTGGGAGTCGAACTCAGGACCTCGCGCTTGCCAGGCAGGCACTTATGCCGCTGAGCTATCTCACCGGCCCCAAATTCTGCTTTTAAAAAAACTGAGGTTCTCATTTCTATTTCTTTTCTCTGTTGGTTTAGGAGACATCCATTCTGTATCAGTTAGGATCAGGCTTGGCTATATATATGTATTTTTTAATTATAATTAAAACAAAACCCAGGTAGCCTTTTCCAGTGTGTTAGAAAATACAATCTCTCAGTTTTAAAGCTTGTATTACCTGATAGTTCTTCCACAGGAGAACAAACCTGTGGGAAAAAGTCTTATATACGATTATGTATTTTTGAAGTTTTGAAACTTAAAAAGAAATCACACTGTACCTAAGTTTACAATTTGCTTCTTTCTCTTAATGGGTCAGTTATTTCTATTTAATGTAGTTAAACCTCATTGATTGATTGCTTGACTGCAGTACTGGGGATTGAACTCAGGGCCTCATGCGTGTCAGGCAATTACTCTACCACTGAGCTACATCCCTAGCCCTTAAAAAAAAAAATTTTTTTTTTTTTTAATTTTGAAGCAGGGTCTTGCTAAGTTACCCAGGTTGGACTTGAACTTGTGATACTCCTGCCTCGGCCTCCTGAATAGTTAGGATTATAGGTTTCTACAACCACACCTGGTTTCTACCTCATTTATTATCAGTGTTATTATTTGTGGTAAAGTACACATAGAATTTCCATCTTAACCACTTTAAAGCACACAGTTCAGTAACTTTAAGTACAATCATATAATTGTGCAACCAGTTCTCAACAACTGTTATCATCTTGTAAAACTGAAACCCTTGTCCTTTAAACACTTCCAATTGTCCCTCCTTCCAGTTCCTGGCAACCATGTTTCTACCTTCTCAATACTATACATTTGATTACTCTAGATGCCTCTTGTAACTGAAACCATACGTTAATCTCTGTGTACTCAAGGCCAGCCTGGGCTACATAGTGAGTTGAAGACCAGCCTAAACTAGAGTCAGACCCTGTCTCAAACAAAAAAGTCTCATTAATTTTTAATTGATTAAATGTTGAAATAGTATTTTAGATAAATTGGGTTAAGTAAGATCTATAGTTAATTTTACCTGTTTCTCTTTATTTTTTATTTTTTTGTGGGTACCGGGGTTGAACTCAGGACCTCGCGCGCCAGCAGGCGCCTGTGCCGCTGAGCGATATCACCGGCCCTTTTTTTCGTATGTGGGTACTGAGAGTCAAACTCGGGGCCTCGCGCTTGCCAGGCAGGTGCTTACACCGCTGAGCTATCTCACCGGCCCTCTCTTTACTTTTTAAACTGTGGTTGCTAGAAAAAAAATTTTTTGGTTTGGTTTGGTTTGGTTTTTGAGACAGGGTTTTGCTATGCAGTTTGGGCTAGCTCAGGTTGGCCTCAAACTCATGGTGATCCTCCTGCCTCAGCCTCCCAAGTGCTGGGATTACAAGTATGTGCCTCAATGAAAATTTTAAATTAAATGTGGTTCTGTGAGATAGTGCTGTGCTAAGACCCTAGTAAGAACTAGGAAAACTGATAATAAAGAAAGCACAGTCTCTGGCATCAAAGAGCCCACAACCTAGTTGGAGAAGATAAGAATTTAGGACAAGAGTTGCAATATAATGGCATTAAGTGCATTGATAAAGATATATATCAAAGTGTATAGATTGAGGAGGGCCATTTGTGGACCTCGATAGAAAGGAGACGTGAAGAGAGCTATTAGGTTAGTCTACTCACAATGTATCTTTAAATTCCTGCTTTTGATGGGTATGGTAGCACATGTCTATAATCTCATCTTTTGGGAGGCTGAGGCAGGAGGATCCTGAACTCAAGAGCAGCCTGGGCAATATAGCAAGTTCTAGGCTAGCATGGTCTATATAGTAAGACCTTGTCTCAAAAAATTAAAATGAAAAAAAAATTTTTTAATCCTGCTTTTGATTCTTTTGGATACTCAGAAATGTAACTGCTAGAGCATATAATAATTTCATTTTTGAGGAACAGGCATACTGTTTTCTGTAGTGTAGTGGCTGTACCATTTTACACGCCTAACAGTGCACAAGGGTTCAAAGTTGTATAAATCCTTGTCATCTTTTTTATTGTAGCCATCCTAAGGGGAGTGAGATGGTATCTCATTCTGATCTCTCTTCCTCCACTCAGCCTCACCCCTCCTCTCTTTCTTGAGACAGCATCTTGCTATGTAGCCCAGGCTGGCCTCAAACTCTTTTTTTTTTTTTTTTTTTTTTTTTTTTTTGTGGGTACCAGGGGGACGACCTCAGGACCTCGCGCGCCAACAGGCACCCGTGCCACTGAGCGATATCACCGGCCCCTTTTTCGTATGTGGGTTCCGGGAGTCGAACTCGGGCCCTCGCGCTTGCAAGGCAGGCGCTTACGCCGCTGAGCCATCTCACCGGCCCAGGCCTCAAACTCTTGATCATCCTACCTCAGCTTCCTTTAGCCTCCAGAAAAGGGTTGGTCATTGTGATTTTGGTTTGCATTACCCTAATGATTAGTGATGGTTAGCATCTATTCATCTGCCTTTTGGCCATTTGAGTATTTTCTTTGAAGAATGTCTAAGTCCTTTGCCCCTTTTTAAACACAATTCATTCTTTTTAAATGCTCACAACATGCCATAGTTAAGTCACTTTTGAGGGACATATAGGTTGGTTTTAATTTTTCTCTATTATAAATAGCTGTGTAGTAAATATTTTCATATAATACTTCTTGTATGCATGTGAATATTTCTTTACACATATACATCATATTGCCCATCCTAAGGTATTTTAAAGTAAAGCACCTATACGATACCTTATAAGTAACCAAAAAATAGTTGGGGGGTCAC
Organism: Erethizon dorsatum; assembly: GCA_028451465.1. Classification (NCBI taxonomy): domain Eukaryota; kingdom Metazoa; phylum Chordata; class Mammalia; order Rodentia; family Erethizontidae; genus Erethizon; species Erethizon dorsatum. Next base: position 106,568,323 of record CM051828.1, on the reverse strand, counting down.
AGGACAGCAGTAATTTTTATTTTAATGCATCCTGTCAAATAGCAGTCTAAAATAGTTATGCCTGTTTGCACTTGTCAACATGAGTACCCACAGAGAATGGAAGGGAAAAAAAATGGAAACAAACCTTGTGTAAATGGGGAGGGGGAGCAGGATTGAAGGGAGAAGAATTGAAAAAGAAGAATTAAGATATATTATGTATAGGAACAAATTCCTTATGATGAATGTGATCTATATATATGACAACTATGTATTAATAAAAAAATAAAGTTAAAAATTTTTTTAAACCCCATGAATACCCATTTCCCCACACCCTTGAATACATATGCTGCAAAATCTTCTGATCAGTTGCTTATCATGTGAAGGAGCAAAGTAACTTCCACAGAAATCTGTAATTTTAATACATTCAAACTCATCAATCTTTTTATAGTATTTAGATTCTGCCTGTTATTTTAGAATTCTCAGGATCAAGTCCAAATCCTTTGAAATACCATATAAGGCCCTCTCTCAGCTGTGGGTACAGGATATCGCCTCGTGAGTTCTATGTTTTAGTCATAAAAATGTCCTGGCAGTCATCTGAACAGGTCAAGTACAGTCACACCATGTGACTTTATGTCTCCATGCAAACAAACACCACGGACTACTCAGAATACTCATGGCCCCCTTTTCTTTTTTTTTTTTTCTTTTTTTTTTTTTTTGTGGGTACCGGGGGTCGACCTCAGGACCTCGCGCGCCAGCAGGCGCCCGTGCCGCTGAGCGATATCACCGGCCCCTTTTTCGTATGTGGGTTCCGGGAGTCGAACTCGGGCCCTCGCGCTTGCCGGGCAGGCGCTTAAGCCGCTGAGCCATCTCACCGGCCCTAATGGCCCCCTTTTCTACAGTAACAGAGCATCCATGTTTTAGCTGGGTCCTCTGTCTGGAGACTCTTTCTCAGCCTCTCTTGCAGCTAGAACTTGTAGCCAATGGGCTAAGAATGAAAATGATTCACACATCCTTCTGGGTTGTTCCTATAAAGAGAAGGCCACATCTTTTTTTTAAGACAGGGTCTCACTGTGTAATTCAGGCTGGTCCTGAACTCACTCTGTAGCCCAGGCTGGCCTAGATCTTGCAGTGATCCTTCCAAGTGCTGGCATTACAGGTGGGCCACACCACACCCAACTTATTTTACTGTATTTATTAATTTATATGTTTTTCTCTTCTATATAATTGTCTTTTTTTGTGTGTGGGTACCAGGGGTCGACCTCAGGACCTTGCGCACCAGCAGGCGCCCGTGCCGCTGAGCAATATCACTGGCCCTTTTTGCGTATGTGGGTTCTAGGAGTCGAACTCGGGCCCTCGCGCTTGCCAGGCAGGCGCTTAAGCCGCTGAGCCATCTCACCGGCCCCTATATAATTGTCTTGAGGACAGGAACATATCTTATTAAGTACCTAGCATAAACTTAATGTTTGTTGAGTAAATCAAATTATGTAAACAACCATTGGAGCACCTGATTTATAAAAATATGCAACAAATTTTAAAGTAGACAAATTACCATTTTCAAAAAGCATCAAAAAATGAATGTATTTAACCATATTCAGCTGATAATAGAGCAAATGGGTGAATAGTAATTCATGCTAGCATGTTCATGAACTGAAAACAGAAAGTTGGTCGGAGGAAGGCAGACGAATTTTGTCTTGTAAGAATTAGAACCGAGGGGCTCCATAATCATCTGGCATCCGCTCGATGTTGTATCTGATCAGAACAGAAAATTAACACTGGTAAGAAAGGTGAGTATAGAACCTATCTCAAAACTCATCCTTTACTGACTGCAACTCTCTCATCCCAACTGTGAATCCTTTTTGTCAGGGGTAACATTGTAGCAGAACCTCACAACCAATGACTTTCAGCTAAATGCTGACTATGTTATCTTATTCTTCAATGTCACAAAGTTATCAGGTAGGGGAGTCAAGATCTAAGTCCGGGGAAATCCACCTATTTAGCTCATCATATTCTCACCACGCTGTGCTATTCCCAAGCTGCAAAGCTGGACAATAACAATCTGAAGACTGACATGGAAACATACAGGAATGCTAAAGAACAGCTTTTGGGGTTTTTAAAAATAAGCCTTTTGTTTCCCAGATGAAGTGCTAATCAAAGATTATTTTTCAAAAAAGATACTGTTAAAAATTATCTTTTAATAAAGATATCCTTCCAAAAAGATCAGCTTTATTTAAAATAATGCTTTGTACTGAAAACAATACATCTATCTGTTCTGGTGTTCTTATTGTAACAATTTGAAGGACTGCTTCATTCCTAAATCCTCTCTTTCTGCCCTTGTTCTTGCTACTTTGTCTTATTCCTTCAAATATAACCATACAAACACTTGATACAGCAATTTCCTTGAAATTCTTCTATAATCTTATAACTGGCCTCATTTTTAATTGCTCTCAACTGTATACCTCTAATCCTTTCCCAAGAGCAACTTCTCACCTGTGATTAGAAATGTACATGATGGGAACTCCAGGGATCTTCCGGATTCTCCGTTTAAGGTCCCGGTCAACCGTGGCCACAATGTAACACTTGTGCTGAAAGAATTACCCACTGAGGTTCACAGAGTTTAGTATACTTCATACTATTAGAAAACGGCACAATCACTGACTAGCCTGAAGAGTCATTCATTTTCAAAGTAATTAGCAAAAGGAAGGCTGTAACAATTTGTTGAGTACCTACTATGATCTAGGAGATCACGTTTATAAAATATATAACAAGTTGCCTGGGTTGAATGGGATTTTGAGAATCTCCCCGTCCCCTCTGGGGATTGAACCAGGGGCCTTTGCCCTGAGCTACATCCCAGCCCTTTATTTTTCAGTTGACAAGGTCTCACTAAGTCACTATATTGCCCAGGTTGGGCTTGAATTTGTGATCCTCCTGCCTAGCCTCCCAGAGTGCTGGGATTACAGGCACCCCATACCACCAGTGCACTACCAGCAGCTCTAAGAATGCTGAAGAGAGAGGTAAAAACAAAACAAAACAAACCCCCCAAAATCCAAAAAGAACAACTGTTTACAAGCTGCAAACCACTTCCCGTGTCTTAAGTGAAAGAGATGTTCACAGGGCAGATAATTCTTAGTTTTAGGAAAATGCTCCAGGGACATCGTGCAAATGCAGAGTGAGTGCCTTAGGTGGGAGGCACAGCTCTCTCCTTTCTGTGATCTCAGGGCTTCGGCACAGTCTGAGCCCTCTTAGTGGTGGAGGTAAGCCACTCTCTAGGTCAGGAACCCAGAAGGGGATCTCTAGGATGGGAAGTTTGAGTTTAGCAGCTCTGAAAGCTGCATCATTTAGATGTCAGCTGGGAATTAGTTTGTGTTGTACTTTACTTCTGTCACATCCAAATCTCCACTGAGTTTTATAAAATGTCACATCATGGTGCCATCTGTGCTGTGGGAAATTAAGGGAAATGCCGGCCCCTCCCAAGGGATGAAGTGGCTAAAGGGTTAGAAAGTGGTCAGCAGATATAGATGATCATCTTCAACAAGAGAGAGCCCTCCCACTCAGTGATAGGGATCAAACCCAGGGCCTGGCACATGCCAGGCAATTGCTCTACTAATGCACTACATCCCAGCTCAAGACAGGCTCTTATAGGGTGGGGATGGTGGCATATACCTGTAATTCCAACTACTTGGGTGGTCAAGGGAGGAGGATCACGAGTTTGAGGCCAGCTTGGGCAACTTGGTGAGATCCTGTCTCAGAGTAACATTAAAGAAAAAAAAAGGTTGAGGATGTACTTTGGGACTTCCTGGGTTCAAATCTCCAGTACCCCGCCCTCCCCACGCATGCCTGCACATACAAACACAAGAACAATCAGTAGTAGCAGTTCTTATGTTTGATAAGGACTCCAGAATAGGAGAATTCAAAGCCTGTTTATTCCAGTATGTGAGATAGCACCCTGGAAGCTTCCCAGATGTTACTGAGAAACATTTCTGGGTTAGGCATGGTGGAGAGGGACAAAATTTTTGCATGATGAGGAAATGGAACTTTATTTAATATTCAGAGGGAGATGGAATCTAATATATTATTATATCTACATTAACTCACTTAAACCTTTTAACAGATTTGTGTAATGAAAAACCAGTAAGTATCCCAAATTATACACCCAGTTCATGCAGGTGCTGAGATTTGAAACCATGTTTTTTCCCCAATTTCAATCCACTTTTTCAAGTAAATGAGGATGCCTATGCATTCTATGAAGGAATACTAAATACACACACACACGCGCACACACACCTGTATATGTATATATAATCACTTATATTCCTAGGTACTTTATTGACCCTGAACATTCAGAAGGTAAGAGTTCACTTTTTTTTTTTTTTGGTGGGTACTGGGGGTCGACTTCAGGACCTCGTGCGCCAGCAGGTGCCCATGCCACTGAGTGATATCACCGGCCCTTTTTTCGTATGTGGGTTCCGGGAGTCAAACTCGGGCCCTCACGCTTGCCAGGCAGGCGCTTACGCCGCTGAGCCATCTCACCAGCCCTCACTTTTTTTTTTAAAGCTCAAAATAAACATTTAAAAGCTGATGATACCTGAGTTACTCTCTGCACTAAGCAGTCATCTGCATAGGTCCCTTTATGTGTGCAAGGTAATCGTTCAAATCGTGGATCCTTGGCAATCCTGCAAGGTTACAAAAGTCAATTAAAGAAAATACTGAAAGCAATTGGATAACTTCCTGCACTCAATCAGTGAAACAAAAGTAACGTGATTTATGTGGATTTTTCAGGCACCCTCTCTGAAAGCTTATCCCCTAACTAGAATGGCAACTTACAGGAAAGGGAGCCAAAGTTTCTGACAGCTGGTGTGCCTAAGGTCATTAAATCATCACAAAATTTGAATTACTTCACTTCCATCTTACAGAAGAAGCAGGTTCAGAAAGGCTAATTTGTGGAAACCAACACAAAAGGAAAAAGCCAAGATTCAGAACCAAGTCAATTTCAACCCAAACATTTCACTTTCAAGAAGTTGTCTTACAGAAATGTTCTAGAAGATAGACACAAAAATGGTCACTAGGGCCGGTGAGATGGCTCAGCGGCTTAAGCGCCTGCCTGGCAAGCGCAAGGGCCCGAGTTCAACTCCTGGAACCCACATACGAAAAAAGGGCCGGTGATATCGCTCAGCAGCACGGGCGCCTGCTGGCGCACGAGGTCCTGAGGTCAACCCCCGGTACCCACCAAAAAAAGTCACTACCAGAGTTTGTAAGAGTGAAAAGCCAGAAATAATCTAAATATCCACTAACAAGGTAAAAATTAAACATTTTGGTGCCCTTATCCTATTAAATGAGGTAGCGCTGTAGGTGTGAAGAACCTATACTAAACCACTGAATAAACAAAACAGGCCAATGAAATATATGTATATTTCTTGTCACTTTCTTTTTTTTTTTTTTTTTGTGGGTACTGGGGGTCGACCTCAGGACCTCGCGTGCCAGCAGGCGCCCGTGCCACTGAGTGATATCACTGGCCCTTTCTTCGTATGTGGGTTCCAGGAGTCGAACTCAGGACCTCGCGCTTGCCAGGCAGGTGCTTATGCCGCTGAGCTATCTCACCTGCCCTCTTTTCACTTTCTGAAGCAGTTCTGGAAGTCCTGTTTTTTTGTTTTGTTTGGTACTGGGAATTGAACTCAGGACCTCGTGCTTGCCAGGCAGGCACTGTGCCACTGAGCTATATCTCCAGCCCCGGAAATCCTGTTTTGTGAGCATCTTTAGTTGTGTTCCATGTCCTGCATGGATTCAAACATTTACCTTTTGTGGTCACTTTGCCTTTGGGAAAGAGCCAGAAGTCACATGGTGCCAGATTCGGTAAATAATGTAGATGAGGACATTCCTTATTGTTTATAAGAGCCTGCCTTTCCACTGGATGGGGCTTGGCAGCAGCATTCACTGTAATTTTGATCATACCTCACAAAGAAACTTAAAAAAGATGACTTCCCAAACTGTTTCAGAAAATGCAAGAAAGATGGAAGAAGAGTGTTCAAATCGAAGGGGAGTTATTTGAGGGGTATAAATGATAATTTACATTTTACTATAATTTCCCCAATAGTCTTTTAGATTTGCATTTATATAACAAAAGTCTATTAAAAATATTTTTACATATATACGTGTATAAAATTTACTGACCCTTCTCAGTTATCACTCTTGGGATAGGGGAATGGAAAAAGTGAACATGGAGAAGGACTTTTACTTTTTTATTATCTGTATATTTTATAGTTTGCCATAATAATTCAAAGGTATCATTTTCATAAAAACTTGAAAAAAGAAAGACCCCTAGTCTGTGATTCTTAGAGCTGTGTGCTTTCTATTATACAATGGTGAGTCATAGAAATGAACGAAAATACAAAGTAACACACAGGTACTGGGTACCTCAAAAATATTCCATATTGCAGTATAGTTCAGCACTTTAACATGGGGGTGTATTTAGAAAAAAAGAGATGTAGATAAAATAAGATGAAGATGAAAGAATGTGCCAAGCAAAGTGAGGACAGGTATGTTCTAAAGAGGGAACTCCCATCTGTCAGATGGCATGTTGGTCTACCAGTCCAGGGAACAGCGAGCACATCAGGCAGGAAGGGGTTAGTCAAAAGGAGGGCGAAATAGGCTCGAAAAAGTCGCTGATGGAGCGTGGGCTTCATGACTGAGGTGACAGGCAGGCAGCAGAGATTTCTAAGGGACACAATGATAAAAGCCCAGCTCTGTCCTGGGAAGACTAGGGGGGCTGGGTGAGGAGGATGCACTAGAAGGCTGGTAGCTGGGAATGAGGTAGGCAACAATGTAGGCCTCGGCTCTCTCAGTGAAACCTTTCATTTCTGGAATCACATCTCCTCCTCTCTACTGGTTCTTTCCCAGAAACACACCAACATGCTCTACTGTCCTTTCCATCTTAGAAAAAAAAAAAAAAAGAACCCCCCAAAATACAACTTACTTTTACTCCCCTCTGGCTAACACCCTATTTTGTTTCTCTTCACAGCCAAACTAGATGTCTCCATTTTCTCCCCTTCCATTCTTTATTTTTATTATTTTAAAAATAATTGCCTCTTCCCACTTTTAATTTGAAGTGTTTCATGTACACAAAAAACGATAAAGATGATGAACTCCTTATATCCACTATTGCTAAATGTTGTATTGAAAGAAATGAAACATTACAAAAAAAGGGAAGTCTCCTCTCCAGTCCTACTATATTTGCCCCTTCCATGAATAATTAGTATCCCCAATTTGGTATTTATCATTCTCATATACACATTTTACTATATACAAGGAGTATATAATGCTGCATGTGTATTTACTGATAAACAACAGTCGTACTGATTTCCTTCCTCCCTTCCTCTCCCTCTCTCTCTCCCTCTCTTTTTTTTTTTTTTTTGTGGGTACCGGGGGTCAACTTCAGGACCTCGCATGCCAGCAGGCGCCTGTGCTGCTAAGCGATATCACCGGCCCTTTTTTCGTATGTGGGTTCTGGGAGTCGAACTCGGGCCCTCGCACTTGCCAGGCAGGCACTTACGCCACTGAGCCATCTCACCAGCCCCTCTCTCTGAGACAGGGTCTTGGTATATATTCCAGGATGGCCTTGAACTCATGGCGATCCTCTTGCCTCAGCCTCCCAAGTGCTAGAATTATAGGCGTGTGCCACCACACTTGGCTGCATGTTTTTATTTTATTTAGTTATTTATTTTTGGCTGCATGTTTTTGTTTTTTGTTTTTTTTGTGGGTACCGGTGGGTCAACCTCAGGACCTCACGCGCCAGCAGGCGCCCGTGCCGCTGAGCGATATCACCGGCCCCTTTTCCGTATGTGGGATCCGGGAGTTGAACTCGGGCCCTCGCGCTTGCCGGGCAGGCGCTTAAGCCGCTGAGCCATCTCACTGACCCCCTGGCTGCACGTTTTTAAACTTTAGATGAAGTGGCATGCTCTATGTATGCTCTTGCTTCATTTGGTTTACATTGTTTTGATATTTATCTACACTGATACATAATTTTAGTCCACTCATTTTCACTCCTATATGGTATTTTATTTAACAACATTCCTTAATTTATCTATTCTCCCACCACCCCATCCTGTGCTAGGGATTGAATTTAGGGCCTTTCCCCTGAGCTACATCCCCATCCCTTTTTATTTTTTATTTTGAGACAGGGTCTTGCTAGGTTGGCCAGTCTGGGCTCAAATTTGTGATCCTCCTACCTCAGCTTTCTAGTATTTTCTTTCTTCTTAATGGACCTTTGGCTGTCTGCCATTTTTTTCTCTTACACAAAAATTCCAATACTTGTTTCTACTACAGTATATTTATGTGGGTTACCCTATGGCTGTGCCTTTCTATTTTATCAGAACCCACAGTATGAAATGCAGTTTACTCACACAGTTTCCCCAAACATACACACTTATAAGAGTATTAAAGTTCTGTGAAACAGTACTCAACCTTTATGTGATATAATGCATGGTATTTATAGTCCATTTTATTACACTTTTTAAAAAGTACTGGTTGAGACTCATTAAACTGATTTCACAAGCTCTAGATTGATCTGCGGGTTGAAAGACAGTGTTATAAGAGACAGTGTCGGCCAGTGAGATGGCTGAGCAGCTTAAGCGCCTGCCTGGCAAGCGCGAGGGCCCGAGTTCGACTCCCGGATCCCACATACAAAAAAGGGGCCGGTGATATCGCTCAGCGGCACGGGCGCCTGCTGGCACACAAGTTCCTGAGGTCGACCCCCCCAGTACCCACAAAAAAAAAAAAAAAGAGACAGTGTCATAAGACAGACAACGTTGATCTTACTAGATACTGCTAGACTGCTCTACAAAGTGATATGTAATTGACATCCTTAGTAGTCGAGTATAAGAATCCCTATTGCTCCACAGTCTCAACTATCTTGAACATTGTCAGGCAGATTTATAAATTTTTGCCATAGCTGGGCATGGTGGCACGCCTGTAATCCCAGCACTTGGGAGGCTGAGGCAGGAGGGTCTCCCCAAGTTTGAGGCAAATCTGGGCACCATAGTGAGTTCAAGGCCAGCCTGAACTACATAGTAAAACATTGTCTCAAAAATACCAAAAAAGAGGGCCGGTGAGATGCCTCAGCGGCATAAGTGCCTGCCTGGCAAGCGCGAGGTCCTGAGTTTGACTCCCGGTACCCACATACGAAAAAAGGGCCGGTGATATCGTTCAGCGGCACAGGCGCCTGCTGGCACGCGAGGTCCTGAGGTCAACCCCTGGTACCCACACACACACACACACACAAAAAAAACCAAAAAAGAAAAAAAAAATGTGGGGGAGGGCAATTTAATGGGTATGAAATACCTCATTGTGAATTTAAGGATTATTTGTATTTGTTAAAAGTTCAGGTTGAAAATAAGGCTTTTGTTGATTGTATATATGTTACCATAAACATTACTAATATCTTCTCACTATCTGTGGCTTGTTTTCACTTTATTTCTGGTATCTTTTGTTATAAAAAGAAGTATTCAGGGCCAGTGAGATAGCTCAGCAGCATAAGCACCTGCCTGGCAAGCACGAGGTCCTGAGTTCAACTCCCGGAACCCACACACAAAAAAGGGGCCGGTGATATCGCTCAGCGGCATGGGCGCCTGCTGGTGTGTGAGGTCCTGAGGTTGACCCCCAGGACCCAAGAAAAAAAAAAAAAAAAGGAAATATTCAATTTCAGTATAGTCAAATTGTTTAGTTCCAAGCAACCATTGATCTGTATTCTATTAGTATAATTTTGCCTTTTCTAGAATTTTATACAAAAAAAATCATACTTCTAGAGCTATAGAAATGCTTTAATGACTATGAAGGGAGTTACATGATTGTATATATTTGCCAAACTATTCAAGTTATACCTCCATAAAGGTGAGAAAAACAAATCCACTGGTTTATACTTTATTTTTATTTTATTTTATTTGGTACCAGGAATTGAACTCAGGACCTTGTGCTTGCCAGGCAGGCACCTGTGCCACTGAGCTATATCCCTGGCCCTACTTTTAAATTAAATTAAAAAACAATTTTTGTAAACAGGGTCTTGTTGTGTAGTGCAGGCTGGCCTGAACACAGTGTGTAGCCCAGGTTGGCCTTGAACTCACAGCAACCCTCCTGCCTCAGCCTTCCGAGTAATGGGATTACAAGCATGTGCCACCACACCAAGCCTTATATTATACTTTAAATATGCCTTTACTCATGCATGTTTTTTTTTTTTTTTTTTTTTTGTGGGTACCAGGGGTCGACCTCAGGACCTCGTGCGCCAGTAGGCGCCTGTGCCACTGAGTGATATCACCGGCCCTTTTTTCATATGTGGGTTCTGGGAGTTGAACTTGGGCCCTCGCGCTTGCCAGGCAGGTGATCATGCCACTGAGCCATCTCACCGGCCCTCATGCATGATTTTGTAACATCATGTATTAGTCATCTGGAAAACAATGATCAATCCAGGTACACTGATTTTTCCATGTAGTGTCTCCGCTGGTCTCACAAAAAAGTCTTTAGTATTAGGAATGTGATAAACTCATGGTTTTCCATAACTTTAAAGCCTGAATTTTGCCCCTGGAAATAAGTAAAATAAGTTGTTTTCCTTAACGTGATATGATCACTGCTGTTAATTTTTGAGAAAATATGTGCCAACTATCAAAGTCTGGCTGGGTACGGTAGTGCACGCCTGTAATCCCAGCACTCGGGAGGCTGAGGAAGGAAGACTACCGCAATTGGAGGCCAGCCTGGGCTACACAGAGAGTTCGAGGCCAGCCTGAACTATATAGTGAAACCCTGTCTCAAAAAACAAAAACAAAGACAAAAAAGTCTGAATAGTTTTTATCAGTTGCTCTTTCACATACAAATGATAGCCTACAAAATAGCAGCTGGAGCTGCGCATGTTGGCGTACGCCTGTAATACCAGCACTCTGGGAAACTGAGGCAGGAGGATCACAAGTTTGAGCTCAGCCTGGGCAACTGATTGAGAGTCTGTCTATAAATGAACAAATGAATAAATGAATAAAAAATAAAAATATGCCAGAGTGGTTGATGCATGCCTGTAATCCCAATACTTTGGAGGCTGAGGCAGAGGGGTTGCTGTGAATTTGAGGCCAGCCTGGGCTATACAGTGAGTTCAAGGCCAGCATGAACTACGTAATGAGTCTCTGTCACAAAAATATAAAAACAAAACAAAACAAAAAAACCCAAACAAACAAAAATAAAAGGCCAGGGGATGTAAAGGCCATGTGGTCAATCCCAAGTACAATACACACACACAGAAAGAACTAGCTCAAACATGCACACAAATGATTTTTATTGAGACAACCTCTGTCTTTTGGTATGCAGCAAAAGTACTTTGTGTGTATGCTTTGTGTATACTTCACATTTCATCACACAGAACACTGATGTGTACTTCAGTGTTAAGATTTAATAAAGTCAAAATTTACTGCTTCATTAAGGATATTCTTTTTTTTTTTGAGTTAGGGTCTTGCTATGTAGTCCAGGCAGGCCTTGAACTCACTATCTAGCCTAGGCTGGGCCTCCCAGTGATCCTCCTGCTTCAGCCTCGAGTGCCAGGATTACAGGCAAGTACTGGGATTACAAGTGTGCACCCCCACGCCCAATCAACAAGGATATTAAGTGACTCTGGTTTAAAAACAAAACAACTGCCAGTGGGCAGCAGTGATGAATACAATGACTACTAGCCTTGTATAGGCTATTGGTTTTATATTAAACCATCAGCAGTTCCATAATTAGTGCAAACACAGTGACAAATCATCACAGTGATGAAGGCTACGCCTCAGCGTTATTATGAAAAGTTTTGTGAATTCCTTGCAAAGGTCTTTAGGATTCATGGTGGTCTACACAGACTTGGAGTACATGTACTCCTTTTTTTTTTTTTTTTTTTTTGACACAAGGTGTCCCTATGTAGCTCAGGTTGGCCTTGGACTCACTGTGTAGCCCAGGCTGGCCTTGAACCCACCCAAGTGCTGGGATTACAGGCATGCATCGCCACGCCTAAGCTGAGTATATCTACTCTAAATTCAAAATCTTTCTTTCCTTTTTTTTTTTTTTTTTTGGTTTTTTTTTTTTTTTTTTTTTTTTTTTGTGGGTACCGGGGGGACGACCTCAGGACCTCACGCGCCAACAGGCACCCGTGCCGCTGAGCGATATCACCGGCCCCCTTTTCGTATGTGGGTTCCGGGAGTCGAACTCGGGCCTTCGCGCCTGCAAGGCAGGCGCTTAAGCCGCTGAGCCGTCTCACCGGCCCTTTTTTTTGGTTTTTTTTTTTTTTTTTTTTTTTTTTTTTTTTTTTTTGTGGGTACCGGGGGGTCGACCTCAGGACCTCGCGCGCCAGCAGGCGCCAGTGCCGCTGAGCGATATCACCGGCCCCTTTTTCGTATGTGGGATCCGGGAGTCGAACTCGGGCCCTCGCGCCTGCAAGGCAGGCGCTTACGCCGCTGAGCCATCTCACCGGCCCTTTTTTTTGGTTTTTTGAGACAAGGTCTCACTATGTAGTTTAGGCTGGCCTTAAATTCACAATATAGTCCAGACTGGCCTCAAACTTGCAGTGATCCTCCTGCCTCAGCCTCCCAATGGCTGGGATTACAGCTGTGTGGCACCACATGTGGCTTCATAAAGTCAAAATTTTAAATGTGGATTTTTAAAATTTAAATTCTAAAGGAGATGGCTAAATAACAAACTAATAGCTTCTAATTGAAAAATGTAGAGGCACTTAAAAGGAGGCCCACAAGACCAGTATGGCTAAGTAACGTAGTTCAAAGAGCTCCAGCTTAAAATTTCTTAAACTTTAAATATTTACTTTTTAAACCATAGTTTTATTTAATTTTAATTAAAATAACTGGCCAAGAAATCTCTGGACAGCAAAGAGATGAAGAAAGGACAAAAGAATCTTCAGTATACCAACCCAAAATAAACCTAGATTAGCTCCTTCCTACCTTAGAGCCACTCGATACTTCTGTCCCAATTTTTCAATTTCAGCCATTACACAATCGGTTATACAAGGGATACCTGCCAGGAAAAAAAATACAAAAAATTTAGCAACAAAATAAAGAAATTCTCTGAATTACATCCTGTTTGGTCTTTAAAAGACTCAGCAGATGGCTGAATGACTGTAGAATAAGCACACTGAAATGAGTAGTGAGAACCAGGGAAGTCACTGTTTATACATGGGATTGAAACATAGGATGAGTGTTTAAATGTAACAATTTACTACAGTAAAAGACACATTGCTACTAACCCCCCTCAAAATACTTCTCCTCACTCTGAATACACCTATGCATGCCATTGTTTCTACCTCCCCCCCAACCCTTTTGAGATAGGGTCCCGCTATGTATTTCAGCGTGGCCTTGAACTCATTATGTAATTCAGCCTGGCCTCAAACACAGTGACCCTCCTCCTTTAGCCTCCAGAGTGCTGGGACTAGAGGCCTGCATTACCACACCCACCTGTTTCTGCCCCCTTTTGAGGCAATTCTGGAAGTCCTCTTTTGTGAGTGTCTTTATGAGGTGTGATAAAAAAATATGGTGAATGCTGCTGCCTAGTGTCATCCAAAGGAAAGACAGGCTCATAAAAACGTTAAAGTGGGCCGGTGAGATGGCTCAGTGGCTTAAGCGCCTGCCTGGCAAGTGCAAGGGCCCAAGTTCGACTCCCAGAACCCACATACGAAAAAGGGGCCAGTGATATCGATCAGCGGCATGGGCACCTGCTGGCGCGCGAGGTCCTGAGGTCGACCCCCTGGTACCCACACACACAAAAAATAAAAATAAAAAAAAATAAAACCGTTAAGGTGAATCCTCATACACTTTACTCCCTGGATCTGGCACCGTGCAACTCCTAGAAAAGCAGCTCAGACAACTGTGTTGCCATGAGGAATATAAAGAACCTACTAAGTTTAGTATCTTCCTCCACATGGGGCCACTAAAGACTCATTATTATAGGCATGGTAATCCCTGAACTTTAGACTATTCCTATGTCTAAATTATTTTTTAAGTATTATAGGTACATAGCTTACGCGTGCATGGTGGCTCATGCCTGTAATCCCAGCACTTGGCAAGCTGAGGCAGGAGGACTGAAGGGAGTTCGAGGCCAGTATGTGCTACATACGAAGTTCAAGATCAGCCTGAACTACACAGTAAGACCCTGTCTCAAAAAACAAAACAAAGCAAAACAAAAGTTTTGCTTAAAAAGGGAAAAGACAGTAGAAAGGCCTATATAAAAAAATAACTGTCACCTGACCATTTTCCACTCTACTGCTTTTGATCCTAATAACTATTTTACTCCAAGAGCACCATTTTTTTCTCACCTGCTGGTTACCTTCATTTTTTTTTTTTTTATGTAATAAATGCATGCAGCCACTCTTATATTAATTTTATTTTTAAATTTTTGTTTTTGGAACTGGGAATCGAACTCAGGACCTTGCGCTTGCCAGGCAGATGCCGTGCCACTGAGCTACATCCCTGGCTCTCTTACATTAATTTTAGGCATTTAAAGAATTTCGCTATTTTACATCCTTTGCATACTCCTTAAGCTCACCTTCTTGCTCAATTTAATAAACCAATAAACATTTACATTACTAACACCCTGTAAATGCTGTTCATCATATACAGACATACCTTGGAAACATTGTGAGTTTGAATCCAGACTACTGCAATAAAGTGAATTATTTTATAAAGTGAGTCACACAAGGTTTTTGGTTTCCCTGTACGTATAAAAGTTATGCTTACACTATGCTGTAGTCTGTTGTGTGCACTAGCATTACATCTAAAAGAACAATGTACCTACTGTAATTAAAAAAATACTGGGCCGGTGAGATGGCTCAGCGGCTTAAGCGCCTGCCCGGCAAGCGCGAGGGCCCGAGTTCGACTCCCGGAACCCACATACGAAAAAGGGGCCGGTGATATCGCTCAGTGGCACGGGCGCCTGCTGGCGCGCGAGGTCCTGAGGTCGACCCCCCGGTACCCACCAAAAAAAAAAAAAAAAAAAAACTTTATTGAGCTGGGTACAGCCTACACATATGCGGTTCCAGCTGCTTTTAAAAATGCAAAGCTGGAGGATCATTTGAGCCAAGTGATCCAGGCCAGCCTAAGCAAAACATCAACTTTATTTCTGGGGATGTAACTCAGTGATTCAGTGGGTGCTTAAGGCCCTGGATTCAATCTCTAACACCAAAGGGAAAAACAAAATAACAACAAAGCTTTCTGGCCTGGGGATGCTGCTTAGTGATAGACTATATGTTTAGCACACGCAATCCCTAGCCACAAAAGCAAAAAAACAATGTTCGGAGTCTTCACCAGTAGACTCTACTTCAAGACACTTTCTTTGTTCATCTGTAAGAAGTCACTCCTAATTTGTTAAAAGTTTTATCATAAGAGTACAATAATCAGGTCACATCCTCACATGCTACTTCTAATTCTAGTTCTCTTGGTATTTCCTCCACATCTAGTTATTTCCTCTAACATGTTTTTAAAATTTTAATCGACATAGCTGGGTGTGGTGGCATATGCCTGTAAGACCAGCACTCGGGAGGCTGAGGCAGGTGGATCGAGGCCAGCCTGGGTTACACAGTGAGTTTAAGAACAGCCTGGTCTACATAGCGAGATGTCTCAAAAAAAATTTTTTTAATTCACACATAGAAATTGCACATATTTATGGGGTACCATGTGATGTTTTGATACATTTATATACTCTGTAATGTTCAAATCAAAGTAAAAATATTTCCTTAATCATTTCTTTGCAATGAAAATATTCAAAATCCTTTTTTCTAGCCTTTTTTTTTTAAATATTCAGTACATTACGGTTCTTTTATTTAAATTCTTTTTTTTCTTTTGTGAGTACCAGGAATCGAACTCAGGACCTCATGCTTGCCAGGCAGATACTGTGCCGCTGAGCTATATCTCTGGCCCATTATGGTTCTCTGTAGTCACCATTTCTCATTAAGTCTTGAATCCCTCAAAATTACCCATGAGGTCTGGAATTAACTTCTTCCAAACTCCTGGTAATATTGATATTTTGAACTATTCCCATGAATTATAAATGTTCTTAATGGCTTCTAGAATAGTGAATCCTTCCAGAAGGTTTCAACTTACTTTGCCCACATCTATCAGAGGAATCACTATTGACGGTGCTGTAGCCTTATAAAATATATTTCCTAAATAATAGGACTTGCAAGTTAAAATTACTCCTTGACCCATGGGCCGCAGAATGGCTGTTGTGCCAACGGGGATGAAAACATTCACCTTACTATACATCTCTGTCAAGCTCTTGGGTGACGAGATGTATTGTCAATAAGCAGTAATATTTTGAAAGGATTTCTTCTCCTGAGCAGTTGGGGAGGCTTAAAATAGTCAGCAAACTGCCAAAAATGGTGGCACATGCCTGTAATCACAGCTACTCCAGAGGTTGATGCAGGTTCTTAAATTTGAGGCCAGCCTGTGCAACTTAGACACTATCTCAAAACAGGAAATAAAAGAGTTTGGATGTAGCTTAGTGATAGAGTACTTGTTTAACATATATGAGGTTCTGGTTCAATCTCCAATTCCTCAAAAAAAAAAAAAAAAATCAGCAACCACAATGTAAACAAATGTGTTTTCATCCAGGTTTTATTGTTTCATTTATAGACCACATGTAGAGTAAACTCAGTGTAATTCTTTAGAGCCCTCAGATTTTTGGAGGCAGGACGTGGTGGTGCATGCCTGTAATCATAGCACTCTTGAGGCTGAGGCAGGAGGATCACTGCGAGTTTGAGGCCAGCCTGGGTTACAAAGTGAATTCAAGCCAGCCTGAACTGCATAGTGAAACCCTGTCTCAAAAAGACAAAAAATAAATAAAATAAAATAAAAAAATAAATAAAGGGTAAGAAGTTTCCAGCCCCTTTAAGAAAAAAGATTTTTGGAATGGTAAATGAGCACTGGCATCACCTTTAAGTCACCAGCTGCATTAGCCCCTAATTAAGAGAGTCATCCTAATAAGAGATTCCAACCTTTTAAGCTTGGCATTGACTGCTCTTCTCTAGCCATGGAAGACTTAGATGTATCGTCTTCAAATATAAGGCTGTATTGTCAACACTGAAAATTTGTTTCTTAGTATAGTCACTTCCATTATCTTAGTAGCTCTTCTGGCTAACCTGTTGTAGCTTCTACATGAGCACTTGCACTTGTGTGTCGTTTAGATGGCTTCTTTCCTTAAACTGAACCAACCTCCTCTAGCTTTACGTTTTTTCTTCTGTTGCTTCCTCGCCTCTCACAATCTTCACAGAATTGAAGAGAGTTAGGGCCTTGCTCTGGATTAGGCTTTGGCTCAAAGGAATGTGAGTGTTATAGCTGGTTTGATATTCTGTACAGACCACTAAAACCTTCTCCCGATCAGCAGCAGCAATTTCAGTTTCACTGGAGTAGCACTTTTAGTTTCCTTCAAGAATATTTCCTTGGTATTTACAAGTGGGCTGTTTGGTACAAGAAAACTAGCATTCAGCCTGTATCAGCTTCTGACATGCCTTCCTCATTAAATTTAATCATTTCAGTATTGATTTAAATGGAGATATGTGTGATTCTTCCTTTTACTTGAGTCTCTACAGGCCACTGTAGGGTTATTAACTAACCTAATTTCAATACTACTTGTTTTAGGGAATAAGGCGCCCTGAGGAGAGGGAAAGAGATGAGGGAATGGTTGATCAGGAACAGTCAGAACACATGCAATATTTATTAAGTCTGCTATCTTATATGGGGACAGTTCATGGTGCCCCAAAACAATTATAATAGTAACATCAAAGATCACTGATCACAAATTACCATCACAGACATAATCATAATAAAAAGTGGGAGAACCTGGGTGTGGTGGTGCATGCCTGTAATCCTAGCACTCGGGAGGCTGAGGCAGGAAGACTGCTGTGAGGTTGAGGCCAGCCTGGACTATATAGTGAGTCCAGGCCAGCCTGAACTACATGGCGAGACTCCGTCTCAAAAAAAAAAAAAAAAAAAAAAGTGAGATATTGTGGGAATTACTGAAATGTGACGGAGACACGAAGTACACACATATTGTTGGGAAAATTGTGCTCAGAGACTTGCTTTATGCAGGGTTCCCACAAACTTTCAATTTGTATAAAATGGAGTATCTGTGAAGTGCAATAAAATGAAGCACAATAAAAAGAGATATACTGGTAGTGTCCTTTAAAGATTAAATCAGGAGGAGCAAATTTTCCCCATTGATTCCAATAATTAATTCTTTTTTTTTTTTTTTTTGTGGGTACCGGGGGGTCGACCTCAGGACCTCGTGCGCCAGCAGGCGCCCGTGCCGCTGAGCGATATCACCGGCCCCTTTTTCGTATGTGGGTTCCGGGAGTCGAACTCGGGCCCTCGCACTTGCCGGGCAGGCGCTTAAGCCGCTGAGCCATCTCACCGGCCCCAAATAATTAATTCTTTATGGCAAAATATAAGTCTACTTTTCATTTGTACCTTTAACCAGATGACAGGTAAATACATGAATATAAACTGATGAGAAGATACATAAAATCTTATTATTAGGAAGTTATTCCTCATTTTTTTTTGCCTTCTCATGATAGTGAAGAAGATCATTTGAAGGCGATAATCAAACACACAAGAGAACTCTATAAATAGTGAAATTGCATCCAAGTATAAATACACTTCCTCAGATTTTTTGTAGTACCAATAAATAACAACTGAATAGACTTAGAAATAGACCATGACGCAACGTCTGGTTCTGTAATCATAAATAGCAAAGCGTCTTAGCTTTTCCACAATGGAGTGGAATGGAGAATGTATCCTTATTAATATAAAAGGATACATATACCAAAATACATATTTTCAAGTGTCCAAAATTTTAAAGTCCAGAATTCTAAAAGAGAAAATTATCCTTCTTTGTTCAAAATTGATGTTCATAGTCATGGTCAAAGCACTGTTTTGTGAATTGTGAAAGTTTAGTTATTCACAGTCAAGTATGCATTATATTTCAACTCATTAAAGATACTCATTGTAACTGCCACAAACTAAATGCCCAGAATTCATTTAAAGAGAACGCCACTTCCCTCTTTTCATACATTGATAATATGATTATCCTATACAAATGTTGCAAAAATGTGGATGTATGATACTCACACTTGGCATACAGACAGTCCATCATCGATTGTACTAAGTCCAATTTGGCTTTGATAGAAAAGTTGATAAAGTTGGTATCCACCAGGATATGATAAGGTGGGCCTAGCTGTGTATTATATTGGAAGAATAAGCAGGAGGGATGTTGGGGGCTGAAGGAAGAAGAAAATAAAGATACAAAGTCAAGTCTACACTAATACTTTGGTATCAAAAAACAAAACAAAACGAAACACACAAAAAAAGGAGTTTCTGCTTGGGACAGTTCACTACATATTAAGCTCCTTTTCTTCTGTTCATGGAGATAAACCCTAAAAAGGAAGACAAGGAAAAAAGTAACAGCATATCTTAATCTCAGGTCCACTAGCATGCTTTGCCACAACTTTAAAAATACAATCAGGAACAGAGCATCATGGGTGCAAAGAGGTAGAATATGGGTCCTATGATTAGAATGATACTATGGCAAGTTTGCCATCCTCACAGGATCCTAAAATGGTTGCACAGAATGTGATATTGATTAGTTTGTGCACTGTTAGGATTATGTACTATAGCAGGGCCTGTTTCTCACCTAAAAGTCCGAGATGTTTAAATGCAAATTATGGACCAGAATCCACAGGTGATGATCTAGGTATCACCAATCCAGGACAAAAAGAGAAAAATAACAAAAATGTCCCCAGGTTTTGTAAAATTAAAGATGCTTATTTAAAAAGAATGGCTTTCATTCTCAAAATACAACCCTTATTATTTTTTTTTCAGTGAAAGAATGCTGGTATGTTAAGCAATGGCAACTACTTAAAAGAAAAATTTTATTAGTATGTATTTGCCACACATAATGATCACATTCACATTCATCATAGGGAATTTGTACCTGTACATAATATACCTTAATTCTCTCTTTTTTCAACCATACTCCTCCCCATTTACAGAAGCTTTGTTTCCATTTTTTCTTCCATTCTTTTTTTATCCCTTTTCCTTCCTTCCTTTCCCCCTCCCTTGTTCCTTTCTCATTTGAACATGTTCTTCCTACTTCCCAGTACATAGCCTCCATTTTGCTCCATCTTATCCACACGGTTTCCCACACAAGAGAAACAATGTGATATTTAAACTTGTGTGTCTTATTTATTTCACTTAAAATTATGGTCTCAAGGTGCATCCATTTACCTACAAATGACTCAAGGTTATCCTTCTTTATGGTAGAGTAACACTCTATTGTATATGAATACTATATTTTCTTTATCCATTCATCTTTTGCTGGGCATATGGGCTGTTTCCAAGATTTAGCTATTATAAATCAGGCTGCTATGAACATGGGTATGCATATATCACTGTGCTATGTTGCTTTTAACTCTTCAGGGAAGATGCCCAGAAGAGGAACAGCTGGGTCAAATGGAACCTCTAGTTTTAGTTTTTTGAGGAATCTCCATACTAATTTCTATAGTGGTTGTACCAATTTACACTCCCATCAACAATGAAGAAGAGTTCCTTAGCCTCCCAGATTGCTAAGATTACAGGCATGTACCACCATATCCAGCTGAAAGCCTGAATTTCTTAGAAGTCTACAGGTTTTAGAAAAGTCTTTTACTTTTAAAAGAAACCTTGAAAACTTTGATTACTCACACTTCTCTTTCCTTTAGAGCACTGGGATCTTTCTTTTCTTTCTTTTTAGGTTTTAATCTATCCTTTTCTTTACTGGAAAAGAAAGTAAATCCAGAGAAGAAAATATTATAGTAGTTTCAACTCCATGCAAAAGTTTCATTTTTTTTTAACCTACAGAGAAAATTCTACTTTTTGACATCTTCATGTTAATATTGGCATACATTTTCTGAGCAAATAACCATAGTGGGAAGTAGGCTAGAAGTAACACAATCAGTAAAACCAATAGTCCAACAAATTGTTAATGGGCACACATTGATTATACTATAATTTCTTTGTCAGAAGGTCTCATATCAAGGATCAAAATCCACTTTCAAGCAGTGGGTAAACAGGCTGATATCTATCTTTTTGAAGACTCAGATGCTTTAACAGTATGGGCTAAAAGTTACTTTTTTTTTTTTTTGCAACAGGATCTGGCTATGTAGTTCAGGCTGGCCTTTAATTTACTGTGTAGCTCAGGCTGAACTCTCTGTGAACCTCCTGCCTCAGCCTCCCAAGTACTGGGATTACAGGTGTGTGCTACCACGCCTGGCTCATATGCTTCTTTTTTTTTTTTTTTTTTTTTTTTGTGGGTACCGGGGGGTCGACCTCAGGACCTCGCATGCCAACAGGCACCAGTGCCACTGAGCGATATCACCGGCCCCTTTTTCGTATGTGGGATCCGGGAGTCGAACTTGGGCCCTCGCGCTTGCAAGGCAGGCGCTTATGCCGCTGAGTCATCTCACCGGCCCTCATATGCTTCTTATAAAGGACTAAAACATAACACAAAGGCAAAATTTAACCCTTAACTATAAATAAAAATTATCAATGGGGCATTATTCCTAAAAAAGTACATCATAAATCCATACTAAAGGCTCAGAGGAATAACCCTGAAGCTTCTAATGACCATTCTCTTGTTCTGAGATGCTTAAACACAATGATGACCAGTTCTTATTTAATAACTTTGTCCCAGTCTTCACAGGAGCAGGAAAACTGTTTTGATCATCTTTATAGTATAGATATCATTCCAGTTTCTTCTACAGTGATGCGAGTTCTTAGATTTATAAAATGGAATTTTCCCCCTCTCTCTTTCAAAAATGTTTTTGTGTTAAGTGTAAGAGACACATGCCAAACATGGTCTCTGACCTCACAGTCTTCCAAAATGACAACAAAAACATTCTTCCCCTCCGGGGTGTGTAATAGTGTAATGATAAGAACACAAAGACAATCATACCTATCTCATATAAATATTACGAGGATTAAATGTGATATGGTATATAAATATATAACCATGATAGAAAAAAGTAAACATTTAAGAAATATTTAATTTCCATCGCCTTTTCCAGTGTAATCGCTCAGCTAGTTATACATTTAACTATTACGTTATATAAATCTAAGCCACAATAATATAAGCAAAAACAAAATAAAAAAAGCTTTTTAGTACTTATCCCCGCGAGACTCTTATCTGTAGGCAGCCTAAGAGCCCCTTTGATTTCGGAAACTCACAGTCTCTCATCTCTGAGACTAAGCATTCGCTTCATGGTCGCATACTTTCTTGCTTTCTTTTGTTTCCCCTTGAAACACAAATTTTAGAGTTAAAAGGATTGGAAATACATTGCATCTTTTAAATTCCCTTCTTTTGTCCATCCCCGTTCCCTCTTCCCTCAAACACCCAGCCTCTTCTCACTCCCTGAGACACTGTCTCCATTCGGAGTTTAAGAGGTAAGATCTGAATGAAAGAAACAAGGGGACCTTTGAGGAGGAAATATGGCCAAACGCCGAACCCTTCCCTATTCACCCCCAAAAGTGGTCTGACGATGTTTCTTCTAGGGCACGGTTTTCTCACCATGTTCACGCCGCACTCCTGTTTCTTCCGCAACCACCCAGAGCGCGAAACTTTGACGTCATCCACACCTGCTTCCGGCAAATGATAACCCGGAAGCGGAAGTCGCAGAGAAACGGAAAAAAACCGGAGCCGGCTGTCAGCCCCAGCAGACTTATACTGGGGTCTCCTGGGGGGAGGGTTGAGGGCCGGTGTTTTGCCGGTTGCTGCCGCTGCCTCCCAGGACACCGGAGCGGGGACCTCCCTCGCGCTACAGACCTCAGTTCAGGTAACGTTTCTCTTTAGCCCAAGGCAGAACCCAGCTGATCTGCCTGCACCAGAGTTCCACAGAGGGAGGACAAGGGTGAGGGGTCGAACTCCTGGGTTGCCCAGTAGTTTTGGGAAACACATTTTCTTTATCCCCTAGCGCTGGAGTATCAGGTATCTGCCGTTCAGTCCTGAGGCTCTCATTCCTATTCTGTTTTTGGTCAGCATGGTGCTTCATATACCCTGATGGACGATTCTCCGCGAGTAAATACTGTATATTCGTCTCGGTGAAGTGAGAGATAAAGCAGTGCTTGAGGGCCTTTAGGCTATCGCCAGAAAATTGGGGCATAAACTTGTATATGTTCTATTTACCAAGCTAGGAAAACGTGGGAAACAATTGTGAAGCTTTGATGTGTCTTCCTTAAAGGGAAAAGGGAATTTATGAGAATAAGAAGAGAAAGGTAGTTTGTAGTAGTAGTAGTAGTAGTACCTGCTGTGTAATGTGGTAGTTCTTAACCTTTTGGAGATCATTTGTACTCTCTTGAAAGTTTGTGCAAAGCCAGGGGCAGTTTTTTAAAAGCTGGGCATACATACAGTTAGTCATACAATTTGTAATATTTGTAGACTGTGAAGTCCATCTATGGATCCTTCGGGTGACTGCAAACTTCATATTAAGAGCCCCCTATCCTAAACAGGTGCACGCCAGTAATCCCTGCACTTGGGAGGCTGAGGCAGAGGCAGGAGAATCGTGGCAAATTCGAGGCCAGCCTGGGCTACACGGGCGAGTTCAAGGCCACCCTGAACTACATAGCGAGCCCCTGTCTAAAACAAAACAAAACAAAACAAAACAAAGAACCCCTTATCCTGTGTACTGGACTTGGCACTTTATATTATCTTGTCTTTCTTTTTTTTTTCCTGTACTGGAAATTGAACCCAGGGCCTTCACATTGAGCTTTTCACACTCCAACCCTTTTTTATATTTTTTTATTTTAAGATGGTCTTAGTAAGATACCCAGGATAGGCTGGAACTTGCAGTCCTTCTGTCTTCAGCTTCCTAGAGTACTGTTATGACAGGCATGAGCCATCACAACTGGCTTTCTTTGATTTTCACAATAACTTAAGTACCTTCATTTTGTGTATGGAAATGCTGAGTCTAGACTTTGTTCAGGGATCTATTTGATCCCAAAGCTTGTGCTAGTTTTTTGGAAGAGGGGTTAGCACTGTGGGGTAGAATCCAGAGAATCCTGGGCCTCCCACATACTTACCATGCATCTACTGCTGAGCTACACTTCCAGACCTGCCTGCTTGTGTTTTTCTTACTGCTTGATGCTATTCTAAAATGTTTGGAAGCCAAAGAAGTTACAGGTTAAAAGAAAAAGGTGACCATTGTATAAACCCTACTGTAAGATGATGTATTGGTTAACATGAACTTTGAAGTCATATTCCAAAGGATTAAAAAAATCCCTTCTCTGCCTCTAAGTGTATGACACTGGGTGATTTAATCTATCTGTGCCTCAGTTTCTCCATCTGTAAAATAGAGATAATAGTACTTGCCTTATAGGGATGTTACCAGGACTTATGTTATCATACTCATATTTAAAATATGAAGTCCCTAGAACAGTGCCTACCACAAAGTAAACTCTCCAAGTGTTTTCTACTATTTTATGTTGTGTATCTTCCAACTGGTAGAGCTGGAATTTTATGCCAGTTGTACTTTAATACAGTTGCATTATTTTGGAACTTAAATAATGTTGATGAACCTCAAAAACTTTGTTTGTTTTTTGAGACAGGATATCATTGTGTAGTTTAGGCGGCCTTGAACTCTCTATGTAGCCCAGGATGGCCTCCTGCCTCAGCCTTCTGAGTGCTGGGATTGTAAGTGTGTGTCACCACACCCAGCCTCAAAAACCTTGTGAAGTTTTTGGGTCTTGAAAAAATTAATTGCAGAACAATTTCTTGTGTTGATTTGGATGTAGACCTAGTGATCTTACTACTTTCTTTTTTTAGACATGCATACAAAATAGGTAACTTTATAGTTTATATGTCATTGGCTCTGAATTTTTTATGTTGAAGTAGTTTTATTATTGAAACATCTAGATACTATATGTACCTCTTGTTTTACTTTATTTGAGGTCACTAGGCATTCCCAGTCTTTTCAGAGCAGTTCATCTCTCTCATGCTGTCTCATGTAACACTAATGCCAATACTTTCTTTTTTTAAATCAGATTTTATTTGTACATTTTAGACATACATAACGATCACATTCATCATAAAGAATTTGTACCTGTACGTGATATAACTTGGTTTTTTTCCCCATTCCCCTACCCTCCCTTCAACCCCTCTTCCCCTCCCCATTTACAAAACTTTGTTTCCATGTTTTCCTTCTTTTCTCTTTTTTTTTTTTTAACTTTTCCCTTCTTTCCTTTCTCTCTTCCCTTTCCCTTGTTCCCCTCCCCATTTGAACATTTTCCTCCTATTTCACAATACCTATTATACATTTTGGTCCTTATTTACACTTCCGGTTTCTCACACCAGAGAAACAATGTGGTATTTACATTTGTGTCCGATT
Source organism: Erethizon dorsatum (assembly GCA_028451465.1). Lineage (NCBI taxonomy): Eukaryota > Metazoa > Chordata > Mammalia > Rodentia > Erethizontidae > Erethizon > Erethizon dorsatum. The sequence continues at coordinate 106,542,939 of CM051828.1, read as the reverse complement.
TATTTTACTTAAGAGTATGGACTCAAGGTGCATTCATTTTCCTAGAAATGTCTAAATGTCTTGGGTCATTTCCAAGATTTGGCTATTACAAACTGTGCCTCTACAAACATAGGTGTGCATATATCACTGTGGTATGATGCATTTAATTCTTTTGCGAAGATACCCAGGAGGGGAATGGCTGGGTCAAATAGAACGTCTAGTCCTAGGTTTTTGAGAAATCTCCACTGTGATTTCCACAGTGGCAACCACTTTTTTTATATATTAAAACCCCTTGGTGATTAGGAAATAAACTTTGAGGTAAACATGGCCAGTTATGTTTTTGAAAACATTTGGAGACTGATTAATATTATGTATATGCTCAGAAGGAAATTACCCTGGCAAGTGTGAGATCCTGAGTTCAATTCCCGGTTCCCCCCAAAAAAAGGAAATTGCAAATGAGTAAATAGTAATTTGTATTTAAATTCAGGCACTAACAGAAAAATACTTTCCTGGTAATACGTATCCTGAATTTTGGAATCCATGAACAATAATAATTTTTTTAAAGCAGCTTTTTATTCCAATTCTGAGAATTTTCCAATTTTCTTTTCTTTTCTTTTTTTTTTTTTTTTTTTTGTGGGTACTGGGGGTTCAACTCAGGACCTTGTGCGCCAGCAGGCACCCTTGCCACTGAGCAATATCACCGGCCCTTTTTTCATATGTGGGTACTGGGAGTCGAACTCAGGACCTCGTGCTTGCCAGGCAGGCGCTTATGCCGCTGAGCCATATCACTGGCCCTTCTTTTTTTCTTTTCTCCCTTTTTTTTTTTTGAGACGGAGTCTCACTATGTATTGCAGGCTGGCCTCAAACTCATAGTGATCCTCCTGCCTCAGCGTGGGAGTGCTGGGATTAAAGGTGTGCACCACCATGCCTGGCTCCAATTTTCTTGACTGTTAATTCTCGACAGGGGCTGATTTAGTGTAGGGACACCATAGAGAATGAGATTGTACTTTTAAAAAAGTTTCTGCTGCATTATAATTTTTTGGGGGGGACATACTGGGAATCAAACTCATGACCTTGTGCTGTGCCGCTGAGCTGTATCCCCAGCCCGTGCATTATAATTTTGATGCAATCTCAGATTCTTACAGTACCAGATATTCTAGAGCATTCTTTGATGGAGATGGGAAGGGAAGAGGTGTTGTTGATTGTGTTGGATGGGAGCAGAAAGTAAACATCACCAACCTGTGTACACACACACACACACACACACACACACACACACACTGGGGATTGAACTCAGAGCCTTGTGCTAGGCAGGTGCTGTATTACTGAGCTACATCCTCAGCCTTTTATTTTCCTCTTCTTTTTAAGATTTTGAGACAAAGTCTTGCTCAATTGCCCAGACTGGCCTTCAAATTGTGATCCTTTCTCCAGCCTCCAGAGTTGCTGAGAGTACAGACATGCACCACTTCCCCCGGCAAGTAATTGATTTTAGTCAAGAAATGATTTTAGTCTTTCTCAGCAGTCAAGAGGTTGTTCTGTGTTTTTCTGCAGTCTTCAAAAGAAAGAATCCATCAAGGCATTGGCCCACAGTTTGAACACATACTTGGGCTTGGACTTTGTTCACTTACTGGTCCAACTTACTACTGTAATTTAAGTTGATTACATATTTTTTTTATAAAGTATAATGGATAACAAAAGATCCCTTAAAAGACATCTTGTGTTTCATTATCAGAAAGCCATTGCTCCCTAATGTCTGGTGGTTAGGAATCAGTGCTCTCTCAGTGTTAGAAAGTTATAGGTGGATTCGTTTTTGTGGTCATCTAGGTAAACAAAATTATTTTCTCTACCTTCAAATTAGGTTTTTATGTTTATCTGTATGACTCATGATATGATTCCCCACCCCAACAAACCTTAGTTGCTGTTAATTATTTTTCAATTAACTTGACTGCCTCCTAAAAGTGGTATCATGGCATATGGCGTATTCTCCTAACATTTGATATTGAATTGGTTTTTAAGAATACCTTCGAGGGCTGGTGATATAGCTCAGCGGCATAAGCGCCTGCCTGGCAAGCGCGAGGTCCTGAGTTCGACTCCCGGTACCTGCATATAAAAAAAAAAAAAGAATACCTTCAAGGTGAATTATTGTTGCATGTTCATTCACAAACCATTTATTGAAGGCCCTTCCTGCCCTAGGCAATGTGTTACTTACGCTTGAAGACCTCAGTCCTATACCACAGAGAAAGACTTTGTGAACAGTAAAAATTATGGCAGGTAGTTGAATAGAAATTTGTGAATTGCAATATTTTAAAGAAATTACTCCATCTGCTCATCTTTCTGAAAGAGGTCCAGGTGAGAATACTGTTGTACAGTATTTATTAATAGAATCAACATACTCTGTAGGAGATCATATTTTATGACCCTAATGAGTTCTAGTATATCATGTTACCTTTTAAGTGGCTCTAGCCATTAACTAACTTAGGTTTAAATTTAGTTATTATTCTTTGTTTTCTTTTTTTTGAAATTTTCATGCATTTTTAGTCTTCACTAATTTTTTTTGAACAGTAGTTTTCAAACTTTTGAGATTGTTTAACTTAATTAGATGTGTGTTTTTACCTACTTGCATTCTTCAAGCTAAGGCATTTATTCCAGGGCAGTTTGCCTGTTGCATTGGGATTCTAATCGTCAACATCTACTAATTGTATATACATTTTTTTGGTCTTTTTTTTGAGACAGGATTTCACTATGCAGTTCAGGCTGGCCTTGAACTAACTTTGTAGCTCAGTCTGGCCTTGAACTCCCAGCAGTCCTCCTGCCTCAGCCTCCTGAGTGCTGGGACTACAGGCGTGTATCATCATGCCAGGCCTATTAATTGTATTCTCTATTTATCGCACCCTTTGGCCAGAAATCAGGTAAAGGAAATTTAATATATGTAAAATACATTTTCTATAGTGTAGTAGTTGTATTAGCTGACAACTAATAGTTAATACAGATCCCTTCACTTTATCCAGAGATCCAACTTACGTTATTTTAACCTCTTGTCCACTTTGGGAAGTTCACATCCAAGAGTATCTCCAGGTGTATGTGGTCAAGCTGTTAAGAGAAAACAGCTAAGACCCTCTAGTGTAATCTAGTTTTTCAGGTCTTGGTGAAGAAGGAATCCCAGCTGGGATGTGCAAGTAGATTATAGACAGGAACTGAAAAATATTTTTAAAAAAGTTTTAGCCTAGGGGGAGTGAGAATGTGAAGTGAGGAACCATATGTAAGGAAGAAAAATTTTTATTGTGGAAGAATTTTAAACTTATGGGAAATTGGAAAGATAGTACAGAGTGTTCCTGGATAATTTTCATCCAGCTCCTCCTAATGTTAACTTCTTACATAACCATGATACATCTGTCACATCTAAGAAATTAACATTGGTACGATACTATTAACTACAGACTTTTTTTGGATTTCAAAAATGTTTCCATTTGTTCTTTTTCTGTCTCAGAACCCAATCCAGAACATCACATTGCAGTTAGACCACGTGTAATTTTGATAAATAGGTTGAAGTTTCCAATAAGTGCTTCTTCTGTGCTGTGTCTGTGGTCCAGTAATCTCCTCTGACCAGCACTGAAGAGTACAAGTCATTGCCATGAACATAAATAATACTACATAGGGAGTGTGTTGTATTCCTTGATTCCCAAAGAACTGCTGAAATCTGTGAAAGGATTGGCTTTGCTCCCAGGAAGGAGTTGGGAAGTTTCCTGAGAAGCTAAGAACTAATGCTGATTAAACTGCCCATCCTGGGCTTTGATAACACTCAGTGCTCATGTAGATTTTATTATATGTAACTATAATTATTTACCTGTATGTCTGCTTTGCTAAACTGTATGTGTTTAAGGGTTTGGGGATTATAGTCACTTTGGAATTCTCAGGATCCAGTGTATTGTTTGGCATGTGGTAGGTTCTTAACACACATTTGAAGAAATTAATAAATCCTTATTTGGTAACTTTTGGTTTTTTTGGTACCGGGTCTCGAACTCACAACCTTGCACTTGCCAGGCAGGCGCTGTGCTGCTGAGCTATATCCCCAGCCTTATTTGGTAACATTAACTGTTAGGTTAACAGAAGTTTTGCCTTGAGTATGTTAAGTATTGAGTTTCTCCTTCAAATCAAGCCATGTTAAGTTGCTATTTCTGTGTAATTGAGTTTTTCTTCTTGAAAAATTTTTTTCCCCAGTATTGGTGATTGAACCCAGGGACACTATACCATCGAGTTACATCCCCATATTCCACACACACCCCCCCCGAGGCAGGGTCTCCCTGAGTTGCCCCTGTGGCACTCGTACTTGCCGTCCTCCTGCCTCACCCTCCCTCAGTGCTGGGATTACAGGCGTGCGGCCTGTATTTACAGGTATGAGGCCACTGTACCTGACTTTTCTTGGAATCTTATACAACCATAAAATGTTCACTTAATGTTCTTTCTTTCAGTTATATAAATGATTTATTTCCCTTAAAAATAAGAACAGAATTGAAAGTAGTGGATCACAATAAAGGCAGAAATTTTGTTAGTTTGAAAGTGTATATGTGACAATTCCAGTTCTACCTCCCTGGGTTGCAGATCTGGCTGTTTGCCTGACACATCATGCACAGCTAATGAAATAACAACTTCCTAGACTTATTGAGGGAGACGGCTTGTCAGATTCAGAGAATTAGTTTTAAAATCTTCTTGTAATAGCCAAGATTCAGTGGCCCAGCGTCACCTAAGCTTAAAAGCTGCCATGGGATTGGAACACCAGGGCCTGTTTTAATCGTGTGGATCAACACAGTAGAGTCCATTCTGTATACAGAAAAAACACAGAAAGTAGCATATTGAATTTTTATCTTTTAAAAAATACCCAAACAAAAGTAAATATGTTAATTTGTTGATTTAGATACCGCACTGTTACCTCCAGAAAAATTGGAAATCCTTAATTTTTCTGCTGTGTGACTCCAGAGAGACTCAGAGCACCTGCATTTGCTAGAACATTGAAAAAGGACACCCAAGACAAATAAAAATTGTAATAGGTGAAAGGTACAAAATAGTGAGTTAAAACTTAATGTCTTTACTAGCAGATGATATCTATGCTGCTTTTTGAAATGGTTCATTTCTGGTTACCTTCGACCCAATCACCTGTCAGAGTATAATATCAGTTAGAAAAGGTAGAATGAAATTTGAATTTAAAAAATCAATTTGTGAAAATGTGAAGCTGTAGAATCTTGACAGTAGATCTCTCTAAATTTCAATTATGAATTTGTGGTTTTAACTTGTCCAACATGTCTTCTCAGGCAAGTGTTTCCTCAGTTATTTGCCCACTACTGTCATGATTTTTGCCACACTTATATGTCTGCGGAAATGTAATTTCCTTGGTATACCTTTAAGTCTCTTAACTACCACACACAGAACACTGGTATTATTATCATTCTGTAGTTTGGAAAACACTGTCACTGGGAAATTTTTTATGGATACTTCATTGTGATTGGGCACCTGTTTGAAATTTAGCCCCTGTTCTAATAGGTGTCTGTGTCACAGCGCTTTATAGGTCTCTTTGGTGAGGATGCCTGAATAGTAATGAAGATCTTTTCTTTCCCCCCGGTGCTGGAAATTGAGCCCAGGGATTCATTCATGCTAGGTAAGCATATTACCACTAAGGTACATGTCCAGCTACCATGATGAAGAATCTTAATTAGTTATTGGCTTAAGCCTGAAAAAAGGTGGAGACCAGAAATAGTTTACAGGGCAAAGTATTATTAAAGAAATTTCTAAAAAATTAAGTCAGAGGTCTTAAAAAGTGTGTTTTGTTTTGTTTTTGGTACTGGGAATCGAACTCAGGGTTTCATGCTTGCCAGGCAGGCGCTGTGCCACTGAGCTAAATCTCTGGCCCTATAAAGTGGTTTTTCATTATTATTATTATTTTCTTTTTGGTGGGTACCGGGGGTTGACCTCAGGACCTCGCGCTTGCCAGGCAGGCGCTTATGCTGCTGAGCTATCTCACCGGCCCTAAAGTGTTTTTTTTTTTTTTTTTTTTTTTTTTTTTTGTGGGTACCGGGGGGTCGACCTCAGGACCTCGCGCGCCAGCAGGCACCCGTGCCGCTGAGCGATATCACCGGCCCCTTTTTCGTATGTGGGATCCGGGAGTCGAACTCGGGCCCTCGCGCTTGCAAGTCAGGCACTTACGCCGCTGAGCCATCTCACCAGCCCCCTAAAGTGGTTTTTTAAAATCAAGAAATTTAGTCTTAATTTAGGAAGTCATTTGTTTCTTTGGTTACTACAGGTTAAAAACCTTTATTGCTGTGATTATAAAAAATTACACAGTCAGGCATGGTGGTGTATACCTGTAATCCCAGCACTAGGGAGGTTGAGGCAGGAGGATTGCTGGGAATTTGAGGCCAGCCTGGGCTACATAGCGAACCCCTGTTTCCAAAAAAGTTACATTTTTTTCAGATTTATTTGAACAAAGCAGTGAATACCGCGAAAAACAATATAATCCCTTGACCCAGCTAAGACTTTTATGTGTCAGTGATTTTAGAAGCTAGTATTTGCTGGATTTAGGGTAAAGAGTAAAGAATGTGACAGGGATATAGCTGAACAGTTTTGTTTTCTCTAGATGGCCCACATGGTTACAAAATGAGCAACGGTAAATTGCCATTTCTTGTTCTCCCTTTTTTTTTTTTTTTATTTTATGGGAAAAAAGTAAAACAAAATTTCATAACAAAATAATAGGAGAATAACAATAGTTAATACGTTACATATTGTTATCTTTAGTTTCTCAGAGTACAATATATGGGCATAAAAAATTCTCCAATCGATATTAGTACAAACCTTCGTTTTCAATGAACTAAGAGATAGTAGTAGTATAACTAACTTGCATTTTTTTTTCCTTTTCCCTTCCTTCCTTTCCCTTTTTCCCTAACCTAGTTCCTTTTTCCTTTTGAACAGTTTCTTCCCATTTCACAGTATCTATTGTACACTTTATTTTATTTTATTTTATTTTTTTCTTTATGTGGGTACCAGGAACTGAACTCAGGACCTCGCACTTGCCAGGCAGGCTCTTATGTCACTGAGCTATATCACTGGCCCTATTGTACATTTTAGATCTTATTTACTCTTTCAATTTCTCACAGCAGGGAGACAATACGATGTTTACACTTGTGTCTGATTTATTTCACTTATGAGTATAGTCTCAAATTGCATCCATTTACCTATAAAAGTCTAAGTTTATTCTTCTTTATGGCTGAATAGTACTCCATTGTATAAAAGTACCACCTTTTTTATCCATTCCTCAGTTGATGGGCATTTGGGTTGTTTCCAAGATTTAGCTATTACAAATTGTGCTGCTATAAACATAGGTGCACATATATTGCTGTGGTATGATGTTTTTAATTCTTCTGGGAAGATACCCAGAAGGGGAATACCTGGGTCAAATGGGACCTCTAATCCTAGCTTTTTGAGGAATATCCATACTGATTTCCATAACGATTGCACCAGTCTGCACTCCCACCAAAAGTGCAGAAGGGTTCCTTTTTCCCGACAGCCTCTCCAGCATTTGTTATTTGTTGATTTCTTGATGTAGCCATTCTTCCTGGAGTGAGATGGAATCTCAGTGTTGTTTTAATTTGCATCTCTCGAATGACCAATGATGTTGAACATTTTTTCATATATTTATTTGCCATTTGTATTTCTTCATCTGAGAAGTGCGTATTGATCTCAGATACCCATTTTTGGATGGGGTCTTTGAATTTGGGGGGGGTCTGATTTTTTTCAATTCTTTATATGTTCTAGATAGAAGTCCTTTGTCTGAGGGACAATTGGCTAAAATTTTTTCCCACTCCGTGGGTTGTCTTTTCACTCTGTTGGTGATTTCTTTTGATGTGCAAAAGCTTTTTAATAAGATGAGATCCCAGTTGTTGATTCTTTGAAGTATTTCCCATGCAGTCTGGGTTTTGTTCATGAACTCTCTGCCTACACCTATGTCTTCAAGATTTCTACCTACTTTCTTTTCCAGTAGATTTAGTGTTTCTGTCTCTCCTTTACTCACGTTAGCTTTGAGTTTCTTTTTTCCTTCTCTCTCTCTAAACTGTGCTGAATATGATTCCAGGGAACAAACTTTATTCCAGCCAATGGTTGTGTCTAAGCTGTGCTTTCGTGTTTGCAATTTATTTCATTTTGAGCCTGAGGATCTCTGGCTTGTTGAAAAAAATGGTACAAGAAAGAATCTAGGTTTAAGTAAGGAATGTAGAATTGTTTTTGTCTTGGTCAGTTTAATCTTGTGAGTCTAAATTTTAGTTTAACCAGTGATTGATAGTAAGACAGCTTTCTCCAGCCTCCTTAGAGGTGAGAGTAACAATACTGTAAAAATAATCTTACAAAAGTTTCTATTTAATGCCAGAAAAATAATTAGTAGATTGCCCCTGGCCGAACCCCAAGGTGCATGCTCTCGGTTGTGGAATTCAGTTGTTTTCAGAACTAGCATCAGGGATGCAGGGGTTTGGGGTTGATTTGAAGAGAACTGAGAGACCAAAACCTTGGCTAAATTTAGGTATGGCATTTATTGTATGGAAAAGAGGGGAAATCTGTTAAAAGATAAAAGTATTTCTAAACTCAGAAATAGACTATAATTTAAATAGTGCTTGATAATATGTGAAGTTTTTTTTTGAAAGAAAAGGATAATAAAGTTGAATAATTATGAGATAAGTGGAATGCAGGAATTATTAAAAACTCATGTTAAACATTTTGACGATTGAATTTTGTGAAACTTTTTGATAAACTTTAGAAGAAAACTGAAGAAAGTCTTCATGACTTTGAATTAGGCAAAGATTTGTGTTTTAAATAGGACACAAAAAGCACAAACTGTAAAAGAAACAAATTGATAAGTTGGATTTCATCAAAGTTAGAAATGCTTACTCCTTTTTTTTTTTTTTTATGTGGGTACCGGGAGTTGAACTCAGGACCTCGCGCTTGCTAGGCAGGCACTTAAGCTGCTGAGCTGTATCACCAGCCTAAAAATGCTTACTCTTTAAAAGAAAAGTTTGTTTTAAAAAAATGAAAAGGCAAGCCACAGAAAATACTTGCCAAATGTATATCTAATGAAAGACTTACATTTAGAATATATAAAAAACTCTTACAACTGAGTAGGACGAAGACAGCTCAATTTTTAAAAATGGCAAAAAATTTGAATAGACACTTCACTGAAGAAGCTATACAAATAGATAATAAACAGCTGAAAAGATGTCCCATATTGTTAGCTCTCAGAGAAATGTAAATTAAAACCACTCTGAGATACCACTTCACGGCAATTAAAATAGGTAAAATTAAAAAGATTGATAATAGCAAGTGTTGGTGGATGTAGAGCAACTGGAATGCTCACACATTGCTGGTAGAAATGCGCAGTGGTACAGCTGCGTTGGAAAACAATTTGGCAGTTATAATCTTATAAGTTAAAAATATGTTTACCCTATGAACCAGCAGTCCCATTTCTGGGTATTTACCAAGAGAAATGAAAACATGTTCATACAATGACTTGTGCATGAATGTTCATAGCAGCCTTATCCAAAATAACCCCAAACTGAATGTAACCCAAATGTCCTTCATCTGGTAAATGAATAAATAAATTACAGTTTATTAATCTAATGGACTGCTACCCAGCAATAAAGAGAAATGAACTACTGATACATGTTAACAACATGTATGAATCTAAAAATTTATGCTAATGAAAAAAATGCCACACACCAAAGACTGCATTTTAAACAATAGTACCTCGGTTCATGAACTTGATTCTTTCCAAGTTCATGATTCTGGTTGCAGGCTGAGTTGGATGAGAACTGAATCAAATTCAATGGTTAGGTTCAATGTTGACCTTATGGGGAAATTTGAAAGGATGCTGTCTTATTTATTCATATGACTTTAGCTTTGAGCACACAGCCTGGCATATAGCAGATGCACAAGAAATGTGAAAAAAGGGCCGGTGAGACGGCTCAGCGGCTTAAGCGCCTGCCTTGCAAGCGCGAAGGCCCGAGTTCGACTCCCGGAACCCACATACGAAAAAGGGGCCGGTGATATTGCTCAGCGGCACGGGTGCCTGTTGGCGCGTGAGGTCCTGAGGTCGTCCCCCCGGTACCCACAAAAAAAAAAAAAAAAAAAAAAAGAAATGTGAAATGAATCAGAGGAACCCAAAGATGTTGGTTGTCAGTGAATTAGAGGATGAACTGCGTCGTACAGTTTTAGCAAATGATTTTAACCAAAAAGAAAGTAAATATAGATATCTAGCGCTGAGGAAACAGCAGCAAACTAATGTCATTTAAAATGTGAGTATAGCTGGGCGTGATGGTGCATGCCTGTAATCCAAGCACTTGGGAGGCTGAGGCAGGAGTATTGCCAAGAGTTCAAGGCCAACCTGGGTTACATAGTGAGTTCAAGGCCAGCCTGAACTACACAGCAAGACTATGTCTCCAAAAAAAGTGAATATATAGGATGGAATGGGTGGTCAAAGGCAGTACTGTAAACCAGAAGTTGAGAAAATTGGAAATGAAAAATTACATTTTTCAAACTTTTTGGCTCAAGTATCTCTAGTGATAGAGGATAATGGATAATAACCACTTGGGGCTGGGAGCCTCTTGGCCTTAAGTACAAAATGTCTGTGAATATTTAGAACATGTCTGTGTTTTATCTTCAGAAATTTATGGAAATGCTGCATTTCATTTTATTATCTATGTGTTTAACATGAAAGTATTTTTTTCTCCCTACTAACTTCATCCTCTGGTAAAATACTTTAGATGCCACCAGAGCAGATGTCATTTATCCTCTGACTTCTAGCACATGCTGGCATGCCCAAATCTGGGAGGCATGGAATGGCATTATGGTCTAATATGGCTGCATACCAGCTTTCTGTAATTTGGGGGATTGTCTACTGAAGAATATTATGTTGTGGAACCAAGGAGGGTGAGCTCATTTTGTTCTGACTGACCAGGCTGTTCCTGGAAGGCTGCAGTCAGTTGAAGGCACCTCATTACCAGGATACTAGGGACCAGCTGGAGAGAGTTCACAGAAGACCTACAAGGATGATTAAGAGACTGGAGGGATTGACTAATGAGGAAAGAGTATATAAATGAAAACCTTATAACTTGGCTGAACCACAACAGCAGAAATACACTGCTATATAAATATTTCAAGAATATAAACTTGGTAGGGAAGGGTAGTACTTTATGGTGGGACTTTGGGATGGGGAGAATAAACCAAGGGTGAAATAAAGCCAACATAATTGTAAACTAAGAATTCAAAGTATCCAATGGCGTACTTTATTTTTTGGAACCTCCTTAGACCCCTCTAACCTTCGGGCCTTTTACTAATTGAATGGTTTGGTGTTTTTAATTTGATGTTCCTGGACTCATGGTTGGTCCTCTACATAGCGAATGCTGGAAACTACATTTAGAAAGCAGATCCCTTTCTTACGTCCTGTTTGGTGGAACTAGCTCTGTGTATACTGGAATTCTGAACAGGACTTTGACAGCAGTTTTGTCCTTGGTTTTTGAAAATAGCACTTGAAAAATAGAGACTGAATCGTAATATGCATCATAATAATTTTAGGAACCAATATACAGTATTTGAACCTTGAGGTGCAGTATATGAAATACATTCTTTGGAAAATAATTGTGTAAAATTTCTAATTGGGCTATGAATGTAGACATGAAGCTTTTAAATAAGAGTTGAAATCAAATATTTGCATAATTTTGTGCATTTTATGGCTGTTTTCCTAAGAGATAGGAGAATGGGAAGAAAATGATTTTTGTACTTTCTTCAATCTATAGAAATGCATTTACACTTACGATAGTCAGTTACAGAGCTTTAAGACTTAAGACCTCTACCCCAGAGATTAGTAAGCTCTTTCCTCTGCTGTGGCAGTGCCAGGCAGCCCAGGCAAGATGTAAATGAATGAACATGGCTGTTTTCATTTTGTTTTTACAGAAACAGGTGGACTGGCCTAGAGACAGGGAATATTGGGCCCCTTCCCAGGCTCTCTGCTCTGGAATCTATCTAGGCCATGCCTCTGAAAGTGTAAAATGTGTAGGAATCACCTGAGGATCTCATGAGAATACAGCCTCTGAGACGATAGAGGTGAATACCGTTCTAGCCATGGGATGGCAAAGACGGATAAGACCCAGTCACTATCACCAGGAAGCAATAATCTGTTAGGAGAGACTGCTGTATATAAAATAATTATAATGTGGACCAACAATGCTGTCCTAGAGGTATCTTCAGCACAAGAGCATCACAAAGAAGGAAGTGATTGACTCTGCTTGGCTTAGATAGAATCCTCAGAGAAGCCTGGGAGCTGGACCAGAAAGAGGGGCAGTGCTTGAGTTAAGTCTTGAAGCCACTGGTGTCATGAAGCATTGGGTAAGCATGGCAGTTCATGGTGAGGACAGTAAAGATTATTTTAGAACTAGGAATTACTTGATTTACTGACCACAGTATTGGAGACCCACTAAAATTTATAATGAATAGAAATAAAAGTTCAATACATTTTGTTATCTTTATTTCTTTATATTATTTCTTTATTTGGAAAAAGGTAACTTGCTGAAAGTCTTTAAGAAGAAGAATAATAGGTCCTGTAAAAGTATATAAACTTTTTACACTCTCTTGCATCATTAAGAATTTGGGGGCCGGTGAGATGGCTCAGCAGCATAAGCGCCTGCCTGGCAAGCGCAAGGGCCCAAGTTCAACTCCCGGAACCCACATATGAAAAAAGGGCTGGTGATATCGCTCAGCAGCACAGGCACCTGCTGGCACGCAAAGGTCCTGAGGTTGACCCCCGGTACCCACAAAAAAAAAAAAAAAAAAAAAAAGAATTTGGAAGACACTAAGGTAGAATATAAAATTATTTTTAATTCATTATACCAAGAGATGATCCCTATTAATATTTTTTATGCTTTTTTCTTTCAGACTTTTTGGTGGTGATGGTTCTGGGAATTGAATGTAGGGCCTCTGCACTGAGCTACATTCCTGACCTTTTTAATTTTTAATTTTTTATTTTGAGACAGGGTCTTGCTAAATTGCCTAGGCTGAGCTCAAACTTGTGATCCTCCTATTGTACCCTCTCAGAGTACTGAGATTACAGGCATGCATCACCACACCGACTTTTCAGTCTTGGTATATAATGTTATGTTTCTAAAATTGGGCATAAACTAAATAAACAACTTTGTTTCTGCTTTTTTCATTTAACATTTTATTTGTAAGCATTTCCAAGTGTGTTTGTTCCTTAAAAGTGTCATTTAAATATCCTTATGTGACATTCTATCATAGGCATCTCTTATAGTTTGCCTAACTGTTCTCTTTTTTGTGGATCCTTTAAACTGGTTCCAGTTGCTAGTTGAAGCAGGTTTTGGCTCATGTATTTGGCAAGTCTATCACCATGTATTAAAATACATGCGTATACTTTTTTTGTGTGTGTGTGTGAGTACCGGGGGTCGACCTCAGGACCTTGCGCTTGCCAGGCAGGCGCTTATGCTGCTGAGCCATCTCACTGGCCCTACTTATTTATTTTTAATTATAACATGTTTGGCAATTTACTGTTGGCTTTCACTCATTCTGTTCTGTTCTGTTCTTGGTAGCATTTCATGTTTTTTTCCTTGCTTTCCCATAGCAGAGAGATAGGAAGTAGTGATTAAAAACATGAACTCTGGGTCCACGCTGTCTGGGTTTGGCTCAGTTCTATTCCTTTTTGTATATAATCTTGAGAGAGTTTCTTACCCTTTTTATGTACTAGTCTGCAAAGTAAAGATAGCCATATCTGGGCCGGTGAGATGGCTTAGCGGCGTACGCACCTCCCTGGCAAGCGCGAGGGCCTGAGTTTGACTCCCGGTACCCACACACAAAAAAAGGGCCGGTGATATCGCTCAGTGGCACGGGCGCCTGCTGGCGCGCGAGGTCCTGAGTTCGACCCCCGGTACCCACAAAAAAAAAAAAAAAGCCATATCTGTGTTGGAGCTATGAGTCACGAAGCACTTAGAACAGTCCAGGCATTGTGGTAAGATTGTGTCTTTTCATTTACTGATTTCACATTGGTTTTATGGTGGTTCTTGGTGTATGCATTGCCATAAACCCCCTTTCTGCTACATTTGGTTCGTGAATATCTTTGAGAGTTACAAACTGACTTGATAAGACTTGGTGACTTTATTTTGAAAGCTCACAGATCCCCACCTCTGCTTGGAGCAACAGGTTTTACTGTCTTAAAGATAACATCAGCGTTGTTTAACCATATCTTAGAAATGCATACATGGACACAAAGGAAGCACACTGCACAGACTGATAGGTAGGATTTATTTATGTATGTATTTTTTTATTTATTTATTGTCTTTTGAGGCAGCCTGGAACTCTGAGGTGATCCTCCTGCCTCAGCCTCCTGATCCTCCTGCCTCACCCTCCTGAGTGCTGGGATTACAGGCGTGGGCCACCACACTGGCTTTGATAGACAGGTTTTAAAGCTCTTTAGTGACTTCTCTTTTCCAGCTGAACATTATCTTAAATCTTTCATGGCATGTGTGGCTCTCTGAAATCTGTCTCTGCCTGAGCTTTTGATTGATTTCTCTTCATGTGGTTCCTAGGCCCTGTACTCCAGCCCCATTAAACTGAAACTGGGCATGAGGTTGTGGTGAGTCTCTAAAAAACACCGTACCCTGGTTTGCGTCTCCTAAGGTCTAGAGTCAACTGAAGTGCTAGAGCTTCCTTCTGGGGAGTGACATAGGCAGTGAAGTTACCAGCATACTCTCGTGGCGTTGGTGTGACCTCAGGGAAACAGCGGAGCTCCCGTGGGGAATACTTGGTCAGAGTTTGCCAACCTAACTAGGGTTCCCATTGCCTGTTCTACCTCCTCTTTGTTGTGTTATGGGGAATCTCTTTCAGGAACAAAAACCTATTGCACTTACCCTTTTGTCTTTTTAGGATAAGATGCTGGGACACTAGAACAGATGAAGCCTTCAGCAGTTCATTGCACCCTATACTAGAGAAGTCCAGTAATGACGTGTTCCTGGGCTACATTTCTCCACCCTGGAATTCATGCAGTTCATTTGAGAAACACTGACCCTGTGCTTACTGTGACACATCCTCAGTGAAGGTCTGATGGACAGACCTTTTCTGGTGACTTTGTGGGTTTTTTCTTCACGTGGAAGTTGGAAGACAAAGTGAAAGTTACCTGCTTTGGTGAATAACTTAGTTCTCAGAACATGGGCCCTCGTTTAAAGGTAAGGTAATGAGCTGTGTTAAGAGTAGGTTATTTGGGCTGGTGAGGTGGCTCAGCGGTGTAAGCGCTTGCCTGGCAAGTACGAGGTCCTGAGTTTGACTCCCGGTACCCACATTTAAAAAAAAAAAAAAAAAAGTAAGTTATTCAGGTGTAGAACATGGATCCATGGAGTATATTCAGTTCCTAAGCCTCTTTAGCAGGAGATAGCTATTGAAACACGGGTTGCGGGCCGGTGATATCGCTCAGCAGCACAGCGCCTGCTGGCAAGTGCGAGGTCCTGAGTTCGACTCCCGGTACCCACATTAAAAAGAAATAAACACAGGTTGCACTGGGCATGGTGGCGCATGCCTATAATCCTAGCTTTGGGGAGGCTGAGGCAGAAGGATTGCCACAAGTTTGAGGCCAGCCTGTACTACCTAGTAAGTTCAAGACCAGCCTGAACTACATAGCAAGACCCTGTCCCGGAAAAAAAGAAAGAAAGCAGGGGGGAAGGGGAGGGGAAAGGGAAGAGGAAGGGGAGAGGAAAGGGAAGGGAAGAAGAAGTGGAGGGGAAAGGGAAGGGGAAGTGGAGGGGAAAGGGGAGGGGAAGGAAAGGGGAAGTGGAGGGGAAAGGAAAGGAAAAACACAGGTTGCAGTGAGATTTGATTTTGTCCTTGGGAGAGTAAAGTTTGAATATGAGAAAACGAATTCTACACTTTTGGGAAATGACTTTTTCACAACTGCTTTTCAATGTTAGGGGTTAAATTTATTTGATATTGTAATTACAAACTTTTTTTTTTTTTTTTTTTTTTTGGTACTGGGAATCGAGCTCACAACCTTGTGCTTGCCAGGCAGGTGCTGTGCCACTGAGCTATATCCCCAGCCCAGTAATTATAAACTTTGTGCTCCAGAAAAGCAGAAGATTTTAGAATATGTACATTAGTCAACTTTTTAACATTCCCTTGCAACAGATATTTTCAAATATTTACCCCTTTTATAGATAATGTGAGCCAAAGTGCTGGTATTAAGCAATTTGCCCAGTATCCTGTGGTGAGCAAGTGCTATTTCTGCACCAGATAACTGGTACTGCATTCTACTTTTTCATTGTCATGCTTTATTTTTATTTCAAGAGATAACAAAAGAGCCATAAAAGCTTATCTTTCTAGTTTTAGCTTCACTGTTGTGATTCCTTACAGTTAGATTGGGTAATTTCTTTATACTTTATCTGTTTTCTTCAATCCGTTCTCTTCCCAAGTACTTGGCTCCCCAATGACTTCATTCTTTTTCATAAATCAGTATTGTGGTGAGGTTAAGAGCTAAATGGGTTTGAGTCTCAGCTGTCACTTAACCAGCTGGGAGATGTTCAGTAACTTTTCTAAGTCCAGCCTTTTTTTTTTTTTTTAAATATGTAAAATGAGAATAATGCTTGTCTTGCCAAATCATTTTGGTGACAGTTATACTGCTTGAGCTAACATGTGTGAAGTGCTTAAGGAAGTGTTTAGCCTATGATCAGTGCTTCATAAGGGAGTAGAGAGTAATTTATTACTGCTGCTGTTACTCTAGTGGCTTAGAGTATCAC
Source organism: Erethizon dorsatum (assembly GCA_028451465.1). NCBI lineage: Eukaryota > Metazoa > Chordata > Mammalia > Rodentia > Erethizontidae > Erethizon > Erethizon dorsatum. The sequence goes on along the minus strand of CM051828.1, from coordinate 106,526,149 downwards.
AATTCACTAATTGTATCACTAATTGTATAGTGTTCTAAAAGAACACTATAGAGATGAACTTGAAAACAAAATATAGTACTCATAAATAAATTGTATGAAATAGTATGGTGGAGGCTTAACGAACTTCTATATGCTTCAATTAGAGGCTGGAAGAATTCCAATATAATTTTATGCAGCAGAAAGTGAAAGGTGCTATAGAGGTATTATAGAAAAATAAGCATGAGAACCCTTGACCCCACTGGTAGGCATGTCATACATACTTGTTAAACTGAATTAAATTGGCAATTTTTGGTCTAAAGAGTTTAAGTGAATATACTAGCTCAAGTAGACATATTGCTAACTAAAAACATCTTTTAAAACTATATCTAGGGCTGGGAGTATAGCTCAGTAGTAGAATGCTTGCCTAATGTGTATGGCCCTGGCTTCAATCCCTAGCACCACAAAAATAAACAAAAACCCCAAACTGTATCTGAAAGGAAGGTTCCATCTGTGAAATTTCTGATCCTTAGCATTCTGGACAAATCAAGAATAGTAATATGACCCTACCCACTCAACAGATATTCATATTTACTCACATTTATTTCAGTTATGATATGCAGTTATATTGGATGCATTAGAGGATTTTTAAGGCTAGTCTTTGCCTCTTGTTGTTTACCTCTCTGAAATGAAAAATAAACAAGACTAAAAGATAGACTGCAAGTGTTTTAAGATAAGTAAAAACAAAGTTGAGTGAAAATTCAGAGGAGGAAAGGAATTTCTAAATTCAGGATCAGGAAGATGGGATAGGATTTTCCCTAGACTTTAGGTAGGATCAGGAGCTTTCTATAGAGACTGAGGGGAGTAGGATATTCCAGGCAGAGGAGATGATTTGTGAAAAGGCATGGAGATAGGCCATTTCAGGCCTTACATGTAAAAATGTAAATGATCTGATTTAGGTAGATCATAGAGTGAATAATGATGGATAATAATAGTTTTGGGAAATGAGAATACTGTAGAGTGGGGGTAACAGGAGAGACAGGGTAGAGAGAACCCCCAACAGGATCAGTAAGGACAGAAAATGCTTTTACGATTAAAAAAAGAAGAAGAAAATGCTTACATGAGAGAGGTGAAATCTAAAATAAGTTATTTGAGTGACAAAAATGGAGAGGCTGTGTGATATATTCTGCAGGAACTAGAAAGAGATAAAATGTAGAAGAAAGGCAAATTCAGAATGTGACCCTGGGGAAAACTTAAGGTAGGTATATATTGTTGAATTTTTGAGCTATTGTAGAGCAGTGGGTTTTCTGTAAAGGTCAAATCAGTGAGGGAAGAATTGACAGAGCTAACTCCTTAGATATAAAGAGCTTTTAAGAAAAAAGGAGAGTCCTTTGGAGAAAAGCAGTAATTGATATGCTGAGTTTTAAATCATAAAGAGAATTGGAGAGGAAAGATAGAATTACTAGAAAAGGTTTAGGTGGTCTAGAAAATCAGTAGTGATGATTTGGTTGAGAAATAAGTGAAGGGTTTGGGGAAATGGCCAAGAACTCAATAAGGTAAAGCTCATTACCGCTCTTTTTTTTTTTAATGTGGGTACTGGGAGTCGAACTCAGGACCTCACGCTTGCCAGCAAGCGCTTGTGCCGCTGAGTGATGTCACCGGCCCCTTTTTTCCTTTATGTGGGTACCGGGAGTCGAACTCAGGACCTCGCGCTTGCCAGGCAGGTGCTTATGCTGCTGAACCATATCACCGGCCCCCTCATTACCACTAATTTTGTGAGGACTGGGACATCAGCTGTTGTTTCTACACCATTCACCTGGTGCCTGGCACATTAAATAAGCACTTGATATTTGTTGGATGAATGGCTATAGAATGAGTTCGTAACTCCTTATAAAAGTTTTCAGATATCAAATTAGAATAGTATAAAGAACTCCCATTCAGGCTGAGACTTTAGGTACAGTAAGAGAAGCCATCCATGCCTTTTTAATCCTCAGTGCATTTCTCTTTGATAAAAGTTTGGGCCATAAAGAGATACCTTATTTATTTATTTATTTATTTATTTTTTTTTTTGTGGGTACTGGGGGGTTGACCTCAGGACCTCGCGCGCCAGCAGGCGCCCGTGCCTCTGAGCGATATCACCGGCCCCTTTTTCGTATGTGGGATCCAGGAGTCGAACTCGGGCCCTCGCGCTTGCAAGGCAGGCGCTTATGCCGCTGAGCCATCTCACCGGCCCTAAGAGATACCTTATTTTCTACTGGGTCTGAAGCAAAGGAATAGCGATATGAATACTTCAGAGATAGTAATTGCTAAAATCTTGAGAACTCACTGTGTGCCAGGCACAGTTCTAGGCTGTTAATATTTGTTAACTCATCTAATCCTCACCTCATCCATGTGAGTTATTTTTTCCTTTCCTTTGCTTCCTTTCCCCTTCCCCCCTCCATGGTTTCCCTTCCCATTTGAACATTTTCTTCCTATTTAACAATATCTATTATACATTTTGGTGTATCTATTATACACTTTCAGTTTCTCACACAGAGAAACCCTGCGGTATTTACACAACCCATGTGAGTTATATACAAGCATTATGCCCACTTGACACATAATGAAACTGGCACTTTATAGAGAAATTGAAGGACTTACCCAAAGTCACATTGTGAATGGCAGAGTATGAGTGTGAACCCAGGTAATCTAACCCTAGAGCAGTGATGGTGAACCTTTTAGAGACTGAGAGCCCAAACTGCAACCCAAAACCCACTTATGTATCAGAAAGTGCTAACACTGCAATTAAGCCTGAAACCGACCAGCCATATGAAAGCTCGGGCAAGTCGGGGCTAATGAGTTGCAGCTCCTGTCATCACCTGGTGCGGCTACCCCTTTCCAAGCATGTGCACAGCCCCTCTGTGCTGTTATCCGATTCTCGGTTGTGGGGCGATGCTGGAGTGACTTGGGTCACATGTGGACAGAGAGGACATGGCACATGTGCCACAGGTTCGCCACCACTAAAGTCTTTGCCCTCATTCTCTGTATTATACTCTTTGTTATATTTTTTTATTTTAAATCCTTGATTGGCATGGGGAGTTACATCAAAATTGTATCATGTTAAAAGAAATGGTACCACAGGAATTATTAAATCTTAACTCTTTTTACAGCAGTGAAAGTTCCAAAGCCTAGGTAAGCCACACAGTTGCAGCCCTGGAACTGGTGCCCAGGCTTCTGCCTTAACTACTTGTCAGCTGCCTCTCATAGAAAGGTTCTTGAAGTTATCAGAGATCATAGATGGGGGTTTTTCCAGCCCTTGGGACTTAAGCCATAATTTGGCACTGTTCTAATTCCTCCAGCAAAAGGCCTGAGATCACAAGTCTGTACCTTTAGTCACATGTACTTCATTTTCTGCTGAATGTTTTACATTTCCTGAGGACCAGAAGGTTCATATCTGGTTCACCTTGGAAGGCATCCAGCTGAGGAAGTACCTAAGATAGTTAAACTGCCAGGTTCAGTCCCACGGAGTCATCCAGCACATCCTGAAAGGTGCGCACACAGATGCTTTTTGAGATATGGCAGCAGCTTTTTAACATAGAGTCCTAGGAGATAACATACTTATTTGGGAAGGAGGCTCAGTAGTTGTGATCCCAAAATTTGGGTCTGTACCTTGTCTATAATAGACCCTTTTGGGAATACCTCAATTCATGTGTGTTGAGAATTCTAATGTTCCTTTCCAGTAGGACTTTAGATACCAGCCTAAATAATCATTTCTGTGAAACCCAAGATGGTCATTCCTGAAATACCTACTCTCTGTGGGTTTCAGTTGGTATATTATTATTATTATTATTTTTTTTTTGTGGGTACCGGGGGGTCGACCTCAGGACCTCGTGCGCCAGCAGGCGCCCGTGCCGCTGAGCGATATCACCGGCCCCTTTTTCGTATGTGGGTTCCGGGAGTCGAACTCGGGCCCTCGCGCTTGCCAGGCAGGCGCTTAAGCCGCTGAGCCATCTCACCGGCCCAGTTGGTATATTATTATTAAAGGAACTGAGGGGCCATTTTCTGTCTCTTGGATTTTTTGAGCACAGTCATATATAAACATGCACACTGTTAAAAAAAAGTCATTTTGATCCATCCTGGATCTAAGCCTCGAAATTGTCTCTAAGTAATATTCTGGTGCTGACAAAGGTGCTGGGCATTGGTAACCTTAATATAATATTTTCTTGAAAAGAGTGAGTTCAATGCACTTTGAATGGAGAGCATTTACAACTCATAAGATCATTGTCAGTGATGAGCTATGAGGTCAGCAGGACGTTTGTTGGTGGTATCTTTGATGGTTCAAATAACCAAATGAATAATAAAGATTAATTGTTCAGGGAACAAGTTTAAACAAGAGTAAAAGTTTTCCCTCAAACTCCAACCCTGTCAGGTATCACTTAGGATGAGAACTACCATCTCCACCTTTTATTTCTCTTCTTAACCTTTCTGCTGAGTGTATTCTCAAGGGGGCTTGTTAGTTTGTCTGGTTGTTCATGATATAAATGACTTCTTTCACATCTCCACTGCTCATTATAGCCATGACTCACAGTTCATTTTAATTACATTTTGCCAACATGATGATAATACTTATTTTTTTAAAATGTGCATTTCATATAGCTGTTTCTGGGCCGGTGAGATGGCTCAGCGGCGTCAGCGCCTGCCTGGCAAGCGCGAGGGCCCGAGTTCGACTCCCGGATCCCACATACGGAAAAAGGGGCCGGTGATATCGCTCAGCGGCACGGGCGCCTGCTGGCGCGCGAGGTCCTGAGGTCGACCCCCCGGTACCCACAAAAAAAAAAAAAAATAATAATAATAATAATAATAATAAACAAAACTCTCTGCATATAGCTGTTTCTATTTAGTTGAATTACTTCCAGAAGGCAAATATTGTAAAAAGGGAAAGTGATTCTCTTATCCTCTTTGCTTGTGTTAATTAGCACCACTTTGCATGGGAGAGGGAAATTATCTTGGGACCCTGAGATCTAAGAAGATGAAAGCTGAATTATTGCATTTCATACTTAGCAATAAAGCGTGTGGCTGGTTGTGGTATTCCTAGGGTGGTTGATAGATCAGAAGTCTTTACGGGGAGTGATGCAGTCTCTCCTTATTTCTCTGAAATATATTTTAGGGCAGTTGTCAAACTAGAGATAGAAGACGGGTAGTAAAGCTTTAGACTGAAGACATTTGGCTTAAGCCATATGCTTTACTTTGTCTCATTCTGATACTGCTATAAGGAAAAGTTGCAGAAAAGTTAAACAAGTTTTTTTTTTTTTTTTGCAGCTGCAGCTGTGATCCTCGGCTGTCTGTTGGCATTGAAGGGACCTGATGTTTTACGTTATTGGTATGTTATAGAAAAAACTCTGTTACCTCTTTGTTATGGTTTGCCTTGTTCCTTTTTTGTTTCACTGCCTGTCCTTCCCCCTTGAAAAGCGAGAAATATTTCCACTTGTGCCAGAATGTACCTTCACATAGTTGGCAGAGGAATTCATTCATTTGGGAAATATTTATTGAGTAATTACAATCTGTGCCAGACACTGTTTACAGTGGAATCAAAGTTGAATAAGGCAAAAATGTGCCTTTAAGGAGTTCATAACATGAAGGAGGAGATGGTCAAAGCTGAGAAGTTACAATAGATACAGGAGTTTGGGGGAGCCCAGAAGAGGGAATCTCTAACTCCAGTGGGACTTGGGGAAGGCCAGGTGGACAAGGGAGAGAATAGAATGCTCGTTCTTTTCACTGCTTCTGTGAATCCCTAGCACACGCAGGAGGGTGGGGCAGGGGAGCATCCCAGGTAGTTTGTGGTATGGAACAGGGTTGACAGGCTTTTTCTGTAAAAGGCTAGAATAAATGCTTCAGTTTTGAAGCCATACAGTCTTCTTATAACTACCTAGTTCTGCCTGTGATGCAGAAGTAGCTGAAGACAATTTGTACACAAATGGGTGTGGCTGTGTTCCAGTAGAACTTGATTTTCAGAAACAGGCAGTGGGGTAAGGTCTGGCCTGAAGGCTGTAGTTGCTGACTCCTGGCCTAGAAAGTCCTCTCCTCTCATAGATGTAGTGACCCAGTACAATGTCTTTTGGCAATCTTGAAATCTCATCCTGACTCCCTTTAAGTTTTGCAAGATGGCTAGCCTGTTCCACACTGAGAAACTGTAATGTGTAACTGGCAGGTGGTTTGTATGTTCTGTCTTTTACACAGGTGGAATCACAGTGTCTGTGGTTGCATTCTTCTTCACAATTAAGTTTCTCTTTGAGCTTGCCGCACGTGTAGTCAGCTTCCTTCAGAATGAGGACCGTGAGCGCCGAGGGGACCGGACTATTTATGACTATGTGCGGGGAAATTACCTGGATCCCCGGTCCTGCAAAGTCTCCTGGGATTGGAAGGACCCCTATGAGGTGGGCCACAGCATGGCCTTCCGAGTGCATGTAAGGGAATGTTTCTGTCTCCATACCCTTTGGGGTTTCTGAGTCACTTGCTTTCCAGATCTCAGTTTAGTTTTGGTGTTGCTGGGTGGAATGTTAATATTTTCCCTTGCTTTTTCAGCCCCTCCCAGGAACTTGGGAATTGTTAATATCTAAAAAGTCATGAATTTCTCTATCCTTTGGTTTACTAGGTACTTAGCATTAGAGAAGTAAAAAGCTTAATGTTAACCTTTTCAAAGTAAAAAAAAAAAAAATACTAGAAAAGGAGTTGGCCAACTATAGCCTGAAGGCCAAATTGGGCCCTCCTTCTATTTCTTAAATACATTCTTATTGCAACAAAGCCACACCTGTGCATCATGTATTGACTGTGGCTGCTTTCTTACTTGAGTAGTTAGGGCACTTGAGTAGTGCCTTATGGTCGTGTAGCCAAAAATATTTATTATCCAGCGCTGAACAGAGAAACTTTGCTGGCCACTGCAAAGACTTTTCCTTTATGTCACAAGCTTGGCATGAGAGCCTGAACCCCTCCACTTTTGCCTGGTGCTTTGATTCACTCAGTGCCATTCCTGGTATAATAGAAAGGGATGGGAACACCAAAAAGGCAGAATTTGTCAAGTTGGAATTGGTGTGGTTTAGTGGTGTATTCTATCCCATCCTCTGCACAGGTCAAGAATTTGTTCATAACTTAATGGTTTTCTTTGGTGTGCCAAGGGAATTTGTCTCTGTTTCTGTGAGCAGGGCTGTAAGGAACCAGGTAGGCACTAGGGTTTACTGGTGTGACCTCTGCCACCAGTATCTCCTCTCTCTCTACACTCTATTATGTGGCAAAGTTTTCTTCTCTGCTCATTAATGGGTGCCTCTCTTCTCTCCCTGCAGTTATTCTATAAGAACGGGCAACCTTTCCCTGCACATCGGCCTGTGGGACTGAGAGTTCACATCTCCCATGTTGAACTAGCAGTGGAAATTCCAGTGACCCAGGAAGTCCTTCAGGAGCCCAACTCTAACGTGGTAAAGGTGGCCTTCACTGTGCGCAGGGCTGGGCGTTATGAAATTACAGTGAAGCTTGGTGGATTAAATGTGGCCTATAGTCCCTACTACAAAGTTTTTCAGCCTGGTAAGTTCATTGTTCTTTCTTTTTCCCTTTCTCTCTACTCCCCCACCCTCCTACCTACCACCACCCATCCTTTACTCTCCCCCCTGCCCCTATTTCTTTTTTCTTTTGTCATTTCTTTTTCTTTTTTGGTGGGGTTTGGTGAGATTGAACCAAGGCCTCATGCATACTAAACATGTGTTCTGCCCCTCACCTACATCCCAGCCTCCCCTTTTGAGATTTAATTCACGTGTCGTGTAATCCATCCATTTAAAACATACAATTTAATCATTTTTAACAGTTAGGCCGCTCTCAGCGTAGTCAATTTTAGAACATTTTATTACCCCACAAAGAAAACCCAAAGTTATTTGGAGTCATTTTTGTCACCAAACCCGCAACCCTAGATAATAATCTGCTGCCTCAGAAGAGTTGCCTTCTCTACACATTTCATATTAATATAATCATAAATTTTATGATAAGCTAGTTTTACATAATACAATGCTTTAAAAGTTTATTCATACTGTAGCATGAATTCATGCTTGATTTCTTTTTATTGCCATATAGTATTTCAGTTTACAGACATACTGCATTATATTCAGCCATTCATAAGTTGATGGACATTTGGGTTGTTTGCACTTCTTTTTTTTAAAGCATTGTATGTGTGTGTTATAGAGTATAATCTCCGGCTCTTGGTTCTGCAACATGTATGTTTAGTGTGTTGGAGTCCTGTGTGCCCTCTGTTCCTTGCATGGCTTTCTTTTGAGGGTGTCTTTAGATACTGGCTATTTTGGTTTTGCAGAATAATCCTTGGCTAACTTTGGGAATCAAATCTTAATGATTGGGGCCTTAGGAAGATTGGTGTATCTGTTTTTTTTGAAACAGGGTCTCGCTATATAGTTCAGGCTAGCTTTGAACTCACTCTGTAGCCCAAGCTGGCCTTGAACTTGAGACAGTCCTCCTGCCTTGGCCTCCCAAGTGCTGGGATTACAGGCATGCACCACCATGCCTTACTAGATTGGTTTATCTTTGCCTGCCTGGTCCTCAGTTTTCCTTGCTTTATAGCAGAAGAAAACTCTGGACAAAGTTAACTCCAGAGCCATCTCTCTCTCCACATATCTCCTTTGCTTGAATGTGCCTCTCAGAAGCTCCTTTATACATGAAATATCACCTCACCGCCTTGCCACCAATGCAGAATAGTTTATATCCTTATAATATGTACTAGCCCTTTTTAAAATTCAACTTTTTAGCCAAGCATGGTGGCACATGTCTGTAATTGCAGCACACGGGAGGCAGAGGCAGGATCGCCATGAATTCAAGGCCAGCCTGAACTACATACTGTAGTGAGACCCTGTCTCAAAAAAAAAAAAAAAAAAAATCAACTTTTTATTTTGAGATAATTATATATTCACATGCAAGTATAAGAAATTAAGAGATTCGGTGTACTCATTACCTAGTTCTCTCGATGGTAATGTCTTTCAAAACTATATTACTATATTGGTATGGTATAATACCACAACCAAGTTTTTGACATTGATACAGTCAAGATATAGGACATTTCCATCATCACAAGGATCCCTCATTGCCTTTTGGTAGTCACTTCCCACTTTCCCCCACTGGGCTGTTTCTTAACCCCTCTCAACCCATTCATCTGTTGTCATTTGAAGAGCGTTATGTAAGTAGAATGATATAAAATGTAACATTTTGGGATTAGCTTTTTTTCACTAAGCACAATTGTGTAGACATTCATCGATGTCGTTGAAAATATGTATCTGTTGTTCCTTTATATTGGTAATACTTCATTTATGAATGTCTTTTTAATTGTTCATTCATTGAAGGACATCTAGTTTGTTTCCAGTTTGGGCCTATTATGGATAAAGCTGTTAATAAACATACATGAACAGATTTTTATGTGAACATGTTTCCACTCAACTGGCATAAATGTCTTAGTCTTATGGTAGTTTCATCCTTAGTTTTTTAAAAAAATTGTCAGACTCTTCTGAGATGGCTGTGATGTTTTTATATCCCACCGGCAATATATGCCTGATTCAGTTTCTTCATATCCTTGCCAGCATTTAATATTGTCACTTTTTATTGTAGCCATTCTGATAAGTGTGTATTTTTTGTTTGTATTTCCCAAATGGTTAATAATATTGAGTATCTTTTCATGTGCTTATTTGCCCTCTGTATCTTCTTTGGTGAAATGTCTCTTTATGTCTTTTTCCCACTTTCTAATTTTTTTTTCACTGTTGAATTTTGAGAGTTCTTTATTCTACATACCTGTTCTTTATCAAATATTTAGTTTGCAAATATTTTCTCCAAGTCTATGGCTTTTCCCTTAATAGGGTCTTTCACAGAACAAGTTTTTAAATTTTACGAAGTCTCATTTTATCTATTTTTTTTCTTTTATGATCATGCTTTTGGTGTCTTAAGAATTTTGACTATGGGCCGGTGAGATAGCTCAGTGGCATAAGTGCCTGCCTGGCAAGCACGAGGTCCTGAGTTCAACTCCTGGTACCCACATACGAAAAAAGGGCCAGTGATATCACTCAGCGGCACGGGCGCCTGCTGGCGCGTGAGGTCCTGAGTTCAACCCCCGGTAACCACAAAAAAAAAAAAAAAAGAATTTTGACTAGTCCCAGATTCCAAAAATTTTCTCCTATGTTTTTCTAAAAGCTTTATAGTTTTACATTTTGTGTTTAAGACCATGTCCCTTTTCAGTTAGTTGGATTTTGTGTGTGTGTGAGTGCATGTGTGTGTGTGTCTGTGTGCGTTTTGCTTGTATATGTCTGGTTGTTTCAGCATCATTTGTTAGAAATGCAATTTTTTCCTTCTCTATGGTGCTTTTTACCCTTTGTCAAAATTCAATTGGGCATTGTTTTTTTCTTTTTCTTTCTTGTTTTTACTTTTTTGAGACAGGCTGTCACTATGTAGTTCAAGCTGGCCTTGAACTCACTATGTAGCCCAGGCTAGCCCAAGTGCTGGGATTGTAGGTGTGTGTTACTATGCCTTGCTAGTTGGGCATATTTGTGATGGTCTAGTTCTGGGTTCTGTTCCAGTGACCTCTGTCTGTCCTAGAGCAATATCATATAGTAGGTCTTGAAATTGATAAATTGGCTCTTCCCATTTTATTCTTTCCAAGAATGTTTTAGCAATTCTAGTTTCTTTACTTTTCCTTGTAAATTTTGGGGACAATGTCATCTAAATCTATAAATAATCCTGCTGGGATTTTATTGTTTTGTTTTGGTTTGGGTTTTTGTGGGTACTGGGGGTCAAACTCAGGACCTCGTGCGCCAGTAGGCGCCCGTGCCGCTGAGCAATATCACCGGCCCTTTTTTCATATATGGGTACTGGGAGTCGAACTCAGGACCTTGCGCTTGCCAGGCAGGCCCTCATGCCGCTGAGCTATCTCACCGGCCTTGGGATTTTAATAAGAATTATATTAAACATATATATTGTTTTGGGGAGAATTGACCCTTGTACTACATGGTACATTTTATCATTTAAGATCATTTTTATTTTAATCAGCATTTTAAAGTTTTCAGCATACAAGTCTTGTACCTGTTTTGTTGGATTTCACCTCCTATGCTTTTTTTAATCTTTGTTTTTGCTGGTGTTCAGCACTTATTTTTAAGGTCCATCTCACAAGTAGGTCCCTGAGGGACTTTAGCACTCTATCACTGTGTCTGGAGCTCTCACTTCTGTTTCCTTCAGGTTCTTTTTCTCATTGTTTAATGCTGGTAGTGATTAAGAATTTATAAAAAGGAGTCCCCAAAGTTCATTTGAATTAATCTGTTTCCTTTTCTCTTCTGTCCTCTTCATAGTGTTTTACTTATGCCAAGGAATCGAGAAGGAATCCAGCTTTGACTCACTTAGCAGATCTGTGTGTCCTAGAGATCACCTCTCCCATCTCTCTAAATGTTAGATTCTATTGTCTGTTCCAGGAGTGGTGGTTCCTTCCAAGACCAAAATTGTGTGCCATTTTTCTACTCTTGTGTTGACCTGTGGGCAGCCACACACTCTTCACATAGTGCCCCGAGATGAGTATGACAACCCTACCAACAATTCCACATCCTTGAGAGATGAGCACAATTACTGTTTGTCCATTCATGAGGTAAGTGGCCCCCTTCTTTCTCTTACGTGCTTGGGAGAGCAGGCTCACCCTCTCATTCTTACCCCTTCTGATTCATTCCTATCTCTTCTCTCCTCCTTGCATTCTGCTACAGTACCTATCTCATTAGTAATTGTGAGACATAGATGATAGGTGAAAGTTCTTCGTAAAGAGTAAATTGCTGGGCCAGTGAGATAGCTCAGAGGCATAAGCACCTGCCTGGCAAGCACAAGGTCCTGAGTTTGACTCCCGGTACCCACATACAAAGGAAAAATGGGCCGGTGATATTGCTCAGCGGCACAAGTGCCTGCTCGCAAGCGCGAGGTCCTGAGTTCAACCCCCAGTCCCCCCAAAAAAAACAAAAAAAAGAGTAAATTGCCTTGCAGATAGGGAAAATTCTTAAGTGTAGTTTGTTTTCTTCCTGTAGCTAGGCCCTCAAGAAGAAGAGAGTACTGGAGTTTCATTTGAGAAGTCAGTGACATCCAATAGGCAGACCTGCCAGGTGTTCTTGCGACTCACCCTGCATTCTCGGGGTTGCTTCCATGCCTGCATTTCATACCAAAATCAGCCAATCAGTAATGGAGAATTTGACATTATTGTCCTGAGTGGTGAGTTGAAAGCTGTGATTTAATCCTGTTCCCATGACCACTTCTTTGTATATGTGCACCACTGACCTACCTGATAAATGTTTTGATATTTGGACTATACTTGGCTTATTCCTGTGAACTAAATAACTAACAATAGGTAATTTTTTTCCTCCCCTGACTCCTACATTAAATCTTGTTTTCATTATACTTCAGAGAATGAGAGAAATATTGTCGAACGCAATGTATCCACCTCAGGAGTGAGTATTTACTTTGAGGCTTATCTTTATAATGCTGCCAACTGTACCAGCACACCATGGCACCTTCCACCCCTGCATATGAGCTCTTCGCAGCGCCGGCCCTCCACTGCTGTGGAGGAGGAAGATGAAGACTCATCCTCAGAGTGCCACACCCCTGAGAAAGTGAAGAAACCAAAGAAGGTGTACTGCTATGTGTCACCAAAGGTTGGAACCCCCATTCTTGCCTTAGAAGGCCCTTTCCTGAGCCTACATGTAATTGGTATCTGGTAACAAACCACAAAGTAACAGTCTGAGTGTCAGTAGGGCAAGATTGTCCACTTTAGGGGTTCTGGGACACAAAGAGAGGCTGCTTAAAGGGAAGCAGAAGATTATGCCACCTCTGCTGCTGCAGATGTTTGGTTCGGACTAAACTAAATCTCTGTCTGGAGGTTCTATGTGCCTTGGCACCATAGAACACCTGTGCATTCTGCCCTTTGATTGCTTTGGGGAAGATTTTAAAGACATGATTCTCAGAGTTGCAAAGAAAACTACTTTTAACCATTAAAAAGTTCTCACTAGAATAAATTCATTGTTTATCCCTTGTTCTATAGTGAAACAATTTGATCTTGTATTCTGTGATTTGTGAAATCACTGTAAATGGATGTGGCTATCAGGCTACAGGATTCGAATAAAGAAATTCTGGCAGAGAGAAGAAGGTGAACTTCCCAAGCCCCAGAGCTCAGAGGCGCTTTGTGTTAGAGAGTTTCTTTTGAGTATTTGTACTTTCTTATTCATTCAGTCCTCATAAAAATGAAACTGTTGAACATCCCTTTAATCTCATAACCAAAACTGAGTTTAAGTTCTGTTAGAACATTTTGCTGTGTACTGTTCATTTGAAAAAATCTAGCATTTTTTTTGGACTAGGAGGGATGGTAATGAGGGAAATGGGTGGGGTGAGTAAGTGAAACAAGATTGGCTCTAAACTGATCAATTGCAGGAAAAATCTGACCCACCACATGTTCACATGATAGTTTTTTGTTTTGTTTTGTAGATTAATGAATTATTTTGTTTTCTTTTCCCCTTTCGTAAATGGCATAATGTCCTTTTTTTTTTTTTTTTTTTTTTTTGTGGGTACCGGGAGTCAACCTCAGGACCTCGCGTGCCAGCAGGCGCCCGTGCCGCTGAGCAATATCACCGGCCCCTTTTTCGTATGTGGGTTCCAGGAGTCGAACTCGGGCCCTCGCGCTTGCTGGGCAGGCGCTTAAGCCGCTGAGCCATCTCACCGGCCCAATGTCTTTATCTTTACATGAGATATTCTGGTGAACTTTTTTGTGAGCCCCCCCAACACCACTTCACCCTCCTCACTCCCACAGCTTTCTGTCACCCCATTTCTGCCAAATCCTTGGTACTATCCAAGTAGGTAAAAAAAAAAAAAAGTAGGTATTGGCTGCTGGTACCCTGTCTGTAGTCCTGGAAGAAGTCATTCTGAGCAGCACCAGGCTGAGCAGGAGATCTTAATTGTTTGAGGTGAATGTTCCCTACTCACAAAGTGAAAACCTGATTCCAGGTGTTTTGAAATTGTAGTAAGACATGAGTATTAAGAGTTTGAAATGTCTCTATGAAACTGAAATGTGAGAGTAATATTTTTGTATTTGCCCTTTTAAAGGTAGAACTGACATTTATTTTAGTACTGACTAAATGACTCTTTTTGTCCAAGGAGGAAAAGAGGTTATCGTGAGAAATATAGACAGACACTCTAGTACTGTATATAAATCCCCGTATGCTGTATTTGAATTATAATTCCCAAATAGGAGCTTTTTATTTACCACTAACTTCATTTTCTGTATGTTGGTCTTCCAGCAATTCTCAGTGAAGGAGTTCTACTTGAAAATCATCCCCTGGCGCCTTTACACTTTCCGAGTATGCCCAGGAACAAAAGTAAGTTGATCATTACATCAGTCCATACAGAGCACCCTTCGACTCTGGGATGTTTCAGCCTTTTCTTTTTTCCCAGAGGGCTTTCAGTATTTCTGGAAGTTTTCCCTGTGCATACAAAATTCACTTCCAAATAAAGAAAGGAATATTATCTCCTCACAAATGGTATAAAGAATCTGCACATCCTCTAAGGACCTTACCTACAGGAACAGGAATTAGCAATTCAGAATACTTCACCAGTTACCTTTGGCTTCCAGGAATAAGTGTATAGAAGGGGTATTGGTAACTCTGGCCCAAACTTAATCTCCCAGTATGATAAATCTCATTGTTTCTCAGAGTTTTCTGTTACTTTTCTGGGCTTTTGGAATCTAAACTTTTGTCTAAAAAGTTGACTGTGTTATTTTATAAAAGTCACTTTCTCCCAGCCAGTTTGGAGTAAATTTTGCTCTTTTTTTATATATATCCTTAGTACTTTCACCCTTTTTGTATTTTGTCAGAAAGTCCGTAATATTGCCTGTGATCCTCACTTAAAGGCAATCTTTGAGACTCAAATAATTTAGAATAAAATTTGTAGAACATTGAGGTAAAAAAACAAGGAGATATACTTGTGGTAGGCAATAACTCAGAGAAAACAGGTTTATCTTGTTTTTGTTGGTTGGCATAGAAGGGTGGTAATATGGAAGATTTTTGTTGGGCTCGAGAGTTTTATAAATTAACTCCTTTTTTTTTTTCTTTTGCTAGTTTTCATACCTTGGCCCTGACCCTATTCATAAACTCCTCACACTGGTGGTAGATGATGGCATTCAACCTCCTGTGGAGCTCAGCTGTAAGGAGAGGAACATTCTTGCTGCCACTTTCATCCGCTCCCTACATAAGAACATTGGTAAGGTTGGACAGGGATTTTGATTGGGCAGGCAGCAACCCCAGCTCCCCTAGGTCCGTGAGAGTATAAAGGGATTTCACAGGTATCTGCTAATAAGGCTATAATTATAATGGATCTTGCTGCTCCTCAGGAGGTTCCGAGACCTTTCAGGACAAGGTGAACTTCTTCCAGAGAGAGCTTCGGCAGGTACATATGAAAAGACCACATTCCAAAGTCACCCTGAAGGTCAGCAGACAGGCCTTGTTGGAATCGGTATGTAAAGTTTCATCTCTGTTAGCAGATGCCAAAGTTTTCCAGCCTCTTTAGTATTTGGTTGTATCCTGAAAGTTATCTTCTTTTATGAAGCCTAAGTCGCTCTCTTTAAAATCCATAAGAGACTGTTTCTTTTCTGTTTAATTATCCTGACATTGGGGCAGATATGTTAGAGGTGTGTTACTGAGGGGAAAGTGGGTAACATATTGGGTTTCAGGTCTGTGGGGAACTAATGCTTAAACAGTCTCCTGTGTAGGGAGGTGCAAGTAGTGGTTATGGAAGAAAGTTCCTGTTATTGAATCCTTGGAATAGAAGGGCTTTTGTTGGAGGAAAAGGAAGTGATTTTTGTTGTCACTCTGGTCTGATGGAAAAGGAACACCTGATGTGTGTCTGTCTCCACTGCACAGACACTGGCATGGGTCTGACATTCCCCAAGAATGAGAAGGCTTGGTCCCTGTCCAGAAAGTGTTTGTGGTGTTTGGCTCCGGTAGGTGTGACTGGAAACCCCTTTTCTCAGCCACACTCTCCATGTGGCATGGCTCCCTGTCCAACCTTGCCTTGTGCGTTAAGATGTCTAGTGGATAGACTCTACTGAAAACCAGGACTCCTTGGTTCTCTTGTTTACAGTTTGCTGACTTGAGTCATTTTTTTTTTACTTTTGGCAAGAATTTTTTCATTAATAAAATGAGCATTGTGGGCTGGTGAGGTAGCTCAGCGGCATAAGCGCCTGCCTGGCAAGCGCGAGGTCCTGAGTTCAACTCCCAGAACCCACATACGGAAAAAGGGGCCGGTGATATAGCTTAGCGGCACGGGCGCCTGCCAGCGCGCAAGGTCCTGAGGTTGACCCCCGGTACCCACAAAAAATAAAATAAAATAAAATAAAATAAAATAAAATGAGCATTGTTTAAAAAAAATAAGACCAACTTTAGCTTTCCAATGAAGTGATAGTATAAAGACAAATTAGATTACTTCTTAAAAATTTTAGGTTTCCTTCAGAGATATGTACATTTTAAGTATAAGAGGATATTATTAAAGCTTATCTGTGAGTAATACGTCTCCTTCATGGAGTAGTGGCTAGCTCAGCAGACAGAAGTGGCAGTGTTCTTGTGTGTCTGTCTTTAGCATCCAAGGGATGCAAGCCAGTGGTCTAACAGTTGCCTTCCTTTCACTGCTTTTCAGTCTCTGAAGGCCACTCGAAATTTTTCTATCTCAGATTGGAGCAAGAACTTTGAAGTGGTTTTTCAGGATGAGGAAGGTCAGTTTCTTTAATTTTTCCATCTACTTCCATCCTCTCTCTTACTCCCTTCCCATGGGGAGGAAAAAAAATATCCACTGACACACCCATTCCTCAAAACAGCCCAACTTCCATATGTCAAGAAGGAAAAAAACAGTATTTCTTGGCCAGATGGCATGGTAGAACTTGTAGAGCAGCCACACGGGAGCCAGAGGGAGAGCTCTAAGAGCTTGAACCAGAGGGCAAAGTAACCATTACACAACCGGGAGAGCTGTCCATTTGCTGACATCTCTGATCTGTGTTTCCATTAGGTTAGTGATCACAATAACTAATCCTACAGAAAGGGGTGGAATTTTGTAAAATGCCTACCATTTAGGTGAGCTGTAAAGGAGAAACAGTGAAGTAATAGAATGGAGGAAATGTAATAAGAGTAAAATGATGGCTAAAGGAACACAATGGTAAGAGAAGGTAGGCCCAAGTCACCTTTATTTTCATTATACTTTTCAGCTCTGGACTGGGGAGGGCCTCGCCGGGAATGGTTTGAGTTAATCTGCAAAGCACTATTTGATACCACCAATCAGCTCTTCACCCGATTCAGTGACAACAACCAAGCATTAGTGAGTCTGTGACTTCGCCATGGGTGGGTGGTAAATGTGGATTATGTTATAATTAATATACAAGGGCTTGAAGTTGTGAAACCCTGAGGTTCTGAAGATCTGTGTCCTGTTCTTAATTTGCTGCTTACAATGTGAGCTAATAAATTGCCTCCCTCCTATTTGCCTTCATTGTTTTGTCTGTAAAATAAAATGCAGACAGTTGAATATTTGACGAAAAAGCAATGTAGTGCAGTGGCTGCTTTACTACTTTCAATAATTAAGCCACTTTCTCAAAAAATGCCTGAGGCAGTTGATTACTATATCAGATTTTTGGTGAGTAGAGGAGTAGGCGTTGGCTGAAAGAAGTTCTAGGTTAGAGAAAAGGCATCATATCATTCACCGATTAACTTTCATATGCAGCTAGGGACAACAAACTTACTCTAAGATTATTTAGCTCGGGGCCAGTGAGATAGCTCAGTGGCATAAGCGCCTGCCTGGCAAGCACGATGTCCTGAGTTCAACTCCTGGTACCCACATACAAAGAAAGGGCTGGTGATAACACTCAGCGGCATGGGCACCTGCTGGCGTACGAGGTCCTGAGTTCAACCCCCGGTACCCACAAAGAAAAAGAAAAAAAAGATTATTTAGCTTAATAAAAGTTCGTTGTTGTCTTTCATCCTCCACTCACTTTGCATTACTCAGTGTGTATCTACCAAGAGACTAATGTCATTTAGGTGGTTTTTTTTTTTTTTTTTTTCCTTGTGGGTACTGGGGGTCGAACTCAGGACCTCGTGCTTGCCAGGCAGGCGCTTATGCCACTGAGCTATCTCACTGGCCCTAGGTGGGCTTTTTGATTCTCATGGAAATTCTTGCTTCCTTGGCATGACACGTTTGCCTTCTGCTACTGTAACAAATACTTGAGATAATTAGCTTATAAAGAGAAAAGGTTTATTTTGGTTCATAGTTTTGGAGGTTTCAGTCTATGACCAGTTGTTCCCCTTTCTTTTGGTCCTGTGGCAAGGCAACACATCATGGCAGCAGTGTATGGCAAAACCATTCATCTCATGGCCAGGATGTGAAAGAGAGGAAGAAAGCAGAGTCACAGTCTTCTTTGGGAGCCTGTGCCCAGTGACCCAAACCCTTGCACAAAGCCCCGCCTCTTAAAAGTTACACTTCTGCATAATGCCATGGGCTGGGGACCAAGCCTTTAATGCATGGATACATTCCAGATCCAAACTATAGCACAGGAGGTTGGGGAGGGAAGGTCTTTCCAGAGCTAAGCTTGAAAAAAACTGGGTCCGGGACTTTCATTTTCTTTCTTTGACAGGTGCATCCCAACCCTAATCGCCCAGCTCACCTGCGCCTGAAGATGTATGAGTTTGCAGGGCGGCTGGTAGGCAAGTGTCTATATGAGTCCTCTCTAGGAGGAGCCTACAAGCAGTTGGTCCGAGCTCGTTTTACCCGTTCTTTCCTGGCCCAAATCATAGGACTACGAATGCATTACAAGGTAACCTGTTAGGTGTACATTTTCCACTGAGGGTGCCTGGCCATTAACTGGGATCACTCCACATGAGCTGATGGGTTCTTTTGTGTGTTGTGTTTTGTTTTGTTTTTGGTGTTTTGAGACAGGGTCACACTGTGTAGTTCAGGCTGGCCTTGAACTCATTATGTAGGCCAGGCTGCCCTCAGCCTCCCAAGTGCTGGGATAACAGGTGTGCACCACTACACCCGGCCGAGCTGATCTTTCTTTTTTTTTTTTTTGTGGGTACCGGGGGGTCGACCTCAGAACCTGGCGTGCCAGCAGGCACCCGTGCCTCTGAGCGATATCACCAGCCCCTTTTTCGTATGTGGGATCCGGGAGTCGAACTCGGGCCCTCGCGCTTGCCGGGCAGGCGCTTAAGCCGCTGAGCCATCTCACCGGCCCCGATCTTTCTTAAGGTTGAAGGGATAATTGGCTCCAAACAGTTACAAATGTCATTTCTAGGCAAAAGAGTGTTCATGTTATGCTCTATGTCTGTCTCCTCAGTACTTTGAAACAGATGACCCTGAATTCTACAAATCTAAAGTTTGTTTTATCCTCAACAATGACATGAGTGAGATGGAGCTGGTCTTTGCAGAAGAGAAATATAATAAATCAGGTCAACTGGATAAGGTGAGAAAGAGGACCAAAGCCTGTGTGGGTCCTAGTCCGTGTTCCCCAGCTCCCTCTAGGGCAGCACTGTCTCTAGAACTTTCTGCAGTGATGGAGTGGTTCTAAATTGGTGTTACTTATTTAGTACTCAGAATATGGTTAGCATGACCAAATAACCAAATTTCTCATTTCATCTTAATTTAAATTTAAATAACGGCTTGTGGCTAGTGGCTTCCTTATTGGACAGTGCACCTTTAGAGTATTGCATTCGACACCATTTATGATGGTAGCCATTTTGGGGGGCAGAGGAGCTGCTAGGGATTGAACCCAGGGCATCACACATGCTAAGCATGTGCTCTTCCACTGAGCAATATTCCCAACCCTGGAGTAAAAGACATGTGTATCCATCTATCCCATACATACTTTTTTTTTTTGTACCGGGAATCGAACTCAGGACCTTGTACTTGCCAGGCAGGCACTATGCCGCTGACTTACATCCCCAGCCTCCCATACATTCTTACTTTCCAGTTGAAAAAGAACTGAATGATAATGAAAATGTCACTGCTCAAGCAGATTTGGAAAGGATGGCATTGTCTGTGTCAACAATTACCACTGGCGAGGTAGATGATTCCTGTTTTAACACAGTGCATATATATTTTAAAACGTTTCATTAGGAAATTATTGGCCAGAGATATTTTTGATGTAAATGTTTTTCTATTTGTATTGTGGGGTTAAACAATGTCAAATGATAACAATGAAGCTAAAGTTGCAGCAATACATACTTAAAAGCAAATTAGCAATGACTGAAAAGTCTATCAGTACTACTGCACTAATTAGCAATGACTGAAAAGTCTATCAGTACTACATGACCAGATTTCCTTTCTTGGAGATGATGGGATTGCTGCTGTTTACCTTCACACACACAGAGGGTCAGAGCCTTTCTTCAAAAACTGGCATAACATGTTGAGATAGCTCAGCGGCATAAGTGCCTGCCTGGCAAGCACAAGGTCCTGAGTTCGACTCCCGATACCCACATACAAAGGAAAAAAGGGCCAGTTATATTGCTCAGCAACACAAGCGCCTGCTCGCAAGCATGAGGTCCTGAGGTCGACCCCCGGTACCCACAAAAAAAAACAAAAACAAAAAACAAAAAACTGGCATAACAAAGCAGCTACTCAGTAGAAGACCAAGAGAAAGCATGGTAGGAACAGGATGTTACTCTACAGCAGGAATTTTTTTTTTTGGTCCCAGAAATCGAACTCAGGACCTCGTGCTTGCCAGGCAGGTGCTATATCCTGAGCCCCACAGCAGGAATTTTTAATGGATTTAAAATGTAGAATTTAACCAGGTGTGATGATTTGTACCTGTAATCTCAGTTATCTAGGAGGCTAAGGCAGGAGGATTACAAGTTCAAGGCTAGCCTGGGCAATTAGCAAGACTGTCTCAAAATAGGATAGGATAGGCTAGGATAGGATAGGATAATAAAATATAGAATAAAGGCTGGGGATGTAGCGCATTGGTAGACCACTTGTCTGGCATACACAAAGCCATGGGTTCAGTCTCTAGTACTACCAAAAAACAATTATAATTTTTTTTCTATTATTATGGGTAATTATGGATATTTATTTTATGTGAATAAGCATTCTATTTAGCAGCTAAAAAAATAAATTATTACTATTTAATAGTCACAGTAAGCTTAATTAAAATGGGCCAGTGTGTTGTCACCAGGACCTTAAAAGTCTGATCTTGTAACTAAAGGGAGGCTTTCATTCTCCTATGGAGACAACTCTGGTCACTGTACACAGATTTACCAAGGTGGTGCTTTTAAACTGTGCTTCAGGGGTTCTTCAGATGCCCCTTATTATTGGGGGATACTAATTCTATTTGAGGATTTCATAGCATGTTCAGCTTTTTCTTCCCTGATAGGAAGATCAGGGGCCCAAATAGTTACATGTTTGAAGTTCTGTAATAAGTTAATATCAGGGCTGGGATTAGAATCCAGAATCTCCAAGCCATGATCTTTCCATTGATTTACTGTGGAGATAGACGAATATGTGGAAACAACTGTACCCATCTCAGAATCCCTGAGACATAAAAGGACTTCTTTGAGAAGAGGTCAGTGGTAGTTTAATTTTGTGTGATGCATTAAAGTATTGCTAATAAGGAACCATAGTATCTCCCTGTTGCACCATCATTATTGCTTAACCGGATCAGAGAAGACCTCACCCAGACACACTTTGGACATAGTAACTACTAGGTATAGCAGCAGTGCTGAGAGCCTTGAAGCTTAGTAAGGAAAAATAGAAGCAAAAATATGAAAAGCTACATGTATAGCTAACACTGTTTAATAATGCTGTTAGTGGAACATAGCAGACAGATACCATCTTACAGTCTTTCAACCACAGTCTCTCCTTGTTTTTCTTTTGCCTCCTGTTTCAGGTTGTAGAACTCCTGACAGGTGGAGCTCAAACCCCAGTCACCAATGCAAATAAAATCTTCTATTTAAACTTGTTGGCCCAGTACCGGCTGGCCAGTCAAGTGAAAGAGGAGGTGGAGCATTTCCTAAAAGGTGGGATCTTATCTCCTCTTGGCCTGGAGGTTAAAATGGCTGTATCCATGGTATGAATGTGGCTTTAACTTGTCTGCCTTGTTTCAGGCTTGAATGAGTTGGTCCCTGAGAACCTTTTGGCTATTTTTGATGAGAATGAGCTCGAGGTATGTTGGAACTAGCTTGCTGCACCTTCTGTTATGAGGTACAGCAGGAAAGCCCTTTATGGAAGAGTTGGGTTCACTTTTGTCACACTTACCCATATTTGACCCTTTCTTTAGCTTTTTTAAAAATTAGAAGGTGAAAATCAGAAAACAGCAAGTAGTTATTTATGAAAAGTACTAATATTCATTTGTTCATCAAGTATTACTACTGCCGGATGTGGTGTGCACACCTGTAGTCCCAGCACTTGGGAGGCTGAGGCAGGAGGACTGCTGCAAGTCCAAGGCCAGCCTGGGCCACATAGTGAGTTCAAGGCCAGCCTGGACTACACAGCAAGACCCTGTCTCAAAAACTCAAAAAAAAAAAAAAAAAAAAAAAAAAAAAAAAAAGTATTGTTATTAGTAAAGAATATTGGTGTCATGTACATTCTTCATAAAATTTTATCCCATTTAAGGAAATAATAGGATGTATTTGTTCATGTATTGAGTGCTTCCTCTATGCCATGTGTTTTGAGATACTGGAAAGATAGCAATGCATGAGACAAAGTCCCAGCCCTCATGGCTGCTGTATTGTAGTGGAGGAAACAAACCAAAAGATGTGATTGTATTTCACAGTTTTTTTTTTTTTTTTTTTTTTTTTTTTTTTGGTGGGTACCAGGGGGACGACCTCAGGACCTCGCGCGCCAACAGGCGCCCGTGCCACTGAGCGATATCACCGGCCCCTTTTTCGTATGTGGGTTCCGGGAGTCGAACTCGGGCCCTCGCGCTTGCAAGGCAGGCGCTTACGCCGCTGAGCCATCTCACCGGCCCTATTTCACAGTTTTGCATCACAATACTATATACATTTTTACATACATATAGCATTCTTATTTCAGATCTTCTAACAACCAGGAATGGCTATAAGTAAATACTATTTTATGTGGGTACCGGGAGTTGACCTCAGGACCTCGTGCTTGCCAGCAAGCACTTGTGCTGCTGAGCTATCTCACCGCCCCGTAAATACTATTCTTATAATTAGCTGAATTAAAAGCTATATGAAGGGCAGACGGAATATCATCATCTTTTTACTTGCTGATACATAGATACATACATTTCTTAGTTTGAGCTTCCCATAGCTTTTTTTTTTTTTTTTTTTTTTTGTGGGTACCGGGGGGTCGACCTCAGGACCTCGCACGCCAGCAGGCGCCCGTGCCGCTGAGCGATATCACCGGCCTTTTTTTCGTATGTGGGTTCCGGGAGTCGAACTCGGGCCCTCGCGCTTGCCGGGCAGGCGCTTAAGCCGCTGAGCCATCTCACCGGCCCCTCCCGTAGCTTTTTGAGGAATGTTTCCTATACGGAGGAAGTTCTTTAAAAATAGGGGGGAAGTTATTTCATGTGGACTTGCGGAATTTTTATTCTTATGAACTATCTTTTAGAATAAGAATCAAAGTCTTCGGGGGGCCGGGGCGGAGCTGGGGGCGGGCTCCTCTGCCCGGCCGGGGGCGGGGCGGCCTCCCGAGTTCCTGGCCCTCTAGGAGCCGGGAAAGCGCTTCCTGGCCCGGGCCGAGCCGGCCTCCGCTGCAGTTCCAGCCGGGCTCTCCCACCCCGCCCGGCCTGGGTCCGCCATGGCCAAGGCCTACGACCACCTCTTCAAACTGCTGCTGATCGGGGACTCCGGGGTGGGCAAGACGTGTCTGATCATTCGCTTTGCGGAGGACAACTTCAACAGCACGTACATCTCCACCATCGGAATTGATCTCAAGATCCGAACTGTGGACATAGAGGGGAAGAAGATCAAACTGCAAGTCTGGGACACGGCAGGCCAGGAGCGATTCAAGACGATAACGACTGCCTGCTACTGCGGAGCCACGGGCATCATCCTGATCTATGACATCACAGATGAGAAATCCTTTGAGAATATTCAGACCTGGATGCATCAAAGAAAATGCCTCTGCTGGGGTGGAGCGCCTCCTGCTGGGGAACAAGTGCGACATGGAAGCCAAGAGAAAGGTGCAGAAAGAGCGGGCCGACAATCTGGCTCGAGAGCATGGGATCCGGTTTTTCGAGACAAGCGCCAAATCCAGCATGAATGTGGATGAGGCTTTCAGTTCCTTGGCCCGGGACATCTTGCTCAAGTCGGGGGCCCGGAGAATGGGAGACGGCAGCAAGGCCTCCAGTGCCGCCCTGCAGCCCTGCGACAGGAGGAACACCAGCAAGTGCTCCCTGGGCTGAGGCCCTGTCCATCACCCATCCCAGCCCTGGAGGCCCAGCGGTGATAGACAGGGCTATGGGCAGCGGGGAGACACAGTGGGGACTCGGGATAGGTGGACAGGCTGTGAGGAGACGGAGAGAAGATGGAGAAGAAAGGGAAGGGGAGAGAAGAGGCGAGGAAGGCAAGGGCAGGGAGAAGGGGGGAAGGGATAAAGGATGTGAGGGATGGATGGGGCAAGACCCAGGCAGCCTCAGGCCTTGGGCTGTCCCTAGGATTTCAGGACAAACCTAAATGTAAATTCACTGGTTTATTCTGTTACTGACTGGGGTTCAAAGGTCCATTAAGAGAATGGCTGGGCACCACTCTCTGAAGACTTGTCACTTTGCACGGTCTTTCTCAGTATTAAAGGCCTCTTTTGGCACCAGTGTCCTCCAAAAAAAAAGTCTTCTGCAATTTTCATCACCTTTTGTATCTTCAGGTATAAAATCCAAATATATGAATGTCTCGCCTAAGTTTCTGATAATCCCTTCACCTTTTGCTGTTGTTTTGGAGGGCTGACAAATAGCTTTTGGTATATTTTGTTTTATCATGAAGCAAACATTTATAATAATGTATAAAAAGTAAGAAAGGAAGGACATACAATAGTCTCTTAGTAGTTCTACATCCTACTCACAATTATTCATCCCCCTAGCAAGTTCTTTTTGGAGGAGCTAAGGCTCCTCAGACTTAATTTGGGCTTTTCTTGCCTCTTGATTAGAAGGTATCATTCTTTATAGCTACTGGATGAGTACTTATAGTCTACTTAATACTATACTGGATCCTGAACTGAATTAGGACATCAACAAGATGTTTAGGGCTCTGATGTCATTAATGTTCTCTCTCTCTTTTTTTTTTTTTTTTTGGCATAATTTTTAGTTTATCTTATCAAGGAGAAACAGGGCTAAAAAGGTAGGAGTTTAATCCACAAAAGGAGAATTCCTGGGAAAAAGGAAAAGCTATCCAAAAAATTCATAAATGGGGCTGGGGATCTTCATCAAAGGGAAAGGATTTGCCTGTTCTCTTTGGTATTCCTAGGCTAAGCCCAGAGCAGATTATCAGTATATACTTAGTTTGTTTTTTCGTCTTTCGTTTCAATTAAAAAGAATCCACAGCATCAGTTCTTAATTAGAGGTGCTCATCAGAAATACCCAGGATACTTTTTCGTGTTATATAAGTTCATAACTCATCTCAAGAGATTCTAATTCAGTAAGTCTAGAGTAGGGCCACAGGCATCTATATATTTGTTTAAAAACACTGGATTTTTACCACTGGTTAAGAACTATTGGCCTATTGCAGTTGATTTTCCTAAAATAATCTTGGCACTGTGACCTGACCTGTCTTTTTTCCTGGTATTGTCTTTATTTTGTATTTTTGTGTTAACACGGATAATTCTGACTGTATAGTGGATCTTGGTCTTCTGGCTGTTCTAGTAACACATGATCATCTTTCTCCAGTTGCTGATGTGTGGAACTGGAGACATCAGTGTGTCTGACTTTAAAGCCCATGCGGTGGTGGTTGGTGGTTCATGGCATTTCAGAGAAAAAGTAAGTGGGCCAAACTTCCATCAGTTGGATTTGTGCCTTGTAAGGAAAAGGTTTTAGCAGAGAAAGATAGAGGACTCAAAGCAGACACCTTAACAGGGAAAAAACAATATATGTGGGAAAGACAGGTGGTTGACTAGGCAGAATGGAGCTTTGGTTCCTGATGGCTATTATACTGACTGCCACAGGAGCAGTAAATTGGAAATGCAAAGAAATAGAACCGAGCAATCAGCAATTACACCTCGACTGTGTGACAGTGTAAATTCCTTGGTTGTCAACCCTGACCATTCCTACTTCTGTCCTCATAGAACTATAAACTGGGACATAGCCCAGCTTCAGGGTATCTTATCCTTTCCCCCAAGGTTCAAAAGCTAGACTACTACCATCTGTGATTCCAGCCTTGTACTCTCCCTGCCAGGTTATGAGGTGGTTTTGGACTGTGGTTTCCAGTCTAACCCAGGAGGAGTTGGCTCGGCTGCTTCAGTTCACAACAGGTTCTTCTCAACTACCGCCTGGAGGCTTTGCTGCCCTCTGCCCCTCATTTCAGATTATTGCGGCTCCAACCCATAGCACTCTGCCTACTGCACACACGTGGTGGGTATCTGACTGCCTGATGCATGCCCTTGTGGGAGATTATCTTTCCAGCTGTTGCCAGTGTTTCGGGTAGTATGAGTTAATCACTTCTCCTCTTGCCTTTTCAGTTTTAACCAGCTGTGCCTCCCTACGTATGACTCATATGAAGAGGTGCACAGGATGCTGCAGCTGGCCATCAGTGAGGGTTGCGAGGGCTTTGGCATGCTCTGACCACTGTCCTATTGTCTACTTGGCGCCCATGCTCTCTGAAGCATCTGGGCATGTGTTACAGACAGAAGCACTGACCCTAACATGCATAACCATCAGCCAGAAGATGCCGCATGCTTCCCTCTGTCTGGATTCTTTTGTCACCTACTAGCCTTGTCCTTGCCTCTCTTCTCCCTGCCCATGTGCAGCACAGGCCGTTTTGGCATGGTACCTAAACCGAGCTCTCCGAATAGTCACGAGAAGAAGACCATGCTGCTGTCATATGATTTGGTTGTTTGGAGATTTCGGGAGCTGAGTCTGCTCAGTGGCTGAAGATAACACACATGGCTCGGCCCTGTTGGGAAGCACATGTGCAGAGAGCCTTAAGTCGTGCCTGGCTTCAGCTCCCTGTGCTGGTGCTCCTGGAAGGTACCCTCTTGGCCCCCACTGCTTGACCAGATGGGTGTATGAGTCCCTCTCCTGGGCAGGTGATTGCTGCTTCCCGTCAGCAGCCAGGACAAGCATGGAGAGAAGGTGGTCTACATGAGCAGTCTTTGATTTTATCCTCCCACGCAGTGCAGGCACAGACCATGGCACTGCATTGCCTCTCATGAGGACTGATGGCACAAAAGCTTTTTTTTTTTTGGTGGTGTCAGAACTGGAAAAAACACTTTCCCTGCAGCCAGTTCTGGAAAGGATCATTAATCCATAAAGAAGAACTTTCTGAGCTTTTTCTTAAATTTGAGCCCATGATAAAGGCAGTCAGACTGAAGATGTGAAGGACAGCTGGGCTGTAGCCTGCAGTGCTGGATATGATTCTTCCTTAGAGTGAAGGGTATGTCCAGGCACATGGCTGGCTTGAAGACTACTAATGCTTTTCCTGAGTTTATTCTTTGCACTGAGGTGTGTCTTGGCCTGCCCATTGACCTCCAAGTTATAGTCCATTAAGATCTGGGGAGTCTTTAGCATTCTGCTGAAGAAAGTTTGGTAGCAGAGGACTGGGACAGTAAGAATAGCATGTTAGGAATTCCTTATCCCTTTGCTTGGTGTTCCCTGGTAGCACTGAGGCAAGCAAAAAATGATCATAGGTCCCTGGTCAGGCCCCCTGGGGACAGAGTGGAGGAGATATGTTAGGCAGTAGATACGTACTCATCCCAGGAACTTCCCTTCACTCCATCAGTACCAGGAAAGGGAGCCATAGAGGGAGGAAGCCATTAAGTTCACTATTGAGTGTTGATTGAAGAGAAGCTGCCACCATCTCTTAGAAGATGACAACATCTTTTTTCATTACTGTTTGTATGAAAACAATTCTAAGGTTCAACATCACATCAACTTCCCAAATTTCTGTTTTTAAGACAGCTCTGCTGCAAGCTACCAATCCCAATGGGGCACTCAGCTCTGAGACTCTTATAAGCCATCTTTATTGCCAAAACCAGCAAGTACACAGAGTCCTGAGACAAGGCAGGACTTGTGGCAATGCCTTGGCCTCCTGGAAGCATGTCTGAGCCCTCCTGTTCCCAGGGATTATGAGGAGCAAGCCCTCCTGAGCTGCTGTAGTTTCTGCCTGACCTCACTTTGCAGTTATCATTTGTCCTTTCTTGGCATGGGTGCTGACCTCACTCATCTTTGGGGTCTGGATCCAGCATCAGGGCCTCTATACCCCAGGATCCTCCATGCCACATGGTCACTGCTTTCCTCAGGGACCAGGACAAGGTGCTGCTGCTTGTCCACATTTTCCCCCATGGGATATATATGGGAAAGTTTGGTCATCACCCTGTCGACCTTCAGGCCTAGATAGGGGTTTCCAGCTGGGGCACGTGGGCTGCTTCTGCTGGTTTTGGCAGTTGGTCCTCCTTTGGATTCTGCATTCCCCCCTTCCCCAAACAGCCCTACAGAGACTGATGCTGGAGATTGAGTTGATTTTCTTGGCTAGATCTGTCATTTTTAGCTGTAGTCATAGCACTTTTTCAGTGTATCCTTGGCACCACCGTACCCTAGCTGGGCAGCTGCATCCCTGTGGTGGTCTGTAGGTATCAGAGACTGTTTAACAAAACCCTCCGATAAGCTGGGCATGGTGACGCATGCTGGTAATCCCTGTACTCTGGGAGCTGAGGCAGGAGGATCACAGGTTTGAGCCCAGCCTGGGCAACCTATCAACTTAGTGAGACCCTGTCTCAAAATAAAAAATAATACAAAAAAGTCTGGGGATGTAGCTCAGTGTGAAGGCCCTGGGTTCAATCCCCAGCACTACAAAAAAAAAAAAAAAAGCAAAACCCTTTGGTACTGTTGTGGTTTTCTGTTTTTCCAGTTTACTCTCTCCCCCAACTCTGTTCAAGTGTCTGTGCTCTTTTTGGCCTGTTGTTTTACATTTTTTTTTTTTCCCTAATCCTGCTTTGGTACTAGCCAGTGTGGGGGAAAGATACATGTTGGTAACAGGAAGAATGTGTTATTTGGGGGGGGGTGCATTTTTCTATACATGTTTCTTATTTTGGTGAGTACTTTTATTTATGCCCTTGTGGCTTAGATACGTGAGAAGCCAGCTACCCTCCAGGCCTATTATTGTCTTTGAAGGAGACCAGGCCTCAAGTGGACACCAAGGAGAATGATGGCATGGTTCCAGAAATTTGGCAGAGACCAAGCCCTACTGCATGTGTCAGGCCAGGTGAAAGGGCCTGGCATTTATAGCTGGTACTGTAAATATTTTGTACAATAAATAAATGAATGTCTAAAAGAAGAACTAAGGAGCAAGTGACTGCTGCTTTCAGTGGTTTAAATTGAAGATGGTGGGGAAAAACATGTAGATATGCTTTGGTTGACTCGGTAGACTACCTAGAGCGCCAGCCTGTCCCACAGCTTGCCCTTTCCTCCTCTCCTGGTACCTGTCCTCAGTGTCAGGCCAGGCCACCCTACTCATTGTCCTGGACAGCATCCAGGAGGCAAGTGTTTGTGCTCAGCTCCTGAAGAAGAAACTGGTTTGGCAAAAGTAGAGGATACCTATTATCAATTTTTTTTTTTTTTTTTTTTTGTGGGTACCGGGGGGTCGACCTCAGGACCTCGCGCGCCAGCAGGCGCCCATGCCGCTGAGCGATATCACCGGCCCCTTTTTCGTATGTGGGTTCCAGGAGTCGAACTCGGGCCCTCACGCTTGCTGGGCAGGCGCTTAAGCCGCTGAGCCATCTCACCGGCCCCTATTATCAATTTTTAAAGATTAATTTGTTGTTGGTTTACTACATAAGAAACTCAATATAGAAAATTTGGAACTAAAAAGTACAAGGGAAGTAAGTTACCTACCACCCAGAAAAAAGCATTGTTAACACTGGAATATAGCCTTCCAATATTCATATAATAACACATTTATTTCCCACCACCACCTCCCCACCCTCCCATAGGGCTTTGAATGTGTCAAACAAAAGAAACGCTACTAAAAGCTTGTGGGTGGCAGTTGGTACCAGTTCTTTTTCAACCAAAGGTAATCTTGGCAGAGAAAAAAGAAAACTTGTGATTTGGGCCCAGAAGGAAAAATTGAGGGACTCTGACTTTCTTGATGTAGTAATCATGGTGTCTTACACATTGGACTCCAATCCAGAAAGGCAAATCAAAACACCCTTTGAATTTTTTTTTAAGAGATACAGATTATTGCCTCTACCCCCTAGATCTAGTGAGTTGGAATCTGAGCTTGAAAACTAAATTTACTTAGTGCCTTCACTCAACTCCCACTTCAAGTTCTTTGACTGATGTGTCTTAAAACATAAGTTTTATCCTTCTAACTTTACATTTTTAAATTATTTACAGTCCTACATCTTTTACCTTTGCTGCCTTTGTGGCTTGGATGAGTCACTGAACATTAATCATACGATTTCATCGCGGAGTCATTCCTATGATTTAAGAGGTTGGTTAAATTCTTCTTGAATTCACACAATAACTACTAGCTTTGGCCTCTTGTACACTATCTGAGCCATCGCACACAGCACTTTCAGGCTTTTGTCCAGCCGTGTTTCCTTTAGGACCACAGTAGAGGATCTTTCCAGAGTCCCTAACCACTATTTTGATTTCACTTAGACTCTTGAGCACAACAGAGTGGTTCCACATATCTGGCAATACTTTTATTAAATGAATAATTCCTTTTTAAAGAAATGTTGAGGGCTGGTGAGGTGGCTCAGCAGCGTACGCGCCTGCCTGGCAAGCGCGAGGGCCCGAGTTCAACTCCCGGAACCCACATACGACAAAAGGGCCAGTGATATCGCTCAGCGGCTCGGGCGCCTGCTAGCACACGAGGTCCTGAGGTCGACCCCCGGTACCCACAAAAAAAAAAAAAATTGAGATGTAACATGTACAAAAAGTATACAATCATGTACAGGTTACTAGCAATAATAAGCACATGTAGCCACCAAGAAGTAAAAAATTGCAGCCAGTACGATGGTGGCACGTGCCTGTAATCTTAGCTCTTGGGAGACTGTGGCAGGAGGATTGCCACAGGTTTGAGCCCAGCATGCACTACATAGTGAGACCCTGTCTCCAAAAAAAAAAGTAAAACATTGCAATATTGTAGAAGGCAATCTTATCCCATTCCTTATATGATTATATACATAATGATTATCTTGACTTATAATTATTTTATCAATATAATTTCAAACAGCCTGTTCCAGAAATAACGGAGAGAAAAAAGCCTGTGCAGTCTCTTGGTAAAGTGCTAGCCAAGGTCTGTTTCTCCATAGTAATTATTAGAGCTCATGATTGGTTTTTGAAAGTCTTCTGAGGCTGTCTTTGCTCTGTGAGAGTCTCCCAGATTCCTGATGCTGAGTCTAATTAATCATACTCTAAGACTGCAAGGATACTGTTTCTGTAAAGATTTTCCCCTCAGATACTCTAAACTGGATATTCCTTTCCATTTATGCCAAGTTGTGATTCTCTCTAGTGGTCAGCACTACATTGAGTATCATATAAGTTTAGTAGTATTGAAAATGACTCAGCACTAAATTGTCTCAAATATTGTGGAATGGACTAGTATTTCTGACTCAGTACTAAACTTTTACAACTAACAGAAAACTAAAGTTATTGGGGAGCTGTTTGGTTTTGTCTTTTAGTTTTCGTTGAAATATGAGGGAATGATTTCCATATCTGGTGGAAGTGTTATGATGCTCTTGATTTATCTAAGATAGAGTAGTGCTTCCTAAGGTTGGGATATGTTTTGCTGTGAATACCTCTCCCTCCCCCTGGAGTCAGTTTGCTTTAGTTTTGCTTATGTTTATATAAGAATACTTTGTGGTAGCCATAGTAGAGACTTGGTTCTCCACAGTGAACTCAGATGTGGTCTCTACAAGATGGTCAGTGAGTTCCTGATAAGGAGAGGTGGAACATAAGGAATGATAGCTGTTTGCTTTTTGCTACGGTACTAGGTGGCTTTAGCAAAGTTGTCCAGGCTGTATGGCCTGACTTGTCAACACCAGCCAGCAGCAACAGCAGCTTTATTTATTTATTTATTTATTTATTTTGATTTTTTTGAGAGACAGTCTCACTGTGTAGTTCAGGCTGGCCTTGAACTTACTGTGTAGCCCAGGCTGCAGCAGCTTTTCAAATGAGGTAGTGACAATGAGTACCTCTAGTGAAGGTGCAGAACCATAGCGTCCAATCATCCAATTCGCTTTGTAGCCCTCTTTTAGGGAGATGACAGCTTATTCAGGATGAGGCCTGTCAGTGTGCTTCCACTAAGCAGGCCACCATAGCCTTTATAGTCTTTGATAGCCATAAATGCCTTAGACAAAGTTCATTTGGAAAACAAAGCAAATTTCTCAACGAGCAAGTTCTTAAGACTTTATCTTCTGGGGATGACTCTAACAAGAAAGTCAAGTTTGGACTGGAGGTAGGATAAGAAATAAATTTCTTCCGTAAACCTATGTTCTTGGCCTAGTGGCTTATCCTGATAACAGGCACCTACTTATATCCTGTTTCTGTCTCTAGGGCAGATAGACAACCTCGTACCTTTGACTTTTAACTCATCTGCTTACCAAATTGTGATAATAGCTACCATTTTTGAAACTGTTGGGAGCTCTAATATACATTGTCTCATATTTGCAGTGATGTTACAAGGTAGGTCTTGTTTTCATCCTTTTACACAAGAAACAGTTGAGGTACAGAGACAATAAGTAACTGTCAGGGTTCCTTAGCTAGCAAATGGTAGAGCTGTGTTTAAACATAGGTCTATTTCATGTCAGAGCCCAAACCGCATTTCTGGTTTGTCTCCAGCAGAGTAGTTTGGACTAAGAAAGTTCAAGCACTGGGCCACCAGTGCTCAGTGACTGCCTCACATTGATTTGGTGATGCTGTGTGTGATAAACACATTGCATCTTGGTTTACCTGCTACTCCCTTGGAGACTTGGGATTGATGAGAGGGTCTTACTCATCCAGGTCAGAGAGCTTGTAAGAGGTATAGCTATTCATAGTAGTTTTAAAATCTTTTTCATGGAGAAAGATACCAGCTAATAACTTGAGTGAAGAGACTTCCAAGTTTAAATGAGTCTACATAATGAATACAGGACACCCGGGCCGGTGAGATGGCTCAGCAGCGTAAGCGCCTGCCTGGCAAGCGCGAGAGCCGGAGTTCGACTCCCGGAACCCACATACGAGAAAAGGGCCGGTGATATCGCTTAGCGGCACGGGCGCCTGCTGGCGTGCGAGGTCCTGAGGTCGACCCCCGGTACCCACAAAAAATAAAGAATACAGGACACCTTTGAGAATATAATTGGGAAACAAATCCTGAGATTTTTATATTCTCACTTCGGTGGAGAATCCATGTGTCACATGCGCATGGAATAATGAGAATGAGGTCAGACACTACACAATATCCCAGTATTTATCTCTGGTAATTTAAGTCTTCAGGAAAAAAGACTCATTTGAATAAATGTATTGTCGCTATTCTTTCTTTACATGAAAAACACCATTTGGTAAATGTTGAATTCCTGATAGCCATTTCAATGAGGAAGCAAACATTTTCAAGAATGCCAAGCAAGACTGATTCCATTGGAACTATAAGCATAGTGTCTTCTCTGTGGTGACAGTTTCTGTATGTCTCTAGGATGCAGTCAGTGCTCCGACACCCACTTTATCTGCAGTATGGATTTGCACCTGAAGGAATCTGTCTGAAACTTCCTATCAACAGACCAACAATGTTCCCTCTCTCTCTAGAACTCCCACTCAGAGGTGTGGCCAAGACGTTCCTCTGCCGATTAGCAGAGTCAGGGATATCAGAGTATTTGGAAGCCAGCTAGAGAGCCTTTGATGCTTTTATGCTATGTTATAAACAAAATGATGTGGAATTATGTAAGAGGAAGAGTACGGGTGTCATTTTCTGCTATGTCTCCTAAGTCCTAGGTCTAATCCTACTCCAAGTCATCACTTCATTTCCTATACATACCCCCCCCAAATCTGGTGTTTCTCGTCCACCACTGGATTCGTAGCCTCCTTTTCCCATTAGTTCTGTGCACGTCCACATTTCAACAAACACTTCCTGTGTATGGGACACTGTTCAGGGAACTGGGGGGAAAGAAGATAAAATTTGATCCCTGCCTCTGAGCACCTCAGACAGCCCTGTATAGGGAGCTAGACATAATCCATTTTCCTTAGTTTTCTTTCCTTGAGGTTTGGACACCCAAACGAATCACCACCTACCCCCATAATTTCATTCCTGTTTACTTGGGGTGGGGGCGGGGTTCTGTTTATGCATTTGGAGACTTTTTGTATTATAGAATAACAGCTAGTGATAATTTATCTATCTTCTTTCACAAAAGGGAAAGACTTCTCTGTTGACTTTCAGAGAAAGAACTCTTGTGAAGATGGGTTCCAAACAGAGTCTCAAGAAGCACATCCCTCATTGTACTATAAATAGGCTCTGTCACCCAAGCAGGTCTTAGGCAGGCTAGAAAAATGGAACTCTGTGATCTTAGGGCCAATCTTACTTTACACCTGCTCTCCCAGACAAAGCTGACCTGAGGTATTGACTTCACAGTAGGCTACTGGCCAGTAACCTGCAGCTCAGTCAATGAAATTAAAATCTTCAGTGATGAGGAAGGGGATTTATCTTCATTAACAGCAATCAGAAGGGTTTGTACTATGCCAGAATTATTAGGGGATGGCAGAGGAAAGACAATGCTATTTCTAGAGAACCCCAGTTGTGAAGTCAACTCTACGAAGAGCTTTGAAGTTGGTTTGTGATTACCATGGGTGGGAACACTGGGCTTTACTATAGTTCCTTTTCATGTTAAACCCATGAATTGGAGTCCCTGGTTATCTCTCTGTCATGTGCTGCAGCTGATGATTGTTCCTCTGTGAGGGGTTTGAGCAGATCTTACAGCTGATGCTTCAGATTTCTGAGCTGGATCGCAGCTGGATGGGCCTTCCATCAGACCCTTGTCAGGAAACCATCTCTTTCTTTAGGCTCCCTTTCTCAAAGGAATTTCGCCTCTCGAACCATGTTCATTATAATGCCAGCTTGTGTCTCCGGAGGAAGTGAAAGCAATGAAATTAAACTTGGGTGTTCTGTAGACCTTGTACTTGTGACCCCACTCAATGCAGACAAATGTGTTGGGTGCTGGCAGGCCTGTGTGTACAGTTCTGGACACATCTGGAAGAAGGGTGGGTCAGCAGCCCTCTGTAGACTCCACAGTGGTTCTGGTTTCAACAATTACGACCTGTTATCCCCCAAACCTTGAACATTTTATTGTCTTGGCATCCAAACTATGTCTTCCAGACAGCCTCTCACACCCGGAATCAGCACAAATCTCTTTTGTCAGACCATGTCTTGAGTTTTGGCTTCAAAAATGTCACTGTGGATTAGCTATGGGGAAAACTCCAGTCCTGACCTTTGAGGGGTAAGGCTGGGCTTAGGGGCTTAGTGCAATGGGAAAAGGGGCCCAAGATGCTGGTTGGCACAGGATATGGTGAACTTCGGAAGCAGAGCCAGAGTCTCTGAGGACTGAGGCCCAGGAAAATCTGGCACAGGGAACAGCTGGGTATTTAACCAGGAACACTCACTCTGTATTTTGCAGCCTTGGCAGTAGGTCAGAGCAACAGGCAGTTCTAGCAGGGTCCACATCCTTTGTATTGTCTCCACCCCAACCTCACTCATCGTCCCAAACATCTGCTTCAAATTTGAGCCCTTGTCTTCTTGCCTGATTCTGTCCCAAACCATGGGTGGCAAGGTTAAGGGCAGGTTTGCAGGTACGGGGTGGGGAAGAAGAGGGGGAAGTTTGGTTTCAGGTGCTGCAGAAGAGTAAGGGTCTGATCTATTTTTTAAACGTATATATCATATATGTATGCTGTATATATTTATATATGTATCACCAAAATCTAGCCAGTAAGTTGTCTCACTTCTTGTGTAAAGCAAGTGACCTGAAGGAAAGAATTGGGACCAGATGGGGAAGTCTCTGGGCCGTCATAGGAACTGCTTTTCAAAGGCCTCTCAGAGTCAGTCCAGAGGGAGCTGAAGCAATTAGCACCCACAGTGAGCAGCGGAGGTGCTAATGAGGTATTAAACACCTCTTTCCCAGCTAGCGGCTGCACATAAGCTGAGGCAGAAGATGAGTCGGAGATGGCCACGAGGAAGCAGCAAGAAGGGCTGCAGTCAGTCGTAGCACCCTCGCTGGTCACTACGAGGGATGGAGGTTTCTCCCGCACCTGCTGTGAATCTCAGTCCATTTTAAGTAACAGAAAACACTTGGCCTATGTTAACGCATTTCATTTTCACATCAATCTGTCAGGTAAATTCAATCAACATTCCCATTTTACAGATGAGACTGAAGCACAGAGAAGTAATTTGTCCAGGGTTACATGTCCAGTGACCCTGAGGAGGAGGTTTGGGGTCAGGACTGTCCAGTCCTGGCAAGAGAGCTGCTGGTGTTCTCTTCATCCTCCAAGTTCTATGGGCTCCTGATTTCTGGGACCCCAAGGAGCCAGATCAGTGGGCACTTCAGCCAGTCCAGGCACTCTGTGCCTTCTGAGTTTCTGCTGCCCAGTCAGGGCAGAGCTTGGGCTTTGCACCCCCACTCTAGAATGGGAGGAGTCCCTCCATCTCCCAGCTGTAACAAGCTGGAGAGGTGCCTTAGGTTGTTGCCCAGCTCAAGGTCCCTGATGGGGAATGGAAGATGAGCTGAAGAGCAAGAGCTGGCCAAGCCCATGGGCTGCCAGGATTCCTACTTCAAAGCTGAGGGGTGGGAGCCAAGCCCCATCGCTTGGCTGGAAATCTGGGAGCCGCTGTGACTTACCAGCTCACCCTGGCAGACCTTTGTCTTGCAGAGAAGAAACCATATGGATAGTGCAGGCTACAGTCTGCTTCCAGCTGTTGCTTCTAGGGCTGTGCCAGAATCTTCTTTATGTGGGGGCAACCCCGTTCCACTGGAGAACAGACGTGCTGTGATAGGTTCTAGGAGGTGCCTTCCCAACATGGCCAGACACCTGAGGACAGCAGCTCTGCAAGCGTGGCCACGTGCCAATGAGCATGGTCTGAGTTCATGCCAGCCTTGGTTCCTCTGCTCATATCATGTAGCCTCTGAGGGATGCACACCGCAGCCTGTCCTGCCTCCTCAGCCTGCAAACCCAGCTGTGTCAGAGAATGTAAGGATTAAAGATGAGAATCTGTGAGACATGCTAACACTGTGTCTGACATATTAAGCTTTTTTTTTAAGTAGGCATTATTATCTATGCTATTATTTCTATTACTTTTTTTTTTTTTTTTTTTTTTTTTTTTGCAGTGGTAGGGATTGAAACCAGGGCCTCGTGCATACCAGGCAAGTGCTGTAGCACTGAGCTACATTTGCAGCCCTCATTTTTATTGCTATTAACAATGGTAAACCAATATCCACAGCTGACTTAGGCTATGTTATAGATATGAATTTGGAAGATCAGGATTAAATCCAGAATTTACTTCTCGGTCAGTTGTATAATTTTGCATAAATTGCTTAGTCTTTCTTAAATGAAAAATATTGATTCTAACACAGACAACAGTGGGAATGTTGTCCTTGCAGTACCTTGCAGTGGGAATGTGAAGTTCAAACGAATAGGGTATGGGACATCCCATAACTGCTGGCATGGCCTCTGTCACTTCCACTGGTTCACCAGGGGTCTGACCCTGGCCCACCCTGGGTATAGTTAAACCCCTTGCTTTTCCTTTCGCAAAGACAAACCTGGAATTTTTTCAGAAAAAAACTTTGGTTTAAAAATGAAGGGGGGTTACCCCAAACAAGGACATGCAAATGAAGAGGAGCACTTGGGCTTATGGGAAACAGATGCCTTCTGCTATTAAGTCCAACTCACTGACAGCCATGACCATAGTCACCATTTCCTGTCTCTCTTCAGCCTTGTCTGGTGGTTTGCAGAGATTTCCTACCATGGATTCAGGGTTGAGGAGCACGAAGGAAAAGGAGAATCCAAACGATACTAAGCTTCACTCTCTTTATACATATAGATGTGCCGAAAACTCACAGACCTTAAAATATTATGCACCCAAGGGTCACAGCAAGTCCAGTAACAGCAAGTCAATTTCCCGAGAAGCCAACAAATCTTACACTTAGAACTCCTCACTTATACAAGCTCCTTCCAAGGTCATTATTTTTTTCAAGGTCATATGTTTGGTTTTTTTTTTTTTCCTTCCTCTTTTTTATTAGCATGTGTTTGTAGTACATAATGATCACATCATGGGGGAGTTTGTACATGTACATGACACATTTCAATTCTTTTTTTTTTTTTTTTGCTCCTCCTCCCATTCCTCCCAGCTCCCTCCAATTCTTATTCCCTTTTTCCATTTGCAAAACCTCTATGTTTTATAATTGCAACAGTAAGGATTTTAAAAACTGTATTGGGTCTCCACCCTGATTCCTACTCTGTCATGCCTCCCTTTATGTCAGTTAGTGACTGTGGCATTTGGGGATGTGACTAAAAGAATGTGAATTAGGTATATATTCAGTTGGTCAGTTGGTCATTTGGCCCTGCTATAATATATTCATGTGGTTATGCTGGGAAAATATTCAGCGGGGTTATATGTGATGTATTTTTATCCTGTGCCATACTTTATTGCTAGCCATCCTGATTAGAAATGGCTTCCAGGAATATCTCCATCACACATTCTGCCAATTTACCTGACACACTGACAAGTGCAGGATCAGCACCTCTCATATCCAGCACCGGAGGTATAAGGATGTGCGAAGAGAAACAAGGACTGAAATATGCGGAGCCAGAAGCTAGTCTGTGAAATTCCCCAAACATCAGATGGTCAAAACATATTGAGGTTTTCTGTTGCCTCAAGCTTCTGTAATTTTGGGAGCCCTCTTTAAGGAAAACAATACATAATTAGGTATGAAGGAGAATATTTATTTAGAATAAGGAAAAACAAGAAATCACAATACTTAAAAAGCTGCCAAATACCATAAACATCACACAGTCTACAAAAATAATCCAGACCAGCATCTGGCTCTGACCATGTCAGCTGCTTATGTGTCTCTGCCCCTTTGCCAGTTCCTCTCTGATGGGATATGAAAGAGGAGCGTAATGGGGCTAACTTCAGAATGACCATTGGGGTTCCCAGGAATAAAGTTGGAAATCATTAAATATGAATTTTATGCCATCTTGTGTCATCCTGTGCAGGTCCCTGGAGGGAGCACAAAAGTCCTGGGGCCAGCAGCTCAATTTCCTGAACTGAGAGCTGAGAACAACATGCAAAGGGCCATCCCATCAGCTTCCCATGGTGCTGGTGTTTGCCGTGTTCAAATACAAGGAGTGCTGACTTCCTCAGAGTTAGATGGTTGTTGTGTTGTAACTGATTTCCTTAGAAAGTTGGGAGGACTTGGCTTGGCCAGAGGGCAGCTCTGCAGGAAGATGGGGTCACACAGCTTAGGAGACACCTCTTGATGTTTAGTTGGCATTTCCCACTATTTTAAATTGTGTTCCCCAGAAGCAGACCCAGCAGCATAATTTTGTGTGAAAATGGTTATTTCTTAGGAATCTTCTCAGGAGTGGGGGAAGGGGACTTGGAAGAGGAGGCCAAGCAAGGACACAGTATGAAGCAAAAGACTTGGAGGGTACAGTAAGTGGCTCTGTCTGCAGAGAGCTCTGGAGAGGGAGTAGGTATTTATGCCCCTGCTCCCAGAGTCACTGGCCATAGCGTAAGTATCTTCCATGGCATGGTTGAGTGGCCAAAGCAGGTTCCAACAGCCTGAGCCAGCCCACGACAAGGAGATGTAGGTGCTGCCTGTTAGGAGCAAACCATGTGTCCTAAAATGATTGGGGAAACTGAGGACATGAGGGCAGAACAGGACAGTCTCTGCTATCCCCACGCCCTGTCTGCTGCTAACTACTTTAGCTGCATGGTCCTCATCAGTGGTATAAGATTGCTACTAGCTGTCGTGTGTTAGCGATCTCACCAGATTCTCAAAATAGCCCCGTGATCACTCCCACCTCCAGTCTTAGGTGAAGAAATTGATGCTCAGAGACGGCTGCTGCTACCAGCCACCAAGGTACCCCTCAGGCACAACATGCTTTCCTAAATCTCCCCTATTACTGCAGCTCTCAGCACCCTGTTCATTTCCTTCATGAGCAGAGGTGTCCTGTCTGATTTGCTCACCTCACACTCACTGCATGGCACAGTGTCAGGCATGTGCATAACAGGTGGTGCTCAACACATGAGGGATTCCAGAGCCGAAGGCTTAGGCACCACACTTATGTCAAACCTTATGCTGCGGTGCTGCCTTCTAGGTGTGGCCCAGTGCTGGGGGCTGCACAGTGTCTGTTATCCTAGAGCAAAGGCCAGCCGGAGGGGAGGACAGTCCCCGAGCAGAGACTTGTAGAGTGCCAGGGAGGGGGGCCCAAGTGTCCCCCTCGCATCCATCCACAGGAGCCTTGGTGAAATGACCCTCTAAATTATTTTAGTCTCATAGGAATGAATGACAACATCCTATTTTTGCATGATTTTCAGAATGTCCCTCAGGTTCCTCATAAAATTTTTTTTTTTTTTTTTTTGGTGGGTACCGGGGGTCGACCTCAGGACCTCGCGCGCCAGCAGGCGCCCGTGCCGCTGAGCGATATCACCGGCCCCTTTTTCATATGTGGGATCCGGGAGTCGAACTCGGGCCCTCGCGCTTGCCAGGCAGGCGCTTACGCCGCTGAGCCATCTCACCGGCCCTCCTCATAAAATTTCTGTAGCATTCACAGCCTGTGTGTGAGTTTTAAATCAACTTGTGATATGGCTAGTGGCCTCTGGAATGTGCCACAAATGGTCCCAAGGG
This sequence comes from Erethizon dorsatum, assembly GCA_028451465.1. Classification (NCBI taxonomy): domain Eukaryota; kingdom Metazoa; phylum Chordata; class Mammalia; order Rodentia; family Erethizontidae; genus Erethizon; species Erethizon dorsatum. Next base: position 106,485,154 of record CM051828.1, on the reverse strand, counting down.
CCTGACTAAGAGACCTGAGAGGACTGAAAGACCCATAGAGAAAAATAAGACAACTGGACGTGAAGCCCATATCAATTGGATAAAGTATTTAGACTGTAGACAAGCCAAAGGAAAAGCAGGTTTGCCTGTGGAGGCTGCCTGGGGCCCTGTAGGGGCTGAAAGTGAAGGCCTGATCAGCTCTTCTGGAGAGTGGTGGTGGATACAAAATATGTTCTGCCCTGTCTTGCCTGTCCTTACCTGGGTCTGTGTCCTTGGTGGAAATAGTGACCACAGTGTCCAGCTGTGCTGCCTCTCCATGTTGCCGGAAGGGACTGGGTACAAGCCAGGAGAGGGATAGCAGTGTCACACTGAATTGGACCTGTAGCTGGAGAGGGCTGGGCAGAGCCTGGGCTCTTGCAGGGTGGGGAGCTCTAGGCTGGTTGCCACCTGCCTTCCCCAACTCAGACTAAATATCCAGCCCTGTGGGTAAGTGAGAAATTCTTGGCCTCAGCCAGCCCTGGCCTCTCTGTCTTCAAACAGCCCTCCTTCATGGAACCCAGGCTGCTGTCTACCCTTGGCCTGTTCTTCCTGTTCCTCACCCCAGGGGTTCAAGCTGATTGGCAGACTTATCCAAGCATGGAGGGTAGGGGCACTGGGCTTTGGAAACAGCCAGGAAGAGGGAGGGAGGGGAGGAGGCAGAGAGGAAGGACAGACATGAGGTTAGAGAATGTCTGAGAGGAAGAGACAGAGTGAGACAGGCAGTGACATGAAGACAGAGAGGTAAAGGGAGAGAGAGACAGAGACGAGGCAGGGAGAGCAGACATACCCTCTAAGAATGCAAGAGAAGGAATGTGGATGCTTCGCCCTGAGAGGCAGAGCGAGGGTTAGGAGAGGACGACAGGCAGCTGAGTGGACTGGGCTCTTAGCTAGGCTCCCACGGTGTGCCAGCGCAGCTGTGCCCATCAGCTTTCTGCAGCAGAAGTCATGTGTTCTCCAAGGTGGGCCCTTGGCACTGGAGCAGGGCCTTTAAACATCCCCACATCTGCTTCCCATCTGCATCTTCACTCAGTGGATTTGCATCCCCAGGCTTTCCTGCCAGAGTCACAATGAATTGAAAACAAAACATGGCTTTTCATTTGTAGCTGCAAACCTATGCAGTCATCCGCAGCTCTCCTGACAAGAGAGGTTGCCTGAGGCCCCACAGGGCTCCCACAGTGCCAGTGTGGAAATGGGGAAGGGAGCAGGTGGCAGAGAAAGCCTGGTGGCACAGAAATGGTGTGAGGGGAGAGGAAGAGAGTGTTTTTTTGGGGAAGACAGACACCCTGTGACCCTAACCTGCAGAGGACTTGAAGTCCTTGCTAAAAGGTTTTGGGAGGCACCCCAAGTTCACCTGACCTTCCAGGTCCTGCCCCAGAGTCTACATCTGGTGTGCAGGTGACACGGCCACTTTGTCCTTCCTGGATCTGGGAAGTAGATTATCAAAGCAGAACTCACAGCTGCCAAGACCGGCCACCACAAAGCAAGATGCACAAGGTCTATGACAAATGACACTTCTATTAAAAAAAATTTTAAAGTTTTAAAAAGGTAATAAATATAAAAGAGGGCCGGTGAGATGGCGCAGCGGCATAAGCGCCTGCCTGGCAAGTGTGAGGTCCTGAGTTCGACTCCCGGAACCCACATACGAAAAAAGGGCAGGTGATATCGCTCAGTGGCATGGGCGCCTGCTGGCACGCGAGGTCCTGAGGTCGACCCCCGGTACCCACAAAAAAATAAATAAATAAATAAATATAAATATAAAAGAGCCTAGGGCCAACCTCTTTTTTTTTTTTTTTTCAAATGGGAACACAAGGCCGAGAAACCTGGGATGTCTGTCTCTCTCCTACCATTCTTCATGGTAGCTGCCCCATCCCCCACCTGTCTCCTTTCTCTGCTCCTCCCCTCCCTAGGCCTTTTGACCTTTCAACCATTTCACCCCAGTTCTCTTGCCTCTCTTCTCCAGTCTGCTCGTTTATTCACTCACTCATTATTCATTCGGTAATTCATTTATTAACCACTCATTTCTTTATCAGGCACCATGCTAGCCTCACAGTCTAAAGAGGCAAGTCATACAAGGCGAGAAGTTAGAGAACAAGAAATGTCCTAAGTAAATGTGGGACTAAGTGGCTTAGACACTAAATTCCCTGGAGTTTTGGAGAAAGAAGGTAGGACTCTTCCCAAGGGAAGAGGGATTGGGTTCCCTTGGTCTGCCCTTAGGAAATGGAAGTGAAAGGGCTAACGCTGCCTAAGCCTGGAGTTACAGGACAGCACCAGAGGCGGATTAGCCAACTCAAGGGAGACTTTCTAGGGTGGGAGCCTCTGTGTGCTCCTGGAGGTTGGGGGTGACATCCTCCCCTGTCCATCTGAGACCAGGCACCTCCCTCCTCTGAAGAAGATGAGCCAGGGCTGCAAGAGGCTGGGGTGAGGGCTAGAAATTCAGGCAGACTTACCTGGGAGGAAGGGGCTTAGGCAGAAGAGTTTGGGAGGGGAGTACCGTAAGCAGGAAAGGCTCTGGCCCTGACTGTCCTTGGGCGAGGGTTTCCTGAGGAGGAAGTCTGGGGTGGGGACACTAGAGGTGGGAAGATGTGTGTGTGCATGTGTGTGCGCGCGCGTGTGTGTGTGTGTGTGTTGTACATTTGAGGGCAAGGCATGAAAGTAAGAGTAACAGGGCTCAGGTGTTCTGCACATGTGGCAGATTTCCAAAGGGTTAAAGTAAGCTGAGGGCTCTTTCAGTAATTAAGTAGCAGAAGGGATTTTTTTTTTTTTTTTTTTTTTTTTTTTTACTTATATAACTGAAAAGTCCAACACAGGATGGACTTCAGGTTCATTCTTGATTCAGGGCTTGAACAAGGCCACCAGCGCTCTTCCCTTTACTCTTGGCTTCACCTTAGTGGTGTTCATGACCCTTATCCTCTCCACACAGCTCTCAACTCACATGGTTCTTACTCTGGGGAACTCCAGGAGTAGAAGTCTCCCTCATGCTGATTGGCTCAAGTCTCACTGGTGCAGATTGGGTCATGTGTCCTTGCCTGAACCAATCACTGTGGCCAGGTCACAAAGCCTGTATCACATGAAAGCTGTGGGTGGTTCACCAGAGGACAATGGATATGTCTACCAGGGGAAGTTGAATGGTTTTGCTGGATGGCAGAAATGTTGCCATTCCTATCCCCCAACTATTTTCTTAGAAAGCATTACAGTTCTTTGTAGGGGTAGACTGTTTTTATTGCAGGAGGATATATATTCTGTGAGAGCTGTTCACTGCCAAGATCCCAGGACTCTACATGCATGTTACCATGTAGAAGAAGATGCCCATTAAATCATTTGCTGAATAAATTCAATAGGAGCGGCTAATTGCTGGAAATGCAGACTCCTGGCCAACAATTATTTAATATTTACATGTACCTATGGAAATTCACACACTTAAAACCCAGTCATTATACAGTTCCATGGCAAGTAATATTATCAGCCACATTTTACTGATGGGAAACTGAGCCACAGGGAGGTTATAGAGTACATATTGGAAGGAGTCAGACCAAGGCATCTGGCTCCAACACGTGTTCTCTTTCTTTGTTTTGCTTTTTTTTTTTTGTGTGGGTACCGGGGGGTCGACCTCAGGACCTTGCGCGCCAGGAGGCGCCCGTGCCACTGAGCGATATCACCGGCCCTTTTTTCGTATGTGGGTTCCGGGAGTAGAACTCAGGCCCTGGCAGTTCCCAGGCAGGCGCTTACGCCACTGAGCCACCCCACCGGCCCTGTTTTGCTTTTTTTGAAACAGAGTCTTATTGTTGCCCAGGCTGATTTTGAACTCCGGAGTTCAAATGATCCCCTTACCTCAGCCTTCTAAGTGCTAGGATTATAGGTGCACTCCACCATTTCCAGCTGTATGCAAGCACTGCTGCTTGGCAGGTGTGGAAAGGCCATGAGTGGGACTTTCAGGTGAGCCTGTTTTCCAGCCTTTAGGTTCCACAGATACACTTTGCTTTGTCTTCAGGTTAGACATTTCTGTAGCCTTCCTCCCTTGGTGCTCCTAGCACAGTGAAGGTGAGTGATTCTAGGGGGCATCTAAACATCTACTCTTCCTCCCAGCTGACTGTATTAGTTAGCACCACTTCTGTGTTATTCTTACCAAAAATGCATAACCTCAATTTAATCACAAGAGGACAGCAGACATGTCCCAGTTGAGAGACAGATTACAAAATAACTGAGAAGTTCTCATCAAAAGATGAGGACAGACTGAAACTGTCACAGCTTAGCGGACACTAAAGAGACTCAGCAACTAAATGCCATGAGGGATCTGGGGCAGAAAAAGAGCAAGAGGGGAAAAGCAGATGAAATTTGAAAAGGGTCTGTAGTTAATAGTTTTATGCCTGTGTTAGTTACGTTAATTTGGTAATCGTACTATGGTCACGTAAGTTGGTAATGTTAGGGAAGGCTGGGAGAAAGGTATATGTGAATGCTCTGTACTGTCTTTGAAACTTTTCTCTAAGTCTACAGTTATTTCAAAAGAAAAAGTTAAACCACACGCTTACTGAGCACCTGCTTCCTGATAAGCGCCAGAGAGACAGAAGCTGAGCGATACAAAGGTAGCTCTGACAGGGATAAATCCTGCTTTCAAGCACTATAGCAGTGTTTCTCAAACTTTAATGTGCATCCAAATCACCAAGGATCTTGTTAATACACAGACTGATCTGATGTATCTGTGGTGGTGCAAGACTCTGCTTGTCTAACCAGCTGAAAGCTGATGTCCGTGCTCCTGTCCCGGAGCTCTTCGAGTAACAGTGGCAGGAAGGAGAGCAAGTCATGCACACACGGCCGCGAGAAGAGTCAGCCAGTGAACTGCAGGGAGAACTGAGAGCACAGGAGCAGGAGCCGGGGGCTTCTTGCCTGGGTCCCTTAGCAGAGATAGATCCTCCAGGCTTTGTGAACCTTCTGGTTTCAGCCTGGTTTCCAGGAGTCTTGGCCATTTCTCTCCAGGCTGCCTCTGGCTGGGCCAGGCCAGGCTGAGCTAAGTAAAGAGGAACAGGTGCAGAATTACTGATGCACTCAGAAATTCCACTGGTGCCTATGAAAGCCAGGCCTGGGCCTGGGGAGCACACATGTTCCCCATCAGACCTCAGCTGGTCAGCAGGGGCCCAGCTTTCCCTGAGCTGTCCCTCTGATCAGCTCCCAGGCAAGATTTGCTCGTGTGACACATTGTTCCCCAGGGATCCCTCACTGCTCTCTGGAATCTAAGAATGTACACAGACACTAAGCCGGTCCACCTAGAAAGGCACATTATTTCTACTGACCAAGATATGCATTCACGAAAATATGCTCACAAAACTGCCGGGCTATGCTGAACACCTCACTAGTAACTTAAGCCACATTCTGCACAGGGATACAATTTTGTTCTGATTCTCAGGCCTACTAAGCATACCTTGACACCTCTGCCCAGTCAATCCTCAGCATGGCAGGTTCTCGCAGCACTCCCTCTTCATAGCATTTCAGTCCATCCAAGGTCACTGTCTATTTTAAGCCCAAAGAGGCAACACTGCAGGCCTTCAAGATCCTGGCAGATAAGATCCTCTCACTCCATTTATTTCTGCTTCATGGACAGGTTTGTGACATGTACAAGGGACAGTTCAGGAAGATGCGTATGTTTATAACAACGAACAGCTAGAGGTCTGGCTGGAAGGTTTGGAATCTATAGTCATGCTAGTAAGATCTCAAGATGGGGCCTCGAGAAGTTTGGCTGACCCTCTAAGGGACATGTGCCATGTGCCAGGTGTGTCTTGTTGGACCCTCCTAGCCAGGCTTTACCCCCCAACATGTTTATGGCTTAAGTGCAATTGAAGCTTCTGCCATAGATTGCACATCCACGGGCCTCTCTGGGTCCACGGCTGCTGGGGTACCAGAGAGCTTCCTCAAACCAACTCTGTGGTCAGTGTAGAGTGGACAGGGATCAACTCCCAGGGCCTTTCAGGGTTATCTATTGCTGCCCTTCTGCTTCATACTGGTGCTGGAGACCCCATGGGTATCCCATAGGCTCCTGTTAAAGCTTTGACTACTTCCCCGGGTGGCAAAGTTGTCCAATAGCACTGCCTCAGAAGGCAAAGCAAGCACTCATGTTCCAGGGACGAAAAATCTTCTGATGTCCCATCTTTGAGTACCAAGAAACTTTGGGGGTCTTCTTTCAGCCTAATACACATCTCTCTTTTTTTCTTCACTCCTCTTGTTCCTCATTCAGAGAGCAATAGGCCCCGTTGCCTCCAGAAAGTTTGTCCCAACTGCCCCAGCACACAATGCCATCTTCCTTCCTTGACCTTCTGTATCTTACCCTCAGCCTCATCTCAGGAAGCAGAACTGTGCAAAGGGTGGAGGTGTAGTTCTTGGACTTGGCTGTCTGGGCTCAAATCCCAGTCCTGCCACTTTGTAGTTGTGTGTCCTTGTGCAAATTATTTAATATTTTCAGGCCTCAAGTTCGTTTTCTGTAAAAGGGAGATGATAAAAATAATTCCTATGTCATTGCACATAGGAGGATTAATAAAGAAAGTGCACATAAGCTGCATGGACTAAAGCTGGCACGTCATAGCAGCTCCGTAAGTATTACTTATCAGTAGCTATTGATGTCAGCTATTCAATTAATACTTAATTTTCTACTGTTTTATACCAGGGGAGTCAGGGATGCCTTGCCGACGTGATTATGGGAAGGGGCCTCTCAGTGATACCTGCAGCAATGTGTCAAATACTAATTTTTATGTCCCAGGCATTGGTTAAGGGCTTTGCTCACATCTCTGAGCATCAGGAACCATCAGCCCAACAGTTAACCAACAAAATATTGTGGAAATTGTATTAAGTCATGAGGGTAATTTTTTTTTTTTGTGGGTACCGGGGGGTCGACCTCAGGACCTCGCGCGCCAGCAGGCGCCCATGCCGCTGAGCGATATCACCGGCCCCTTTTTCGTATGTGGGTTCCGGGAGTCGAACTCAGGCCCTCGCGCTTGCAGGGCAGGCGCTTAAACCGCTGAGCCATCTCACCGGCCCGAGTCATGAGGGTAATTTGAGGTGAAGGATAAGTGCAAATGTACGGGTTTTAAAGTTCTTGTTTGTGTTTCCTTTCGGCCCACATTTGTGGAACCAGAAGACAAACTGGGAGGTAGCCATTTGCCAAGGTTTTTGGACTTGTCCGGGATGGAAAGCATTCTGATATCTTCTGAGCAAACTCTGAAAATCCACCAGACAGAGCAATGGAGCCAACCTGAAACTCTTACCATTAGGGCCCAGGTAGCTCATTCAAATCCCTTCGGCAGACACAGATGATGCTGGAACAAGAGGCCTGTCGCTGGTGGTCACCGTCCTCATTATGCAGATGGTTGAGAGGAAAGGCAGGTTGGATTCCCAGCTCTGTTCCTACGTGAGTTGGACAAGTCGCTTAATCTCTCTGAGCATCAGTCCCCTTATTTGTGAAATAAGGATAAGAATCTTTGTCTCGTTGAGTACCCTTGAGAATTAAATAAAATAACATATCAAGAGCATAGCATAGGGTCTGATGCTTGGCACAACCAATAGCCATTGTCATTTTCCTTATTTATGACTTGAATATTGCTTTCTAATTTTCCCTGCCAGATTCTTGGCTTTTCATGTTTTTATTTTATTCTATTTTCTTCTAAGTTTCTTTTGAAAAATTCTGACCAGGTCTTGACTTAACGTCAGGAAAATGAGCACGTTTATCCCTAGAACAGTGAATGAGTGGACCCTTTGAGTCCAGCCACCACAGTGGCGGTTGTAAACCTGGGAAAACTGAGGCACATGGTGAAGAGAAATTGAGAAGTGGGATAGTTGGGACGGTAGGGGGTAGTTCTGACTTTATTCTTTTTTCACGTGGGAGTATTAACTTATGGTCTTGCCTCCCCAGCAAGTGGGTCTCCATCTGTAAAATAGAAATCATCAGTCTGTCAACTTCATAAGGTCACTAAGAGGATTAAATGAGATAATACATATAAGCACTTGGCACTGGAGCCTTGGCAAATAGTGTGTGCTGAACAAATGTTAGCTATTTTATGGTGTCCATGATTTGACACACTGATGGGCACACAATGAGCACCCCCAATTCCTGGGTTCCACCCCTAGGAGTTGTTCTCTGCTCTCATTCCCGGTAGTCCCCCTGAGTTCAGCCCTGCTGTGTTGATTCAATCAACAAGCACTGTGGAAAGCAGCTGATGCTATCTGTTTGGGGACTCCGGATTGTTTCTGGCCCTTAGATGCAGTGTAAAGGGGGCCAGGCTGCAGCCACGATTAATGAGGAAAACAGCAGCTAAGTGGCTGCCAGAGGGCTGGGGAGCTCGGGAACACCAGCCGGCCTCTGGAGAGGCTGTCTGCCGAGGCTCCTGGCCGAAGCACCTTGTGAGAATTGACTTCCTTTCTCCTTTTTCTTTCTAATAGAGAATGTCTTTCTCAACCACAGACCTTCATCACCCACTATTTAGCTCAGCCTCTAACTCGGAAATAGGATTTGAAACTTTTGGAAGCTCTCCCACTCATCAAGCACTCCATGTGGAAAATTCAAATGTCCCCACTATTTCCCCATTTCCCCCGTCTCCTCTCCTTTGCCCCATTAGGAGTATCCATGGCAAACTGAATAAGAGCTAAGATCTTTACCTTCGTTTCTTCATTCAATTTTTTTCTACACTTCTAGGAAGTGTAGTTGTCTGTCTCTGCAGGCGATTGGTTCTAGAACCTCCTACCACCCACCTAAACACATGCATGGATATCAAAACCCAGGTAACCCTGGGATACTCAAATCGCTTGCATAAAATGGCAGAATATTTTCATATAACAGATGCACATCCTCCTGTATGCTTTTTTTTTTGTGTGTGGGTACCGGGGGTCGAACTCAGGACCTCGCACTTGCCAGACAGGCACTTATGCCGCTGAGCCATCTCACCGGCCCTCTCCTGTATGCTTTAAATCATCTCTATATTACTTACAATACCTTTTTTTTTTGTGGATACCGGGGGTCTACCTCAGGACCTCGTGTGCCAGCAGACATCGTGTCGCTGAGTGATATCACCGGCCCTTTTTTTCTATGTGGGTTCCGGGAGTCGAACCTGGGCCCTCGCACTTGCCAGGCAGGTGCTTACGCCGCTGAGCCATCTCACCAGCCCTACTTACAATACTTACTACAATGTAAATCTATGTAGATACTTGTTCTTTGGTATTGTTTAGGGAATAATGACAAGAAAAATTCTCTATATATCCAGTACAGATGCAACTTTTAAAACATATTTTCCATCTGTGGTTGGTTGAATCTGAGGATACTGAACCTGTGGACACAAGGGGCCAATTCTAGTTCTTATCCATCCCGTTTAACAGACAGGGGAGCAGGGTTTCAGAGAGGTTGAGATCTTTTCTGAAGATCACAGAGTTACAAAACCGCCTGACATCTGTGCTCTTATTCTACACCCGCTTTGCCCTGGGGGAGGATGGCAGTTGTCCTGTGCTCATGGAGCCATGTGCCAGATGAGGCCAAAAGGGAGAGATGGGAAGAAAGAGGCTGCACTTACACAGTTATGCCTCAGGCCAGGCTTGGCTGATGAAACCAACTTCCAGAACCCGAGAGACTTCAGCTCCCTTTGATCTGGCAATTGCCTCTGCATCTTCCTTGATCTTTGAAACCCTCCTATAAGCCTGACCTGCGTGGCCTTTGACCCCTTGACTGCTGCCAAGGAGTCTGCAATGCCCATACTGCCTGTCCCCTTCTGTGGTCTCTGCACCTGCTGTCTCCAAGCTTGTGGCTGCCTTTGGCTTCTGCCCCAGAAGCTGCCGATAGGCCAGTGTGGGCTCTCCAGAGAGGCCAGAGCCTGGGGGTTAGTTAGATGAAGACCAGCTGGGCTGTTGAAGGAAGATTCCAGCCTCTCGTTAAGGCAGACAGAGCCTCAGCTCAAGCTCCTTCCTTGCCAGCTCTTTTCCCACCACTCGCTTTGTCTTTCTACTTCCTGGGCCTGAGGTTCTTGATATATTCCAGGCTCTCTTCCCATACCCTTCACCCTTGCACTCCCATTTTGAGGTCCAGCTGACTGCTCTTCTTTCCAGCCTGTCTGCCCTGGTAGCTGCCCTCGTGGCTGAATAGTAGCTGTAGATATCAGGAGGCGCCAACGTTCCCCAGGGCTTGGGAAAATACCCTCCACTTGATCCTGACCCCTGGGTGGAGAGGAATGTCGAGGCTGGAGCTGGAGCGGGTCTGCTGTGCTGGCAGGCAGTCTGCCTATGCCTTGGGATGAGTGATGGGGACAGGTCGAGAGGACCAGGGACTCTCCCAGCACAACTGGGTCCCAGTGGTGGGCAAGGGGCAACATCTCATCCTTGAGGTCCATCCCCTGTGCCAGAGCCCTGTCCATCAGCCCCCGTCTGCTCCTGAGTCTGTCCCCTCACTTCATGAAAGGTTAAGACATGCACTGTCCTGGGAACCTGGCCCACCTCACGCTCTTTCTGAGGAGTCTGGTGAGCTGCCCAGAGTTAAGAGGGAGGGCACTGGGGTGGATGACGAGAGGGTCACAGACTTCTCATCTGAAAATGGCAAGTAGGGCCGGAACAGTGGTTTCCACCCTGTGTTTCTGCCAAGATGCCTCAGAAGCAACAAGGCAAGGGAGTGTGTGGGGGGTGGGGTAGAGATCAGGGCTGGGTCTCTTCACAGCCATAGCAGCTCCCCAGCTTCCTGTTTACACCCTTGGTCTGGGAAGTCTGGTCCCTGTGACTGTCTTCATCCCACACCATTCTGCTTGCCCCACCTTACCAGAGCCACCTCCCGTAGTATCTTCCTCCCTAGAGGATTTTCCTCTAAATATCTCCAGCTGGCTCCTTCTCCTCCCCATCTCCTTTCTTATTCCCTATGTGCCTTTCAGATCTCAGCAGAAATGCCACCTTTGGGGATGCCTCCCTCTACATCTGTATTAGGCCTCCTTGCTGCGTACATCTCTCTCCCAGTCCTGCTTCAGTGGCAACTCACCATTGAGCTACTTGTCTGATTACTTGCTCACAGCCTGTCTCCCTCACTTGACTGTAAGCTCACGAGGGCAGTGATCAGGTCTGGATTACATCTGGTGTATCTTCTATCATAGTACCTGGCCTGCAGCAGATATTCAGTAAATATTTGTGGAATGCTGAAACCCTGCATAGGGAGGGAAAAAAAAGACACTATGACCCCCAGGCTCTCCCAGGCCTCTTCTAGTTCTACACTCACATCCTTAAAATTTCAAAGCAGTTGTTTTCACCACAAAAATATTTCTGCCCTTCCCCATTAAAACCTTGCCCAGCCTTTTCTGAACTTCCAGGTTGCTTAGAAGGGAGTGATGTGGATCATAAAGAGAAGCAAAATAAAAGACTCCCAAGAAAGGCAGGTGGAGGCAGGGAGGGCAGCCTTGTGTTGGAGGAGGAGGTCAAGGCCTACTCTGCTGACCTTCTCCAAGTCTCAGGAGTTTTGCTGCTCTCAGACACACCTGTCCCCTGTCCATTGAGCTGCCTGGCAAGGGAGGGGTGGGCAGCTGCTCAGGCCTCTGACCACAGCTTTCAGGCCAGCTGTTTCCTTCCTTTCAGATCAGTGGCTGACCCTGTGTTGTCCCCAGCCTGTTCCAAGCAGCCTGGAAGACTTCCAAGCATGTCTTTTACAGACCAGATGTGTATCCACTGGCTGTAAATTCTTGCATGGAGAACAGGTGGGTGCTAATTATTATAGCAGGAGCTGAGCGTGACTGGAAGCTAAGGAGACAATTCTATCAAGCTGTCAAGAACAAAAACAGCGTTCTTTTTTTCTGAGATTGCTTTTATAGGAGGAGAGAGAGAGGCAATTCAGGGCCAGAGCAAGAGCCTTGGCCCCTGTGACAGATTCTGGAGTGTCCTGGAAATTCCCATACCCCACCCCACTCATCTCCATCCTCTCCAAATTGACATCCCATGTGCAGTGAACATCTGTTGTGTGCATATGCCCGGCACTCCTTCCTCTTCTTTGGGGAACAGACACTCAGTTTCCCTTTGAGGAGCTCCACCTCCCCCATTCCACACATTCCTAGTGGGGCTGCTGGCCATGGGTCTTTCCTGCTGTCCACTCCCAAAGGGTGGGCACTGGACCCAGTAGGGTCCATCAGACTTGCCTGGGGAATCAGAACTGGGGTTGGAGTAGCCACCAACAATGGAAAGCTTGGAATCATCCAGAGCCAGATGGCTTATGAGTTCCTGCCTCCCAGATCCCCAGAGCTACCCTGGTTTCTGGCTTTCCCAGGCCTGGTTGTTGAGCGCCTCCTTCAGTACCCTGCATCTTTCCAATTTCCCCATTGTTTGCCAGAGTCAGCTTCTGTAACTTGCAGCCAAAGTAGATGGCCATGTCATTTACCTGCTTTTCCAGCCCTTTCTCTTTCTCATGCTCTACCTGAAAATCCATTTGCACTTTCCACATCCTGAAAACCTGTGTGCTCTCTACTCTCTTTTCCTATCAAGATCCTGCTCTTAGGAAGGGTCTACAGCATCATTTGCACACTGTCTTCGCTCTCTTGGTGGTCAGTGCATCTCTAGCCAATGTCTAAGTGTTAACAGAAGGCCTTTGCTCTAGGTTCTGGAATCAGAAATATTTGTGGAGAGATGGAAGAGATATTTCAGGGGACCACATAGGTCTTTCCCCCAAACACCTTGAAATGAACCCTCACTGCTTTTCCCTGCATTCATCACTCTCTTGCATGTAATGAGGAATTGCCTTGTCCCAGAACAGGTATGTCACTAGCTATTTATGTCTGTCCTCCGAGTATAATCCCCTGATACTATTAACTTTTACTCCTGCTGGAGTTACCTGTCTCACTCTATAGGACCTTGATTCAATGCCACTGAGCACCTACAGTGTGTAAGGTCCTGATCCGGGTGTCTGAGATACAAATATGCTTGGTAGTTGATATTCACAGTCTCTCTTTCTTTCTTTTGTGCTGGGCATCACATTTTTAAGCACATGCTCTACCACCCAGATATATCCTAGTGTTTGTTCACAGTCTTATTGAGCAGACAGATCCTCTCCTGCCATGTCTCCTCCATGAGCTGAGTGCTATGTGAGAGCTGAGACAATCACCATTGGACTGCAAAGAAGGGAGGGCTGCAATCCACAGCTGGCCTGTCCCTTTGGTTTTTATTTAAATGAGCATCTTTGATTGCAAGTAATAAGGACTAACTAATCTGTACATTTAAAAAAATGGAGCTACCAGGAAGATTTTAGGAATAAACAGAATAGAAATATGAATGGAACATGTAAGTATCAAGAAGGTCAGGAATCTAGGAAGCAACCCCAGGAACTCCTGGGCTCAGCCCAGGCACTTCTTGGACCATGTCTCTTTTAGGAGCTGCAGTTGGATGGTTCAGTTATAACTATGTGTCTGCATCTGGGTCAAATCATGGGAGAGAATATGATTGGTATGACATGGGTCATGTGCTTTCTGGTGTGTTTTGTAGTTTGTCGTCTGTCAAATGTTCGAAAAAATGGAAGGACAGTCCCCTAAAGGAAAAGTATGCTGGTTCAGGAATAAGACAGGAGGGATGCTGGGCAGACAGAAAGAGTCCACAGTAATCACTAGCTAGAGGGTGACAAGCCTGCCTGCTGAGAACACCACTGCCTTGGGCAATCACTGATCCAAGAGCTGTACCCAGTGAAAACCACCATCTGCAGACAGGGCTCAGTCCCCTCATTAGTTACAGGGGGATAAACCGAGGTCCCAAGAAGGGAGGCAATCCTGGCCTAGCTTCTCTGTGTCTCTGGTCCCAGCCTTGGTTCTAACCTACAGGCCGCCCAGAGGCCTCCTAGACAGTGCTGGACAAAAGGTCAGATTGGATCTGCAGGCTCTGCTTCAGGTAGGAATTTTCCATACAAGAGTGGGGTGGGGTGAAGGTCCATATGGAAGCCATTGGGAGGGGTCACCCTGCATGTGAAAGGTTAATGGGGATGCTCCATAAATATTTATCCAACTGCCCTGACCCCACCCTGTTGCTGGGAGGTAGTGTCTTGGCTCCCCTACACTTTCAGCACCAAGTCTAGGGGCCAAAAAGAAATGCCTTTCTGAAGTCCCTGGATCCCAGGCCGGAAGAGGAAAAAACACTTGTTGGGGTGACCTGTCCCCTGCACACATGCAGGACAGTCCCAGATCTTGCTCTGAGGTGGTGTCCAGCTCCTGGTTCTGTGAGGTTTTCTAACTTGTTTGTAGGACTCCCAATGTGACTCTTTCTCCGGGGTCTCAGGACAGCCACTGCAGAAGCTGCCAAACTCAAGTCTCCTTTCCACCCTGGCCCTGCTCTCTCAGGCCTAACCAGATCCTTGTAGACCCAGACGAGCCCTGTCCCTCTTAGTGTCTACAGTCTGCAAATACTTGTGGCCATTTCTGCTGCCCTGGCAGGACTAGAAGGACTCATCCCTTCTGCCTGCCCTTACTAAGTGTGGCCTTTGCCTCTGCTCAGCTTTGCTCTTCACGGCCTGTGGCTGCAGCTGACAGCCCCTGGGGCCTCTTCCCTCCACAGGGCTGGCACGGTGCTGCTGCAGCCTCCGGGCACTTTCTCCTCCACAGTCCCCTGGCATCTTTATAATCCCCTCCCCCCAGAGGACGTCTATTTCAGCCTCATCTGATTGTTCCTCACTGCCCAGCCCCTTCTCCTGGAGTTCCAGCCTCCAGCTTAAAAATGCAAGATATGGGGAGGGGACAGACCCCATTTCCACCCCACTTGGCTCTCTCTTGTCCAGCTGGCATGGGGAGGACCTTCCCTTTGCTGGCCTTCACACGCTGGGCTGTTTCCTTCTGCTTCCAGCTCATTAGTGCAGGTATGACAGGAGCCAAACCTGACTAACCCCCGCCCAACACTGAGCTCACAGCTTTGCTCTGGCAGCCCCTCCCTGCTCCCCTGCCTGGCACTGTGCTTCCCACCCAGTCCGCAGCGTGCAGCCTCCTGTCCTCCTCTGTGAACCTGTCTGAGCCGTCTATGTGGGGCATCCTATGGAGCTAGTCAAACCTTCTTAGCCCCATGGAGCCAGGCAGATTGTGTGGGGTAAACTGAAGTGGTCATGAATCCCAAGGGCTACACGGGACCTCCTCAACCATCTAGCCTTTCCCTTGTCCTCTGGGAAAACATAAAAATCACCCTAAACTGATGAGAACTTAACCAGTTTTTAAACGTAGCTGTTTTCCCTTTACCTCTAACAAAAGGAAATGTCACAGGAGCCTGTTTAAATGCTTTTTTGTATGTGTGAACTTTCCTGCTGCCCTTGCTCCCAGTACATACCTACCAATCCTGTGCTGAGCGGAAATCTGTCCCACTGCAGCTTTATTCACTTCCCCTTCACACCGTCCTCAGCGGGTATGAAGAGTAACACTCACCATCTTCTTACCTTGGAGAGACAAAGAGAACACCTTGATAGACATGAAGAACTGAAGGAACTGTCCTTTTGTCTCCTTTTCCTCCAGGCTGAGGCATTTCAAGACCTCCTCTTCTCAAAACAAAAAAACGAACAAACAAACAAAAAAACAAAACAAAAACAAAAAACCTTCCATTCTTCTGGGCCACATAAATTGACCATCCCCGTTGCTTTGCACTGAGTTATCCTCGCCCCTGCCTGCTTGGGCCTCAAGTGCCTAGGTGACATTGACATATATCTGTGGGCTGTGAGATCACCGGAGTGAGCCACAACCAGCATGAAAAAGCAACACGGAAGAGAGGTGGTAGAAACACGAGAGCACGTCACACGAAGCAAGGGGAAGAAGGTGTTAGTTATCGTGTGTCTGTGTGTATGGAGTCCTGTTGTAAGGTGTTCTGCGTTGTGCTTCCTGCTCTAAGTTGTGGATAAGAAGTGTGAAAAACATGGCTCCCAGCTGGTATATGCTGCTGGTGCCATTTGGTGTGGAAACAGGGACACTAGGATTCCTTCAGTTTTGGGGCATGTGGAAGGCAAGACCAGTGTCTTAGTTACTTTTCTTGTTGCTGAGACAAAATACCTGACACCCAAAATTAAAGGAGGAAAGGTTTACTTTGGCTCACAGTTTGTAGCAATTTCAGTCCATAATCAGCTGGCTCCAGGGCAGGGTGGCCTGGCAGAGGAGCATCACAGAGGAGAAACAGTTTATGGCAGTTTATTCAGGTCATTCACATGAACTGCTATCAAAGCAAGAATTAAATCTCAACTTATCTAGGTCAGTTTATATTTTGCTTCTATCTTTCAGTTTTATCATTTATTTCTCCAGTTCTCTATCATGTGAAAATCTGATAAAAAGGGTTTATCCGATTCCTAATCGTGTGAAGTCTTAGGTTGGTCACGGCCCTGTCTCACACGTGAGTGTAGATCTCGGGGAGCTCCATCCACCCATCGGCGTGGGGACGGCTGTTTCAAACAGCTACACATATGCCACCTGCACTACCACAGGCTCCCGACTTCCCCAGCCGATACACGTTGAGTATTATTTGAATTTCATTTCAGCATCATTAAAATACAGGAAAAATTTTCTGATCAGCAACCTCATTGAAAAAGGCAATGGGGTAGGGACTGATATGGTTTAATTTTTGTGGGCCTGAGTCTGGTAGTCTCTGCTTTTGCTTCCTCCTCGCCATCCTTTCCACCTTCTTCTGGATGAGACTCCTGGCCCAGCTCAGAGAGCACCTATTCTAGAGTCCCCCTGACTTGTCATCCCTACTCCCAGCCAGGACTGGATGCTCTGTCTTTGGATTAACATTGTACCCTGAGCTATCTCAGTCCCAGTAGGCACCATAAGTGCTGTCACCTGTCTTCCTATACTAGAAGCTCCGTGAGGACAGGGAGCATCCTCTGCCACTTTCTTGGCAATGCTGGTGCCTGTCAGAGGGCACTCAGTAAGGGCTGGTTGCAATGCACTTGGCATTCCCCAGCTGTCTGCTTGATGCTAAGCACACGGGGCTTACCTAGCCATGGAGCAGAGCTGGGAGGGCAGCTGCAGATCGGGGCCTTGGAGAGGTACCCTGTGATGCCCAGGTGTGATGCACCCTCAACAACATGAGCTCATGGGATCACTGCAGGACCTGAAGCCAAGCAAGAGTGAGACCGGATGACAGGAGCCTCTTGAGTCCCCAGAGGAACCTAGGGTGCAAAGGGAGTGAGGAATTCAGACAGGGCTTGGAAAGGGGTGGTATATGGGGAAAGAGTCAGGAAGGAAGGGATCAATGGGTCATGGCACCAAGAGCCTAGGGGCCAGGCTGACCTGCTGTACTGGCAGCTCCACAGTTTCTATAAAAGGGAAGGCAAGTGGGCAATGGTCTGGTTAGAATCAGGGCTAGGGATTGTTTTAGGCATGACAAGCCCACTTGCTTTGTGCTCACTGTTTATTTGAGACAGCTTTGGGTGGGTTGATGGAGATTAAGGACATACTGCTTCCTCATGGAAATGACTTCTTGCTGTCAAACAGAAGACATTGGTGTGAGAACTCCAGATGGGTAATCTATCCATTCCAGGGCCAGCTGCTGCCTTATGTATGGGAAACAGGTCCCTCTTCCTAAGAGGAGCTCACTAGAGCTAAACCCTCTATAAATTGACCCCGGCCTATCCCTTTTGCCTCCTCCCTTTCCATAAATTTCCTAGCTCAACTTCAGCCACGTGAGCTGCCTGTAATCCTGGCAATAGTTCAGGCTTTGCATATGCACTACCTTCTCCTTGGCATGACACCTTCCTCGTGTGGTGGACTCCTCCTTAGCCTTCAAGATTCAGGACTCTGAGAAATGTTCCCAAGAAGCCCTCACCTTGCATGGTTAGAGTTTTACGGTGAGCCTGAAAGGTGTGTTAATTCCCTATAGATCACACAGCCAGCGAGTATTCCCTTTACTCCCAATGCCTTGCACACGTGCCTGGCTCATATTAGGCATTCAAAAAACATTGGTGGGATGGGAGGGCATCACGACCCCAGCTAAACAGACTGAGCTTTAGAAGCAGGTGCTTAGACTCATCTCAGGCAGTGCAAGCAACTCCAGTTCCCACCGGATAGTGTGCCCGAGGGAAACAATACACCTCTGGGGGCTGAGGCTGCAGGAGGCGGGTTTCAGTGACGAGGCAGGGTTGGAGAGTGTGTGGATGCTCCATGGAGCAATGGCTCAACAGGAAGTGGGGACTGTTTCCCCTCAATCATCATGGACCCTTCCCTATTTCTTCTCGCCGACTAGAAGAGAGGCATACTGACAGCTTTTCTCTGGGATGTCATGCCTAACCTCCTCCCGCACCCCAGTGGCCTTGGCATTTGTACTTCCCATTAGAGATGTTCCCAGGCCCCAAGGCCCCACTCTGACATGCACAGCAACTCTTGGCTTCTCTGGCCCAGACAGCTGAATAGCTCCCAGCTTCGCGTATGAGTTGAAAGAGTTGAAAGGACTGGGAGTCAGGAGACCCTGCTTCAAGTGCTGGGTGTTGCCAACAATTGGTCACGTGACCTTGGATAAGCATCTCTCCCTTTGGGGCCTTAGTTTCCACAACCACGCCTTGTCTATCTGCTCCTCCAATTAAATGTTGGTGTTGACAGGGAATGCAAATTCATCCAGTAAAAGCCATTCTTTGTATAGTTGAGAAACTGAGGCCCAGGGAGGGGAAGGTGCATGACCAGGGAGACATGCAGGGGACAGATGCAGGATTAGAACCAGATGTCTATGCTCCCTGCCATGATGTGACTTTGACTTTTACTACTTTGAATGGAAGAGCTTTTGCTCCAAAGCTGCCCAAGTGCCTTGCACGGGTCGACATAGCGCATGGTGGCTCTCGGACTCTTCTTCAGGCACTCAGTTCAGGGTCATATGCCTCTTCAGCCAATCAAGGGCCAACCAATCTAGACCACACCCTGGATGACACTCGAGTGCTGAGCCCTAAGTTCTACCCATCTCTGTGTTACTGACTACCTGTACCAGCCTGGGCAAGTCTCTTTGCTTTTCTGGCTTTATGATGCTATGATTATGTGAGCCCCACTGCACTGTGAGCTCTAGGGAACATAGACTTGCCTGTTTCATTTTAATTCCAGTCATGTTTCTTAGCTCAAATTTTCAGAGAGAATCTGAATCATCCAACAAGCAATAATGTCTGCATTTGAGTCAGACCACAGAAGTCTTAAGTCACCAGCCAGAGAGAGGACTGTCTTTTGGCTAGGGGTTTATCCCTGGTTCAGGCACCTGAGGCCCGCAGTGTTGTGTCTTTGGCATGTACAGTTGCTTTTTTCTATGCTCTGAGGGTAAAAATACATCTTCTTGATCTCTAGTTTACTGATGAGGAAACTGGCTCAAAGAGTCATGTCCAGGTCACAAAGCTGGTAAATGGTTGTGCTGAGGTTAGAATTGCAAAGCCCTATGTTCTTCCCTCTACTCCAGGACCAATAGTTGTGGACTTGTTGGTCACACAAGGCAGAAGAAGCACGCAGAGCTACCAGGGGTTCAGTAGAGGCAGTGAAGTTTCCAGACGGAGAGAGAAATCTAGGCAGTCTTTTTGGAGGAGGTAGCCTTTAAGATGGGACTTAAAGGACAAGCAAGGTTGGTGAAGAAAACTACAGGTGAAGGAAATGATGTGAGCCAAGGTATTGGAGTGAGGGAATGGGAAGGGGAAACTGGAAGCAAATGGAATATGCTGAGTTTCAGCATTGATGGAGGGGAGGAGCATGAGACAAGCTTGTATGCCAGGCCCAGAAGGAAATTTGGGATGGGTTAGAGAAGTAGTGAGGAGCCACTGAAGGTTACTGAGCAGGGGAGGGAACTGATCAGAACTGTGCTGCCAGAAAATGTATGAAGAGTTAATGACAAGTCTGTTTCTCCTGGAAGGTACAGGCTGTTTTACCTTCACTGTTGTCTTCAGGCAGAGGTAGGGAGGAGTAGGGTGCAGCTGAGGAGATACTCATTGGCACCACCACCTTCAGGTGAGGACAGTGAGCGCAGTGAGCAATGCCTAGGGCTCCGTGGCTGGGCGAGAGGGTGGGGAGGAGGGGAGGAACTAAAGATGCCTCTCCGTCCCGCCTTGGCTACCAGCCTCTGTTGGCCGGAGCTCTGCTCTGTGAGGCAGTGCACAGAGCAGCCTCTGCCGTCTGCATGAGTTCCTGAGGGGTGAGATCTTTAATTTTTGTCTGCTGAGCCCTGATGGGCGAGGGGCCAGCCTGTGTTACAGCCTCCCTGAGGCCCTTGGGCCAATGCACTCAGACCAGAGTGGACGGAAATGGGGAATGAGTCATGCAGACCGGCGGGCCTGGGGTCTGGCTGCACCTCCCCTGCCCCCTCAGCTTGGTGGTGTCTATGGCCTTTTCTGGGGATGTTCAGGGTCCTGTGCCTAAGGACTTGGAGTCCTAGAGAGCATACTAGGCACCAGAGCAGACCTCACTGCCCCTGACCTGGATGTGTGACCCAGGGGAAACAGACCAGGCTGATGAGGGCAGAGGGCATCCTCTTCTCTTCTGTGAGGTGAGGATGGGGGGGTTCTGTTTGAGGCCCCCCTGATCCCAGCTTATTCTAGGAAAGACCCCACAGCACCCCTTCTTCTCTGCCCTCACAATCCTCATCCCTCAAGGTGTGAGGAATGTCATTGTGTCCCAACAGGAAGCCAAGATGGGCATAGGCTGGGAGACCCCATGACAGAAAAAGGGAGTCACTTCTTATCTTCCTGTCCTCAAATTCCTGCACAGCCACCTCAGAATCCTGCACAGGCCTACACAAACCCCAAGGCCACAGGGCTTTCTTCCTGGGACTTTGCAAAGAATCATCCAGTATCTGATCAAGCCCTCACCCCCAGCATGGCGCAGGAAGTCCCTGCGGTCTTCTGGGCGGAATGCACAGGAGGAGTCTCCAGCTGCTGTAATAGGTCTGCTCAGGCATTTCGAGCCTCTGCTTCAGAAGTTAAGGTGCTCTAGATTTCCAGCCAGGGATTAAAGGAATTTATGCAGGTAAGCGGGAACTGACGCCTAACCTTAGAGCTAAATGCACAGGGCTTTCAGACCATCTCACCCTTGCCTGATCACCAAGGGAAATAGAATGAAATCAACAGTTTTGAAGAGTGGCCCATTTCAGGTCATTGCAGATGATCCCGGAGTGAATGCAGTGTGCCGTAGTGGGGAAAGCACAGGCTTTGGGGTAGTTAAGGCTTTTTAGATGAACCCTGACTTGACTCCTAGCTGTGTGACCTTGTACTTGAGAACTCATCCCTCTGGGTTTGTGAAATGGGAAGTGCAATGCCTGCCACACAGTGCTACACAGACATTCACTCGAGCCCCTTCTCATTCCCAAAGAGAGAAGCTGAGGGTCAAGATGCTTATTCAGCAACAGGGAGCCATTCGATGCAGGATGAACCCGACTTTCTTCTTCCTCCTTGGTGGCTGGAAGTCAGATTCACAGAAACTCACTATACTGGCTTTTGTCTGCTTCCACCCAAAGTGGATCTCAGCTGGGAAATAGCCTGTGCAGGGTGGGGTGTGCTGGATGGGGCTACCCTGAGACAGCAATTCTGTGGGGCCATTAGCAATCCTGACACTGAAAATGCTAAGCGCTTCTGGCTCCCAGAGAAATGTAGCTGGAGATGACCTCCCTCCCCCTAGAAACTGGCATTGGTTTAGTGTCTGCCATTAGACACACGAGGAGTGAGTCACCATGTCACTAGTCACTAGCTTTATCACTTTACCTCCCTGAGCTTTCATCTCCTCATCTGTCACATGATGAAATAATACTGCTTCCTTCATGAGATTATTGCAAGGGTTAAATGAGAAAATAACTGAGACTATAGCACAGAGCCTGGTACCTTTAGTTGCTAGTGAATGGAACAGGGCTCCATTCTCCCGGGACAGGGTTCCTCGAGCAGGCTATCTAATTTGCCCTGAAGGAGGGAGTAGCAAGAAAGAGCATCATTAGTTCCATTTTCAGATGAGAGAATGGAAGCCAAATGAAGCTCAGAACTGAGCTCCATTCAGAAGGCAAGTGTTCCACACAGCGGTGTAGGAGGCCCCTTTCAGAACACTCGCAGTGAAAGGCCAGCTCGCCCGACTGCTTCAAGGGCATCCGTACTGTGGCTACCATGCCCAGCCAGCATATCATGCTAGCATGCCATGCTTGCCTGTAGGAGATGTGCACGGGCAGCCCAGGCAGGGTGGCTGTGAGTTCAGAGGGGTGCCCAGCCTTGGTGTCTGAGGTGGGTGGAGCTGTCCTGGCAGCCTCTGCGAACCTGGAAGGCCTCACACAGGAGGGACTGGGGCCTCCTGTATCACCCCCTTCCAATCTAGAGGAGGCTGCGCAGTGTAGGAGCCCCAGCTGCCCAGAGCCCATGAGCTACTCCCATCGGGAAGGCTGGGGGCCCAGTCACCCTTCCTATGACTTTTCGGACCCCTGACTAACCAGGAAATGTGTTATTTGTTTTGAGCAGGGGAACAAGCTCTCCTGGGGAGAGGAATTCAGAGCTGGAGATCCAGTCACTTTCAAGGGAGAAAAATCCTTGGAATTCTGTCGGGAATTTGGGTCTCAGCAAAAAGAACAGAAACGCGGTCCTTGTTTTTGGCCCATATTTACCAAATTAGTTCAGGTTCTGGTAGCTGTTTGGCTGCCAGCATTATTCAAGCATAACATGGGAAAGCAATTAGGTGGCCCTGTGCGCCTAGCAGACTGCCATTCTCCTCATGGTATCGAGTCGGGGCAAATCTTGCCCTGCTAGAACCTTTATTGACTTTGGGATTCTCTCTGGGGCTTTCCAGAGATGATCCCCTCCTCAGACCCAAGAGACGGTGAGCAGGCTTAGCAGAATTCTCCTGCCTCATTAGGGGTGGGGAAGTGACACAGGGTGTGTCAGGAGCCATGCTGGAAATAGCTCCCCTTCTCTTACTGGACAGAGAGGACTGAGGGGGGCAGGAAGTTCTGATTGCCCCACATCTTCAGGGAATGAAGACGTGGGCTGCTGGCAGGGAGGAAGGCATTTGGGAATACACACTGGCGGCCCTGTGGTGGGGACAGCAGTGGGGTGGTTGAGAAGGTCCCACTTCAATTGCGAGAAGGGTCCAGGATTGAGGCAGGGTGGTATGGACTTAAAATCTTGGGCTCAGGTAGGAAATGACTCAGATTCAGATCCTGCATCTGCTCTATATCAGCTAGCTGTGTGATCTTGGGCAACCAGTACCCATCCCCAGCCTCAGCGTTCTTTGTATACATGGAAATCATAATGCCACCTTTGGTTGGTTAAGTGAGCCAATTTATGTAGCATACAGTGCTTGGGCCAACTATTTAAGCTCCATAAATGTTGGAAGCTTCAAAAGAAAAAAACCCCAGAAAACAAAAAACCCCAAACTCAATTGTTAATGGGAGAGGAGATTCTGCAGAGCCGCACCATGAGGGTACAACAGTTATGAAGAAAGGAGGCATGGGCAGGACATGGGAGGCGGGACAGGAGAGGCCGCTGGGGTGGGCATAGCAGACGCCAGGCTTTGGAGGAGATTTTCAGGGCAGGGGCCCCAGGGAGAACAAGGTGGGAATTCCCAAGGACCACTTGTGCTCAGGGAGGCACGGGAGGGGCATTGGCTGGTGAGGGAAGTGTGTCTGTATGAAGGTTTTGGCCAGGCGAGTGGTGAAAGACTGAATGGGCGGCAGACTTCCAGAAATGCAGACGGAGGAGATGGAGTGGTAAAAATGACTTGGACACAGAGGAGGAAAAAATAGCTCAGGGACGAAGAGGACGCCAAGGTTTCTGGCTTGAGAGGCTCTTGGGGATCTGAGGTGAGCATTCAGGGATGAAGAGAAGATCTCTGAAGGAACAGGGCAGGTAGTGGGGAGGGGAAGGGAGCCTGGAACTGCAGAGCTGGACAGATACCAGCAAGGGGGGTCAGTGCAGAGCTGAGGCTCCCATAGCTGGGAAGAGAGGCAACCAAGCATTCTGGGAATTGAAGTGGCATCCATTCCAAAATGCAAGGAGTAGGACTCAAGGGGATCTTTAGGGTCAGCCCTAAAGACAGCAGGACAGGAACATAGACCAGTAGCTACCACGCAGAACTCAGTTTTTCTCTCTTAAAATGGGTCTAATGATCCCAGTCCTCACTACTTGAGATTATTCTGTCATCCATTCAGTTAGCTACCCATTGAATGTGTATTTCTCAGCTGTCTCTTAGGATCAAGCACTGTTCTAGGTTCTGGAGCAGCAGTGATGAGCAAGATATCAATTCATTTAAAGACAACATTGTGGCTTGGGAAGTCAGAGAGTAAATTTTATAAGTGATTACATGAGATTTTTCCTGTAGTCTTAGCATCTCTGCAGAAACAGCGAAGACTAGAATAATGACAGCTAAATATTCTCACATTCTAAAGAGATGTACAGGACACCTCACTAAAGGCAGAAGAGGTTCAACACTACCAACTGACATCCCTTGGTTCCAGTTTACTGGTGAAAAGGAGGAAGGTGGCTGAGGTAGAGAATGGTTACATTAGTAGACAGGGCTGAGATTTCCCCCGAGGGTACTCTTCAACACAAACCAAGTGAAGAGGGCCCCAAGGGGACCAATCACCTTCAAGAAGAGGAGGCTGGCATGACTTCTGTTATGGTTGGATCTTAAATGTCCCCCAAAGTCTCATGTGTGGAAGATTTGGTCCTCAGCTGATGGTACTGTGAGAAGTGGTGGGTGAAACTTAATGGTTGGGGCCTAGTGGGAGGAAGGTAGGTCACTGGGAGGGCATACCTTTGAAGGGGATGATGGGACCCCAGCCTCTCTTTTCTGTCTTTTGTCTCTCTGGATGTCATGAAGTAAAAAGCTTTCTCCACCACACACTCCTTATCATGAACCTTACCACAGGCTCAAAGCAATGAGACCAAGGAACCATGGCCTGAAACTTCTGAAGCCATGAGCCAAAACAAATCTCTCCTCCTTTTAAATTGATTATCTCAAATATTTTGTCACAGTGATGGAAAGCTGACTAACATAACTCACTACAGCAGTATCTGTATCAGCAGTATCACTACAGCATCTCCTTCTGCAGATGCTAGGTGAGTTGTTGGCAGTTGCAGGTACCCCAGTGTAAAAAGCACAGCAAGAAAGTTCTTGGATGAACCAAACATATGTCTTTAGGAACTGAGGCTGTACACAAATGAAGAGACTTACGTGCACTTCCTGTCTGGAGAACTGTGACTATGGAACCTGGCTGGAGTGGCCTCATGGCCAGCTGAGGAACAGCCAGCTCTTCATTGCTTTGCCTGGCATGGACTGGAATGTCTCCTTTGGGTAAGGTATGCAAAGATCTTCAAGAGCTAGGCCAGGAGTACTTTGGTATGGCAATGTAGAGAGGAAGCCCTACAAAAACCCACAAATGTGCTCATGACAGAGGCCGTGCTTGGCACTTGCCAGCCAAGGACACCTGCTACATAAGACTTTGCTACTTTTCCTCCAATACTTCTTGCCCAACCTTGACACAGAGGAGACACGAGAGGAAAATCAGAAAAGCAGACTTTACCTCACTTTCCCCTGTAGAGTCTTCAGCCAAAAGACAGCCTGTGGGGGGAGAGAAGTATTAAATTGGATGCGATATTGATTAAACTGGATGAGATTCTGACTTAAATAGCAGTCTGTTTAGCGCCTGAAAGTTGTATTAATTATAGAAATGAAAGTGTTCTTGTATCTGGTAGAGGTGGGCAAGCCAAGGACTCTGCCTGAGATGTTACTGTGGGAAGGGAAGGGAAATTTAATATAATATGGTTGAAGGCTTAAGTGGAAAAAATATGCTGCTTCTTGATTCAGAATCACCCATTCAAAAGGCCAGTTTCACAAGGAAATAACGAGATCGTTTAAACTGGTCCTTAGAGCCATGAAGATAAAGTAGGGTGATGTGAGAAAGTGATAACTGGGGGGTGGGAGAGTAGGTCTAGACTGGGCATGGGCAGGGACAGCCACCCCAGAAGATGACGTTTGATCTGAGAGGTGAGATAGTGAGTAATCAGTCCTGTAGACCTCTTGGAGATGAAAGTTCCAGGTAGAGGGAAGTAGCACTGGTGACTACAGGAGCAGACAGAGGACCAATGCAGCTGCCGTGCGGATGAGTACCTGAACGAGCGGGCTCTAAAATCAGGGAGGGAGCCAGCGCCGGAAGCCTTGGTAGGCCAAGGTAGAGGGTTGAGGATTTCTTCCAACATTAGGTGTTATCTGTGGCTGATCTTTGTGTACTGTGGGAAGCGGTAAGCAGGGCCTTCTACCTGCTCATTTACTCTGCCTCTTCAGGAAACAGTAGGCTGTGAAAATGTGTTCAGGGCCGCCGTATTTGCCCGAGCCTTTAGATTTTGGGCGAGGGCAGGGATGAGAATGATGAGCTTATTATCGGGAGTATTCAGATGAGAGGTCGTCAGCTCTCATACCCCATCCTGCTGTGGCCAACGCACGATGTGAGGTGAGTACACACACCAGATTAATCCGCTCATCGAACCCCCCTCGGGGAAATTCCCGAGGGAATGAGGGGTCCAGGTGGGTGTCCAAGGAGTGAACTGTGATCGAGAGGCAGGAGGCCTGGATTTCATTTCCTTCTTTTGCACGGGTTGTCCCCTTGAGTAATCTTATTCAAGAGGCTCCGAATCTATGCCTCTGTGGAAAAGAAGATACCTTTTCTAGCAGCCGCCACCACCGCCCCAGGCCGAGGCCCGATCTTGACGCCACTGGATGGAGAGAAAAGCTCAAGGAGCCAAGGCGGCTGGCAGCCGCAGGTCTTCAGAACGCGAGCTGCCAAGGGCGCGGCCGGCTCCACTAGGGGGCGCGCCTTCCCGCACCCTGGCGACCTTCGCGCGCTCCGCGTCCCGCTGCGGCGGAGGCGGCCAGCTCTCACGCGCTGCCCCAGCGCCACTGGCACCCGCGGCGGGCGCTCCCAGTGGCCAGGGCAGGAGGCTAAGGGACGAGGCTTCCGCACCTCAAGACCTGTCCCTGTCACTCGAGTCTCGGTACCTCTCCTGGCCTCCTTCAGACCTGAGAGGCTGCAGCCTTGGTCACCAGACCCACTTGGTCGGTGAAGTCGAGGGCAAGACATAAATTCGCTACAGGTGGGCAATTCGAGTTCGCCCAGGACAGGAGGAAGGTGGCTCAGGTGCCCCTATCCAGGCGGACGCCATCTGCCCCGCCAGCCCCCGGGTCAGCCCCGCGCAGCCCCCCAGCTCCTCACGGGTTAATCCCCCTCGCCGCCCGCTCGCTTCCCCGTGCCAAAGTGGGTGTTGCTGGAATTCCTCTCTCCCTCTCCCGTAATGAGGGGGCCGAGCTGTCCCTCCGAGGAGGGGGCATGGTGTGGATAAAAGAGACGAAAAAACAGGGGGAGGTTTCCAAAAATAAAACGCTCCGTTCTCCCCTCGGACGGCTACAGTGCGGTGGACGGGGCGCGAAGGTGCGGCGGCGGAGCGCGCCCGGCTGGAGCCAGAGCGGACTCGAGGCTCAGGGCGCGCAGACCCGGGCCCCCAGCCGCTGCTCCAGGGCCCCCTAGACGAGAAGAAGCGGGCCCCGGGCGGGTCCTGCAGGCGGCTTGCGAACGGTCAGGCGCACTCACTACGAACCCCCGCGCGGCCCCCAGCGGCCACCTCTCTCCAGCCGGCTTGGAGCCATGAGGCCGCCGCCGGCCGCTCGCTGCCCGGGGCGCGCCCTGTGGAACCCCTGGAGGGCCTTCCTGCCGCTCGCCCTGGCTCTCCTGGTGGGCACAGGTCATGCCCAGAGGAACCCCGTGGGGAGATACGAGCCGGCTGGCAGGGACGCGAATAGGCTGTGGCGCCCCGCGGGCAGCTACCCCGCAGCGGCTGCCGCCAAGGTGTACAGTCTGTTCCGGGAGCAGGACCCGCCCGTCCCGGGCTCGCTGCCCGCGGAGCGGACCCAGCCGGACCGGGGGAGCCCCAGGAGGCCCGCCGAGGCGGAGGTCGGGAGGCCGCCCAGCACGCAGCAGCCGCGTCGAGCCCGGCCACCTGTGCAGACCCGGAGGAGCAGCCCCCTGGGCCCTCAGCAGCCCGCACCCCGGGCCCGGGCCGCGCCGGCTCTCCCGCGCCTCGAGACCTCTCAGCGGCCGGGGGTTGCACCGCGAGGGCGGCTCACCGGGTGAGCACGGGACAGGGAAGCGTGGGGGGTGCGAGGGGGAGCTGGGCCGAAACGCCTGTGCGCTCCTTCGTGGAGAGGGGTGCAGGAGAGAGGAGGGGGCGCCCACTCTTGCCCTTTTCACTGTCCTCAGCAGTGTGGGGATGCAGCTCTGAGGCGTTTAGGCAAAGATCGACCGTCTTCACCCTTTCATACCAGCTTGCCCCGAACCCCAACATTGAATCCGTCCTCGAGGCGTCCGCGCCCCTCCCACCTTCCGAGAACCAGCTTTCGAAGGCGCTCGCTGCGCTGCGGGGACCCAAGAGGCAGCGGGGAGGGGACAGCTGGGTAGGTGCTCGGGGCGCCTGAGGCTCTGGGGAGGCTGAGTCAGCGCAGGGTAGGTGCAGGATGGGGCGGGGGAT
Organism: Erethizon dorsatum; assembly: GCA_028451465.1. NCBI lineage: Eukaryota > Metazoa > Chordata > Mammalia > Rodentia > Erethizontidae > Erethizon > Erethizon dorsatum. The sequence goes on along the minus strand of CM051828.1, from coordinate 106,456,713 downwards.
GCTGCTTCGGCAAGCAAAGATAGATGCTTCTCCACGTAGGGGCGGCGCGAAGCCAGCGCGCAGGGAGAAGTGTATGAGCAGGGGTTCGGGTCGGCCTGGGCTTGCAGACGGCTGGATGTAGGCGTAGGCAGGGGCTTCAGGGCCCTTGGAGCAGGAAATCTGCCCCGAATGTGGCTGTGGAAAACTGTGTGCCGGTGCATCTAGGTGTCATTTGCTGGCTTTGCAGGGCTGAGCTTCCCTCCAACTCTGCGGTTTTCTGTTTTTTCTTTTTTTCCCTCCCTCCCTCTTTCCCTCTCTCCCTCCTTTTCTTCCTCCCTTTTTCCTTTTGCAGTTGAACACGGGGGTTGAACACAGGGCCTTTGCACTGAGCTACATCCCTAGCCCTTTATTTTTTGATTTTGAGACAGGATTTTTTGTTAAGTCACTAAATTGCCCACGGTGGCCTTGACTTTGTAATTCTCCTGCCTCAGCCTCCCAGAGTGCTGGGATTACAGGCCTGCACTACCATGCCCAGCTCAACTCTTCATTTTTTTTTCGGTCCTGCCCTGGCGCCCTGGGAACCACTCTGCCCGCCTAGAGGGCTGTCGCAGCACAAGGTGCCCCTCAGCAGCTCCCACTCCCAGATTACCACGGATGCAGTGTGCTAGGTGACACTCCTTGCCTGGGTATGAAAGGTGCCTTTGGAATGAGGGCACTGGAGCCGCCAGCAGTGAGAGGCTGAGCCAAGACCATAGGGAAATCTGGGAAGGGCTCTGGCAGCTCTTCTTGGCCTGGGCCCAATTTTCCAGTTGGGTTTAGTCCCTGGAAATGGCATGGGCACCCGTACCCCCAGTTCTGCTCATGAGGACCTTCTGCCTCCTGCCCTTTGCGGTCACTGTTTTCCATGGCTGAACACTCTTCTCGTGCTCAGCAGGCTTCACTCAGAACTCCTCTCAGAGAAGCTTCTCTGACCCCTCCTGTCCTATCCTCTCCCTCCTTTCACCTTGCTTTCCATTCTTAGGAGTGCTCATTCCATCCAACATAGTGTATTTATAGTTCTGCTTATGTTTAGGGTCTGGCCTCCCAGGCCCCACTAATGTAAGTTCTATGAAAGCCGGGACATTTTTTGCTCATTTCTGTGTCCCCAGTGCCTAGAACGGTGTTGGTACATAGCTGCTGTTCCCTAAGTATCTGTTGAAAGAGTGAATGAATCCCCCGCTGCCTTTGGGCTTGGCTGCCAAGTCACTCCCACGCAGGATCATTCAACAAGTGTTAATGGAGCACCTGCTGTGTTTCAGGGTTTCTAACCCCCTTGACCTGAGCAAGTGAATACTTGCTTCCTAAAAGCATGTGCGCCGAGCACAGGAAAGGAGACACATTATCCCTGCTGCGGGAACAACCCAATTACTTAAAATCAAGTTGGAGAAACGAGCAGAAATATGAATGTACTTTCTAGCACTGGAAGTGCAAAAGAGTGGGACAGGGTGCCTGAGGACCTCAGAGGAGAGAGAGAGGCTCTGTGACTTGGGTTCGATGGGCAGCAGATGGGGAAACAGAGGGCAGATGGCCAGAGTAGGGGTTAGAAGTGAGGGTGGGAGGCAGGCATGGCACTACCCAAGCACAAGAGCCTTCACTCTTGGTACTGGCCCAGGCTTTGATAGATAGGGGGTTCCCCTGGCACCTAAGGCAGCCATTCCATGGCAGCTGGGGAGGGGGCAAGTACCAGTGTTGTCCATTGACTTCCTCAGCCCAGGTCCATTCTGGCTAATGGCTGAACACTTTGGCCATTGCTTTGTGGGCTGCTCAGAGCCAAGGACCAACTGCCACCTGCTGGTGATAATTGGAACTACATCTCTGCTACAGGAATTCTTCAACAAATACTGTACAGTATTTGTGGAAGGTTTCCTATGTGCCAAGCACTATGCTGGATCCTGGGGATGTGGCAGTGGTCAAGACAGACAGACAGACAGACAGACAGACAGCCTCTGTCCTTTGGGAATTTCCAATGTTGTGGGGACTTTTTGTAGACAGTGAAGTTTTTTTTTAAAGTATGTTCCAAGGATGGTGCTAGGTGTCAAGGTGTTGCAGTGACCAAAGCAGACACCATTCCTGCACTAATTTAGTCTCCAGAGGACTAGTGAACTCATTGTTTTGCAGTCTTCCGTGTTTTTTGAACCAGTCTCACCTCATACCACTTTCAGAATATTTCCCTCTACCTTTTCCCTCTTGTTCTGTTACTTTCTTTAAATTAATATACTGTTAAAATGATAGGTTTTTGTTTCCTATCATTTGAAAGTACATTAGGAAGCTTTACGTATATAGAAAAAGGTATTGGAAATAACAGAACTCACAAACCCACAGATCTGAAAATTTTGGCATATTTTGCTTCTAATTGTTTTAGTTGAAATTTCTATAAATTTGCCTATCTCCCTAGAGTTAACCACTACTCCAAATTTAATTAACACTAATGTATATTTTTATACTATTACTACAGATGCATGTATCTGTAAAATACACAATATTGTTTTGGCATATTTTAAACTCAAGTAAGTGATACCATGTTGTAGAGAATATGGGAGGAACTGGAGAATTCCTTCTACAATTTGTTTTCCCCCTCCTCATTAGATTTTTGAGATTTCACCATGTTTATATGATTAGCCCAAGTTTATTTATTTTAACTATTGTATATTGTTTCTTTGTCTAAAAGTACTAGCTTGTTTATCTACCATCCTGTTTTTGAACATTAAATGAGCTACATTTTTTGCCATTACAAACAGTGCTTGACTCACTTTTCTACATAAATTTATAATTAAAAGGAAACTTTGTATCATTATCATAAGTTGAAAGTAGCACCATTTGTCTAAAAGAGAAGGTAACTGTAGGAAAACTGAAATGAAAACAAAATGTTCTTCAGTTCTAGTCAGACACCATTCATTATCTTAGAGGCTCTCCCTCTGGAAAAGAGGGACTGGCCTGTGTCCAGGGGAGGACCGGGCTTGGGGACCCAGCCGCAGATGGAGACGTGTTCACTGACCTAATCAGGTTAGAACCACCACAGAGCAGGAAATCACTTCCTCACCGTGTGACTCAGCATTGCTGGATATTGTGCTTATGTAACCCAAAAAAATCCCTCTTCTCACCCTCAGTGTTGTTCATCCCGCTTTGGGGGAGGCACAGAAGTAATAAATGTATACCGCGTGAGGCACAAAGAGGAAAAAGGAAAGAGCCATCACAGGATACCCAAGACAGAGACTTGGAGCCCCAAAATAGGAAACAATCGGTGCTAACTGGTAGCCATGGGTGGAGGAGGAAACCTGGAAAGATGTCAGTGAAAGCTTTACACAAGGGAGGTGGTGCCTGACCTGGAAGTCAAGGAGTGTCAAGGATCTCATTTGGCAAGCAAGGGGATGCTTTCCAGGCAGAGGGAGTAGCATGAGCTACATCCCTGTGTAGCGTCTGAGGAGACAAGCATGGAGAAGCGCAGCCGTGGCTGTGGATGGTCATGGAGCCGAGGGGAAGGGCGATGGAGGTGATTTGATTTCACAGGCAGGTGGTGGCCAGGTTGGCTTTGTGGAGGCCATGAAGAGCTGTGGGAGGTTTGCAACAAAGGGCCAGTAGGATCAGATTTGTCCCAGGTGGAATGCAGCTGTGCCAGGCTGTTACCCAGATGTGTCCCCGGCAGTGTTGCCGGACATGGAGCTAATGTTTGCTGACGAGTGTCACCTGAAAGACGGTACTCGTACAATCTCTGAGTGGTTTGAAAGCTGGCTCCCAGAGAGCCAGAGCCAGTGGGTCCTATGGCCCAGCTAGTTAGGCTCATCTGCTCTCTGTGCTGGCTGGGACACGCAGAATGGCTGTCTCCCAGCTGCTCTCCTTGCTGGGCCTGTACCCAACACGTTCATATTGGCCTGGCAGGGACCCTCAGGGGCACTCATTGGGTACCTGGGTCTCTCTTGAGTGCCCTCCCAGCCCTGGCCTGGCCCCTCTGCCTGGCAGCCTTTGACTCTGGCCAGTCCTTGCTGTATCCCTGACATGCCTCAGGGCACCACTATGAGCAGGGAACTGCTGGCCACAAAGCTGTCCCAAGTGTATCTGGGGTCTCCTTGGGCTGGGCTCCATGCCATGACCTCCTAAGCTAAGCAGTTTTCTTGGTCCACAGTCCATGCTGTTTGGGTTACCACAGGCCCTCATTTACAAAATTCCTAGAGCATGCAGACTGCTTCCTAGCAAAGACTTCTCAGCCCCCAGGAGGCATTGTTATCACAAGGGGTATTGACTTCCAAAGAGGTGAGCTGTTTTCCCCTTCCACCAGGGCACACTTTCAGAATCCCCGAGTCTGAGCTTCAGCCCCTTTCCTGGGACCTGGTGACCCCAGGAGGAGGACTTCGTGGAGCCAGGAAGCTGCTGAAGTGGTGGCTGGAGAGGCAGACCTAGCTAGTGGTACATGCTGGGAGTTCCCTGGGAAGCAGCTCCCCACAACTTTGGGCCAAAGGGCCAGGAATGGGTCTCAGCTTTTTCAAGCTGCAGGAATTTATTTTGAATTCTTTGTAAGGCTCTCAAAACCACACAAGCTTTGGGGTCCACTCAAATGTCAAACAATCTAAGTGGGACCAGATGCTTGCCATACTGGCCACAGAGATCCCGGGAATGGCCACCCGCTCTGTCCTCTGGGCTCTGTACATCTCCCTCCCACTCACCTCTGGTTTCAGTGAGCACTCAGTGGACACATTCTGCTCACTGTAACTGCCTGGGAAGCCAGAGCCAGCCTGGCCTGGGCCGAGGAGTCAGGCCCCAGGGGTTGTCTCCAGAAAGCGCCCTTCTAGGGAGTCACCCTGGCCTAGGCATTTTAGTCTGTGGATGGAAAGCCAGGGCTAGGGGAAAATGCTATTGCTGCTGGTGCCCACCAGACACCTGAGGGCAAGATTTTGGCAAGTGGGTGAGTGCCCTACCCAGGACCAAATGTCATCGCCTTATGTGGTGGAGCCAGCACCAAGCATCGCTGAGGGAAGGTCTCCATCCCCCATCAGTACGCTCCATTAGCCTTCCCTGATGGAAAGTGTGCTTGCACTGAGAACTTGCCACCCCGGGAGCCCCTCTTAAACAGAGCCTAGAGCGCTGTTCCTTTAGTCTCCCACCCAGGCCTCAGTCTGATCACACAGCAGTGTGACAAAGTGTCACTCCTCCTAGTGCATATTTGTTGGCAGGCAACACATCTGTATGTCCTTAAGACCGCACATATGTACTGCTTCTCTGGTAGGGCAAGAAGCATGGTACTTTTTTTTTTTCTTTCTGAGGGACAGTGCAGAGTTGGAACCTGGCTTAGAGTTGGGCTAACTCAGGATGGAATCAGGTTCTGGTGCTTCACAGTTGTGTAGCTTTGACAAGTGACTGAATCTTTCTGAACTTGCTTATCATCTTTAAGGTCCCTGTTGACTTCTTTGCATCAGGTGCTAAACATTTCTGTCCTGTTTAATCATCATGAACACCCAGTTAGGCAGACACTGTCATTTGCACTGTAGAGGTGAGAAAGTGATGTTTCCAGGGGCACAGTGAGGTTCAGCTTAGATCTGTATGATCGGCAGCCTAATTCCAGGCAGCCTCCCTGTGGAATTGGGACCTCTTTTCCAGCCTGGCAATGTTCTCCCAGGCTCCACCTGTAGGGGGCAGAACTATCAGAGGTCTCTAGGAATAGTCTTGGCTCTGAGCATCCTTGTGTTGACCTAGTTCTGGTGACCCCCACAGGAGGAACGTCTGCGGGGGACAGTGCTGCCCGGGATGGACAACAGCAAACAGCACCAACCATTGTATCAAACGTGAGTGTCTCCTGCCCCATCCACCCCCCTCTCCCTGGAGGGGGCCAGGTTGAGGACTCCAGGGCCAGACCTAGAACAGAAAGGTCTTCCCCAGCCTGCCTCTGAGATGCAGCCCGTCTCCAAGTGGAGGCAATATGCAATGAAGAGAGGAAATTTAAAAATGCCTCCAACTGGATACAGCGTCTCCCAGCAAATCCCTGCTCATGTTTTTAAAGCTTTCTGCATTCCCTCCTGCTGTCCCACTGTGTCAGTCCAACCTTGCTTGCAGGTTCCTGTAGGGGCCCACACGTGCTTATGGTCAGCACACTGGCCCCAGAGCCTGGCTGTTCCACATCTCCAAGGCCACCATTCATGTTGTGTGCTGTAGGATTCCGCCTCTGCCCTGGCTCCTGGCCTGGAGGTTTGACCTCTGTCCCACACTCCTCTGCGATGAGCAGATGAGGCTCTGATACCGTGTCTGGAATCGGCTCCCCTTGTATTATTCTGAAGCCTGAAAGGTTGGCTCAAGTGAGAAGAGCGTAGTCCTCTTAGGTGGAGACCAAGGAGCGACGGGGGAAGAGCCATGACCTCCATGCCTGAGCCTTCTACTGATAGTAGACAGAGCTCAAACGTCCCATGAATTGTGTCGTAGGCAGTAACAACAGTGACAGGACCCCCTGCCTGTGTAGTACTCTCTTTGTGCAGTGTGCACTTTACATATCCTCTAGGGCAGGTAGTGAGGCACAGAGAGGTAACTTGCTCAAGGTCCATGGCCAGGTATGGACACAACTAGAATTTGAGCTCCAGGGTCCCTCCTTTTAAAATCTATGCCCTGCTGCCAGGCATCTTACCTTTCCTTTCTGGACCCTACTTTCTTCATCTGTGAACTGGGCATGGCAGTGTACTGCTGCTGCTACTAGCTGACAGCTGAGTGTTTGCTGTTACCTAGCACTGCAGAGCTCCTCACATGCATTGCCTTAATTAAACTTTTCAGTAATCCTCTGACATGGGTATTTACCAATCAGCCCCGCTTACTGCTGAGGGACCTGGGGCTTTGGTTGGTTAGGACATGTGGCCAAAGTCACACTGCTGCGATGCTGGGCCTGGGCTGGACCCAGACCCCCATACTCTTATTAGCAGGCCTTTATTCCCTCCCAACATTAACTGAGGCTGGACATTCCCTCAGGTGACATTAGCAATGAGGGCTTGAGGGAGCCCCTAGGATCTTTCTTCTTCGCACCCAGGGGCCCTCTTGGGTCCATGTCAGCTCCCCAGGAGCTCTGCCTGATTGTCCTCCTGTAGTCACCACTGCCTCTCCAAGGTCCAAGCCTGGCTGCAGAGCGGCAGTCTCACCAGCTTCTCTTCCTCCAGAATGAGCACCTGGCCCTTCTCACGCGAGGGCTCCACAGCTGGCAAAGTGCACAGCACTCTCAGTGTGGCAATGCCTTCTCTCGTGCCTCTCGAGATGGCAATGCGATGGGCGTGTGGTAGGGATGAGATGGGTCTGACCAAGCTCTGAGGGTCTGCCTCAAGCCTCATGGCCCTGACCCTTTGCTGTCTGCAGATGTAGCTCAGGCAGATTCTTGGGATGCTCTGAAGACCTCCAGATAAAGAAACCGAAACTCCCAAATCAAAAACAAACGGGTGAGCAGGTCACACAGCCTTTCCTTTTCAGGGAACCTGGATTAGTGGGGACTCTCAGAGGACAGGTCCTCTCTGGCTGTAGGCAGAGTGGGGGAGAGACATATATGTCCCTCTTCCTTCCTCTTTTCTTTCTTTCTTTGTTCTTTTTTTGTACTGGGGATTGTATTGGGGATTTTTGTACTGGGAGCTACATCCCCAGCTCTATAATTTATTTTAATTTATCTTTAATTTATTTATTTTAATTTATTTTTATTTTGAGAAAGGGTGTTGCTAAGTTGTTAAGTTTCAAAGGCTGGGCTGGAACTTGCAATTCTCCTGAGCTAGGGTTACAGGTGTGCAGCACCACACCCAGCTTTCCTCATATTTTTAAAAGTGAAGAAAATGAGCCACAGAGAGGTGGTGACTTACTCAAGGTCACACAGCTCATTAAAGGGAAATCTGAGACAAAATGAAGTCTGAGCCACTGTGCTGGGCAGAGAAGCCAGGGAAGAGGGTGGCCAGGTGGCTTTATGCTAGCCAGAAGCCCTGGGGCTGGGGCCTGCCACTGGTGTTTTTTGAAAGCACTCTAGTTGATTCTTCAGCTGTGGCTGAAGACCACTGAGAAGAGTTTGAGGTCCATTGTTGGAAGATCTGCTTTGGGGTCACTACTGGTATCTGAATGTTCTCAGGAAACCTCAGGGATCCTATTCTGCTGCAGCAGGTCTGCAGTGGGGCTGAAAATTCTGTGTTTCGAACGAGCTCCCATGGATAGCTCATGCTGCTGGGCTAGGGACCACATTTTGAGAAGCAAGGCCTTGGGGACTGTGGGGGCCTTTGAAGGGAATTTGGAGTTCAAGGCAGGGAAGAAGTTGGTGTCTTCTAGAGAGCTCAGCTTTTGCTGAGCTAGGGGAGGCATTTGCTGATGGAGAGTGTGGCTGAAGTTTGAGTTGAATCTGGAGCAGGAGGCTCCACAGGGGGTGGGCTTCCTCCCAGCTGCCTGAGGGGTCTGGGCATGGCCACAGCTGCCTCCCAGGCCTGGATGCTCTGTTTCCTAATTTGCTCGAGATTTTCCAACATTCTTCTCTGCCAAACTGGAGTTTCAACACTGGAAAGTCAAGGTTGGGTGAGTCTGGAGATTGTCATAGAACCAGTGTGTGTGTACCCTCATGCCCCAGTGGGGTGTTACTCCAGGATGCCTCCGACACCTACTCGCTCCCCTATGACTTCCCTCCCCAGCTGTCCCATGCTGCTGCCCGCTGGCACCATCCTGACTGGGGCATGCAGACTGGCAGTTCTCCTGGAGGGCATTGTTGGGGCACCAGCCTTTCCTACTTGAAGCCGGCTTGCCCACTGAAGGGCTGTGTGCTAATTAGCTGGTCCCTATGCTGTTTGCTCATTGCTATTTTGCTGCTAATGAGCCTAATGAGAACTACGTGGGCGGTGGGGTGTTGGCCCTTATGGCTGGGTCCAGTGCTGTGTAGAATGTGGGGCGCTTGGCTCCATACCCTGACATCTGGCTCTTGCGCTCTCCCCAGGGTCTTCACATCTCCCTGTCTCTTCTCCACAGCTGTCCGTCTGGTTAGGAATGTTCCTCATTCTGTCCTAGCAGTTTCACACATGTGGGGGTGCCTTTCTAGCTGGAAGGCTCTCCCCTGGCCTCCCAGATGCCTGCAGGCCCAACCCACTGCCCAAGTGCCAGAGTGCTGGCCATGGATTGGTTGTCCCCTAGCCCGGCCCTCTCTCCTCCTTTCACAGAACCAGTCTATCTCCCTGGCCGCCCCACTCTCTCCTCCCTGCCCCATCACTGGCCCTCAAGGAGCTGCTGCATCTGCAGGTGTCCCTTGCAGGGTCCCCAGCTTTTCCCTCCATTTTGACAGGGTCTGGAGCTGGGCCATTGTCTCCTCCTCTGGTCTTGGTTTCTGCCTTCCTTTCTGTGGCCTTGCCAGCTCTCCCTCGTGATTTATGTGTTTATGTTTGTAGAAGCAGCTGGCTGAGGCCTGCCCTGCCCACTGAGCTGAGGGGAAGGACTGTAGGGTGTGGGGTGACAGTGTCCTGTTTATAGCTGCTGCTTTTAGAAGACTGCCCCGCCTTCCCAGAGTGGCTCACCCCTACCTCCACCCCAAGTGGGGAAGGGGCTGTGAGGATTCCCCGGCCTTCTAATTTTATCAGCCTGAATGCATAGGGGTAGGGAGCTCTGAAGAGGGTGCAGAATAGGGTCCTTGTAGCTGTCAAGGGGGCCTTTCTCCAGCCCCCACCCAAGCAGCTAGGCTCAAGTTAAGAGCATGTGCTTTGGATTCTGGCACCAGATCTGGAAAGATGTGTATTTGAATCCCAGCCCTGTGTCCTTGGGCAAGTGACTGGCTCTCTTTTAGCCATGAAGCCTCAATCATAAAGTGGGTATGACAATCTATACAGAGCTGTCTTTGAGGATGATGACACTAACACTCTAGTTCTTACATTGTGTCAGGTACTATTCTAAACTCTGTATAGTTTTTTAATCCTTACCATGACGCTATTGCTAGATTGGATTTCTCCCCATTTGCAGGTGAGGCTGGCTGTTTGTCCAAGCCATGCAGCAGCAGAGGCTGGGTGTGAGTCTCCCCTCAGAGTGGGAGACCTCGCCTCCATGCTCTTGGCTGACTGAGCAGTGGAGTGCAGCCTGGTACCTGGCCGGTTTAGCTTAGCTTGTAGTCGAATGCTTGATCTGGGAGATCGTGTTGGATACAGGGCCTACGTGAGAGGTCCTTTCCTGTGAGAGATCCCTTTGTGCTGCCTGGGTTTAAATGTCAGCTTCACCCCTTAGTGGCTATGTGACTACAGGCAAGTTGCTTATGCTCCCAAGTCTCAGTTTCCTCTTCCGTAACTAACGATAATCCCTGCCTCCCAAAGCTCTAAGGAACAAACAAGGTTACTTAGGTCAACTGTTTAGTTCAAAGCCTGGAATGTATGTGCTCTTTACAGGTTTAACCATGATTTTGAGGGCAGGGACTGTGTCTCACTGTCCCCCAGCATGCAGTTATGACAGGTTCAGGGTAAAGGTTCACTAAGAAGAGACCGAATGTGACCAGGCATAGTGGCACATGCTTAGAATCCTAGCAGTCTGGAAGGCTGAGACAGGAGGATCACAAATTTCAGCCCAGCCTGGGCAACTTAGTGACTTGGTGAGACCCTGTTTCAAAATAAAAAATTAAAAGGGGGGCAGGGGATGTAGTTGAGTGGGAAGGCCCTGGGTTCAATCCCTAGTACCACTAAACGAATAAATAAAGGAACAAACAAATGAACAAAGGACTGAATGGTACAGGGCCTATCTGAGAGGTCCTTTCCTGTGAGAGATGCCTTGTGCTGCCCAGGGTTTATGAACCCTGCTAGAAACTCTGCACAGTGCTCAGAGGCTCATGCCTGCTTGGTCCAGAGCCTTTCTCTTATGAGACTGGAACCGGGTCTCATCTCAGTCCTACAAGGACTTTATTTCTCCTGATCTGAGTTCCTCTTGGCTTCCCTGAGGGAGGTTGCCTGGCCCCACCCATGCTAACCTTGTTAATGACCCCATCTCTGAGGGGAAGACTGGCAAGTTGAGCCCCAACTTTGGAGCCAGACTGCGTGGCTTCAAACCCTTGCTCTATCCCTTGATAGCATGGTGATCATGAGTGATCTAAGTTTCAATTTCCCCGTATGTCAATCGGGGGAGCATAGTATCCATAGTAATTATAAAGTTCTACACATGAAGCAGTTAGCCCAGGCCCTTCTTATGGAAAGTGCTTAACAAACCTTAGAGAAAAGGGTCGGGGCAGGGTGGGATTTTCATGTTTTTTACTGACTGTTTCAAAATAAACTGGTTACTGACTGGTTAGAACTGCCAAGAGCCAAAGGCTTGAGCACGTGGGAATCTCTGCATGGACCATGCTATAGGACTCAGGAGTTGGCAGGGAATGGTGGAGAGGAAGGCTGAGGGGATCATTTATGACCTCAGTGGAGACCTAGCTGATAAGAAGGTGCAGTCCCAGCAAGATATCATGTAAATCTTCCTGGTGAACAGGTGATTGTCCCCCTGAGGCTCTCTGCCCAATGGAATATTTAGGAAATGTCCTTGACCAGGAGCTTCCTGAAGCCAGATGTTGGTTCCTCTGACACCAGGGGAGTGTCTGGCCTTCTTCCTACAGCGGCCTGTGTCCTCTGTATGTGCTTGATACATGTTTGTTAAAGCGGGCAACAGATCTCACAGGTGACCTGGTAATTCCCTTCCTCCATCCCCAGCTGTCTCTCCTCAGTATCCTTGCTGGCTTCTCCTTCTCTACTCACCATCTTAAGGCTGAGTTTCCCTAAGGTCTTCTAAATCCCCTACTCCAAAGAGGGGCCATGAGATCAAATCTAGCACAAATGGCCACCCATTGTTGCACATTATTATAGGCACCATGACAGACAATCAGCATGCGGTGATAATATTAATGTCCAGTACTTACTCTGCTAGGATGCATTAAACACTTTAATCTTTCAACCCTAGAGTGGCCGCCATGCTCTTCTGTGTCCTGATCCCCTCCTCTCTCCCTGACTGCTGCTTCTCTTTTATCCACTACTAAATATTGAGTTTCCCAGGACTTAGTCCTGGGTTCTCTTCTTTTCTTTCTCACTGCACTGATACTGAAATGATCTACTGCTTTCTCACAGATGAAAACATTGACTCTGGGCCAGATTTACATATATTTTCAGCCAAACCTCTCTCCTGACCTCTAAGCTCCTGTGGCTTATGATGCATCCCAAACAGCCCAACCCCAACATGACCAAATCGAATTTGTGATTTCCCTGCCTTTGAGCCAACTCCCCCCCCATTCAGGTCTTGCCTCCCCTGTGAAATGGTGTCCCCAGACACCTGGGACTATCCAAGATGCTGTCCTCTTGCTCAGGCTTTCGGGCATCTGGGACACCAGTCCCTCCCCAAGCCCTGTTTGCCCTCCCCAAGCCACATTCCAATTCCCTTGTGAATGTGTCTGTGCCTCTCTGCTGCCCCTGCTGCCTCTCTCACAGTCTTGCAGCTGCCCTCCCGGCTAGCCCTGGATGCATCCATGGGTCTCTTGTTGCAGAACCCCTCAGAACAGTCTAGCTCGAAGCCTGGGTGCTCTGTACTCACCCATGGCTCACAGAATGCAGACTAGATTCCTGGAATGTGCCACCGCCAGGTTGAGCACATGCTGCCCCCTCCCTTCCTGCATTTCCTCTTATGTGGCTGGCCCCTTGTCATCTTTCCAGTCTTGCCTCAAGCATCTCTCCTCTAAGGGGATGCCCCCAGCCACTCTGTCAAAAGCTGCCCCACTCCAGCCTTATTATTCTGGATCTGGGACCCTTGACTGTCGCCCCTGTGGCTCACATCGCCATTTCTGTTCTACTTCTTTGTTTACTTATTTAGTGATGTCCATCTGACTAAGTGGGATGCTCCATGAAGGAAAGGACAGTATCTATCTTGTTTACCACCCTGGCAAGTAGTAAATATTGGGTCCATGGTCACTTGCTAGATAAAGATATGAGGCTCAAAGAAGAACAGAACTGGTCCAAGGTCACACAGTTAGAATCCAAACACTATCCGACAGCAAGGCCACACTCTGCTGGTGCTTCTGCTCTGCCATAGCCGAGTAGCGAGTGTTTCCTCCTGACATTCCTGGCGTCTGGGCCTGGAGCTCATGCCCCAGGGGTGGATGGTTCCAAGTCAGCCACAAAACTATCTTCCATGTCCCAGGAAAAGAGTCAACCCGGGCTCATCTGTGATGGTGGCTGTCCCAAGTCCCCATCCCACCCTCTCTCACTTCCACAGATCCCTCTGACACCAAGGCCTCCCAAGCCCGCCTCTCCCACACAAGTCTTCAAGGCTATGGGGATGGATGTGCCCAGAGGTCTCCCTCCTCATGCTTGCTAGAGCTGGCAGGAATTAGGACTGTTCTCTGCCCCAGGCCCTGGCCCTCGTCCCCCAACTGGCCCAGCTTTGCAGCATTTGTTAATGCAGTTAACAGGGCGGTACAGGCTGGGAGGCGAAGGCCAAGGTCTGACTCACACCTCCCCTTCCGCCCCTTCGGCCGCCAAACGGTAGAGGCCCACTTGGCTTGCCAGACGGCGTCTGCAGAGAGTGCTCCAGGGGCCAAGAACGGCATCTTTCTCTCATTAGAGGCTTTTATGTGAACACAACTGCTATTTTGGAGCTGGGCGTTTGGCCGGCCGCTGAGCCCCTGTGCTGTTTCCAGCAGTCCCGAGCAGCGGCCCAGCACAGCTGTGTGGGAGTGAGGTGAGACCCTGAGGCCCTGATTTCTCCACAGCCTGGGGGCTCAGACCTGAGGCCAGGGCCTGGGGGAGACAGTGCCTGGACAGGACTTGTGTGTGCAGCGCCCCTGGTGGATTCTGAGGTGTATGAGAGCCAGACAGGGATTTTTGGGGGTCTCTGATATCAGGGTCCCCTTCCTGTGGAAACCAAAGGTCGTGGTTATAGAGTTACAGCTCAAGGCCACAGGTGGACACCCACTGAGCAAATTTCGGAGATAAACTGAATCCTCCAGGTGTGGTCTCAGATGAGGTGAGGGGCTGAGGGAAGTATTCTGGATGGCTGGAAGCTGCCAGTTCAGCAAAGACTTCTGGGTCAGAAAGGGATCAGGTAGCTCAGGGGAGAGGTCTTTCGTGTCCCAGGACACGGATTTTTGGAAAGGTGGAGGTTTAAGGCTCCTCAGGTTGAGCAGCCGAGTGTCAGATGTGGGGGCAGAGCGTCACGTCTGTCCTGAAGCTGAGGTTCCTCTCCCCGAGAGAGGGTGTCATTGGAAAATTTGGAGGAAGGGAAAGGCTTCAGAGGCCCACCTGCAGTCAGTGGCTCATCTCATGGGTCAGATGGAGGGAGAAGATGTCTCTGGGACTCAGGAGAGGGAGTGGGTGACAGACGCCATGCCTGGTAGTATAGCATAGGGTGGGAGGCGCTGGCTGTGCCCACCCCTGGAAGGCAGCTCCTGCCGCTGCACCGTCTCCCTAACCAGGGCCTTGACATCATCTTTCCCTGGGAAAAAAGTCATGGCAGAGAAGTGCAGAATCCATCTTGCGTCTGGGTTTTTTTTTTTTAAGCTTTACAGTGCTGTCTACTAGAATTTTCTGTGATGATGAAAGTATTCTGTATCTTGCTGTCCCATATGGTAGCCATGAATGGCATGTGGCTGTTAAGCACTTGAGATGTGGCTAGTGACACTGAGGAACGAAGTTTTAAGTTTTATTTCATTTTAATTTAAATAGCCACCCACATACAGCTCAAGGCTGCAGTACTAGATTGCGTTGAACAGCACAGCTTTAGTGGTTACAAAGTATGTCCACATCCAGGATCTTGGTGGAGACTTAGGACAACTTTTTGAGACAGGAATTACCAGTCCCATTTTATGGATGAGACAACTGACACTCGGGGAGGCATCTCAATGAGATGAGATGGATCCAAGCTCATGCAGCTGGGATGTGGCTGAATGGGTGTTCAATCATATCCGCCTGGCCTCCCACCCCATGTTCTTTCTGCTTCCGAGTAGTGGATCTCCAGAGGCTCTGAGCAGATGGTGGCAGCAGCTTGCATGGCAGGAATTTTTTCTAGAATCCCCTTCCCCGCCAGGCCTACCCAATCTGAGTTTGATCTCCTCCCAAACACAGGGGTTTTGTATGGAAAATCTGAGCATATCTCGGCTGGACTGCTCTGGAGCAGAGTGAAGGTAGAAGGGGCGCAGCCAGGAAGGTGGGAGTGTTGGGAACAATGTCTTCCATTTCTTGCTTTCAAAGCAATTTTAGGAGTTTTCTTTCCTTCCTCCCTTTCTTGGCATCCGTTAACTCCATAGAGCTGAACTCTCCACATCTCCAGTGCTCAGTGGAGAAGACAGGGCCAGGGGAGGGTGGAGAAGACAGGGTTCCCTCCAGAAGAGCCCGAACGATGAATGGCTGCAGACTGGCATTGGCAAGTGGGCACAAGGAGGATGGGTGACAGTGTAGACTTCCAGTTGTCTAAGGATGCAGTCATCTGGCAGGGAGGGGCAATGTGTTCTTCCTAGTGAATGAAGATCAACCCCTGGAGGGCTATAGATGGACACCATGGCGTCATGCTGATGGCCTCTTAACAACACTCAACCAAGGAACACTCATTAGGCCCATGTAACTTGTGCCAGGCTGATTTCTCAAGTATAAGGTGTGATCTCTACTCTTTAAGACCTTTCAGGGGATGAAGGCTCCTGGCCCACCGTGGCTGGAGGTTGTCTCTGTTATAGTCCCACAGCACTGTATGGAGCTGCCTCTCCGGGCGCTCAGCATCAACCCCTTTGCCTTGTGCAGCAGCCCCTCCCATGGTGATTCTGAGATGGCCAATTTCTTTTTGATGCTTAAATTTTGAAATCTGTGCTTATTTGACATAGTAGTGCTTTGCTTCGGTCTCTTTTAGACAAAAGGACACACAACCCTTCTTGCCCTCTCTCCCTAAGTGCTAAGTCTCTTTCTTTTCTTTTTTCTTTCTCTTTCTTTCCTTCTTCTTTTCTTTTTTCTTTCTTTCTTTCTTTTTCTTGGCAGTGGTATTAGGAATTTAACCCAGGGCCTTCACACTGAGCTACATCCCCAGCCTCTTTTTAAAGGTTTTATTTTGAGAAAGGATCTTGCTAAGTTGCCTAGGCTGGACTTGAATTTGTGATTCTCCAGCCTCAGCCTCCCAGAGTGGCAGGATTATAGGAATGTGCCACCATGCCCGGTACAGTGCTGATTCCACGCATTAAAATGTATTTTAAAATTCTCAAGTACTAATGTGCAGTGGCCAGCTATTCATTTTTCCAAGTGAGGATGTTAGGGAAAGAAAAATTAACAACCACATGCCATCACCTTTAAGAAGAACACTTTAAGACTCCTTCCTCCCAAAAGACACTCTTTTAAATAGGAAAAATAGTATTACAAAAAAATCAGGAAATTGAATTTATTTTTTTTATTTTATGGCAAAGCAGTAAAAATTGTCAGACTACTCCTTGTCTTACGCAGTTGGAGCCATCCTTGTGGGCCATTTGGGGGTGACTATTTGGAGGAGTGGAGTCTGGAATAAAATGTATAATCACTCCAGAGAGGAAGTCAGGAATCTCGCATCTTGCGGAGACTTGTGAAGAACACACAAAGCAGGACGCAGGTAATGCTGGTGAGGGCTGTTCAAAACTTCTGAAAACCCGAAACTTGGAGGAGCTGCCTTTCTGTGGCTGCCTGCTACATGGTTGATCCCACAAGGTTACCTTCCGAAGCGGGTGTTTCTCCACTGGCACATCCAACTGGTTGAGAAGCCTTTTAGAACTTTTATTTACCATGATATGATAGATGTATATAAAATGCTCTTTCCATAGATTTCCCTGGAGCTGTTCATTGTGCCAACCAAAGTCCGCACTGAGGAACAAATTCCCTGCTGGTCCAGGGCCTTCCACGGGTGTGGGGAAGGGTCTTGCTCATCTCTGTGCCCGCCGCTCCCAGTCAGCTTGAGGGAGGTGCTCATTAATGTTAGTGGAAGATATTAGCAAATGAGGCAGGACCAGGTCTGAGTGGGTCAAATCTAGGCACAGGACTCAGCTGGCAGGGATGGGAGCCTCAGGTTTCCAGAGAATGAGGGAGAGATCTTACTGCTAAAGCCAAGGATGGGCCATGCTTGGAGCTCAGGAGGGGGGAGGGTGGAAGCTAGCCTGTTTTCTGCTAAAGGGATGATCCTTCTCTCACCCATGCTAGTGGAGACGTGTGTCCGTTCAGGCCTTCCCTTGCTTCTCTCCTGCTAAAAGAATGCCAAGGCCAAGACCTGTCCTGGGCACGTCTGCCATCTCCAGTGTTCATGAGCCCCACTTTGACTGCAGGGCGGGCCCCAGCTGGCTGTGTCTCTGGTGGTGGTGGTGACAAAGGCCTGGCAGGTGGTCAGGTAGAGGGTAAGTCTGCTTGGGTACGTGGAATAGTGGCCAGGCAATAGAACCTAATCCTGCATGGTGCATTAGGGGAAGTGCTCTGGTTACAATGATCTGCTTACCTGGGGGCCTGGGGAAGACGCCCTGGCCTTGGGATCCAGCTTGCCGTTGGACTCCTACAGTGAGAGCTGCCATTTGCCCATCTTTGCTGGCTAGGTGGACTGGTCCTTGGGCATGCTTGGTGGGCATAACGTCCAACCTACTCATCCTTTGTGTCCTGGTCGGCATTGCCCCCTCCATGGTTTCCCTGACTTTCTCTACTCCGTGACCAGCCTGGGTTAGAGGCTTGGGTGGGTACAGCACTCATGCTGTGGGGACCGTGTGTCCTGTTTTCTGTGTGCTAGAAACTCTGTCACAAGCCTCAGCTACAGAGTGTGCTAAGAATGATCATTGCATGAATGCATGAGCTGGTTCCCCCAGCATCTAAAATTTACCGTGTGGGCTTTGGAAAGGTAAGAGGTTCTGGGGTTCATGGGGTTTTGGTTCACCAGGTTCACCAGGCCTGAGTGAGATGTGTAGTTTCCCAGCGCAGGGCTCCCAAGGGCGCATTTGGTGGCTAACTAGAAGCCGGTGGATCTCTTTTGTTTCATCATTAGCTCTAGGACAAGGCTTAGAGATGGTAGCCATACTAGCCCTGCTGTGAGTCAGTGGGGTACAGACAGCCCATTGACTGGGATTTTTAGTCAAACAGACCTGGATTTGAATCCTAGCTCCACCATCTGTCAGCTGGGTGACCTGAACCAAGTCTCTTCACCTCTCTGAGCTTCCAGAGGCATTATCTGTAAAACAGAACTCATAATCACACTTGCTGCATAGGATCATCGTGAGGATTATAGGAGACAGTGTGTGCAAGGCGCTGTGCCTTGTGTATCATCAGCATTCACTGGGCAGCAGCTTCCATCATGGAAACATAATGATCGTGTTAGTGTTAGGCATGTGCTAGGAGCTAAAGGTACAAAGAGATGTAAGGACAACCACTGCTCTCTAGGGGCCAGGCCGTATGAGTTAGGACACTGAGACACATGGAAAGCCCATCGTGCTGAGGGTGGCACCCTGGAGCTGGCCAGTGGGTGATGTGCACAGTAAGAGCTTTTCCTTGTTCACAGGGGGAGCAGCTGGTGAGAGGAGGGTCCTCAGGGGAGGTAGCCTTGAGGGAATGGTAGCACTTAGGTAAGTGGACAGGAGGGGGAAAATGTTCCAGAGAGCGGACACAGCACATGCGAAGGCAGAAAGAAGAAAGAGCGGAGGCCACTTTGGGGCAGAAGGCCAGTTCAGCCAGAGCAGGTTGACTTAGAGAGTTGTTAGGAGTTAGATTTGGGAGTGTCTTTAGTGCTGGTATTCCTCCAGTGCTAGAGCTATGGACTCGTATCCTGAAGGTGACCAGGGAGCCACTGAGGGTATCTGAGAGGGAAGTGACATGGGCCAGGTGGAATTTTGAAGTGATTTGTCCAGAACAGCCTCTGGTGTGAATTCTAGTACTCCTCCCAGAAAGGAGAGTTCAGCCAACAAAAACCCAGACGAAACCTAGTCTGGGTAAGGGTGCCTGGTATTTTCACAAATAAACTTCAAATAACTGAAGTGACAAGGTTGGTGTATTTGCCTCCACTTTTTTGGTACCCTTGAATGACCTTGCCTAATCCTCCCTCCCCGACCAAACCCCGGCCTCCCTGAATCCCCTGAGCCTCCAGAGCTTTGTGCTTGCCTAGCCTTCTGCCTGCAGTCTCTGTCTGGATGTCCCCAGTCCACCCCATTCGCACCACTCCCGCCTCACTCTTCAGAGTGGGCCCTGACCAGCCCATCGGGATGGACCTGGAACACCGTGTCACCTGGTTAACTGTCCTCATAGCCCTCAGTACTGCACACCACTCTTTTCTTGCTTCCTGTTGGTCTCCCTTGCTGGACTGCAAGCCCTATGTGGGTAGACTTTGTCCTCACTGCCTAGAACTCAGGTGGGCTCAACAACTATTTACTGAGTATATGAATAACGGCTGGGGGAGACAATGGGTTTAGAGGGCCCAGTGTGAGCCAGACCACAGGAGGTCCTGGAGGAAGACTGGCAGGACGCTGCATTCCAGTGTGGCCTCTGCATGTGACTCTCCCTTGGCCACCGATCACTGGGTGTGACTATGGACTCTGCAAGGTGGTGAAGGGCAGTGAAGACAGAAGTCATGGCCTGGAGTCTGGTGGCTGATATGCAGTGCTGGCTTAAAGCGGGGGGGGGGCAGTTTCAGCCCCATTTTGTCCCCAGGGCCAGGAGGTAGAATCATCCCAGGCAGGAGTTCCACCTTGTTGGGGTGGGTAGGGGATTGAGAGAAGGTGCTCTCAGAAGACAAAGACAAGGAGAGGCTGTCATGCTGAAAGTGACTTTGAGAGGCCCTTAGAGTCCCCCAGCCGCTTCCACTCACTCCTCATGATTCAGGAGGAAACAGGCTGAGATCAGGGTCACACAGGTCATGAGTAACAGAAAAACCCAGCTCGACACTCATTCATTCATTCACTCACTCATTCATTCAATATTTATTAAGGATCTACTCTCTGACAGTCTGCTTTCTAAATTCTGGGGCTACCAGAGGGCACAAAATTGAATGTCTTTCGTGGGGTTTCCAGCCCCCTAGGAGTGGACATTTCAGTATAAATATGAGGGCAGGCAGTTCACTTCCCCTTCAGGTGTTCTGCCGGAAGTGCTGTATAGGCCCACAACTCTGGTTATTCCATCTTTTACTTGTCCAACATCAAAGCCAATCTTATCCCAGAGGCCTGTGGGTGGTAGGGAGAGAGAAATGGGCCCAGGGAGTCTTCTGAGGACAGGAGTTTGGCTTCCTACTTGATGGAGGGGCCAGACGGCACTCAGTCCTCTCTCTGGGACAGGAAGTCCTTCTGATGGGAGGGTGTCTGGCAGCCCACAGACTCAGGGTGCCTGACCCAGCTGTCATCCCCTTTCCTTATCTCCTCAGCTGTGTGCCAGCCACCCTGCCAGAACCGAGGCTCCTGCAGCCGGCCCCAGCTCTGCGTCTGTCGCTCTGGCTTCCGAGGGCCTCGCTGTGAGGAGGTCATTCCTGAGGAGGAATTTGACCCCCAGAACTCCAGGCTGGCCCCCAGACACTCGGTTGAGAGGGCACCCAATCTCCGCAGGAGCAGCGCGGCCAGAGAAGGCCCTGCAGCCAGAACACAGCTGCTGGCGCCACAGCTGTCACCAGCCAGGTAAGTCCCTTCCTCAGTGGGAGTCCAGGGCTTCATCTCTGTCAGGACAGCCCCTCAGAGCCACGGGGAAGACAGGCATTGTCTTTCCTTCCCTCTTCCCTACTTTCCACACCTCCCCTCCCCCTTCAGGGCTATGGGGCAAGGGAGCAGGGATTGGTGTTGGCAAGGCCTTTGCCAGGCTGGTTGGAGGGTGGGTGTAGGGGTGAAGTCTTTCCCTTCCAGTGGCCCAGAAGAAAGCTGGGGGTGGTGGTGCGTATCCATGCCTCAGGGTCCTTGGTTTCAGTTCTGGCTTTGCCACTTCCTAGGTGGGTGATGTGGGCAAGTTACTTACCTCTCTGTGTCTCTGATTGCTCATCAGTCAGGAGGAGACAACGCTAATACCTACATCATGGAATTGTTGTGAGGATTAAATTAGTTAACGTAAGAAAAATGCTTAGAACAGGGCTTGGTGCGTGTGTGAGCACATTATAAATGCTCTTCCTCCTCCTCCTCCTCATTTTCCTCCTCACCTCCTTTAAATATGAGGGTTCCTCCTCAGAGACCCCTCCATCCACTCACCAGCCAGCCCCTCTCCTTAGAGGGGAAGAGAAGAGGCATGTGGGGGAAGGGAGTAGAATAAAAGTGGACAAGGGAGCTTTCATGGGCAGGAGTCCCTAGCCTGCTTGCCAGCCGGTCTGGCTAGACTTTTTCTAGTTCAGGACAGGAAATCTGAACTTTGTAAACTGGTCCATTTGTAGGGGGTTGTGTTTTGCTTTGGGGTTTTCACATTGGTTTTTCCATTTGCTTCTACTTAGGAAGTTCTTCCTGAAATGTTGCAACCTTGTCTTGCTGAACTAAGGGGAAAAAGGATTTGCCCTCTCCAAGGACAAGAAAACTGGAGAGGAAACTGATCTTGAGGACAGGGCCTTAGCAGGAAAGACCAGGAGAGACACTGAGTTGGAGGGAGAGAAAGGAAAGGAGGTGGAGTTGGCCAGCAATTCTGAAAGAGTGGGGCAGGGAGACCAGGGTCCTGGTAAGGTGGAAATCCTAGGTCTTGAGCACCCCAGCAGGGCAGCTAGGAGCAAAAAGAAAGGAAGAATGGACTCAGATCGAGCCCTAGGGAGCTCCAAGGTCAAAGCCAAAAGAGCTAAGCCCTGTGGCTGAGGCCTGGGGATGCCTGGCAAAAATAGGGAGCAAAGCCAAGGGGCCAGGTGAACAACACAGATGGCAGAGCCAGTGGGCAGAGGGAGGTGGGCCTGGGGGGAGGGCCAGCCAGGGGCTGGGTGGGCGCACAGTCCTTCCAGCGGGGCTTTCCCTCTGTAAGTCTCTTTTGGCTCATGGGATTTACTCATTCTGTATAATACATTGTTCCTGTGCATGTTCGTGGTGCTTGGCGAGTCACTCTGACCCTTGCATCTGAGTCAGAAGCATTTGGTACCCTACCAAGCCTTCCAGCTCATCCCACTCCTTATTCTCCAAGGCCCAGTTTACTTCCTACAGAAAGCCTTCCCGATTCCGTCTACCCTGCTCTCTGGCCCTGCAGCACTTTCTTACTGGCGAGCATTGCGTTGGGAGGATCTCTGCCCTGCATGTGGCTGGGCTTCGTGGGCCATGCCCAGGGTGGCAGTGACTCCCTCAGCTCCTTCCACTGTGGCTGGCTCACAGAAAGTGCTCAGTTTGTATTTGCTTTTGATGCTTGTTGCAAACTGCAGAGTTAGCCTAACAAAAGGGCCTGCTTGGCATTGAAGGTTAACCCTGTACCTGGAACCCAGGGTGCCACCCCGTGTGCTGCTGAGAGGCCGGGAGAAGGTGAGGCCCTGCTGGCTCCCAGGCTGGCACTCCATGCTCCCCTCAGGTACCACTTTTCACGGTGCCTTGGGGTGGTCTGTTCATTTGCTTCCTGGACCAGGAGTTCTCTGAGAGCAGGGATGGTGTCCTGCTTGTTCATGCATGTGTCTCTGCACTTAACACAATGCCTGGCCCATGATAGGTGCCCAACCAGTGGAAGCTGAATGAGTAAATAATGGCTTGGAAATGAAGAGTGTGATCTGTGAGTGTTCAGTCCCCCAGGGACTGCAAGAGACAGTGGAGGGCCAAGGTCCTGGGTGAGGTCTCTGGCCCTCAGTGGGCCCGCAGGGCCTGCTGTCCTTGACTTTCACAGGCTTCCTGGCCAGAGGCTGCTGTGATGTTCTTAATGAGCTGCAGCCTCAGGGGCAGCCCAGTCTCTCTCTGCCCTGGGGCCGCCATGCCTTGAAATCTGGGAAAGTCCAAGCCCACGCTGCTGTCGGCCCAGCTGTGTTTTGCTTTGGGAGGCCAAGTCCTGTGAGCCTGGTGGTGTCAGACATTTCCTGTGAGCTTGGTCAGGTTTCCCAAGCGGCCGCTCTCTCCTGATAGCGACTCGGATAGGCCCTGAGTGTCCAGACACGGGAGCGACATGATGTAGTGACCACGTTAGGAGTGGGAAGGGGGCAGGAGATGTCTGGGGAGGGCAGATGCTGGGGGTACTGGTGATGGCCAGAGGCCTGCTTCAGAAGTGCCCTAGGCAGAGGCCAAGAACGTGTCCCAGAGGCAGACAAGAGGGAGTGGCCAGGAGAGCCCTGGGCATCAGGCAGGACGCCCTCCAGGCCAGATGTGGATTGATGTCCTGCAGGCTTCAGGGGCCTGGAGCACCCTCAAGCTGCAGGTCCAGACTTCTTTCCCAGGGAGGTGGAGGGCCTATCTCACCTAGGGAGCAACAGCGAGCCAGCTGGGCAGGGGGCTCGAGAGATCACGAGGGGACTGATTACAAGAATCGGGTAGCGGCAGGCTGTGGAAGACGGTGGCATACACAAGTGTCCACCCCCTGCAGGAATCTCCTGGGAAATCGTCAACATGCGGCTTCTGATCCGGCAGGTGTGGGATGAGCATCTCTAATGTGGGAGAGGCTGGTGCTCTGGACTGTGGACTGCATTTTCAGTACTAAGGGCTGGAGCCTGGGCTTTGGATTCAGATAATCCTAGGTTTCCATTCTAGCTTTACCACTCATCAGCTGTGTGGCATTAGGCACACATCTTAATCTCTCTGAGCCAATAGTCTCTACCCGATAGGATTACAGGGAGGATTAAATAAATTTACAGAGAGTAGAGCTCTTTGTAAGGTGTGGTAGCCATTGGCAAGCAGGTTCTATTTTCCATGAGGACTTGGATGGCGGGGAGGAGATGGAAAAGAGCAGAAAAAAAATGAGATGTGTGTGGTGTGTGTGTGTGAGACAGAGAGAGACAGAAAGAGAGAGAGACCGAGACAGAGAGAGGGAGACAGAGACACAGACAGACAAGCAGAGACAGAGAGACAGAGATGGAGACAGAGAGGGAGGGAGGGAAGGAGTAAGAGAGAGAGAGAACGCTCATGCATAACTATTCTGGGGAGAAGTCAGAGTCCAGACCTCAGCCTCAGCCTCAGCGGGGCCTTGACCAGCAGATGCAGTAGTAGCATCAGTAGTGGCTTTAGCTGACTTGGGGTACCACTACCAGGACTATTGTCACCAGCCCCATGGGAAGTGGCTGAGGGGAGGTGTCAAGAATGTGAGGGCCCTCTACTGGGTTTGCATCTAGCCAGACCTGGGGCCCTAGAATCTGAGCCCTTGGGACATCCTAAGGAAGCCTAGCCAATATGTGAGCAACAGGAACCTGGAGGATGTGCTGAGCAGGGCAGCTGGCGTGGTTACAGGTGTCTGGGGAGCTATGACCCCAGGGTGGTGGCTTCTGGCAGGCTGCTTCCCAAGAATCAGCTGGGATCTGCCTTCTTTTTACTGTCCACTCTGTCCCCTTCTGGCTTGTCTCTTTGCACACCCACTTCTGAACATATCCACTGTACTCATTCTTTTTGGCTGCCAGAACAAATTATTGCAAAATTAGCAGTTTAAAACAACACACATTTGTTAGCATGCAGTTCTATAGGTCATCCAGCTGGCCCAGATCTCAGCAGTCTGAAATCAAGATGCCCGTGGGCTGGAGGCTCTAGGTGAGAATTCGCGTCCGTGCTCATTCAGGCAGATGGCAGATTTCAGTTCTTGCCGTTGCAGGACTGAGGTCTCTGTTTACTTGCTGGCTGTCACTTGAGGTCTGTTCCTATCATCTCGAAGCCATGCCTGTGCCTCGGCTTGTGGTCACCTTCCTCATTTTTGAAGCTGCCAAGAGCAGCTGTGCTTTTCAGGTGTGCACCTCCCTTCTGCCTGGCCCTTTGGCTACGTCTCACTCATTCTCCTGCCTCCCTCTTCTGCCTCCCTCTTCTTCTTCTCCCTCTCCCTCTCCTCCCTCTCAAAGCCCTTATGCTGACATTGGTGGGCCCACTTAGAGAATCCAGGACACTCTCCTTGCATTGAGGTCAGTTGATTAGCAATCTGGGGGGGCGGGTACTGGGGATTGAACCCAGGGCCTTCTCACTGGGAGGCTGGGCTTGAGCTTGCAATCCTCCTACCTCAGCCCCCTAGACTGCTGAGATTACTGGCAATCGTAACTGCTCCTGTATTAGAATGACATCTTTTGCCAGTTCGTGTGACATATCCAAAGATTAAACTAACACCAAGAGATGAAGGTCTTGAGGGACCAACCACACCCATTCTCTTCAACCCACTCCAGCTGGAACCCTCTGTCCAAAGTGTGACAGTTCGCTTTTATCAAAGGCTTGCCACAGTGTTTCTGGGGACCTGGCCCCCCAGACCTCTCTGACATCTCCAACTTCAGCCCTCACTGCTTGCTCCGTCCATTCTCCTCCTTCTGCCACATCTGCCAACTGGTTTTCCTCAAACGTGCTGTGGGTGCTCCCACCTCGGGTCCTTTGTACTTCTTATTCCACTCTTCCTGGAACTCTGTGATAGTTCCCCAGGTCTTCTAGAACAAATCACCATGTTCTGGGTGGCTTGAAACAACAAATACTGTGTTTTCCCGAAAATAAAAACTAACTGGAAAATAAGCCCTGGTGAGTCATTACTATGGTGATGGCCAGTGTCATGCCGAAGATTGTACCTCACTATTCTCTTGCTCCATGGCTGCTCTGTAAGGCAGGTAGGGCAAGGATGGGCGGATTGGGGCTGGCATTTTTATCTCTAGTTTTCAAGGCTGACTCTTTTCCATTTAGTTCTTTTTTTTTTTTTTTTGTGGGTACCGGGGGGTCGACCTCAGGACCTCGCGCGCCAACAGGCGCCCGTGCCGCTGAGCGATATCACCGGCCCCTTTTTCGTATGTGGGATCCGGGAGTCGAACTCGGGCCCTCGCGCTTGCAAGGCAGGCGCTTATGCCGCTGAGCCATCTCACCGGCCCTCCATTTAGTTCTTATTTTCAGGGAAATGTGATACTTACTCTCATAGTTCTGGAGGCCAGAAATCCAAAATCAAGATGTTGGAAGGGCTGGAGTCTCTGTAGGAGAGAATGTTCTGTGTCCTTCTGCTAGCATGTGGTGGCTCCCAGCCACCCGTGGCATTTGTTGGCTTGTGGCTGCACCACCCTCATCTTGGTCTCTGTCATCACATGGCCTCTGTCATTACATGTATGCATCTGTGTGTCATCTCTTCTTATAAGGACTCTAGTCATTGGACTTAGGGCCACCTTAATCCAGTGTGGCCTCTTCTAAACCTAACTAGTTATATCTTCAGACTCTATTTCCAAACCAGGTCACATTCACAGGTCCGGAAGTTAGCATTTCAGCATATGTTTTGTGGGGATACAGTCAACCTGCATCAGACCAGTCTTCCCCAGATTCGCCAATGGCTTCTTCCTCTCCTCCCCGCTTCGGCAGGATCCTCCGTGTTCATCCAGAATCACTCCTCCCAAACACTCCCTCCCCTTCTGGCTATTTTTCTCTAAAACACTAACATCTTAGAATGTTACATTTTTTTTTCACTGTTTTTCTTTCTGGAGTAAAATGTCAGGTGCAGGAGGACAAGAGTTTTGGTCTGTGTGCTGATGGATCTATTTTTTGTTTGTTTGAGACAGGGACTCACTATGTAGTCCAGACTGGCCTTGAACTTACTATGTAGCCCAGGCTGGCCTCAAACTCATGGCAATCCTCCTGCCTCAGCCTCCCATGTGTTGGGATTACAGGTATATGCCACCATGCCTGGCTAGCGTGCTGATATATCTATAGCATCTTAACAGGGCAGAGCTGAGTATGTGCTGGGTTCTCTACAGCCATTATCTTCTGCACCCACAGCCCCCAGGCCCAGTCTACCAGTCTTCCTGTTCTACTAATGAGGACAGAAGGTGGTGACCTATCCCCTCTTCCTTGGCCTGGCCTGGCCTGGGCTACACACTACGAGCCTCTCCTCACTTTTGTCTGTGGGGAGATGGAGGAAGGCTGGGGACCATGAGCTCACGTGGCAGTGCATACCTGCGAATAGTGGCATCTGTCCAGGCTCCCACAGATCCACATGTGACCTTTAACCTGCTGCTACTGATGGTGAGCCTGTGGTTTCTGGGAGAGCTATCTCCCTCTCCCAGGCCTTGCCCAGGCCTGGGGAGATGGGTAGGGTGGGGACTCTGCCCCCAAATGGAGGGTCTGTGTACATTTAGGGGAACAGAGTAATCTCTCAGTAGATCACTGCACCATGAGTCACTGCGGGGGACACCCCAGCATTCCTTCCTGGGGGCAGAGGGCACAGAGAAGCCAGCCTCCACCTGGCAGAATGGCAAAGACTGTGCCAGAGCCTGACAACCCAGAGTCAGAAATGCTGTGCACGGTGAATCCAAACCTTAGCAACTTGTACATTGTGTCCTCTTCCTCCCAATGCCAGAAATAAGGGCATCCTGACCCTGAAATTGGAATTTGGCTTGGGCTGGCGGGAAAGAGGCCCTGAGGTACTGGCATGGGGAACAAAGATTGGTTCCTGGCTCTGGCAATGCAAAGGCACCAGGAAGCACTGTGCTTTGGGAGGAGCGTGGGCTTTGGTGTTAGGCAGCATTTAAGCCCTGGTACCCTCACGGACTAGGTACGCAAGCTACTCTACCTCTCTAAAACTCAGTGTTTTTGACTCTGATACGGGAAACGAACACAAATCTGTCTTACTTTCTCCTCACTGAGACACAATACCTGACACCCACAACTTCAAGGAGGAAAGGTTTATTTTAGTTTACGGTCCATAGTCGGCTGGTTCAAAGGCAGGGCAGCATGGCAGAAGAGCATGGCACAGGCGTGTTGTTCATGGCCCGTCAGAAAGGAAGCAGAGAGAAATCCAGGGAGGAGGGAGGGAGGTAGACCCTTCTCGCCACACCCCAGTGACTCACCTCCTGCAACCAGGCTTCACCTCCCAACATCACATTTACCTATGAACTAAATTAGTCCCCTAATGGTGTCACAGCCATGATCCAGTCACCTCCCAGAAACCCCACCTACGAGTGCATGAAGCTTTGGGAGGACATCTACATATAAACCACATCACCATCGCACAGAGTGCCTGGGAGAATTCATGGAAATATTCCAAGTAGAGTGACAGATGGGGTATCTAGCACACAGTAGGTTCAATAAATGCTAAACCTCTTCACCTACCTGCCTACCCCTATGTCTGTCACAAATCAATGTAAGTATCCCATTTCCCAGGATAGGTTTTTCTCCACCTTACTGTCTAAGCTCATAGATGGGGAAACTGAGGCAGCTCAGGGGTTGGCATCTAGGCTGTGGACCTGTCCTGGGAATCCACGAGATCCTGATTCAGAGCCCATCTGAAGGCTTGCCTGTCCCTGCCCCTGCCACCTCCCGCCTCCCACCCTGTGAGCCCCAGAGTGCTTCTGGGTGCCTTCTGCTTGCTCCTGAGCACAGCATGGCTCCCTGTTTGGCCTCTTTCCTCCTCATTCAAGTCCCTCACACCCAAGACCATTCTCTGATGACGAGAGACCAATTCGTGCTAGGAGACCTTGGGAAGGCATTTACCCTCCCTGGCTTCAGTTTCCACATTTGTAAAGCAGAGGGACATTTGGACCTTCCCTAGGTGCAGGAGCTAAGTGGTCTCAAGATTCTGGCCTCCATCCTGGGCACTTTCCATCCCAGATGGTGAAGGCATTTACTGCCCCTTTTGCCCATTTCCAAGGTCTCAACAGGACACGCGAGCCTTTCATCAGGGCAGGCATAGCTGTCCCTGACAACCTGGCCTCGGATCCTCCTTGCAAGGGGCTGTGGGTAAAGCAGTCTGCTTCTCTGGTGCCCCCCCCCACTTCTTCACAGCTGTTGAGCGGTGCCTCCCAGCTGGGCTCAACCCTCCACACTTTCAGGGGACTCTGAGGGTTGAGCACCTTCCTTCCTTTTTTTCCCTTTTTTTCAGCATTTCCCCCTTTTTCCTGGTTTGTTTTTATTATTCTGAATCCCAACCTTCTTCCCCCCCGGGGTTTTCTGAAATTTCTCCACTGTTAGGACCTTGAAAACACTATTTGGAATAGACATAGAATCTGGAGACCCCGTTTTGCTTCCCAGCTGGGCCACTAACTGCCTCACGACCTTGGGCAAGCTGCTAACTGAATGAAGCACTAATGTCCCTACCTGTAAAATAGGAGAGACAGTTCCTTCCTCACTGGGACATCATAAGGATTTACTAAGGCAACGTGTGGGAAAGATTGGTTCATGGACTAAAACGCGCCTTGCAAATACTTGTTGTCATTGAGCGGTCTTGACAAAGAGCCGAGGGATGCACTTATGCTTCACATATACTCCTCAGTGAGGCCCCCTCCAATCACCTTTTCAATATTTTAACCTCAGGGGTAACTCTAGCTGCCGGGCCCACCATCAAGGGGTGTCCTTTACATCATCCTCTCTATGACAGGTGTCTCCAAGGTTGTGCAGTGCACGGCCTGTGCAGCTATACGTGGTGACTCTGAACTTGGCTTCTTCCCAGGAGGAAGGTGTCTGCCATTTCCTCATTATTCAATATTATCAGCCTGCAATTTGAGAATATTTTCATCTGATTTACTTTTTATTTCCTACTTTCTAACAAAGCATATAATTTATCTATTGTTATAGTTTACATCCAGATGTCCCCCCAAAGCCTCATGTGCTCATAGGTGGGGTTTTGGGGAGGATTGGATCATGGGGGTGTGGTAGCTAAATGTGATTTGGGAGGTGAAGCCTGGTGAGAGGAGGTGGGCCACTGGGGGTGTGGCCTAGAAGGGTTTGTCTCCCTCCCTCCTTTCTTGATCCTGCAGTCTCCTTGCTTGCTGTACCATAAGCAAGCTCCCTCTGCCACGCTCCTTTGCTGTGCTTCCCTGCCTCGGAGCCAGCCAACTATGGACTGAAAACTCTACCGACTGTGAGCCAAATGAACCTTTCCTCCTTTAACTTGTGGGTATCTGGTATTGTGTCTCAGCAACGAGAAAATAAGACATTTATTATTATGTTTGTTTAATGTCTGTTTTTCCCTGGCTTCTATATGAGCTTCTCAAGGGCAAGGACCTTTGTTTTGTTGCTGACATAGTCCAAGCTCCTAGAGCAGTGCCTGGCATATAGCAGGCCCTCAGCAAATCACTGAAAGGGCCTCCCTGTCATGGTGCATCTTCCCGTGGTGCCTGGAGCAAGGGAGATGGTCTTCGGTCCATTCCCTTCCAGCTGGCACTCAGCCCACCCACTAGCATGTCGCTGATGGGGAGAGGGCCTCCCACCCCTCCCACCCCTCCCACACCTTGTACCCTTCCCACCCCTCCCACCCCTCCCGGCAGGTAGGCACTTGCCTGCTGGTGCCCCTGGCCTAAGTGGGTCTGAGAGCCAGGGCAAGCTGAGGGTAATTTCGCCTCCTGAGGTTGGCAGGTGCATAAGTAGGAGTAGGACACAGCAGACCTAAATGAGTGCCAAGAGTCTGGGGAGGGGGTTATGGTGCCTGGGAAGGGGTCTCCTTCCAGTTTCTTCTATCTCTTGGTTCTCAAGAGAGCCCCATGAACTGTGATTAAAACAGTGTGGTACTGGCAAAAAAACAGACCTGAAGATCAATGGAACAGATTAGAAGATGCTGAAACAACCCCAGACATACTAAGCCACCTTATCTTTGACAAAGGTGCCAAACACATTCACTGGAAGAAAGATAGCCTCTTTAATAAATGGTGCTGGAAAAACTGGCTCTACACATGCCGAAGATTAAAACTAGACCCATATCTTTCACCATGCACTAAACTAAATTCAAAATGGATCAGAGATCTAAATATTAAAACAGAAACATTAAATCTGCTGGAAGGTAGGATAGGTAAATCCCTTGAAGACATTGGTGTAGGCAAAGACTTTATGAATAAAAACTCAACCGCACGGGAACTATCCCAAAGAATCAATAACAGGGATCTCATCTTATTAAAAAGCTTTTGCACAGCAAGAGAAACCACCAACAGAGTGAAAAGACAACCCACAACGTGGGAAAAAATGTTTGCCAGCTTTTCTTCAGACAAAGGATTACTATCGAGAACATATAAAGAACTCAAAAAAATCAGACATCCCAAATTTAAAGACCCACTCCAAAAATGGGCATCTGAGATGAATACACATTTCTCAGATGAAGAAATACTAATGGCAAATAAATATACAAAAAAATGTGCAACATCACTAGTCATTCGAGAGATGCAAATTAAAACAACACTGAGATACCATCTCACCCCAGAAAGAATGGCTACTATAAAGAAATCAACTAATAATAAATGCTGGAGGGGCTGTGGGGAAAAAGGAACCCTTCTTCACTGTTGGTGGGAGTGTCGACTGGTACAGCCACTGTGGAAGTCAGTGTGGAGATTCCTCAAAAAACTAGGGTTGGAGGTCCCATTTGACCCAGCTATTCCCCTTCTGGGCATCTTCCCAGAAGAATTAAAAACATCGTACCACAGTGATATATGTGCACCCATGTTTATAGCAGCACAATTTGTAATAGCCAGATCTTGGAAACAACCCAAATGCCCATCAACTGAGGAATGGATAAGAAAGATGTGGTATTTTTATACAATGGAGTACTATTCAGCCATAAAGAAGGATAAACTGGAGACTTTTATAGGTAAATGGATGCAACTCGAGAAAATACTCATAAGTGAAATAAACCGGACACACATGTGTAAGCATCGTATTGTCTCTCTAGTATGAAAAACTGAAAGAGTAAATAAGATCCAAAATGTACAATAGACATGGTGAATCAAAAAGAAACTGGTCAATAGGAAAGAGAGACTGGAATAGGGAAAAGAAAGAAGGGAAAGGAAAAAAAAATTGTATATATATATAAGATGGTTAAGATAGATACACTACCAATTTTACTTAGTTCATTGAAGAGTAAGGTTTGAGCCAATAATGTTTGGACAATTGAATGCTAATGTCTGGTATCCTGAGTAACTAACTTAAAGATACATAATGCATTGACCATTGTTACCCTCATATTATGTTGTTTTGAAAATTTGTTCTTTTTTTGATTTGTTTTGTTTTTCCTCTCATTAAAAAAAAAAAAGAGAGAGAGCCCCATGAATTCCATTCCCTGGATTTAGGAGAGGAAGGGCTCAGTGGGGAGGGCACAGAGGAGGGTGCTCATGGAGGCCTCCAGCCAGGCCAGTGGAGACGGTTTTATTTTCCCAGATCTAAAGTTGCAGATGGCCACTACTCTTTGTTCATTTGTTTGTTTGTTTGTTTGTTTTTACTGGTGATTGAACCCAGGCAATGCTAGGCAAATGCTCTACCATTGAGCTACACCCCTGGCCTTTTTTTTTTGTGGGTACCAGGGGTCGAACTCAGGACCTCGTGCGCCAGCAGGCGCCCATGCCTGTGAGTGATATCACTGGCCCTTTTTTCATATGTGGGTTCCGGGAGTCGAACTCAGGACCTCATGCTTGCCAGGCAGGCACTTGTGCAGCTGAGCTGTCTCACCGGCTCCACCTTTTTTGTTTTGAGACAGAATCTCACTAAATTGCTCAGGCTGGTCTCGAACTTGTAATCCTCCTGCCTCAACCTCCCAAATAGCTGGAATGCCAGGCATGCACCATCACTTCTGACTTCTACTACTGCTTTTTGATAAGAGTAGAGATCTTTGTCTCAGCTGAAGGCTTTCTGTAATACCCACACCCCTATCCTTGCTCTTTGCACAGGGTGTGTTCTGGAAGTGTAGACAGGCCATGTGAAGGTTGGGGAACAGCGCTTTGGTAGCCAATCCTGCCTGTCCCAAGGCATCGCCCCTACCCAGCAGAGACTGCTTGAAGAGATTGGGTGGGTCAGAAGCACTCCATTACAACCTGGTGGAGGAGGGAGGCAGGGTGTTCTGCCTTGGACCTTCATTTTCAAGACCCACCAGTGGGGGGCTGGTGAGATGGCTCAGCGGCATAAGCGCCTGCCTGGCAAGCGCGAGGGTCCGAGTTCGACTCCTGGAACCCACATACGGAAAAAGGGGCCGGTGATATCGCTCAGCGGCACGGGCGCCTGCTGGCGTGCGAGGTCCTGAGGTCGACCCCCGATACCCACAAAAAAAAAAAAAAATAGACCCACCAATGGGCCGGTGAGATGGCTCAGCGGCATAAGCGCCCGCCTGGCAAGTGCGAGGTCCTGAGTTCGACTCCTGGTACCCACATATGAAAAAAGGGCCAGTGATATTGCTCAGTGGCACAGGCGCCTGCTGGCGCGCGAGGTCCTGAGTTCGACCCCCGGTACCCACAAAAAAAAAAAAAAGACCCACCACTACAGCGTCTGAGACAAGTACCCCAAGAGTTGTACAGAGCACGGCCTATGTATGCGGCATTTTTCTGGGAGGGAGAAAGTTGTCCCCATCTCCCCTACAAAGCATGTTGCTCCAGCTGGATTTGCAACTACATGTCCTCTGAAAGGGTGGTGGGCCTGTGGATATGCTTTGACCCTGGGCCTAGGGGCCCCAGGACAGGTTGTGAGGAAGGTAGGGGTCGGTGTATCTTCTTTCTCATCACGTGGCAGAGCCAGTGAGTCTCCTCCTCCTTCTGTATGCTCAACCCAGGGTAGACACCTCTGGGTTGGTGAGGAGGCTGAGCTCAGGCCTCTGAGTGTTCAGGGGAGAAGGTGGCCCTGGGTCTTTTAACACCTCCTGCTCCCCCAAGTACAGCTGGGCAGATTTGAGAGAAATGGTGCCTGCTTTCTGCATGCTTCCTCTTTCCTCTCTCTTCTCCTATTTAAGCCTGCAGGTGGACATCTGACCAGAGGTAGCCCCAAGATCTTGGGTGAAGATTGGGTGCCTCCTTTTTCTAAGTTCTCTGAGGGTTAAGGATTATCAGGACCCCTCCCTGGGTTTGGTTCCAGAAGAGAACTGCATTAGTCAGCTTTCTATCACTGCAACCAAATACCTGAGATAATTAACTTATAAAGAGAAAAGTCTTGTTTTGACTCACAGTTTTAGAGGTTCCAGTCCAAGATGTGGCAGACCCACCCACTGCTTTAGGCCTCAGCAGTGGTGGGGAGTGTGAGGCAGAGCATACTGCCCACTTCATGGCCAGGAAGCAAGAGAGGAAGGGGAAGAGATCAGGGGTCTGCCACTGCCCTCAAGAGCACACCCCTAGTGATCTAAGGACCCACTAGGACCCATCTCCTAAACATTTCACCTCCCAACTGAGCTTCTCTGGGGACCAAGCCTCCAACACCTGGACCTCTAGGGGACATTCAAGATCCAAACTCTAGCCAGGACTTCTCTCAGCCTAGCCGTAGGCCCAGCCCTTTACAAATCTCTTAGATTTGAGCTCTTGGCCCCCTTCCTCCCCATAGCCTGCAGTTGGGTGGTAGAGAAAGCTACAGATCTTCTTCCTTTTCTTCATCATCACCATCATCACCATCAGTAGGATTTACTCCACCCTTGCTGTGTTTCAGGCATGGTGCCAGTTGACCCTCTTCTCTTTCCCCTCCTTGTGGCCCCACAGCAGTCACCAGCTCAGTGACATTCAGGAAGTGGATTTTGTACAAATGCCTTTTGGCCACTTGTGTCCAACTAGTGGAATGTAAGTGGAGGTGGGGGCTGTACCTGCCACTGGATGGGGCCACACTCAGGAGCAGAGGGGCAGGGAGAGGCCTGCATACTCATCACAGCCCTGTGGTGGGTCTGGGTTTATGGTTATGGTAGGAGGTGCTTAGGGTAGGACTGGGTGGTACTGGGTTGTGGTTAGGAGGACATTGAACTTAGCAATGGAATGGTGGTTAGGGTAGGATTAGGGGTGCAACATTAGTATGGTCTGAGGGTTGTGGTTGGGGTTTTGCTAAAGCAGAATTTTGGACCATGGGCGTTTTGAGTGTGGCGTGGTGGTTGTCTGAACCTCCTGTCTGTGGAGGCTTAATGAGAAAGCCAGCACTGTATGGGCTCCACCTAGTTCAGTGCTGGGGATACCATGGCACAGGGGTGAGAGCACAGGTTGTGAGTCAGACAGACCTCAGTTTCATGTGATTTGGTTGCGCACCAACCGTTGTGCATTGGGTGTAAAATGCTATTGCTAATGCTGGCTGCAGTGTTGTCTGAATAACAAAAGAATGTGGAGGAAGTGCTGAGTCACACGGTTCAGCGCTCAGTACTCATAGCTGATAGTTCTTATCTGGATCAAAGTTCTGGCAGGGAAGAGAAGGTGCACTGGGTAGGGACGGTTTACAAAGGCATGGGCAGGGGTGCCCAGAAACTGCAAAGGATAATGGGCACCCTGAGTAGATATGTAGGACAGCCCTAAACTTCCAGATCTAAAGGGGCATGGGACCAGCAGTCACTGGAACCCAGAGTAGCACAACCATCGGAGAGGATCACCCCCAGAGCCCCCAGGCAGTGCCTGGGGGGAGGCAGTGGCAGGGGGGAGGCAGTGGCAGGGGGACCTCCACTCAGTTTTCCTACCTCTGACTTCTTGCTGGGGGTCCCCATTGGCTGAACCAGGCCGGAAGGGGGGGATGAAGGAACTTCTCTAGAGTTGGCAGGGGCAAGTAGAAGATCTCTAGCACATTTGCCAGTTACCACAATGCCCGTGAGGCAGCAATTCCTGTCACCCCACTTTACAACAAGGAAACTGAGGGCAGCCTTGCTTGCCAACATTTTGCTGACTGTTCTCTGGGAAGAGTGGGTGGGGCAAGTGTGGGAATATCAGGCTCCAGTGGGGATCTGCAGAGGATGACTGGGACGGGTGGGCATCCAGGGGGCCTTCAGAAAAATCCAGAGAGCCCTGAGGGCCTGGGCCCGCGGTCCTCACAGCCAGGTGTGGAGCGAAGGGAGCTTTCTGGCCTCAGGAAACGTTCATGTATGCAGTTTCCTGCAGCAGGCTTGGAAAAGTAGTAACAATAAACAGAGCACGCTTGCGGCTGTACTCACTGCGCAACTCAAATCCTCTAGGATTTCGGTTTGGAAGGAAAAGGTTAGGGAGCGAGGGAGCGAGAGGGGATAGAAGGATGGTCAAAGCCCTGAGAAGGTCTGTCCCATTTGACCACACTTTACAGAATTCTGCTTCTCAGCGAGTGTCACCCTGGGAGGTGGGAGGTGACACAAGGCTGGGCTAAAAACTGTGGAGACAATATGCCTCAAACCTCCTGAAGGAGGTTCTCACACCCTGTGACTTCTTTTGAGCTCTAGGTTTTCAAATATATATCAGGTTTCACCCCTTGCCCGGAATACTGAGGAAGTTTCTGATTTCTAGGCTCAGTAGTTTTTCCAGTTACTCCATCTGTAAATCTGCCATCAGTTAATTCATTTGCCACTGTCACAAAAGGCACTGTGAGCTTCCCAGGTGAAAATCGCTTCAGCAAAGTAAAGTGATATTATGATAACAGTAATAAAAAAAGAAGGCTGAAACATACACTTGTTTCCACTGCGGAACTCACTGGATCTGTGTCTCATTCTCCTGCTCCCCCCGCCCCAGGCACTGCATGTGGACACACACATACGCGTGCAAGTGCTTTTGCAGAGGGGCCGAGGGAGAGATTTAAACTCAGCAGCATAACTTCCCAGAGAAGGATTAAAAGGGGAAAACTGTGTGTGTGTGTGTGTGTGTGTGTGTGTGTGTGCAGTTGTATGATGACCCTGTTATAAATGGGTGATTTTAGGACCCCCAGGGGTATGTCAGTCTGCCTGTCTGTCCCTCTGTCTGCCTATGACATAGTGAAGATTGCTAAATGATTTCCAATAACAAAATGGGAAAACACATAGTTCCTTTGTTAGCCACATAGCTGTGGTTTTGTGTCTGTGATTCATTGTGGAAGTGAGTAGCTGGGACAGGCATTCTGTGAAGATTTTTTTTTTTTTCTTCGTTTTTGTCCTAAAAAAATATTTGTGAAAAGTCTAAAATTCAAGGAAGTTGAGTGCTTCTTGAAGAGAAAAATCCCCATTCCTTGCAAAACAAAGATTACAAATCAAAACCTCTAGAGCTACTACATTTCTGCTCCCAGCCGGTCACCCACACAGCATTTTCCTCCTGGGGCCTCAGCCCTGGGCCACAGCCTCACTTGTCCATCCACGTGAGCCTGCATAGGGTTGTGGGCTGCGTCAGAGGCGTCATGAGGGAGTCCGGTACTGCTGGTGAGGCAGCGTCCTTTCAAGTCCCTGGCCAGGCCACACCCTATGAGAGCCCCTTCCTTGGGGAAAAAATGGATTCCTCAGGTTTGCTTGGGAGGAGGTCAGAGATCCTACAGAATGCAGGAGTGTGTGAGGGAGGAACTGTGAAATAATTTATTTGATATGAGGCTGGGTTCAGGAGGCAGATACCTCATGGTCCAGCTGATGGTGGCGAGACGTCCATCCACCAGGTTCTCTGTGGCTTTGGGAAATGGTCCTCGCTCAATTTCTGTAGCCTCAAGTTCTTTCTTGTCCCTCTTCCCCCTCTGATCTCCTGCAGTACTTGGCAGGTCCCTTATACCCTACCTTCTGTTCTCATACCCTTTTTATGGCTTCAGATCTCCAACCATTTCCAGATTTCGTGCACTTCTTAATTCAGGCAGTACCACCAGGACAGCATGTGTGGCCAGAGCCTGAGAGTTGACAATTGGCTGCAGTGATGGGAGGAGCATAGAGTTTAAAGCCCAGCACACTGAGCTTTAGAACTCTGGGTCATGACATTCAGAAGCCATCTGACCTGGGGACAGCTGCTTTCCTTCTTCAGACACATTTCTCAATTCTCAAGTTGTCATGGGGACCTTAATAAGGTGATGTACATTTGGTACCTGGTGCCCAGTCTGTATTCAGTAAGTGTGGCTGTCAGTAATCCCTCCTATCTCAGGGGGATACGTTCTTAGAGCCCCATTGGGTGCTCTGAAACAAGAGATAGTTCTGAACCTTCTAATTTAATATTTCCCTGTCTTTGCTGTGCATTTATCACACACTCTAACTAAACCTTAAGTTTGAGGTGTGACAGTAAAACTACTACCAATTTATTTTTCCTTTACAATTTCATGGATAGCAGATTTGTAGGGCTTAGAAACCTCATCAAATATTTTTTTCTTTTCTCATTAAAACAAGAACTCTCACCTTAAAGCAAGCACTTTGACATAGCTTCTCTTTGGTATGTCTGAATTGCCATCTCTATTCTTGTACTTCAGGGACAGTATTTAGTAAAATAAGGTTATTATTTTAATGCAAGCATTGCAATGCTGTGAGAGTTGATCTGACAACCAAGGTAGTTAGTTACTAACCAGAGGGTAGCATCTACAATGTGGATACTCTGGACAAAGGGATGATTCACATCCTGGGCAAGACAGAGTGGGATAACGAGAGATTTCATCATGTACCTCTAAATAGTGCACAATTTAAAGCATATGAATTGTTTATTTCTATAATTTCCCGTTTAATGTTGTCAGACTGAGTTTGGCCTCGAGTAACTGAAACCATGGAAAGCAAAGCTGCAAATAAGGAGGAACTACTGTATTTCACCAAGATGGGTTCTATAGGGTGTACTGTGTCTCCAGAGACTTGATTGCCTCCCCAGCTTCCCCCCTTAGGATGGCAAATATCCAGAGGAGGAGATGCTGTTAGACAAGTGTCATTACAGTGTGATCTCAGCTCAGCTGGCTTCCTGTCCTTGGATTTGAGAGCAGTAACCCTCCCTTCAGTACAAGCAGATGTCCTGTTCCAATAGCCAGAGGAGGCACAGGTCTTGATTTGTTTCTGGCAGCACATCTGCCCACACTCTGGGTCCTGCATTTCAACATCTCCAGATGTCTCCGCAACAGCATCCTGCGCTAAAAGGAGATCACCTGCAATTAGCTCCCATAGCTGCACCCTCCAAGAGACATTCCAAGAGATAAACCAAGAAGGGATAACCTTCTTCTGCATGAATCCTGCACTCATCTCAATCCTGGTACCATAATAAAGCAGAGCTACATGAGGTGTATGTCCTGGATGGATTTTTCAGGCCAGTTGAAAGAAAGGATGCTCGAAAGAGGGATAATCTCTGAGTCAGACAACTGATAAGGATTTCGTTCGGCACAGCCTGCCTGCCTGCCTTCTGTTCCTCCCTGCCTCCCTTCCATTCTCCCTTTCCCCTCACCTTCCTTTATTCCAGGCACAAGGGGTGCTAGATTATAAGAGCTCAAACCCAGTGACCTGGCATGCACCAGTACCTGAAGCACACCTGGCCCATGGGAAGGCTTTGTGAGTGCTCTTGGAGACAGGGAGGGGAGCATCCCTGGGCAGCGTGTGCCACAGGGGCAGGTAGAGGACCTCCAGGGAAGAGTTTTTCTATGATCCTCTTTCTAAGAGACTATTTTTAACCTTGTTTCTTCTTGATTTTAAAAAAGTACCTTCTTCAAGAGTTCTCTTTCATGCACAAAATCTCACAGAGGAAGCCCAGATTCTTGGTCTTCTGTAGCTCAGTCCCAAAGTGTAGTTCTCGAGCAGAGATAGACCCCGAGGGGCAGGGCCTGGGTCTCCCCTTTTCGTATCTGCCATGGAATCACAGTGCTGGGCACACAGTTGCTGCCCCTAAAATGTTAGTTACATGAACGCTGAATTCTCCATGGCTTCTCCCAACTCTCCTACCTCACTGGAGCTACCTCCCCAGCCCAGGCCTTGGCTCCCTTCTACAGCCAGCCAGGGTTCCTGAAGCTTTGGGCTCCAATCTAGCCTGTGCTCTGGTCTGAAGGAAGTGGGGTGACTTCTGTCTCTGGCCCCCCAAAAGGGCCCTTTTCTAATGCATACAAAGATAGAAGTTTAGATAGAGTATAGGCTCTGGAGCCAGTTTATCTGCAGAATACCTGTGTTTGATTCCAAGCTTTGTTAGTCAGGGGCTATGTGACCTTAGGCAAGTTACCCAACTTCTCTGTGCCTCATCTCTAAAATGGTTAAAATAATAATGCCTACTTCCTAATTTTAATGATGATTAAATGATTTAATATATGGGAAGTGCTTAGCATAGTGCCCGGCACACAGTAAGCATTATGTAGCTCTTCTTTATTATTATAATCATCCCTGGCTCATCTTGCTTTCTCAGTAACCACACAGGCCTTGTTACCCCCTGAATATCACTGCCAGCACATTGCTGGATCTGTCCCTTTACGCTCATGGTTCTCTCTGCCTTCCCCACCCCTTCCTCAGCCACTTCTCACAATTTGGAGAGCCATCCACACCGGGGCCACTCAGCTCACCTGGCCCCTGCAGCTCTCCTGCTGTCCCTCTTTTGGACTGTTATAAGCGCTCACACGCAGAGGCTGCGCCCTGGGCTGCTGGATATGGGTGTGCATGCTACATCCTGATCCTGCCCAGAGGTATTGGGATGAATGAAGCTAAAATCTGGCCTGTGCTCCGGTCTGAAGGAAGTGGGACAACTTCTGTCCCTGGCCCCCCCCAGAGGGGCCCCTTTCTAATGCATACAAAGGCAAC
The DNA here is from genome assembly GCA_028451465.1 of Erethizon dorsatum. Lineage (NCBI taxonomy): Eukaryota > Metazoa > Chordata > Mammalia > Rodentia > Erethizontidae > Erethizon > Erethizon dorsatum. Next base: position 106,416,439 of record CM051828.1, on the reverse strand, counting down.
TGGTATGCCAGACCCCCTCCTACCCCCTGCTTCCCTGTCCGGATTGGAAGCTGCCCATGGGCGAGACGACTGTCCCACAGCGCCCAATGGGACTGTGCTCTTTCAAGGATACCTCAGTGCACCTTGGCAGTGGCTGAATGATGAATTCATAAAATCCTGATTTCCCATGAGCTGACAAGTCTTCCCAGGGGAATCTTGGAGTCCAAAGCTTCAGGAACCCTGGCTAGCTGTAGAAGGGAGCCCAGCCTGGGCTGGGGAGGTAGAGTTAGGAGAAGCCATGGAGAAATTCAGGGTTCATGTAACTAACATTTTGGGGGCAGCAACTCTGTGCCCAGCACTGTGATTCCATGGAAGATACGAAGAGGGTAAGACCCAGTCCCTTCCCCTCTGGGGTCTGTGTCCTCAGCCAGCTTCAGGGCTTCCTGCTGGGCCCGGGAGGCAGAAGGGTCTGGGAGTGGCTCCTCTTCCTGTGGGAGGAAGAGGACTATTGCCCAGGAGTTTGACACTGGGCAAGCTTGGTAGAAAACAAAGGACATCTCCTGGACTCTGGGCGGACTTCAGGGCCTCTTTCTCCTCCTGCCTGTTCTCCTGAGGGGCCTCAGGTGTGAGCCCAGTGCCCAGGCAGCCTGCTTCAGCTGCCCTGCCCAGCCAGGAGAGAACACAGGCGATACAACAGGCTGAGGGCTCAACAGCCTACAAGGCAGGCAGCTCAGTGGAGCAGTGCTTGAAATCGTAGATGTGTGAGGGGTGTGCAGAGCAGAGGGGAGGCGTGAGGTGCTGAGGAGGCTCTGGATCCTTTGGAAACAGAGACAGAACCTACTTGATGGCTGCTCTTAGGGTGGGGATGAACCCCAGGCAGGGCATGGTTGTCCCCTTCCCCAACACTCCCCAGGATGCAGAGCCAGAGTCTCCCCAGCCACTTGTTTACCTGCCTGGAAACAGGATGCTGTGTTCCCTCCTCGGCTGGCTGGGAAGCAGAGCAAGGTGGAGTTCCGGGCAGGAGAGACACCCCCAGGGTTGTGCTCCCTCCCCATCCCACATCCTGGCAGGGGCACCGCTGTGGTCTGGGTGCCAGAGCTCCAGGCCTCTCAGACTTGGGTGTGGCCACGGAAAGAGCTGGAAGCCTGGAGGCTCAGAGCTGGGGGTGTGACTCACAGCAGCAGGGTGGGGCCGAGCGGGGACCACGAGGTGATCAGTGAGGCTAAGGAGCTGGGAGGTCGACATGGCAGGCAGCAGCAGGAGTGATATTGAGGCCCCTGGAGGACATCTGGGAGGGCTGGCTCTCAGCCTTTCGGGACAGCAGTGGGGAGTGAGACCAGTGTAGACGATGCCCCGTCAGTGTGCCAAGCAATAGGCAGGTGCCGACTTCCACTCAGCCGCTGTTCCCACGTGTCTCTACCTCGGTCCCGGGGGTTTGGCAGCGAAGCATGTCTGAACCTGGGCTCAACGTGAGGGCTGCCTGGCCATCAGAAAGGGGAGAAGGGGCAGAGCTCTGCCAGGGCTTCTCCCAGCTTTACCAGCACCCAGGTCCTCGGGAGAAATTGAGCCACTCGGGAGGTGCCAGGGCATGCTACCCCGCGGGGAGCTGGGCCTGCAGTCACAGGAAGGAGTGCTGCTTCTGTTTTGGCAGGAAGCAGAGTTCCGGGAACACCTTCTTCCTCTCTCTCCTTGTTCCCTTTCCCTTCTCTGGCTGCTACCTTCAGCCTCTTCCTTGTTTGCCCCCTAAACCTTGGTGTTCCCCAAACCTCCTCCGCCCTTCTTTATTCTCACTACTCTTACATTTCTCAAAGTATTTAGGTATCAGTGCACCTGGAAATCATAAAGATTACTATGAACCATCAATACAGTTAATTCCATGATTAGAATTAGCTGGAAACAGTTTTATTAGCAGAAACTATGATGATTGTCTGTGTAGGCAAAAAGGCAAAAAAAAAAAAGCCCCACCCCAGAGCCATAGCATACGCATGTGCCCACGAAAAGAGCAAACTGTTGAGTGAAGTATGATGGGCTGTTGCAACAGTTTTCTGTTAATACTAGTTTATTGCTTGTTCATTTGTTTAATCGTACACTAGCAGACAAGTGGTAGCAGGCGCCAACAATTGGAGGAGGATTTATGGGAGTGAAATTTAAAACTGAGACTGTTCTGTTCATTAACAGATTTCCCCTGTTCACATGGAGCAAGGGCAGAGCGAGCAAGGGCCTTTCAAGGCTGAGGCTTAGCTCGTTCTGAAAACTCTCCTTGCATGGCATCAGTCTTCCCCCTTGTTTTAGTTACTTTTCTCTTGTTGCTGAGACAAAATACCCGACACCCAAAGTTAAAGGGAAAAAAGTTATTTAGCTCACAGTTTGGAGAGGTTTCAGTCCATAGTTGGCTGGCTCTAAGGCAGGGTGGTACATGGCAGAGGGGCAACAGTTCATGGCAGCAGAAGACAGCAAAAGCAGCAAGGGAGGGACAAGACTCCTTGTCTCTTATATTTTATGCAAGCTACCTGCCCTAGGGCAGGTATGGCACTCACACACTTAATCCTTGCCAGAACTATGCCGATCAGTGGACTGATTTACTAATCACATGCCCTTAATCCCAGCATCACATACTCTAGATCCAGCCATCTCTGAAAAAGCCCTATGACCGCATGAGGCTCTGAGGGGACATCTAGACACAAACCATGACATCCCTTAACTCTGCAGACAGTGCCTCCTCACTGAGAAGCACCTCCCCTCACCCTACCCTCCACACCTTGATGTGTTTACAGCCCTAAGAACCCTCTCCTAAGTCCTGCCTCCTTCTTGTGGATGTTTCTGTCTTGAGATCCATCTTGGGTACTGAACATCCATCATGTACAACACTGAGCCCATTGGTCCACTTCTCGGATCTCTCAGGTTGACCTCTGGGCCCCTGAGACCCCTTCCTCTCATTTGTCCAAGTCATTGCTGGGAATTGTCTGCATCTCTGCATCTTGAATATCCTTAAATCCATACCTTCATCTTAGTCTCACCCACAGCTAGTCCAGAGCATAGGCACTGCCTTCCAGCAGGCCTCCAGCTCCTGCCCCTGGTCTGTCTGCCACCAGGTAGTCTTTCTCCAGGATAGTAGTCATTTAGGAATACCCACCCCATCCTGCCTAGACCTGCTTGAAGACCATGAAGGTCTTAAGGCTACTGTTGGCTCCTCTTGAGTCCCCTCACCTTTACGGAGATGCTGCTTCTTTTGTTCAGTCTCCATTGGAGCTGAGGTGGGAATAAGGTCTTGCCACCCTTGGGCTCCAGGGCCTGGCATGTGACAGATACTTCGTAAGTGCTTCTTGAATGATAGAAAGAGGGTGTCATTTCCCTGCCCTCAAATCTCTTAAGGTTACCTACTCATACAGCCCAGATATCTTGCCCAGTATTTCAGGCCTTCCGCCATGTGGGCCCCAACCTGTTCTTTCATCCCCCAAAACCTCAGTGTCCTCGTCTGTAACACATCATAAACAAATGACAAGTAGTGGGTGGATTTAGGATGAAATTAATCTGCTTTAGTAGCCTGGCTTCTACACTTAGAGGAGTTCTGCAACATTTATCAAGGTATAGAACTCGCCATTCTGTTGTCAACTACAGAAGGGGGTGGTGAGTATCTAATCAGGTTATATGTGACAGAATGCACATGACATGTTATTGGCACGGAGCGGGGCACAGAGTAGGCATTCATTACACTGTAGCACCAGTTGATCCCCTGCCCCACTTCCACTCGCTGCCCCTCCCACATAAGTAACCACTGTTACTAATTTTCCAGGGTATCTTTCCTGTGCTTGCTTTATGAGTATGAAAATAAACACAGCATGTGTCCTTATTTTCACACAAAATTTGTATGTCCCACATCAGGAGTCAGCAAACTTCTTGCATAAAATTCCAGGTAGTAAATATTTGAGGCTTCCTATGACGTGTGGCTTCTGTAACTAACTACTCAGTGGCACTGTTGGAGAGAAAAACGGTCCTGGACAATGACCGCGGCTGTGTTCCAATCCAGCTCTATTCATGGAAACTTAAATTTGAATTTTATTTCATTTCTCATGTCAATAAATATTATTCTTCTTTTGACCTTTTCTAACCATTTAAAAATGTAAAAATCATTGTTGGGTCACAGTCTGTATAAAAACACTGTGTGGGAGGTGGGATTTGGGCTGTCGTTTTTCACGTTTCAATCTGTTTTAGAGCGCGTTCCTTACTGGTGTGAAGGAGCGGCTTCTGTTTCCACACCACACGCTGCTCTTCTGTGGATGGATCCTAGTTCGTTTAACCAATCCTCCACTGAAGGGCACTGCGGCTGTTTCTGTTCTATGCAAAATATTTTGCTATTACAAAACAGTGCTGTTATGAATAACCTTTGTTCATGCATCAATCTGGACATTTACAAGGGTCTTAGATCAGGTCCCTTAGGGGGAAGATTTGGGTATATTTGATTTTGGGGGGCTTGTGTTATGGGAGTGAGCCAAGCAGAGATGAAGTATCACAGAAATCAAGCTTTGTGCTGATTTTGAATGGAGCTTACAATGTTGTCCCACCTTGAGACAAGGGACCAGGCTCTTTTGAACTTCCATTTCCAGCAGCATTTGGCTGCGTAGTCATGGGGGTGGGAGAAGCTTTTCAGGTGACTCCCATTGGCCAAGAGTAAAACACATTAATGCGGTTGCTGGGGATGTTCCAACTGCAAAGGTGGCCCAAGCAGGGCAGCAGCAGCCCTACCACAGCAGGTTTGTCCTGCAGGTAGAACTGCAGGGCCAAAGCATCCATGCGTTGTGCTGTGAGTAGACATTGCCAAATTCCTCTCCAAAAGAGTTTTATCAGTTTACAGTCCTGCCAGCAACATCTGAGAGTGCCTGTTTCTGCAGTCTCACCGAATGAATGTTATGAAACTCTTGAAGTTTTACTAGTCTGATTAAAACATGCTACCCCAGAGTTTTCATTTGTGCATCTCTTGTAAGAAGAAAGGTCGAGCACATTTCTCTGTTTAAGAAACATTTGAGGGCCGGTGAGATGGCTCAGTGGCACAAGCGCCTGCCTGGCAAGCGTGAGGTCCTGAGTTCAACTCCCGGTACCCACATAAAGGAAAAAAAGGGCCGGTGATATCGCTCAGCGGCACAAGCGCCTGCTGGTAAGTGCCAGGTCCTGAGGTTGACTCCTGGTACCCACATTAAAAAAAAAAAAAAAAAAGAGAGAAAGAAACATTTGATTTTTTTTCCCTGTGAACTTTGTTCTTATTCTGTGCTGATTTTTCTTTTAGGGCTCTTAGTTTCTGACTTTTCTGTTTCTGGGAACTCTTCAGATAATATGGAAATTTGTCTTTGTCTATGATACAATTGCACATGGTTTTTCCACCTGATCATTTGTCTTACTACTTTAAGATGGTTTTAGTCAAGCAAAGGTTTCTGATCATACAGTTGTTTGATCAGGTAAATGATACATGAAAGAGTTATTGCGATGCCTGCCACCTGTAGGCACTAAATTACTATTATTTCCTTTCTTTTCCCTCCTTTCCATCCTGTGTTTTATTCAAATAGTGCTCCTTCTTCTTCTTTTTTTTTTTTTTTTGTGGGTACCGGGGGGTCGACCTCAGGACCTCGCGCGCCAACAGGCGCCCGTGCCGCTGAGCGATATCACCGGCCCCTTTTCCGTATGTGGGATCCGGGAGTCGAACTCGGGCCCTCGCGCTTGCAAGGCAGGCGCTTACGCCACTGAGCCATCTCACCGGCCCTCCTTATTCTTCTTTAAATATAGCCCATGCTTTTCACCTCTGTGCATTTCTTATGTTGTTTTTTTAACCTTTTCCTTGTTTTGAGTCTTGAAGATCTACCTGTCCATTAAGCAGCAGCTTGAAAGTTCCTTCCCTCCTGAAGCTTTCTAGAGTCCTTCTACCAGATATGGTTTTTCTTGCCTCTGAACCCCATACCTCTGTTTGCCCTCACTGTCCACCTTCGGTCCTCATTATTTATGTGCATTTATCATGCTTTCTCTGAGCCTCAGTTGCCTTGTCTATAAAATGGAGTTCTGGGGAAAACATTTGTTTTGATTATAAAATAAATACATGTTTATTCTCTATGATGCATATTTATTGCTTAAAATTCTGAAAGTATAGAAAAGTATAATTTTAAATCTGTAATTACTCACACACAGGCACTGTCATTCCCAAGGAGTAGCCACCGTTCACAGATCCTTCCACACCTTTCTCACACCTGTATAAATGTGTATGGCAGGGGGGAGATATTTAACATAAACTTAAAGTACAAAACTGGAGGCATACTGTCCATATTCTGCAATTTATTTTTTTCATTCACTAAAGCGATGTGGATAATATGACATATTTAAGCCACTTGGCTCAGTGCTCAATCAATGGTAATGATAACTGTTCTGTGCACCTTGGAGTGATATTTTTAAAATTTTCTTTTAACAGCAAAGATTCTGTTAAATCAAAATAGTATTTGGAAGTCCAAATTCTTTATATCTCTATGAATTAGACACAGTGGAGCTGTCAGGTGGGAGTGACAGTGGGTGGGATGGATCATTGTTTGAAAACCTTAGTGTGGGGGGCCAGGAAATGGGCACACCCTGCACACTTAACTGAGTGGCATCGTTGTGGGTACACGCTATCCAGACAATGTAGATCTGAAGTTCACAGATAGCTGGGATGGGCCTTTTTCTCCCTAAATTGGTTGAAAGAGTCCTGGAATTCTCAGGTGAGAGCAGGACTTAGTGAACCCAGTGGCTCCCCTTTGGCTCGGTGCTGGTCTTTGATGAACTTTTTTCATGGTCCATGAAGAGAAAAGAAACTCAATGTGGGGAGATGTCCATGAAGTCAAACTTTTCAAATAGTTCTTTTTTTTTTTTTTTTAATGTGGATACTGGGAGTCGAACTCAGGACCTCGCACTTGCCAGGCAGGCGCTTATGCTGCTGAGCTATCTCACCGGCCCTCAAATAGTTCTTTTTTGGCATTGAAATGTCTTTTCTTTCAAGAAATTATGCTGGTAATGAATACCATGTGTATGTTTGTGTGTGTATTTTACCTACTGTATTAGCTTCCCCATTGATGGGATACAATACCTGACACCCACTGCTTAATGGAGGAGAGGTTTGATTTGGTTTACAGATTCAGAGGATTCAGTTCATGATTGGTAGGCTCAAGGCAGGAACATCATAGCAGAAGGACATGGAAGAGCAAAGGTGCTTAGTTCGTGGCAACTGAGAAACAAAACAGGGGAGCAGCACCAGAAAGGAAGGGACCAAGGACCAGCTATAGTACCCAAACTCACACCTTCATAATCCACCCAGACACATGCAGAAGTGTGCTTCACCAATCCACTAGGCATTTCTTAATCCAGTCACATTGGCAATCGTGATTAATGGGCAGCCCTGTCTAAATAAAAAGTTGGCAACTTTATGTTATTCCCCCAAGTTTGTTTCAAAATTATATTTATCCATGAAATCCTAGAGTCTGGTGGTGGCTGTTTTGGTTAATTGTGTCAGCTTCACCAGAAATTCACTGGAGCAAACAGAGAGATAGCAAGTTCTGTTCTTGTGCTGGGTAAGTTTGGGAACTGCTGTTCTTGGCTGAAACAGCTGCAGGTCTTCTAAGGCTGATAATCATGGGGCCTTTCCCCAGGGGCTATTGCCCAAGAAAGGCGCTTTCTCCTCTGAGTCTCTGCTTGCCTCTGCTACCACCATTCACATGCCCCAGGAGGGGCATGTGGAGACAGTGCTTCTTTGGACTACCCTGGACCAAACATGGTTCCAGGTTCTCCCCTTTATGAAGAATAAAGAGAAGTCTCAGGTCCCATAACCTGAGACTAGGATGAGACACTAAAAGACTTGGCTAAAGGCTTATGATTTGCTTAAGGGAAATGAGTACAAAGATAACACACAGCAGATGATTGAGCTTACAAATTACACAGTTCTGTTAAATCAAAGTAGTATTTTGATTTACCACATCCCAGCTGCCTATGCCCTTCTAACTTGGTGATGGCAGCAGCAACCAGTTGGAGATCACCAGGGAGCCAGAGCTGAGCCCAGAGCCTGCAGCGCCCCACCCTACCCTCTCTCCATGCTGGCCCCTGTGGACTAGCTAGGGTGTATGAAGAATATAGCTCGGGTGCTCTCAGCGTAATATGTAGACCTGGAGGCCTCCTCCTCTACTCTGCTACTCTGAGTACACAGGGCTTTTTTATTTCTGCCATTTAATTTTTTTTTTTTTTTTTTGAGACAGAGTCTTTCTATTTTGTCCAGGCTGACCTTGAACTTGCATCCGTCCTCCTGCCTCAGCCTCCCAAGTGGTGGGATTACTGGCGTATGCCACCATGCCTGGCTCTGCCATTTAACTCTTAATTATCCAACACAGCAGTAAATGACAATGAATTGGGCTCAGAGGACTCTGGTTAATAAAAATGTGTTAGTGAAAGATTAGACGCTTGGCCCTTTGTATGTAAGGATGTTTGGTTAGCAGTGACAAGATTTTTTTGTTTGTCTTTCTTTCTTTCTGTTTTTTTTTTCTGAGTCCTTTTATTCCGTAGATGAAAAAGAAAGAATTTTAAGTGACCCAGTCACATTTTTGTATTTGGCTTGGGGGTGGGGGTAATCCAAACTCTAGCTAACCCTTTTGTGTCCTTTTGTTCATGCAGTTTTAAAATTCTGGAATACTGTACTTTTCAACTTGTAACTATTTACTTGTATTTGAAAAAAAGTACATGGTCTCACTGTTCTCTCAGTCCTCTCCATAGCCCAGTGAGCTAGAACAGGTAGTTTCCTGTTTCATCGATGGGGAACCTGGGGTTCAGGGGAGCTCAGTGACTTGTTTGAGGCCACACTGCTAGGAAGAAGCAGAACCGACACATCCTTCTTATCTAGATCTCGTCCTCTCCCCTCTGGCAGCCAGGTCCTACCTCGGACAAGGGAAGTCATGGTTTGATTGATTGGTTTTCTTCTGTGCAAAGCTAACAAACTGACCCTTAAGGAACTTATACTTGGGAATCTTCATGCCATTAGCATCAAGTTCCAATTAGAGGAACAAGTGACAGCAGCAAAAACATAACAGTGACAAGTTACCAAGAAAGAGCTTGTTGAGTTTCCACTGTGACCACATTAGAGGGTTCTCTGTTGGGGTCAAGTTAAAAAAAGTGGCAGGTTTAGGCAGAACATGAGCTATTCCTTTCACCTCTGAGGGTATTTTGTGGTGCCGGCATTAACTTGAGCTATGGAACCAGCCTGGTAGCCCAGGAGAGGGCTTTCAGCAACGTACAAGCTCCTCAAGCCCTCTCTCAGGCACTCTCTTGGGAGCCATGGAAAGGAGTTTGCTTTCTCAGTAGGGGTTGTGCTGACCTTTTCTTGGGAAGGAGGAGCACGTACTTGCAGTCTGAGCTCTAAATTCTAGCCCATTAAGCTCACAGGACTTCCATGATGGTTGACAGGAACTCTCTCCTGCTCCAGCCCCCAAACTTGGCAAGCAGGGAAAGGTGGAGATTTGCTGCAGGTAGTCCAGGAATGAAGATCAGCATGGAAGTTCATGGGAACCAAGTCCCAGGCTATCAGGGTTGGGAAAGCTTGGGGATGGCGGGGGTAGGTACTGGGGTGGAAGGGTGACCAGGCTCTGACGTTGACTTCCGTAGAAAAGAATAACAAGGAGCTTGTGTGTGGCCTGGGCACCTGGGGTCAACCCTGGGCTGGCAGTGGGAAGAGAAAATCCAAGACTTTATCCCAGTTGAGCAAGGAATCCAAATGGGAGTCTGGGGAAGGGACCTAGCAGGAGTAGGAACACCACTGAGGTCTGGGCTGGTGTGTCAGGTGGCAGAAAACACAGCTTTGGAGTCAGGCTGCCCTGGATGGCATCTGGGTGCCCCAGTTTAGCTGTTGTATAACCTTGGGCAAGTTCTTAACCCTGCTTAGCTTCCCAGTCCATTGTGCTTGGGGTAGAAACTTACGTTTCTACACAGTGGTCCATACACATTGGGACAACACAATATTTGTGATACAGGCTGCCTTATAGAGCTGTTCAATTGGATGAGATAAACAACTCAGACAGTTAAGATGTCAAAGGACATGAGCAGCAGGCAGGCATGTTGGGGCACGTCTGTAATCCCAGCACTCCGGGAGGCTGAGGCAGGAGGATCACTATGAGTTTGAGGCCAGCCTAGGCTACATAGTGAGTTCAAGGCCACCCTGAACTACATAACAAGACCCTGTCTGAAAAAAAAAACAAATAAAAACAAACAAACGGGCCGGTGAGATAGCTCAGTGGCATAAACGCCTGCCTGGCAAGCGCGAGGTCCTGAGTTCGACCCCCAGTACCCACAAAACAAACAAACAAACAAACAAACAAACAAACAGAAAGGGAGCTAAAAGCAACATTGAAGTATAACATTTTATGCTTATTCTATTAATAAAGTACAAAAAATTAATATGCTACACTGATGAGATTGTGCACTACATGGTACATTCTGATGCAATTTTGATTTTCACAAAGCAATACACCAGTGAATATTAGAGCTATAAATATTTGTAACCTTTGATACGATCGTTATAGCCCAAAGAACTGAATTAATCTTAAAGTAATAACCCTTTTCAGAATGTTTATTATTAAAAATCCAAATACAGAATAAAATAATATAGTGAATCCTCCCATAAATAAAAAGTGTATTGTTTAAAAAATACAAGCATGCCGAATAAAATAAAAAATGGTACAGAAGGAAAAACATCATATGTGTAAGAATGTCCACTGTTAAAAATTAAAAATAGAATATGAGTAAGTTGTGATTCTTCTGCAGATTGGCTGTCATAGGGCAGTGAATATGATAAGTAGGGAAAAATGTGGAATCGTATATAAAGTGTGATTTAATCATATATAAAGTGTCAATGTCAAGTGAAAAAAATTAGAATTTAAATTGTATCAGTAGGTATCAATATCAAAGGTTGAAAGGAAATAGACCAAAGTGTTTGCCGTGTTGGAGGGGAAGATGAATTCATTCTCTTTGAACAGTGTTCTTATATTATTTTTTACAACAAAAATAAATGAAATGGAGATTGTAGGCTCTGCCCCACAGGTGATCAGGTTGTATTAAGAAGTGGCAGAATCCACTTGGGAGGCTGGAGAATGACCTAGAAGTTGGCTTCAAGACACAGGACTTGGCATCAGGGCAGGGGCTGGCCCAGGAGTGGACTCTGTCTGAGTGGACTCTCAGAATGTCAGAGCTACACTGGGACAGGCTCGTGCCTTTATTCTGCAGTCAAGGGCCAGAGAGGCTGAGTGACTTACCCAGCATGATCTAGCAAAAGCCTGGCTATTCCACACAGGAGTGGGTATGCTCCCAGGGATGGCTGGCCACCCTCATCTCTGTCGTTCTGTCCTGGGGCACCTCCATGGCCAGGAGTCAGCCAAACTGAAGCATTGTTCTAATGCAAGGACAGGCAGGTGGCAGGCAGGTGAGGGAGGCCTTCAGAGACATGCTTCTGGGATGCAAAGCCCTGTGGTTGTCTCCACAGGACCCTGAGCGCACTCAGCCAGACCCACCCTTCCCAGCAGCACGTGGGGCTGTCCCGGACCGTCCGACGTTACCCAGCCACTGCCACCAGTGGCCAGCTGACTTCCAATGCTCTTCCTGCTGGACTTGAACAGAGGGATGGTGCCCAGCAGGCAGCACATCTGGCCTACCTCTCATCCCCCTGGGGTAAGGACGTCTTGGGGCCTAGAAGAGGAGGCCGTCTAAATCCTGACTGCTCCTTGCCCCACCTCTGCTTCTTCCTCCACTCTGCAGGGGGAGCTGAGTTGTTACCTTGTCTCTCATTCTTTCAGCCAAAAATATTTGAGCCCTTGCTTTGTGCCAAGCTTCAAGGGTACCAAATTAGCTGATCTGGACTTTGCCCCTGTTGAGACCCTGGGACCCTGGTTGCTGGTCTGTCATCCCTTCCTGCCTTTGCTTCCTTCACATCCAATGTTGAACCTCAACTGGCAGCCACAGGCCCTTCCGCCTCATCCTTCCTGCTAACCCCGTCCCTCCTGGGCCGGCCAACCAGCTGCTTCCGTAGAACTAACATTGGGCTTCTGCTACTAGGGAAAAAAGGTCAGCATGTCTGCATTTGCACTAGAGCATGCACTTAGTCTTTGCCCACATCCTTTTCCTGTCTGCCTGGGCATTCTCTCTCCCTTTCCTCAGAGCGGCTGCTCCAGGCCCCCAGACTTCCAGAAGCTGGAAGCCAGATCCTCTCCACCTCCTCCCTGAACAGGCAAGCTTCTTTCTCCACAGTCTGCATGCACTTCTCTACTTCCTGCCTCTAGCCTCTCCTCAACCTTCTGCCTCTGGCCTCCCTCCCCATACTGAATGAATAGCCCTCCATTGTATTTCCACTGCCACCGTCCTTGCTAAATGAAGTGACCTCTCAGCCGGTCACCTGCTTCCCCTGCACATCACTAGTCCTCCCACACTTCCTTTTTGATGTCTTGCTGGGAACTTTTCAGTGCCTTCCCCACCACACACCAAATAAGGTGCCTGATTCTGTTCTGGTAATCAGGCCCCACAAGACCTCACTCTGATCGTTCCTCAGTTTTTATCTTTCTTCCACTTCTCTTAGGAAGCCCTCCTTTATGGACCACCTGAGTCATGTTCCATCCCATGCCCCTGGGTTCAAAGTCGTTGGACATAAGAAAATTGCTAACACTCAGCTATTTTAACCTACAAAAATGGTGATTTCTGAGGGCTCAACCTAAGGTAATACCCATCTAGAGGGTTGAGAATTAATGTGCACAAAGTGTGAACTCAGTGGCTGCATCTCAAAGGTGTTACCTACAGACTGGGTATGGTGACACACACCTGTAATCATAGCACTCAGGAGGCTGAGGAAGGAGGATCATGAGTTCCAACCCAGCTTGGGCTACATAGTGAGGACCTGTCTGATTAAAAAAAAAAAAAAAAAAAAAAAAAGGTGTTGCCCTGCTCCCACTCTGGACTGGCATCCTGTAAGTACTCAGCGGATGCCCTGGGGATGGCCACATCCCTAGTCCCATGGGCCTTTCTTACTAGGCTCTGGAGGTCACAGCTGTGCCTCTCAGCCCTGCCCCCTGGACCCAAGCCCTCTGTCCGCAGGGCTGAACCTCACGGAGAAAATCAAGAAGATCAAGATTGTCTTCACCCCCACCATCTGCAAGCAGACCTGTGCCCGTGGGCGCTGTGCCAACAGCTGTGAGTGGGGCGACACCACCACCCTGTACAGCCAGGGTGGCCATGGACATGACCCCAAGTCTGGCTTCCGCATCTGTGAGTCCCTTTCCCCACAAATGCTTCCTGGATGGTCCTGGGAGTTGGGGTGGCTGGAGGGACAGGCCTGCCCTGGACTGGAGCCCAGCTCCTCTGTAGGAAGGAAGCCTTCCCCTGCTCCTGTCCCGAACCACGCGGAGAGCTGAGTCATCTCCCAGGCCTGTCACAGCCTGGTTGTGTGACTCAGGCAAGTCACACACTTCTCTGAATCTAAGTTGCATGCACTGAGAAGTGAAGGGGAGTTAATGATGCCACTGCCCTGTGTTCTAGGTCATTGTGGGGGCCAGGGAGAGACATGAAAGGGGTTTTTAAAAGGGCCAGGGCTAATTATTATCTGCCCTCCTTCACTCCAGAGCCTCATGGGAAGTCCCTGCCTTTCAGGGGGTGCTGGGCCCTGCAGGCCACCCACATTTGGGTGCTTCTCTATTGTCACTGGCTGGCCACATGGTGGGTACTGCTGTTCTCCCACCGTTGGTCACCTTGGTTGATGTTGTAGATTTCTGCCAGATCCCCTGCCTGAACGGAGGCCGCTGCATTGGGCGGGATGAGTGCTGGTGCCCCAGCAACTCCACTGGGAAGTTCTGCCACCTGCCTGCTCCGCAGCCAGACAGGCAGCCTCCCAAGGGAGGCTCCCGCCAGAGGGCCCTGCTGGAAGGCCCCTTGCAGCAGTCCACCTTCACGCTGCCGCTCTCCAACCAGCTTGGTGAGTGCTGCCAGGCAGGGTGGGTACTGTCACCTCCTGTGCTGGGTGGGGACAAGGAAGCATCTCCCACCCTGCCTTCAAGGAAAACGTCCTTCTTCTCCTCCACCGTCAGGCTCCATTCTGTCCCCTGAGCTTCTCTTTCCCCTTCCAGCTCAATGGCTTAACATGTTTTTGCCTTGCCCTGTGCTGGAAAAGACAAAGCAGTGTAAGGGCACCATCCCGCCCTCAGGTGCCTATGGTCCTGGGCATACAGATTTCAACACAAAATACAGCATCGCATTTTCCCTGTCTTCCATCAGTAAATGGCAGATTAAGGATACAAAAAAAGAATTACAGGGGCCGGTGAGATGGCTCAGTGGCGTAAGCGCCTGCCTGGCAAGCGCGAGGGCCCGAGTTCGACTCCCGGAACCCACATACGAAAAAAGGGCCGGTGATATCGTTCAGCGGCACGGGCACCTGCTGGCACGCGAGGTCCTGAGGTCGACCCCCGGTACCCACAAAAAAAAAAAAAAAAAAAAAGAATTACAGTATGCTATAGGAGGCAAGGGGTGGAGAGGCCTCCAGACCTGGGGTGCTCTGTGATGCTATGTGGAAAGGATGACCTTCCACTAGCCTGTGACCAGCAGGAAGCATTTGGTTCAGTAGAGGGAGGAAGGGCACGAGCAAGAGCTTCTAGGTGGAGTGAGGCAGGGGTCAGTGGCTGGAGCTCAGGGCTGTGCAGGAGCACGGGTGGAGGTGGAATCAGGAAGGGAATTTAAAACTTGCATCTGAGGGTCCTTCAGTGAAGCAGAAGCAGTCTGCCCTTCATCCTTCCCTCAAGGGAGAATTGTTCTGGGGTTCCAAGTAGCCAAGAAATGGAAGGGGAGTTTTGCAGAGACACCCAGCCTGCCTGGCCCAGGGCTATGGGTGCTCTTTGTTGGGGGGATAATGAGGTGGGGTCCTGTTTCCTGGCTCTGACCCCAGCCCCCTGTGCCCAGCTTCCGTGAACCCCTCCTTGGTGAAAGTGCACATCCACCACCCGCCTGAGGCCTCTGTGCAGATCCACCAGGTGGCACGGGTGCGGAGCGAGGCTGATGGGGCCCTAGAAGAGAACAGCGTGGAGACCAGAGCCCCGCCCCGGCCCCCCGCCAGCCCCCGACACAGCCACTGGGACAGCAACAGCATCCCTGCTCGATCTGGAGAGCCCCCTCAGGCACCACCCCAAGTGGCGTCCAGGCGTCAGGGACTGCTGGGCCGGTGTTACCTGAGCGCTGTGAATGGACAGGTGAGAGGGCAGTGCCTGCCTTGCCCTGGAGGCTTCCAGAACAGCCATCACCCTGCCCTGCCTTCTCCTGTCTCTCCTGCTTGTTCTTGTGGAGTGTGTCTGCAGTCTCCCTTTTCCCAGGGCACAGAAGTGCCTGAGTGTAGAAAGGCTGGGCCTCCTCCTACCCTGGCCCAACTTGGTACCTATGGTGCCAAGCAGGCAGAAGAGGACCAAGGAAGTCCCTCTGCAGAGAAGCTGTCACCAGCATCCCCAGGCAAAGACAGCCTAGATGTTTGGCCCCAGGAAACCCTGGGCTCTCTGAAAGCTGAGTAGGACCATTAACGTCTGGTGAGGAGTTTGGTCTCCAGTCTCAGCGAGGGTCATGAAGATGTGGACTTAGTGAATGCAGGTTGCACCTTAAAGGCCTGGTGGTACCAAGGTGAGAGATGCTCCATTTCCCCCTGGAGGTATCCTCAGCTTTTGATGGGAGATCCAGTTGTGCACCCAAGAATAGGGCTGAGACCAGACTCGGGTGGCTGAGACCAGTCTTTTCTTAAGGCTGCAGTTTGGGGTTTCTGAGGTCAGGGGATCTGAGGAGGTGGATAACCAAGGGGTAAGGACTGGAGTCCCAGATCCTTCCTGGCCTTCAATCTGTGACGTCCCCAAGACTGGGGCCCCACTCATTGGGGGGGTCCTCACGCTTGACTTCCCCGGAGGTTGATGGAGGAAAGCACATCCTTTGGGACTCTTTGTGCAGGGTGGCAGTTTGCAGACCTCCACAGGGTAGATTGTGCGTCTGGATTGTGCCTCCCTCCAATGCGAGGTTGGGCCTGGCAGATCGGACCACAGCTTTCTCCGCCTCCTTCCAGTGCGTTGGCTGAGCCCTTCTCCCCTGCCTTGGGGGCATCCTCTGGCAGAAGGGGAGAGGGCTATATTCTCTGTCCTGGGCTTTCATGGGACATCTCTGTACACGGCAAGGGAGGGAAGTGGGGGGTGTCACAGGTGTCCATGGCTTCTTTTCCAGTGTGCCAACCCCCTGCTGGAGCTGACTGCTCAGGAGGACTGTTGCAGCGGTGTGGGAGCCTTCTGGGGGGTGACCTCATGTGCCCCATGTCCACTGAGACCAGGTGCGTGCTGGTGTCAAGGTCCAGGGTGGTGGGGAAGCTCTCCCAGGGCCTTACCCCTGCGGGACACGCCCTCCACCCCACCCCATCTCAGGGTTTTACAGGCCAGGCAGGGGGAACAGGCAGGTAAGTGTGCGGGCCTTCCAGATAGGCCTTGACGGAGCCTCTGGCTGGCAAACCAGGCCTGACAGCTCAGCCAGCCCAGCCCTTCTGCCCAGCTGCCTGGCCCACTGCTCTGACTGCCTGCCTGTGAAGGGCCACTCCTTCTTCAGTAGATTCTAGGGTTCTTGTCTTGTGCTGGGCCCCTGCACCCTCCTCTCCCACATACACCCCTGCCCAGGCACCAGAGGTCTGGATTGGTGATTTGGTGTTTCCCTCTTTCTCTCCCTGAAGGACCCCAGGCCTCCTCCTCACCTCCTCGCCTCCTGTTCCTGCCTCCCAGGCTCTGAACCAGGGTAAACTGGTTGTCCCAGTGTCTTCAGCCTTGGGGTGTGAGAACCCCAGCTCCCTGCCTTCCTTTGGATGGTAGGGAAAACCCAACATTCATTCATTCATTCATTCATGCAGCAAATACTCCTCAGTCCCTCATGTATGTCAAGCACTGAGGATTCGGGAGCTAGCAAAATGCCTATTAGTGCTGATCTCAAAGGCCTGGTCTGACATCTGGGTACCTCTTTGGCTTCTGCCTCCTTAGCTTGTCTTCCCCTCCAGGCCTCATTCCTGGGCCTGAGCCTGGGCCTGGACCTGGGCCTGGGCCTGGTGTGTATTTCTTTTGCTAGTCAGCAGTCAGCTTGGTGAGTTGGTTTAGTGGGGGGCCTGGAGCAGAGCCCAAAGGTGGGCGGGACAGGGCTGTTCCCAGCATCAGACTTAGCAGTGGGGCAGTGACTACAGTTTCCAAACTAAAAATAAGTGCAGACAGCTTCACGGTGTGATAGAATTTTTAGGGAGGCAGCAAAGCATAGCAGTTAACTCCCAGGCTTGAGCATCTGACACATGCCAGGTCCCAATCCCTACCCTGCCCACTGACCTCTCTGCCTAGATGCTGGCTGAAGTGAGATGATGTACCTGCTTAGCACTAGGTTAGAACGTGGTGGCAATTATAACTAGTCCTCCATGTCTGCGGGTTCTGTGTCTGTAGTTTCAATCAACTGTGGGTCAAAAATATTCAGGGGGAATATCCTAGAAAGTTCTGAAAAGTAAAACTTAAATTTGCCTTGCAGTGAGCATCATGCTAAATCCACACAAATGAAAGATGTGTAGTCATGTACTTTTATACCTTTCTGCTGCTTCCTAGATCCTCAGTCTGTCTCCAACATTCAGTGGGGCACTGTTCACTTCATAGCTCATTTTAGGCCTATGATGGCTGCCTCAGTACTGAACATGTTTACGGAACAAACTTTTTTCTTGTCATAATTCCCTGAAGAATACTGTGTAACACCTATTTACATAGAGTTTACATAATATTAGATATTTTAAGAAATGTAAGGATGACCTAAAATATACAGCAGGATTTGCATAGATTATATGCAAGCACTGTGCCAGTTTACATAGCTTAGGATTGGATTTGAATATCTGGATTTTGATAACTGTTAGGGTTCTGGAATCAGTTCCTTATGGATACTGAGGGATGATTATACCATTATTATCATCATTATTATTAGAAGGTGTATTAGCACCTTTCCATTGCTGGGACAAAATTCCCGACATACACAATTTAAAGGAGGAAAGATTTATATTGGCTCACAGTTTCAGAGGTTTCAGTCCATGGTCGGCTGGCTTCAAGGCAGATACATCATGTTGTAAGGATGTGGCAAAGGAGAAAGCTGCTCACCTCATGGCAGCCAGGAAGAAGAGAGGGTTGGAAGAAGTCTAAGGAAAGATGTGTCCTTCAGAGGCACAGTCCCAGTGACCCACTTCCTTCAAATAGATTCCACCTCCTAAGAGCACACTCAGCTGTGGAGTCATCAATGGATGGATCCATTGATGAGGTTAGCACCCCAGGATCTAATCACCTTCCAAAAGCCCCACATGAGCCTTTTGGGGGGACATTTTGGATCCAAACCATAATAGAAGGTATCCTCAAGAAAGGGAAAAGAAGTCCAACCTACTGAATCATAGAACTGCTCTGCATCTCACCTGCAGGCCAGAGGTATTTTTGCTACTTTCTTCTTTCCTTGTTTCCCTCCCTCCCTCCTGTCAGGCCAATTCTTGTGACTTCTTTCTATATCCCACATTCTGTTTAGTCAATAAATATTTGCGATGATCAAGGTCAACTTCAAGTGGCCATGATATGTACACAGTGGTGAACGAGGTAAAAACAGTGCCTCTTTTCTCCAGGCTTACAATCTAGTGAATACCACAGACAGTTGGTGGGCATCAGAAATAAGGAAGCAGTACAGCAACTGGTCAAGTGCTGAGTGCTGTGGGGACAAAGACAGTGTAACTAGGCCACTCACAGGTCCTGGAACACCTTTTTGTAAATGAGGAAAAGGTGTCCCTTCCATTTGTTCAGGACCATCTTCACAGGCATATAAATCTAGGATGCCAAAGATTGCCTTCAATGTGGTGCTTTTTTGCTATACATCTGTACATGGTAAGGAAAGGAGCCCTAGTTTTATGGTGTTTGGTTTGGTTTGGTTTGGTTTGGTCTTTTTGAGACAGGGTTTCACTATGCAGTTCAGGCTGGACTTGAAATCACTTTGTAGCCCAGGCTGTCCTCCAACTTGCAGCAATCCTCCTGCCTCAGCCTCCTGAGTGCTGAGATTACAGGTGTGCACCACCATGCCCAGTTTGAGCCCTAGTTTAAACTGGTGGGTTACACCTCCTTCGTGGAGGTTATATCCAGGATGAGATCTGAAGAACGATTAGGGGACAGGGCAAAGAGGTGGGGAAGAGTTTAACAACCTGAGGAAATTGCAGATGCAGGTGAGAACAAGAAAGCGAGCAACATTTCCTAAAGCAGAATGTGTCTGTTGCTGGCCCTGCCCAGCCCTGGCCTTCCTGAAGAAACACAGGCATATCTGAAGGTTCAGGTGGGGTCAGGACTCCCAACCCCTTTCTTTAGGCCTGGTCTTGTTCCCAAGAGCTGCCTCAGGCAAACAGGGCCTATCGGCCCACCTTGGGCTGCTGCTGGCCAAGGTGCTGACCTGCCCAGGAACCTTCTGGCCCGGCAGGGTATCCTAGGAGGAAGCATTGATATCATCCCATTGGTGATTCCATAGCAGCCTGAGGATCTCCTCCTTGCTGTCTTGGGCCTGGGTGCTGCCATGGTGTTGCTTCTGGAGTCTGAGAATATATGTAGAGGGGAAGAGTGGGCCCAGCTGCCGAAGGCTGGGGCTGGCAAAGGAATAGACTGGTAACCATGGCTGAGAAACAGAGATCTGGAAGGGGCCCCCAAAATCCTGCTTCATTGCTGGCTTCCACTCAGCAGGATCCTGAGCCTTTGAGATGCGGCCTGCTGGGTGGGAGACAGCACTTAGGGTCCTGCAGGGCTGGTTTTTCCTCTTCAGTTCACTAGAATACCTTGACAGTGATGTTAGTGAGCAGAGCCTGTCAGGCGATACTGGAATGAGAACCAGAGTAACCCTGAATTCATTTCTATGTCAAACCCACTGCTTATAGAGTCTAAGTAGGACCACAGGGATCTGCCATCCAGGGTGTGGCAGCCCCTCAGGGATCCAGAGGTACAGGCTGTGAGCCCCACAGCTGTGGTCAGTGAAAGATCTAGGCCTTCACCCTTCAGCCAGGGCTGGTGGGCACAGTGGCCATGTCCCCAGACCTCAGAATCAATTCTGAATATTGTGAGACCTCACTTGAGAGAGTGGGGTACAGAAGAGAAGGCTAAACCCTGCACTTCAGGGGCTGCCCACTGCCAACCAGCCCCATTTCTGTCCTAGCTGTGAGCCAGCCTCGTGAGCTCAGCCCACTGGTGACCAAGGACCTTGCTCCTGGCAGAGTGGGCTAACTCTGTCCAGGTGGGCTCTGGGGCCCAGGGTAGTGGGCATGTTGCTGTGGGTCAGGTGCCCCATGTGTGTGTAAGTGCAGAATACCAACTGCACCCACACACCCCTAAAGCTCAGTCCTGCCGTCCCACCCGGCCATCTCCCAGCTGGGGGTCTCCCCCTCCCCTCCCTTCCCCTGCCTACTGTATTCAGCACAGCTCAGCAAGCTGGGCACCAGGGTACAGAGCCTGGAATGCACAGCATTCCAGCACGCTGAGCAAGAAATAACAAAGACCAGGGCAACATAAACATTTAAAATACATGAAAGTGCAGCTGGGCACCGTCTAGAGAAGGGGCAAGACGTTGAGGAAACTTGTTTGTGTTGACCATGTGCCAGACACCTAGCTCCACACCCGAGCCTAGGGCTGGGGGGAGGGGGCGGGCTGCTAAGTAGACATGACAGGAAGCTACTGTGCAAGCATCAGGAGAGGGAGGGACAAGCTGCTGCTGGGGTGGGTTTGGGGATGTTTGGCAGACAGGCAGTATGTCCGGATTCTAGAACATTCTTGGCCCCAAGCGGCTCTGCCTCTATTTCTCCTCTGATGAAATAGGACTATGCCTCTCCAGGAAGGAAGGCTTTGTCATCCTCAGCAAGGTGGTCCGGCAGAATCATGATGGAAACAATAGAGTGTGTAGCCTGGGAACCATGTGACTTTGTGGCTGACTGTCAATTGCCTTCAGTCTTTTGAGGGTCCACGCTGGACTCTCAAAGAGGGTCACTGCAGAATGCTGCTGTCTCTGACACTGGAAAGGGCTACCTCGAAGTGTCAGTTGCGTGGCACAGACAGGCCCCTTTTCTTCCAGGAGACTTCCCCTTCCTCAGGGAGGCAGCTCTAGGAGTCAGTCTAGGCTGCCTGTGGTTCCTCTCCTCTCCCTTTCCTCTGACTGAGAGCTAGCATGTCCCCTTCTGACCTCCTGGGACTTTAGCTGAGCCTGGTCCTTCCTGACCCTTTGGGAGTTATCAAAGGTCCCAGCCCAAAGCCTCTTCAGTGCCCCTGCCAGAGTCTTGGGAAAATGGCTCTCAAAAGCCATTTTGACTGAGGCCACATTTTTAAGTTTCCATATAAGACAGACATCTGAGTCGACTAGAAAGTTGGCCCCTGCCCCATCAGGCTTGGCACTGGCTGTGTCAACCCCAAGGCCCCTTTGCTGGAACAGCTGGGGCTGGCACACGACTTGAGGCCCGCAGTGGTGGGCTCCAGCTGTTTGCCACGAGATCATCTTTCCCTCCGCCTGGCCTGGGATGAGCTCCCTGGAGAACTCGGCCCCTCCCCGTGTCTCTGGGGAGAGCCAGTTCTCTCCCTCTGCCAGTTCAAGGAATTCTGCATCTTTCCCCTCTTAAAACAAGAATGGCCGCCAGCTGCTGAGCCTCTACACTGCCGGCCCGACACCTGGACTGTCTTGCTGAATTTGCACAGATGCAGGCAAGCAAAGGAGAACAGAGCTCAGTGATGGGTGAGGAACGTATCCAAGGACACATGGCCAGGACTCAATCCCAGGATGTCTGATGCTCAGCTGACCCAGCTCTCCCTCTTCATTCTGGGGGCAGAACTCGGGATACCCCCTCTTCATTCTGGGGGCAGAACTCAGGGTACCAGACCGGAATTTCATAGCTGAGAGGGTGCCCATGAGGATTCTAATCAGGAGTAACTCATGCATGAAGGACAATACCCTTCAAGAAAACTAGGTTGAACCAACAGGCAGGTTAGCAGCACACAGAGTAGAGCAGCCCTAAGAGTTAACAGAGACACGGTCAAAGAATTGCCCTAGGCAGAAAAAGGTGGGGTTGTTCCATGTGCTTCTAAAGAAAAAATTTTAAAAAGCCAAAGTGTAGATGTTTCTGGTAAGCAGAGCTTAATTTGAAAGTGAGCACAAGGGACAAATTATTAAAAACTGGAGAGATACTGCAAACATGTACTAATAAAAATTAAAACACAGAACTGAAGGGGGTTGGTCATGGTGGCACATGACTGTGCACTCTGGGAGGCTGAGGCAGGAAAATTGTAAGTTCGAGCTCAGCCTGGACAACTTAATGATTTAGCAAGACCCTGTCTTAAGAAAAAAAAATTTTTTTTAAAGGGCAAAGGCTCTTGGTTCAATTCCCAGTGCAGGAAGAGGAGAAGGAGGAGAAGGAGGGGGAGGAGGGGAAGAGGGAGAAGAAGGAGAAGACGCAAGAAGAGGAGGAGGAAGAAGAGGAGAGGGGAAGAGGAGGAAGAGGAGAAAGGGGAGGGGGAAGGAAGAAAATGGGTCCCAGCCATAAAATGTGTTGTGCCTAGAAGTACTAAGCTCCCCATCGCAAGAGGTATACCTACTAAGAACAGGTTTATCAAAGGATTTGGGAAAGATAGATTTATTTTTGAGGGGATGAGGGTTTACATATATGTTTGAGGATTTACTTGAAACTCTCAACAGAAAGAAAGCTTTGCTTTGCTTTGGTCCTGACCTGAGCCATGAGGAATGTTCTAGGTGTGGCTGTGAGACTCCAGCCCCTGGGGAGGGTGAGTGTGAGGGTGATGTGGAACAGAGCCTTAGGGCAAGTCACAGCAGCAATGTCATTATTGTCATGTTGCCACCAGTAACCACTGTTTATTCCAAGCACTTAAAAGTGCTCTACCACACTAAGAGTTCTCACTGTGTTTCTCATTAATGATGTCTCTAGGCATTGGGTGCTACTGTGCCCATTCCACAGATACGAAAGTCGAGCCTGGAACCCTAGGTCTGTCTGATTCCAGGCCTTTCTTTAAGCCTCTCTGTAGAGCTGCCTATGCACTGGCTTGAGCGTTTGCTAAACCAGAGGACCCCAGCTTGGGGGACAGCTGCACTGGGTGGGGCTCCTGTCCTCTGGGACTCTAGGCGACACAGCCAGTCCCCTGCCCTGGATAGATGGGATTTTCAGAATTTCAGTAAAGCAGTGTCCCTGTGGCTGGGCGGTGCTCTGAGAACTGCTTCCAAGGGACCGGAAACCTCCTGGGAATTGGGTCCCAGGCTCAGTTAGCCCCCTCCCTACCCCATGGGGGTGGCATTCACTACACATGGCGTCTCTGGCCTGCAGGGCTCCAGGATGGGCTGGTGCCTGGGTGTGGCTGGGTGGCTCTTGTATGAGCTAGGGGTCTCCCAGGCCCCTCTCCACCTCACTGTGGTGATGTGGGCTCTAGTGCCCCCCCAGGAAGCAGTCAGAGGCTGTCTCGGGTGGAATAACCATCCCTACGGCAGGGAGCCCGTGGCACCTCACCAAGGAGAAACATGAATAATGCATGGTGCTAAAAAGTGATGAGTGTAGTGCTCAGAGTTTTACATGTTTATTTCATGTTTACAATAACGCTGTGAGCAAACACTTGTCATCCCCATTTTACTAATAGGAAACCCAGGCTCAGGTTGAGTAATTTGCCCAAATCCATCCAGCTGGTGTCCACAGACTGATGGTGGAAAGGAGAAAGGAAGGAAAGAATGGAGAGGAGGGGAGGGGAGAGGAGGGGAGGGGAGAAGAAGGGAGGGGAGGGAAGGGAAGGGAAGGGAAGGGAAGGGAAGGGAAGGGAAGGGAAGAACTAAGCCTTAGAAAGAAGGAAGGAAGAACTAAACCTCAGGAAATATCTGCTGGGACTGTGCCAGGCATCGTGCTAGGTTTAGCCTGAAACTCATTGTTTTGGTGACGTTAATTCTCATGACAGTCTTACAAACCGAGTTGCTGTCTGTGCTGTACAGATGAAGTAATTCAGGCTGAAAGAGTGTTAGAATGTGCCCCAGGTCACAGAGCGAGTCGAGTGGAGCCTGGTTCCAGCTGTAGGTCTAGCTGCCCACACCACATGCTCCGTCTGTGGGAGTAGATAGTTCTTTCCACATACCTGTCTAAGGTTGCAAATCAAGGGGCCAAGGCCCCAGCCTGCTCACACATCCCTGTGGCACTCAGCTTGGGCTTATGACCTGAGTGTGGACAACTTAAAGACTTAGCAAGACCGGCCACATCTTCTTGCGGTCATCGCAGGCTGAGATGGGTGGGCTTGTAAACAGTCCTGCGGCCAGACGCGTCTTCACCCTCTCCTCCCCAGCTCTGCTCCTGGAGTCGGGAAAAACTGTCTCCAGTAATTTATTTGCCTTTGCCGAGACCTCCTCGGAGGTAACCAGCAGCTGAGAGGTGGAGTCAGAAGGGCAGGGCAGGCTGCAACCCGGGGTCCTTTGTTCCTTTCCCCATTCTATGAGCAATGGGGATACAGCAGTGGGTGGACAGGACCGAGGTCAAGGGCCAGAGACATGATAAAGCCAAAGCATTTGCCAAGGGCCAGTTGGAATCAACCTGGATTTCAAGGAGTCTGACATCGCAAAATGCTTGTGAAGCATGGAGGGCAGGCATGGGTAACTTTCCTGGTAAGAAAATAATGCTGAATTTTATCCAGAATGTCTCCTCAGGAGCCAGGCTGACTAGAATTGTAATCTCAGGTCTGTCTACCAGCTGGGTGATGTGAGGCACATTTCTTAATTTATCTGTGCCTTAGTTTGCTCATCTGTAAAATGGGAATAAGAAGACAGGTGTGATCATGCATGCCTGTAATCCCACCACTCTGTGAGGCTGAGGCAGGAGGGTTGCAAATTTGAGCCCAATCTGGGCAATTAAAAAACTTAGCAAGACCCTGCCTCAAAATAAAAACTTCAAAAGGGCTACAGATATAGCTCAGCGCAAAGACCCTTGGTTCAATCCCTGGTACTGAAAAAAAAAAAAAAAAAAAAAAAAGGATAAGATTAATAAGTACTCCAGGCACACTCAGCTGTGTTATCTTTGACAAAGGAGCCAAATCCTTTCGCTGGAGGAAAGATAGCCTTTTTAACAAGTGGTGCTAGGAAAACTGGCTGTCCACGTGCCGAAGATTGAACCTAGACCCTTATCACTCACTGTGTACTAAAGTAAAATCAAAATGGATCAAAGATCTAAACATTAAAACAGAAACACTTAATCTACTAGAAGACAAAATAGGTAAAAACTCTTGAAGACATAGGTGTAGGCAAAGACTTTCTGAACAGAACCCCGTTGCACAAGAAATAATGCCAAGAATTAACAAATAGGATCAGATCAAATTAAAAAGCTTCTGCACAGCAAAGGAAACCACCAACAGAGTGAAGAGACAACCTAAAGAATGGGAAAAAAATTTTGCCAGCTACTCCTCAGAGAAAGGACTAATATCTAAAACATATAAAGAACTCAAAAAAATTAGACCCCCAAATTTTAAGACCCAATCAAAAAATGGGCATTTGAATAGACACTTCTCAGATGAAGAAGTACGAGTGGGCAATAAATACATGAAAAAATGTTCAATATCACTGGCCATTCGAGAAATGCAAATTAAAACAACACTGAGATTTCATCTCCAGAAAGAATGGCTATAATCAAGAAATCAACCAATAACAAATGCTGGTGAGGCTTTGGGGCGGGGCGGGGAAGGGCTTAATTTTCTTCATTGTTGGTGGGAGTGTAAACTGGTACAACCACTATGGAAATCAGTATGGCAAGTCTTCAAAAACTAAAAATAGAAATTCCAATTCACCCAGCTATTCCTCTTCTCAGTATCTTCCCAAAACAGTTTAAAGACATCACACCAAAGTGATGTATGCATAGCCATGTTTATAGCAGCACAGTTCGTAATAGCTAATTCTTGGAAGCGACCTATATGTCCATCAACAGATGAATAAGTAAAGAAAATATGGTATTTGTACACAAGTATACTACTTTGCCATAAAGAATAAAGTCATTTAAGTCATTTGTAGGAAAATGGGTGCACCTTGAGACCATAATGTTAAGTGAAGTAAATCAGACACACAAGCTTACATATTGCATGGTTTCTTTTATATGAGAAACTCAATATATAAATAAAGTGCAAAATCAAAGACAGATAATAGGAAAAAAGAAAGAGAGAAAAAAAGTTATTGTAGTCCAGCATGGACAATGTATCTAAAAGTGTACCTTGATTTAGTATAATCATCTTATGGGTTTTATATGTTTTTGGCCTATTAGTCTACTTATTAATCTGTATGTATGATAATTAACTTTGTAAGGACTTATAAAATAAATAAATGAATCTGATGCTGGCAAAAAAAGAGAGGTGGAGAGGAAGTGGGGGAAAAAATAATTAAGATGTGTTATGTATATGTACTAATTCCCTACAATGAATGTAATCATTATGTATTGCAAATAAAAATTAAAAATTAAAAAAGGACTAATAACTACCTCCAAAGGCTGAGATGAGGATTAAATAAGTTAATATATTTGTAAAACCTATATAAAAGGGCCTGGTCTGTAGTAAGTGCTATTTGGTACCAAATCCAGGTCCTGAAGGTCATCCCATAGAAAAACTAATGTCCAAGAGACAAGTGTTGAGGAGAAAGAAAGACCTTTATTCAGTGGCCAAAGAATGGAGACATGGGAGCTCTGCTCACAAATCAACTTGTCAACTCCAAGAAGTTGAGGGGTTACAGATAAAAGATAGGAATAGGAAGGAGAGACATAGGCTAATAAATGGGAGGAATGTTCATGTCTTTTCTGGAACAGGTGGAGATTTTCCAGGATTCAGGTGCCACCTCTTTCTGCTCCTTTCATGGCCTGGTGTTTCTGGTCATGGCAGCTGGTAGATGTCTTTAGTCTTGAAGGGGAAAGAGAGGGTAGGCAAATCTAGGTCAAGTTAACCCTTTATCTTAGTTCTGGACAAAAGGTTTCCCAAATGCTCAACACGTCTACATGCAGAGCCAAGAAGAATCTGATCCAAAGGCTAAAGCAGCAAAAGACAGAGCCAATATGAAAGCAGCTATGCCGAGCCTTTCCATCCTGCCCAAGATTGGCTGGTCCAAGGGAAGAGCCTGTGCCTTCAGCAAATGCAGGTTTCAGTTCCAGAAAAGTAACCTAGACACCTGCTCTCGTCACATCCTCGCATCAGAGGTGCTATCTATAGCAGAGCTGTTGGGAGATTAATGATGTATTGACCAGCTGTGTGACCTCTGAAATTAGTGATTTTAAAGTCCATTTAGAGCAAGTGATGCTAGAGGGTTAAAAAAAAAAGTTTTTCCTTGGTAACAATTTCAATTTTTGCTATTATTATTTGTTTCCATTTGGACAAAGTGCCCATACTACTACTGATGCTGGGCTTGGCACTGGAGATATAACAAGGACGAAGAAGACAAGGTCACTGCCCTCACATAGCTTACCCTTTGGTGGGGAGATGGGGAAGCAGCCACACAGTCACAACCCAGCATGTTAAACACTATGACCAGGAAGGCCAACACATGCTGGGAGCACAGGAGAGGGGAACCTGCCCCTCCCCCTCCCACATCACTGTGAATCAGACAGCTCAGGGCTGGTGAATTCTCACCCCAGACCATGGCTTTGTCTAAACTTCTGCTTGCTTTCTCCCAAAGGGGATCAGCTCGCTGATTTTTCTGAATTGGATGCTAGACTTGATCTTATAGGAACTGGGAACCATCCCCATTTCACTGCTTGTAGCAGTGTGAGCAGAGGCACTGACAACCCTAATTTGAGATAGAGCTTGTTGGTAAAAATGGCATCTACCAGACAGTGGCTTTTGGTTATTTCTCTCTGGAGGCTTGTCTTGACAAAGCATTGCCCATCCAAACCTTTCTCTTCAGCCCAGGCGGAGCACAGAGTCCTCTTCCAAAGGGAGGGAATCACTATAGCAAAACCACATGTTGCCATGTTGTGGAGGTGCATGGCTGTGACCCCAGCTACTAGGGAGGGTGAGGCAGGAGGACTGCAAGTTCAAGGCCAGCCTGGGCAACTTAGTGAGATCTTGTCTGTAAGTGTGTAAATAAATAAATAGGGTGAGGTATAACTCCTTGGGTTCAGTCAATCCCCAGTAGTACAAAAAGAAAGAAAAGGCAAAAGGAAAGAGAAAAGAAAAGAAAAGAAAAAGAAAAAGCACATTTCCAGACTAAGAAATGTAGTTGTGAGCTCTCAGCTTAATTCATTGTTCTGGTTCTCCCAGTTTTTTGCAGGTGCCGGTAGCTGGTTCCCCTCTCACTCCCAGCTCTATCCAAGTTCTCTGCCATTCCTCTTTCCATCACTGAAGAAGCAAAGACATTTTGCCTAACTTCTGCTACTTCTTGACATCTGTAGAGGTGATGCCACCCTGCCTGCTGGCTCATCCTAATCTCCTTGACTTCTCTCTGTCCTTTCTGTCTGTCTCTCTGTGCCTCTCTCTCCCTCCTTCTGTATGTGTGTGTGTGTGTGTGTGTGTTAGCTAGGGGCAGTAGAGTGGAGTGGAAAGGACATGGCTTTCATGGCCAGAGGCCTGGATTCAACCCTGACTCAGCTCCAGCCAGCTTCTTTACCTAGGCAAGTTCCTTAACCTCTCTAGGCCTTGCTTTCCTAATCTGTAAAATGGAGATAAGGAATGCTGCCTTCAAGAATTAGTGTTGTGAGAAACAGGCAGGATAAATGCCTCAGAGCCTTGCAACTCTGAAGCAGTGTGCAATGTCAATTTGCTATCACTCTTTAGCCCTTGGGCAACTGCCCTGCATTTTTCTTTCCCTCCTTCTGCTCTTCATAATGTACATGGGTTGCATCTAATCAGCCCATTTTCTGAATCTCTCAGACAGTGTCCCCTCTTTCCTCCCTTCTCTCCATCCTCAGTTCAGACCCCAGGCCAGGGGCACAAATGCTTGTCTCAACCTCAGTGCGCTCAGAGTCCACCTTCACCTCCATAAGAGGGGCCTGATAGGCCAGAGCCTCGTCTCCACAGTGGACCGTGCAAACCCGGAGTGAGACAGGCCACAGCAGGAAAAGTATTAGGACTTCGATTTACATTTTTTAATACTAAAGAATATGAAGCTTTATGAGTGTATGCCCCACTTGATCTGTCTGTATGTCAGACTGTCTGTCACATGTATTGTTTGGCATGTGACAGTGTCCTCAGGGAAGGGGAGGGTCCAGGAGGCTGTGGCACCTCCTCGTGTCTTTGTCATATTACAACATAGTGTGGTTCACAGTGCTCAGTGTAGTGGACTTTTACATTGTCTGTTGTTAATGAAACTGACCCTCACAGAGCAGAGATATGACTAAAAATCTCTGGCAAATAAATTGTGGATTCCAAACTACTAATAACACAATTGTAAGCAATCATGAAAATGTAATGCTGATAATTCTCCTGAGGACAGACCTCTAACATGTCACGGGTCATGTTGCAAGGTGAAAACAATGAAAACCTGTCAGATGGGACACAAAATATACCCAAGAGCCAAACGATCAAGAAAACTTTGTGAAATATAGATGGGTACCTGGTATCATTGATAATAAACCTGGCCTTAAGTGTTCACAGTACCCAGAGAGAGCGGCTTCTGATAGAATAAAACCTGGAGT
Source organism: Erethizon dorsatum (assembly GCA_028451465.1). NCBI lineage: Eukaryota > Metazoa > Chordata > Mammalia > Rodentia > Erethizontidae > Erethizon > Erethizon dorsatum. The sequence continues at coordinate 106,386,747 of CM051828.1, read as the reverse complement.
GATTAGACATTTACAAACACTAAGACACCAAACTTGGCCGTATGATTGGATGAGAGCAGATAGTTTTCTAACATGTCTCTTAGTATTAGCAAGAATCTATTTCAACACTAAATCACGTGAAGAATAGCTGTTTTTGTAAACCACTAAAGAAAGGAAGAACCTGAGAAGATGCATTCTCACAGTAAATTACTTCTTGGATAAAAATAAACTTTGCCAGTGACTGTGGAAGGGCAGCCAGTGACACTGCACTGGAATAAAAGGCACTGGAGTAAGGAGATCGGGATCCCTTCACCATAGCAACCTCACAGACCTTGTCTCAAAAGTTAAACATTTTAAAAGGGATAGGTATGTAGCTCAGTGCAAAGGCCCTGGGTTTAATCCCAGTACCACCAAAAAGAAAAAAAGAAAGAAAGAAAGTGAGTAAAAAGAAAAAGAAATACATTACGGAATGGCTAAATCAAACTAATTAGTATGTGTATTACCTTGCATGTAATGTAATAGTTAATTAGCTCAATTTTTTGTATCAATTTTTTGTGTGCTTTTTTTTATGGTGCATACACTTACAAATCTACCCTCTTAGTGATTTTCAAATATATAGTACACTATTATTCCTCACAGTCATGTTATATAATAAGTCCCTTGAACTTAGTCCTCCTGTCTAACTGAACTTTGCCTCCTTTGACCAAGATCTCCCCAACCTCCAGCCCCAGCCCTGGGTAACCATCGCATCCTCTGTTTCTGTGGATTCTCCTTTGTCAGAGCCCACATAGAAATGAGATCATGTTGCATTTGTCTTTCTGTTTCTAGCTTATTGTACTCAAGATCGTTTATAATAAAAGCAAGGTGAACTGAGAGGAGCCTGCTGAGGGCCAGGTGGTGCAGCTGCCCAGGGTGATGGCTTGGGGGACAGGAGGCTCAGAGCTGCTAAGCAGGCTGGATATCCACATGCACCCCACTTCCCAGCATGGGTACCACAGGAGCCCTAGGGTCCTCCAGTGAGACCCTTCTGTATCTTCATTCCTCAGCCTCCTCGGTGATTGAAGATGGCCAGCTGGACTGTCCCCTGGGGTACAGGAGACTGAATGTCAGTCACTGCCAAGGTAAGGACTACCTGGTAGAGCTGGGCTTGGGAAGGGGACATGAAGAGGCCTGCTGATGCAGAGGTAACACCGCCCCCAGAAAAGAGGAGCATCTGTCACTGCCTGGAGGCCTCCACTGGGCACCTCTGAGCCCCAGCATGGGGAGCTGTCAGAGCTGCTGTTTCCAGGGGCTAAGAAAGTCAGGGACTTGTTTGAGAGTGGTGGAGTGAGCCAAGGAAGCCAACCCCCTCTTCCTCCCCTTCTTCGCCTGCCACTACTCAGAGCATGGCTAAGTGCTTCTTAGGGCTGTCCTGTGTCCAAAGGTGTCAACCCCACCCTCACACATCTACGCACTTCGGAGGCAGGTCTGGTCTCCCTGAAATGGGAGGAATTTCCACCAAGGCAGGAGATCAAGTCAGCCTGAGCTGGTATGGACCTCTGTGGGCTTTTCCCAACAGAGTAGCTGCTAGTGCCTTCCTCCCACCTGCCTCAACACACAGCTAGAAAGGGGCAAGCAGTGGGGTGCAGGTGGCGGGGATGGGGTGCCATGAAGCCCAACCCCCATCCTGGCCTTGCTGGCCTGGCTAATGGCTCTGGACCAGCTGAAGTTGGGGTGGTCTGCCTTAGAGAGGCCATAGAGGGGCCAGGCCCAGGACATCTTGTGGCAAAGGGAAAAGAAGGAGCTTGATGATGGTTTTGTCACCATGGTGACATGGTTAAGGGGGGTGAGGTGGAACCACTTCACTGAAGGGCAGCTGCTGCCACTGAGCAGACACAGGAGCCCTCGTGGACTGAGGGCCTATGGTATGAGCAGAGGCCTCCTGCTGGTAAGGGGCTCCTGGGGCTGGCAGGGCCAGCGAGGAGCTGAGACAGCTTCCTTTCCAAGAGCTTTGATGAGCTGACTGATAGATGTCTGCATGACTTGCTTTGGGGGAAGCTGGCTTGGAGACAGGTATTGCCCCAGATAGCCACCTGGTACCCTCCCCAGATGTTTCTTCAGGAGAGAGGAGCCTGAAGAAGCCTATGTGGCTGCCTCTCTACCTGTGGAGTATTAGGCCATTGAAGGGATTTCTGACCTGTGGATAAGAAAAGGTGCTTGGACAGGGCAAAAGGGCGGGCCTCTGGCCCAGACTAGCCAGGGTCAGACTCTGTGGGCTGAGGACCAGGTAAGCAATGGGTGTGGGGGAGATCTCTATTTTTGCCTCCACTGGGCTCAAGGGTGTACGCTGCCTGCCAAGGGAGGGGGTGCACCAGGCTCTGCAGACATGCCCTCCTAGTCCACCTTGCTGACCCCACTCCTCCCTTCCCCAGCACTGCCCCAGCCTCTGCTTCCAGTCCCTGCAGACCCGTGCTCCCAGGTCTTGGGCCCTGCAGAGGGGCTCAGGAGCCTCTTGAAAAAAGCTAAATAGAAGGGACTTGGCTGCCCATTCATCACCCTCCAACCCAGTTGGACCCCTTTGGCCATTTCTTCTGTTTGCATGCTATTTGTCAGAGCCGCCAGAGCTAAGTGACTCTGGGCAAGATACTCCTGGAGCCTCAGTTTCTTCTTCTATAAAATGAGGATACGTGGACCTACTTGCTAAAATAGTTTGTGAGAATTAAATGGGTATGGTATGTTAGATACCCAGCACGTATGCTAACTGTGCACCACACGACAGGTACTCTCTGAACCTTAGCTCTTACTCATAGGGTCATTGTTACATGCCAGTCATGGGATCAAGTGGTTTGCAATTTTTCTCATTTACTATCTTTATTCCCATCTTAAAAATGAGGAAACTAGGGCCGGTGAGATGGCTCAGCGGCTTAAGCGCCTGCCTGGCAAGCGCGAGGGCCCGAGTTCGACTCCCGGATCCCACATACGAAAAAGGGGCCGGTGATATCGCTCAGCGGCACGGGCGCCTGCTGGCGCGCGAGGTCCTGAGGTCGACCCCCCGGAACCCACAAAAAAAAAAAAAAAAAAAAAATGAGGAAACTGAGGCACCAAGAAAGGGAGCATACTTAGTAAACAGCAGCTCTCTCTGTTTCTTGTCATTCTCTTTGGAGAAAGTTTTCAGAGGTCCCTGCACAGCCCCTTCCTGCCATCAGACCTCAGTGGGGTGGGCACTTGTCATCTTCTCTGCCCCGTAGATATCAATGAGTGCCTGATCGTGGGCATGTGCAAGGACTTGGAGTGCGTGAACACCAGAGGCAGCTACCTGTGCACATGCAGACCGGGCCTAATGCTGGATCCATCACGGAGCCGCTGTGTATGTGAGTGCTGATGGGGACCAGATGTGGTGACACCTTTCAGTTCCCAGGCCAGCTCCAGAGCATTAAATTAGCCCATGCCTAGGACCAGTGTCCCCTACTCCACCTGGAGTTAGGACAGTGTACTAAACTGATCCCCTCTTCCTGCTGAAACAGGCAGTTGCTCCTTCCTTTTCTACTCCAGGCTTTCCTTCTGGGGCTAGGCAGTTAGAGTTTGTGTTTCCTATCTTCTGTTGTTGTTGTTGTTGTTTGTTTGTTTGTTTGTTTTTCCCTCTGATGGTTTCTGTCACATTTGCCGCCCTGTTGACTTTGGGGATGTATGTGTTGCCTTGCTGTAGTGCTGGTCTGAACTCTGGCTGCCCTTTCCAGTGCCTGAACTTAGTGGCCTGGTCATGTGGCCATTAACTGCCCTTTCTTGAAGGGACATTCATAGCTCAGTGGCACTGCTTCCTCATCCCAGAGCTCTCCTGTAATCCCACAGTACCTTCTGAGTGTGTCTCCATGCCCAGGAACACACGCGCGTCATGAGTCATGAGCATTAGCGTTGGAGGAGTGTGAGGCAGTATACCCCAGCAGCCGTTTCCAGTGACCTTTGTGGTTTCCAGCTGGAAGAGGCCAGGCTGGCAGGCCCCAGATGGCAGAGCAGATGCCATGCCCAGATGGGATTTTCCTTGGGCAGGAAGACCTGACCAGAGTTGAACAAAACCAGTCCTGACCGGCCTCTGGGGCACGGCCACCTCCAGCTCAGCAGAGCTCCCTGTGGTGGGCCAAGCCCTCAGTCTGCAAACCGCCTGGTACTGAGTCTGGGGAGGCCGTGGGGAGAAAGAAGACTGGTGCCACCCAGAGGAATGCACCTCAGGGGAAGGAAGACTGAACCCAGTGTCTCCAGGCAGAGGAAACAGTAGGAGCCTTAGGGCCCAGTGAGTGAGGGGGCCCAGAATGAGGACAACACAGCAGGCCATGATCAAGCAACCTCCTGGCTGCAGTGACTTGTAATCAAAGCCTTAAGGGGCTTACCACCCACCCTTCCTTCTCCTCCGTGTCACTTAAGATTCCTTTATCAGGCAGGTGTGTTTAAGGCCCTAAGTGACTTTTATTTATTGGTTCCTGGAAGAGACCCTGAATACAAAGATGCTGCGATGGCTCTGGGTGTTCTTTATTTTCTCTGCCTCCCCGGTGTTAGTCCCTCCAGCCTCCTCTGATGATTTGTCTCCCTGTAGGACAGAGGACAGGCATGTTTCTGAGTGTCGCCCTCTCTCCCTGCCACCTGACCAGGACCAGTAGAGCAGTCCGTGGGTGCTGGTTCAGCTTTCTGACATTCCCACCTGGGTGGGATTCAATGGGACAAAGCGCTTCCCTACAGCAGCCCAAGGGAAGTGGTTGCTAGAGGCAGAGATCACACCTGATGATCCAGGGCTCAGGGACCCACCGAGAAGTCACCTGTGTATAGCACGGTGCCCTCTGACAAGGCACGCTCACCTGCCTCACTCTGTTTAATCTCCACGGCATTGTGAAGGCTTATGAGGCAGGAGTCATTGGGTTGCAAGTTGCGGAAACCCAACCGAAACTGCCTTGAGCAAAAACAAATGAATTGATCCAAACAGTTAGGAAGTATAGGGGCAGGTGTGGGCTCCTTGTGGCATCCAGGCAGCCACAGTGCCCTCAGGATGACTCTTGCTGTGTTTCCTGTGTTGGATTCATAGCTTCTTCAAAGATGGCCACCAGATGCCTTAATCCTACATTCTCTCAGTCTTGCCAGCATTGTTGTATTCCACTGTGGCCATTATGCCTAAAGTTCTTGTGCACGTTTTCAGGGCCCCAGACTTCCAGATTGAGACATGGGCCAGGCAAGTCTAAGCACATGCAGCCAGCCACACCTCCATCCATGACCCTCTGTGTGCACTTTCCCCTCCTGCTGGGCTGGCCACAGGCCCATCCCCATATGATGTGTCTATTGCAGCGGACAAGGCTGTCTCCATGCAGCAGGGACTGTGCTACCGGTCACTGGGGCCTGGCACCTGTACCCTGCCTTTGGCCCAGAAGATCACCAAGCAGATATGCTGCTGCAGCCGTGTGGGCAAAGCATGGGGCAGCAAGTGTGAGAAATGCCCCTTGCCTGGCACAGGTAACCCTCTGCCCCCATCCCAGCTCTGTCCATTAAAGGTCTACCTCAAAGCCAGTGGCCATTTTCCCCAGCTTGGTAGATCCCCCTCAAGCCAAAGACTAGTCTTCCCTCCCTGCTCTAGTACTTATCTCAACCTGGGGCTCACTCCCTCATTGTTACCCATTGTTGTCCCCCAGAGGGAGGGAAAGGGGACCCTTGTTTCCTGCAGGAATTGCATCACTCAGCTTGTCCTCTGACTGTTGGCTTTGCAGAGGCCTTCAGGGAGATCTGCCCTGCTGGCCACGGCTACACCTACTCGACCTCAGACATCCGTCTGTCCATGAGGAAAGCTGAGGAGGAGGAATTGGCCAGGCCCTTGAGGGAGCAGGCACAGAAAAGCAGTGGGGCCCTGCCTGGGCCAGGAGAGAGGCAGCCACTGCGGGCAGCCACAGACACCTGGCTGGAGGCTGAGACCATCCCTGACAAGGGTATCTAAGCTGGGGGAGAAAACTGAGTGGTCCCCCTTTCCTCTGAGATTGCAGAGACATGGGGTGTTTGGTCTTAGGATCCCATCTCTGGGGCATTAGGAAGGGCAGCTGGAGCAGCAGCTGGCCTGGCACAACAGAAAGGCCTCACTCCCTTCCTCTCCCATATGGGGTGAAGAGCTGCTCATGTCCAAGGAGGTTGCTTGTGGTATTGTGAGAGGTCAGCAGCAGCCTCACCCCAGCTGGTCAGGCCTTCTGGGGTGGTGCTCGCTGCAAGGCCTGAAGAGCTGGCAGTTGGATCCTGGGGAGTCTGTAGGCTTTCAGTCCCCTGTCCTGGCTTTAGGTGGCAGTGCAAGGAGGTGGGTTACAGAACTGATGGGGCAGAGCAGTGGGACTCCTGTCATTGGAGGCCTAGAAGAAGCAGGAGGAGCCTTCCTTTCACCAAGTGAGAGGCTGGGGGCAGGGAGCAGGTAAGAAGAGCAGACCTCTGTTCACCGTTTACCCTGCTGGGGACACAGCAGGGGTGCAGACTGTGAGGAGCTAGGCCGTGGGTGGAGGGCAGGGCCCACCGCCTCTCTCCAGCGAGTTCATGCTTTCACCCTTCCCTTCCCAGGTGACTCTCAGGCTGGCCAGGTGAGTGGGCCTTTCCACCAGGGAGAAGGGCAAGGGTATGGGAGAGTGGGACCAGCAGCCACTGGGGCCCCAGGCCAGTGTTCCATGAGGGAGGAGAAGGAGAAGGATAGAGCATCTGTCAGATTTTACTTGGAGAGATGACAATGACCCTGAAGGAACTGAGAACATCAGCAGCCACTGTGCAAACAGCCTCTCATCTAGGACAGTCCAGGCCCTTAAGGGAGAACTGTCTTGTTACTCCTGGCTGTCAATCAGGCTTTGCATGCTGTGCCTGAAGCCTAGTCAGCTCTGGCTCATTCTGGATCCAGCACTTTCTGAGCCAATTGAGCTTAGCCCTCAAGGTCTCCTCTGTGAGTTGCTCATGGAGAAGTAGAGACACAGCTATAAATTGCCTCAGATCACTTACTTCATGGAGCAGACATCTGACTCCCTTCCCTGGGCCCAGGATTCCTCTGTGCACCCATAGTAGTTTCTACCAAGAAATCAATCCAGAAGTGTGGATCTCCCTCATCCTCCACCAGTCCACCAATCCCTACCGATCCCCTGCCCCTCCAACCTGCAAACCTAACTGTCCCCAAATACTGTATCTCAGTGGCCTGTTCCCCCCCGGAGCACCACATGCTGTTCTTCCAGACTGAAGCTTTCATTCTGTGTTAGCACAGCCCCAGCTACACCTAAGTACCTCTTCCTCCTCTAATTCTCTTCTCTTCTTCCCTGCTATTTACTTGCCTCTGTCCGCAGTGGTGATGATGGACACCAAGTGTGGTCCTGAGTCCTGGCTTCACCACACTGACTCTGGAGCCCTGGATGCTCTAGTTAAGCTCTGGAATGTCTGTCACTCTGCCTGCAGCGTGGGAATCATAGCCTTGATTCTGTAATGCTGATGTCCACCATGTGCAGACACTCAGCTGGCACAGAACACACCTCGGCTCCTTTAATCATCACAGCCTACCGTCATAAGGCAGTTGAGCAGTTCATTAAGACCATGGATATGAAGTGCCTAGCAGAATGCCTAGTACATATTAAGAACTCATCTCTTCTTGGAATGAATGAAAAGTGAATGAGAGAGTTGGATAGGAAAGCTGAAGCTGGGGTGAGTGTGGGGAAAGGAAGCATGTCATGACGGTGACCAAGGAGTTCAAAGGGACCTTTTCTCATTTCTGTGCAGGTCACAACCAGTGTCACCAGTCCACCTGCCTGGGTCCCACGTGAGTCCCTCTCCTATTAGCTGTCAGAGAAAGGAGGAGGAAGCAGGAGCCTTTAGGTGGAGTTACTATCCATGAGCTGGTCCCTGGGGTCCCGTCAGAAGAGGTCGTATGTGACATGGCATGTGAACACTCGGGGAGCCCTACACACCCAAGGGTCTATGAAATCAGTAAGAGATCCGTGATGCTTTGCAAATATCTTCTCAGCCACCAAATTCTGAATCTCATGGTGCCACCCTGTATGTAAATCAGGGCAAAGAAGAGGCACTGGTTGGAGCAGGGAGTTGGCTGGTTCCCCAGAGCCCTCTCCCCCAGGGGTCTCATGTCCCCTCTGAAACTCTGAGCTTGCCTCTCACTGCAGCTGGGCTCAGAGACCAGGAGGCCGAGCTTTTGCTTCCTCTGCCCATAGAATGGACAGTGGCACCTGTCCTGTGGCCTCCTGAGGCACTAAGATGTCGCTATTTGTGGCAGAGTTCTGTAAACTGTAAGACACTTTGCAAGCAGAGAAGAATGCTGAAGTGGGACTCAGGAGACCTGGGTTCTAGTTCTGCCTCCAACTAGCTAGCTGGCTTTGGACAAGTGGCTGTGTCTTATTCTCCTCCTAGAGGGTGAGACTGAGTTTGCTGTAGAATTGTGACTCTGTGGGTCAAGTTCCAGGAGACTAGGAGGCACAAGGGGTCTCTTAACTAGGCTACACCCCTGCTTCTTGGGAGTCTGAACACTGGATAGGAGAGGCCATTGACAGGCAAGGAGGCCCTGGTCCCACCTGCTCCCCTCTGCCCTCTGCAGTGGATGCCACTGGAAGACCAACGCCACCACCGCCTGAACAGGGGATTCCAGAGACCCAGGAAGAAGGGCATGCGGCCTCTTCCACAGATGTGCTGGTGACCTCAGCTCCCCCAGGTAGCTGCAGCCAGCCTTTGGAGGCTCTCTGCCACCACCCCTGTGACTTGTGGCTAACCAGAGCCAAACCCAGGGCAGGAGCATGAGTGAAATCCCTTCCTTGCCTTTCCAACCAGAGGAACAATCTCCCATGAGCTCCATCCAGGCTTTCTCCAGGGAAGGCGCCTTCCAAGAGAATCCCAAAGAAGGGGAACACATGGAGGGGAGCTGGGCTTTTCTGGGCTGTTTGCCCTGACTCAGTGAGAGCTCTGGCAACAGCAGCCACCTGTCCAACGGAGTGTTTTTTTGGGAAGGAACACAGTTGTTACCCAAGTTTTTTAAGTGTCTGAGTGCCTGCATTCTACCCCCTCTGCTCAGCTACAATGACGAGGGCAGTGTGGGGAGATCCCTGGCAAATCCACCTTGCTCTGGAATGTGCCCTCCTCAAAGGCTCATTGCCTGGGCACTTGGTTCAGAAGCAGCGAGGCCAGTGTTGAGGCAGCTGCTCCTGCGCACTGTGTGCTCTTCTGGCTGCCCTCTCCAGGAGCTGGGTGTGCTCTTAGCTCAATGACTGACATCCTGAGATTCAAGTCACCTTGAGTAGGAGGCAAGGGTGAAGGGAGTTCTGAATTTTCTCCACCGGAGAGAGAGAGCCCTTGCAGCCTGGTAGAATAGGCCAGGGACGGGAGTGAGGTGAGGGTAGGGGTTGATCTTACTGCAAATGCCCCTTGACCTTTCCCAGGACCTCCCTGCCCTGGGCTCAGAGCCTCCCTGGAGCTCCAGGCAGTGTCCTATGCCCAGCAGGAAGCATGGGCTGGGCAAAAGGGCTCAGCAGGGGAGTGCTGAGTCTGCTGGTGAGAATGGCCTGCAGGGAAGCCAAGTCAGGCTCAACAGTGGACACTCAGCTCCATGGGTATCAGGGCCTCCACCACCACCTGCCTCAGCCTTTTGCCTGATCTCCCTTCTCCTTCACCATCTTCCAACCTCACCCTGTGGGCAGATGTTTAGAACATGTCTGGGGACCTCTGTGATCTCCCAGGGTGACGCAAACTTGGAACTAAGCTGGTGGAGAAGGTGGCCTTGCAAAACGCGTTCAAGTCTGTACAGTTTAGTAAACACTATGAATCCCCTCTGTATCAACACAGGCTACCTCCAACCCGTTCCCTTGGGGCTTGGGATTCTCTCAGAGCTGTGGGGACAGGCTGGCAATCCCTGGGTATATGTGGGCTTTAGGCTAACACCTCAGGGTGGATACAAAGGCTGAAAGCACTATTCATTCATTCAGCACATTGTGTCAGGTGCTTCTCTAGTATTAGGAGCACAATTCAAAAAATCTAATTGCTGCCGTCTATGCAGCCTTAGCCTTGAGTCTTTATAAGTCTGCCTCCAAATTGTTTCCCAATTCAGCACCTATTTCCCCACTTTTTACCTCATTACCACCTCCCAAGCCAGACCATCACTTAAGTCATTTCAGTAGGTTTCTAGGGCCCTCTGTGTCCCTCCATGCCAGCGCATCCACCATCTCACTGCCGAGTGGCTTTCTGTGACAGTTCTGGTCACACTCCCTTCCCTGCCCCCCTTGCTCACAGGCCAGTCTCAGTGTGGCATTCGAGGCCCTGCTCACTCTGCCCAGTTCTTCCTCTCTCATTCGCCCCCAGACTTCCCCATGTACCTTCCTCACCAGATCTGTCATCTGTCTGGGAGAAAGTAGGCAGGAGTCACTGGAGGTAGAGACCACTGGGCTCCCCTGGTGAGAACTGTGCCCACATTCAGGGTGAGGTCAGCCTTCAGGCCTCAGCAGGGAGGCCATTTGCTGTGAATGCAAATTACTAGAACTTAGTAGGCCTGAATCAAGTGGACACGCAGCAGTGAGTTCCATCCTGGGTAGAGCTCAGGGCCCTGGCTTTTGGAAGTCCTGTGGGCCTTGCACAAGGCCATGCTACATTTGGATGTATGAGGGCTGGCAAAGGTGGGGTAAACTCCTATTGGTCTTCCAGGACCCCTAGACCATTGCCCTAGGGCTCGCCCCACCTTGTTCCACTGCCTTCATCCACCCGCCACCCTGCCATAACCTCTGCTTGTGCATCTCCCACAGGCACTGACAGATGTGCTGCCGGAGCCACCAGCATCTGTGGCCCTGGAACCTGTGTGAACCTCCCAGATGGATACAGATGTGTCTGCAACTCTGGCTACCAGCTGCACCCCAGCCAGGCCTACTGCACAGGTATTCACTTGGGTGTCTTATGCCTACTTAGTGGCCGGGGTAGATCGGAGCAGGAGCAGAGAACTGAGTCAAGAGTCCAGGCAGTAGAAGGTCTGGGCAGTGCTCTATGGTTGATGAGCTTAAGAGTGCAGTCCCCATGGACAAAGCCAATTTGATCTTCACTGAGCCTCCAGACTCCAGGAGAGTAGGAAGCCACCCCAGCAGACCTGGGTCTGCACCTGGCCTGAGATCAGCCCGCCCCTCAGACTGACTATGCTGCTGCCTGCAGAGCAGACCGAGGTCTCCATCAGGGCCGTACCTGGAGGAGAGGATTGGGGCCAAGATAATCAAGTGTGGGTCTCATTCCTCCCCTGGCAATATTTTTATGCAAATGCAACATCCACTGTGGTTTTGAAGCAGGAAGGAAGTAATTTCAAGGCCACACAAGGAAGGGGACAAGGAGCAGGGAGTGGGTGCTGGCAGTCACCCCAGGATCCCAGTGGCTAAGTGGGCCTGATGGGCCAACCCTGTGGCTTTTAGCCTAGCAACTTCCTTCTTTCTTTTTTTTTTTTTTTTGTTTTCTTTTGTTGTTGTTTGTTTGATTGTTTGTTTGAGACATAGTCTCACTATGCAGTTCAGGCTGGCCTTGAACTCACTATGTAGCCCAGGCTGGCCTTGACCTCATGGCGATCCTCCTGCCTCAGCCTCCTGAGGGCTGGGATTATAGGCATGCACCACCACACCTGGCTTAGCCTAGAGACTTTCATCTCCCTGGCTCTCTCTGTCCCCTCCCCCCTTCCATGCCACACAGCACCATCCCCTAGTGTGGGCAGGTTCCTGGCAGGTTCCCAGAGAAAGGCACACTGGCCTACCTAACCTTCCTCCTTGTCTTCTGGTCAGATGACAACGAGTGTCTGAGGGACCCCTGTGCAGGAAGAGGGCGCTGTGTCAACAGCGTGGGCTCCTACTACTGCCTCTGCTACCCTGGCTACACACTGGCCACCTCAGAGGCCACACAGGAATGCCAAGGTAAGCCAAGCCCGCCCTGGGCCTGGGATGGACTAGAATGGGCACAGAAGAATATGCCTGGGCTGGGCTGCACACAGTCACGGTGGAAGAGGAACCAGGCATTTACAGCCTTCACACTCAGTGCTGTACAGGAGCCATGAGGAGAGAGAGAGGATTCTGGTGCGGAACTGGGAGGAAGCTGATGCTATGCTGAGACCTCAAGGAGAGAAAGGAATCCAAAAGGCAGCAATGCTTGCAAAGTCCTCAAGGAATTGTGGCTGGAGCCAAGAGGGCATCAAGGGATTTGGCTGGAGATGGGGACCAAAAGCCAGGTCTCAAACTCTTTTTTTTTTTTTTGTGGGTACCGGGGGTCAACCTCAGGACCTCGCACACCAGCAGGCGCCCGTGCCGCTGAGCGATATCACCGGCCCTTTTTCCATATGTGGGTTCTGGGAGTTGAACTTGGGCCCTCGCGCTTGCCAGGCAGGTTGCTTATGCCGCTGAGCCATCTCACCGGCCCAGGTCTCAAACCCTTGAGTGACAGGAAGCTACTTTTCATTTGGGGGAAGGAGGAAGCAGAATTGGGACTCCTGGCAGACTGGGAAACAGGCCTTAGAGAGGAGCTCAGGTCCCCAGCAGCTTGAGACACCCTCAGGCAGGCCATTGATTCTCCCTGGGAAGGCCTGGCCCACTGCTAGGGGACCCTTGGTAAGCACACTTCCTATGCAAACCCTTAATAACAAAGAATGGTGCTTGCTTCGGCAGGACATATACTAAAATGGGAATGATACAGAGAAGATTAGCTTGGCCCCTGCGCAAGGATGACACATAAACTCGTGAAGCGTTCCATATTTAAAAACAAACAAACAAACAAACAAACAATGGTCCCCATACATTTTTATAAATGCATTCACAAAGAATATAAGGGGTGCTTTTCAAGCAGTGCCTTAAGATTTCTAACCAGGAGCTGGGTGTGGTGGCACATGCCTGTAATCCCAGCACTTGGAAGGCTGAGGCAGGAGGATCACTGCAAGTTCAAGGACAGCCTGAGCTACATAGTGAGACGCCATCTCAAAAAACAAAAGCCAAACAAAAATAGATTTCTAACCAGTTGGGAAGTCCACCTAAAGCATGACACTGTCTCTTCTTAGGGTTCACATTGCTGGTTCTGGCCAGGGCAGCCCAGTGGTCATAGCAGCCCCCCAGGGCATCCAGGGGAGCTGTGTATCCTCCCGTACCAGGATCCCCTCAACTCATGATCCTCCCAAGGATCTGGCCTACAAGAACCAAAGCCATCCAGGTGCTCTCACTTGATTATGGGGGGAAGGGAGGTAGAGGAGATGATCCCCAATGCCATGGAAGAGTGGGAGTACTGCGTGCATCACTCAGTGAGCACGCAGGCACTGCATACAGGCTGTGTGCCCGGCACTGCGCAAAGCTCTAAGAATGCTGAGATGAGTGAGTGTGAACAGTGACGCTGTGGGATCCTGACGAGCAAGCAGCTGGCTCCACAGGAGAGAATTTCAGGTTGCCCAGAGAGGATGCCTGAACTAGGACAGCAAAATGATAGCTACTATTTAATGAGCACTTGTATCCCAGCACTTCATGATACAAAACTCATCATTCAAACCCACTTTATAGTTCAGCAAACTGAGGCTCAGAGATGTGAACCAAAACACCCACGAGTCTCACACTTCATTATGGCACAATTGGAAATAGAATCAAAGTCACTCCAGCTTCAAAGCACGGCTTGCTTGCAGTGACACACTCCTTTATACACAGGGTATCAGCTACCACCATGGAGCATGAACAGGAACGGAGGGAGCAGAGGGTGCTCCGGGCAAAGGGAGCCATCTGCACAGAGACCAGAGTAGTGAACAGGCCTGGCAGGCCTGGGAGTAGTGATGAAGTCAGCGTGACTGGGGCGTGGGGTCTGGGCGGGAAGTGGCAGGAGTCGAGGCCAGTTTGGGAAGTGGCTCAAGTGCCAGGCTGAAGAGCTTGGAAGCTGTCCCACGGCAGTGGCAGCCAGGAGAGTATGTAAGCAGAGTGGTGACTGGGTCAGCTGGCCACCAGGGAGGTGACTCAGGCAGCAGTGCCCCAAAGAGGCTAGCAGATCCAGGGGAGAGGAGGGGCTGGAGCAGGTGTTGTGGCTGGAGGCTCCGCCATCTGCAGACACAGCCCAGGGAGCTGGTCCAGGGCGAGCCATGGCTGCTTCAGGGACTGGTGTCGCCAGGACTGGCCCAGACAAGTGTTTTGCTCTGCATCAGCCTGGGTGTCCAAATATCTCTGCCAGCCCCGGCAGCTGAGGAGGAGAGGGGTTGAGGCCAGCTAAAGTGCTTTTCCCAGTGGAGCTTGGCTGCCACTTGAAAAGCCCTTACTGGCATTAAGATCCACTTTCTAAATTTTGCCAGTCTCATAAACTGATACCTCATTATTTCAGTGACTTGATTTAATATTGAGTTAATTATGAATTTATTTTTATTTATGAATTAGTAATTCACAACTAATTATGAATTTATTTATATAGTTAATTAGTAGAAACCATTATTGTTTATATATTAATATACATAGAAATAATATAAATTATTTAAATATTTACATTACTAATAAGTGTGAGCATCTCTTGGCACATTGGCCTTTGGGTTTCCTCATCAGTAAATTACTTGTTCCTGTCTTTGGCTCACTTTTCCAAGAGCAACTGGAAAACTTGTTGCTTTTTTTTTTCTTGTGGCTTTTTAGGAGTTCTTCATGTATTCTAGGTGCTTAGGTGGGTTTAGATATTATGACTCACCCATTTGTCCTTTGCACTTTATCTTCGTGTCCTTTGAACAGAAATCCTTACTTTTGATGTATTGAAATTACTTTTTGCCTTATTTTTAATGCTTTGGATGTTTTATTTAAGAAGTCTTTCCTTTCCTGCAGGGTGTGGTGGCACACACCTGTAATCCCAGCACTTAGGAGGCTGAGGCAGGAGGATTGCTGTGAGTTGGAGGTCAGCAGGCACTATATAGTGAGTTCAAAGCCAGCCTGAATTGCATAGCAAGACCTTGTCTCAACCCCCGCAACAAAAAAAAAATCTTTGCTTTCCTGTAAGTCACAAAGATAAGATGCACTTTTTTTTTCAATACTGGGAATTGAATTTGGGGGTGCTGTACCACTGAGTTACATCCCCAGCCCTTTTTTAAACAAATAATTTGAAATAAGGTCTTGCTAAGTTGCCAAAGCGGACTTGAACTTGTAATTTCCCTTCCCTTAGCCTCCCTACACTTTCTTTTATTAAGGTTATTGCTTTACCTTGTATGGGATGCTTTAGCCCATCTGAGGTCCCTCTTCATATGGGCATCAAGAACCCCGCCCCCATTCCCATTTTTCTTACGCCAGGAGTCAGTTTTCCCAGTACCACCTCAGACAGTGGTCCTGCCCCCCACCCCATTTAGGGGCTCTTTGTCAAGTCCCTACATACAGCTCTGCCTATGAGTTCCCTTTTCTCTTCACTGGGATTAGAGCTTCTCAAAGTGAAGACCAATTATTCCTGAGTTGCTGCAGGTTCCTGGGCCCACCCCACTCTGCAGGGACAGGATTGACACACGGGGGGCCTGGGCTATGCATGTGACACCTCTGCCAGCAACTCAGCTATGCACTGGAGTTTTTCAAAGGATTGCTCAGATGGAAACACTGTCCATAAACAAATGATTATGATCTTATTCCTTTAGTAAGTACTTATTGGGGTTCTCTGCTGGGGCACAGGAGACACTGAGATAATAAAGCACATTCTCAGAGGTCAGGGCTGGGTCAGAAAGGAACCCTGGGGAGGAGCATGCAGGCGGGAGAGAAGAAGCCAGCTTTGCCAAAAGATGAGTAAGACACAGTGAAGCGCGGGGTGGTGGTGGTGGGGCAACTCCAGACAAGGGAACAGCATATGTGGAGGCTCAGTGGCAGGTCCTGTGTGGCCAAGTATTGTATGGGGGTCAGGAAGCAAGTTGAAGGAAGTTGGCAGGGGCAGGTCATAAAAATCTCCCATGCCAGGCTGAGGAGCTTAGGTTCTGTGGGATAGGTTTACTGCTAGAATAATAATAATAGCCAAAAGTTCTTCAGTGCTTGCTGCTGCTAAGTTGGTACTATGCTAAGCTTTTCACCTGAGTTATCTCATTTAATCTGCGTTAGGACTCTGTGAAGTATCTAAAACCAGTGCTGGGGAGGGGCAAAAATGAGGCCTCGATGAATATGCCTGAGGGGGCATGGAATGGAAAGTGATCGCAGGACCCAGAGTTGATCCATCGAACCATTGCTTGACATGGTGGTAGGAGTCTGCTGACTATCGAGGTGAGGAAAGACACTTCTAGCAGTGGCACTTGTATGAACAAACACTTGGGACTGGACCTGTGGAAATCTGCTATAGCTAAGGCTTACCAAGGGGTGCGTGCAAATCAGCAAATATAGCAAGGCTGGGACCAGGCCATGAACCAGGTTGCAAGTAGGACTGCAGGTGGCAGGGACACCCTGCAAGGGATTAGGCAGGGAGTGACATGACCATCATGGGGCACTGGTATGCTTTGGACAGTGAATGGCACAAACTACACCCTGCAGATCCTTGACTGCCTAAAATGCTCTCTCTCTCAGGCTGCTTAACTAACCTTTAAGAAGGTCCTTGAGAAGAACCATAGGAGTAGACCCAATGTCTACTGTGCTGGAGTCGGGGTGGGGGTGGGGACTTTGTCGGCCTGCTCAGATCATGCCATCCGGACTGCCATGGTTACAAGACCAGCCCTTACATGAGGAGATAGCTGCAGTAGCCAGCCTGGGAGACAGGAAGTCAGGTGTCAGCAGGAGTCTGGTCAGTGTCAGTCTTTGCCCCTCCGGCCAACCATGGCTGTAAGAAGCCTGTCTTCCTCACCTGGGCCTCAACATGGTGTCCTTGTTCTGCAAAAGGTGCTTCAGGACCCCTCCAGGGCTGGCTTTGAGTCAGGACTGTCCTGTGTGTCACAGATGTGGAGTGTGAGCAGCTGCGGGGGGGGGGGCGTGCAGCAACACTGAGGGTTCAAACCACTGTGGGTGTGACCCTGGCTACATCCTGGTCAGGAAGGGAGACTGCCAAGGAGGGAATGTGGGTAAGGGGTCAGGCTGCCACCCCGCACCCTGCCCACCACCTTGTCCCTCACTGGGTCCATTGGTGCTGAGCTCACTCCTATGGACAAAATGTGTCTGTGAGTTCCTGAGCCCGCCCATTGCCTTGCTAGTCTTTTGGCATCCTGTCTGTCCCCTACGTGACACCTGGGGAAGATCTCTGCACCTGTTTCCTTACTTTGAAAAACGGGCTTTCCTTATGTGATAGAAGAAGAATCCATCTATCTGGAAGCTTTGGCTTTCTTGCTAGAGCTTGTTAGACTGTGAGCTCCTGAGGTTCAACCATATCCTTAGATGACCCATGCATGGACACTTGATAAGCATCCAACAAATGATAATGAATGAATGAATGAATGAATGAATGAATGAAGAGATCCCAAATCCTTCTCTCCTTTCCCAGATGGAGCTAAACAATGATGGTGGTAACAGTGCCAACTAGTCTCTTTATGGAATGGCTTGAACCTGCCACCATCACATCAGCTCTGAAAACCTCCTGACACTTGTGTCACTACCACCTTCCTGCCAGGCTGGGGTGTCAAATGCTTGCAGAAGGACTAGGTCATATATCCCAAGACTGGTTAAGACAGGAATAAATGAGGGTAAATCAAGGCTTTCTAGGAAAACAAAACAAACCAAATCTGAGTTTGTGTAGCTGTGGAGGGACGGAGCCCCTTCCCCAATGCCATTACCATGGAAGCAAAGTCCAGAGTCCTAGGAGGTCTTAGCAAAGGGGAGAGGTGGCTGCAGGCATAGGACAAACAACTATCTTTACCCCCAGTGTATCACCTTCTTCTCCTAATGCCTCCCTTTAGATGTTCCATGTGTAAAACTCAGGCCTCTGCATGATCAAAGCCAGAACCCACCTCCTCTGTCCTCATTAGATAGAAGAGACACTTGGCATTTTCCAAGCAAATGGAGAGTGAAGGCCCCCACCACTTGAGGGTGCCTACTATGTGCCAGTAGCTGTGCTATGTGCTTGACAGATAACCTCTTTCAAGTATCACAACAATATTATGAATTTGACATTAGAATTCACTGAAAAGAAAAACTAAAGGAAATGAACTGAGAAAATACCAGGACATTAAAATATCAGATTTATCCGAACCAGTCTGTGTTAAGGGCACAGGCTCTGGCGCAGACAGGCCTGGGTCTGGCTCTTGTCTCATGTCTGGAAATGGAAACTATCATGTCCATCTCGGCGGCTCTAGTGAGGGCGGACGGGATAAGCTAATATACACAGGGTGCTCCGTCCCATCTCTGGCACGTACAGACCCCAGTAAATAGGGGCTTACATGACTGTCAGAGAGCCCTGTCCTTTCTCATTTCCAGATTCCTCCACCCCCATTGCCCTCCTCTGGACCATCTCCTTCCCATCTAGACGGAAGATTCTAGACACGCACCTCGTCTGGGAGGTCAGGCAGAGTTCCCGGCCCTGGGCAGACACTCAGAGACTGTTGAAAGAAAGAATGATGTAGTCTGCGCACTTCTCCAGGTTTCCATCAGTAACCACAGACCCGGCACATCACCCTGGGAGCTCAGTCAATTTCCTCTCCCTCTTTCTTCTTTCTCCAACGAAGAAACCGCTCTCTCCGCTGAAACCCAGTCTCTGGGGAAAGGCTGAGTGCTCTGGACAGCAGCCCGAGCGACAGTCTCAGTGGCATTTCCGTCTCACCAGGACTCTGGGTTCCCATGGACAGGGATGGATTCTCCTGCAGACTGCCAGGGCTGTCCCCCACCCACATCTGAGGTCCCCTGAGCTGCTAGTCCCTGCCTGAGTGGCCTCCCCACCCCCACCCCGTGCTCCCACAAGAACAGACATGGGCACCTTTATATCTCAATCCCTAGGCAGGCAAGTTCAGGGACCCTCCCAGGCTACATCGGACGGCAGGCTAGCAAGCTGGCCTCTGGTGCAACTGTTTCCATGGATCCCTTGGGGGGGTCTCTCCAGAAGCCTTATACTAAGAGCATGATGGGTGAAGTGCTGGGCATATTATTTGGTCAGAAAACCTTTGCTGAGGGCCGGTGAGATGGCTCAGCGGCGTAAGCGCCTACCTGGCAAGTGCGAGGGCCCGAGTTCGACTCCCGGAACCCACATACGAAAAAAGGGCCGGTGATATCGCTCAGCAGCATGGGCGCCTGCTGGTGGCGCGCGAGGTCCTGAGTGCGACCCCCGGTACCCACAAAAAAAAAAAAAAAGAAAAGAAAACCTTTGCTGAGTCCCAGCTGTGTGCCAGCTGTGCACCAGCTGTGGGCTGGGAATAAAGCAATAAATTGATAGCTCCTTCCATCAACCAGATAATTGAAACCTACCAAAACATACTTCTTAATCTTAGATTAAAATTCATTTAATCTTAGATTAAAATTCCCCACCCGCTCACTGGCTCTAGTTCAGGCACCAAGAAGTTGGTGGAACAGCCTCAGTATGTCTGGTGATGGAATCCACTCCTTCCAGAACATTCATTAGGCTCTGTGGATTGGCTGGGCTAAAGGCTAATTTATATACACTCTCGTTCAGAAGAGCCCTTCCCAGGCTCAGTGGAGATTGAGGGGCTCCCCTGATCTTCTGCCCTCTCTCTCCCACTTGCTGACAGATCTCTCACATATGATCCTTGCTGCCTGGGGCTCTGGTCTGAGGAAGGAAGCTGGCAGTGGTGTGCTGAGATAGATGCTGCACTGACAAACAACTCCCATCTTAGTGGCGCGGAACACAGCCAAGCTTATATCTCATCAATGCCGTGTGTCCATCAGGGGTCAGTGGAGATTCCTCCCCATGTTTCCTTACTCTAGAAGCAGGCTAAAGGAATAGCCAGTCTCTGGAATGTGGCCAGTCTCCATGGAAGAAAGAAAAAGTGCTCTAGAGGGCTGTGTATAATTAAATGCTTTGTTCCATAAATTGCACATGCCATATCCACTCATAGCTCATTGGCCTGCTCTAGGCTCATAGTTCCACCCAACCACAATGAACCAGAAAGGCATAAGCCCACCATGACCCAGAAGGCGGAAAGCATGAGTGAGTACATGTCTCCTAAATGCTCAGTATCAGGTGCTGCATGTGTCACCTCCAGCAGATGTGCCCAGCACATTAGGGGTAAGACAGATTCAGGGACCTTTCCTCTGGGCAATCCTAATTTTCCTGCATTATTTGATCCCTGCAAGAGAGGCCCAAGACTAATTTTTTCTCATTATGGACTTAGGAGGATCCCTATGCCAATGTCTTTATTTTCATCCCTGAAGTCTTGCATCCCTGAAGTGTTCAATGGCTTTGTGGTCCTCCTTCAGGTATCTCAGCCAGGACCAAAAAGGACATGGTGTTGGATGCTCTCTCCAGAGTGGCCAAAACTGGTGGTCCTGAATCCTTCATTTTCTCCATCTCTGTCTCATTTTCTCCATCTTGTCTTTACATCTTAGAATAATTTAACCTGGTGTCACCATAACTCAACTAAGGACCCATGGTTTCTACCATTGCAAAGATGAGCCTTATCTCAGTATCCCAACATTACCTAGGATCTGTGGGCATCTCTTTGTGGACACTCACCCGAACAACCACTATCCCTGTATATCCCTTTTCTGGATCCTTGGGGTCAAACTTTGGGTCCCAGTTCTCTGGGACGGAGAACTTTCATGTGTCCTGACTTCTGCAGAGCAAACAACCACAGGGGGACTTATTTTCACGCTCTGTCTTTGGGTCTACATCCTGCTCTGCAGTGTCAGCTGTTGGCTTTAGTCCCTTTGCCGAAGGCCTGTGTTCTGCCCTTTGGCCTGTCTCCTACATTTTCTCCATGGGTGCTGACTAGATCTTCCTTCTGCCAGGGGGCCTCTGAATCTGCACAAGTGGTGGACTTCCTCCAGGAGAATGATAATTATCCATTTAGGAAGAATAAATCCTCCTGTTTCCTTTGGAGCTTGGCCAATCTGTCATAAATGGTGAGGAGGAGACTTGACATTGGGCAAGAGGAGCATAATGTCCTGTAGTTTTGACCCAGAGTTCAGTGTTTACTTCAGTCCAGGTCCCCTAGGTACCTTGAATGGTGGACTCCCCAGCAGGCCAAGTCACTGGGGAAGAACTCTGCACTCAACTCTCAGGGGAACGGTTCCCCCTTCTCCCCTTCTGTCGCTCATCTCCCTGCCTGTCTGGTTGGAGCCCAGACTCATCCTTTCTGCCTGCTGTCCTTGGATCTCAGCAGAGTGGGCTCCAAGACCCCTACACCTCTTGAGTGGAAGAAAGGTCTGACACTTCTCCAGCAGGGAATCCATGCCAGCCTTGTCCCTTTGGTCTACTCTCAGCTTCAAGGCTGAGCTGGGCCATATCCAAGATGGGGGCTCATCCTTGGTCCTCATTTCCTGAGGAAGGGAAGCTCATTTTTCCTTTACTGCCCCTCTGGTGATCTGTGGCAGCAGTGCAACAGGTTGCTGTGTCAAGCACAACCAATCCCAGTTAATGGTCACCATTTATAAAGGATTAGGTGTTCACCAAGGGAGCTGTGAAGGCCCTTCCCAAACAGTCCAGCTCATAAAATAGCACTCTTTGACCCTCCCACAGCTAACGGTAACCACAGCCTACTGCACCCACCCAGAGAGTCTCCCTTTCTCATTTTTAAGTTCTTCCATCTCTCTTTTGTCCAGGACAGTGGGTGGGAGGTGGAGTTGAGAACACAGGACGAGTCTCATTTTTTTCTTGTTTTCATCTGTATAGACACTGACATCCCTCTCCTCAACAAAGGGCAGGTCAGGGATCTGCTGCATCACGGAGCTACCCGTGGGCTGTGGGTCCCAGGGATGACCGAGGGAGGGGCTGTTGTTTTACAGATATTGATGAATGTCGTCAGCCTGGCACCTGCCCTGATGGGAGATGCATCAACTCCCCCGGCTCTTACACTTGCCTGGCCTGTGAGGAGGGCTACAGGGGCCAGAGCGGGAGCTGCGTAGGTGAGGGCCACTTGCCAAGGCACCAAGAGGGCTGTTCGGCCTTGAGACTGCTGGTTGAGCCCACACACAGGGAGGGACAGAGGCGGGCAGAGGGAAGTGGCTTGGAGGCTATTGTCCTCTACGATCTGGCTGGGTTGCCAGATGACCCTGGGCATGACATGGGTGAGCTTCAGTTATGGTGCTCAGCCCTCTGAATCAGCCAGGATAGGGGCCTCTCTCCCTAGCCACATCCATTTGAAGCTATAGCCCAAGGTCCCAGGAGTTTCTGTGGCTGGCTCCTCTGGGGTGGGGTGAGGATCCCTGGTCTTGGGATGAGACTGAGAGGTGGCGAGAGCCAGCAGCCAGGCCCCTCTGCTTTTCTGTCCTAGCAGCACTCAACAGTGGTTGTCCCTCTCCCTCCAGAGGGAGGTGCATGTGAGCAGGAGGGGGAGTGTCCTCTCCCCTCAGCCCCTGCAGGGAGAAGGGCCTGGGGTTCAGAATGCCAGGAGGGACCGTGTATTCAATAGATGCTTTGAGGCTCTGGAGAGGGCAGACAGTTCCCAGGCCCTTGAGAATGCCACAGCCGCCCAGGCCTGGCTGGCCTCTCTCCATGCTGCCCACCCACTTACTGAAGCTGGTTGTCAGGCTGGGAATATGGGTTGTTTGGTGACAGGTAGGAGACTAGAGAGAATCAGACCCACAATGAGGTGAGTCAAGGTCTTTGGACACCTCATTCCCAGTGTCCTCAGATAGAAACCAGCCCTAAGCCTGGGGACCTGGCCCCTTTTTCTAGGATGTATGCAGAGTTCTGTGTTATAGATGGGCTGAGGGGACCTCCGGGGGAAGGGACCCTGCCTTGCCTGGGTGGAATGAGGGAATGTGGCTTTATGGCCTCCCCAGGGTGGCCTAGAGCCCCTCTGAAGGCTGATTCCCTGGCCTCTCATTGAGATGCTCGAAGCCTACCAAGGGTGGCTGCAGAATGAGGGGCCAGTCCTCATCCTGAACTTCTTTCCAACAGATGTGAACGAGTGTTTGACCCCCGGGGTCTGTGCCCACGGGCGGTGCATCAACCTGGAAGGCTCCTTTAGATGCTCTTGTGAGCAGGGCTACGAGGTCACCTCAGACAAGAAGGGCTGCCAAGGTACAAAGAGGCTGAAGCACCCTTTCTCCACAGGCAAATCCAGTCTGTGACTCTGTCCCTCTGCACATGCCCCCCATGCACCCCTGCTCATTTATCCCCAACCATGCTGCCCCAGCACACCCCTGCCCATGCGCCAGTCTCTGGTGGTCCTGGAATGTGTGCCCTGCAGTCCCACACAGAACTCGATGGCCTGTTTCAGATGTGAACGAGTGTGCCAACCAGGCCTCATGCCCCAAAGGCCTCTGCCTCAACACCGAGGGCTCCTTTACCTGCTCTGCCTGCGAGAGCGGGTACTGGGTGAATGAAGATGGCACTGCCTGTGAAGGTAGCCCTGGGGAGGCGGTGGCAGAATGGACCAAATATAGGCCTTCTCACTTCCCCAAACCTAGGCTGGTGTTGAGGGGCTCTAGATTAGAATAGAGAGTCCTGTAAAGGGACTTTGTCCCAAGGACAGCTTCTATTGTCATAATCCCCAAGTTCAAAAGGGAGGGCAGGAGAAACAGGAGGTCGCAGAGACAAAAGGGAAACTGAGGGTGGAGCTGCTATGGAGCTCTCTAGGGAGGAGATGTGGGGGTTCCCTTACCGAAGGTCCTCAGCCAGGGCCTGTCCTTCAGGGGCCGAGCCCTCCCTGCTCAGAGAGGGGCCCAGAGGTGTGGTGTGGGCCTCACTGGGTGGCGACAGCCCTCCTGGGTCCCTGACCACACTGTCCGCTCAGACCTAGATGAGTGCACCTTCCCCGGAGTCTGCCCGGCAGGCGTGTGCACCAACACTGTGGGCTCCTTCTCCTGCAAAGACTGCGATGAGGGCTACCGGCCCAGCCCCCTGGGCAGCGCCTGTGAAGGTAAGAGCCCTCCGTGGGAGGAGCACGGACGGGTTGCAGGGAACAAACCTGACACTCTAGGTGGCAGAAGGGACAGGGCCCCTCTGTCCACCTAGGATGGTGGGCTGGCTGGGGACACCTATTCTCACCCCTCTCTGAATAGACGTCAGAAAGGCGACCACAGACCTAGGGTTCCTGAGCCAATGAGGCTCACAGGCCTCAGTGTGTGTTAGCATCATTGCGGGACGACGTTCAACATGCAGCTTCCTGGTCCTGCTCTAGACTCACCTTCTGGACTCTGGAGGGTCCTTGGAATCTGCATTCTGACAAACTCCTCAGGCATTCCTTGTAAGGGTGGCTGCTGGGAGAACACTAGCCTGTACCAGGCAGTCTCATGCTCCCATATATGTTTCCTTGGTTCATTTCCCATTGCGTCTCAGTGAAATCTGAGCCCCCTCCGCCATGACGGGGGGCAGGGCTGCTGGGCAGTGCCCAAAGTGGAGGATCCCAGCCAGAGCAGGACCAAGTGGTCAGAGCTGTATTCATCCTGCTCCCATGGGTGCCCTCGCCAGCTTCCCCCAGCTGTGCTGCTCTGTGAGGGTGGGGTGGCCCCACAGGTCCAGCCTCTCCAGGCAGGTGACACGTCCTTGGGAGACCTCACCCTCAGTTCTATCCTTGGGAGGTGCCACTGTCAGCTGCCTCCCTCCTCTGTGTGGCCCTGCAGATGAGGATGAATGTGAAGACCCCCACAGCAGCTGCCTGGGAGGCGAGTGCAAGAACACAGCGGGCTCCTACCAGTGCCTCTGTCCCCTGGGCTTCCAGCTGGCCAATGGCACCGTGTGCGAGGGTGAGCACTCACGTCTCCCCACCGGGGCTGGGAGCAGCGAGAGTGTGGGAAGGCTGGAACCCTGGAGACTCTCCCTGCTGTCTTTCCCCTCAGATGTGGACGAGTGCACAGGGGAGGAGCACTGTGCGCCCCGCGGCGAGTGCCTCAACAGCCATGGGTCCTTCTTCTGTCTCTGTGCACCTGGCTTTGCCAGTGCAGAGGGGGGCACGAGCTGCCAGGGTGAGACACCAGCATGGTCATGATGGGGCGGCAGCAGGGGTGCTGGAGGCTATGTCTGGAGTGGAGTCCATCTGAATACCAGCACTGAGAAAAACCTAAAATGCTCACAGCCTCACACAGATGCACGGGAGCCAGGTGTCTGGGGAGGGACTTGGAGCCTCTCAGTGACATCTGAGGCAGGCATGCACCCTCTCCAAACTCTTTGTGTCACCCTTTTTCCCTGACAGAGCCCAGCTCCCCCTACCCCCAGCATGACCTCTGCTTTCCAGCTGTGCACTCTCCCTTGGATCTTCCTTTTCTACCTCAGCCAGTCCCTGGCCCTCCTGGGTAGCTCCTAAGGGCTATTTGGGGACCTGACAGGGAAGGGACCCATGGCTGAGTCTGCTGACAGATGTTTCTACTTTAGATGTGGATGAGTGTGCAGCCACAGACCCCTGTCTGGGAGGGCACTGCGTCAACACCGAGGGCTCCTTCAACTGCCTGTGTGAGGCTGGCTTCCGGACCTCCCCAGAGAGCGGGGAGTGTGTGGGTAAGGGCTACAGGGGAGTGGACAGGCCCCTGCCCCATGTCTGCCACCCCCTCTGGTCCTTAGCTCCCTGGAACAAGGAAATGCCGCTTCCTCCAGGAGGGAAGCAGAATGCTTTCCATGGATGACTCATCCAGCAGAGAAAACATTTATCAAGCCTCTGCTGGCTCAGGGACTGTCTGAGACTGACAGAATGAAGACAGTCATAATCTTTGTGCTGGCAGAGCACACAATCTAGTTCTAAAGGCCAAATTGATAGACATTAAACACCTGCTAGGCTCAATGTCTTTGCTAGGACAGACAGTTGTAGAGAATCTTGAAATTGACCCAGGGAGAGAGAGATGAAGACTGCCCCCTGCAATCCACTATGGTGAAAGTTGAACACAGAGAGAAGCATAAAGTGCTCTGCTGTTGGTGACAGGAGACAGTGGAGGGAAAGGAGTGTCACAGAAGGCCAGGAGCTCTTCCTAAATACCATACAGTTCTCTTCCTAGATGCTCAGGCCTGCTGGGCCAGGGGGATGATCCTGCACTTGACAGGGTAGGGTTAAGATGAGCACAGTAATTTGGAACAAATCAAGGATACCAGAGGTTGTGAGACATGACCTTGTAATGCTAGCAAGGTGGTGCCAGAACAGCGACCTCATCACATCTGTGCCCTCTCTTGGCTCTGGGCACAGATATTGATGAGTGTGAGGACTACGTGGACCCAGTGTGTGGGGCCTGGAGGTGTGAGAACAGCCCTGGCTCCTACCGCTGTGTCCTGGGCTGCCAGCCTGGCTTCTATATGGCCCCGACTGGAGACTGCATTGGTGAGTAGGAGGGGTGAGTTGGAGGCAGGAGGGCTGAGCACATTTTTCTTCTCTGTATTGAGCTACAAATGATTTTCTCCTGTGGACACTGGCTGTGCGGATGTTTGAAGTTCATATATTTTCCATACAGCAGACTTTATACAAAAACTGAAAAGCAGTGTTACTGTTACGGCTTTCATGTCTGTGTTCAAAGATTGCTTTTCACATATCTTAGTATTAACAGATCAGATAAATAAGCATTCTCAGTGAATAGACCACTCACATCCTCTACCCTGGCCCTGCTCTCCTGTAGACATAGACGAGTGTGCCAATGACACCATGTGTGGGAGCCATGGCTTCTGTGACAACACGGATGGCTCCTTCCGCTGCCTCTGTGACCAGGGCTTTGAGACCTTATCCTCAGGCTGGGACTGTGTTGGTGAGAAGCCTTCGGGCTACCCAGGATCTGGGCCAGGGAAGGCCCTTGGAAACTTCTCATCTCCACGGGTCTTGACTGTACTGGGTGGAAACCCTAGGACTCTCCTCCTGAAACATTCAGGGTCGCATGGCTCCATGACGGGTCCCCAAAGGGTGGGCAAAGGGAAGCTTGGAGGAAGAAATTTCAACAGCCCCCTGTAGCCATCTCTGCCAGGCTGGAAGGGGAAGCATGGCCAAGTCCTGCCAGCAGAGGGAGCAGCAGGTGGAGGACACCCACCCACCTCAGCACCACTACCATCACCTCTTCTTCCCTACAGACCTGAGTCTAGAGGCGCCATGTTTGCAGAACGTACAGAGGGATAGCCCTTCTTTTCTGCCACTCCTTTCCTCTCTTCCTTCCCAGCCCCTCTGCCCACCTGTCTCTCCTCCCTGCTAATTCATACCCACTTTTGCTTCCTTCTGGCCAGGCCTAGCACAGTTCTTTTGGGGAATGAGGACTTGATGTGGCTGGGCAGGAGTCAGGGGCAGGGCATGGGCTGCCTCGTCTCCGCCCACAAGCCTGTCCTCATGCCTGGCAGATGTGAACGAGTGTGAGCTCATGCTCGCCGTGTGTGGGGCTGCGCTCTGTGAGAATGTAGAGGGCTCCTTCCTGTGCCTCTGCGCCAGCGACATGGAGGAGTATGATGCGCAAGAAGGGCTCTGCCGTCCTCGGGTGGCTGGAGGTGAGATCCGGGAACTTCACAGGAGTGCCCTGTCCTGTCATTACCCACAATGATTCCACGGCTTATAAAAGGCATCTGCTCCTCTATCCTCAGGCAACTGAGAGGGAGCCGGGCAGGGTCTGGGGCAGTGTTGAAGAGCGGATTGGGAATGGAGTGTGGAGGGGCAGGCATCTGAGTCCAGCATGTGCCAAGACAAGGGAGGTCAGCTCCAGGCCAGGCAACATCCAATCATGGGTGTGACCACCTAGAGGCAGCTCAGGATGCTGATTTAGAGTGGCCCCAGGGACCTCAGATTGAGCCTTGGAGGGGCCCTAAATCTACTCAACCCCTGAATGAGTCTTCTGATGAGGAAGGACTTGAACCTGAGCTAAGCTGGACTCTTCCCCTCCCCTCTCCACCCCAGAGCTGCAGGCTCAGCTTCTCACCTTAGGCTGGACCAGGACTCAGCTGGCCTCAGTGACTTGGGGAAAAGTAAAGGGACCTTGTAGGGAACAAGGAAGGGTGGGAGGACTAGGTACCTGTGAGGCGGAATGGGTCAGAGGGCTGCCTACATGCCAGGAGCGGAGCAGCCTACAGGGAGGAAAGCAGGGTAGAACAGAAAGAGTAGGGGCTTTGGTATCAGAGGAGTTGGGGTCAAACCCCAGCCTCACCCTTAAGAGCTGCATGGCTGTGGCAAGTTGCCTAACTTCACTAAGCTCAGTTTCTTTGGTTGTTGCAGGGAAAAGATAGTAGTACCCACTCACAGGGTTGTTGAAAGTACCCAGTGAGATAATATAGGTAATAGCATTTTAAAAGTAAATTGTAATGCTGTGTAAATGTTATATTTAAAAGATATATTCAAGAGCTGGGGTGCCTCAGACAGTCATGAAAGTAATGAGGGGCATCTGTCACACAGCTCAGAGCATGCCTGAGGCCTCAACAGGGGACCACGCCTCAGGCCCCATCCGCATGGCCTGCTACTCTGGGCAGGATGGCCATCTGCCCTGCTCCAGCATCCTGGGCCACAACTCCACGCAGGCTGAGTGCTGCTGCACCCAAGGTGCCAGATGGGGAGACACCTGTGACCTCTGCCCATCTGAGGACTCTGGTAAGACCTCAAGGGGCCCAAATCCTCTTAGAGTCAGCTCTTCAGGGTGGCACTTAAAGGAGGGAGGAGGAAAGGGGACACCCCTCCCTCTCCAAACTTAGATACCTCCCTTCACAGTTGAATTCAGCAAGCTTTGCCCCAGTGGGAAAGGCTACGTCCCTGTGGAAGGGGACTGGACATTTGCACAGACCATGTACACAGGTAACCTCCCTCCACACCCTCCCCAGACACCACGTGCTTGAGTGGCCCTGGCCTGGTCCTCCAGGAGGCCTCTAGGGAAGCCCGCATCCAGCCCTGGCCTCTAGGTGGCTTCCATCTTTTTCGGCTGACTCCCTGCAGTTTTAGCTGCAAGTTCTGACCTGAGCTCCTCCTAGAGTGTCCCCATGATCTTCATCTCAGTTCCCCTGCTTGCTCAGGGCTGTACCATCCAGGAACAAACTATGGTGCCTTGACAACCCTCACCCCTGTCTTAGTGGGCCCAGAGTGTCTTAGGGACAGAGTGAAGGAACTGCTGCACAGAGGCCAGGTACAGTGGCCCATGTCCCTGGCTCCACTGACCAAGCTGGAAACTCCGGGGAGCCCCTCAGTGCTTTGGTCCTAAAGCTAGTCCTGAGAAGGAAGTAACAGAAACAGAAATGGCTTGTGTGTACGTGTGTGGTGCAGGGGATGGAATCCATGGCCTCAGGCATGCGAGGCAGGTGCTCTGAGCTACATCCCAAGCACCTATTTTAAGTACCTTTACGTGTATTAGAGCCTTTAATCCTCATGACAACTAGAAGAGATTAAGTAGTTGCCCATACTTTTTAGATAGAAAACTGAGGCAAGGAGAACGTAGGCAACTTGATCAAAGTCAGTCAGCTCCTAAGTGGCAGGGTAGGGATTCAAACCCAGATAGTCCAGATTTAGAGCCCCTGCTTGTAAGAACTGCCTCCTACCGCTTCTCTCCTTCCCCTCACCTCTGCCCTCTGCAGATGCCGACGAGTGTGTGCTGTTTGGGCCTGCACTCTGCCAGAACGGCAGGTGCCTCAACACGGTGCCCGGCTACATCTGCCTGTGCAACCCTGGCTACCACTACTCCGCCTCCCGCGGGAAGTGCGAGGGTGAGGACTGACTGGCCCTGCCCACTCCCAGTCCTGGGCAGCCAGTCCCTTTTGCTGGGAGGCCCCCTTCCTGGGGAAGATGTCCGAGCGGCAGGCAGGTCTGAGTGAGGGAAGCTCTGGGCCCTTAGAGCTTGTCCCTGGGCAGATGTGAGGGGCATCTCTTCAGTGATCCATCACAGGAAAGCCCCTTCCATAAGCACAGTCCATGACAGGCCACCCTGGCCCTACCCCTCTCCTCCACTTCCCCCGCCCTGCCACCACAGATCACAATGAGTGTCAGGACATGGCCTGTGAGGACGGCGAGTGTGTGAACACGCAAGGCTCCTTCCACTGCTTCTGCAGCCCCCCGCTCACCCTGGACCTCAGTGGGCAGCACTGTGTGAACAGCACCAGCAGCATGGGTGAGTGGCCTTGGATGCGGGCCACAGGGGGCGCGGGCCCGGGCTAAGGCTCACGTGCTTCTGGGTCCTGTGCCACCAGAGGACCTGCCTGACCATGACATCCACATGGACATCTGCTGGAAAAAAGTCACCAATGACGTGTGCAGCCAACCCCTGCGTGGGCGCCAGACCACCTACACAGAATGCTGCTGTCAGGATGGCGAGGCCTGGAGCCAGCAGTGTGCTCTGTGTCCCCCCAGGAGCTCTGGTGAGGGGACCCCTGCAAGGCTGGGCCCAACCTGGGGAGAGGGACAACCTAACCTTGGAAAGGAGTAGTAGGGCATGGTAGTGGCCTTGTCTTCCATCCCCATTGTTTGGGGACGGTGGGAGGGGAGTGCTGCCAGAGCTCCCAGTGGAGAGCAATCCCCCATGTTCCCTCTCTCCTGGGGGAATTTGCCGAGTGAACCAGCCAGCCAGGCTCTAGCCAGCAGGAGCTGGAGCCCAGCACCCTCTCTCCCTCCTCCCCGATAGAGGTCTATGCTCAGCTGTGCAACGTGGCCCGGATTGAGGCAGAGCGGGAGGCCGGGGTCCATTTCCGGCCAGGCTATGAGTACGGCCCTGGCCCAGATGATCTGCCCTACAGCCTTTATGGGCCAGATGGGGCCCTCTTCTACAACTACCTGGGTCCTGAGGACACCGTCCCTGAGCCCTTCTCCAACATGGCCAGACACCCAGGGGACCCCACCCTGGTCCTTGAGCCGCACCTACAGCCCTCCGAACTCCAGCCCCGATATGTGGCCAGCCATCCAGGTGTGTTGCAAAAAATGGGGAAGAGGTGGGCACTAGTCTGTTTCCCTTTCATCTCCCCCACCTGCCAGTCATACTGCCAGCAGGATCGAGAGGGGCAAGGGAAAGCTAAATGGCTCTGCTTATGGGTCACTTAAGACATTAAGTCCAAATGCCTGGGTCAGGCCTTACCAGCTCCCTGTGATGAACTCACACAGGAACACAAAGAGATACAGGACACTGTCTCGACCTCAAAAGTCTTCCCTGTGGGAGCTGGGAGCGACAGAAAGTGGCATGCTGCCACTGTCTTCTCCTCCACACCACTTACAGAATGCAGAACCTGTTCCAAGGAAACCTGGCAATTAAACTTGTGACCTGAAATGTGAATTAAGGATTTCTAGTAAGCTTAATGGCCCACTGTGCTGACCGCCCCGTTTGTGAATGGCATGACCCTGGCACTCAAGCTTTGGATCCTCCAGAGGAAGTCAGGCCTGGCACTTGTGTGGTGGACACAGTACCCGCCACAGGTGCAGCCATTGTGTCACACTGATTAAGACCACCCCACCACAGGAGATGGGGTCATTTTTAGGGGGTGCAGGGTGCTCAGGGAAGGAAGAGGGTAAGGCAGATCAGGTTTGCTTTGTGTTCAGTGAGGCTCCTCTTCTGCCAACCCTGCACCCCAAAGACAATGCAAAGATTTAAATAAAGCATCTTCCCCACACCAAACCCCGAAACTACACAGAAACGTGCAACTGGGCAGGAGGCGGCCATTGTGCAGTCTCACCCTTCCTGGACCTCTCATTTAAAATATGGCACATGTGGCCTTTGTTTTAGCATCTTTCTGTGTGAATCGTGACCCTTCCCTGCCCATCTTCACCCACATTGCTCACCCTCCCTCCGGTCCGGAGGGTGAGGGCCTCAGCTGCTTCTCTCTGACTCCCCCACCAGAGGCCTTCGAAGGGCTTCAGGCAGAGGAGTGCGGCATCCTGAACGGCTGTGAGAACGGCCGCTGTGTGCGCGTGCGGGAGGGCTACACCTGCGACTGCTTTGAGGGCTTCCAGCTGGATGCAGCCCACATGGCCTGCGTGGGTAAGCGCAGAGTCCTGACGGGAAATGAGACCCGCCCCTGCCCAGGGACACGAATGCACTTGGGATGGCTGGGAAATCCGCTGCCGCCCCCTAGTGGGCTGATTAAGGCGGCCGATGAGCAAGCCAAAGGAAGGTCTGATGCTGCGCTTCCAAAGCTGTTCCACTGAGCGACAGGACCTGGAAAGGCCGGGAGGAGAGGGCACGGTCTTGGGCTTGCCACGGGGTCACCTCCCCTTGCTTTTTGTCCTTGAGTTGCTTGGTTTGGGGAGGTGATTCAGCCTCTGCTGTCACATGCCAGGCAGGGGCTAGGGCTTAGTGACCTGAGGGACAAAGAGCTCCCCATACCTTTCTCCTCTTTCCCTTCCACTTAGATGTGAATGAATGCGATGACTTGAACGGCCCTGCTGCACTCTGTGCCCACGGTCACTGCGAGAACACAGAGGGTTCCTACCGCTGCCACTGCTCTCCAGGCTACGTGGCCAAGCCAGACCCCCCACACTGTGCTACCAAGGAGTAGCAGTGAGGGGTCAGTGTAGGCAGCTACCTGGAAATAGCCTCCAGCCACAGGCAGAGGCCTTGAGGATGCTTTCCTAGCTGGGAAGACGCCATGACACCAGGCTGAGGTCCTGAAGCCCAGCTCCATCGGACTTGCCTGCTTTTGTCTCTCCCAGCTTAGGCACTGGCTGTGAGCTTGTCATTGCCTCCATGCCCTTGCTTGGCTCCAACACCACCAAATGCTTTAATGCTTCAGCCACGGCCCACGAGGCCCAGCCCACCACCTGTCCTGGCCTTGCTATGGGATGCTATCAAAGATGGCCCTCACCCCCACCCCAGGTTGTGCAAATATGAAAGGTCCAGTGGCCTCACACTGTAGGCACCCCTTTCCAGCTATAATCTTCACATCTCGATGACTCCACAACTGGGACAGAAGCTACATCTGCCCTGGGGTGGTCCTTCAGAATCTGAGGAGCAAGAAAGGGTTTGGGAGAGTTTGGGGGATGACTCCAGTGCCCCCTCAGAACTGTCACTGCCACCCAGCCAGTCTGGTCTGGGCCCTGATTTTGCCACATCTCCATCCTGTAGCCAGTTCTGAGACCCAAGGACGGACAGAAGAGCCCTTCATCTCTGAGAAGCAAGACTGATATTAGCTTGCTGAGTGTGAGACACAAATGAAGAGGAGCAAAGAGCCGGAGAAAGCAGCAAGAGGGCACAAGAAGGCAATATGAAAATATGGGGAGCTGATACGGAAGGGGGAGCCAAGGCTTTTACATCTAAAGAAATATTCAGTAGCTTTGGGTAAATATTCAAAATTCACCCAGGAATAGCCCCGGGGCACTAGCAGCAAGGGCTGCCACAAGAGTACTCATCTCCAAAGACCTTTATTAAATACCTACACTTCTTACAGGAAACACATCTCCTCTGGGCTTTTTTGGTGAAAGCCAGTTTGATCTGCTAACAATAAAAAGGTCTATTTTCTACTGTGATCTTGTTCGGAGGAAGCCAGATTTCCAATGTTATTGTTCTCTTCTGCTCAGAGCCTGGGCCCATCCTCTTCTTCAGAAAATGGATGTCTGGGAGCCCTCTGGGCTTACAAGTAGAGACTCCAACCCAGGCTAGCTAGGAGTTCAGAGCCATGGTAAAGAAATATACATCCTGACTCTTCTGTTCCCTGCTTTTATTTCACATTAGACCAAATTTCCTTACCACAGTGGCTAAGTCTAAAAATCAGAGATGAGGCCAGCTCTGCCAATAGCATACTATTTGGTTCCAAGGGGAAAACGTTCTTTACTATTTGAAGACAAGGAAAATTCTGAGTCTATTTCTAAAAAATAGCAATGTAAACAAGGCTGCATATGACTGGAGATGGAGATAAATGCTACTTTCTTAATTTAATCTGTCCTGTCCTACCTGCTGTTCTGATTGTCGGCCATCACATAATTTATTGAAGGCTTGTCACATGCCAGGCGCTGCGTTGAATGCCAGTACACATTTCATTTAATCATCCCACGATCCTACTTATTTTTATTCCCAATTTACTGATGAGGAAATTGAGGCATAGAAAGATTAAATAATTTGCTCTAAGTCACTAGAGTAGTTGACATGTTTTTAGAAGACAAAAATAAATGGTTTTACACATGTGAAAATATTCTTCCATTCATAACAAAAGAAATGCCACTTAAAATGCACAGTGATACATTTTTTCAAAAGATTAGCAAAGATGAAAAACTTTGTTAAGACTCCTAGTTGGCAAGCAAGCATCTAGGGAAAGACGCTCTCATACTAGCTGATGGGAGCTGAAAGTGGTACCTTTCAAGAGGATGGTATGACGTGTTTTCAAAATTATAACAGTACTAACTTCAGGAATTTAATTTGCAGATGTTAACTTCCTCACCAAATGTGAAATGACATGTGTAAAAGGTTATTTATTATAGTATTATTTGTAATAGCAAAAGATTATTTGCTATGGAGACAAACAAAAAAAGCTCTAATGTCTTCTTGGGAAAGATATCCAAAACAGACCAAGAGAAAAGGGGAGGTTATACAACAGTGTGTGACATGCTGCTATTTGTCTAACAGGAAGTGGGTAGCCGTTAACCTCGTCCTTGCCACTCCACCTTACACCCATCATTCATAACATACCCTGCTGTTCCCACTGCCCACCCCCAACCCTCCAACCCTTCCTGCTCATTCTAGACACACTGCATGTGTGTGCACATATTTCCTTTTATTAAGAATGGTATATTATGCATGCTGTTCTGTGCTTTGCCTTTTTTACCTTATACTTACACATAAAGAATTGTCTCATTCTACTTCATAGCCGTATACCATTCCATTGATGGATAAACTGTAATCAGTTCTTCATTGACATTTCCATTGTTTCTTATCTTTTGCTTATAATGCTGTAATGAATATTCTCGTGCATATGTTATTTCATGTTATAACTCGGGTGAATTCCTTGAAACAGTTGTGGTTGTGGGGAGAGTGACAGGGTGGATAGAAACAATATTGGGAGACTTCACTGTAAGCCCGTTTGTGTCTTTTTAAACTTGTACATGTATTACCTACTCAAAAAATAAAATATTTTTAAATACAGCTGTTGGCCACAGACTGCTTAAATGCCCCTCACTCTATATATTTATCTGATTACACTTTACAATTAAAGCCAGGCAATAAGTATTTCAAACTTTTATAAAGCAAACTTGCATTGGGCATGGTGGCACATGCCTGTAATCCCAGCACTTGGGAGGCTGAGGCAGGAATGCTGCAAGTTCAAGGCCAGCCTGGACTACACAGTAAGTCCCCTGTCTCAAAAAACAAAAACAAAACAAAAACAAAAGCAAACTTTCATTAAGGAGCCTAGTAGCATTTTTAAGGGGAAAGGTCAAGTGGATTTTAGGACAGTAATTGTAAGTATCAATCCTAGATATCAAGAAAAATAAAGGTGTTTCTTGCCTTTTGGACAAATATGTGAAACCATAATGTTGCCAGGACAGTGTTAGGCCCTGCTGAAGGCCAGCTCATGGCATTACCTTGGGGCTAGAGTTCAAGGGACGGCGGTCCATTCCTTGTATCTGGTGGCTCCTGCCAAATGTCAGCACTCTGATGCTTTGTGTTTTGTTTTGGTTTTGAAAACAGGACTGACCTTGAACTCACTATGTAGCCCGGGCTGGCCTTGAACTTGCAGCAATCCTCCTGTCTCAGCCTCCTGAGTGCTGAGATTACAGGCGTATATCACCATGCCGGCTCAAATCTACCTATTTCTAAACATGGACTTCCAACTGGCCCATAGTAGGTATGTCTACATTCCAAGGGACCTTGTTTCTGCCCAGTTGACCACTGCAATTTAATGGAAAATATATTTAGCAACTAAATCTATGCTGCTTACACTTTGGAGTTTTAAAACCTCCAAATCAATAACCCTCAAAGGTATTCTGGAAGAATAGGTTCTAACACTTAAAGTGCAGCAAAATCTCTTTTTAAGAATGATAAAAGAGGGCCGGTGAGATGGCTCAGTGGCGTAAGCACCTGCCTAGCAAGTGCGACTGCCCAAGTTTGACTCCCGGAACCCACATACGAAAAAAGGGCCAGTGATATCGCTCAGCGGCATGGGTGCCTGCTGGCGTGCAAGGTCCTGAGGTCGACCTCTGGTACCCACAAAAAAATAAAAGAATGATGAAAGGACTTAAGTAGTCTGAACTGAAAATCTTATTAGGCCCAGGTACTGGCTGCCTCTTTCCATCTTGGTAATGTATGAAAACTTCCATGGCATGCTGCTTTCTGCATCCGGTCATGCGCAGCTAAGAAACCTGTTCAGGGTTCCAAGAATCCGCTTCTTTCTTCTAACCACGTGATAGGTTTGCTTCCTCTAAATTCTAGGGTTTCTTTTTTTTTTTTTTGAGACAGGATCTCACTATGTAGTTCAGGCTGGCCTCAAACTTGAGGCAATCCTCCTGCCTCAGCCTCCTGAGTGCTGGATTACAGGTGTGTACCACCATGCCCAGCAGTTCTAGGTTTTCTCACATTTCCATATTTTTTTTAATGGCAAGTTCTCTTACTAAATAACCTTAATTCCTACCCAGTTCAGCAAGTTTTTGCTATAACAAATTTTTAGGCTCCCAAGGAAAAGATGGACCTAATAACTAACTCTTCCAGAATCAACCCAGTTGTGGTTTCCCCAGTTAGTACTATTTGTTGTGATGAGACATATGAGACATACTTATATTAGAAAGATTAAACAATATACTAAAAAAGTTACTGTTTATCTGAAATTCAAATGCAACTGGGCATCCTGCATTTCATCTGGTAACCCAAAAGGCCATTATCTATTACCTACAATAGTGAAGAAACTACTTCCTGCTCTGGATGAGACCAAAAGCATTTTCCACCACAAGATGGGTGAAGCAACATATCCTGAAAAGATTCAGTTACTAAATGGTCACAGGCTCTTCAAATGCCTATGAGTATAGAGAGACTATTTTTCAAGTAATTCAGGTGTCAGCAGGGGTTTGGTCCAAGTCTTCTGGTGGATAGGCTCTTGGTTTTATGAATCCTAGCAGATCGACAAGTATGACAATAAGATGTATCTGCCCTATCACATGGGAAGTGGCAAACGGACTACATTAGAAAACAGAAATGTAACACATTCAAGATGTGTAAAATGAAAAAGACAACATTTCATTTGCCTTTCTCATCTGTTCTGTCCTAGTAACTGGTGTTCAAACTACCTAATCTGTAACCCTGATTCAAAACACAAGTAAATAAGGACTTTCTTTAAAATGAGATTTTTCTAAATAGTTATACAAATATGTACAAGCAGTTCTGAAGGCCAAAGAAGTCACTCCAAATTTTGGAGCTTTGGGGCTCTACAGATAATATTGGGGTTTGTTTTGTTTTTGAGACAGGGTCTTGCTGTGTAGTTCAGGCTGGTCCTGAACTCACCATGTAGCCCAGGCTGGCCTTGAACTCACAGCAATCCTCATGCCTCAGCCTCCCAAGTGCTGGGATTACAGGTGTGCGCCACCATGCCTGGCTATATTGGGTTTCAACCAGTGATTAAACTTGAGGTAACAACATTTGGAAGCCTGGCCTTAGCATCATATAGAGGGCAGGTGGAGGGAGACTATTTTGGTCAAGTGTGAAAGCTTCACATTTTGAAAATAATAGTGGCAAAACACACACTCCCGGATTAAGGAAAATAAAATTGAGAGAAGGATATGATTAGAAAGAAACCTCTAGAATTCTACTAATCCTAGGTTTCTCAGATTAGTACAGCTGGTCGCAATTTCAGGGTTCCCTGTCATCTTGTCAAAGTTTGATAGAGAAGGATGACCCACAGGAACAGCCTTGCTGTGCTTGAGGATTGTTCAACACTTGAAATGAGCTTCGGATCAGTTCTCGGCTGAAGTCCACCTGGGCGCCTTTCACGAAGGCCAGGCTATCAGAGTCAACCACCACTCTTGCCCCACCCTGTTCAAATACCCTGAAAAGACAGGAGGAAGGCAGTAATGAATGTCATCAACACCAAAAGCCCTCTGAGGCCACAGGGGCACCTTTTCTTTCTTCTGAAGTACAGAGGAAACATTCCTTGTTACTGATAAGAGTTGCTGATTTTCTTTTAAGGGTCAATGGACCGAATACTGAAAAATAAGTTTAAGGACTTGGGCTTGGAATCTAGTCCAGCTGGACTCTCTCCCGTCTATCCTATAGACCTAGTGAGCCAATTTTCCAGCTATAACTTAGTTATACTGAATCAGGATGACAAATGTTCACTCCTCAGTGTGAGATATACGCTATTAACAATTTTTAGCATGTCTTGAGATTTGTCATAACAGTGTACACTGAACTGGAGACACTTTCAAAGCCCGTACATCCCGAGAACCCACGCCTTCCTCCTTGCCTGTCGTCCGGGTTGATAACTGTATCCAGTGAAAATTTGTATTGGAATCCAGAGCATCCACCTCCTTCCACCTGCAGCCTAAGGAATTCTGACCCTTCGGTGATTTCCAGAAGCCTCTGAAATGCAGAAAGGGGATCAAGAATTCCAAACGGTGGAGGCGCGGGTGAGGGAGGCCCCGCGCTCCCCTGGGCGCCGCCGCCCTGCGTTCGCCCCCTACCTGGACACAGCTGTCCGTGAGGCGGATCTGTCCTTCGCCAGCCTCGGGGCTGGAGGACGACGCTTCCCGACGTGCTTGCTGTTCCGCAGAGGCCTCGAGGATCCTGTCCCACAAGGAAGAAGGATGCGCCCGGGAGCAGAAGGGGCACCTGGAGACCCTCACCTGGACGGCTTCCCGCCAAACCTAGAGACTCCACCTGCACTGTCTCGCGCCAAACCCTCCCTTCCCCCGTGGGTCTTAGTTTCCCATTCGTCCTGGAGAGAAAGTAACTAACATCGTTCCCAAGTGCCCTTCCAGCCTTGGTACCTGCCCCTCCGCCAAGGAATGACCGCTCTCAGCACCGCGGCCGTTCGGGACGCAGCCCGGGCGGCCGCCATCTTCCTCCACAAACTCCGCCCCGCGCATCTGCCTTATTCCCTCCTCCGCCGTGATTCGGAAGAAGGGGAGGAAGCCTGTGGGCGGGACCTCAGAGAGACCCCACCCTCGTGCATGTCTATTGGTTAGTACAGGGAGAGCTGGGGCTCGATTGGCTAGAAATGCTCCCGTTGCGGAAGTGTGGGCGCGCCAATACAGCCGGGTCGGAGCGGAGCGGAGCTGAATCTTCGCAGGCCCAGCCACTGATCCGCAGATGGGCGGAGATAGCGAGCAGGCTCTGGGCCGGGCTCCCTGGAGCCAGGGGCGGGACGTGGGCGGGCCTCGGCGGTGTTTGCTGGGGACGGGTTGCCTGACTGGGCTCCTCCCTGGGCCAGCCCCTACAACTTTATCTTGTGACCGCGGCCGCGGCTTCTTCCTTCCTCGAGCTTGGATCCTTGCTGTCCACGATGCGTTTTCTGGCCTCCGCCTTCCTGCTCTTGGTGTGCGTCGCCGCCGGCCAGGCTGAGCGGGTGCGGTACAAAGACTGCGGTGAGCCCCGGGCCCGCCCGAGCTCCTCCCGCTCTCTAGGGAAGCCCCCCGCCCTCCCCGGCGTCCCGCGCTGAGCCCCCAGGGCAGGGCTGGGCGGGTTCCTGGGACTGGAAGGCTCAGCCTCGGGCCCCGGGTGGAGTGGGCTGGGTTGGGCAGAGGACACGAGCCTTGGTGAAATTTGACAGCACACAACTTTGTCTCTTTCCTTGCAACGAGTGTTCTGGGGGTCCCTGGACGCTCCTGAGATGGACCTCTTGCCGAAGTTCTCTAAAGTTTGTAGAGCAGACATCTGAGTGTCTGTATCCAGCGCTGAGGTTGAGATTTTATTTACGCCTTTTACTTGGTTAGTCCGCCCATCCCCCACCCCGCCCCCTCCTCTCCCTTTGCCTTTGTTAATTTCCCTTTTGCTGACAAGTCATAAGTCAATTCCCCTTTTCGTAATTTATTCTGTTACAGAGTAGCTTCCTTTAGAGTGGAATTTTGGGTCAGTTTTCTGGGTCAGTGAGATTCTTAGTCAGTTTTCCCCCTGTAAAACTCATGTGTTGGGGGCTGGGGATATAGCCCAGCGGCGCAGCACCTGCTTGGCAAGCGCAAGGCCCTGTGTTCGATTCCCAGTACCCAAAAAACAAAGCAAAACAAAAACACGCTCACGTGTCTAATCGTATCTTGTGGCACATCACTCCCCTCAACGCTGCGGTTGGAATGATACTGATTTTGTAAAAATACCTGAGCCGGAAGGAAACATGCAGGGCTGCTAGTCAGTCATTGAATTCCAGAGACGTTAGTTAGGTAGGCTGCCTAAAGTCCCATAGCAGAGTAAATACCAGGAAGAGTTTGCTCCTTTGTTCCCAGTGTCCAGGTAATAACTACTTAATAAAATTTGCTGAGAAGGTAAATGAGGGAATGTATATTCTTTCCACTATGTCATCAAAATTTATGTTGAGACAAAAACCAAGTTGGGGGCGAGGGGGATTGGAGTGATTAAGGAACAAAGACCTCTGGCCTATTAACACTTAACAGATGCTGTTTCTTTGAGGTAGGAGACTGGAGCTTGAAAGATGCAACTGTGCTACCTACTGCCTTTCCCTCCACTAAACCTAGCGGCCAACATTTGGAAGAGGACACTGTTAATTTTATTAACTCATTCAGTCTTCACAGTTGTTTTACAGAAGCGGAAGCCAAGGCACACAGAGTAACTTGCCCAAGATCTCACAGCTTGTAAGCAGCGGGAAACTGGTGGGTCTTTGTGAGGCAAGGGAGAGGAAGAAGAGAGGAAGGGAGGGAGAGCCTGAGAGAGAGAACTGAGATAAATCTTAAAATTGTTCTATTCATTTTGGGGGCAAAAAGAATACAACCTATGGGAAGAGCTTCTTGAATTCCCATCACAGATTTTCAGTTTACTTTTTTTTTTTTGGTTTTTAGAGACAGGGTCTTGCTATGTAGTTCAGACTAGTCTTGAGCTCATTATGTAGCCCAAGCTGGCCTCAAACTTGAAGCAATCCTCCTGGCTCAGCCTCCCAAGTGCTGGGATTATAGGCATGCACCACCACACTAGGCTCTCAATTTACTTTTTTTTTTTTTTGTGGGTACCGGGGGGTCGACCTCAGGACCTCGTGCGCTAGCAGGCGCCCGTGCTACTGAGAAACACCACCGGCCCTTTTTTCCGTATGTGGGTTCCAGGAGTCGAACTTGGGCCCTCGAGCGCTTACGCCACTGAGCCATCTCACCGGCCCTCAGTTTACTTTTGAATTGAGAAATACAATGTAAAAACTTGAGCACCCACATCAAAAGATTTTACAATCCATTCTATACCCACCTT
The DNA here is from genome assembly GCA_028451465.1 of Erethizon dorsatum. Classification (NCBI taxonomy): domain Eukaryota; kingdom Metazoa; phylum Chordata; class Mammalia; order Rodentia; family Erethizontidae; genus Erethizon; species Erethizon dorsatum. The sequence goes on along the minus strand of CM051828.1, from coordinate 106,345,591 downwards.
TCCTTGGAGTGGGACTTCCTCAAGTGAGAAATGGGACCAGGCCAACTTTAGTTTTGCAATGTTTGCAGGTTAGAGGGGTGGGCTTTGTTCTACCGAAGTCCAAGAACCTCTTGTTAGCAAAAAACTGGATAAAAGAGCTATAAGCACTACACAGCCTTCAAATAAGCAGGTAGAAGCTGGACATGGAATGTGTCAACATAAGCACTGATTTTCAGCAGCTCGTTAATATTCAGGGAAGACGGGATGGAATGAAAGTGAGGGCTTCTTTAACTGTTTAAGGTGCTGAGCAGTTGGCGAACTTTTGCTATGAGGGAGAAGCAAGCTGGAAGGTGAGACTGTAGACTCATTTACAGTTGGTCATGTGATGATAGAAGTAGTTCAGAGGGACTCTTCAGCCTAAGGGCAGGAACAGGCAGAAAATACAGAGTGCTCTACTGGAGCAGCTCTGTTCCCATTGTCCTTTCACAGTACTCAACTGATCTGTGAAAGCCTAGCACATACTGTCCTCTCCACCTGCAGTGCACCTGCTGTCTTCGTGCATTCTGCTTTGGAGACAGTAGGCGTCCATATTATTAGCTGGAAATGTAATCTCTGTAAATGAAGTATATTTAAGGAGAGAAGCTCAGCTTTGGTGTAAAAAGGGGACTTGCTAACCCATCCCAGAGCAGCTACTCTAGGTTAAATTCATGGACTGAATCAGGATATGGTGATACCCGCAGTAAGAACTTGAATAGCACTCCGACGTTCCAGACTCTTACCTAGAGCTGGCTGTGTGTTACATCTCCCGCCCTGTAAAGATGGGCATACTTTCTATGGTAGATGTGAAGTGTCTCGAGGTTGCACAGTAAGTAGTGGAGCTAGTGAGATTTCAAACCCAGGCAGCAGGCCCCAGAGTCTGCCTCAGCAAGGAAGGCTGGATGGCCGTGCTTAACTTACTCTGTCACAGCACTGTCACCTCCCTTTCAGCTGTCCAGTTTCAGGAGCCTGGATAGAGAAATGGGATTTTTCAAGACTTGTACTTAAACGTGTGTGTGTGTGTTGTAGTGTACAAAAAGCACTTTTGTCATTGGTTTAAAAAACACTTTTTTAAGACACACTCCTTGCCTCAGAGACACGTTAGAGAACGTAGGTTTCCAAAGTCAAGTATCCGGCCGGGGATATAGCTTAGTGGCACAGTGCCTGCCTGGTAAGCCGCGAGGTCGTGAATTTGATCCCTGGTACCAAAAAAAAAAAAAAAAAAAAAAAGACAAAGTGAAGTATCCATCTATATATTGCAGATCTTACTGGTAGGGGTCTACGGTCAAACTTGAGGGACCACTGACTTGAAAACATGGAGAGATGGAGACAGACCAGGAGTAGCTGATCTCAAGGTTGCAAATGGAAATGGTAGTACTTAAGCTTGAGTTAGCGCTGGTGCGTTATGCGTGGCTTTACAACCCTGTGTTGGGATAGAAGAGTTTCCCTGATCCTGGTCTCCCAATGTATAGAACAGGGGAGCTATTTATATATACTTTATAATTTACAGCATCCCCCTTTACATAGCAGATAGGAAAAGTTTGTAGCTCCTTTTAGAGAATTAGCTAAGACTTATAGAGAATGTCTAGTGTTGTTCCTCAGTGCTTCTATTAGATGACTCATGAGCTGAACCTAGTTTATGAATCATAAATCAATTTCTGTAACTGCATAGAAACAACACTGACAGGTCAGAGCAATTGTTTCTGACTTTTCCTAGCACCTTCCTACATCTGACTTATTTTTTAAAAATGTGTAGTATTGGGGCCGGTGAGATGGCTCAGCGGCTTAAGCGCCTGCCTGGCAAGCGCGAGGGCCCGAGTTTGACTCCCGGAACCCACATACAAAAAAGGGGCCGGTGATATCGCTCAGCGGTACGGGCGCCTACTGGCGCGCGAGTTCCTGAGGTTGACCCCCCGGTACCCACAAAAAAAAAAAAAAAAAAAAATGTGTAGTATTTGGGCCAATGATATAGCTCAGCAGCATAAGCGCCTGCCTGGCTAGCACGAGGTCCTGAGTTCAACTCCCGGTACCCACATATAAAAAAAAAAAAAAGTAGTATTTGCAAATATATTTTCAGCAGCAATTTAGACCTAGGCAAGTAAGTACTTTAGAGGAGAAAAAGCCCCGACTCAAGTACCAATATTCTCTAACACAGCTGGTATTTCTGATACCTTGGCTATGTGAATCAGCGCATTTTGATTAAAGTTTAATTTGGGCCCTAAGTTTTTCCTGGTGCTGTAAAGATCTTGACCTCTATTCTCTTCTGTTTTTTTCTCTTTTTTTTTAAAATGTTAGTGCATACTATTTATACAGACTAGTGGGAGCTCCTCTCTTTTTTTTTGTGGGTACCGGGGTCGAACTCAGGACCTCGTGTGCCAGCAGGCACCCCTGCCGCTGAGCGATATCACCGGCCCTTTTTTCATACATGGGTACTGGGAGGCAAACTCAGGACCTCATGCTTGCCAGGCAGGTACTTATGCTGCTGAGCTATCTCACCGGCCGGGAGGTCCTCTCTTAAGGTCATATTTAGGGTCATTCTTTTTTTGTGTGTGTGTGGGTACCGGGGGGTCGACCTCAGGACCTCGCGTGCCAGCAGGTGCCCGTGCCCCTGAGCGATATCACCGGCCCTTTTTCGTATGTGGGTTCCAGGAGTCGAACTCGGGCCCTCGCGCTTGCCGGGCAGGTGCTTACGCCACTGAGCCATCTCACCGGCCCCATGGGTCATTCTTTTGTTGAGTGTTAAAATGGTAGTTCCTCTTTAATTCCATAGTCTGCTTACTTGCAAGTGAGTGAGCTAATTTAAAAAGCAAAAACTAGATATTCCGGCACAGTTCATTGTTTGACCTGTGATAATACAGCTTATTTCTTTAGGAAACCAGCCTGGAAAGAAAGAATGAAGATATTTCAAGAAGATAGAATATGGGCAAAGGGTTTACCAGGAGTTTGGGGAAAGGGTATAAAATCTGGACAGAAGATACTTCCTCACTAAACATCACAGAGGATTTGGAAGTTGAACCTCTAAGATAAAGAGAATGACCGGGGCTGGTGATGTAACGCCGTGGTAGAACACTTGCCTAGCACGCATGGGGTTTTGGGTTTGACCAAATCAGGCCAGTTCCTCGAGTCTTAGATCGGCCTTTTCCAGATAGTGAGACCGTGGAAAAGTCACAGTATTTTTTTTTTTTTTTTTTACATTTTAAAAATGGTAGTGGTACATTTTAGATATACATAATGACCACATTCATCATAGAGAATTTGTACCTGTACATGATTTTTCTTCTTTCTTTTCCCCATTCCCCTCCTCTCCCTTCAACCCCTCTTTCCCTCCTTATTTACAAAAGCTTTGTTTCCATTTTTTCCTGTTCTTTTTTTCTTGTCCCTTCTTTCCTTTCACCCTCCCTCCTCCCTTGTTCCCCTTCTCATTTGAACATTTTCTTCCCATTTCCCAATATCTATTATACATTTTTTATTAAGTTTATTGGTACATTTTAGGTATACACAGTGATTACATTCATCATAGGGAATTTGTAGCTGTGCATGATATAGCTTGATTCTTTTTTTTTTTCCTATTCCCCTCCCCTCCTTTCAACTCCTCTTTCCCTCCTTATTTACAAAAGCTTTGTTTCCATTTTTTTCCTTCTTTTCTCATTTTTTTTCTTTTCCCTTTCTTCCTTCCCCCCTTCCCCCTCCCTAGTTCCCCTTCCCATTTGAATGTTTTTTTCCTGTTTCACAATATCTATTATACATTTTGATCCTTATAACACTTCCAGTTTCTCACACCAGAGAAATAATGCAGTATTTAAACACATGTGTCTTATTTGTTTCACTTCAGAGTATGGTCTCAAGGTGCATCCATTTAGCTAGAAAGATCCCAAGCTTATCCTTTATGGCAGAGTAGTACTCCATTCTATTAAAAAACCTTATCTTCTTTATCTGTTCATTGGTTGATGGGCATTTGGGGTGTATCCAAGATTTAGCTATTATAAATTGTGCTGCTATAAACATGGGTTCACATATGTCGCTGTGGTACGATGTTTTTAATTCTTCCAGGGAGATACCCAGAAGGGGAATAGCTGGGTCGAATGGGACCTCTAGTCCTAGTTTTTAAGGAATCTCCACACTGATTTCCACAGTGGTTGCCCCAGACTACACTCCCACCAACAGTGGAGAAGCGTTCCTTTTTCCCCACAGCCCTGCCAGCATTTGTTATTGGTTGATTTCTTGATCATAGCCATTCTTTCTGGGGTGAGATGGAATCTCAGCACTGTTTTCATTTGCATCTCTCAAATGACCAGTGATGCTGAACATTTTTTCATATATTTATTTGCTATTTCTACTTCTTCATCTGTGAAGTGTCTATTCATTTCAGATGCCCATTTTTGGAATGAGTCTAAATTTGGAGGATCTGATTTTTTTTTTTTTTTTTGAGTCCTTTATATGTTCTAGATATTAGTCCTTTGTCTGAGGAACACCTGGCCAAACTAATTTCCACACTGTAGGTTTTCTCTTCACTCTATTGGTGGTTTCTTTTGCTGTGTAAAAGCTTTATAATAAGATGAGATCTCAGTTGTTGATTCTTTGTGATAGTTCCTGTGTGACTGGGGTTTTGTTCCTAAAGTCTTTACCTACACCTATGTTTTCAAGAGTTCTACCTATTTTCTCTTCCAGTAGATTTAGTGTTTCTGTTTTAATATTTAAATCTTTGATCCATTTCAATTTTTGTTTAGTGCATGTTGAAAGATACGGGTCTAGTTTTAATCTTCAGCATGTGGAAAGCAAGCACAATTTATTAAAGAGGCTATCTTTCTTCCAGTAAAGGTTTTTGGCTTCTTTGTCAAAGATGAGGTAGCTGAGTGTGTTTGGAGTTGTTTCTGCATCTTCTAACATGTTCCATTGATCCTCAGTTCTGTTTTTTGCCAGTACCATGCTGTTTTTATCATGATAGCTTTGTAGTATAATTTCAAGTCAGGGATGGTGATGAATCCTTTCTTGCCTTTGTTGCTCAGAATTGCTTTTGCTATTCTAGGTCTCTTCTGGCTCCAAAGTAATTTTAGGACTGTTTTCCCTAATTCTTTTTTTTTTTTTTTTTTTTTTTTTTAATTTTTTAAAGAGAAGAAAAAAAACAAAACAAATCAAAAGAAGAACAAATTTTCAAACCAACATAATAGGAGGGTAACAATGGTTAATACATTACGTATTACTATCTTTAAGTTAGTTATTCAGGACACCAGACATTAGCATTCAATTGTCCAAACATTATTGGCACAAACCTTACTCTTCAATGAACTAAGTAAAAATGGTAGTGTATCTATCTTAACCATCATATATATATATATATATATATATATACAATTGTTTTTTTCCCTTTCCCTTCTTTCTTTTCCCTATTCCAGTCTCTCTTTCCTTTTGACCAGTTTCTTTTTGATTCACCATATCTATTGTACATTTTGGATCTTATTTACTCTTTCAGTTTCTCATACTAGAGAGATAATACGATGCTTACACATGTGCTTCTGGTTTATTTCACTTATGAGTATTTTCTCGAGTTGCATCCATTTACCTATAAAAGTCTCCAGTTTATCCTTCTTTATGGCTGAATAGTACTCCATTGTATAAAAATACCACATCTTTCTTATCCATTCCTCAGTTGATGGGCATTTGGGTTGTTTCCAAGATCTGGCTATTACAAATTGTGCTGCTATAAACATGGGTGCACATATATCACTGTGGTACGATGTTTTTAATTCTTCTGGGAAGATGCCCAGAAGGGGAATAGCTGGGTCAAATGGGACCTCCAACCCTAGTTTTCTGAGGAATCTCCACACTGACTTCCACAGTGGCTGTACCAGTCGACACTCCCACCAACAGTGAAGAAGGGTTCCTTTTTCCCCACAGCCCCTCCAGCATTTGTTATTAGTTGATTTCTTAATAGTAGCCATTCTTTCTGGGGTGAGATGGTATCTCAGTGTTGTTTTAATTTGCATCTCTCGAATGACTAGTGATGTTGCACATTTTTTTGTATATTTATTTGCCATTAGTATTTCTTCATCTGAGAAATGTGTATTCATCTCAGATGCCCATTTTTGGAGTGGGTCTTTAAATTTGGGAGGTCTGATTTTTTTGAGTTCTTTATATGTTCTCGATAGTAATCCTTTGTCTGAGGAACAGCTGGCAAACATTTTTTCCCACATTGTGGGTTGTCTCTTCACTCTGTTGGTGGTTTCTCTTGCTGTGCAAAAGCTTTTTATTTTTTTTTTTTTTTTTTTTTTTTTTTTGTGGGTACCGGGGGGTCGACCTCAGGACCTCGCGCGCCAGCAGGCGCCCGTGCCACTGAGCGATATCACCGGCCCCTTTTTTGTATGTGGGTTCCGGGAGTCGAACTCGGGCCCTCGCGCTTGCAAGGCAGGCGCTTAAACCGCTGAGCCATCTCACCGGCCGCAAAAGCTTTTTAATAAGATGAGATCCCAGTTATTGATTCTTTGGGATAGTTCCCGTGCGGTTGAGTTTTTATTCATAAAGTCTTTGCCTACACCAATGTCTCCAAGGGTTTTACCTATCCTACCTTCCAGCAGATTTAATGTTTCTGTTTTAATATTTAGATCTCTGATCCATTTTGAATTTAGTTTAGTGCATGGTGAAAGATATGTTTTCCCTAATTCTGAAGTCATAGTAATCTTAATGCTTTTCTGTTTTCTAACCTCTAAAACGAGGAGGTTAGATCGTAAGATTTTTTTTTTGTTTTTTTTGGTTTTTTTTTTCCTCAAGTGCTTCAGGTTCCCCTAATCCTTGCTACCAAAAGTACAACTTCCACAGGGCCTAAAAATGAATGACTCAGAAAAAAAAAAAAAAAAGAAAAAGAATGACCCAGGATCTACAACTCTAAAAGAAACTCTATAAAGAGGTTTTTCTGTTTTGGGTTCTGTCAGACTTTCCAACAAATACTGAACTCCTTAAAGCAGCATTTGCTATTGTAGGACCAGGGCTAGAAAGATGGCATAACTTCTTTCTGTCTTCCTTGGTGGAGTTCCCAGGTTTGCCTTCCAGCTGTTTTTGCATAAAGTATGGTCCCATCCACCCATCCCAGCCCCCAGCAAACAACTTGCATTTAAGATTTACATGCTTATCTCTTTGCTAGGAAATGAAAGAGGAAACAAGAATATTTTAGTAAGACATTCAGAAGAAGATTGAGGCAAACATTTTCAAGGCTTAAATTTAAACTATGACCTCTTGCATTAGGAATGCAATACAAGATTCTAGGAACAGCTGGGCGTGGTGATGTACGCCTATAATCCCAGGACTGGGGAGGCTGAGGCAGGAGAATTACTGCAAGTCAGAGCCAGCTTGAGCTACACAGTGAGTTCAAGGCTGGCCTGAACTACATAGCGAGACTCTGCCACAAAAAATAAAAAAAGAAGAATCTAGGAACAGGGAGGGGAGAAGGAAGTAAAAAGAAATAAGATGTATTATGTAAATGTACCAATCCTCCATGATGAATGTAATCATTATGTACTACAAACATGCACTAATAAAAATTTTTTGAAATCTGGAGAGTTCTGAGTTTCTTGGGTTATAATTTAATCCCTTTAATATAATCTTTCTTTGCACATAGTCTCTGGGTATTTGACAAATATTAACTTTGTTTTCATCAGGAAACGAACTACATCCTTTTGGTCCAATTTATAGGATATGATTTTAGGAGTAAGGTGAACCAGGACTCTCATATTTTGTTGATTGGTGTGAGACAGTGTCTTTCTCTGCAGTCCAGGTTGGCCTGGAACTCGCCATGTAGCTGGCCTCAAACCTGTAATCCTCCTGCCTTGGCCTCCCAAGTGCTAGGATTGTAGGTGTGCGCCGCCTCACCTGACACAGTTCTCTCTTCTAATTGTGCATTGTCTTGAAGATTCCATCCCAGGAAAGTAGTCAGAAGAAAATGCGTGCACCCTAATTGGGAGAGGAGAGCACAAGCCCACTAGGTAGTGGACGGCCTTCCTGGTACGCCTTTCCCCCTATTCCAATTCCTTTTCTTTTCTTTTCTTTTTTTAGGCTCTCAGGTTGGAATTATAAAGGAGGTGAATGTGAGCCCATGTCCCACCCAACCATGTGAACTGGACAAAGGGCAGACCTACAGTGTCAATGTGACCTTTACCAGCAGTGAGTAAATGTGGCTCTTAACCCTGAAATTCGTGCTGAAGGATAACATAAACATCAACTATCGGAATGACCATGGGGCTGTAAGGGCTGAGAAGGTGACTGGCAGGAACTCTGATCTCCCTTCCAACTTGCGCAAAGCTGGCATTTATTATGCTCTTAGAGACACTTCTCATACTGGGTCCCCATATGCCCTTTTCTCAGAGTTCATGGTCACTGGACTTCCTTTAAGAAGGGTGCTTTCCCTCTGTCCACGGCTTGTCTTGTCTCTATACTGTCTTGGCCCATGTTGCACAGCAGACTTTTATGAGAATGTCAGCTCTGGCTACATAATCTGAGTATTAAAGCAGACTCCAATTCTGTGAACTTTGGTCTCCCATCCAAATACTAACCAGGCCTAACCCTGCTTAGCTTCCGAGATCAAACAAGATTGGGCGTGTTCAGGATGGTAGGGCCGTAGAACCAATTCTGTAAACTTTGGAACTCCTCCAAAATGTTATTTCTGCCAGGTGTGGTGGCGCATGCCTGTAATCCCAGCACTAGGGAGGCTGAGGCAGGAAGATCGTCACAAGTTTGAGGCCAGCCTGGGCTACATAGTGAGCTCAAGGCCAGCCTGAATTACTCAGCGAGACCCTGTTTTGAAAAACCAAGAAAAAAAATGTTATTTCAAGAAATCCACCTTTCAGCCATTAAATCTATACCCACCTGAGAAAAAAGGTGCAATTAATATTTAACAGTCTCTGTAAGGTTTAGGGAACTCACTAGGGACCCAAGAAACGATCAAAAAACCTGAGCTTTGTTCTTCAATGTGGAGACATAGTACTGAAACTTAGATTGTTTTCTTGTACCTCATTCATCACCTTCAGATTCCCAAGACTCGAGATAAATGTAAAATTTTTCTTTCTGGACAGAGCATCTGCCCTGGATCATCCCCTCCTTTTCTATCCTGTGAAACGACATACTCCACTCCTCCCAGTTCCTGTCATGTCTTGTTCATAGGCTGAAGTCTACTTGTAGCTCTGAGCTCCCTGTTTTTTCTCCTGGCCTGTAACCTGGAGCCCTCTGCTTTCTCTTTTTCTTTTTTCTTTCTCCCCTCCCTTCACCCCTGCCATGCTGGGGATCAAATCCAGGGCCTCAAATGTGAGGCATGAGCTGCACCCCTGGCCAAGCTGGAGGGATATGCTTTCTAAACAGAAGTCATCCCCAGCCAGGCAGGACGAACCAAAAAGGCTCTGCGTCTCCAAAACACCCTCTCAGCTCCTAAGTCTGGTTGCCCTAATTTCATGATGGCTTTATGCCTCCTGCCCATCTTGTGATATGGAGGTTAGAGGCCATCAAGAAATGTACCTGTTTTTAATCTTACCGGGTATCTGAAAGGTTACTTCTTTCACTGTCATTACAGAACTTGGTATTTAAAGTGCACGATACACTTTAATAGAAGCTGGTATAAATAGCAAACAGAATGTTTACTGCCAAAAGTCAGTCGCCTTGATACATAAGATTATTCATCCAGGTAGCTCTGGTTCTCCTGAGAAACTGAAGGGCAGTGGAGGGCAAGGTGGGGGTAGGAGAAAGAAAACAACTCCCACCTGTTGATTGCTTGCATCATGCTAGATCCTACACAACTGCAAACACTCTAGGTATTAAGAAATAAGGCTTTCTGATTTTCTAGTATAACCAGGCTGTTTGAGAATATATCTGAAGATTTAATTTAGAATTTATAAATACACTTTTCTTCGCTGCCTGATTCTCTTTTTTCTTTTAGATACTCAATCTATAAATAGCACAGCCTTAGTGCATGGCGTCCTGTTCAAGGTCTCCATCCCCTTTCCCATTCCTGAGCCTGACGGTTGTAAGAGTGGAATCAGCTGCCCCATCCAAAAAGATAAGACCTATAGCTACCTGAATAAACTGCCAGTGAAGAGTGAATACCCTGACGTAAGTGCCGCTGTTGTTGAGGACACCTGAGACTTTGGGGCTGGATTAGAAATCTGAGGCAAGGAGCAGAAAGCAAAGATGGGGATAAAGGGACCGGTGAGATGGCTCAGCGGCGTAAGCGCCTGCCCGGCAAGCGCGAGAGCCCGAGTTCGACTCCCGGAACCCACATACGAAAAAAGGGCCGCTGATATTGCTCAGTGGCACGGGCGCCTGCTGGCACGCAAGGTCCTGAGGTTGACCCCGGTACCCACAAAAAAAAAAAAAAAAATGGGGATAAAGGGCCCCTTGTCTCTATGATGATGAAGCAGATGCCAGAGGGAAAAAGAGATAAGGCTTGAATGTTAGGAAACTTGCAGTAGGGCAGGTATTTTTCATTGTGTGCTTTGTCCTTTCACTATGGCCTAATGTTTAGCTGGGGGCCTAATGATGCCACTTTTACACACAACATTGCACTTGATCCTCATGACCTCCTATGTGGAGGTGATACTCTCTATCTTACAGATGAAGAAATTTGAACCTCTAATGTTTTAATATACGGACAGAGTCCACAAAGAAACCTGGCAGCCTAGGTTTAGAGCCGGGTGTTCTAACTCCAAAGCCTGTGCAGTGTTAAAAGATTTTAGCCAGGTACCAAATAGTTCAAGGTCCAAGTTTTCTAGCATCATCCTCAGAAGTCTTGGTTTCTCCATCAGACTCTGAAGGAGAGAGCAGTGGTTCGTAGGCTCCATTGCAGAGAGGAAACGTTTTCCACTCTCCTTTCTCCCCTTTACTTTTCCAAACTCCCTCTTCACCTCTGACCTATTCCTCCTTTACCTGCTTATTTTTCTGCCAAGCACTTATAAGCAGATTGTATTGGAGTGAACCTGTATTAAAGATACGAATGGTGAGAAGAGTGCTATAATCCCAGCGCTTGTCAAATACATGCAAAATCATTTAAATGTAAAATTATTCTTGTAAGGTTTATCTACCTGCTATTCATCTAAGAGGAAAAGAATGCTTTAGAAATATTTGATACGCTAACTAAATTCTTAATGAGATCATTAACCCCAAGTCACAGGAGAAGTATTTTGCTCCACTCTTCTGAGTTGGAGGCCACAGGCAGTGTCTAGATGCTCAGTTGGCTTCATGATGGCGTGGCTTAGGAAGCAAAGGGTGAGGGATTAGATGGTTCATTACAATTTGGAACCACAGTTAAGCCACTTGTGGGTTAAGGTCAAATCCTAGTTTCACTTTTCCCAATTCCTTTTCTCTTTCTGCAGATAAAGCTGGTGGTGAAATGGGAACTTCAGGATGATAAAGAACAAAATCTCTTCTGCTGGGAAATCCCAGTAGCAATCAAAGGCTAGAAGTATTTGATGCCGATATGTCTGCACAGGGGTAAGAGGGCATGGAAGAGGGAAGGGAAGAATGGAGGGAAATCAGATTTGACGCTAAATCAGTGCCACAAGATGAAAGGAATTTCAAGACTGCTGTTTTATGCCTCACAACCTCCCAAAACATCTAAGACCCTATTTCTTGAAATCTCAGACCTGTAGCCTTCGTAATATCCTTGTAAAAGGGCTGAAAGAAAGGACAGAGTCGGACCGTGAGGACTGGTTTAGCTGGCTCATGGTTTTTTGCTATTGGGTGAGGGTGGGCCCAGCTGGACAGGGCTGGGAGGAGACAGCTTAGGGATCTCAGGAGAACTCGCTCCAGGGCGTTGGTGCTCACTTTGGAGCACGGCTTCCAAACCATTTCTGTGTAGCTGTGGCCGTTACGTCCACAGGTTCCTCAGCTCCAAGTGCCTCACAGAATCCAGTGTATCTGGCCACCAGGTCTGCTGGCTCTTGATGGCACCTTCAGCCCCGTGGCTTCAACAGTAGTGACTTGTTCTCCGCGTATCCAGAGGTCACTGGAGAGAGCTTCTACAGCAGCAGTTCAGCTCCGAAGGCCAGCTCATCTGTGGCTGTCTCGCGTCTCTTGTTCCGTCGTAGCTGGTTTTCATTAAAGACAATGCTTTGTTAGCAGATGTTTGATTTTTTTTTTAACAATATTAACTTGTGTCCTTTTGCTGCATCTGAATCTTTAAATAAAGAAAAGAACAGTCTTCTGCATTTAGACTGTGGTTACCTGCTTCTTTCAGACAGTAAGTTCCCTAGATCCATGAAGGTGGGCACCCAATTCTATGGCTCCAGAGAAGACGTGACTCTTAGAAACTGTGTTTTCTACCCGGGCATGGTGGCATATACCTATAATCCCAGCGTGCAGGGGGTTGAGGCAGGAGGATGGCCTCAAGTTCAAGGCCAGCCTGAACTACATAGTGAGACTCTGCCTCCAAAACAACAACAAAAAAAAAAGAAACTGCCTTTTCTTCTTTTTTGCTTAGTCTTTTAACACAAAATGACCTCATTTTTCTTTATTTTGTGCAATCTTATACCACTGAGCATGCTTGAAAGACAAGCAGACATCCTGTAGCTGAATAATAACGTCTGAAGGGGTGTAGCTCAGTGATCTTTTGGGAGCCATCTATATGGTGGGGAAAGCCCCAAGCTTAAAAGCAAAATGTGAAGTTATAGCAAGCACAGTAATATCAGTTAAGTCTTGGAGTTTCCTGCTCTTAAAGTAACAAGTGTAATTATGGGGCACATAGTTGGCTGTTTTGAATCCATGTACTATAGCCAGCTTCTAGGTGGCCCAGGAATCACAACCCTCCTCATGACTGAGTTAAGTAATAAGGACCTTGGAAGGTCACCTGCTGTTAGGTTGAGGTAAAAGGAAGAAACTTTTCTCACTTCTGACGAAGTGTTGCTCAACCAACACTGTGAGCAAATAATTCGTTTGATCTGGTTCTTTTTCAGGCCAATAGTTTCCCTAGACCCTTGGATTTCTTGGACCTGTGAGTTTCCTAGGAAAACCACCAGGGGACAGCAATGGGTCGGGAATGAAGTTATCCACAGCCCAGCTTTGCTAGTTAATGCTGGCAGCCATTCAGCCATAGGACCATTCAGCTAATGTCGCTTGTCACATTTAGTCTAGAGGGACAGCCATCCCATCTCCCCACGTGGACCCTAGGTGTATCAGAATTGGGTGAGTTCTGAAGTTGCTTAACTGTGGTCTCTGACTTCAAACTGCCTGTAGTTGAGTCCTGGCTCTACCGATGAACCGGACTGCCAGTGTGATCTTCCCATCACTTCATCTTTCTGTGCTTCAGCATTTTAGCTGTTAAAGAAGGCTAATAAGAGGGCATGAGGATTAAAGGAAAAGAGGCATGTAAGACACTTAAATGACCTGTGGCATACAGTATACACTGTTAATCTTTAGCTATTGTTCCAGGACACACTGTTCTTTGTCTAGAAATAGAAAAATGAGGAGGTCCAATCTTATGTGTGGTAATATGTCTCCTCAGAAAAAGAGGGCTAACAGCCCAGCCTGTAATTCCTGCACTCAGGAGGCTGAGGCAGGAGGAGTGCTGTAGGTTTGAAGCCAGCCTGAACTACATAGCAAGACCTTGTCTCAAAAAAAAAAGAAAAAAAAAATGGCTATCTTCGGTGCACAGGAACTTTCTGAGGGTCTAGAAAAGCTCATTTCTTACATGTATTTGTGGACTCTCTCATCACAGAAGAGTCTTCACATTTTTAAACTCCTTTGGGGCTAACAGCTACCAAGCATGCATTTCATACCCCTCTGCCCTCATGTGTTAAGAGACCAAGCAAAGCAGCTCAGTGACTGTATAGCCTTCCATCAGAACAGACGGGGAACCTAACTGCTGGGGACTGTCAACCTCCAGCCATTGTGGGGCTCCCTGGTGCCTGCAGCAGTGAGCTCGGTAGGGCTCCCCATGGGGGGATTAATTTGAAAGGTCATCTTCTACAGAACGTTCACAGTCATTAATGTGAGACGCACTGCATCTTGGATATACAGAGAGGATCATGCTCTTTCCAGCGTCACTTTTCTACTCCTCTGTGCATGCTTTGGAGGCTTAGACCTTACATGAATTCAAGGCCAACAAATGTCAGACTCCAATTGCTATAAATCAAAACAACAACAAAAATGTGCTATAGACTTGTACCAGTCTCCCAAAACAAATGTAACTGTGATTTATAGCAATCGTGTAAAAGACTTTTTTTTTTTTTTTTTTGTGGGTACCAGGGGGACGACCTCAGGACCTCGCGCGCCAACAGGCACCCGTGCCACTGAGCGATATCACTGGCCCCTTTTTTGTATGTGGGTTCCGGGAGTCGAACTCGGGCCCTCGCGCTTGCAAGGCAGGCGCTTACGCCGCTGAGCCATCTCACCAGCCCTAAAAGACTTTTTCAAGAAAAATAAACCGAGAAGCATTTACAAAATAAAGGGAACACAACACCTCAGATCTTCAATTTGGTAGAAGGTTAATGTGAGGGCTGGTAGTTAGTCCAATCTTCATAAAAAGCAACAAGCATGGAGTAATTTCAAATCCTACATGCTTGGTTTTGAAATCTCAGCCAGTTTTTTTTTTGTTTTTGTTTTTTTTTTAAGAAACAGAGTGATCCTGATTATGCTTTGCAAAGGTTCATAAAGCAGAGTGGTCTCTCAGAACTCCCACAGGCATAGGAGAGGTGCTTAAAATAGATGAGGTCAGTGAAGTTAAGATCATTTTGGATTAACCATTCACTTTAATCCAAAAAGCAAATTATTCTCCAATAACTGGGTTGGTAGGAGGACAAAGTCATGGTACATTGGAAGAATATCTGCACAGAGGAGAGCTGTATGTAAGAAAGTTGTTCAGGTGAGAGTTAACGTTAAACAAGTGATGTCCAAGGCTCCTGGAAGGAGACCGAACGAAGATTAGAGGTTGGGGTGTGCTTCATGTAAGGCTTGGGCTAGCCGGTTGCATTGCTTGCACGTGTGTGTAGGGAATGGGGGTGGAGGGACAGATAGTGTCTCCACAGATACTGCCTAAAAGTCTTCAGAGTTGAGTCATTTGGGTGGTTGGGTCTCTTTCTCTGGAGAGAATCCCTGGGCCCATCCCTCAGCTTCTAAACTGATTCACTTACAGCTGTCAGTTGACTAGCAACGAAATGGTCTGGGTGTTGGTTGCCATGGAAACAGCTAAAAGGCCCATGGCTAAGAGAACCTACCATGTTCTCCAGACCAGAGGTTTGGTTGCTTAAAAAGGGTGGGATAGGGAAGGTAGAGCGCCGGAGCTGGACTGCGCAGGTGACTTGAGGGTCCAAGAGGGTGAGCAGTGTGTGTGAGCGGGCAAGGCCAGCTCCACAAGTGCCCTCTTCTACTTTCCATGGGCATTCCCCGCCTGTGCTGCTCAATGGCCCCTGGTGACCACCAAGCACAGATGCTTGTTGTTCTAAATGGACAGTAAGGGTGTGAGACTCTGGAGCGGACTTGGCATGGCAGAGCTGCTACCCTCCTCTGCAGGGGTTGAGAGGGAAAGTCTTGGCTCTTTCTGGAAGGCCTGTCTCCACAAATCATGTGCCTCAGATAAACAGCCAGCAAGTGAAAGGACTCACTCAGCTCTGACCGCCAGCAACTCAAACCAGTAAGGAACTCAGCAGGCAAAACAGATGGCTGCTGGCCTTGAGCAGGGCAGAGAGCAAAAGCGCAGACCACCAGCAGCAGACTGCTCTCAGCATCGAGAAGTTCATTACTCTGCTCTCTACACTCCCTACCCACCCTCATGCCCCTGACACAAAAGGGGGCACAAAATTAAAAGATGAGGGTTGATGGAGATTCTCAGGTGTGTGATGGTGGTTGTAAGATTCTTTTTTGTGTATTATAATTAAGGTAAATAACTCTTAAATCAATGTTTAGTGGCAAGATGATCTTTTGCTAAAACAAAACCAAGCCATCCTAGTGACTCTGCCATTAATTTCTGTTAATGTGTAATGTATAAATTGAAGGGACTGGACTAGGTCACCTCTAACGCCTCTGTCGTGAAAGCTTATGAGTCCCTGAGACACTGGAGGAAAGTTTCAGTACCACAGGCAAGCAGACCTAGTTGCCCATACCTTTGAGGGTCAGGAAAATCCCTGGAGTCCAGAGGGGCTTAGGACCAAGACTAAGGCCAGGCCATTTGAGTTAGAGACCATCTCAGATATGCTTGGCTCAGGGAACTTCCGCCTGGCTCTCCAGAACTCTGAGATGTGCGGTGTTGATTTTCTGTCCCAATCTTGCCTTCTCCAGCCTGGAGTTTGCTGATCCCAGCCCCTCCAAAGGAGCTTTAGAGCCTAGTAGCCTGGCACTAGAGAGAGAGAGAGACAGAGACAGAGACAGAGACAGAGACAGAAAGAGAGAGAGAGAGCGAGAGAGGCACTACCAGAATTTGGGCTGCTCCCTAGGACAATTGAACATTTCCCCAGAATCTATGGAGAGGGCTTCACTTTTGAAAGCAGCAGTTATTTATAGATTTAATTTTAGTTGGGTTCACGTCTCACCCCCAACTTTTCCAACTGATTGACTTTGGCTAGGTTACTCAACCTCTTAAAGTCTCAATTTCCTCAGCTATAAACAGGACGATAGAACACCCACCTCTGGGTAGTGGTAATGATAGCATGAAGTAGCAAGTACCTGAGAAAGGTCGTTGGTATTATTATTACCGCCCTAGATAAGAAAGGAAGGTTGCAGCCATAGAAACTGCTCAGTGGCCTAGAATCTGAGGCGTTTATCATGCATTTGTCTTCCAAATTTAATTCCAGGCCCCTTTCAAAATGGATGGCCTCCCTGATGCCCCACTCTGCTTTGCCTTCATTAAACCAGCATCTAAGCCTCTTTATGACACTTAACCACATTCTTTTTCATGTACAATTTTTGTGTGTCAGCTTGCTTTCTTACTAGACTGTAAACATCTTGAGACTAGAGACTGCCCTTTCATCTTCGAATAAATGCCTAGAACTCAGCACTCAGCAATTATTTAATGAATTTTTTAATAGGGAAAGAGGTTTTTATTGAAGTTGCGAAGCTGCCCATTTAACCCTATTGCAATCTTGTCTCCAAAGGGGAGGGAAGAGTAACAGTTGACTTGGTTTTCTGCTCCTGAAGAAGGGTACGGCAGTGCCCCATCCCAGGTGAGCAGCTCTGGAGCAGGACCAGGGCACACCTCTTCTAGATGCCAGCTGTCATCTACGTCTAGGACGCGATGACAACACTCCTTTGTCTCCCTGGCCCTGCCCCCCCCCTTCTGTCTGCTATCTGTCTTCAGCTCAGCACGCGTCCCTCACCGCCTGCTCCTGTGTAGCTGCGAGCTGTATCAGGTTGCCTCCAGGAGGGGGAGAGGAAGTGGATCTGGCTTGTGCAGCTCTTCTGGTATACTGGATGTCTGCAGACCCTGGCAGACCCTTCAGCTTCCCACCAGAGCTTGCCAGTGCATGGCTCAGCAGGAAGAAAGTCCAAAGAGCTCTGAGCATCTCCCAGACTGTGGCTGCGAACCATCTCCCTTTGAGGTGGGTAACAGCACTGGGGTTAGGAAGTAAAGCAGCGGAACGTGGGAGACAAGGCCTGACTCATTTGCCATGTGACTTGTTGTCGGGTAGTTCCTTCAGATATGGCTCCCAGGTCCTTCTCACCTTGAACAAAGACTTGAATGAGACAAGCCAAAGATGGTGCCAGAAGTTTATTGGAAAAGCAAGGGGTGAAGGGGTAAGGGAGAAACTGGCTCTGCAGAGCAAATGTAGGCTGAACAAAAGAGGAAAAGAGAAAAAGAACTAAAATCAAAGTACATCCTGGTCTGGGAGACTTAGAGTGGGCTACTGTGAAGAGTTACAATAGCGGGCTCCTCCCCGTATCCTGTCTCTTCTATGTTGGCTGCATCTTGTGGGAACCCGTAAGAGGTTCTACATACAGTGTACTGAGAGGCAGAGCTGTGCAGATCCTGGGATCCCATCATGCCTCTCTTCCCAGCCAGTCTAAATTGTGCCCATCTCCTATCTCAATTTTGGGTGAAACATTTAGCCTCTTCAGTTAAATACATCTTAGGAGTGTTGCATAGACAAGAGGAAATGATGGGTATGTCCCCAATGGGTTGGAAATACAAAGGGAATACCAGCTAGAGTTTGGTGGCACAAAGCTTATAGGGGACTCTGGGAGGCTGAGGCAAGAGGATCAAAATTTCAAACCCAGCCTGAGTGATTTAGTGACTTAATAAGACCTGGTCTCAAAATTTAAAAAGAAAAAAAAATCAAATAAAAAGTGATGGGGCCGGGTGTGGTGGCACACGCCTGTAATCCCAGCACTAGGGAGGCTGAGGCAGGAGGATCACCATGAGCTCAAGACCAGCATAGGCTACATAATGAGTTCAAGGCCAGCCTAAACTACATAGCAAGACCCTGTCTCTTAAAAAAAAAAAAATGAGGCTGTACCTCAGTCTGGAGGCCCTAGGTTCAATTCCCCAGGACCAGGGCAAAATAAATCCAAAAACACCACAAGAAAACACAAGATCCTAGCTTTTTTGTGTGTGGGTACCGGGGGTCGACCTCAGGACCTCGCGCTTGCCAGGCAGGCGCTTATACCGCTGAGCCATCTCACTGGCCCCCTAGCTTTTTAATCACTATAAAAATGAGGTTAAAAGCCGACCATGGTGGTGCATGTCTGTAACCCCAGCACTTGGGAGGCTGAGGCAGGAGAACTGCCATGAGTTCAAGGCCAGTCTGGGCTACACAATGAATTCAAAGCCAGCCTGAACTACATAGTGAAACCCTGTCTCAAAGAAGAATAAGGTTAAGATCGACTCAGTAAATGCTTTTCTTTGGCTACAAAACAGAACTGCAATTCAGCTGGCTCTCCTGAAATGTTTGCTGGCAATCCCAAAGGTACAGCAAGCTCAGACAAGTGTGCCCTTTGGTCATCCTGATCATAGTGCAGTCTAGCTGATTCTATACAGAAGGAGAGGGTGCGTTTCTTCAGCCAATGCTTACTGAGCACCTATTATGTGCTTGGCACTGTGTGGGTGCTGAGGGTGAAAAAATGAATAAGGCACAGTCCCTGCCTTCAAGGAGCTCAGAGACTAGTGAGAAAGGCCAGCAGCAAACCATCACTGCAATACAGGCAGGCAATGCCATGACAGTTATGTGTACAGAACACCATGGCAACAAGAAAGAAGAGCACTGCAGGTAATTTGCTCTGGAAGAGAGAGTCAGGTTGAGCTTCTGCTTGGAGCACAGCTGGACACGGAGGTATCTAACACTGAACTCAATCTGTTTTCATACATTATCCATCCATTCTTTCATTCATTCAACAAACAGTTCTCTGCCTTCGTCTTCTAAGATTTTTTGGAATATTTATCGAAGTGAATTGACCTCTTACTGAACTGCTAGTCTTGATTAATTTGCTTCTACTTCAAGTTCTTCCTACTTAATTTGCTCTGGAACTTAGTAAGCATATTTGTTTACACCTTGACTGTGCACCCAGTGTATACCCAGTTATAATTATCTATTTGGATTTTAGAATTCTGGCCCCTACCTTCTCTCCAGCACATTTTTATACCACTTCTCCTTTCTCCGTCTATGCTCCAACCACACCGGTCTCCTCTCAGTTCCTCAAGTTAGTGGTTCTCATTTCCCCAGCCACGGGACTCTCACATGTGCTGTTCCATCTGCCGGGGGTGCCTGCCCTCGCTCTCACCCCCTTTCACTTAGCCAACTTCTACTCCTCCTCTGCATTGCTGCTGAAATGTCTCTTCCTCAGGGAAACCTTTCCTCATCACCTCTCAGGAGCAGATCCTTCTCGTGATACCCTGTTCTCTCTCCATCATGGCCAGTTCAAGTTCCTGTCATGATATGAGTGTTGGATTGTGTCTTTCCCAGTAACTTGGAAGAACTGCTGGGATGGATGGCATTTCTATTCTGTTCATCATGTTACCCCCAGTGTTTAGCACAGCTCTTAGTCCAAGTACTACAGGCAGCTAACTTAGATAGATATTGATATACAGTCAGAGAGGGCCTGGACACTCAAGGAAGTCAGAACAAAAAATAAAGACATTAGAATGGTGGCTGGAGGGACATCTGAAGAAGGCCAGACCTCAAGATGAAGATGCAGTGGCTAAGCCTACACACCTCCCTAAGGGATAAGCAGTAACTTAAAATTACACTGTAATTAGCAACACTGGTCCAGTAAGTCCAGATGGGCATCAGCCGCCCAGGTGGGACCCTCCCTTCCCAAAGATGCCTATGTTCTTTCCATGTACCCTTGCTGCTTGACTCATTTCCCTATTGTATCACTATTAGCTAAGCAGGATGCTTGTAATCCTATAGGTTGATTGCAGTTTGACCCAGGTTGTACCCACATTGTGACTTTGCTGTATAAATTACCCCTGACAAAGGGCCTCAGTGGCCACCCCATTCAGGATGCCTCCTAGAAATCCAGAAGCTATTCTTCTCTCCTTTTACCAACAAAACTCTCCTAACTTCTTCCTTCAGTTCGTGACTTCATTCCTCTATGTTGTGGGACCATGAACTGTACACATTTGACATCTAACAGGTCGGGAGTTATTTTTCCTATATCCCAAGGAGCTGGTAACCAATAAAAATTTCTTGGAATGCTTAATAGAATGATTGGTTTTTATGTCACTGTTTGCCTTGGGCCTAAGTGGTTATGTGTCCCCAACTAAAGACAATTTACCAAACACAAAAATGAGAATCAGAACCAAACTGGCTGCCTTTCCTGAGAAAGGCACAGAATGAAGGTAAGCTGGGGAGGGAGATCCCAGGGCAGGCGGCTTGAAGAAGTAGAAGGTCAAGGTAGGAAAAGACCCAAGCTGCCAGGCAAGGTCAGCCCTAGGAAGCAGTCCGAGAACAGGAAGGATGCTGGAGCCCTGAAATCAGTAAACAGGAATATTTGTTTATTTATTTATTTAGAGACAAAGTCTTGCTATGTAACACAGGCTGGCCTCAAACTCCCAGCGATCCTCCTGCCTCAGCCTCCGGAATGCTGGGATTACAGGCATTCGCCACTATACCTAGCAGCAAATAGGAACTGAGTACTTGTAACTGATGCTCAGGGCTACTTACGCCCCTTGGGTATAAGATAATGTTTCAGGAATACAAAAGATGGATCAAATTAACCCATTTTCTTGCTGCTTCAGTATTATAACTAGACTTTGAGGAGTGAGGAGTTGGGAAAAGGAGGCTCATTTCATATTAAAAGCAATACTCACAGAGAATGGAATATAAATTTCATATGATTATAAAAATTCACATGAGATTTTAAAGACATTAGTGCCATGATTTTAATAGATAGTTCAGGGAAAGAGTACAAGAATTATCAGTACATCGAAGTACTACTGTATGTGCCAAGCCAGGCATGGTGATGCAGACCTGTAATCCCAGCACTCAGGATGCTGAGGCAGAAAGATTGCCACTAGTTTGAGGCCAGCCTGGGCTGCATAATGAGTTCAAGGCCAGAATGACAGCCTGAACTACATAGCAAGACCATGTCTCAAAATACATGGGAAAAAAAAGCATTATATGCCAAAGGATTCCTCATGAACTCATTTTGGAAATCAAATATTACCAGAAATGCATGGGGCTGGGAGTGTAGCTCAGTGGTAGAATGCTTGACTAGCATGCCCAAGACTGTGGGTCCCACTCGCAGCACTGCGGGGGAGGGGGGGAAGAGGGAGGGAAAGAGAAAGAAGGGGAAAGGGGGGAAGGCGAAGGGAGGGGAGAGGAAGAAGCGACGTAATGCATAGAGGACAGGTTCTTTATTGGCAATACTTCTTGTTCATTTTGTACCGCACACCACTCCCACTAAGACCTAGCACAGTGCCCTGTGCTAACCTTCAGTGTTGAATTGTTATGATTTTTTATTTTTATTTTTTGGTACCGGAAATCAAACTTAGGACCTTGCGCTTGCCAAGCAGGCGCTGTGCCGCTGACCTATATCCCCGGCCCTTCAGTGTTGAATTGAATCCATAGCAAACAACTCATTTAGTCTGGACTGTAAATTGTTAGTTAGATCTTATTATCAAGAGTCCTTTTCCTAGCCACTCCTCCAGAAGAACTTGGGGCCACTTCTGTATCTCTCGGAAGGATCCAGATAAAGACTCCACTGGTGCTGTGAGCAGACTATTCTGGGACAGAATCCTAGGGGAGGTAACGGAGGTAACAAGAGTGAGATGAAAGCAGACCGAACAGAGAGCGTGTAACTTCCTGTGTTGCCTTCAGGGAAATGATTCTCGAGTTCTTCCGCATGTTTCCATTGCTATCTGTGTTTATCTGGACTCCAGGAGCAATGTGACTGCCTTGAAGCTGGGGCCGTGTCTGTTTTTAACACTAGGCACCTTGAAACCATGCCCAACTGCCTCACTCTCCCGCCCCAGGAATCCGTGGGATCAGGGTAGATAAAATCCCAGGAAAGATAACCATGCACATTGCCAAGCCATAAGGAGCAGCGTCCTCAGAAGCAGGCCCGGGGAAGCGGGGAGTTGGAGGAGTGGGTGTCTGAGGAGGCCTGGTGGATCCTCCTTCCCTCCTTATCTACCTACCAAGCGTGTGCTGAGCCTGGGAGAGCAGCAGTGATCACACTGTGATCACGGGCTGATTCCCAGCAGGGCTGAGAGGAAGAAGACAATGTTCTCAGGCTTAATCGGTGCTGCTTTTAACTCCCCCAGTGTGATCTCTAATGGTCTCTGGCTGGCGCCACTCAGAGCCTCCACCTGCAAATCCTCTGCTCTGTGCTCTGCTTACCTGAGCACATCCTCCTCATCCTCCTAAGCTTCTGGCAGCTCTGCCTCTCAGACCACACCCGCCCTTCCTCCTCCATTCTGTCCTGTCCCATGCTCTCAGTGCCCGGAGGCACTGGATACCGTGTCTTGAGTATGTCCAATCGATGACCCCAAAAGCAGCTCTTAGAGGAAAGGGCCAGACCCACTGGCTAGATGCAGCAGCCAAGGGTTCTGGATGGCAAATGCTTGCAAGAGGCCAATGGGCAGTGAAGTGGTTTGGCAGCACAGAACCAGGCTGCACCCATGTCAGGAAAGAGCTGGGAATAAACCAAACAGGACAGAGTAAAAAAACAAGAATCATCTGCAATGAAAAAAGGGAAGGTAGTGAGCCAAGGGCACGATTTGTTGCCAGAAAAGTTAGAGATGAGGACAAGAACTCTGGAGCAATACTTCTCTCCACTCCCTTTTGACTGTATTTTCCCCTTTTCTCATAATCTTCGCAATAAATCACCTGCAAGTTGTAACCGTGCTGGCTGCACCCTCTTGAAATTGCAATCTGGCAGCCCTAAGATTGGCATTCAGGGACTGTCTTTGTCACGAAAAGCAGAAATCTTGTTTATTTTGGTAAATTAATTGCTGGCAGGGAGAGCTTTTCATTTTCTAACCAGAATAATAAACAAAGAGATCACGGACTGGAAAGCACCTAAAGGTTAATCTGAGTTAAATTGGCAGACTGTGCAGCAAAAACACGCCGTTCTTGCCATCCTTGAATTTAAAACCATGCGATAGCCCAGGACTGTGTGCTGAGCTGAACCTGTGCACCAAAATAGCCCCTGATCCCTCATCCCTCAGCAATGTGCGGGGAGCCCAAGCAATCCAAGTCGCCCTTCAGGTGACAAGTGGCTGTGTCTGTACCTCACCTAAAATCTCTGCCACAGCTTGCAGTGAGGAGTGCTATGGAATAGGGTTAGAAGAAGACACCACGTGGCCCTGTTTCCATGACAAGGCTCTGGGAAGCCTTGCTGTCATATAGGTCACTGTACCTGATCCTCTGCACCTGATTCTGTCCTGCCATCTTTCAAATACCAGACCTGCCCTGGTCATCTTCCCCCATAACGAAGCTGCCAGTCAGACAGCAGCCTGGGCCCATCTCACCATGGGAACCGTGGGTGTGGTCCCTTCGCGAAGAATGACCGTCGAGGGACTTAACCAAACCCGCAGACGCACCCCTCATATATGCACATCCTACAGAGGGGCCAGTCCTGTTACAGTCTGCAAAGTGTTGCAGTGAACAGGACAAGACTGCTGCAAGGTTATTTGGGGAAGGTTTCCGGGAGGGGAGGACACAGTTAACCTATTATTCAAAGGGCATGTACTTGATTTAGCCAAGAGAAAGGGGAGGGCATTGCAGGTGGTGGGTGAGGGGGTGGTTTGCAGGCAGCAGGAAGTAGAAAGCTGATTATCTACGGAAGGAGCCATGTCAACGTCCCATCCTAGGGTACCGGGTCAGTGAGCAGGCAGTGGGCCCAGGCAGTCCCCAGCGAGTAAGGTGGGCACAGCGTGATACACATCTGGACCCGCAGCAGGTTTCCAAGCAGAAGCCCAGGCACAGTGCATGGGAAGAGCCGAAGCTGGAGCGCTGTGTCTAAACAGGAGCTCTTGCCATACTGGGAGCTTAGTGCTGGAGGCTGGACCAAGACATAGGCTGTGGGAAAAGAGGGTTAGGAAAAGATTTTTCAGAAAGGAAGGTGGAGGGAAGTCACCAAGAGAAAGTGCAGGACACTGTGGGCCTCAATGACACAAGTTTGCCAGAGTAGGAGCCTAGAAGGAGCAGACACCTGCCAGCCACACCAGGGGCTCTGGCCGCTGAATAACACCTATGAAACAGTGACAATATCTAGAAAGAAATACCTTCGCATCTGCACTCTGACTGATAGGCTCATCCCCGTGAGGCAGACAGAGTCCGAGGTCACACACATATAACAAGGAAGGCGATGGAGGCACAGTGGGTAAATAACTCAACCAAGGTCCCCGCAAGCCCCTTTCCTTCCCTGGGCATTTCAAGAGGAGGTATGAGGAGCTCACTGGGTGCCTTCCTGGCTTGCCAGGGGCCTCATTCCCTGGGCTTCATTCATTCAGCGCCCTCCAAGTGACCCGCAGCTTCGCAGGAGGCTGGGCCGTTAGACACGGCTATGCCCTAGGGTCCTCCCCCGGCGAGTGTGTCCTGACTCCGCTTTCCTCTCATGCGGTCTCAAGCCTCCTCGAGACCCCGCATCAGCACAGGTGTCTCCCCAAGCCTGGCTGGAGGTTGGGTCAACCCCTTCCACCCCCTCCCCTTCTGCCCTGCAAGGGCTTCCCCTCAACCTCTGCTCACCCTCCCTTGGGCACGTCACTCTTTCTTATTGGAAAAACGTAATCGGCGGCATGGGAGCTTGCTGGTGTTTCATTGTTCGGAGAAGGGATTTTCATATCAGTCCTGATGAGAGGAAGTTGACAGGCTATTCTTGGCACCTGCTGCAAGAGGCAATTTCCTTCGGCCAAGTCGGGACGCTCTTGGAGAACTGAGCCTCCCTGAGAGACTGGGACTGGAGTAGGTAACAGCTTACAACCTGAGCTGCTGCCCCTCACCTGGGGCTGAGCTTCTGCCTAAGGGAGCTGGGATGGGAGTAGGGCTGCTCAGGCCTCACTGTAAAACCTGACCCCTCCCCACCTCCAACCAGGACCCTTACACTGGAGGAGACGGGGTGGGTGTTGCCCAAGTTTCTAAAAGGAAATAGTGGCAGGGCATGTAGCTCAGCGGTACAGTACTTACCTAGCATGCACAAGGCTCTTGGTTCAATCTCCAGCACTGCAAAGATAAATAAATAAAATAAAATAACATTAAGGAGAAAAGTGTGAGGTAACTGTGTACTATACAAACCCCACTTTACACCCAAAGCCAATAATCTGGAAATATTCTGCAGGCAACATGGCTCAAGGAATTCTCTCCTATCGAGTGTGAGAGAATTTGAGGGGGATGGGGAGGGAGTATAATCCAGAGAACTTCACTATTCCTGTCTCCAGTAAAACATGTGTTAATTCAAGAGTTGCCCCTGAGCTGGTCCTGGTGGCGTGTGCCTGTTAATCCCAGCACTCTGGAAGGATGAGACAGGAAGATCACAAATTCAAGCCAAGCCTGGGCAATTTGGTGAGACCCTGTCTCAAAATTTAAAAATTAAAATAAGGAAGGCCTGGAGATGTAGCTCAGTGCAAAGTCCTTGGGTTCAACCTCCTCCCCTCACAGAGTTTCCCCTGGAGGCAGCCTCGATCCCCAGACCTTCCCAGTATGTGAGCAAGCCACAGCTTCCAAAGGATCTTTTACGATTGTCTGGTCCAGTGGTTATCACACTCTGTAGCTACAGGACACTTCAACAAAATTCTTTTCAGGAAGTTCAGCCTTGAAGGAACCAGTAGGTGGGCCCTGTCAATCCCACACCTCCCTTCCTTTACTGTGGGATGGCAAAGATGACAGGTGATAGTGGAGGTAGTGGTGGTCTATGGAGGTAAATGAAAACCAATTATCTAGTCCCCGCCTACAAATAAAGAGAGGGAGGCCAACAGGGGAAGTCATTCGCCCAAAGTCATACAGAGTTCCTCCAAGGTCCATGTCTTCTTGGTCTATGGACTAGCTGGCCTTGCTGTCTTCCTCTTCTCAGGGCCTCTGCTCCATCCATGCATGGATGCATCCATCATCCATCCATCCATCCATCCTTCCATCCATTGGTCTGTCTGTCTGTCCATCCCCATCCAGCCAGCATGGATGGATCTCTGTCCCCGCCATGTTCCTGGCCTCAGATGGAGCAATGAATATTACATGGGCCCTGCTCCTTGCAGTCAGTGCCACCTTCTCAGCAAACCTGGTAGCTGCAAATTCTTCCCACCCCAGCACAGGCCCCCACCCTGCCTGTCACTCAGGCTTTCAGCAGCCAGAGCTAAAGATAGAATTGAGGGCAGTGTTTTAAGTCAGAAGCAGCACACCTGGCTGGCCGAGTGGGAAGGGGGTGTTCAGCGGACCTGACTGGCCGAGTGGGGAGTTGGGAGACCTCCTCAAAGTGGTCAGGTTGCATTTCTCTGATAATGGAACATTGCCAAGGAACTGGCAATAGCTGCTGCTGGTCTTCCTCCTGCAGAATGGAGACCGGGGCAGGGCTAGTGGGGCCTCAGCCTGACACCTCACTCCAGATTCCAGCCTTCTCTGGACCTCAGATATAGTTTCCTCGCTTTTTCTCTTCTGCACTGCTGCTTGCTGACCCAGGGCTTTGGTTATTCCTACAGCCAGTGAAGACCCCACTTCTACCGATCTGTTCCTCACCCAGGCTGCCATCCACAGGTTAGGTTAGAGCTGAGCCTGGCCCAAAGTGCTTCAACCCTGGGTGATTCTGCGGGCTCACAGAACCTGGGTGTTGCCTGCAGGACATCGTGGAGCACAGGGGTACCATCAGCCCCAGCCACCTGGATTCCTCCTCTCATACGTGGGCCACCTGCTTCTCTTTGCTGCTCTCCTTGCGTGGCAGGGGAGTGGTGTGGGAGAGGAGAAAAGTTGGCTTTATTTCCACTTCTGTCAAGAGCTCTCTATCAGTAGGAATGGGGGCTTTGGGTGTGGTGGAGCTGTGGGAAGAGAGAGAGGAGGAACTGCTTGCTCTACCTCAGAAATGCAGGAGATGAATAAAAGCTGCTTCCCTGGGTAGCTGGACCTAATGAAGATGGGTCAGAGGTTCCCAGGGTGATAGCTTGCCCTAGGATTTAGCCCAAATGATGAGACTTGTCCAGATCTCCCTGAGGAGGGGTCACCTCAGCACCTCACCAGCACCACACAACAGCAAGTGAAGTGACAGAGATAAGCTGCCACCCACAATCTTGCAGCTGGCTGGTGTCCTCCTGTCAGCCATGTCTTCCGAATCCGAGGGTTTGGTGAGAGGCCCAGGGAGGGGCGGGCTGGAGAGCCAAGGGAGGCCCATCTTCCAGACATTCACCCTCTTTCCCCCACAGTGGCAAACTGAGGACTAACACTCTAAGAACCTGCTTTCCAGGTACAGAAATAGTATGGAAAGGTGGGGTGCGGGGGCTGGGACTGCCACATGCTGCTTTTCCCTGGGCATTCTGGGTAAGAATAATAATGAAGCTATTAATAACTTCTTACCTCTGTATAAGTCTTAAAAACCTTTCTCAAGAGGTTTTTACCACCTGCACACCCAAGAGCTTAACTTATTTTCAAGACAACCTTGTGAATCTGTGGGGTCATCACCCCCATTTTGTAGATAAGGAAACTGAGGCACAGGAAGGGGGTTGTTAGGGGCTAATCAGGTCATGCTGCTAATGAGTAGCTCGGTAGGTTCTGAACCCCGATTTCCTTGAGTCATCTCCTCAGTTGTCTTATTGCAATGTGGTTCCAGAAAGTCAGGGCTTTCTGCTAGGCTATTTTGAAGTTACCTCTAGGGACAATGTAAGCACAAAATCACCCAAGGAGGTGCATTAGTCAAGACCCATTTACCCAGCACTTCCTATGACCCATGTCCTGAGCCAGGACCCGGAGCCATTAACAGAATATAGTGGGGTTTTTGTTCTGTTTTGTTTTGTTTTGCTTTGCTTTTTTAAGAGATGGTGTCTTGCTATATTACCCAGGCTGGCTTCAAACTCCTGAGCTCAACGATCCTCCTGTCTTAGCTTCCTGAATATTCAGGCCAAACATAGTTCTTACCATCAAGGCGCTCACAGTTTGGTGAGCAGAGAGGAAAACTCTTAGATCATCTCAATACCACCAAACTCATTTAAAGACAGTGATAGCTCAGGTTATTGTGGAAGCACAGAGGGGAATCCTAAACATGCAGGGATATCAGAGAGGGCTTCCTGAAGGAGGATGCCCTGCCCTGGGCAGCTTCTTCACAAGGTTATTCCCCCTAACTGCACCTCTTCTAAACACCAGCCTAGGGCTGGGGATGTAGCTCAGTGGTAGAGCACTTGCCTAGCATGCTTGAGGCTCTGGGTTCAATCTCTAGCACTAGAAAAAAAAAACAAACAACAAAAAAAAACCAACTCTACACAGTCTATGCCCTTCCTCCCTCTCATCACCCGACCCTCTGACCTTTTTCAGGACTGGTACAACCAAGCAGCAGTAGCCAGACTCCTGTGTCCCTGATGGCCATCCTGCGGCCCAGGTGTTGCCGCAGTCACAGTCAGACCCTACTGCTGGAAACTGGCCAGGAATTGGGTTCTAAGCCCAGCTCCCCCCCAGCCCCGGCCTTGCACCCATTCGGCAGTGGCCCACGTATATCCCAGGCTGTGGCGGGTTATCCAGTCCACCCCTGCCCTCACCTAGGTGTACCCACGAATTGTCTCAGATGTGCAAAATCCTAGCCTACTTTAAAAATCTGCCGATCAGATTCTATGTCTCTGTAGCTAACTAATTCCTGACATTTAACGCTTCTCTGTCTCTAACCCAGATCTGTCATTTCTGCCATTACTAAAACTTAACCTTTTCCTATTTGGTCTTTGGAGAAGACAAAGCTGTTGGTCATAGTTCTCAAAGCAAGGGGCTTCGTTAGACCTGAAATCCATAATCAAATGTATGGCTTTCTCCTTACTTCCTCTTCGAACCTCTCCCTTTCTCCTTTCGTTAAAGCATCCAAGCCTGGACAGAGTATTCCCAAGGGGCTGATCTGAGCTGACCACCGTGGGTAGAGGGCAAGAGCTATGGGGCCTTCCCTAGGGTTGTCATGCCCAGTGTGGGGTGCAGGGTGCCAGGAGACAAGGTGAAGAGTTAGCTGAGGAGAGGGGGCTGCAGGATCCCCCAAGGCTCTGGGACCACAGTGTGTCCCTGTGTCCCGAGGTGATGAGTACCAAGCTTGCTTTGGGAAGTGATTTATTTGGCCTGAGGTTAGCAGAGAGTAAGCACAGTTCCTCATGCAGAGGCTCTGTCACGTGACACGTGGTGATTGTTCTTATGCGGTTCCATTTCTGCCAATTTCTCACCAACAAGTGGCTTGCCAACACAGTGACCCCGGAGCTGTCCTCATCACACCCCCCTCCCACTCCCCAGCTGCTTGTGCCACCCCAGCCCGCAGAGGGTGCTCTGGGTTGCTCCTCCTCTTGATCTTCTCACCCACACAATGAGGCGACTCATAGCTGCCTTCCCTGCTTCCCCGCAACCATGTGAAGGTCAGTGAGAGCATATGTAAAGTTTTGTTGACAAAACAATTCCTAAGTGCTCATTTAATTATTTTCTGGGCACAAAGGAGGGCCATGTGGGTGTAATAATAGCTTTCTGGGATTGTCTATAATGACTGGCATTTGTCTAGGACTTTCTAATTTACAAAGCACATTAATTGGTGTAAACCCAGTCATATTTGAAAGTACCTAGCAGGGAGCCTGACAGACAAAACAGACTCAATAAACTCCATTTTATGAATGAGAAAACTGAGGCTTAGAGGTTGGAGGACCTACCCAAGTTTCTGTCAGAATTACTTCCGAAACTGAAGCCTTTGCATTCTGAATCTTGAGCCCCTGAAATCACCTTACCTTCCTGCGAGAGACACTGTAGCCCCTTGTCTCCACGATCCTAAAACTTTGTGGAGAGCAAAGAGTCACACGGGGCGAGGGCTAGGGGGCGACCGGGGCTCTTTTCTGCCCACTGCTAAGCAGCCTCCGGAAGCCCCAAGTCCAGGAGCAAGTAGGGAAAGAGGGAGCAGGAAGTGGGGAGAGGATGAAAATAAACAACCAAGCTGAAGACAGCCAGCGAGGCAGAAAAGTGATGGATGGTGGAGTCTCTGGAGGAGGAGAAGCCGGCCGGGGGAATGGAGAGAGCGAGCGAGAGCCCGGGAAGGGTGGGAGGGGCAGGGAGGGCGCTTGTTGGGGAATCAGGCGTGCAAGGAGCTGTCCTTTCTTCCCAGTGCAGCATATTGTTAGCTCACTGACCTGAGACACAGGAGGGTGACTGCTGGGGGAGCTCAGCTCAGGGCTTGGGATCTTTGGGCAAGAGTGGGCGGGGCCCACGCAGAGACAAGGGCAGCAGACCCCGCACAGGAGCCGGCGGAGGAGATGGGGGTGACCCCTGTGGGGCAGCAGTGGGCACCGGCCCAGCACCTGGCCTGATGCCTGAGGTTACCTGGGGTCTCTCAGGCACTACAGACCACCAGCCACCGTGCCCTGTCCTGCCGGTGTCACGGCTCCCTGAAGGCCTTGGGCACAAGACCACACTGGCCCCGGATGCTTAGCATGCATCGGACAACGCTCAGACAATTGCGACAAAATTAGCCAATTTCCAAAACCCATTAAACACGCCTCCTGATAGCAGCTCTCTCAGGGCCATTTTCAAAACCTTGAACTGCTGGGGGAGGCTTTGTGGTGACTAATTCTGGGCTGTCCTCTTCTCCAGTTTTTTGTTTTGTTTTGGTTTTGTTTGTTTTTTTGGTGTTTTTTGTTTTGTTTTGTTTCTTTTTTGAGGCAGGGTCTTGCTGTGTCTGTAGTTCAGGCTGGCCTTGAACTCATGATGATCCTCCTGCCTCAGCTTCCTGAGTGCTGGTGTTATAGGTATGCGCCACAACACCTGGCTTTCTGCTCCAGTTTGGACTGACTGACTTCCCTCAGTGGTGCCTGCAGAGGTGAGACCCTGACACCTGGTATCTGCTGCTGGGACCCACAGTGACCACCCTGGGACATCGTATTGCTCTGATCCAGCCAAGTGATGGACAAGGCAATGTACCGGGCTCTGGACTTCAGGTTCCAGCTCCTGCTTGGCAGGAAATTGGCTGTGTGACCTCACTTCTGAGCTCCAGTGGACCTTCTTATATGATCAAAGCCAAACGAATTTATAACTGACTGGGAAAAGGAAATGGAATTTTTAAAAAATCGTAGAGTTGCAAAGGATCTTTAAAATGACCTACCTTACTCCCTTACTTTATATGTAAGAAAATCAAGTAAGGGCCAGAGAGGGGACAAGACTGTCCAGTGTCACACAGCTAGCTGGCAGCCACCCCAGGACAAGAAGCTGAGCCCTCGACTCGAGTTTCTGCTTTTCCCACAGGTCAGGGGGAAGAGCACAGGGTCGGATATGACATGAATGTCAGACTCCTAGAAAGAGCACTGGACCTGGAGCCTGAAGATGAAGACGTGGCCTCAAATCCTGACTTGGCCATTTAATAGCTATATAACCTTTGGGAAGTTATTTAGCCTTGCTTGCCTCAGCTTCCTCATCTGTGTAATAGGAAAAATAGCATGAGGTTTTGGGATCATTTGAGAAGATGGCATCTTGCTTTGCACATAATAGGTACTAATAATATTAGAGATTTTTCCCACCTTGCTCTTGTCCTCCTTTCTCCCCTATTTCATAAGAAATTCTACCTTTTGCTTGGTTAGAAAGCCCGTGGGGGAAAGGACAGAGCTTCAGTCATCTTTGTAATCCCAGGGCCTGGCACAGAGTGCGGCCTCCATAGAAGCCTGGGAACAAAGCAGTCCTTTGTCTCTGCGGCTGCGGCTGCAGTTCTCTCTGCCTGTATTGTAGGGTGCGAGGCTGCCCCCTCTGCACACCCCAACCCCCGCTGTGCGGTCTGGAGTCCATGACACCCACAGTGATGACCAGAGCCCAGGTCCTGGCAGGGGAAGCAGTGGGGTGCGCCATTCCCACAGGTGTGCTGCTGGGGGCAGCCAGGGGGTCTGCTGAAAGGAAGAATTGGGCCACAGAGAGACTCCATTCAGCAAAGACCCATGAGGGACAACAGCACAGTTGGGGGGAAGGGCGCCCGAGGAAGGAGGGGAGCTGGGGGGAGCAGGCAGGCTCAGAGGCCAGGTCTCACTGGGAGGAGGGGGGTACTGGCATTTCTGGCTTCAACCGTGCAGCAGCTCAGATGGGATGTCTTTGAGCAGCTTGAGGCACCACATTCCAGGCCGAGGTGGTGACACAGACGTGTCCTCCTCCCTTTTTCGTTCAGCCCTTTCTAGGCAGAGTGCCAAGAGTAATGAGCGTGGACAACCCGGGCTGTGAAGGGGACGGAGGAGTGAGTGCAAAGTGAAACCAGCCATTAGGCTACCCTGGCTCTGTCCAGACCGGCAGGGCGCAGCCCAGCCACGAGTGACAGTCACCTGAAGGCCCAACTCTAGAGATCCTGATAGAATTGGCCTGGGATGAGCCTCAGATATTGAGATTTTTAAAATGCTCCCCAGAGCTGGGCATGGTGGTGATACCTATAATCCCAGCATTCTGGGAGGTGGAGGCAGGAAATCGCATGTTCAAGCCCAACCTAGGAAAATTAGTGACTTAGCAAGACCCTATCTCAAAATTTAAAAAGCTGGGGATGTAGCTCAGTGCAAAGGCCCTGGGCTCAATACAGTACCACAAAATAATAAAATAAAATAAAATAAAATGCTCCCGAGGTTCTTCTAATGTGCAGCCAGGGCTGGGAGAGGAGGAGGGACCAGTCGATCTTTGTGTTCTCTCCTTCACTAGTGTGGCCACCTCTGGGCCGTGTGTGGGGCGTGTCTCTGTGGGCAGCTCCAGGATCCAGAGTGACCCATGGCCATGGGTCCCTGGCCAGCGATTTCATGCTTGGGTTTCATCTCTTTAAAGAGGGGGTCGTAACCTGTTGGGGTGATCGCCATTGGCTTGGGCCATTCCTGCACCATGATTCTGGGGATGGTCTATCCGCTGGGGCCGCTGTGCTTCTCTTTCTTGTCTGCACCCATCTAAGTTGACAAGAGAGCGCCCCCGGGGGTAGACAGGCCTGCTTCCTGCATTGCCACTTCTGACATTGCACAGGGAGGGGTCCTCTTGTGGGCACCTTTGGACCAGCTCCTCTCACCTCCCACTTCTTGTTCTCATCTCTTTTCTAATTTTTATTTTTCTTAGTACATGTTTGCAGTCATCATGATTACATTCATCGTGGCAAGTTGGTACATGTACATGACACATCTTAATTCTTTTTTTATCCTTTTTTTCCTTTTTATCTAACTTTTTCTTTTTCTTTTTTCTCTGTGTGTGTGCATGTGTGTATGTGTGCGCACGTGTGTGTGTTTGTAGTGCTGGGGCTAAACCCAGGCTAGGCCACATGCGTGCTGGGCAAGTGCTCTACCACTGAGCTTGCTCCGTATCCCTTCTGGCTTTAAGAAGCGTGGAAGAAATGCGTAATCTGTGGGTACACCAGGCAGGGCTCTCGGGAGGAGTGGGCCAGTGGGATGCATGTGTGTTGAGAGATCTCTTTTGTGGAACTGGCCCATGTGGCTGTGGGAGCCGCCAAGCGTGAGCTCTGCAGGGCAGGTCGGGGAGGCGGCACCTCTCAGGCAGGAGCCCGTGCTGCACTCCTGGGAGGAATGTGCTCCTCAGGGAGCCTCCATTGCCTTCTGGCTCCTTGGATGAGGGCCCCAGAGTATGGAGCATAATCTCCTTTACTTAAAGTCAACGGATCCTAGATATTAACCACATTTCCAAAATACCTTAACAGCAATGCCCAAATTAGTGTTTGATTGAATCACTGGGTACTATAGCCTATAGCTATAGTACTATAGCTGACATAAAATTTACCACCACACTGAGAGAATTTATTTTCCTTTTAATTGGTATGCATTATTTTCTAACGTGCATTCAAAACATTCTAAAAGCTTATCAAAACCTGTTTCCCCAGAAATTACTTTCTAAGATGAGGCTGAGTTTATCTTTTTCACTGGTAATCCTTTCCCCCCTTTTTTATTAGTATATGTTTGCAATATGTAACAAATACATTCATCATGGGGAATTGGTACATATACACACTGCATGCAGACAGAGTCAATTTGAGAAAAATATCAACTAAACAATAGTAAGTAGGGCTGGGGTATAGCTAGTGGCACAGTGCCTGTCTGACAAGTTCAATTCCCAGTGCCAAAAAAAAAAAAAAAATGGCAAGTAGTACTTGAGAGGACAGAAATCATGAAGGTGGGGATAGGCATGGTGGCACATGCCTGTACTCCTAGCACTTGGGAGACTGAGGCAGAAGGACTGAGTTCAAGGCCTGCCCCAACTACGTAGCAAGACCCTGTCTCAAAAAACAAAAACAAAAACCCAGAGCTTTGGGAGTCAGACCAATCTGAATTTGGACCCATTCTGCCATCTTTATGGCCTTGGATAACAACCTCCTTGATTTACTTAATTAATTTCTGTGGTTCTTTCCTTTTTCCCCCTCCCCTCCTCATCTCCTGCCATCTCTCTTTCTCTTTCTCTTTCTTTCTTTCTTTCTTCGTTTTCATTTTTATTCAGTTGTTCTTTCTGTAACTTTTCCTTATTGAAATATAATAGCGACACCATAAGTTTCACATATTTAAACTGTACAACTGGGTAAGTCATTACTGGTGGGCCTACATTTGTGGAACCATCACCTGCATGCCAGTTCTCCCCAGAGAGTCCTCATGCTTTGCAATTTCTTCTTCTTGTTCCTTCCCTTGCCCTCTCCCTACCCAGACAGCTGTTCCGCTGTCTGTCACTACAGTTCACACTTTCTAGAGTTTTTTATAAATGAAGTAGTACTGTACGTACTTTTTTCAGGGGCAAAGGGCAGGCTCTTTCACTCAGTGTAATTATCTTGAATTTCATTCATACCATGTGACCCCTACTTCATTCTGCTTTATTCCTGAGCAGGGTCCCTTCATGAATGAACCACATCTTATTCATCCATTCATTAGTTGATGGGTGTTTGGGTTGTTTCCAGTGCAGGGCTAGTCTCTGTAGCTCATGCTCTCTTTTCTCAGGAGCGTAGTGGCTAGATTATATGATAGGAGCATATTTAACTTTTGAAAAATTGTCTGTTATGGTTTGGGCCTGGACGTCCCCCAAAGCCTCATACGGTCATGGGGGTGGGGGCTTTTTGGAGGTGGCTGAATCTAGAGTTTGTGATTGATTCATGGTCCAATGCTGGCATTAAGCGTGTGAGTGCTACACCTGCCCTAGGGCGGGTAGCCTGCATACAGTGTAAGGCTTGTCCCTGCTCTCTCTCGTTGCTTTTGCTGTCTTCCACCACTATGAACTGCTGCCCCTTTGCCATGTGCCACCCTGCCTTGGAGTCAGCAGATTATGGACTGAAACCTCTACAAACTGCGAGCTAAATAAACCTTTCCTCCCTTAACTTGTGGATGTTGGGTATTTTTACTCAGCAACAAGAAAAGTAACTAAGACATGGTCAAACTACTTCGAAAGTGGTTGTGCCATATTATTCTCCTACCAATGTGTAGGAAGTTCTAGTTCCTCCACATCAGCATCAACACTTTATATGGCCAGTCTTAATTTTAGCCATTCTTATGGGAGGGGCACACTAGTATCTTACTGTGGTTTTAACTTGTACATTATTTCCCAAATGACTAAAGTTTGAGTATCTCTGTATATCCTTACTTGCCATTTCCATATTTTCTTTGGTAAAGTGTCTGTTAAAATATTTTGCCCATTTAAAAAATATGAATTGTGTGTCTCATTATTATTGAGCTACAAGAGTTCTTATGTTCTATATATGAGTACTCTAGCAGATATGATTTGAAAATATTTTCTCACACTCTGTGGCTTGTCTTGTCCTTTTCTTTACAGTGTCTTTCAAAGAGTAGAAATTGTGATGCCTGCCTGTAATCCCAGCACATGGGAGGCTGAGGCAGGAGGATTACTGTGAGTTCAAGGCCAGTCTGGGTTACATAGTGAGATCCTGTCTCAAAAAAAAAAGAGCAAAGAGCAGAAATTTTATTTTTCAGAAAGTAAATGTATCATTTTTTCTTGTATGTGTTATGTTTTGGTATTGTACCTGAGAAATCTTTGCCTACTATATCATAAATATATTTTCCTATTTTCTTTCTGAAGTTTTATAGTTTGAGGTTTGACAAAACAGATCCATAATCCACTTTGATGTAACTTTGTTTTGTTTTTTGAGACAAGATCTTGCTGTAGAGTCCAGGATGACCTTGAACTCACTATGTAGCCCAGGCTGGGCTCAAACTCACCTCCCAGAGTGCTAGGATTATAAACATATTCCATCATGCCTGGCAGATTAAAATTTTTTATATATTCATTTTTTATTTATTCACTTTATATATGGATACCCAATTGTTCCAGCACCATCAGTTGAAAAGAATATTCGTCTCTTAATTACATCTGTATTTTTGTCAAAAACCAGTTGTCCCTACATGTGTGGTATATTGATGGATTCTGGGTTCCATCTCATTGGTGTGTATTTCTATCTTGATGTCAACATTGCACTGTCTTGATTACCATGGCCTTAAAAATCTTGAAATCAGGCGTTCTCCCTCCCCCACCCCCACATCTTCCCTTTCAAAGGTGTTTCGATTCTTCTCTGCCTTTTATCTTTCCACACAAATTTTAAAACCTTGTCAACTTCTGCCAAAAAACCTGCTAGAGTTTCATTGGAACCCAGTGCATCTATGGATGGACTTGTGGAGTCCAAGGGTCAATTTACCATTTACTTATTTATGTCTTCTTTAATTTCTCTCAGTAACATTCCGTCAGATTCACCTGTAAGAAGTTCATTTTATTGTTGTTCTTATGATGTTGTTCTTATTTTCTTGTAAATGATATGGATATTTTAAAATTTCAAGTAGTAATAGTTCAGCAATGGTATGTAGAAATATGGTTGCTTTTTGCATAGTGAACTGCATATATTGATCTTTTTTTCTTTTTCCTTGGTGGTGCTAGGGACTGAACCCAGGGCCTTGTTCGTGTTAGACGTGTGCTCTACCACTGAGCTACACTCGCAGCCGCAGCCGTGTGTAGCCGCATGTATTGATCTTTTTGTACAAGATCACATGAGTGTACTTCCTCAAAGAATCCATCAGATTTTCTCCATGGTGGTCCTGTTGTTGGTAAAAGTTTAACTTATTCCTTTCTGATATAAATGCCTTTTGTTTCTTTTTCTTGCCTTATTGTGCTGACTAAAACTTATAGCAATGGTGGATACAAGTGATGGGAGCATGCTTTTTCCTGATCTTTGGGGGAAGACATTCAGTCTTTCATCATTAAGTGTGATGTAGCTGTAGCTTTTCCAAAGATTTGTTTTTCAGGTTGAGGGATTTTCCTTCTGCTTAGTTTGCTGAGAATTTTTTATTAGGAATGATGTTGGATCTTGTACAGTGTTTTTTCTGCATCTATTGAGAACTTTGCTCTTCTTCCTGTTCCTGTTCCTCTTCTTCTTCTTTTAAAACAGGATCTCAGCTGGGCATGGTGGCGCATGCCTGTAACCCCAGCACTCAGGAGCCTGAGGCAGGAGAATCACCAAGAGTTGGAGGCCAGCCTGGGCTACATAAGCAAGTTCAAGGTCATCCTGCACTACACAGTGAGACCCTGTCTCAAACAAAACAAAACAAAACAAAGCCAGGCGTGGTGGTGCACATCTGTAATCCCAGTACTGGGGAGGCTGAGGCAGGAGGATCAGTGCAAGTTCAAAGCCAGCCTGGGCTACAAAGTGAGTTCAAGGCCAGCCTGAACTGCATAGCAAAACCCTGTCTCAAAAAGACAAAAAACAAAAACAAAAACAAAAAAAGCCAGGGTATCACTGTGTAGTTCAGGCTAAACTTGAACTCACGGTGTAGTCCAGGCTGGCCTTGCCTTGAAGAGCCACCTGCCTCAGCCTCCCAAATGCTGGGATTACAGGATTGATTGATTTTACAAGTTGAATCAATTGTTCCATTCCTGAGATAAATTTTACCAGGTCATGATATATTATCCTGTTATATATAATGTTGGATTTGATATGCTAAAACTTTATTTAGAATTTTTTATTTGTTTCTGTAGTTTTCTCATAATATCTATGTCTTATTTTGGTGTTAGAGTAATGCTGGTTTCACAAACTGAATGAGGAGTTGTTCCTACTCTTCCCATTTGGTGGGAGAGTTGGTAGAATTGTCATTGTTCTTCATTACATGTTTGATAAAATTTACCAATGAAGCCAGCTGGGCTTAAAGTTTTATTGTGGGAAGGTTTTTAACTACAAAGTTGGTGTCTCTAATAGACACAAAGATATTCATATTATCTATTTCTTTTCATGTGAACTTTGGTAGCTTTGTCTTTTGAGGAAATTTTTCATCTATATTACCAAAATTACTGGTATAGCATCATTCAAAATATTTCTTTACTATCTTCTGTTGGTGATTTTTGTCTTCCCTCTTTCTGGCTGGAGACAATCAATTTTATTGATATTCCCAAAGAACCAGCATTTGGTTTTCTTGATTTTTCTTTTATTTTTTTCTGGTTCCTATTCCACTGATTTCTGCTTTGATCTTTATTACTTCCTTCTTCTTTTTATTTTTTGTTTAATTTGCTCTTTTTTTTTTTTTTTTTTTTTTTTTTTTGTGACAGGGTCTCCCTATGTAGTCCAGGCTGGCCTCAAACTCAAAGTGATCTTCCTGCCTCAGCCTTCCTAATGCTGAGATTACAGATGTCTGCCACCGCACCTAGCTTGCTCCTCTTTTCCTGGGTGGAAGCTGAAGTCATCATTTTGAGACTTTCACTCATTGCTACTAGAAGTGCTTAATGCTATAAATTGGTTTCTACATACTGTTTTAGTGGCATCCCACAAGTTTCAAGTTCCTATATTGTCATTTTCATTTGATTCAAGCCACTTTCTAATTTCCCTTTTGATTTAGGTTTTTTTTTTTTAGAAGTGTGTTGTTTAGTTTTCAAATATTTGATGATTTTTCTAGATATATTTCTGTTGTTGATTCCTAATATCGCATTCTATAAAGTAACAGTTCTGTTATGGTCAGACTTGACATGACTTGAACCTTCTTCAAATTACCGAGATTGTCGTATGGCTTGGAATATGATCTACCTTTGTAAATGGCCTGAATGGATTTAGAAAAAGGTACTAAAGTTTCTAACTCTACGCTGGGCACCATGGCATGAGCTTGTAATCCCAACTACTCTGGAGGCTGAGGTAAGCAGATAGAAAGTTTGAGGGCAGAATGAGCAATTTAGCAAGACCTCATCCCAAGACAAAAAAAATAAATATGGCAGCCGGGTGTGTTGGTGCTCATCTATAATCCCAGCTCTTGGGAGGTTAAGGCAGGAGGATCGCTGTGAGTTCAAAGCCAGCCTGGACTATGTAGTGAGTTCAAGGCCAACCTGAACCACACAGTGAGACCCTGTTTCAAAAATAAATAAATAAATAAATAGGCTGTGATTGAGTCCCCCTGGTTCAATATCCAGTATTGAAAAAATCCAACTATAATTAATGGTTCTATTTCTTCTTGTAATTGTAACATAGTTCATGTATTTTAAAGCTCTATTATTAGGTGTGTTATTTTGAGACTCTGTCTCAAAATAAAAAATGAAAAAGGGCTGAGGATGTAGCTCAGTGGTAGAATAACCCTGGGTTTTATCCCCAGTTCCAGGGGGTGGAGGGGACTCTAATCTCATCTAACTCTGTCTTTTATAGGCAAGTGAGATAATTTACATATAATATGATTATTGATATAGTTAGGTTTGAACTATCATTATAGTATTTATTTTCCATTTGTTTTACTGTTTCTTTTTTCCTCTTTTTTGCTTGCTTTTGGATTAATTGCTTTTTTTTTGAGACAGGGTCTCATCATGTACTTCAGGCTGGCCTCGAACTCCCTATGTAGACTAGGCTGGCCTCAAACTCATGGTGGTCCTCCTGCCTCAGCCTCCCAAGCGCTGGGATTATAGGCGTGTACCACCACACCTGGCCAACTGCATATTTTTGGTTCTATTTTTTCTTTTTGTTGTTTTATCAACTATAACTCTGTCACTTTAGTGATCGTGAGACAGGAGATTAGGGCATGGCAGAGCTGGCTGGGGAAATAGGTGTAACCTGTTAATTACAAAACCCAGGGACACACGTGCAGAACAGTTCTCATAGCCCTGCACTGAGCAGATTTTCCATAGGATGGCCTGGACCTGACATCAGCCTGAGCAGTGGGTGATACAAAAATGACTGTCTAGGGGGCCGGTGAGGTGGCTCAGCGGCTTAAGTGCCTGCCCGGCAAGCGCGAGGGCCTGAGTTCGACTCCCGGAACCCACATACGAAAAAGGGGCCGGTGATATCGCTCAGCGGCACGGGCGCCTGCTGGCGCACGAGGTCCTGAGGTCAACCCCCCGGTACCCACAAAAAAAAAAAAAAATGACGGTCTAGATCAACCTTTTGCCACTGTGTTCACTCTTGCGTGGTGGCCTACCCTCATGTACAAGGTGTACTTCTTTTCCTACTTTTCCTTGGCCCTAACTTGCTCTGCAGAGCCTGTTTCTTTTCCTACCTTTAATAAAACTGCTGCCGCTTGTGCTTGTCTTGACCAGTTCTTTGCTCAGGACAGAAAGAATCTAGAAACCACTCCTACAAGGAGACTCCAGCACCCCAAAACCCAGTAACAATTGCTTTAGGGATTATGATATAGTACATTTTCAATTTATCACAGTGATATCATACCACTTCACATAGAATATAAGAACCTTGAAGGGTGTGGTGGCACACATCTATCACCCCACCACTCAGGAGGCTGAGGCAGGAGGATTGCTGCAAGCTTGAGGCTGCTTGGGCTACATGGTGAGTTCAAGGCCAGCTGAACTGCATAGTGAGACCCTGTCTCAAAACAAAACAATACAAAACAAAACACCTTACATAGTATATTTCTATTTCCCCACATTTGGCCTTTATGCTAGGATCATGATATATTTTACTTAGGAATATATTATGAATTACATAATACACTTTTGTTATGGCTATATTTATCACTTTGGGGTGCATGTTCTATATTTTGCCAAACTTGTTACTTGTATTTTTCAAATCACCTATACTTCCCTGAGGTTTTTTTTTTTTTTTTTGTGGGTACCAGGGGGACGACCTCAGGACCTCGCGCGCCAACAGGCACCCGTGCCACTGAGCGATATCACCGGCCCCTTTTTCGTATGTGGGTTCCGGGAGTCGAACTCGGGCCCTCGCGCTTGCAAGGCAGGCGCTTACGCCGCTGAGCCATCTCACCGGCCCTTCCCTGAGGTTTTTGTCTTCTTAATTTATCAGTCTTGAAAAACATGTTAAAGTCTCCCACCCACTACAGCCAGGGGTGGTGGTGCAGGCCTCTGATCCCAGCATCCTGGGAAGCTGAGCCAGGAGGATAACAAGTTCTATCCCAGCCTGAGCAATTCAGCAACTTAATGAGGCCCTCTCCAAAATTCTGCACAATGGTGGTGACAGGAAGGATCTGGAAGTGTCACCCGGTGTGAAGGCCTTGGGTTCAATCCCCAGTACTATAAAACAGAAACCAAACTAACTAAACAAACAAAATCTCCCACTATGATAGTGGATTTCTCTAGTTTTTCCTTGTAATTTTGTGGTTCCTCTTCCCCTTTTTGAAGCTATGTGCTTAGGAACATGTAAGTTTGGAAGTTTTGCAGTTTTTGTTTGACTACTGAATTAAGCTTTTCATTGCTATGGAGTGACTCATACTCTGGTTTCTCTTCAGGTTGAATAAATCTTTCACTTTTTACTATGCAGTGACTCCCTTTATCTGTGGTTATGCTTTTTTTTTTTTTTTGGCCTTAAAGTTTACTTTGTTATTAATATAACTGAGACAGGTTTTGGGGTTCTTTTTGGTGGGGGGTTAGTGTTTTCCTAGTATATTATTTTACATTCCTTTTTGTATTTTTATGCTTTGGATCTGTCTTTTTGAAATAACATATAGCTAGGTATTGTTTATTAAGCTATATAGTCTATTTATATTTAATGTTATTTTAATAACAATATTTAGATTAAGTTTTACAGTGTGTCTTGTACATTCCATGTGTCTCATCCTTTCTATGTTTTGTTTCTCTTTTCTTTTGCATTGACTGGATTTTTCCTCATTTCATTTGTTTGGAAGATGTACTTTCTATTATTATCAAAATGATTATTTTAGGGCTGGGGGTGGTGGCGCACACCTGTGATCCCAGTACTCGGGAGGCTGAGGCAGGAGGACTGCCACCATTTCGAGGCCAGTTTAGGCTGCATAGTGAGTTCCAGGCCAGCCTGAACTACATAGCCAGACCCTGTCTCAAAACACAAAACAAAACAAACGATTATCTTAGAAAATTTCTATATGCTTAAATTATTGAAATCTAAAGTTAGATAATATTTTTACTCTCTTCTCCAACATTACAGGAATGCTGGCACACTTAGACTTTGTCTCCTGAGCCCTGAGTGTCTGTAAAATCTCAAATTTACAATCTCAGATTGAGAGGACGTGCTCAAGAGTGACAGTCACACCAGTGGTCTGCTCAATCATTTGAGTTCCTTCTTTCGATCTGTAGATTCCTTACTTGCTTGCCAGACCACTGATGCATTGAAAATGTTTTATCCAGAATGTTCAGTGAAAACTCCGTGAAAGGTTACTAATATACCCAGTGTCAACTTACATAACAGAGAGACTTCTCTGAGGAATACTGGGCCTCATGGGGAGTAGCAGAGATTATTACCCATAGTATGCATGCTGTGGAGCCTGCGGGCGTAACCAAGGACTTTAGGGCAAGAGGAAGCATTGAAAGGCACAAGGGAGAACTTTTGAAACCAAGAGAACACTGGCCCCAGGGGCTTATGGGAGGAGATGACTCTAGTTCAGTAGCGGGGACTGTGTGTCAGGCGCGTGTCCCTGGACAGCCGGCTCGCCATCGTGGTGACTCATGTGGCGAGCTGCGATTCGGAAAGTCCTTGACGAGAGTTCCTGGCCTGGCACCTGCGCACACAAGCCTTCGAGGGTCTGCGCAGTTTTTATCACAGGCACGCATGCGTGAGAGCCCTTCCTTAACCTCCAACTTTATTTATTTACTCGTCGTTAGGATTCTGACATCAGCGACACCACTTGATTCTGAGAATTTTCCTTGTATTTTTGTGATTAGATGTTTTGTAACTACACATTCATGTTTCCAGAACCAGAAGTCTCCCTAATCTCTCTGAACCTCAATTCTTTTACATTAAAAAGGGTTAATAATACCTATCTCATAGAGTTGTTTGGAGGACGAAGCGAAAAAATAAAATAAATCATATGTATCATATATTTGTAAAATGATTTAAGTGAAATTTAAATATATAAATATTTGCATACCCACATCTCTTTATAGAGACCACATACACACTAAAATATGTTTTTTGTTTTGTTTTGGAGACAGAGTCTCATTATGTGGTTCAAGCTAAGCTGGGCTTGAACTAACTATATAGGCCCAAGCTGGCCTCGAATTTGCAGCAATCCTCCTGCCTCAGCCTCTCAAGTGTTAGAATTACAAGCATGTGCCACCATGCCCAGATAATTTTTTTTTTTTTGGTGGGGCTGGGGATCGAACCCAGGACCTTGTGCATGCAAGGCAAGAGCTCTACCACTGAGCCACATCTCCAGCTCCCTATAAGTTGTATTTTAACATATTGAAAACCAACTTATTTTCTGAGCTCACTCATTTTAGACCAACATTAGAATAACTTTCCTCCCATTTTTGGTTAACTAAAGAATATTCTGAAATTTCAAGGTAAGATTATTTGCAAGTACTGAGCTGAATAAATCAGGTTTGAGTGGCTTTGTCTGGTTTTGTTTTGTTTTTGAGACAGGGTGTCACTATGTAGCCCAGGCTGGCCTTGAACTCAACACAATCCTCCTGTCTCAGCATCCTGAGTGCTGGAATCACAGGCGTGCACCACCACGCCCGGCTATTATGTCCCTAGAATGTGAGCCTCTCTACTGTCATGTGGATGCATCAGTGTCAGGTGCCCGGGCCTCTCAAAGCATTCATATCATTTTCTCTAAGGCCAACACCCTGAGTGCCAGCTTCCCCTGGCGAAGCACTGTCCTCAGCATTCTATATGCATCT
The DNA here is from genome assembly GCA_028451465.1 of Erethizon dorsatum. Lineage (NCBI taxonomy): Eukaryota > Metazoa > Chordata > Mammalia > Rodentia > Erethizontidae > Erethizon > Erethizon dorsatum. Next base: position 106,301,027 of record CM051828.1, on the reverse strand, counting down.
CTGACCCCGGGTTACTGCCCCATCTCTGGGCTCCCCATCCCGGTGGTAATCACTTCTGCACTTTGCACTCCTTCTTCAGCCCAGCTTCTACCTCCTCATCCACACTCACAGCTCTTGCTATGTCACTACCGATTTCTATGTTGTTAAATGCAACGAGCATCTTCCAGTCTCCTTTTCTTTGACCTTTCGTCCTCTTTCCACATAGCTGAGCACTCTGTCCATCATGAATCACACTTTGCATCTGTGACCCATGATTTCTTGGCTTCCTTTTCCAGTTCATTCTTCTCACTCAACAACTAAACACTGGATCTCCTTGAAAGTGGGATCTGTCTTCTCTTTCCACCAGGGCTGATTCCTGGGGCATCTCATTCATATGCACAGCTTTAGGTACCCCCTCTGCTAATTTCCCCCAAACTCGTGTTTTCAGTTCAGACCCACACGTCCAGCTGCCTGTTCACCTCAGCCTGACTGTTCAAGGGCTCCGCAGCTGACAGGTCCAAAGCCGCTCAGGCCAATTCCTCACTCCTGCTGCTCGCCTGGAAGCCCCTCATCTTGAAGGCGGCACTATCATCTACCCCATGACTCTGCCAGAAACCTGGGCAGCATTTATGACAAATTCTTCTCTTCACCATCCCCTGCCTGCCCCACCTCATCTGATCTACTACGAACTCCTGTTAATTTTATCTCCTAACTAGCTCTACTCTGTTCATTTTGTGTTTGTGTGGGCTTTTTTAATTTTTTAGATAAGGTCTCTTGAATTTGCAATTCTCCTGCCGGAGCCTCTGGAGTAGCTGGGATTGCAGGCGTGCGTCACCACACCCAGGGAACCTGCCCCCTTCTAGCTCCCTCCATTCCTACCCCATTCTAGATGACGATTACTTCACTGGGACCACAGTCATGGCCCCCTCGCTGGAATGCTAACTTCACTTTTCTCCCTAAATCTGCTGTCAGCTAGAGAGATCTCTTCTAAAAGCAGGTCTGATCATAGCCCCCTGCTTAAACCCTCGACAGCCTTTGATGATCTTAAAATAAGAACAAAATTTGAGCAGGATGTGGTGGCACATGCCTGTAATCCCAGCACTCAGGAGGCTGAGTCAGGAAGAGTGCAATGTAGCCTAGACTACATACACATCAAGTTCAAGGCTGGCCAGGACTACACAGTAAGACCCTGTCTCAAAATAAAATAAAATAAAATAAAATAAAATAGTAAAAATGCAACAAACAAACAAAATGATATGGCCTAGGTCCTGCTTATTTTCCCACCCTCATTTGTCTCCTTGTTTCCTTTTATTTTCTTCCCACCTATCTCCCTGGTCTTCTTTCTTATCTTCTACCACAGGACTTTTGCACAGCCCATTTCCCCTTTTATCTAGCTAGGTATCTTCATTCTTTAGTGCTCAATGTAAGCATGACCTTGCCAGGAAAACCTTCCCTGAAGTCCCTTAGCACATCAGATCTCTCGGTTATAGGTTCTTATAAAACTTACTGGGGCCGGTGAGATGGCTCAGTGGCATAAGCGCCTGTCTTGCAAGCGCGAGGGCCCGAGTTCGACTCCCGGATCCCACATATGAAAAAGGGGCCGGTGATATCGCTCAGCGGCACGGGTGCCTGTTGGCGCGCGAGGTCCTGAGGTCGACCCCCCGGTACCCACAAAAAAAAAAAAAAAAACTTACTGCCATTATGAATAGCACCTGGCACAGTTCCATTTTTATTTGTTGGTGTGATTATTCAACTGTTGTTTACTTTCCACACTACACTGTAAGCTGTGCCTAGCACAGAGCCTGGCTCCCAGTGAACACTCAACAAATATTTGTAAATGAATGGATCCAAAATAACAGGTGCTATTGTTGAAGTCATGGGGGGATTGTTCTTGTTTGGGTTTTTTGTTTGTTTTTTGAAACAGGGTCTCACTATGTAGTTTGGGTTGGCCTCAAACTCACTATGTAGCCCAGGCTGGCCTCGAGCTCGCAGTGATCCTCTTGTCTCAGCCTCCCAAGTGCTGGGATTACAAGTGTGCACCACCACACCCAGCAAGGTCCTCTGTACCAAAGGGCTGGGGATGAAACCCAGGGCCTCGAGCGTGCTAGACAAGTGATCCAGCACTGAGGGTGCTATTTAACCCCGGGTTACGTAAGGAAGGAGTTGAGGCTCAGAGACGTTAAGTAATAAACCCGATTAAGCGGCTGAATCAAAGTTTGAACCTGCCTTTCTGATTCCAAGCCTACAATGCTAAGGAAGCGCTCTGCATTCTCAAGTGGACCAGACACCAAAACCAGACTTACTAGCAGATTTCTAAAAACAGCGGTTTCCTAGAACACTAGAGCTGGATGGTGCTTAGAAATCCTCTGATGAGAAGAAACTATCTGTCCAAGCCACTCAGCAAAGTGACAGCAGATATAGATCTAGAGCTTCTTAATTTGCAACTCAGTGCCTCACAGCTGAACTCTAACATACCCATTGGCCTCCTTTCCTGCGGCAGGAGCTGCGGTTCAGCAGACCAAGAACAATGGCTTCCAAACTGTTTTGACGATGGTCAATTTGTGGTTTGCCAAGAGGGGCAGGACAGGAGAGTAAAGAAATCTGGACCCACCCATTCTGACTTCCCGGATAAAAACTCAGTCTTAGCTGGGCCTAGTGGTGCATGCCTGTAATCCCAGAACTCTGGGAGGCTGAGGCAGGAGGATCACAAGTCCAACCTGGGTGATTTTGAGACCCTATCTCAAAATAAAATATAAAAATGGGCTGGGGATATAGTTCAGTGTGAAGGCCCTGGGTTCAATCCCCAGGACCACAAAACAAGCAAAACTACGTTTCAGTGTTATCAATTACAGACTGATACAATTACAGATTTAGGGAGATCCCTACATATCTGCTTTAGCAGCAAGAGTATGTCTGCTTCAAGACCTAGAATAGCAAAGGCAATTCTGGGCAACAAAGGCAAGGCAGGGGGCATCACAATCTCCGACTTGAAATTATACTATAAAGCTACTGTGATAAAAACAGTGTGGTATTGGCAAAAAAACAGATCCAAAGATCAATGGAACAGATTAGAAGATGCTGAAACAACTCCAGACATACTAAACCACCTTATATTTGACAAAGGTGCCAAACACATTCACTGGAAGAATGATAGCCTCTTTAATAAATGCTGCTGGAAAAACTGGCTCTGCACATGTCAAAGATTAAAACTAGACCCATATCTTTCACCATGCACTAAACTAAATTCAAAATGGATCAGAGATCTAAATATTAAAACAGAAACATTTAATCTGCTGGAAGGTAGGATAGGTAAAACCCTTGAAGACATTGGTATAGGGAAAGACTTTATGACTAAAACCTCAACTGCACAGGAACTATCACAAAGAATCAACAACTGGGATGTCATCTTATTAAAAAGCTTTTGCACAGCAAGAGAAACCACCAACAGAGTGAAGAGACAACCCACAACGTGGGAAAAAATGTTTGCCAGCTGTTCCTCAGACAAAGGGTTACTATCAAGAACATACAAAGAACTCAAAAAAATCAGACCTCCCAAATTTAAAGACCCAATCCAAAAATGGGCATCTGAGATGAATACACATTTCTCAGATGAAGAAATACAAATGGCAAATAAATATACAAAAAAATGTAGGGGCCGGTGAGATGGCTCAGCGGCGTAAGCACCTGCCTGGCAAGCACAAGGGCCCGAGTTCGACTCCCGGATCCCACATATGAAAAAAGGGCCAGTGATATCACTCAGCGGCACGGGCGCCTGCTGGCACGCGAGGTTCTGAGGTCGACCCCCGGTACCCACACACACACACAAAAAAAGTGCAACATCCCTAGTCATTCGAGAGATGCAAATTAAAACAACACTGAGATACCATCTCACCCCAGAAAGAATGGCTATTATCAAGAAGTCAACTAATAACAAATGCTGGAGGGACTGTGGGGAAAAAGGAACCCTTCTCCACTGTTGGTGGGAGTGTCGACTGGTGCAGCCACTGTGGAAATCCGTATGGAGACTCCTCAAAAAACTAGGATTGGGGCCGGTGAGACGGCTCAGCGGCTTAAGCGCCTGCCTAGCAAGTGCGAAGGCCTGAGTTCGACTCCCGGAACCCACATACGAAAAAGGGGCCGGTGATATCGCTCAGCGGCACGGGTGCCTGTTGGTGCGCGAGGTCCTGAGGTCATCACCCCGGTACCCACAAAAAAAAAAAAAAAAAAAAAAAAAACTAGGATTGGAGGTCCCATTTGACCCAGCTATTCCCCTTCTGGGTATCTTCCCAGAAGAATTAAAAACATCGTACCACAGCGATATATGTGCACCCATGTTTATAGCAACATAATTTGTAATAGCCAGATCTTGGAAACAACCCAAATGCCCATCAACTGAGGAATGGATAAAAAAGATGTGGTATTTTTATACAATGGAGTACTACTCCACCATAAAGAAGGATAAACTGGAGACTTTTATAGGTAAATGGATGCAACTCGAGAAAATACTCATAAGTGAAATTAACTGGACGCACATGTGTAAACATTGTATTGTCTCCCTAGTGTGAGAAATTGAAAGAGTAAATAAGAGCCAAAATGTACAATAGATATGATGAATCAGAAAGAAACTGGTCAAAAGGAAAGAGAGTCTGGGATGGGGGAATGGGGAAAAGAAAGAAGGGAAAAGAAAAAAATTGTATTTATATATAAGATGTTTAAGATAGATACACTACTAATTTTGCTTAGTTCCTTGAAGAGAAAGGTTTATGCCAGTAATGTTTGGACAATTGAATGCTGATATCTTGTACCCTGAGTTGCTAATGTAAAGATAACAATACATAATGTATTAACCATTGTTACCCTCCTATTTTGTTGTTTTGAAATTTTGTTTTTCTTTGTTTTGTTTTGTTTTGTTTCTTCTCTTTAAAAAAAAAAGAGTATGTCTGCTTCAGATTTGAACTACAATATCTTGCTCTGTCCTAGGCGCCTTATAAAGTACATTAACTGTATTACCTCTTCTAGTTTATAAAACTCCAGAGGGAAAGTACCATGTTTGGGCCCACTTTACAGATAAAGAAACTGAGGCTGAGAGAGATAAATTTATCCACATTTACAGAGTTTATGAGGGACCCACTAGAGGTTTGACTCCAATTACTCTAGCTCTAAGTTCTTTTTTTTTTTTTTTTTTTTTTTTTTTGTGGGTACCGGGGGGTCGACCTCAGGACCTCGCGCGCCAGCAGGCGCCCGTGCCGCTGAGCGATATCACCGGCCCCTTTTTCGTATGTGGGATCCGGGAGTCGAACTCGGGCCCTCGCGCTTGCCGGGCAGGCGCTTAAGCCGCTGAGCCATCTCACCGGCCCTAGCTCTAAGTTCTTAACCACTATGCTGTGCTTCTTCCAAAGCAAACAGCCATGCTTACATGTATTAGGGTGTACTAATCGGAAACATTCCTTTCCCTAATGTTTGCGTACTATGTTTATCATTTTATTCTTTTAAAAAACTAGTGTAGTGAAAACAAAAAAGATATTTCTTATGTTTAGATATGGAGAGATATATAACTACGGCCAAATAATAATAATAACAATTAATAATAATAACCAGCTATGGGAGACTATGTGATATTCTATTGTACTAAAAAGTACATATTTACTTCTGGGAGAATACACAATCAATCATTAATTGTTTGAGAAGGCAAAAGCAGGAGCAGCCTTTTACTCTTCATTTCCCTACTTTGTATGCAGTTATGACTTGTTTGTTTCTTTGTCCATTTTGATGGTACTTGTGATAGAATCCAGGGTCTTCACCCTGACCTACAAGCCCAGCCCTTTTTATTCTTTTATTTTGAGACAGGTTCTTCTGAATTGCTAAATTGCCCAGGCTGGGTTCAAACTTGCAATTCTCCTGCCTCAGCCTCCCAGAGTGCTGAGTTTACAAGCTACTTGTATAATTTTTTAAAGTTAAAATATATAGGCTGGACGTGGTGGTGCACACCTGTCATCCCAGCACTCAGGAGGCTTAGTCAGGAAGATCACCATGAGTTTGAGGCCAGCTTGGACTACATAGTGAGTTCAAGGCCAATCTGAACTGCCTAGTGAGATCCTGCCTCAAAAAAATAAAACATAAAAAAGTATAGTTAAAATATATGTTATAGGGCCGGTGAGATGGCTCAGCGGCTTAAGCGCCTGCCCGGCAAGCACAAGGGCCCGAGTTCGACTCCCGGAACCCACATACGAAAAAGGGGCCGGTGATATCGCTCAGTGGCACGGGCGCCTCCTGGTGTGTGAGGTCCTGAGGTCGACACCCCGGTACCCACAAAAAAAAAAAAAAATATATATATATGTTATAAATAAGTATACTTCATTTCACAGTATGGTTAACTCAAAACCCACCATGAGTTAAATTAATTCAAGACTAGCAGCAGCAGACCATAGCGGTAAATGCCTGTAATCCTAGTGGCACCAAAAAAATTAGTAATAATGATAAAAATAATACTAAGTGTAAAAAAAGAGCAGTCACAATTTAATCCCCCTCTGCACACTCAAGTCAGCACCAAGGACAATGAAGGCAAAGTAAGAGAATGGTGAAGCAATGCAAGCACTAGCGTCAGTCAGTGTTCAGTTCCCAGCTTCTACCACTTCCCAGCTTTAGCCTCTGTGAACCTCAGTGTCCTCATATGTGAAATGGAATGGCAGCACCTCACACAGAGGTGATGAAGATAAGAAAGATAATGCAAAGCTGAGGGTGGTGGTGCACACCTGTCATCCCAGCACTCGGGAGGCTGAGGCAGGAGGATTGCTATGAGTTCAAGGCCAGTCTGGCCTATATGGTGAGTTCAAGGCCACCCTGAACTATAGAGCAAGACCCTGTCTCAAGGAAAAAAAAAAAGGGGGGGCCAGTGAGATGGCTCAGCGGCGTAAGCACCTGCCTGGCAAGCTTGAGGTCCTGAGTTCAACTCCCGGTACCCACATAAAGGAAAAAAAGGGCCGGTGATATCACTCAGCAGCACAAGTGCCTGCTGGCAAGTGCGAGGTCCTGAGTTCGACTTGCGGTACCCACATAAAAAAAGAGAGAGAGAGCGAATGCACGAGCACCTCTTCTAGAGCTCCGCAGGTACTGCGTAGTGGGACCATAATTATGCACTGACAACAAAACATCCTTCCTCCACCACGGGGGTTCCAACCACGCTTATGCTTGTGTGATAAGAGATGTGAGCTTGCCCACAGTCAAGGGGCAGTCGGGCTGTGGGTAAAAGAGAGAACTAACGCCTTTTAAGATTTCAGTCTTCACACCACCATTGAGGTTCCCAGGATCTCCAACTCTCCCTCAGTTACTAGCTATTTTTCCTGTGGGAAGGCTATGCTTGCATGTGTGTGGGGTGGGGTAGTCTGAGGAACAAATGGTCCAAGCTTGGTTGAGTTCATTCCCATCCACACTCCTTTCTCCAGCCCTCAGCCAGGAAATTCACAAGCATGGGAATTTTGATCAACCATAGGACATTTTCCAGGACAGCTTAACCCAAGGTGAGGCCGAAACCACAGTGGACCACAATCCCTTAACCAAACTTCTGAAATATAAGACACTAAAACAGAAAGTTTGGAGTTTAAATCAAACCCAGAAGTGTGCCACGCCCCCAGGCCTTTCTTCTCCTTCTCCTTCTCCTCCTTCTCCTTCTTCTTCTCCCCCCATTCTTTTTATTCCTCCTCTTTGAGACAGGGTCTCACTAAGATGCCCAGGAGAGACTTGAACTTGTGATCTTCCTGCCTTAGCCTCCCAGAGTGCTGGGATTACAGGCATGCACCATCATGCCCAGCGTCGTTTTTGTTTGTAAGTCTGAGTTGAACTTATTTGGAAGAAGACCCTGACCTGACCAGTCAAAAGGTTATTTAATGTCTTTACTGATCACACAGGGATGACTGGCCCTACAGTTTACTGGAGAAATAGTGATGTGTTTGATTGGATGGTGCTGCTCCCAGCCTCACTAAGGGTTTTGCACGGTTTACCATAATGTGCCATACTGTACCACCTTGTTAACATCAGAGAAATTCTGAATTCTGAAAAAATAACTAGCTCTGGGGGTTTCAAACCATAGATTGTGGACCTGTATTATCAGAGAAGATGTCAGATCTTTCATGTCCACAGCGCAGCTTCTTCCTACCATTCATCACAATGTCATCTGTGAGAAGAGAAGCCCTAAGACTTAGAAGGCTCGAGGGTCTACCGAGATGTCAGCACCACGGACAGCAACACAGCACCTTCTAGGCTGCCAAAGGATTCTACAAATGTGGCTGTCATGGGCTCAGTTTTTCCTGCTTATAGAGAGGAGGACATGATGAGGCTCGCCTGAGAAATGCAACCAATTGTTTTCTAATAGTAAAACACAACGTATAGGGGCGGGAGTGGGGGAAGAGTTGGTGTGGTCTCAGTAGAGGAAGTAAATGTGTTTCTTATCTTTCTCCTCCAGCTGGTTCCAGGCTCTTCTCCTCTGACATTATTAAAAGCCTGGCAGGTACTTTGAATGTTTGTTTCCATCAAGTTTCCTTGCCATTTTAATCTGCAAATACTTCTAGCTAATTTGTTATCCTGTCTGTTCTGTGTTGCCCAGACACTAGATTTTTCCAGCCTCACTTGCCCAGCAACCAGGTAAATGGGTAAACTTGTTAGGAATGGACAGGAAGTTCTTGCTGGGCTCCTGCCAGCCCTGGTCATTCTAATGTAGTGTGCTTGAGTTATAATTAGGTCACTGAGGAGGAAAGAGGGGTATAGTGAGGTGGTTTCCTTCTCTTCTAGGTGAAGTCATGTCCAGTCTCAGCGAGACTGAGCCTCCTTTCACTGAGATCAGTGTAGTGTGTTAGACCACGGGGGGCCTTAGAGCAGAACTGTTGTTTTTTATTCAACAAATATCTATTGTGTTTCTACTTATGTCAGGCATAGGCTAGGTACCAGGGATAGGATACAGCCCCATCTTCTTCCCAGAAACTCAGAATCAGGTGAGGGAGAGAGACAAGTGCTACAGTAGAGAAAACACAGGCTACTATGGGAAGCCAGACAAGGGGCATCCAACCCAGGCTGAGGAGACATGGAGAAAGAAACATCCCAGCTGAACTTTAATGATAAGCAGAGGAGTGGGATAAGAGATTTCAAGGGAACAGAACACTGCGTTCAAAGGCAGGGCACTCGGGTTGGGCATGTCGCCCAGTGGTAGAGGGCTTGCCTAGCAAGTTTGAGGTTCTGGGTTTAATCCCCAGCACTAAAACTGAAACACACAATCACACACACACACACCCCAAACTGTCCAGGAACTGTGAGGAAATCCAACCTTGCAACCTGTCTCTTTGTATTTGTATGTGCTTGGCTTTATTCCACTGCTAAAATAATCCTTTCTCTGATAACCAGAGCCATGTCTTAGATCCCCTGGCAGCCCCAGAACCTACCCTGTTCCCTGAAGATGCATGGTAAATGCTCGATCAGTGGCTGTTCATGATAATGGCCCCACGCATCACAACTGCAGCAGTACAGATGGCTTCATAGTAGAAACCAGAGCATGACAGTAGAAACACGTGCACTCTATGCCTCCAAAACTCACTGTACTGCCTGCCAAAAGAAGATCTTTGACCCAAGGACTCCAGCAAACTGCAGAAGTTACAATTGCTCCTGTTCTCCCAGGGCTGGAAGTTCTCCACAAAGTGTGTGCTGAGCAAAACCTTCCTGTACATGTTCTTGAGAAGATTAGCTTTGAGCTCCGAACTGACAGTTGTCATCCCAGCGATGCTTTTCTGAGCTGCTGCTTTGCTACCTAAAAAAAAAAAAAAATGGAGATCATTCCTGGTGACTTACTCTAAGGCATAATATGAGAGTAAAAGAAGGATAGTCAGATCCATAGCAAGTCCCTTGAAAACACAATACTCAGAAGTGATCATTCTACTGGGTAAGAAATCATAAAGTTCAACTCTTCTGCCAACCAGTTTTTGGCCCTGGACAAGTTTTCCTATCTCTGAGCCTCATTTCTCTCCCTGTGATTTGATTCTATAGATGACCCTTTAAGGTCTCACATTGTTCCATGATTTTGTTTTGTTTTGTTTCGTTTGTCTTGCTATGTAGTACAGGCTGGCCTTGAACTCACTGTGATCCTCCTGCCTCAGCCTCCCGAGTGTTGAGATTACAGGTGTGCACCACCATACCTGGCTGCCAAGATTTTTTAAAAAATGTGTTGGCCTATAATGTTGGGAGCTTTAGGCAGTCTTTGTACACAGTGCTCTGGGACCGCTGGGCATTAATCCCAGTGTTTATGTTCTGACTCATGTCCACTGATACCCAAACTTCCAGTATGGGCTGGTTGAATCGCAGCAGGGATAGGTCTACTTGTTCCTGGCAAATCACAATGGCTACAGTCCAGAGAGGTCCTTTTCGGCTGGAACTGTGAGGATGGGTGGGGGGTGACCAGGCAGCTAGGAGAAAGATTCAAGTTGCAAGCCCTGGGAAAGCTTCCCCTAGATGCAAGCAGCATTGAACTGCAGAAAATGGTTTCCATAACATTGGGACAATCTGCTGCAGCTTAGCTGGAAACTTGACAGATGAAAAGAATTAAATATATTACCAGTTCTCTCTCTCTCTCTCTCTCTCTCATGCCCTCCCTTTATCTCACCTCATCACTTCCTAACTTCCTCCCCTGCCAGCTCCCTGCCCTTCCTGAGATGCCAGCTTTCTTTATTTCTTCCCCTTTCCTCCCCACTGTCCCTTCTGCCTCCTGCTTTTCTCCTGCCATTATGTTCCCCATCCTCCTCTTCCTCCCTGCTACTTTCTTCTGGGCCTTCCTTTTTGCCATGAGGATTACTAAGGCCATCAGTGGAGCATAATCTTTGAGAGATGTGGCCTCATTTGCTGTAATTCTCCCACTGAGGCAGGCCAGAGGTCGAGGTCACCCCTGACCCCATCACTGTCTCTGCTGGGAGTAGAGACAAAGGATACTCATGGTATGGGCCATTCACTCAGTGAATATTTATTTTTATTTAAGCTTTAAAATAATTTTAAGGGAATGCATGTATATTGCAGAGAATTTAGAGAATACAGAAAAGAACAAAGAGGAATATTTAGATGAGCCACAGTTTCCACTATCAAGAGACAACCCGTTATAGCATTTTGTTCCCATTCTTCTTAGGATTTTTTCCGGGTTTATTTGCATACTGGTAGTTGTGGTATATGTGCGATTTTGTAACCTACTTTGTTCCCACTTAATATCATAACCCAAGCTATTCCTCCATGTAATCATATGCTCTTAAAAACATTCTTTAAATTTGTTTACCCATTGTCCTGTTTGCTGGGCAATTTATATACATTCCAATTTTTCTATAACAATAGTTAATTCTGCAATGGCCATTTTATGTGGCAAGTTTATACAATATGGTGTAGGGTTGAAAAGTGAGGCCATGAAGCCAGGCTGCCCAAATCGGAATCTGCCCTTACAAGCCATGGAACGTTGGGTAAGTTGTCTGTCTCATTTTTCACATCTGTACAATAGGCATGATGAGAGGACCTGCCTCAGGGGGTTGTTAGAATTAAATAAGATGATTCATCTAAAGCAGTTAGAACACTGCCTGGCACATAGTAGTTACTCAGTAAATGTCACCTGTTTGTACTGTGCTTAGATTCCCAGTGGAATTTCCTCTGCTCATCCCTCCCTCATCTTTTACTGTTGGGTGAGTCAGCCTGGGATCTTCAAAAGGAACATCAGAAAAACAAAAGGGACAGGGACAAAGGAAGCACATTAGAACCTTCAGTCTTTGAGTTTGACAAGTACAGTCTCCTGACCCAAGGGAGAATTTGGGACCTGGTGCCGTCCCAATCCCACCCGAGAAGCATATACCAGATGTATAGAGAGCTTCTCTCTACACCTCGAGGGTGCGTCCTCCTGTTTCTTCTCCTGCTTCTTTGTTAAATGTCCCGGTCTCTTGAACAACAATGAGGGCAATCAGGTTGTTGGGGAAAGGGGTGGGATGGCGGGGAGATACCCTGGTATCTTGCCTGTCACTGGTGAAGATATGAATCTGCCACATTAATTTAACCCTTATGAGCCTTGATTTAGAACAATCTAAGTGAATTGTTTTGAGGATTAATAGATCAAAGTGTTTGACAGAGAGTGGGCACTGCGGATGGGCTCTCTTTTTCCTGTTCCTAGCCTGAAGAGAATGAGAAGTTTCCCCAGCTTCTCTAGGAATTTTTTTTTAAGTGCCAATTACCCTTTTGTCTTCCAGCTGCCTGTCTCCCCAAATCAGCAAGTGGGCAGGAGAGAAGGACCCTTTCTCTCATCTGCACATCAGACAGACTCACACTGCAGGGAGGCATAAGGACCGAGTCTTCCTACACACAGGGGGAGAAAGTTTTTCCCAGCTCAGAAAGTCACCACTGGAGCAAAGGCCACACACACACACACACACACACACACACACACAAACACACACACACACACACACACACGGGAGTGGTCCTAGGTTCTGAGCGTTAGCCCTTCAGAGGGCTCCAGTGAATGCCTTGTAGGAGCTTGGGCCCCTCTCTTCAATGTCCTAGTTCAAGGCGAGGGCAAAGCGGGCTTCCTTTTGCAGATCCAGCTGCTTCCGACTTCAAGGGCAGGGAGCAGGTGGGATCACGCATCCATTTCATTTCTTTTCCTTTGGCTTGGCGTTAATCTCTGATTATTCTTTTTTCCAAGTTGGAAGTAACTTCTCTAGGACTTGTTTGTAGACTGGGGATGATGCATGACTATGAAAATCATATGAGCAGATGCTCCCAAAACAGTAGAGTGAGAGGCAAAAAAAAGCATTGTTATTCTGTCGCTGCATCAGGTGAAAGATCCCTTCTAGCTGCTTGCCACTGTTGATTCTCCTCACCCAGCACCCCACGCCCTCACACACGCACACTCACACTTGTCTGCTCCGCCGAAGTGGGAGACTGCCAACCGTGCAGGTTTCCCCACCAGCGAGCAAACGCTCACATGCCCCTGAGGCAGCCTGTGGAAGCCAGAGTTGGTGCTGGGGTTCTGAGCTGCGCAGTCTGGGGTTGCTCTGTTCCTCTGCCTTATGCTCTGGCCCTGTCTGTCAGAATTGAAATAACTCACCCCCTCCCTTCCCCAGGCTTGAGTGAGCACGTGCCCAGCAAGAAAGCAGGGAGTTAGGCAGAACCAATGCGGAGACCTCTCCTCATGGAATGAATCAGTGTGTTTCTAAAGCTCATCTTCAGCTTTGCCATCTCCCATGGAGAGAGGAAGTGAGCAGCTGGTAATGCATTTCCAAAGCACCCCGCCAAAGGAGAAATTTAGGAGACAGACTAGGAACACTATTGCAGGGTGGGGGGTCTAGCTCTAACCAAAGGTCCTGACTCAGAAGCAGTGAGGATTTTCAGGTTTCTCTTTTGGGTCCAGAGTCAAGAATTGGTTCCCATTACTGGCTTACACCCACAGATGCACTCCTCCTTGGAGCTGTGACATTCTGGAGCCATGTATGGGATTTGGTTAGTAGGCAGCTCAAAGGCCCACCTGTCCCTGTCCTCTGCCAGCCTGCCCCTCCTCTTACCCAGGACATTGTAGGTCACAGCCATGTAGCCCTGCTCATGAGCTCCACTGAGATGCACTGGGCTCACTGGACTGGGGTATGGCTCACCTTCCCCCTTAAGGGGAGCATCTCTTTCCATGTGTGGCCCACCAAAGCAGCAATGGAAGCAGATCTCCCTACAGTGGGTGCTGATTCACATTCCCCAGGGAACACTGTGAAGAAATCAACCCCTTGTAAAAAGAACTAAGAGTTTATGCATGAAAAAACTTATGAAAGGAAGTCCCCAGGTGGAAAGAGATTAGCAGCCAGAGCTGACTCCAGCCAAAGCAGAACCCACCCGTGCTGCACTTTGCTTGGGGACTGTAGGAGAGCTGGGAGGGGAACAGGACATGAGGCGTCTCCTTCCAGATGCACATCTTGTGCCTACTCTGTCCCTTATCTATGGACCTTGCTCTGTTCCCATCAAGAAACCTGCTGCCCCCTCTAGGTGGGCTTCTGGAGCTGCCCTGCCTCCCTGAGAGCTCCTGGCCCAGGCCAGGACCTCTCCTTTTTCACAGAGACAATCAAGATAAGATGGGAGGGGCCTTAAAGATCGCCAGCAGCCCTATCACCCTCACTAAAGGGAAAACAATTTTTTCCTCTTTTTTTTTTTTTTGAGACAGGTTCTCACTGTGTAGTTCAGGCTGGCATTGAACTCACTTATGTAGCCCAGGCTGGCCTCAAACTTGCAGCAATCCTCCTGCCCCAGCCTCCTGAGTGCTGGAATTACAGACATGTGCCACCATGCCTGGCTGAAGAATAAAATTTTAAAAGAAAGTACAAAAGTCTGGCCACTGTGTGGGGTGTGACACCCAGCTGCATCCCCCAGGGTTTGCAGCATTTGCTCCCCTCCTGGTACCCTCTGGCAGGAAGGATCAACTTCCCAGAAACAAGAGACCTCAGCAATACCCCTTGACACCTGTGCTCTTTTCCCACAGTTAATCTCTCCTCTCTCTTCTCAACTACAAGTGTCTCAACCCATTGCCTGCTCCCCATCTTGCTGACTTGGTCTTGTTCAAATTCTCACCACCTCTTTCCTGGACTCTGCTGTAGCTTCCTCACCTGTCCTCCAGCCTCCTCCCTTCAGTCCAGCCATGCTAGCCAGAACTCCCTTTTTTTCTGGCCTGCCTTGCAGATGTCTCACCCTTGAATAAAACTCAGCCCAAATGCCACCTCCTCCAGGAAGCCTCCTGGGATTTTTCAGGGCAGAGCATCATTCACTTACTCCATGATAGCATTTATCTCATGTGTCAGAATTGCTGACCAACATGTTTACCCCAAATCCTTCACTGTAGCCCCTCAAAGACCTGGACCAGGGCTTATACTTTGCATCCTCGGGGTCTAACACAGAAGCTGAACTTCCTTACATGGCAGATGATACTTTATGAAGAAAGGAAAGAAGGGATAAAGAGAGGGAATAGAAAATGGAATGGAAACTTGCATAATTATAGATTTCTCAGTCCCTGAGCCACCACATATATCTGGTAAGAGATAAAAGGTACTTTCCTTAAAAGAAATTCCCATCCCTGAATTAGTCCACTGTTCTCTGTAACAAATTTCATATGCTGCTCATTGTTCCTACAGTTTCTTTAAAGTGATTGAAGGGGCTTTGCATTCAAGGAAGCAAAGGTCCAAGAAGACATTGGTGACTGCTTCAGTTGCACAGCCAGTTAGGGACAAAGGCAGGACCAGCACCCAGGTTTCCTGGCACCCAGGCCAGGATCTTTGCACTTTGAGCTTCCCCTCTGAGCAGCAGCGTATAATTGTCAACATGAGTGTTTGGAATATATGTGCGGCTTTTGCTTCATTGGCTTTTTTATTATCTTTTCAATTAGTAATTCAGTAAGCAGCCTGGGCATGGAACAAACCCGGGTAGGGAGTAGAGAAGCAGAGGGAGGCCGAGGCCATAAGTGCCCTGTGTGGGGGAGGCCAGAAGAAAGCAAGGATGCTGAAGGGTGCATGGACACATGGGAAGCAAAGAGATCTGTGTAGATGCTGTATGGTCAAAGAGCCTTCCTGGCCTCGAGGGCCTGACACTCTAGTGGGGCAAGGGCAGGAAGAGCAAGCATGTATTTCACACCCAACATGTTAAACACCGAGACCAGCCCCAAGACAGACACAGGGAGAGGGAGCCTCTGCCCACCTCAAAGGGGAGGAGACCCAAGGCCCTCATGGTGGAGGGGGGAGCTCCTGGCTCCTGCTCTGCATGATGGGAGCTGAAGGAACTGCTCTGATGCCCCGTGTGCTGTGCAGCCCACCATTTAGTGTGCCATGGTGCCTTTGGATGGGGGTAGGATGGGGGAAGGAAGGGATCCCACTGCCAGAGCCCGGTTCCCAGCACCTCCCAGTCCCAATCCCAGCCCTAGCCTGTTCTGGAGTTCACTTGTAGGCTCCTCCTTAACTTCAGAAGATGAGGACACTGCTCTCCTTCCCACCTCCGGATCCTGCGATGAGACTCGGGACCTTGTGTGGGTGGAGAGAGTAGCTTCATCCATTCATAACACTTCAGAGGGGAATTTCCCCTGCCAACGAAAAAGGAAAATGGCGGGGGGCAGAGAAAGAAGAGCACAGTGTGGGAGACAGGGCAGCCAGAAGACCCGTGGTCAGATTTCAAGTTTCCCACTGTGCGAACTGAGTCAATGAGTCGCCCAGTCAGGGCCTGTTGGGTGCCAATATCTCACATACAATATGTCCTCATATGACCCCTCAGAGATGGATGCAGCTTCCCCATTTTGCCCATGAGAGGCCCAAGATTTTAAAAGGTTAGGTAACTTGCTTAAGTAAGTAAATGGGACACTGCCCTCAAAATTTGGGCCCATGGCCTTTAAAGCCTGTGTGCTTTTGAGCACAGTATTCTTATCAACAAATCAGAGATTTAATCTCTGTGAGCCCAGAGTCCTCATCTGTTAAAAAAGGGGAGGGGGGTTGTCTAGTAGAGGTGTTAAGAAAATTAAATGAGATTGTGTTGACTTAAAAGATAACCTGGCACGGTGTCTGGTATATAGTAGGCACTTAATAAATACTTACTGTTTGTTTCTCTCTTTCTGGGGCAGATCAATATTAAAACTCAGGGCTTAGGAGCCTAGGAGCTCCAACATGCTTCCAGAAGCCTAAGGGCCGCGCATTGCTTGGGGGATGCGCGGGAGGCTGGCAGGCGAGGGGCTGAGGAAGAGGGCTGGGCTCCAGCCTGAGAGCAGCCGGCTCCAGCTGCGCGCCCCTCGCCCCGCTGCCTCCTCTGGGCTCCGCGACTTCCCGCCCCGCCCCGCCCTCCCGGGAGCCGGGTCCAGAGTGCCTGGGGGGCTGGTTCCGGAGCGTGGAAGGGAGCACGGAGGCGAGAGGGAGGCGGCGGCGGCGGCAGGCGGGAGAGAAAAGGGACACCCTCCTCGCTGCTCCCCCAAGTCGGCGAGGAGCCGCCTCGGGCCGGGCTAAGGGCTGCGCGGCGGCGGCGGGGCCCAGCCAGGATGCGGGGCTCCGGGGACCGCGCCGGGCGGGGCGGGCGGCGGGCGGTGGGCGGGCGCTGTCCGCGGTGCTGAACGGCGGCGGCAGCGGGGACGCGGGGCCGGGAGCTGGGGAGCCCTCCGGGTAGTGCCACCGCGGCCGCGAGGCGGGGGCGCCGTCGCTCGCCAGCCCATGCCTGGTCCCCGAGCCCCGCGGAGGAGGCGGGACCGTCCGCAGCGGGACAGGTAAGGGCCGTCCGGGGGGCACAGCGGGAGCGCAAAGCCGGGAGGGGAACGGGAGCCCCTTCAGGGATGGAGCCCTGACTCCCGACTGGCCGCACCTTGCACTCTTCATCCATCACCACGAAGTCTGGGGACACTAGGAGGGGCCTGGGGGACCAGAACCATGACTGTCACCTGGGCGCCCTGACCTCACACCACCAGGCCTTGACCCCAACCTCAGACAGCTCTGGGACAGCCTGCCCACTGGTTGCAGGATGAGTCTCCCAGACTCCCCGGTACCCTAGTCCTCACCAAGGTTCTGCGACATTAGCAGAATCCGAGCGGGCTTCACTAAGCTCCCCGCTCCCCAAGCCTGGTCACCAGGATGACTGAAGTGGCTGTAATCACTCCCTGCTCTGAGATCTCTTTGCCCTGGAAATGGCGCTTGGGCCAACGAAAGGGCCCATCCTCTTGGAACTGATAAACCCATTTCTCCAGGGAAGGAAGGGAGGTGTTAGAAGAACCTGTTTTTGTTTGTTTGTTTGTTTGTTTGTTTGTTTGTTTGTTTTTCCTGTGGCCCTCTCGACTCCCATGGAAGGAGGCCAGTTTTGCGTCATGTGTCCTTGGTGCATGAGGACAAAGAAGGGGAAACTTGGGTCCTGTCTTCTATTCTGTGCCAGAATGCTGATGACCCTAGGCTGAGCCTCCATTTGGAGTTCTCTCTCTTTCTGGCAAGAGTGCATTGAATGAGCTCATTTGGGGCTGCAAAGTGCTTCCAGTTCTTCAGAGCAGTTCTGTGAGAGGCAGAATGTAGCAATGAAAATAAAACTGTATAGAGGAAGACTTGGCTTATCGCTGTGGACAACCATTGCTTTACACTGCTTCATCCCTACCCTCAAACCCAACCCAACTTCCCCACCCCCAGTGATAGAAAGAGCCCTAGACTAGGAGTCCCTGGCTGGGCACTGACAGGTACTGGCTTCGGCCCAATCTCTCAGAACCTCAGTCTCCTCACTCAATTTGGGGATGCAAACTCTGAGGTTCTTCTCACCTCAGGGAACTGCCTTGGGACTCAAAGAAGCAATGCACCTGATCAGAGGTACAGGCCTGCCAACTGTGTCTCCATACCAATGTGAGCTCCATCCCTGTCCTCATCCCTTAGCCAGGTCTGCTGGCAGTGACCTGATCATTGTCATCCCTACCCTCTCCCTTTGTCCTTGGCTTCCCTGAGCTCCTAGAATCAGTGAAGCTTAAGTTCTAATTCTTGGGCAGATAAAAGGGTCTCCTCTACCCCTTCTCCTCCTCCATCATCACCTATAGAAGATAATATAGGATAAGAGTCTGACTCACAGTTTTTTCCTTTTATTCCCCAAAAATCATAGATCTAGGGAAATAGCTCCTTGAAGGCAGTGATTGTGTTGTTTTCATCTCTTTGCTTCCCTCCACACCCTTCTCCCCAAAGCACCTGGAAGATAGTAAGGACTCAGTAATTTGGTGTAAAATAAGGGAATGAAATGTGAAAATGTATCAAAATAAAAGCATTTGACTGGAAATCAGGAGTCCATTGTTCTGGCCCCAGATCTGCCACTGACTGCTTCAGGCAGGTCCCTTCTCTTCTGTGGGCTTCAGTTTTCTCATCTGTAAAAGCAAAGAATTGGGCCAGATGAGTTTTACGTTTCGAGTTGCTGGTGTTCTGTGGGGCTCTCTGAGGCTGTCCTGAACCCAGTTCTCTGGGAATACAGGATACCACCTTCATTAACCTTGCTTGGAGGGTAAGTTAGTGGCCTTTCAGTGATGAGCTGGATTTTATGAATGGAGTAGAAAGGAACAATAGGAACCAAGAAAAGCCATTTATGTCTCTGGTATTTTCTTAAGAACCCCCTCTTCCTTATTTTCTTGGGAAAGTCACTCACATATACAAAGTGGCTGAGCTGGTAGGATCCCTGCCTTCAAGCCAAGAAGCCAGGAACCAATCTCTGCCACCAATAACCCTCATGAGTAGCCACTGGCCAGGAACCCTACTCTTGGTCATCTCTTCCCAGGGACCCTGGCTGGCAGGAATCTTCCTCAGGGAGACTGGAAGGACAGTCAGGAAAGATCCATCCCTATAGAGAGGTTTCTCTTTTCATAAAAAAAAAAAAAAAATGAGTTGCTCTGGCAGTAATTTCCCTCCACTGTGGCAGGCCCAGCCAATGCTCAGAAAAACCTTAGCTAATTGGCACTCGGGCACAGCTGAGTAAGCCATGCCAGTGACCTCCCTGACTTACTCTGTGAGTGTCCAGCCAGGGTGGGGGGCAGCCCCCCTTCCTCATGTCAGCGCTTTCTGGCTCCCAGCTGTTGGTGCAGCACTGGCAAGAATCAGCTCTCTGGAGTTAATGGACAGTCATAACCCTCATAACAAAGTGAGGGCGGCAGCAGCAGCAAGCGTAGAGTGGGGCTTTATTTTCTGCTGAACCAGTCTATGGGGCAGCTGGCCTGCTGCTGGGCTGAGGACAATACACTACACCTCCATCTGCAGCTCTTTGGGTGTCTACCCTACCCCCAAAGCTATCAGGGTTCAGGGCATCCCCACTCACCCAGGCAGATCACATCAGGCTCCTCTCCCAACCAGGGAAGTACCCACTCATTGGCTACTTCCGGTGTCCCCTTCCTGCCTTCTCCTTGCTGAGGCTCCTACTCTGGCCCCTCTGAAATGCCCCAAAAGGAAGAAGGGTGATCTTGCTTATTTAGGGCAGGGGGCAGGGAAGCCGAGAAAGGGGAAGAATAAATGCAACATGGTCATTAAGAAATTTTGTGTGTGTGTGTGTGAGAGAGAGAAAGAGAGAGAGTACACAAGTGTGTGTTTGTATGCATAAGAGAGAGGTTGAAATATTGAAATATACACAAGCATATCCCTTCCCCTGCAAGACACACACAAAATAGCAGAGGCAGAGAATATCTGGAGATGCGGACATTATTAATTATTTTCAAGTCCAAAAGCCAGTTCATCTGTGGGTCCTAGAGGGACTCCCAGCTCCAAAGTATACCACTCCAGGGAGAAAGACACAGAAGACACAGCCTTCACTTGGGGGAGAAGAAACAACCCAGTTCTCAAAGCCTTCTGTATTTTCTAATCCTCCTCTCCTCTCAGAGGCTCAGGTGCCATTCTATCCGGGGCAAGGTCCCCTCTGCTGCAAGCTGAGGGACAGTAAAGACTGGATCTCATCCCTGCTCTTTGTGTCGAGTCCTCTTTTCTCCCACTGCCTCTCTTATCCTCTTTTTCACTCCTCCCTGTGGCTGCCATCCTCTCTCCCCACTCCCCAAGCAAACCGAACATAAAGTGAGGGCCCGCTGCTCTACCTTGCCATTAGGCGTGTTATCTCCCACCATTAGATGCGCTGTTTGCTTCTAAGTAGTTCGGAATGAGCTGCTTCAGTCAAGAGACAGGGTGTTTCAGCAAGAGTAAAGATTCGATTTCCACCTGAAAATGGACTAATTTGAGTAGTGCAGCCACCAGCCCACTCCTCCCAGCAATTTTCACCCTTGTCAGCCAGAAACCCATCCCCCAGGCAGATGGACGATGATTTGAGGGAGAAACCAGTCTGGCCCATGGGAGCCCTGAAAGGCAGGGAATAGAAAAGAGGGTAGTTCGATTCTTCTGGAAGACGACAGCAAAGACAGCTCCCACGGAAGGGCAGAGCGGTTCCATCTGTTTATTCACCCTTCCTTGGTTCCCTCCTCCACCCTTTCCTTTCCGATCCCCCCTTTGGCTCTCTTCTTCCCTCTCCAAAGGCCCTTTAGTGATTCTCAAACCTCTCTCTAGCCCTGACCATCACCCAGGGCTTCGATTTCATACATTCAAATGCCAGGCAGAATTTCTCTCCTGCTACCCCAAAGGTGCATCTTTTTCTTTTTCTTTTTCTTTTTCTTTTTTTTGTACCGGGAATCAAACTCAGGACCTCACACTGGCCACGCAGGCGCTGTGCCGCTGAGGTATTTCCCCAGGCCCCAACTTTCAAATCAAACTCACCCACTCTTCCTCCCTACCCTGCTTCTTCATGTGTGTGTTCATTTCTCCAGCTTGAGACTTGTGGGCCCTCGCAATCTAAATATTATTTTTCTAAGCTCAGGAAATTCTTCCTGCTTCTGCTTCTTTAATTATATTTAATTTAATTTTAATTGACAAATAATAATTGTACATATTTATGCTATACAATGTGAAGCTTCTTGAATTATTATTTTTCTCCTCTAGTCTTCTCTGCTGTGTCTTTCTGAAAATCCTGTTAGATGGATGTTGGACATCCTGAGCCCCTCCTCTATGCCTCTGAACTTTCTTTCATATATTCTGTGTCTTTTTTCATACATTCCATGTCCTTTTGTTCTGCCTTGGGGAATTTCATTAACTTTTTTTTACATTAAAAGATTAATCATTGCCTGGGCATAGTGGTACACACCTGTAATACAAGCTACTCAGGAAACTGAGGCAGGAGGATGGAAAGTTGAAACCATCCTGGACAACTTAGTGAGACCCTGTGTCAAAAATAAATAAATAAATAAAAAGGAGCACTGGACGCTGACTGTGGAGGCGCATGCCTCTAATCCCAGCACTTGGGAGGCTGAGGCAGGAGGATCACTGCCAGTTCAAGGCCAGTCTGGGTTACATAATGAGTTTAAGGCCAGCCTGAACTACATAGTGAGAGCCTGTATCAAAAAAAAAAAAAAAAAAAAAAAAAAGTACTGGATATGCAGCTCAGTGCAAGCCCTCTGTCCATTCCATTATTCAATCTCTCCATTGAATTTTTGAAAAGTTAGACTATTATTTTCAATTTCAAAAACTTTTATGTTTGTGGATCACTCCTTTTTCATAGCAACCCATTCTTGTTTTATAGATGCAATGTCCTCATATCTCTCCAAGGATATGAATTTTTAAAAAATTAAAGATCCTTGCTGTAACTTGAATAATTTTAGAACCTTATTGAGCAGATCATTCTATTTGTTTATTAAATCCTTCACTTTTATTTTCCTGTAGTTATTTTTCATTATTCTTTTTTGTCCATTCATATTTATGAGTGAAAGAAGGTGTTAACTAGAACAGATAGCTGGTACGGAGCTGCTCTGGAGTTAGGTAAGTTTATTTCCTCAGCAGGCCTCTTCTTTGAGTGGGAATTGTCCTTACCTCTAGCTTTTGGGGCTGCAAGTTTTTTCGCACTAATTTCTTCACCAAGGAATCTCATCTGCTCTTTAGCTCTCAGAAATTCCTCATGTTTCTGGCCCACTGATATTCTTTTTAAGAAGGAAAAGAGGTGTTCTTTGTGCTCTAGAATGAGCAGCCTCCCCCTGGTTTTTCTATCGCAGTTCATCACATCACCTTCTGTTTGGTTGACAAAGCCAGAAATTTGGGATTCATCCTCAACTCCTCTCTCACTTCTAGTTAACCACAAACTCCTGATCATTTAGCCTTGTATCTACTCCTCAGCTAGAATTCTTCCTCTCCATCCATTCTGCCACAGAGCAGTTCAGGTCTTCATCCTCTCCTACTTACACTTCTACAATAGTGTCTCTAGTTCTCTCTCTCTCTCTCTCTCTCTCTCATATTGATTGTACATATTAATGGGGTTCACTGTGACACTGTGATATTTCAGTACATACATACAATGCACACTAATCGAATTGGGTAGTCAGCATTTCCCTCTCCTTATTATTTCATGTTTGGAGACTTTGAGCTCCTGTCTTGTAAAATATGTAACAGGTTATTGTTTTTTTAATCAGATTTTAGCGGTACATTTTAGATGTACACAATGACCACATTCATCATAGAGAACATGTTATTGCGAACTACGGTCACCCTGCTGTTCTGTGGAATACCGGAACTTACTCCTCCTACCTAACTGTGTTCTGGTGCACATTACCCAAACTCCCTTTATCCACCCTCCCCTCCAATACCTCCCAGTCTCTAGTAGTCACTATTCTACGTTCAGGTCAATTTCTTTTTTAGCTTCCACATATATAAGGAACGTGTGATATTTGTCTTTCTGTGTCTGGCTTATTTCATTTAATGTCCTAGAGTTCCATCTGTTTTGCTGAAAGTGATAGTATTTTGTTCTTTTTATGGCTGAGTAATATTCCATTGTGTATAATACAATATTTTCTTTCTTTCTTTTTTTTTTTTTTTTTTTTTTTTGAGACAAGAGTCTTGCTATGCAGTTCGGGCCGGCCTTGAACTCACTTTGTAGGCTAAGCTGGCCTTGAACTTGCAACACTCCTCCTGCCTCAGCCTCCCAAGTGCTGGGATACAATATTTTCTTTATCTATCCACTGTTGATGGGCAGCCAGGCTGGTTCCATGTCTTAGCTATTGTGAAGAATGCCGAAACTACCATAGTCTCATAATAGGACTCCTCGACTCCATTCTCACGACCCTCTCGTGCAGTCCTTTTCATCCTCTGCTGCCAATCAGAGCGCCCGAAACACAGGCGGGACCATGTTACTTCTCCGCTATCACCATCATTGGCTCCCCGCTGCCCGTGGAGCAAAGCCCCTCTGCCTGGCAAGGCCTTCCCACCTCATTCGCCTCATCCCCTCAGTACCAAACCACCCTGGCTTCTCCCCACCAACACCCCAGGCCTTTGTTTGTGACATTTCCTTGGTTGGAAATGGCCCTCTCTCATTGTCTCACCTAATTGACGACTCCTATTCTATCATCAAGACTCATTTTTATGTCATCTGCCTAGGGAAGGCTCTTCCCAGTTCCTGCCATCCACTACCATCCCAGGACAGGGGTCCCTCACGCTCTGGCAGCTGCCAGCACAGTGCCCTCCATTCTGTGAAAACTTTGGATTACCTAATCCTCATTGCAGGGGCTACTTCTTGTCTAGTGTTGCATCCCAAGAGCTAGCCTGAAGTAAGCGCCCGAGAAACGTTTCTGCGCGGAATTAAGTGGGCCTCCACCCCTCAGTGTGCCTGCACCACTCACCAATTCGCTCACCGGTTTGTGAGGCCAGCTGTTTACTGACTGCCTGCCTTGTAGGGGTGGGGGTGCTGGGAGGAGCAAGACACACACTGTCCTCCTCCCTCTAGAGCTCACGGTCTGGTGAGGGAGAAAGACACCAATCAACAAGTCACACCTATATAAATAGAGGCTGTGAGAAGCGCTTGGAGAGGAAGAGCGTGGAGCCAGGAGAGCAGATCACCAGGGTACTGAAAACCAGACTGAGGATGGAAAGGCATCTCCCTGAGGAAGTGGCTTTTCAGCTGAGTGCTAACCTGAGCGGATGTGAGAGGTGCTTCCAAGAAACACGACCATGAAGTGAAGGAGAGAGAGGGACAGGAGCTGAGAGGGACGAAGCACCGGCTATGGATATTCCAGTTATCTATTGCTGCCTAAGCTACCCCAAAACATATCAGCTTCACCAATGACATTTTATCACACCTCATGACTTTGAGGGGTCAGAATGCCCCAGGGGCTAGCCGTGTGATCCTGCCAATGTGGCACTGACAGAGCTCGCCTGGTGACAGATGCGCCGATTTGGAGAGCCCAGGATGGCTTTACTCACATGTCCGGAATCTTAAAGAGGGGCAGGAGGCTGGGCTCAGTGTTCCACTGACTGGTGCCTCTGCTTACACACAGCTTCTCCAGCACGGTGACCTCAGAGTAGTCCAGCCACCTACAGGACAGCCCAAGGCCCCAAGAGATAGTGTGCCAGTAATCAAGGTGAAAGGTGCTTGGCCTCTCATAACCTGGCCTCAGAAATCACACAGCATTGCTTTGGCTGTGCTCTGTGGTGGAAGAGATCACAGCCCTCCCAGACTAGAACAGAGGGACGTGTGCCCCCAGCTCTCCTTGAGAGTAGTGTCCAAGTCCCTGCAGCCAGGTTTGACAATCTCCACGACAATTTCAGTTAAGTGAGAGAGACGACAATGTATTATGCTGGCAGCAAGGAAGAGGAGTTAGGAGCTGCTGGAGACCGAGGAGAGAGAAAGGATAATCAATTGTGTTAGGTTTGCTGAGGAGGCGAACTGAAACAAAGAAAGCTAAGTTTCCCATTTTCCTTGACTCTGCCCACCTCGCCCCCATTCCCACTCCTGGCTTTTTCTCCCTTTGCTGTCAGATGC
Source organism: Erethizon dorsatum (assembly GCA_028451465.1). NCBI lineage: Eukaryota > Metazoa > Chordata > Mammalia > Rodentia > Erethizontidae > Erethizon > Erethizon dorsatum. Next base: position 106,275,722 of record CM051828.1, on the reverse strand, counting down.
AGCAAGCTGCAGGTAATGACTTTGAACTGGCTTGGTGGCCCTCTTGCTTATAGGCCAGTCGTCCTCAAATCCAGCCCTAAGCCTCTCCAAATGGCTCTCATGGTCACAGCGCTTCACAGTTTGCGGAGCGGTTGGTCTATCATCTGCCTCAAAGATGGTCTAGCGCCTATTTATAAAGATTTCACCTTTTCTCTGGATTTTAATCATTTCTATTTAATCTTCAGCCTTAATAGGAAGTTCAGGCTTTTCTCTTTCAGTTGAAAAGCAATCCGTCTGGTGGCACTGAGCGGTAGTGGGTGATAGTTCAGCACCCTCACAGTGGCTCTGTATTTATTCGAATCTGGGCCTTCAAAGGTTATCTAGGCAGCCACCCTTGGGCAACTAAACCAACCTCAGATCTCTTAATCTTTTCTTAAAGCTCCCATTTCTGATTCTCTTCACTGAGGACCCTGGTTTTAACCCATTCGAAACCAACTCCTGTCACTCAGCCCCACCACATTTCAGCACCCTCCGCACACAGAGGCACTGTAACAGAGTAGTGAATGAGAGGCCGGGCTTCGGACTGAAGCAAACCTGAGTTCAAATACAGCTTCTGCCACTGCATAACCTTGGGCAAGTGCCTTAATTTAGCTGAACTTCAGTTTTCTCATCTGAAAACTGGGAAGTAATAATAGTCAGTGTTGGCAAGGTGCCTTGGCACATGCCTGTCATCCCAGCACTCTGGGAGGCTGAGGCAGGAGGATCAAAAGTTTGAGCCCAGCCTGGGCAACTTAGAGAGACTTTGTCTCAAAATAAAAAGTGAAATAAAGGCCTGGGGATGTAGCTCAGTGAGAGGACTGGGGTCAACCCTTAGTACCACAAAAAATAATAATAAGCTTCATTAGTATTGTAATGTTTTGAGATAAAGTATATGGAGCCCCTGACTCAGGGGAGACAGAGTCAACTGTAGCCATCACCAGTTACAGGGCTCTGATAAAGGCCCTGTCCTGAGGAGATGACCAGACTTCAGCCACTGCTCACATTCCTTTTGGCCTCTCCTGCAATCACCTGAGATCCCACCGTGCAGTAATGCACAAAACAGACCTCCAGGCCTCAGGCCTGCAGCCAATCCCGGAGAGCTTCATGCTGTTCCTGCGGCCCATTTGCTCCATTTGCCAGGACCACTGGTTCTCCCAGTGCGGCATCACTGTTGAGTGGTTAAATGCACTCACGTGCACCCTGGTCAGTCCAACTTGTGTCAAAGGGGCTCTGCCACTCTCCAGCTATATGATCCCAGGAAACCTATTAACTTCTGGGAGCCCATTTTCTCCTGTGTGAAAAAGGATGATTAAGTGAGATAATGATTTGAAGTGCTTGACATGGTGTTCAGAACAAAGGACGCACTCTGGAAATGTAGCTGACTCATGGGCGCTGGGATACGTACTGACTCTGAAGTTAGACTTCTGGGGTTCGTGTCCGGCTCTCCACTCTCCAGCTGGGTTCTCTGGGCAATTATGAATCTATTATGCCTCGATATCACTATCTGCAAAATGGAAATGTTGGTGGCCTAGACTTCTTAGAGCTACTATGTGGGTTAAATGAGATAATACATAGCATTTACAACAGTGCCTGGATCACAGTAGGAACTTAGTAAGTGTGGGGTATTATTATCATTCCATCCTTTGACTCTCGACCCTTTTGTATTTTTATATTTCATGTACATTGTCTGTCACCATGTAGTACTTAGTTGAATTTTTTTAAATTTAGTCCTTTAAAAATTTCCATTTAGGGGCCGGTGAGATGGCTCAGCAGCGTAAGCGCCTGCCTGGCAAGCGCAAGGTCCTGAGTTCGACTCCCGGATCCCACATACGAAAAAGGGGCCGGTGATATCGCTCAGCGGCACGGGCGCCTGCTGGCGCGCGAGGTCCTGAGGTCGACCCCCGGTACCCGCAAAAAAAAAAATTTTCCATTTATTTTTATATAAAAATTGTATTTAAATACTTTATGTAAATTTATGTAAAAATTAAATTTCAAATGCTTCAAGGTATAATACCCACATGATAATTCATTAATTTCAAGTGTACGATTGAATACGCTTTGTGAAACACATGCAATCATACAACCACTCCTATAACCAAGCTATGGAACAGTTCTGTCACCCCAAAAAGTCTTCAGGCCCCTTTTCAGTCAATGTCCTCCCTCTGCCTCTGGGACCTTAGCAACCACCTATTTGCCTTTCCTAGATTTTCTTGTAAATGGACCACAACACTGAAAGACTATCTTCATCCGTTTGTGGGCAGTTTTATTCTATTTCTACTCAGTGTGATTACCAATACAGTTGGGTATAAGTCTAATACCTTACATAGTTTTTTCTATGTGTCTCACCTTTTTTTTTCTTTATTTTTTCTCACCTCCTTTTTGATTGATCAAGTAGTTTTACCATTTCATATTCGGATCTACTAACTTTTGGTTGTACATTCTTTCACTCTTCCTTCAATGACTATCAGATCAGTGGTTCTTAAAGTATGGTTTCTAGCTGGGAGGCCTCAATATCACTCGGGATGTTGTTAGAAATGCAAATTCAGCCGGGAGTGGTGGCACATGCCTGTAATCCCAGCACTCAGGAGGCTGAGGCAGGAGGATTGCTGTGAGTTCAAGGTCCATCTGAGCTACATAAGTGAGCTCAAGGTCAACCTGAACTACATAAGCAAGATCCTGGATTTTTTTTTTTTTAAAGCAAATTCTCAGGCCCCATCCTAGAATCATAAATGATGTGGAATCCAGCAATCCACGTGTAACAGCTCCCCTAGGAGATGTTGGTCGTCACTAAAATTTGAGAACCATTGCCCCCAAAACCACTGTTGCCCTCAGGTAGGGGTGGCTGATTCCAAGCCCGGCTTCAGTCCTTGTGAGGCTGGTTTGCTTCTGGTTTGCTCCTATTTCTAGGGTGTAGCCCCTAGAGAGGTCCCAATTGAAAACCCAAGGTGTTTATTGGGACCTCCCCCTTATCAGGCCCTGAACTCTAATTTTTCTCCACAGCCTGATTCTGCTGGCAGAGCAGCCCCTGGGGAATCAGGAAAGGCATCAAAGGGAATCGCGATGTCAAGCTCATGTCTCTGCATCTTTCTTCCCTTGGGAATCTTGCCATTTTGACCCCCAAGTTCTTGCTTCCTTGGTGATTCTTGCATGCCTTCATATTTTCCCCCAGCTACTGGCGGCAGTTTGGTGTGACGTGAGTTAGTCTGCTGCAGCTGGAAGAGGAAGCCCCAGTCCTATTGTTCTGTTCCCACTAGAATTATGGAATCAAATGAGCAGTTGGAACAGTTCAGTCCCTGGCACGTGGCAAAAGCTCAATAAGTGTAAGTTATTGTTCTTCTGCTCCCAGTAGAATCCTGGGGACTATTCAGCTGAGTTGTTAACAATCAACTCTCCCATACATTTTCTAGATAAGGAAGCTAGCATTCCATGGTGTGTTTGGAGGCCAGCAAAACTGCACCCAGCAGGAGGCTATAATTGGACTCCAGGGGATCCCAGGATGGTTCCTGCCCTGGTTAGGGAGTGGGAACCCTTAAACCTTAAGAGCCCATCTGAGTTCTCAGCTCAGAAGGAAACAAGCCAGGGGCTGTGGCTTTACAGAGCCCCTTCTCTCCCTCTCTTCTTGCGGGGCCCTGTCCACAGCCTCAGCTGCACTGTTTGAAGCAATCCTTTTAGCTTCAGAATTCGAGACCCCTTCGTGTCTTTCCTCTAGAGCAGAGCACATCCGTGCACGCACAGATCCACGTGCATGAGCACACACGCTCATGCAGGCGTGCTTCCCCACAGGTACTCCAGCAATGGCACGAGTGTGGCAGGCACACACAGGTCACGTGAAGCCAGGCAGCAGAGGTGGCAGTGAGAATTGCTCTGTTTTGCATGCTGGTCCTCCTCTCCAGAGAACAGAGAAATGCAGGCCCAACGTACAGGCTAAAAGGCCTGGCCAGGCCAAGGGCGGAGAAGGCTGGTCCTAGAGACCTACTGCCCCCTCCTCTGGCCAGGACTCAGAGCTGGGTCTCTGCGATCAGGCCATGAACTCTGGAATGGCCCTAGTAGGGGGTGTGAGCTGGTTGTGGGGGACACACACAGTCTATATAGAGACCTGGGAGCGGAGGCCGGGCTGTGAAAGGGTGCTGTAGCCACTAACTTGAGTTTCTTTGTGAAAATGAAGATATATGAGTGTGTGTGTGTGTGTGTGTGTGTGCACGCACGTGTGTGTGCGTGTGTGTGTGTGTGTGTGTGTGTGTGTGCAGGCTTAATACTGTGCTCAGCCGCCAAACCCATAAGGAAGCCAGAGCCTGGGGAGGCTTTAAACTGCTTTTAGATAATTTGGCTCAGAAGAAATCTATGCACTTAATTTTTTTCTGGTTTAAAAGTAGTACATGCTCGTTGTAAAAAAAAATGTGAAAAGACAGAGTGTAAAGGAGAAAATGAGAAGCACCTGCGCTCCCACCCCTGGAGCCGATCACTGTTGACATCTCGGTGGAGTGGCGATTGCGGCCCAAACTCTTTTCTTTCCTTCTTTCTCATGGAACCTGCAATGAGTGTTTCTCGTGTCATTACTCTTTGTAAACCTGGGCGAAGGCCTTGTACCACTACATTGTGTATCATCATTTATTTACCCTGTTTCCAGTGGTTGGACATCCAAGCAGTTTCCCGTTTTTCCACTGTGTAAATCCTGCATGAAGTGCTGGGAGGCTCTGCCGCAGGGTCCCATCAGAGTGCCCAAGGCTGTGTACTCCAGGAAAGGCCCAAGCTTGGCTGGGTGTCCTTTGACCAGGAGAGTCTGACAGGAGCAGGGGGTGAGCTGGGATGCAGCAGCCCCTGCCTGCTTTGGACATGACCTGCAAATACCCTTATGGTCTCTAGTTATCTTTCCATCCCTTCAGGGACATCAGACAGGAGGGCAGGGAACCTGCCAAGGCCTCCTGTGAGGCAGAGTGTAGGGCAGGAATGAGTTTGAGGCATTAATCAGCTAGGGCCCTGGGGCTGCCCACCCCACCCCAAAGGCTTCTGCACACCTCAACCCATGCGGATGGTGATGGAGCAGTGCTTTGGCAAGGGACCCTGGAGGCTCTAGGCACAGGGGACATACCTTAAGACCAGCTGGAGGAGAGGCTGAGGCACCTCTGGGAGCCATGTCCTAGACTCCCAGAGGGTGGGTGAGATGGGCCAGGGGCAGGGACAGGGACAGGGCTAGGACTGGGGAGGCACAGGGGGAGCTGGAAAGCCAGGAGATGACTGCATGGCTCTGCTGCCCAGCTGGAGACCAGATGGCTCGCCTTTTCCCTTGCCACCCTCAACCTGGCCAAAGGGTGATGGTAGGAAATGATGACTGTAGCTCTCTAGGCGCTGGATGCTCGTATCTAACCCTGCCTCTTGAAAGGGGGCTGGGAATCAGGGAGCTCCATGGGGCATGGAGTCACGGAATGTTAGCACCACGATTGACCTCGGTGACCATTTCCTCCAACCACTCATGGAAAAGATGGGGAGTCTGAGGGGCCGGGTCAAAAGACCAATAGGAGGTAGACGAGGAATGGAGCCCCAGTGTACCTGACTCCCAAACCCAGGGGCCCTGTGGTTGTGTGCTCTTCACACCTGAGAGTCACATCTGCTTGGACAGGGGACAACTTGGCAGGGCTGAGGCTGTCCATGGGGGTCAGAAGACACCAGGCCCGGTGGGAATCTGCCCAGAGGAGCTCAGCACAAGCCTAATTCATGAGGCCTCTGCCTTGGGCACTCCCAGCCCCTCACTTGCAAGAAGCCTTCTCCACTCAAGCAGAGCCCAAGGACTCCATGCACTTTGGTGCCCAGGGGTGGTAGCTGGACCTGTCTGTGCACCTCACCCAAGCCTGTGTGCCCTGTCACTGCAGGGTGGTAGGAGTGGGGAGTGGCTTCTGTCCCAGCTGAGTGACAGCTGCGTGGGACTTGCAACAGATTAGCCCACCAGCAGGGCCCCCGGGCACATGGCAGTCCAGCATCCCCGGCACCATCTGTGCCTTCCCATGAGGTATTGGGCCTGTGGGCCACATCCCCTTTTCAGCGCCCCTCTGTGAGTCTTTGTCAGACATTCCTGGAGCTCCCACTCTGAGACAGCCGCTCTCAGGAATTCAGAGCTCCAGAGCCATGGGCAGCCTCTCCTCGCTCCTTTGCCGTGATACAGGCAGCCAAGGAGGCTGCCCCTGAGGACAGGCCTTCAGTGCTCTGCTCCAGTCCTCCCAGGCCTCCTCCTGCCCTCACTGCCCTCTGCCCTGCCACCTGGGCATTATGGCTGGAGCCACACTCTGTCTTCAGGCCTCTCAGGACCCAACTTTCTAGAATCTAGTCATGTCTCTTGGGGCAGAAGGAGAAACATCCCTTTCCTAGGCTTTGCTCCTGGCTTCTTGATAGGTGTTAGCAGGGAAGAGGGGACCAGAATACTCAGACCTGGGAGCACATATCTGTCCCCATGCCTTTCCCTCTACCATTACTGGGGATACCTGCTTCAAAGCCAGAAATGGCCTGGGGGAAAAGACAAGTTCTGAAGGACAGCAGCCTCTCATGCTTACCAACCACAACACACTGTCACCTCGGCTATCTCACTGGACCCTCCAGACAACCTGGTGGCGTGGCAGGGACTATCACCTGCACCTTACAGATGAGGGGACTCAGAAGGGCATGCAAATTCACCACGGGATCAAGATCAGGCCTTGAGGCCTCAATCTTCAGATCAGAAATCCAGGGCAAGTCATTGCCAATCACCCTCCAGCCTCATAGAAGCCTGGCATGGGGAATGTGTGAGGTCCCTGGGGCCACATGGCCTGCCCTCCCTGCACACCCCACACCCACCTGCTATACCCCAGAGGGTGCGGGTTTGTTGTAGACACGTTTAGGGGCTGCTTACCCTCTTCAACCAGCCTCCTCAGTGCACACTAGGTGCTCAGGTTTCCTGACGGACGCAACGCAGCCCTCGAGTGTGTCTGCAGTCTGTCCCTTCTGTGTGTCTGCACTCTAGCTGGGGTGTTCAGGGCCAGACCTCAGCACACAGGAGGCCCCACCTGAGATCTGCAGGAACTTCCCAAGGTCACGATTTGCCCTAGAAAGATTAGCCTAAGGTGCACCCCTGAGACTGAACCTGGGGAAAAGCACCCTCCCCAAGCAGGAACTGGCATCTATAAGCTTGGGCCATGTGCCAAACTAAGCAAGGTCCCATTTGATCCTCAAACAAATCCTCCTTGCCACCAAGGCCTGTCATCTTTCCTCCACCTCCACTATCATTGAGCCATACTTACCTCAGCTTACTTGAAGCCATAGCAAAACTCCTCATGCTGTTACAGCCCAGCCCTCTCCAGTTTACTTTGCACACAAAGCCATAGGGAAGGCTTCAGGACCCAAATCTCCTCCTATCACCTCCGCTGAGATTCCTGAATCCCCCTTAGACCTCAGCAGGGCTGCACAGTTTGACCTCCTACCCTATCTCATGCTTCCCTCAGGTCCCTGAGCCACACTAGCTTTCTTCAAGACTGTCATTCCTACCAACATTTGTCCAACCACAGCACCTTTGCATACATTCTTTCATCTGTATGAAGGTATTCCTCATGTGTTCATCTTTTGTTACTGTAACAAAATACCTGAGATGATCAATTCATAAAGAGGAAATGTTTATTTGGCTCACAGTTTCAGAGGGTTCAGTACATGATCTGTTGGTCCTGTTGCTCTGTGCCTATGGCAAGGCAGCACATTGTGGTGGAGGGCACGTAGCAGAGTCGGCTGCTCACCTTACAGTGGCCAGGTAACAAAAAGGAAAGAGGGAGAAAGACCAGCATTTCAAATCCCCTTCAAAGGCATGGCCCCCAGAGACCAAATGGTCTGAACATCTCATTAGACTCCACCTGTTAGAGGTTTCCACACCTTCCAAAGGACAAGCCTTAACACATGAGTTTTGGGGCACATGCTAGACCCAAGCTACAGCACAATCCCCTTTGCCTTGTTAATTTGTACTCCTCCTTAGATCTCAGCTATAGGGCCATTCCTGCACTTTTGGGTCAGTTCTGTCCATTGTAAGTTCTTGCACATACCTGCTGTACTTCTTCACCAGAGTTGTTATTTTACAATTACAATTATTTTACAATTGTCTTCTGCACCCAACTGTAAGTTCCATGAAGACAAGAGAGCATCCTTCTCCCTCTCCCCTGCTTCTCACCTTTCTCACTGCTATATTCCCAGCACCGACGCTCAACATAGATGTGTTGAGTGGATAAACGAGTGAACCACTCTTGGAGGTGAGTAGTACCACTACCCCCACCTCACCGACAAAGAAACTGAGTTCTGGAGAAGCAGCCAGCTTAAGGTCCTGAGAATGGCAAATGGCAAAGCAGAGTTTGGGCCAAGTCAGACTGCAGAGCCTGCATTCTTAGCCCCTTCTTCTTCTTTTTTTTTTTTTTTTTTTTTTTTTTTGGTTTGTTTATTTCATTTTTGTTTTGTTTTGTTTTCTTGTTTTTTTGAGGCAGGGTCTCACTACGTAGTTCAGGCTGGCCTTGACTTCACTATGTAACAAGCTGGCCTCGATCCTCCTGCCTCAGCCTCCTGAGTGCTGGAATTACAGGTGCATGCCGCCACGCACAGCTCTTAACCCCTTCTGCTTCTGACCTGGTGTCCCAACCTCTGTCTGTCTTGCTCTCCTGACAGGTTCTGTGAGAACTGCTGAGCTGTGCCAGGCTCCCCTCCTCAGCAGCTGTCCCCAGAACCATGGAGAGCCTGAGTGAACTACAGAACCCGCTGCTGCCCAGGAGCCCTGGCCCGCTCCATGGTCCCTATTCCTACCCCGAGGCCCCACCCAGCTGGTCCTGCCAGGAGAAGCTCTACTCCTACCTCTTGGGTGGTGCTGGCCCTGCTCACACCCACCAGCTCCTGGACCCAGGGTCCCTGCAGCTGGCTGTGGAGGCCTGGTACCGGCCCAGCTGCCTACTGGGGAGGGACAAGGTCAAGGAGCCCAGGGCAGGCAGCTGCGAGACCAGCTTCACGGAGGCCAGGGAGCCCCTGGCAGGACCCACAGAGCAGTGCACAGAACCTAGCCAAGCTGAGGAGGATGTCGCCATCCAGACTGTGTCCTCTGGAGTTCAAGAGGAGCTACAGGGCCAGGAGGACGACCAGGAGGAGGAGGTGAGCACATCTGCTCAACATGCCAGTTCCCAGGACCCTCACTAGACACTGAGATTTAACAGGCCTAGATTGAGGCCCGGGAATCTGTTTGCCACCAGTGCAGCCCGCACTTTGAGAAACACTAGCTTGAGTTGACTTTCAGTCCAACTGATAAGTAGCAACTATCTATCCCTCAAACATACCATTATTATTTTGATGGGTGATCATTTAAGTCTTTTTTTATTACCCTGTTGGGTTCCCTCTCTCTCAAAAAGATCTTGCTGGACATAGTTTTGTAACCTGATAGTTCAATATTGCTCCATGAAATTTAGTATTTTCTACAAGGTGATTTTCAAAATTGCATGGCCTCCCATTATGGGTTTCCTCATCATTTATTAACTCAATCTCCGGGCCGCTGGGCTTTGAGAGCGTTTTTAATCTTTCACAACTGCTGTCCTGTGATAAACTTCCCTGGATATGGAGACTCGCATTCTTCCCTGGCGATAAAGTCCTAAAAGCAGAATCATCCAGTCATTGTAAAGGCTTTTGGTAGAAAGTGGTGAGACCGAACTACACTGCCACCAACAGCAGAGGATACTACCTATTGTCCCACATCAGTGCCCCCTGGGTATGAGTTTTACCTTTTTTAAAACTGCCACTGTGACAGGAGTCATCCTGCTCAGGTGACCTGGGCCTGGCCACCAAACTGCACTGTTTTGCAGAGCGAAGCAACATCCACAGAGAGCGAAAGTGAAGACAACTTCCTCACGCTGCCCCCCAGGGACCACCTGGGTCTCACCCTCTTCTCCATGCTCTGCTGCTTCTGGCCACTGGGCCTCGCTGCCTTCTACTTCTCCCAGGGGGTAAGAACACTCGGGGTCACCTCCCTCTGCTGGAGCACTCGGCTCCCCCGGCTGTAGAATGGGGCCAGGGGCCTGGTGGGCTGGGCTGTCTTGCTGGGTGTCAAGCTGCTCTCTTTAACAGCACGACTCTCTCCCTAGACCAGCAAGGCCATCTCCAAAGGGGACTTCCGCCTGGCCGGCACCACCTCCCGCCGGGCCCTCTTCCTGGCCACGCTCTCCATCGCCGTGGGGGCCGGTCTCTATGTGGCTGTGGTAGTGGCTCTAGCAGCTTACATGTCCCAGAATGGCCATGGCTAGCAGTCACCGGTAGGGTCTGCATCTCGATTTCCCTGGCCCACTTGAGGAAGTGGTGGGGCTCAGTGCTGCAGACTCCATGGAGGGTGCTGGACCTCAGAGAAAACCCATGGGAGTGGCTTGTTGGGGTGGGGGCTCCCAGTCTGCAGCCTGCAGAGCTCAACCTTCCCTTCTCACCAGAGCAGGCCAGGGGCACCACTCTCTAGCCCAGACTGCTGAGGGGAAGCAGGAGAGATAGGGCTGCCCACCAGGCCACCCTATAGGGCCTAGCCCCGCCTGTTCTGCCCATTCCTTATAGGGTCTCCCTCCCATCTTGTTGGCAGCCCACTACCCACTTTCTCCCCAGAGAAAGAGCAGGAGGTTCCAGGGAAGGAGAGGGGTGCCAGGGACAGGGGATTTGCCCCAGCCCTTTCACCCACAGGGGTCTTCACCTAGGACAGCCTGAACAGCTCAACTTTACTCTCTGGTCCCATGATGCCCTTGGTGCCCAAATCCAGCTGGTCGGGAAGGCAATACGTGGAGACACAGGCACCCCTGCTCCTTCTGACTCTAGGGGCTGCTCATCTCCCTGCGGGCGGGTAAGACCCTGTAGATCCTGGATAAAGAGGAGTCTTAGCGTGGAAACTCCGCACCCAGGAAGGCAGACTCCTGGAGTGCCCCTTGGTAGGAATAAATGGCAGAGGTGATGACAGAGGCCAGAGGGCCCTGAAACACTGCTGGGCTGCATGGGCCACCCCACTCTGCCCCTGTTCCCCACCTCCACGTCCTTTCTGGGCTCTGCCTGGGAGCCTTAAGCTGGTGACCCCCCACCAGGAGACTGAGAGTGCCAGCAGCCCCCCAGCCACTGAACAGGGGCAGGATCCTAGGTCCAGGCCTGTGGGAAAGGCAGTGAACAGAGTCCCTGAGAGGAGTGAGTGTAAATGAGGGGAGGGACACAGGCAGCATGGACTGCCTCCTACAGGAGGCGTCCCCTGATCGAGGCCTAGAAGAATGGGTAGAATCCACCCAGGGGATTTGCTTCCACACAACCCCTTGTGTTGATGGCAGAGCAGTGGGCAAGGGCCTCCCGGGGGGAATTCCAAGCTGTTTGGATTCTGCCTCCAGCATCCAGGATGGAGCAGAATTGCAGCCATTTCTGAGGGCTCCACCAACATGAGAGAAAGATCAAGTCATGTTTTCCATCTCGGAATGCTTGGGGGTTGGTGGTGGCACCTGACCAGCCCTAGAGCTCCTCCACTCAGGTCTGCTCGAAACTCCAGTCTCAAGGCAGCACCTAGAACTTTAGAGACCTCAGGCAGGCAGCACTTGGGAAGGCAAGCCTGTCAGGGCCCAAGCTACAAGACCCCATTGTGCATGATGGGGGGGACCTGGTCATTCCCATGCCCCACCCAGATAGGGCTATGGCTCCACCACTGACCACGCCTTGTCCTGTGCCCTCCCCACCTCCAGCACTGCCCAACCCCCCACTCCCTGCATCACTGCACTTTTAATGCCCCCTTGTTGTATTTATTTATCCTGGTAATAAACTTTTCTGTAATACCTGGTGCCCTCTGCACCTCTTGCTATCCTCGCCTGCCCACCTCTGCCTGGCTCCCACTACTGAGCCTGTTCCCCAGTACTGAGTTTTGTCATGGGTCTGCTGAGTTCTGTGCACAGGGGACCGCAGCAGCCTCTGGAGAGGACAAGCCTGCATGTGGGCCTCAGTAGGGGACGAGGGCTCCTCGGCTTAGAGTCAAGCTGGATGCAGGCTGACGGCTTACACTTGACTTCCTGCAGGACAAAGCAGGATGTTTGCCTGGAGAAAAAACTCCCTCCTAGGCCAAGAGCCTTGGAGGTCAGGGAGGAAAGGCTGTGAACCAGGGTGACAGAGGCTCCAGTATCCTTGGCTAGAAGAGGGACTAACCTGGCCTCAAGGCCACTGGGCATGGGAGGCCCTGGGAAGGCCACACTCCACACTCTGTGGCCACACACTTGTAAGAAACAGCTCTTCACATCCATGTGCGCGCGCGTGCACACACACACACACACACACTGCACGGGTTACTCAGGACAGAGATGAGCACACAGGACGCATTTGTAAAAGGGAGAAGGCAGGTCTGGGTGGAGGGAGTCGGGCTGTGATGCAGTCTTGAGTGAGTCTGGGCCAACCAAGACGCCCTTCAGGGTTGACCCAAGGTGGAGTGAAAGGTCAGTCACTGGATATGGGCCACCCAGAGAGGGGGTGTGACTGTGGATGAGGTGGCTTTATTCACCTGAGGTGGCCTCCAAATGACCCTACCCTGAAGTCTGCTGCAAGACCTGCAGCAACTGGAGGGCTGTCCATTTTTCCTGAAGGGCCCTGGGTACCACCTCACCACGCTGACCACATCTGCCACCCAGCAGCGCAGATGAGCCAGTGTCCACCCGGATGCCCTCTGCCCTCCCTTCTACATCCTGACAGTGCTTATTGGGAACTCTGTGACACATGGCAGCAGGCAGAACAAGCTGAAAATGCTAGAAAGGCGATGCAGGCTTCAGCCAACTACTGATGAGAGTCAATGGATAAAGAGCCTCCGTGTCTTGGCCTTCGGGTGGGAGACCACTGGTTGTGTTCCACACCGGTTCTAGGGGTCCGCAGTGGGAGTGAACGTCAGCACCCACAGCAGCAAGCTGCATGGCAGCCTGGCCCTCCCTGGCTGCCTCCTCTCTGTAGTCTTCCCCATTCCTGGGGACCACTCTCCAGTAATCTCCCTGCAGTTGAGTCCTTGTCTCACGGTTGGCTTCTGGGGGACCCACACCGAAGCACACACTTGTGCACATGTATACTTGTGCACGTTTACGTGCACATGTATTGGTGCCATATATGTATATATGCACACACTTGCATAGGCATGTACCAGTGCACACACAGGCACAGCCATGCAACCATGCACACCTTCATGCACAGGCACGGCCCACACCTGCACGGGGAAGGGGTGAAGAAGGTGTGGGGGTTGAGAACTATCACCTGGCCCTGCCCGTCCTGTCACCAGGCTGGTTCCAGGCACAGGAATGGGCACTGGGCCACAGGGCCTCTGGTGCAGGCCCTGCTTGGGTAAGCAGGTTGCCCCCCAGCCCAAACTGTTCCCTCCTCCTTCCTCCAGTGTGCTGTTCCAGGCTTAGGAAGAAGAGAAGCCTAATTATTATTATTATTATTTTTTTTTTTTTTTGAGATGGGCTCTTACTGTGTTGCCCAAGCTGGTCTCAAATTCATGGGCTTAAGTGATCCTCCTGTCTCAGCCTCCTGAGTAGCTGAGACTATAGGTATGCGCCCCCTCGCCAGCTTGATTTATTATTTTCAGCCCTGGTCCTGCCCAGCCCCTTTCACCCCCATACCTAGCCTCACTGCAAAGTCAGGCTCTACAGGAAAAAATGTAATCAGCAAAAAGCCTGGGGGCTTCCCCCTCCCATCCTGGGCTTGTCCTTTCAGACCTTGGAGCAGGGGCTGACACTTCCCCTTCTGGATGAGGCCTGCCTCCGGCATGCCTGGGGCGCTTTAGGCCTCTTGCTTCCCAGTTCTGCCTGCGTTTCCTGCCCGAGGCTCCTGGGAGGCTGGGGGGCTCCAGTTCCTCCCCTTCAGGCTGGTTCTGAGGCTGGCAGGGGCAGGGAGGGTCCCCTGGGTAAAGGTGCCCGTGATGAGCTGCAGGACTAGCACATCTGTGCAAATATTACCAATTATTTTCCTCTCTCTAAACACCCAGCCGGAAGGCAGGGAAGCAACCAACCCAAACTGTTTAAAATAGAAACCAAAATTGCCGCACAGGGAAGTTGGGGCAGCCAGCAGAGCAAGGGCCCTGCACCAAGAATCCAGGGTCTCCCCCAGCCAGCTGCCCTTAAAGTGCACTTGCTCTCGCTGCCCCCACCTCCCAGCCTCACCTCAATTCCTCTTCCACAGGCGAGGAGGAACAGGGTGGGAAAACCTTACCAAGGAGATGGGGGACTTGGTTGGGGAGGGGGTGCTAAACAGCACCCTGTGCTGGGGAGGAAGAGGGCTGAGGAAGGTGGCCACAGAGGAACCAGAGCTGAGGCCCCCTGGCCTGTGGTTGGCAGCTGCTGGGCAAGCTCCTGCCCTGGGTAGGTCCAGGGTTAGAGGTGCCATGTAGATTGGAGTGGGGGAAGGAAGCCACCTTCGTTGTGCCCTAGCCCTGGGGATGAAAGGGTGGCAGCCCAGGGCCAGGGCTGGAGGATGAGACCCTGACCTGCGCCCATTCTGACTGGAAGGAATTCTTCTATGGGCAGAAATGATGAGGAACCTGCACCTGCACCCGGCAGCCTCCTCTGTCCCCTCCCTCCGCATAAACAGGCTGATGGACAGCAGGTCACAGTACAGCTACACAGGTTGTCACAGTGGTGACATATTTCCATGCCAATTAATAAGTAGGCCCTGTCCTGCTGCAACCGCTCCAAATGTTTCCCTTTCTGCTTCCCTAATCCTTCTCCAGGACCCCAGGCACCCCCAGCCTGGGGTGAAAGGGTTAGCAGCTGGCACAGAAGCCCCTCCCCCAAATGCATCAGTCCATGTCTGGGCAGCCCTGATTGTTAAACATCTCCAGTGTCACCCTGTCCCCTGCACACACACACAGACACGGCTGTCCTTGTGCCCACAGCCTCTCCTCTCCCTCAGGAAGCTCCCCGGGAGGGTGCTCCAGGCAAACGCGCCACTCTCCTGTGTGCCCTGCACCCCTGCAGCCTTCCAGAGACTCAGCACAAGTCCTGGGCACAGCCAGACACAAGCCCCGCTCAGGGTGGGGGTGGTAGTGAGGTGCTGGGGTGGGGGCGGGGGGGCATCGCCAAGGCCCTGAGGGCCTGGACCCTGGAATGCTGCACCAGGAGGCACCGGGAATTCACAGCCTCTCATGTTAGGGAAGAGACCACTGAGGCCCAGAGAGGGAGGTGATCTGCTCAGGTCACACAGCAGGTTCTGAGCCAAGCCTAGGTTGGTGATGTCTACCTGGTGTGCCTGCTGCGGAGACACAGAAAACCCAGCGACAACTGCTGCCTGCCACCGCCCTGTGCATATTAACAGCCCTGCTTCCCCTGCCTTCCCTCCCAGGCCAGTCTTGCTTCAAAGGCTTCCCTACCCGTCCCTGGGGCTGACACCGTAGCCCTTCTATTTTTGGTGGCATGGCTGGGGTGGGGCAGGTAGCTGACAGCCTTGCTTCATCTGCCCTGAACCCTCCCAGGGGCTCTCACATCCTCTGTGCGACAGGGGGAGGTACAGCTCTGTGCAGAATGAGTCTCTGTGGGAAGACTCAGATGTTCAGCACAAAAATAAGAGGTGACCGTGCCACCGCCTGCCCTTCCAAACACATCAGCCTCGCCCTCCTCCAGTCTTCACTGCTCTCCCTCTGAAGAGCCAGGCAGGTTTCAAAGCCAGTTCCAGCTCCACAAGGAAACGACAGAAACTCCCAAAGGTCAGGGTCCCCCACCCTACCCCAAGCCAGACACAGCCAGGAAAGGGACAAAGGAATCAGCGGCCCTGTTGACACCAATGGGCAGAGCCAGCATGAGGCAGGAGCACCAAGACCTTCACACAGGCTCAACCACAGAGGCAGGTGCTCCTGTCCCCAGACAGGGAGACTGAGGCAGGCATGAGTCCACAGCTTGGTGCATGGTAGCAAGGCCACTCAGAACCTGCTGTGGCTCCACCCTCACCACTGCCTTTGTCTCTTCTGAAGCCAACTTCTGGCCATTCCTCCCTCATGTCCCCCTCCAGCCCTGTCTTTAACCTGCTTAGAGCTGGCAAGCACAGTGGCTAGAGTAGGGTGTCTGTGAATATTGCATAAATCCATACTTACATGGCCCTAATAACAGCATCAACCATATATGGAAGCACTGGGGATCAAACCCAGGGCCTCATGCATGCTAGGCGAGTCCCCTACCACTGAGCCACACCCCCAGCCC
Organism: Erethizon dorsatum; assembly: GCA_028451465.1. Taxonomy (NCBI): domain Eukaryota; kingdom Metazoa; phylum Chordata; class Mammalia; order Rodentia; family Erethizontidae; genus Erethizon; species Erethizon dorsatum. The sequence continues at coordinate 106,259,511 of CM051828.1, read as the reverse complement.
ACTGTATGGAATTTCTTCGAAGTTATGAATGGCTTCCCTACCAGAGTTCCTCACCTCCGCCGCCTGATGACTTCCGTAGCCAGACAGACTAAAGCCAAAGTCCTAAACTACCGGCCACTGTGCATCCCTGAGCAGACAGATCCTGCTGCAGCGAGCTGAATACTCAGGCCTGTTTCCCATCTCCCCACCTTTGTCCAGGCGAGGGACTCCTTTATCTGCTGCCACTCCCTCCCTTTCTTTCCTACAAACTGATTTCTTTAAAAAAAATCTCCCAAGATATGGTTCAAAAAAATATCTCCTCTGCAGTCTTTTCTGACAGCTGCACCCCATGCCAAGTAGAACTAAACCCCCTTTTTGGGATTTGACACCACCCCTGTTCCTATGGACACCGCAGCTGCTCCTCCGATGCTGGCTCACGTCTGGGCTCTGCACTGCTGGGTCTGGCGCAGGCTGCCTTCAGTGGACGCGCTGCTCCGCTCCCGGGGAATGTCTCTGGGGAGAAGCTGCTTCCCGTGTGGCTGAGACTATCAGGGTCAGGGATTTCTCCCTCCAAAGGGAGAATCACCCACCTCTTGGGGCAGATAGAAGCAGAGAGGGGACCCCTAAGTGGGAGGAGCTGTACAATTTTAAAGAGGACGAAAGAAACCTGGGACAGCAGTGTGGCCCCCTGGGATGCCCAACCCACTGGTATCTGCACAGAGACAGAGCACAAAACCATACCCCCTCATCCTGCCTTTTCTCTGGGAAACCACAAAGTCCACCCTGCAGGCCAGCACCGTGCAGGAAGACACAAACAGAGGCACAAAGTGGCCACAATGGCTGCTTATCCCTCCTCCCTGATCCGTCTAGGGCTCTGCGTTAAAGAGAGAGTTCTCTCACAGTTTCTTCTGATCCCAACTCAGCCCCTGGGTGACTCCTAGGCCCACAGGAGTCCACAAGTGTGGGTGCCACTGGTCTGTCCACATCCCTTTCTGAAGCCCGGGCCAGAGGCAGAAGCTTATCTCCCCCATCCTTGCCACCTTCCCATCCTACACCCAGTCCTGTGACTCGAGCTTCCCCCAATCTCCCTGATCTACCTACTTTTTGCCAGGTCTGTTGCTAAGCTCTAGTCCAAGCCCCCATCAGCTCTCACTCATACTACTCCAAAAGCCTCCTGAATGTCCTGTCACATGCTACAACATGGATGAACCTAAGGACACCATGCTAGGGGAAATTAGCCAGCCACAAAAGGACAAACACAGCACTATTCTACTAACACAAAGTACCTAGGGTAATCTTGATACATAAAGATAAAATGTGGAATGGTGGTTGCCAGGGCTGGGGTAGAAGGAGCAGGGGTTGTTGCTTAATGAGCACAGAGTTTCAGTTTTGCAAATGAAAAAGTTCTGGAGATCAATTGCACAACAACACGAATAGATTTCACACTACTGAATCGTACACTTAGATAAAATGTGCCGGGCATGGTGACACACACCTGTAATCCCAGCACTTGGGAGGCTGAGGCAGGAGGATCGCTATGAGTTTGAGGCCAGCCTGGGCTGCACAGTGAACTCCAGGCCAGCCTGAATTACAAAATGAGACCCTGCCACAGAAAAACAAACAAACAAACAAACAAACAAAATAGATAAGATGGTAAATTTATATGTTTTTTTTAACCACCATTTTTTTTTAAAGACTGGGACAAATGATAATTAGTATATGGCAAAGCAAACAAAAAACAACAAAACTATAATACTGTGATAAATCTGTCCAATCTCTTTTCAAAGATAATTTTAATGAAAGAAAGAAAAGTGAAACCTCTGAAACGCCCTCTCTACATCTTGTCTGACCTCCATTTAACTAAAGTAGACATTTCTCAATACAGATCTGATAGAGGGAAGCTTCTCTGAGTAAAGCTTTCAAAGATACCCATTTCTCTCTTTTGTTTTTGTTTTTTGGTTTTGTTTTTTGAGACAGGGTCTCCTTCTTAGTTCAGGCTGAACTTGAACTCACTATGTAGCCCAGGCTGGCCTCAAACTCATGGTGATCCTGCTGCCTCAGCCTCCCAAATGCTGGGCTCACAGGCATGGGCCACCACACCCAGCCCCATTTCTCTTATACAAAACCAAATTTACAGGAAGTCCCAGCCACAGCAATTTGACAAGAGGAAAAAAATAAAAGGCCACCAGACAGAAAGAAGGAAATCAAACTGTTTGGAGATGAAATGACCATATATATAGAAAAACCCAGATTCTACTAAAAAAGCTTTTAGTACTGATTAATGTAAAGTTTAGTACTGATTCAGTAAAGTTGCAGGACAGATGATCAACATACAAAAAATTGGTACTGCGCCTGCCAGAGTTCGACTCCCGGAACCCACATACGAAAAAAGGGCCGGTGATATCTCTCAGCGGCACGGGCGCCTGCTGGCGCACAAGGTCCTGAGGTCGACCCCCGGTACCCACAAAAAAAAAAAAAAGAAAAATCTCATCTATACCACGGAGGGACCCCCCCCTTCCCCCAAGCCAGAGGTTCCAGCAGTTTCTCAGGGCACATCTTGTCACCTGTGAGGTGGGCACCATAAGAGCTGGAGAGGAGACTGTAGAAGTGAAGCCCTTCATCCAGCCTCAGATGGGGTGAATTAAAAAAAAAAAAAAATGATACTGTTTCTTTATACCAACAACAAACTAGTTGAAAAAGAAATCAAGAAAGCAATCCCATTTACAATAGCTATAATAAATTAAATGCCTAGGAATAAAGTTAACCAAAGAGGTTAAAAAAAAAAACTCTACAATAAAAATTGTAAAACACTAATTAAAGAAATTGAAGAGAACAGACCAAAAAATGAAAGGTATCCCGTGTTCATAGATATTGTTAAAATGTCCATATTACCCAAAGTGATCTACAGATTTAATGCAATCTCTATAAAAATACCAACAGCATTCTTCACAGAAATAGAAAAAGACTCCTAAAATTCCTATTTAACCACCAAAGACTTTGAATAGCCAAAACAATCCTGAGCAAAACAGAGCTAAAGGGATCACGGCACCTGACTTCAAAACATACTATAAAACCATAGTAACCCAAACCTCGCAATACGAGCATACAAACTGATACATAGGCCGGAGGGTTAGAATAGAGAACCCAAGAATAAATCAGTGTACTTACAGCCAACTAAGAACATACACTGCAGAGAAGACAATCTCTTCATGCATGATGTTGGGAAAACCAGATATACATAAGTGGAAGAAAGAGACTAGACCCCTATCTCTCACCACACATAAAAACCAACTCCAAGTGGAACAAAGACTTAAATGTGAGACCTCAAACTATGGAATTACTAGAACACAGGGGAAATGCTTCACTCCCCTTGGCCTGGGCAAAGAGTTTGTGGCTATGACCCCAAAAGCACAGGCAACAAAAACAAAATTTGAAAAATGGAATTATATCAGACCAAAAAGCTTCTGAACAGCAGAGGAAACAACCAACAGAGTTAAGAGGCAATCTGCAGAACGGGAGAAAAATATTTGCAAAGTACTCATCAGACAGGAGATTAATATCCAGAATATATAAGGAGCTCAAATAATTCAATTTAAAAATGGGCAAATGATATGAATAGCCATTTCTCAAAAGAAAATGGGCAAATGGACAAATATGGTCAACAAATGTATGGAACAATGTTTAACATCATAATTATCAGGGAAACGCAAATCAAAAACCACAGTGAGATTTCTCACCCGAGTTGGAATAGCTGTAATGCAAAAAAAAAAAAAAAGGGCCAAGCACTGTTGGTGGGAATGCAAATTAGGGTGGCCATTATGGAAAATAGTACAAAGATTCCCAAAAAAACTAGAAATAGAGCCACCTTACAATCCAGCAATCCCACTACTGAGTACTCATCCAAAGAAAAAAAAATTAGTATGTCAAAGAGATCTCCTCACCCATCAATCATTATTCAGTGCTGTTTACAATAGCCAAGATGTGGAATCAGCCAGGGTCATCCATGGATAGAGGATAAAGAAAATGTATACATTCACCATGAAATATTACCTAGCCATGAAAAAGAATAAAATCCTGTCATTTGCAGCAACATGAGTGGACTTGGGGGACATTACGGTAAGTGAAATAACTCAGGCACAGAAAGACAAATATTGAATGTTCTTACTTATTTGTGGAAACTAATAGCTGATCACAGAGTAGTGTAGAGTAGAATAGGGGTTACCAGAGCCTGAGAAATGGGGGGGGGTGGAGCGGATGGTTAGGGATGCAGAGTGCAGTTGGGTGGAGGAATAACTTCTAACATTGTGTAGCATAGTAGGATAACTATGGTTGACAATGTTTAATTGCATATTTCAAAGATGATGATTTTGAATGTTCCCAACATAAAGAAATGATAAATGTGTGAAGTGATAGATATGCCAATTATCCTGACCTGATCATGGCACGTTATGCATATATATATATATACACACACATATATAATATCACACATTTATTTATTATATATATTATATATGATATCACATTGCACTCCATAATATGTACAATTGCTATGTGTCCAAAAAAGGGAACAAACTCCATAACCTTACCAGCCCCTACCTACCTCCACCTCATCTCACACCATACTCCCCCAAACTCTTCACCCCACCATGACTGACCTCCTTCAGCCCTTCTCGCTGTAGGGCCTTCGTGTAAGCTGTTCCTTCTGCCTGAAATACTTTTCCTTCCCTTCTTGGATTTATCAATTCCTATTCACCCTCACATTTTGATTCTAAAGTCACTTCCGGGGCCGGTAAGATGGCTCAGTGGTGTAAGCACCTGCCCGGCAAGCACAAGATCCTGAGTTCGACTCCCAGTACCGACATAAAGGAAAAAAAGAGCCGGTGATATCGCTCAGTGGCACAAGTGCCTGCTGGCAAGCATGAGGTCCTGAGTTCGACTCCCAGTACCCACATAAAAAATGAAAATAAAAATAAAAAAAATAAAGTCACTTCCAGGTTGAGGGGGTGGATTAATTAATGGGCAACTTGTAACACGCAGCTGAACTGAGTTAACATGGTTCGGGGTGTGGAAGGCCCACCTGAGGATTGTTGCCAACAGCATAAAAAAAGAACTGGAGGGGAAGATGGTGTGCTGTTGATTCTCCTGGAGAAGGGTGTCACGCTGGTTTTCCTGATATGAACTCAGCTGTTTTCATTGCCAGAGGAGCTCGGGTCCTCGCTGTTGCTGAGGATGGCTGTGGTTCTCTTTGGGGGGAGCTCTGGTCCTTACTTTAAGCTTCGCTTCCTGGCTCCAGCGCAGATCCCTCACCCTGCTGGCACAGATCCTTTGCCCCGCTGGCGCAGACTTTCTGGCTTCCACCACTGACCTTTGGGCCTTCCCAGTGTAGGTCCTTGATATAGACTTGCATGGGACATTGTCGTGGGCTCTAGGCCTCCAGCTGAACTCGTGCAGGACATTGCCATGGGGTCCAGGTCCTCAGCTGGATTCTTTGAGTCTCCAGTGTGTGGACAGATGTCCCACACTCTTTTGCACTTGACTCTTTGAGTGAATATTATAAAATAACCCTATAAATTATGTGTCCTGTATTAAATCTCTTCCTTTGTACACCCTGACTACAATGCCTTTCCCGACCTTGGCTTCCCCCTCATAAGCTGAAAGGATTGGTGGTTTCTAACTGAGGTCATCATCAGGGAGAAGGGAGGAGTCTATGAACTATTATTTTTTTCTGAGTTTTAAAAATAAACTTTATTTTTTAAAGTTAATATGTGCATTACAGGAAACAAAAACATAAGAAGCAAAGAACAAAGTCATTTGAAGTCATAAGCAGCTTAGCTGGACGTGTTCTTCTAGGTCCCATGTGTACATACACAACATGCCGTTTTGTGTAACTGAGTTTGTACGGTGGGTGTCAATGCTTTTCCACACATCATGAATATTCACAAACTCAAAATCCCAAAGTATTATTTTTATTGAGGGAAAATTCTCATAATGTAGAATTAAGCATTTTTAAATGAACACTTCATTTAGTATATTCACAATGTTGTACAATCATAGCCTCTAGCTAGTTTTAAAACATTGTCATTACCCCAAAAGGAAGCCCCATTCCTATTACACAGCAGCTCATTATCTCCCCACCAGAATCACCAATCCGAGTTCTGTCTCTATGGATCTATGGATTTACCTACTCATAAGTATTTCATATATAGGGAATCATACAATATGTGACTCTTTTTTTCACCACTGAGCTACTCCTTGACCCATTTTTTATTTTTTATTTTTTATTTTGAGACAGGGTCTCACTAAGTTGCTAAATTGCCTAGGCTGGGCTTGAACTTGCTATTCTCCTGTGCTCTGCTAACCCAGCGTGCTGGGATTACAGGTGTGCACCACAATGACTGGCTACAATATGTGACCTTTTGTGTCTGGTGTCTTTTACTTGGTTTGTTTGTTTGGTTGGTTGGTTTTGGGTTTTTTTGTTTGTATTTTTTTGAGACAGGGTCTTGCCATGTAGTCCAGGCTGGCCTTGAACTCACTATGTAGCCCAGGCTGGCCTTAAACTTCTGACAATCCTCCTGCCTCAGCCTCCCAAGTGCTGGGATTACAGGCATGCACCACCACACCCGGCTCACTTTGCATAGTGTTTTCAAGGTTCTACCCATTGTACCACGTGTCAGTACTTCATTTATTTCATGGTTGAATAATATCCCATTGCATGGATGGACCAGTTTGTTTATCCATTCATCATCCATGACATTATAAGTTTGTCTCTTTCTTTTTTTTTCTTTCTTTCTTTCTTTCTTTTCTTCTCCTCCTCCTCCTCCTCCTCCTCCTCCTTCTCCTTCTCCTTCTTCTTTTTCTTCTTCTTTTTCTAATGCTGAGACTTAAACTCAGGCCCTTGTGCATGCCGAGCACATCCTCTACCACTAAACTACACTTTCACACCACCCCCAGCTGTTTGTAATGATTTTTCCATGAAACTTCCCAACACAAAGACCTGATAAATGTTCTAGGAGATGGAAATGCTAAATAGTCTGATTTTATCATTATACATTGTACACATTTATCAAACTACCTCACTGTACCCTATAAATATGTACAATTAGCATTTGTCAATTTAAAAAAAAATGCCTTTCACTGGGTGCAGTGGCACACACCTGTACTCCTAGCTACTCGGGAGGCTGAGACCACGGGATTGCCAAGTTCGAGGCCAGCCTGGGCAACTTACTGGCTTAGTGAGACCCTGTCTCAAAATAAAAAATAAAAAGGGCTGGGAATGTAGCTCGGTACAAAGGCCCAGGGTTCAATCCCCATATGGCTAAATAAATAAACGGTCTGGGGATGCAGCTCAATGATAACAGCATGTGCCCAGCATGCACAAGGCTCTGTGTTCAATTCACGGGGTAGCAAAAAATCTCCAATCTATGATAAAACCATAAAATTTGTTTTGACTAAATATTGTCCTACTATAAAATCTGACTGAATTTTGTTTCAGTAACATGTATTTGGTAGACAAGAGCTTATAAAACAGGGACAATTTTAAAATAGATAAATAAGGGGAGGACCTCAAGATGGCAGATGAGTAAGAAGCAGGCAGCGAAACTCTCTCTAAAAGTTACCATTGGAACACGGGAATATAGCGACCCGGAAAGCGCAGGAGGGGGGTAGATGCCTCCCCGAAACCCAGAGAAGTTCTGAAGCGCAATCTGGGACCCCCGGCACCAGTGACGGGTGACTTCCAACAAAGAAGAAGGAAAGAAGGAGCAGACCACACGCGCGCACCTTCCAATATCCCGGGAGTTGCAGCGCCGCGGAAGCTCAATTCTACGGACACACGGTGGCAGCTGGTGCCCAGGGAGCCCCCACGGAGGATCCTGAGACAGCGGCGGGGCAGGGGAGCGGCGGAGAACGGCGCAGACCGGCGGTGAGTGTCTCTCAGCCACAGCTGCCCCGCGCCAGAGAGCGACCGGCCGGGCGCCATTGTGGGGGGTGTGGCGAAACTCAGAGCGGCTCGGAAACTGCTCTGGGAACTTCTGCTCCGGACAGGGCAGCACGGGGCCTCTCAGGCCCACAAAAGTGTGCTGAGGTCAGCAGGCGAACGAGACTGGACTCTCAGCCACACCTGTCCCGCGCCAGAGAGCGACTGGCCCGGCGCCATTGTGGGGGGCGTGGCGAAAAACCAGAGCGGCGGGAACCAGTGCAGGGAACCCGTGCTCCGGACAGTGCGCTGAGCCTCTCAGGCCCAGGGATCGTGAAAGGGCGCCGAGAGCGGAGGCGAGCTAGACTGGTCTCTGCCTGAAAGTACCGCCCGCCAGAGGGCGCTCCTGGCTTACTGGGACGGACCTGCACAGAACAGGACTCTCTCACCACAGGGTAACTGCCTACAGCAGAGTCAACACCTGGAACTGATTCTTTTTATTTTTTTATTTTTATTTATTTATTTTTTTTTCTCACTGATTTGTTTTTTGTTCTGGCGAAGGGTTTTTTTTTTCTTTTTGTTTTGTTTTGTTTCGTTTTTTGGTGGGGTTATATTTTTGATCTGTCTGTTTTATTGTTTTTATCTTCGTTTTTGTTTCTGTATGTGTATTTGCTCTTTCCTTCGTTATTCTCTCTGGTTTTTTATATGAGTGTAAATAGCGCCTCTAACTTCTTTGTGATTGTGGTTGTGATCTGTTCTTCCTTTTATCCCTTCCTTCTCTTTTTACCACCAGTCCTCTGCACTAGTGTCCCAATTTTAGTGGGATCCCTCTTGGTCCTCTAACCTTACATCTAATTCCTTCCTCTTCTCCCAATACTCTATTTCCTCCTTAACTCATTTTAAATTTAAACTCCTCAGGGGAAAAATTGCCATACACAGGACTTGTATACTGCATATAATTTTTCTGGTGTGTTTTAGATTTTGTTATATAACCGCAACTCTATACAGCTAAAAGTGGTAAATAACTGGTTAGCTCAGTCTGTCATTTTCTAGGCTGTGTTTGATGCTTTAGTTAACATTATAGCCAAATGTGAAATAATTGTTCTAAACATCTTTCCTTCCTGATATTTCATGATTGAGATTGACTAAGGGACACAGAAAATACAGTGGCACAGTACCAAAGAATCAAGGACTGGGCCAAACAGGTAGCAACTTCGCATACCCAACGAATTGAAGAGGTAGGATCTGGCAGAAAGCTCAAAACCTAAAAGCAAGCTCCACTTGGAAGATACTGCAGAGAAGTAGTCATCTTCTAAAGATCTTAAACACTAGCAATAAAGTAACCTACTATAGGTAATTTGCAAACATCACCCCAGGAATTAAAGAAAGAAAAAATGAGACGACACTTAAACAAGATGCAACCCCACACATCCAATTCACCAAAGGCAAACCTAGGGAGCAACGAGGTGGGACAATCCGAAAGCCACCCACCTGGCCTATCTGAAGTGGTAACAACAAAGCAACTGAATGAGGTTCTGGAAAAAATTAAAACAGAAATAATCTCACAGATAACTGCAGAGATAATGTCTACAATGAAGACCATGCTTAAGGACACTATAGCTGATACAGACAAAAAAATAGATGAACTTAAGAAAACTATAGAAACCATGAATGCTCAGCATAGGAAAGAAATGGAATCCATAAGGCAGATTCAAGCAGATACCCAAGAGATAAAAAATTCCATTGAAAGTATTTGTAGCAGAATAAGCCAATGCGAGGACAGGATCTCAGATATAGAAGACAGGCTTGCAATTAGTGATCATGAAATGGAAAAATTCTTATAAATAGCAAGGGACCATGAAAAATCAATTCAGCAGCTGCTAGATGACTCAAAGATAAACAACTTAAGAATAATTGGAATAAATGAAAAAGCAGGAGATAGCATCAACGACATTAAAACCTTGTTCAAAGACATAATCAGGGAGAACTTTCCTGGAAGAGAAAAGGAATTTGACACCCCTATAAGTGAAACTTTTAGAACACCAACTAGACATGATCAAAAAAAAACTTCAGCCAGACATATTATAGTCAAGATCCCAGAAATTCAACAGAAGGGCAGAATCTTAAAAGCTGTTAGGGAGAAGAGACAAATCACCTATGAAGGAAAACCCATCAGAATCACAGCTGACTTTTCAGCACAAACCCTCAATTCAAGAAGAGCTTGGAATGATGTATTGCAAGCTCTAAAGGAAAATAATTTTCAGCCCAGATTGATGTACCCTGCAAAACTATCTTTCAAAATTGATGGAGAAATAAAATACTTTCATGACAAAGAACATCTGAGAAAATTTATGACCACCAAACCAGCACTCCAAAACGTTCTGAAGGACATTCTAGAAAGAGATAGGAACCCCAACAGAAGGAATCCACCAGGCAGGGCAAATAATTAAATAGCCGGAAAGCAGAAAAACAAAGAGTGGGAACCAACAACAGGAAAATATCATGACAAGTCAATACATATCAGTTTTAACCATCAATGTTAACGGTCTCAATTCACCAATCAAAAGGCACAGACTGGCGAAATGGATCAAGAAGCAAGATCCAACAATATGCTGTATACAAGAAACACATTTAATTCAGAAAGAAATTCATAGACTGAAAGTCAAAGGATGGAAAACAATACTCCATGCCACAGGAACCCAGAAAAAAGCAGGGGTAGCTATTCTTTTTGCAGACAAAGTGAACTTCAAGCCAAGAAGGATTCAGAGAGATAAAGACGGTTATTACATCCTTGTAAAGGGAACAATCCAAGAGGAAGAGATAACGATCATAAATATATATGCGTCAAATACCAATGCACCCAGCTATATAAAACAAGTACTAAAGGACATGAAAAATCAAATAAGCACTAATACAATTATATTGGGAGATCTCAATACTCCACTGTCACAAAAAGATAGATCAACTGGACAGAAAATCAATAATGAAATAGTAGAACTGAACCAAACTTTTGAACAAATGGACTTAGTAGATGTCTACAGAGTGTTCCATCCCACAACATCAGAATACACATTTTTCTCAGCTGCACATGGGACGTTCTCCAAAATAGACCACATACTAGCTCATAAAACCTGCTTAAGTAAATGCAAAGGAATTGAAATTATCCCATGCATATTATCAGACCATAGTGCAATGAAATTGGAAATCAATGGCAAAAGATCCCACAAAAACTCCCTAAACACATGGAAATTAAACAGCATCCTCCTGAACAACCAATGGGTCACAGATGAAATTAAAGAAGAAATTAGTCACTTTCTACAACTGAATGACAATGACAGTACAACATACCGGAACTTATGGGATACAATGAAAGCAGTCCTAAGAGGGAAATTTATAGCATTAAATACTTATATCAGGAAAATAGAGCAAGCGCAAATAAACAACTTAAGGGTGAACCTCGAGCTTCTAGAAAAAGAAGAGCAGGTTAAGCCAAAAGCCCGTACAAGGGAGGAAATTATAAAGATCAGAGCAGAAATTAACGTATTGGAGAATAAAAAAACAATACAAAGAATCAATGAAGCAAAAAGTTGGTTCTTTGAAAGAATAAATAAGATTGACAAACCCTTATCCAACCTTATTAAAAAAAGAAAAGAAAAGACTCAAATCCATGCAATTGAAAATGAAAAGGGTGATATCACGACGGACCCTGCAGAAATCCAGAAGATCATCTATACCTATTTTGAAAATTTATATTCTACTAAGATGGAAAATGCAGAAGAAATGGACAGATTCCTAGATTCGTATGAATTACCAAAGCTAAATCAAGAAGATTTAAAAATCCTAAATAAACCAATATCAACCAATGAAATTGAAGATGTAATTAAAAACCTCCCAACAAAGAAAAGTCCAGGCCCTGATGGATTCACTGCCGAATTCTACAAGAAATTTAGAGAAGACCTAACGCCACTACTTCTCAAACTTTTCAATGAAATTGAAAGGGAAGCAATACTCCCAAATTCATTCCTGGAAGCAAGCATTACCCTGATACCAAAACCAGAGAAGGACCCAACTAAGAAAGAGAACTACAGGCCAATCTCCCTAATGAACATAGATGCAAAAATCCTTAATAAGATACTGGCAAACAGAATCCAACAAATCATCAAGAAGATTATACACCATGACCAAGTTGGATTCATCCCAGGGATGCAGGGATGGTTCAACATACGTAAATCAATAAATGTAATACAGCATATTAACAGAACTAAAGACAAAAATCACATGATCATCTCAATAGATGCAGAAAAAGCTTTTGACAAAGTCCAGCACCTTTTCATGATAAAAACCCTACAGAAAATTGGAATAGAGGGTCTTTATCTCAATCTGGTAAAAGCTATCTATGACAAACCAACAGCCAATATTATACTAAATGGCCAAAAACTGAAAGCCTTCCCTCTAAAATCAGGAACAAGACAAGGATGTCCACTGTCCCCACTCTTATTCAACATAGTTCTGGAAACTTTAGCCAGAGCGATTAGACAAGAGAAAGAAATAAAAGGAATAATGATTGGAAAGGAAGAAGTTAAATTATCATTATTTGCAGATGACATGATACTCTACACAGAAGATCCCCAAAACTCCACTAAAAAACTGCTAGATTTAATAAGCAAATTCAGTAGTGTAGCTGGATACAAAGTCAATACTCAAAAGTCAATAGCCTTCCTGTACACAAATAACAAACTTACTGAAAGAGAAATTAGGGAAACAATACCTTTCACAATAACATCCAAAAAAATGAAATACCTAGGAATCAACCTCACGAAGGATGTAAAAGACCTCTATACTGAAAACTACAGTACTCTGAAAAAGGAGATTGAAGAGGATATCAGAAAATGGAAAGATATCCCTTGCTCCTGGATAGGAAGAACCAATATAGTGAAAATGGCCATACTTCCAAAATTGTTATACAAATTTAATGCAATTCCAATCAAAATTCCAACAGCATATCTCACAGAATTAGAGAAAACAATCCTAAAATTCATTTGGAATCAGAAGAGACCTAGAATAGCAAAGGCAATTCTGGGCAACAAAGGCAAGGCAGGGGGCATCACAATCCCCGACTTGAAATTATACTATAAAGCTACTGTGATAAAAACAGTGTGGTACTGGCAAAAAAACAGACCTGAAGATCAATGGAACAGATTAGAAGATGCTGAAACAACCCCAGACATACTAAGCCACCTTATCTTTGACAAAGGTGCCAAACACATTCGCTGGAAGAAAGATAGCCTCTTTAATAAATGCTGCTGGAAAAACTGGCTCTACACATGCCGAAGATTAAAACTAGATCCATATCTTTCACCATGCACTAAACTAAATTCAAAATGGATCAGAGATCTAAATATTAAAACAGAAACATTAAATCTGCTGGAAAGTAGGATAGGTAAAACCCTTGGAGACATTGGTGTAGGCAAAGACTTTATGAATAAAAACTCAACCGCACGGGAACTATCCCAAAGAATCAATAACTGGGATCTCATCTTATTAAAAAGCTTTTGCACAGCAAGAGAAACCACCAACAGAGTGAAGAGACAACCCACAATGTGGGAAAAAATGTTTGCCAGCTGTTCCTCAGACAAAGGACTACTATCGAGAACATATAAAGAACTCAAAAAAATCAGACCTCCCAAATTTAAAGACCCACTCCAAAAATGGGCCTCTGAGATGAATACACATTTCTCAGATGAAGAAATACTAATGGCAAATAAATATACAAAAAAATGTGCAACATCACTAGTCATTCGAGAGATGCAAATTAAAACAACACTGATATACCATCTCACCCCAGAAAGAATGGCTACTATTAAGAAATCAACTAATAACAAATGCTGGAGGGGCTGTGGGGAAAAAGGAACCCTTCTTCACTGTTGGTGGGAGTGTCGACTGGTACAGCCACTGTGGAAGTCAGTGTGGAGATTCCTCAGAAAACTAGGGTTGGAGGTCCCATTTGACCCAGCTATTCCCCTTCTGGGCATCTTCCCAGAAGAATTAAAAACATCGTACCACAGCGATATATGTGCACCCATGTTTATAGCAGCACAATTTGTAATAGCCAGATCTTGGAAACAACCCAAATGCCCATCAACTGAGGAATGGATAAGAAAGATGTGGTATTTTTATACAATGGAGTACTATTCAGCCATAAAGAAGGATAAACTGGAGACTTTTATAGGTAAATGGATGCAACTCAAGAAAATACTCATAAGTGAAATAAACCAGAAGCACATGTGTAAGCATCGTATTATCTCTCTAGTATGAGAAACTGAAAGAGTAAATAAGATCCAAAATGTACAATAGATATGGTGAATCAAAAAGAAACTGGTCAAAAGGAAAGAGAGACTGGAATAGGGAAAAGAAAGAAGGGAAAGGGAAAAAAATTGTATATATATATATATATATATATAAGATGGTTAAGATAGATACACTACCATTTTTACTTAGTTCATTGAAGAGTAAGGTTTGTGCCAATAATGTTTGGACAATTGAATGCTAATGTCTGGTGTCCTGAATAACTAACTTAAAGATAGTAATACGTAATGTATTAACCATTGTTACCCTCCTATTATGTTGTTTTGAAAATTTGTTCTTCTTTTGATTTGTTTTGTTTTTTTCTTCTCTTTAAAATAAAAAAAATAAATAAATAAATAAATAAACTAGGGACAATATACCAAAAGAGGTGATTAAAAGCCCAGCGCCTAATTGTGTGATGTCTGCACCTGGGCAGGTCGTGCTGGGCCAGTCCTACCCTCTCTGCTCCTCACCCGTGAGCCCTGAGGCAGGGGCTGTCACCAGGACTGCTCAGTGTCACACAGTTAGTAGTGCACAGTTGCCATCTGAGCCTGGACTTGGAAGGAAAACCCTTAACCGCACTGCACGCTGCCTCCCCATGTGGGTGGCTCCTTGGTCACACCCGGACAAGCAGTGCTGCTACCTCGAGGCCAGATGAGGGGGCAGAGACAGGGTCCCTGAGAGGAGACAGCGGAGCCCAGTGGTTGGTGGAGGCGGAGGCAAGTGCACTGGTTCAGGTGGCGACGACCTATCCCACAGGGGCCTTGGGATATTTAAATGAAATTAGGGATGAAAATGCAGATCCCAGTGTCTCTTTATATCACAGCAATCACTACAGAGCAAGCTTATGAAAGACACAAAATGGGCTGGGGTGTGGCTCAGGGCCACAACCTTCCCTAGAAAGATGTAAAACAAACAAGGTGGCACCTGCCTTCCAACCCACACCAATGACCACACAGTAGGTGCTTGGCGGCGGGCTTTGGTTTCCTTGGCTACAAAAAGCTTCTCTACGTTTCTCACACCCTTATTAAAGCACCTACTGAAGTCTATGTACTGTGCTATATTCAAGGAATACATATGTACATATACATGCTTATAGAGTAAATGCAAAAACTAGCTCTTGAACAGTGCTGTCTGTTAAAATTATAATGTCAGCCATAAATGCAACCCATATATATTATTTAAAATTGTCCAGTATCCCTCTTAAAAGATAAAAGACCCGGGTGTGGTGGTGCAAGCTTATAATGCCAGCATTCGGGAGGCTGAGGCAGGAGGATCACCATGAGTTCCAGGTCAGCCTGAACTACGTAGCGAGACCCTGTTTCAAAAAATAAACAAAAACAAAAACAAAACGATATGAAACAAAACAAACAAACAAAAAAAAAACCCTATTAAAAGATAAAGAGAAGCTGGGTGTGGTGCCATGTGTCTGTAATCCCAGCTACTTAGGAGGCTGAGGCAGGAGGATCCATAGCTTGAAGGCAGCCTGGGCAATTTAGCAAGACTTTGTCTCAAAATTTAAAAAAAAAAAAATTTTTTTTAAAGGGTCATGGACATAGCTCAGTGGGAAGGCCCTAGGTTCAATCTCCAGTACTATAAAAAAAATTTTTTTTATATGAGTATACCCAAAATATTATTATCTCGACATTTAACCAATATCTTAAAATTACTAATGAAGGGGCGGGTGAGCTAGCTCAGCGGCATAAGCGCCTGCCTGGAAAGCACAAGGTCCTGAGTACGACTCCCAGTAACCACATACAAAGGAAAAAAAAAATTACTAATGAAATATCTGTACATTTTTGTACTAAGTCTCTGAAGTCTGGGGTGTGTTTTATCCTTGCAGCCCATCTCAATTCAAACCAGCCTCCACTGAAGTGTTCAGCCAACGCCTGGAACTGTCCCGGCCTCGGCAGCTCCAAGGGTGGTCAGCACAGGCATCCCCCGAGAGATTTGGGGGAACTGATGATAACCTTCACTGTATAGTCTTTTGCTGCCTGACTTTTTTCCCGTGTGCGTGTTTTACCTATTTTTTAAAACTCGCCATTTTAAAGGTAAGAAAACCCACAGAAAATTCAGAAAGAGAAAGAGAAGAGCAGCGGTGTAGACGTGGGAGATTGCAGATGAGCAGGGGGAATGTCAGAGAGGTCGGGGAGAGGCTGTTCAGAAGAGGAGGAGGCGGAGGAGGAAGCACCCCAGGTGACTTCAGATCCGGCACCTGGCACCTCTCTCACCGCTCTGGTGACTGGTGACGCTGAGAGCTGCTTCAGGCGAGGGAAAGGGCGGGGCAGGATTGTAGCGGGCAGCAGAGGGAAGCGCAGGCCGAGTGGACCGCAGGCTCCACCGAGCGGAGCTGAGCACCAGAGTACTAACTCAGAGGGGCCCCAGTGGTACAAATGGGAGAGCAGCGCACAGCTCCTGAACTCCGGGGATCAGGGGGACGGAGACCAGCCGAGAGCAAGCAAACAGGACCGAGCCAGCCCTGTGCCAGGAATGGGGAGGAGTCCGGCTGGGCCAGAGCCCAGGCCTTGGGAGATAGTGGTGACAACCAGCTTTGCTAACAGCTCTTTAACCTCTCCGGGGACACAGACCCCCGTAAGAATCTGATGACCGCTGAGGACCCTCCCAGAAAAATTCACATCTGCACACACAACTATGTTGCTGTTGGTTGTGGTTTTTGTTTCTTTGGGGTTTCGTTTGGTTTTGGTTTGGTTTTGGTCTTTTGAGACAAGGACTCCCTGTGTAGCTCAGATTGGCCTTGAACTCACTAGGTAGCCCAGGCTGGCTTGGAGCTCACAATGATCTTCCTGCATCAGCCTCCTGAGTGCTAGAATTACAAGTGTGTACCACCACACCCAGCTGGTTGGGTTTTGTTTTGTTTTGTTTAGCAATTTATTTTTTATTGGTACTTTGTAGATATACGTAATAATAACATTCATCATAGGGAATTTGTACCTGTATGTGATATATCTTGCTTCTTTTTTTCCCATTCCTCTCCCCTCCCTTCAGTCCCTCTTCCCTTCCTTATTTACAAAAGCTTTGTTTCCATTTTTTTCCTTCTATTCTCTTTTTTTTTCTTGTCTCTTCCTTCCTTTCCTCCTTCCCCCTTCCTTGTCCCCCTTCTCATTTGAATATTTTCTTCCCATTTCCTAATATCTCTTATACATTTTGGTCCTTAGTTACACTTTCAGTTTCTCACACCAGAGGGCTGGGATTTTTGTTGTTGTTGTTGTTTTGGTTTGGGTTTTTTTTAAGACAAGGTCTTGCTAAGTCACTAAATTGCCCAGGTTGGGTTTGAACTTGCAGTCCTCCTGCCTCAGCCTCCCAGAGTCCTGGAATTGCAGGTATGCACCATCACACTCGGTTTGCATATACCCAATTTCCAGGCAGACCCACAGCCCCTGAGGGCCACCCCAGGTTACAAAGTCTGGTATAATAGCTGCTGTGTCTAGACGATACAGGCCAAGTTCACTGCCCTGGCCTTGTTCTCTGCTTACCTCACCCTGTTTTCCAAGAGCGGATTACTGGTATGGCCTTCCCTTTGTTCGGGGTGGTTTTGAACTCCTGACACCTCTTCCCTCTGAGGAATTCTTCCTCCGCTTCACCACTCAGAAGTTGCTTCCCAGCCAGGTGTGGTGGTGCATCCCTGGAATCTCAGCATTCAGGAGGCTGAGGCAGGAGGATTGCCGTGAGTTCAAGGCCAGCCTAGGTT
The DNA here is from genome assembly GCA_028451465.1 of Erethizon dorsatum. Lineage (NCBI taxonomy): Eukaryota > Metazoa > Chordata > Mammalia > Rodentia > Erethizontidae > Erethizon > Erethizon dorsatum. Next base: position 106,241,560 of record CM051828.1, on the reverse strand, counting down.
ACATAGTAAATTCAAGGCCAGCCTGGGTTACATAGTGAATTCGAGGCCAGCCTGAACTGCATAATGAGACCCTGTCTCAAAAAAATAAAAAATTTTGAAAAAAAATAAGTTGTCTCCTTTCTCCAGGCATATTTAATTCTATTAAATTAAAATTTAATTGCCAGGGGTGGTGGCACATGCCTGTAATCCCAGCACTTAGAAAGCTGAGGCAGGAGGATTGACACAAGTTTGAGGCCAGCCTGGGCTACATAGTGAGTTCAAGCCCAGCCTGGACTGCATAGCAAGACACTGTCTCAAAAAAAAAAAAATTTGGGCCGGTGAGATGGCTCAGCGGTGTAAGCGCCTGCCTGGCAAGTGTGAGGGCCTGAGTTCCACTCCTGGAACCCACATACGAAAAAGGGGCCAGTGATATCGCTCAGTGGCATGGGCGCCTGCTGGCACGCGAGGTCCTGAGGTCAACCCCTGGTATACACACACACACACACACACACACACACACAAATTTAATTAAGAGTTCCACTTGGTGCAGACTTCCAAAGTGAAAGTTGTACCTCATAGTCTGTGTACCTGAGCTGTTCCCATCTCCTTCGACCAAGATTTGTGCAACCTGGGGACCAGGACCTCCGAGGATCCATAGCAGGGACCTAATAAATGGATGAACCCAAATGTCACCCAGTCAGGGAAGAGGCCTTGGGAGGTCCTGTTTCCCAGTAGCCCCGGGGGACCCAGAGAAGGGTGTTTAGGGGACTGGATATTGGGCCTTGCTCCTTTCTACTTGGAATGTTAACTTCTGCTTCAGAAGTGAGCATTGACTCTTACTGCATGGTCCCAGAATAGAAGTCCCAGATTTTGGACCAGGGAAGAATGAGGCATAGGACTGGCTAGGAGCCCTATGGGTGCAGTTGTCAGATATATTTTTATTGAGGTAAAATTCATACAGCATAGAATTGATCTCTTTAAAAATGTACAATGAAGCCAGGCGAGGTGGCACATACCCATAATCCTAGCACTCAGGAGGCTGAGGCAGGAGTATCACTGTGAGTTCGTTCAAAGCCAGCCTGGGCTACATAATGAGTTCAAGGCCAGTTTGAACTGAACTACATAGTGAGACTGTGTCTCAAAAAATACAATTAAAATAAATTAAATTTTAAAATGTACAATATAGGTAGTTGGGCATGGTGGCACATACCTGTAATTCCAGCACTTGGAAGACTGAGGCAGGAGGATCATAGTGAGTTCGAGGCCAGTCTGGACTACATAGTGAGACCCTGTCTCAAACCCTCTCCCCCCAGAAAAGTACAATACAGTGGCATTTATTGTATTCATGATGTTGTACAACCACCACCTCTGCTTTCAAAAGAACCCGGAAGAATAGATGTACTCATGAAGCAATCTTTATTTTCTCCTCCTTTACTCCCCTGACAACCATCAATCTGCTTTCTGTCTTTATGTGCTCATCTATTCCGGTTATTTAATATAAAAGAAATGGCTTTCCTCGAGATAGCCCACCCTGTGTCCTCCAGGGTGTTCTTTTATTTTGCTTTTTCCTCTTTTACTTGGCCCAAGCTTGCTCTGCAGAGCCAGTTTCTCCCTCGCTCATGACTTTAATTTTTTCAAGTAAACTTTGTCACCGCTTTTTGCTCATTTCATTCGATTCTTTGTTTGAGATGAGAAGAACCTGGACTCCAACTCCAGAAGGAAAGGCAAACAAGCCAGAACCTAGTGATGTTCATACGGTGAGTCACTATTAGAAGGAGCTACCCAATAACATAACTTGGTGTAGCCAGCCAGGGGGAGACCAGGCTCCAAGCAGGGCCAATGGGAAACCTCTTGGACCTCAGCACCATGTAGATTTCACCAACTTTGCCAATTTCACCAACTTTGCCACTAGGCTGAATTCTTGATGAACGGAAAAGGTTTGATCCTGATCATCTAAAACAGGAACAGCTTTCTACTATTGCAATACAGTTTGGGTTCAACCCAAACTGGGAGGTGGTGAGAGATGTGTACAAGATGGTACTTTAAATTATGAGACTATTCTCCAGTTACCACATTTTGGCCTAAAACATACAAGGTGGAATGAAATGCCTTATGTTCAGGCTTTTGTGAATCTATCAAAGGGAATGCTCAAGTGCTATGGTGTTTAGCATGGCCCCCAAGGAGAAGAAAGATATTCTGGATGACCCCATCCTGGAACCCCCACTGTCCCTCAGGGTGATGTGGGTCTCTCTGCTCTGTTTTTGTTTGTTTGTTTGCTGTCTTTTTGAGACAGGGTTTTGCTATGCAGCTCAGGGTGGCCTTGAACTCACTTTGTAGCCCAGGCTGGCCTCGAACTCACAATTCTCCTGCTTCAGCCTCCTGAGTTCTGGGATTACAGGCATGCACCAGTATGCCTGGCTCTCTGATCTGTTTTGATGATACTAGGAGGTCACTTCTACCTCCTCCTTATAGCCCCCAGACCAATAAATCAGGCCCCTTTTTCAGTTACAGATGTGCAAGAGGCTAGGAATAACGCAAATTAACAATGTGCTTTAAAAAAGGGAAGGAAACCGCCTGGGATGGTTATTCCTCCTTCAACAGAACCAAACTGGGACTGTAATACTAGTGGGGAACTAAGAATGATGCCTGATATGCTAGCTGCTCTTACCAGGGAGGTGAAGAGGTGTGTCGAGTCTTTTGTAGATATACTAATATGGATCCACCTTCCAGGGTGGGAGAAGCACTAGGGGGACATCATCTCATCTGTCAGTCAGACCCAGACATTCAGCATAAGCTACAAAATCTTCAGGTGGCCCCACAGATTGGACACCTATGGCCCAATTGCTGGACACAGCCTTTCCTGTGTTCAACTATCAGAGGAGGGACAAAAGAGAAAGGCTAAGATTATAGCTGTCGCAATTGACAATGCTTTAAATTCACCCAAATCATCTAAGGGAAAACCCGAGGAGAACTGAGGTTCCTTTTCAAGTGTGAGAAAACTGCAAACTGAGCCCACGACTTCACCAAGCCACTGCCTGGGCCCTGCTCCAAGAGTAAGCAGCTGATGCGCCTGAGTCATGGCACCGGAGGTCTGACTACCCCAGCTCCCTGAGAGGGGCTAGGCTGGCCAGAACCCTCATTTCCTGCTCTGATGACTAAAGAGGCCCAGGGGAACCTGAAGCACCCCTGTCCACGGGCATCACCGTCTCCTGTGAGGAACACTGAGGAACCTTAGATGTCATGAGTGAGCGAATTCAATTACTTCATTCTGTTTTGACTTCTCTAGAAAACCCTCCTCTGGGTCTACAGCCATAGCTGGGGTCAAGGGGAACCCTAATCAGAGAGTCTTTGCAGCTGTACAAATAGAAGAAGCTGTAAAGTTAACTTTGGAACAGAGACTAGAAATCCTAATTCCCCATCAAGTCAGGGCTATTCCAGAGACAAAAGGTTGCTTGTGGTTAACAAGGGAACGGCTCACTATCGGGCCATACTCTTAGATACCTCTGAGGTTATTACAGAAACTTGCACTACTATTCACCCTGCTTCTTTGATGCCTGCAGGCCCAGAAGTTCGCTACTCTTGTGAACAAGTGATCTCCCAGACCCATGCAAGCAGGCAGGACATCAGTGACCTGCCCCTCCAAGACCCTGAGGAGGTGGGGTTCACTGATGGAAGTAGCTTTGTCAATCATCTATAAAGCACAGGCAGTAAATTCTACAACTCCTAGAGGCAGTCCATCTTCCCAGGCAGGTTGCAGTAATGTACAAGTCTCCTTGGGAAATCAAAAGGCCGATGGGGAAGCAAAGAGGGCCGTCTTTGAGGAACCATTAAAACCAGTCTATAGGTCCCCGGAAGATAACGAGCCTTAGGACAAGGGGGAATTCAAAAGGGATTCTGGTGGTATTTAGAAAACAAACTGATCCTTCCCCAAGGGACACAGTGGAAGGCCATAAAAGCACTTTGTGATTCCTTCCATGTGGGAAGGGATGCTATTGGGAACTGTCACTTGAGTTTTCACAGGATGAGGACTAGCAGCAAAGCTTACCCACTCCATGCCTAAAATAACCTGGGCAAGCCCAAACCACCTCCTTTATTAGAACCTGGACAGAGGAGAAGGACGTACCCTGGGAAGGACTGGCAGCTAGACTTTACCCACATGCCACCATGTGGAGGATTTAAACAAATATTGGTCCTGATTGACACCTTTACAGGCTGGATTGAAGCCTTTCCTATCTGTTCTGAAAAGGTTATGGAGGTAGTTGAGGTGCGTCTTAAGGAAATCATCCCCAGCTTTGGACTACCCCAGTCTCTCACGAGTGACAATGGACTTTCTTTTACCTTCGGAATAACTCAGGTGGTGGCAAAGCTTTTAGGAATAAAATACCTCCATTCCACCTAGTGGCCTCGATCCTCTGAAAGGTAGAAAGAGCCAACCAGACCCTAAAGCAAGTTCTGGAAAACTTGCCAAGAGATGTCTGAGTCCTGGCTTCAATTGCTGCCAATAGTTCTCATGAGGATTCATAACATGCCCAAAACTGGGCTACGTCTGAGTCCATTTGAGATGTTGTATGGGAACTATTTCTATCCCCTGATGATAGCAGACCCAGAGGCCACAAGACTCGTACAATATCTCACCAATCGGCCCAGTGCAACAGGCATCCAAATGCATGGGAACAGAGTCCTGCCAGATCCTGGCCCAGAGGGACCACCCAGTGTCTCCCTGGAGACCGAGTGCTTGTGCAAACTTGGACAGAGGGGTCACCCACTGACCACTTAAAGCCAAAATGGAAAGGCCCCTTTTTAGTGATCCTTGCCATACCCACTGCAGCAGAGGTGCTAGAGACAGACCACAGGATTCATCTTTCTAAAATAAAGCCAGTCCCACCTGAACTATCTGAAGAAGATCACCCAAAAGGAAAAACTACTCCTGTGAGCCCCTGAAGACTTGAGATTTCTCTTCAAAAAGCAGACTACAATGCAGCTACGGAAAGTGTGGAAATCTGACCTGCCTCTCATATTTGGGCTAATAGTGAAGTTTCTTTCTCCTGTCAAACAGCTCAATGACATTAACCCTTTTCTGGTTGTTTCCTGACAGGTTTTCCTTTCTTCAATGAGCCAGTGAGCCACAGCACCCCGAGGTAGTTGGAGAACACGTGCTCCTCAGTAGGCAGGGCCTACAGCTTGCAGTGTGAAGAAGCTATAGACAGAGATCTCCACTCCCTCAGCGCCCCCTAAAGGATTATGGGGATTTGTGTCTCTCAGGGGGAAAGCAGATTAGGGTGTGGCAAAGCTGACTGAGAAGTAGGGGTGACCTGTTGATTACAAGATGTGCAGAACAGTTCCCAAAGCCCTGCACGTGGACTTCTCTCAAGAACTTGAGCAGGTTTTCAATAGAATGGTCTAGACCTGACCCAGCCTGAGGCGTGGGATCCCAGCACCACCTCTCAGGACCCGTATGTGGAAGTCTCATAGGTTTCCTCGAGATTTGGATGGCATAAAAGGACACAGACACCAAGAAGCTTGCTATCAGGACACAGACACCAAGAGCTTGCTATCAGGGCTTTCCTCACAATAGCCCACACTGTGTCCTCCAGGGTGTACTTTTATCTTGCTTTTTCCTCTTTTACTCAGTCCAGGCTGGCTGTGCAGAGCCAGTTTCTTTCTCCCTTACTCTTCACTTTTACTTTTTCAAATAAACTTTTGTCACAACCTAAAAAAAAAAAAATATATATATATATATATATATATATATACATATATGTACATATATATATGAAATAATATAATATATGACCTTTTGTGTTTGGCTTGTTTTTTAGCATAATATTTTTGAGATTTATCCAAGTTGTAGCAGGCATCAGTATTTTTTTTTTTTTTCCTTTTTCTCCTGGTCCTGGGGATTGAATCCAGGTTCTCATGCATGCTAAGCCTATGTTGTACCATGAGCTACATACCGCCTATCCTATTCCTTTTTTAGTTTTATATTTGTTTAGAGGCATGGTAAAATAGTGTAACATAAGATATGTCATTTTAACCATTTTTATTTGCTATTTTAAAATGTACGAGCTCGACAAGGTGGTACACACCTATAATCTCAGCACTCGGGAGACTGAGGCAGGAGGATTGCCACAAGTTGAAAGCCAGTCTGGGCTACATAGTGAACTCAAGGCCAGCCTGAACTACATAGTGAGACCCTGTCTAAAAACATAAATAAATAAAATAAAATGCACCGTTCAAACCAGACATGATGGCACATGCCTGTAATCCCAGCACTCAAGAGGCTGAGGCAGGATGATCATCACTATGAATTTGAGGCCAGCCGGGGCTACATAGTAAGTTCAAGGCCAGCCTAAACTACGTAGTGAGACCTTGTCTCAAAAAAACAATCAATCAATCAATCAATGGCACAGTTCAATGCCAGTAATTAGACTTACAATTTTGCTTAACTATCATTACTATTTCTAAAATTTTTTCACCAACCCATACAAAAGTCTGTAGTCATTAAACAATTTAACGTCTCCCCCAGCCCTTGGTAACTTCCAGCTACTTTCTGTCTCTATCAATTTGCCTAAATTAGGTACCTCATAGAAGTGGAATCATACATTGTTTATCCTTTTGTGTCTGGCTAAGTTAAAAATCATGATGTACCACATATACCAGAAATTCGCACCTTCTTGTACCCATATTTCATTATATGAATATATCACATTTATTTCTCCATTAATTTGTTGATAGGCACTTCGCTTGTCTCACCTGTTCGCAACCATGTTTAATGCTGCTATGAGCATTTGCATGCAAACACCTATTTGAGTATCTGTTTCGATTCTGTGGGACACACATCTAGGATTGGATTGCTGGGTCATACAATAATCCTGCTAACTTTCTGAGGAACCACTGAATGTCCACAGTGGCTGCACATTTTACTTTCCACCAGTGATGTACAAGGCTTCCAACTTCTCCTCAACATGGGTTATTCTATGAAAACATTTTTATTACAGCCATCCAAGTTGATGTGGTTGTATCTGATTGGGTTTTTTGTATGAGTTTTTTGTTTTGGTGTTTTTGTGGGGGGTGTTTCATTTTTTATTTGTTTGTTTATTTTTGGTTTTTTGGTATTAGGGATTGAACCCAGGGCCTTTACATGGCGGTATATCCTGAGCCCCACCCCCAACCCTCCCGCTGCCTTTTGGTATATTCATAACTTTTTTTCAGTTTTTATTTTTTATTAGTACATGTTTGCAGTCATAATGATTACACTCCTTGTGGGGAGATGGGGCATGTACATAACAAATCTTAATTCCTTTTTTCGTCCCCTTTCCCTCTCCTTCCTGCCCCCTCCCTTCATCTCTTGATTCTTTCCCTATCTCCCCACTTCCAATTATCTATCCTTTATTTTGCTCTTTATTTACATTGTAAGTTTCTCATATAAGGAAAACCATGTGGGGGGCCGGTGAGATGGCTCAGCGGTGTACGCGCCTGCCTGGCAAGCGCGAGGGCCCGAGTTCAACTCCCAGAACCCACAGACGAATAAAAGGGCCGGTGATATCGCTCAGCGGCACGGGTGCCTGCTGGTGCGCGAGGTCCTGAGGTCGACCCCCGGTACCCACGCACACACACAAAAAAACCATGTGATATTCAAGCTTGTGTGTCTGATTTATTATACGTAATATTATGGTCTTAAAGTGTATCCATTTTCCTACAAAAGACTCATTTGTCCTTCTTTATGGCAGAGTAGTACTTCACTGTGTATAAATACCACATTTCTTTATCCATTCATCTGTTGATGGACACATAGGCTGCTTCCAAGATTTAGCTATTATGAATTGTGCTACTATAAACATGAGTATGCACATATCACTATATTAGGATATCTCTAACTCTTTTGGGGAGGTAGTGAGAAGGGAAATAGCTGAGTCAAATGGAATTTCTAGTTTTAGTTTTCTGAGGAACCTCCACACTGATTTCCATAGTGGTTGTACCAGTTTACATGCCCACCAACAATGTAAAAGTGTTCATTTTTCCCGCCGCAGTCTCATCAGCATTTGTTTTTATTTAATTTCTTGATGATGGCCATTCTTCCTGGGATAAGATGGAATCTCAGTGTTGTCTTAATTTGCATTTCTCTAACGACTAGAGAATTTGAACATTTCTTCATGCATCTATTGGTCATTTGTTCTTTTTCTAAGACTTGTCTATTCATTTCACTTGCCATTTTTTGATTGGGTCTTTTATTTGGGGGGATTAGTTCTTTATATATTCTATATATGAGTTCTTTGTCTGAGGAACAGCTGGCAAATTTTTTTTCCCATTCTGTAGGTCCTCTCTTCACTCTGTTGGTTGTTTCCTTGCTATGCAGGTTTTTAATTTGATATGACACCACTTGTTGATTCTTGATACTATATATTATGCAACTGAGGTTCTGTTCAAAAAATCTTTACTGGGGCCGGGGATATAGCTCAGCGGCACAGCACCTGCCTGGCAAGCACAAGGTCCTGACTTCAATTCCCGGTTCCCCCCCAAAAAAATAATCTCTACCTGTGCCTATTACTTCCAGAGTTTTGCCTATTTTATCTTCCAGCAGGTTAAGTGTTTCTGTTTTAACATTTAGATCTTTAGATTTTTATTTTATTTTAGTACATGGTGAGAGATATTCATCTAGATTCAATCTTCTGCATGTAGACAGCCAGTTTTCCCAGCACCATTTGCTAAAAAGGCTATCTTTCCTCCAGTATATATTTTTGGCCCCTTTGTCAAAGATTAAATAACTGAATGTGCCTGGGGTTGTTTGTGCATCCTTTCTGTTCCATTGATCTACATGTTGGTTTTTGTGTCAGCACCTTGCTGTTTTCTTTTTCTTTCTTTCCTTCTTTTTTTTTTTTTTTTTTTTACTTTTTTGAAACAGGGTCTCACTATGTAGCCCAGGCTGGCCTCAAACTTGATGCAATCCTCCTGCCTCAGCCTCCAGAGTCATGCTATTTTCATCAGTGTTGTTTTGTAGGATAATTTCAAATCTGGGATTGTAATGCCTCCTGCTGTACTCTTACCCTGGATTTCTTTTGCTCTCCTGGGTCTCTTCTGGTTCTATACGAATTTTAGAATTGTTTTTTCAATTTCTATGAAGATTGTTGTTAGTATTTTGATTGGGATTGTGTTAAATCTGTATATCGGTTTTGGAAGCTTTTTTTTTTTTTTTTTTTTTTTGAGAAGTCTCTCTATGTAGTTCAGGCTGGCCTTGAACTAATTATGTAGTCTGGGTTGCTTTGTTCCTGTGTACAGTTCCTGCACTAGTCAACTTGTGCTCAGTTAGCAAATGTAACATCAGTTGGAAACTGGTAAACCAATTGTCAAATGTCACATTCTTATTAGTTTGGGAAATAGGAGCAACAAATCTCTTCACAACAGCATTCAGTTTATTACTATACAGAATAAGGATCTGATGGCTGAGTTCCAGGATAAATATATAAATTAAAAGCATAACAAGTCTTCACATCTACAAGGGCATAAATTTTTATGCCATATTTTGACCCATCACTTTTCAATAAGTCTTTTACATTCCTGTGATCACCATGAGAAATCCCTGCTAAGTACAGCAGACCTATGAATGCTTTCAGTTCAGCTAGTGAGGTGTCATAATAAATACATTTTTTAATGTGGCTATTGGTGCATACAGAACATTTTACTTGCATTTCAGCCTTTTTGTATTTCATAGCATCTTGTAGCATTTTGTCTGTTACAATTTCCAACACTGAATGATAGTGTTGGCATTCTGTGGAATACCTTTCTCCCCTGCCAAGATCCTAGCTATATTTTCAGACCTAATTCTAACATTGAATCGTTCCATTTGGTTGTGTGGTCATTTCACAACATTTCAACTAGTCAAATATGTACTCACATTGCTGTTTTCTTTGTCATCTGAATCAAGGAGGTCTGCATCCCGTGTCTGTATCAGTCAATTCTTGGATCCATTTCACTGTCACACAGAAACTTTGGCTCACATGGACAGTGTCAAAGTCATCATCGTCGTCATCATCATCATCACCCACCCACACCACTCTTCTGTTATGAAAGCATGTTTTTCTTGGTTTTTTTATTTTGTTTTGTTTTTTTGTGGTGGTGAGGAGTGAACCCTGGGCCTTGTGCATGCAAGGCAAGAACTCTACCACTGAGCCACATCCCCAGCCCAAAAGCATGTATTTTACCATAATGGATCTTCTTCATCATTCATGCATGAGTAATCTGATGATTCACTTTTGACCTCCTCCAAAACTTGCAAATCTGGTTTTTCATGTGCCATTGTACTGAATTGGATTCCTTCTACTAGAAAAATCAAAAGAAAACTTTTTAAAACAAATCCTGGAGGTGCAAGTCTATTGGACCTTCTGTGATACTTGGGTAAACATATGTAAAACATAGTTATGTGGAGGATAAGGTGGGTAAAATTCTCATTTTGCCACTTTTGTACACATGCACACATCATACCAAGTAGGTAAGCACACAGATTGCTTCCTGTATCTCTCAGGGAAAGGTACTGAAATGTTCAGGTGGCTAGTATTATGCTAAAGTACAAATTTACAGTAGAAAAGTAAGGGATGGGCCTGCTGGACCCAATTTAAGGACAGAGTGAATGCCCAGGCTTTCCAGCTCCTGAAAGATATTCCCAAAGTTTTTCTCTTTGATCGTCCCGACAATTCTCTACCGAAAGCAGGGTGGTTACCACTGCCCCCAGCTCCTGAGTGAGGAACATCAGACCAGAGAGCTGAAATGACTGCCCAAAGGCATACAGCAGATCAGTTCTCAACAGCAGGGTTCGCCCCAGGCTCCCCAAGTGCCCCAAGCTCAGTGCCCTCCAGGAAAGAAGGGAGTGGGACTTTGCCCATCTAAGAGTAATGACCATGGGGCTTGGGATAGACCAGTCTTTCAACTGGCCCTGGACCCTTACTTATTACAAGGCTTGCTGAGGCTTCCCATGGCAACCCAACCCCCTCTGCACTCCCAACTCTAGGGATCCTGAGGGGCCAGAGCCAAGTCCACTTGGAGCTAATCAGAAAAGGAGCCTTGCTGCTCCTTACTTCCCCATATTTAATCCATGTTTTCCACCTTTCACTCCAGAGACCTTTCATCTTGCCTCCCTTTCCCTCACCAAACTGAATTAACACTAATGATACCATTTTATTGTTTTATCTTTTATGTTACTAGTATCATTAGTATTAATGGCTAAGACCTATACATTGTCTGTGGCATGTTTATATCTACCTTCTCATTGGAATTTTTGACTATTCAACTAATAGTTGTTGAGCACCTACTATGTGCCAGGGAGTACGTTGACCCTCGGGGCTAATCCAAAATGTTGGGTTTTGATCTGTGGTTCTCAACCCTGGCAGCACATAAGACTCCAAATGACTACAGTGGGTGAAAGGCTGGTATGGCTGTACTACAAGGGGTGGAGATGTGGGAAGAGGTAGGCAGGCAGTGGCTAGGTAGGCGGACCAGACCTTCTGGCCATGTGAAGGATTCTCTTTTCAATGTCTATTTTGAAATAACTTTAATCCTACACAAAAGTTAGAAAAATAGTAAGAGAATTCCCATAAACCCTCTACCTAATTTCCCCTAATGTTAACAACTCACAGAAGTATAGTAAAATGATCATAAGCCGGAAATAATGGCATGATACTATTAACTAAACTATAGCGCTTATTCACAGTTTGTCAGTTTTCCCCTGATGTCTTTTTTTCAATGTGCATGGAATCCAGGAGCCACAACTGCACCAAGTTGTTGCCTCTCGTTAGGCTCCTCTGCCCTGTCAATTCCTCCGCTTTGTCCTACGTGAACTTGACACCTCAGAAGAGCACTGGCCAGTTATGATGCTCAATATCTCTTGATTTTAGTTTGTCACATGTTTTCTCAGGATTCAATCAAGACTGTAAATTTCTTGCAAGACTTCCACACACAAAAGTTATATGTCGTATTGCTGGGATATGTCAACAGTAATTGCTTAGTTTTGTGTTAGTGTCTGCCAGGTTTCCCCACTGTAAAGTGATTGTTTTGGTCTTTTTCTTTAGAGAAGAGTGATGGACTTGAAGGATTTTAAACAAGGGAAATGGCTTGTTTAGATTTGTTTCAAAATTGCCCTTTCTAGTTGCACCATAAAGAATAGATCAGAAGGGGCTAGAAGGCAGGGGGAGTAGCTCAGTGATAGAGTGCTTGCCTAGCATGTACCTGGCTCTGGGTTCGAGCCCCAGTACTGTACCTCAGAAAAGCAGGGGAGGTGGCTAGAATATATGTGGGGAAGATTAGGTGAGTGTACATAGAGGTCTAATATGTGATGATGGAAGCAGGGGGGCACAGATCCTATATTTAGAAAGTAAAATCGTAAGGCAGGTTAATGAAACCAGGCAGAGCTGATTGTAATTGGTCTGCAGCTGGACTGGGGAAAGCTGGTTTAGCAGCATCTAGGTTGTTTGTAATGTTCGTCTACAGGTGAGGTCCAGGGCTGCTCCACACAGGCCTCCGACAAAAAATGCAGTTTAGAGTGGCCGAGCTCAAACTGCCCAGCGTTGCTCAGGAGACATGGGATGAAGATGGAGCTGGGGGGAGAGGGGGTCACCTACCATCCTCACAGCCCAGGGAGAGACGGCAACATCTCTGGGCTGCAGGGAGAGAGGAAGTTATGAAACCAGAGTCTCGGAGAGTCTTCAGCACACCGCAGCTCCCCAAGGAGAAAACACACTTACACTACATTCAGAGTTCTGGCAAACGATGAATAATTATTTAATATGTCCCAAATTTCTCATGGAGCATACTTATGTTAATATTTATGTCTATCTGAAATTCAAATTGGGTAATGCTTTGTTTTTACTTGCTAAACCCAGCAACACTGTCCTCAAGACAAGGACCTGACGGTTTGGCCCATTTCCATCCAGTTCAGCAGATTCCAGACCAATGGGGACTTTTCTCCTCTTCCTCCTCCTCCTCATCTGGTCTGGCCGGGAGCAGGCCAGCACCGGGCTTCTCGCCCTACTGACCACCTCTCTACAGCAACCCACATCGGGTCCCTGCACAGGACTCAGGAGGAAACTTGTTCATTTCTTAACCCAGCAAATATTTTTGAGCATCTACTGTCCAGGCAGAGAGACAAAGCAGCAAACAAGTCCCGTGTGTTCCTGCGGGGTGGGGTGGGGGGGTGTTTCCAAACACGGTGACCAAGACGGCGACTATTTGGGATGGGGATGAGAGCAGTGAAGGGACGTGGGAACAGTGACAAGGTGACCTGAGAAGGGGTCAGCTCTCCACACGGGTGACATGACTTTGGGAGCACTGACAAGAGCCAGCTATGTAAAGATGGAGGACAGTCTTCCATCTGGTGGCTTCAGCACATCTGGCAGGTTGATATGATTTGCCAATTTCTGTTGTAAATACTTCATTGCGGCCAATTCCCCACTACCAATGTGGTATGGTCATTTTTAGGAGCTGACTTTTTTTGTGTGTATGTGTGACAGGGTCTTGCTATGTAGTTCAGGCTGCCTTTGAGCTCACTATGTAGCCTAGACTGGTCTCAAACTCTCAGTGATCCTCCTGCCTCGGCCTCCCAAGTTCTGGGATCACAGGTGTGTGCCAGCACACCCAGCAGGAAGCTGACATTTTGATTGGCTTCAAAATGCCAGGGCCAAATGGCTGTATCGAAATCCTACCCTCCTGGGGTTGCTCCAGCTCCCAGCCTCGAGCGGTCAGATCCTTCCTGCCCAATTTCCCCGCTCAGGTGTTGTTATTTTGTTTTGTTCCTGTGCTGGGACTGAATCCAGGGCCTTTTCACAAGCTAGGCAAAAACTCTACCATGCCCATCCCTTTTTGAGCTATACCCCATCCCATTTTGTTTTTATTTTGAGGTAGGGTCTCACTAATTCACTAAGTTGCCCAGGCGGGACTCGAACTCACAGCAATCCTCCCACCTTGGGCCCTAGAGTACTAGGATTACAGGTGTGCCCCACCACACCCAGCTAAGGGTTCTGTCTCTATGTAATAAAATGAACCGGGATTATTTTCTAAAATTCTGAATGAAAACAAAACTGCAAACTATACTTGTTGGACCCCTGAGAATCCCTGGGCTCAGGATTGAGAACCAGCTATTTAGTCAACGTTTAGAAACAATTCCAGGGGGCCTAGGTCTTAGCAAACATCCTCACCACCCTCTCCTTCACCCCCAGGCCTCGACAAATGTGGGTGAAATGAATAAACGAAGTGTTGAAAATCCCAAAGTTACCAGTCCCTCACCTGTCCCCTAGGAGGTGAGCTCTGAGGATCAGTGGACCTGGCAGGCACCAGCATTTGTCCTGGATACTGTCCTGCAGCCTAGCTATGCCCCCAATTCTGACCTCAGTGGCAACAGGTTACTCTGCCCAAAGTCAGGGAGCCTAGGAACTGCCAAGAGCGCAAGCCACAGAAAGGCAGAAACACCCCTGCGCCAGGCAGGGAGAGGGACCCCAATGTCACCCAGCGGTCCCTAGCACCTCCCTCTCTGGGGAGGGGCACTGGGGAGCATCCTGTGCCCTCTCTGCCTTCTGTCAGCCCAGTGCCGCCCAGGCAGAGGGTGAATCACAGCAGCTGCCTCCCAGCCTCCTCCTGACTCCCCTCCATGCCCCCGGCTCTCTCTGCCTAGCACCAAAGAGCTACTAGAGCTAAGCAGATTTCATGCTATTTTCAAAGTCATTTTCCATGGAAAATTTTTTTATGCCATTAGACCTACTTTCTGCTGCTTCTTATCACCCTAAAAGCTTCCCTCCTCCTCTTCCATGAGATAAACTAGCAATGGGAACACTTAGAAACTGGTCAGTGGCACCCTATAGGTAACCTGGGTGTTACTAGCCAGGGGTAGGAAGGGAAAAAAGAAAAATCACCCTAGAAGGTTTGAGGGACTCAAACCTCAGCACCCAGGACTCACAACTCTAAGCTTTCTTAGAGTTTATCATTTCTCAGCCTTCCAACTCCTTCCTAACTGCCTGATGTCAGGGCTCTTGTCCCCTAGCTTCCCATCTTTCTGTGACAGCCACCAGATAAAGGGGATAAATGGCTTATTTTGTTTGTGGGGCTTGAACCCAGGGTTTCTCACAAGTGCTCTACAACTGAACATCTCCCTCAGGCCCAGGAAGCAGTCGCCAGAGGCCGGGGTCGCATGAGGGGCAATCCAGGCATTCCCTATGGCCTCCCGGGCAGCCTACCTTTCCCAGAGAGCTGGCCCAAAGCAGCTACAAACTGGGAGGAGGAGTACGAGACACCAGGCATTCTGAACGTGCATCCTTGTGGTTGCACTGTGTACATTTCCTATGGATTCCTGTCACTCTGTGTCACGCTACACCTGCCTATAAACTGAAGCCTAGGAAAACACAAAAGCCCAAACAGCTATCTCCTCAGCTTACAGCACAGGCCCCACCTGACAGTTAGACAGCAGCCTATTGTATCTGCCTGGTCCCTTTGTCAACCAAGGCTGACCAGCACCTTGGCCACAGACAGCTGAACCAGACTCAGGCTGGCCAGTGGCCACAGGTGTGATGCGGCCTGATCTGATGAGAGCTGTGCTCAGGGAACAAGGTAGGGATGAATTGGGCAAAATCAAATTCTCTTCCTGCCGGGCATGGTGGCACATGTCTATAAGTCAAGCACTCTGGGAGGCTGAGGCTGGAAGATAGAAAGTTTGAGCCCAACTTGGGAAACTTAGCAACTTACCAAGAACTTATCCCAAAAAACAAAAAGTTTTAAAAGACCCTGAGGATGAAACTCTGTGTGGTGTGAAGGCCCTGGGTTCAATATTCAGCACCACCAAAAAAAAAAATTTTTTTTTAAATCTCTTCCTGTGATACCCCAACAGTGTGCAATCTTGTGGAGCCTGCAATGTTCCTAGGGTCTGCTGGGATGGAGATGCAGGAGAGAATATTCTAGAATATTCAGCTTTCTGGCCAGTTCAACTGATAACAGGATGCTGCAGCAGCAACCAGAGTGACAAATAAAGAGTGGGCTAGTGGGGAACAGGGATGAGCCAGAGTGGCAGGTGCCGAGGCTAAGGCACTAGTGAGTCGCCCAGAAGGTGCATTTGAGAGGGTGTGAGCTGGGTGCTCAGGGCCCAAGAGCCACCAACAATGCCGGAGACCTGAGTGCTGGACTCCAGAGAAATATCTGAGGAGCAACCTTATGTATGGCAGACAAGATGATCTCCACCAAAATACAGGGCCCTGCCTGCAGGGATAATTGTAGAGATAAGGAAAAAAAATTACATATATTTCGCCTGATCTTTTTATATTTTAAATGTTTAGAGCTAATCGTTACCTAACTGCACAGACTGTTGGAAGACATTAAAGCTAACCTCACATGTTGTTTCCCTCCTTTATTCGCACTGTGTATTTCACTGAATGATCTTCCTATACCTGCATCCAAGACAGAAAGTGGTACCCAAAAAATTTTTTCAACAAAGGTCAACTTGAAAATCAGCAGGAAGCATTCTTGGTAAATACGATCACAGCTTAGATATCCCTGCCTTTCTAAGCAGATTATAAAGGCAACAGTTTTTCTGCACAAAAATAATTTAATCTTACTTATAAAAACCTTTCTCAAATCAATACATATCCACATCATTTTTATTTTTTCCAACAAAAGCTAAAATGTCTGCTGTAGGCTTAGGCCCCACTGCCTTGGGATAGAAGTGTGTTTAACCCTGAGGGTAACCCTGAGCAAATATCTTCTCAGAAAGCAGCAACTGGACTCCAGGGATTCTCCAGCTGGACACCACCCTGTTATCAGTTGAACTGGCCAGAAAGTTGAGTGCTCTAGAATGTTCTCTACCATATTTACTGCTAGCAGACACTCCTGGAACTCTTACTCTGTGCAGTGCACCCCATCACAAGCACGACTGTAACCTCATCTTAAGGGGGAAAAGTGAAACACAACAAGGTTAGATAAATCGCCCCAGTACATTTGATCCCTCTCCCTTGAATAAAGTAGGAATCAGTGGATCTGGGTGGGGCCCTGCAATTTACACTCCCGAAAAACCCCCACCCACCCAGGGCAATGATCCAGATTTTGTTTGTTTTTGCAGAGCTCAAGATTGAACCCAAAGTCTAGTATATGCTAGACAAACACCCTACCACTGAGCTACATACCTAGCTCAGTTTTTAGATCCCACTGGGGGACTACTCCAAGCATCAAAGGACCTGCTCTGACTGAGTGCAGGGAAGAGAGCAAACAGGAGAATACAGAGCCCCCGTCAGGGTGCTCTCAAGGAAGAGGTGGGGGCGACTCTCTGGCAGCCAAAGCAGTAAAGGTAGGAACCCAGTTGGATTATGCCCACTGGGAGCCCTTAGATTTCCTTTTGCTGCACCATATTGCCATCTGCTGGCTACAGGCTGCTATCACAGACCACATAGGAATATTCCTTGCCAACTCTCGCCAAATCTTAAGAGGTTACACTGGTGATGGGGCTTCATGGGGGACCTCAGACCTGTCCAGAGTATGAGACAGACACACATCCACGGTGCCCTGTGTTTTATGCCACAGATGGGGGAAAGCAGTGAGGTGAAAGGCCAGTCTGGATAAGGGGTACGTGAATGGAAGAAACAAGCCAGACAAGTAAGTCAGGACTGAACTAGGGGGAGGTGTGTTGGGATTTCTTGCTAAGGGCCATAGGAAATTCTGGTGTTAGTAAGATCATTCTGGGCTTTTTCAGGATGGAATAGGATCCTTTGAGTGGAGGCCAAGTTATTGGGAAAGCATTCCAACATCAACAACAAGAGCATAGGTTACAGGGTGGCTGCAAGGATGGAGAAAAAAATGGTCTATGAGAGATATCTAGGAAGTAGGATTAGGTTTGATAAAATCAAGTCCCAAAAGATAAAAGCAGCAAAGCCATAAAGGCCCCGTTTCATTCATTTCTTTCAACAACTTTTAGCACTATGTGCCAGGAACTAATTTACCTTCTGGGAATACAGTGGTGTAAGCAAGTTAGAAAAAGCCCTGCACATCATGTGTGTGTATGTGTGCGTGCACATGTATATGAGAGAGAGAGACCAGAGGGGTGGTACTGGGGATTGAACCCAGGGCTTTGACACTGAGCTACATCCCCAGCTTTTTATTTTGAGACAGCATCGCACTGTCACCCAGGCTGGGCCCCATTCTCTTGCTTCAGCCTCCCAGGGTGAGTCAGGGGCCAGATTATACAGGCATCTGTAAGGCTGTGGAAGGAACTCTAGGGGTGAAGGTAAGCTACAGATGCATTTTAGGCAGGAAATTGAGAGAATTAGATTTCTTAAAGACTTCTCTAGCTGCCCTATGGAGAATGGATTGTATAGGGTAGGAGGGGAAAAGCAGGAACACAGGCAGATGGGGTAGGAAGCTGTGATGTGGGACAGCAGAGTTGAGGGAGGATTCTGGGTATAATTTGGAATCGGAGTCAATAGGGCTTGCTGATGGATTAGATGTAGGGTTGAACAAAGAGCAGAACCATGCCGGGCATGGTGGTGCACACCTGTAATCCCAGCACTGGGGAGACTGAGGCAGGAGAGTCACCGTGAACTGGAGGCCAGCCTGAAATACATAGTGAGACCCTGTCTCAAAAGATCCCCCCCCAAAAAGAAAATGAGTCCCCAGAACAAGGATGACAGCCACTATAGGAAACATGGACAGGAGGAAAAAGAGCCTCAGTGAACTTCTCTGTGAGGCCTCCCCCAACAAGCAAAGGCTTTACCTTAGAGTCTGGGCCCCTGGGCAGAGGGAGCATGAACACTAAGCGTACAAGTTCGGTTTCCGTGTCTATGACTGGGCCTAGCCTACCTGAGCACATGGCAAGGACCAAGTAGAAAGCCTGCCACAGACCGGATGCTCGGCACTGGCCTGGCCTTGAGCACACCTGGTAGAGCAGGTCTCTCCCACACTGGGAAGAGGGAGGAGGTCTTTCCAGGCAGCCAAAACCCACCCCAGGCTGAAAGAGCCCCAACCGTCACTTCTAGATCCGATTCAAGGCAGAGCCTCCAAAGTAGCCTCCTCCATCCACCGAGGCCTTGAGCCTGTCCCCTCAAGAGCCAGAAATGGTCACTCCATCCCACTAAGACAAAGAGGAAGATGAACAAACACCAGAGACCAAGGGCTGTGGGTACCACGTCACTTTATTTCTTGGGTTTTCCAACTTTACCCTTGGACAACGCAAATCCAGTCCCCCACCTGCCTGGCCATCAGTGGTCCCTCACTGAAGAAGTGGCTCCGGCTTTGAGAGGAGGCTCAACAGAAAAGCAAGGTGCCCAATGGCCAGCCAGCTCGCAGAGGCCCATGGGGGTCCCCAGCAATGGATCAGGCCTTCCTTTCACCCCTGTCCAGGCTCCTTGCAGGGGACAGACCAGCCCCTCAGTAATCTCAGGTGTCCTCGGACCTTCCCTTGGAGGCCATCCCTGGCTCTTTCTATGCATCCCTGCTGCCACTCATGCTGAATGTGGCACCTTCTCTGTTGGGGACACAAAGCAGAAGTCACAGGTGGAACCCACATTCAATTCTCATGTTCCTTTGGGAAAAGAGGGTGCTGCCCTAGAGACACTGAAGACATATCTGCCCCATAGGACAGATAATCCCCCTATACTCCTCCTCCTCATATTCCCAAGAAAAGCTGAAAGCCACTTTTACTAACCAACCTCCATACCCCACACAAATACAGTTTCCAACAGTAGCAAGGAGGCACAGTCAACCCACTTAAATCAAAAGAAAAACTAAAACTCAACAATAAAAATGTGACCAGCCAACAACCAAAGAGAACATCTGTGCTGCTGTAGCTTTCGACAGAAGACCAGATGGCTGGTTTCTGGCTCTCTCCTCCCTGGAGCCAGGAAATGACACAACTATGCCCTTGAAATCGGGGTAGACACCGTGGGAACCAGAGCAGAAAGCATTCTGGCCAAGCCAGGGGACAATCGCAGCTGGTCCCTTTCCTCTCCCTCTGGCACCTCCTGTCAGCCATCCACCAGGGTGAGGCCTTCGTAGAGCGCGCGCTTCCACATGTAGTAGGTGGAGCGGGCAGTGAGCGGGAAGAGGGCACTGAACTCCTTGTAGGAGGGGAAACTCTTGGACTGGAAGCGCTTCTGCAGGAACAGCTTGGCCTGGGCCTTGAACTTTGTGGTGGTGAGCATGTCCATCACCAACACCTGGCCATCCCTGTCACCTGCTGCTGCCACCACAGGGTGGCTTGATAGGGACCCACTGTGGGGCTGGCCCTGGGCTGCAGCCCCCTCTGGCAGGGTCCCCTCTCTGGAAGGACCTCCCTGGGCCTTTGTAGCATCATTTCCTGAAGAAGTCCCCACTGGTAGGGTCCCTACAGATGGGATCATCACAGTTGTCACATTCCTGCCAGCCTCCTTCACCTGGGCCTCCTGCCCCCGTTTGCCCAAGGCGGGGGACAGCCTCCGGAGTTTGGACAGGCCTCTGGGCCAGCCCCAGGCAAGGCTCTTCCAGGCCCAAAAAGTGGAGGGTGACAGGCTAGGGTAGCGGAGGCGGAAGCGACAGAAGGGCAGATGCCCACTCAGCACCTGCTTCCGGGCGGCCCTGCGTAGGCGCCTCTGCCAACGGGAGAGAGGCATCCTCCGTGGCAGGAGCTCTGGGGGTGTGGGGAACGCACCACCTGTGGCTTCCTCTGCCTGCTCTTCCACTTCACCCTTCGAAGGGAGCAGGACCACTTCCCCAACAGACGCTGGCTGGGGGTCCCCAGCAGCTGCAATGGCTGGGAGTGGCTTGAAGCTAGGGTTCCTCCGGAGGGCCTTTCGCCGCCAGTTGTAGTAGGTGGACCTCGAGATGCCAGGGAACCTGCGCTTGAAGCAGCGATAGGGCACCAGTGTGTTCAGGGAGATGCAATGCTCCAGATACAACTTGGCCCGCTGCATCAAGACCATTCCAGGGTTTGCAGGTGCCAGCAGGGAGTGGCCCAGCCCCTCGGCAGCCTTCTCTCCTGGCAGCTTCTCCAGCTCCATAGCCGGGGCCTCCTTGGGGACTGGGGACGGGGCCGGGGCCGGGCAGGCACCAGAGCCCAGCAGCTCGTGCTTCCAGGCATAATAGGTGGAGCGAGAGATCTCGGGGAACCTCTGGAGGAACTGCTGCAGTGGCACGACGCCCCCGCGGTGGAAGCTGTCCTGCAGGAAGTGCTTGGCCGAGAAGCGGGCGGCCACCTTCTGCCGGTGTTCCTGGGACTGCCGCCGCCAGCGGTAGAAGGTGCTCTTGGTGACACTGTAGCGCTCACAGAGGTGGGAGTAGCTGAGGCCAGGTTCCCGGTTGAGCAGCTCCAGGGTCTTAGCTGGTGGGGGTAGCGGTGCAAGGGCTGGAGGAGCCGGGGCCAGGCCGGGAGCATCGTCAGCCTCCACCTCCTCTAGGCCCACCACGGGGGCAAAGTACTGGTGGCGGAAGAGGTGGCTGGTGAGGGGCTGGCCAGCCCACATGATATGCAGCGTGGAGGGCACGTGGTCACAGCGCCGGGGCCGTATGACGCGGTTAAAGTAGGGTCGGATCTTGAGGTTGCGCATGGGGTAGATGGAGTAGATGTTGCGCTGAAGGACAGAGGCGAGGGCGTACAGGTGCCACACGTTGGAGAAGCTGCTAGGGAAGCAGGTGGCCTTGACATCTGCATCGAAGATGGCTTCCAGTGTGGCCGACGGCAGGTTGGTCATCTCGGGGGACTCTTCCGAGCACAGAGAGTAGCGCACGGCCTGCAGCATCACCTTGGAGTCGATCATGCCCTGGAGGTAATAGTGCCGGTGCAGTAGCATCTCCACCACAGTGCGCGCCCGCAGCTCCAGGCTGAGGCCGGCGTCCCCCCACAGCAGCATGCTGGCCGCCTCAAACAGCAGACTGCCCCCGCCCTGGCACACCAGCGGCAGCATGTTCCGGGGAGCATCCTCGGGGTACAGGCTCAAGGCCACAGAGTCCACCTCCAGCACCTGGACCCCGGGGCCCCCCTTGCGGCAGGTGGGGAGAGCGAAGGAAGACAGGACCTGCTTGGCCTCCAGCGCAGCACTAACAAGACCCTCCAGGCCCTCGGACTCCACCGTCTCCTGCAGCTCCCTCAGCACCTGCTCCACCAGCTGGTCCCGAGAAGTCATCTTGCAAGGCAAAGGACAGAGGGCAGAGGTTAGGACAAGGTGCCTGCAGCAAACCCAGCGATGGTGCCCTACGCACTCCTGCACCTTCTCCCTACAGGCAATGTCCAGCTGCTCCCATTCCCCCATAGCAGATGACAGCTCACGGTCTCCTTGGGTTTGTTTAGTCACTCAATGGTACTAGGTAAGACTCTGGTCTCTGGGACTTGACTTGGAATCTTCACTCCGATGTCAGCTCGGCCACCGTAGGCAAGCCACTCAACCTACTACCCTGCTATCTTTTCCGTAAAATGGGGATAATAATAATCTACCTTACAGAGTTGTTATATGCATAACTAAACTACAGTAACGGAGATATAGAAATATACACATGTGCATTCTTACACTTAGATATAAAAGTTGTACCTCTCTGGAATTATTAAGATTAAAAATGGGAAGGCTGGGTGTTGTGGCACACTATAAGCCCAGCACTAGGGAGGCTGAGGCAGGAAGATAGCTGCAAATTCAAGACCAGCCTGGGCTACATTGTGAGTACATGGCAAGACTCTCTCCAAAAAAAAAAAAAAAAAAAAAAAAAGACTTAAACTGGCCATTGTGGCACACCCCTATAATCCCAGTACTCTAGTATTCTGGGAGGCCAAGGTAGAGGATCACAAATTCTAGCCCAGCCTAGGCAACTTAGGGACTCAATGAAACTATCTCAAAAATGTTTTCAGGGGGCCGGTGAGATGGCTCAGCGGTGTAAGTGCCTGCCTGGCAAGTGCGAGGGCCCGAGTTCGACTCCTAGAACCCACATATGAAAAAAGGGCCGGTGATATTGCTCAGCGGCACGGGCGCCTGCTGGCGCACGAGGTCCTGAGGGTCGACCCCCGGTACCCACAAAAAAAAAAAAAAAAAAAAATGTTTTCAAAATGGCTGGGGAGGTAGCTCAGTGCAAAAGCCCTGGGTTCAATCCCTACTACCATAGGAAAACAAAAATTACAATCACATATGTCCAAAATTGGTCTGCCTCTCCCTGAAATAGTGATTCTCAAAGTATTAAAGTATTCTGACAGCCTGCAAGTTAAACTATTTTCATAACAGGAAGTTATTCTTTGCCCTTTTTTCTCTGTATTCTTGTATGAATAAAACTATTATCTTAGCATGAATCAAGGCAATGGCATCAAACTGTGCTAGAAGTCATTATGTCCTTCACTACTATGTACTTCAAGCTGAAAAATATTCAAGGCTAGTTTCTCTTAAGAATGTCCTCCAGGGTCAGGGATATAGCTCAGTGGCACAGCACCTGCCTGGTAAGCGTGAGGTCTTGAGTTCAATTTCCAGTACCAAAAAAAAAAAAAAAAAAAAGACTGTCCTCCAGTGAAGCAGTAAAGAAGCTTTATTATACCATGACCCTTAAATGCACATCTTTTCAATATTGGGAGTGACCAAATGGCGAGTAGTCCTAGAACACTTCTGCTGCATACTGAGCATAAGGAACATCTCAGTTGGACCACTGTTTGAGTTTTGTGATGAATTAGCAATGGTCATAGCATGGAATACCATTTTTGGCTTTTTTTTTTTCCTTTCCATTTTTAAAGACTGGCAGACATTAGTCATGTAGACTCAGATATGCTTAGCAGACATTTTCTGAAAAATGAATGAAGTGGCTATCATGGTTTGCCTCACGATAGCCCACCCTGCTTTCTCCAGAGTGTTCTTTTATCTTCTACTTGGCCCAAGCTTGCTCTGCAGAGTCAATTTCTCTCTCACTCTTCACTTTTATTTTTCAAATAAAACTTTGCCACTGGTTTTCAGGGGAAGAAAAAAAAATAATGAAGTAAGCTTGCCACTTCAATGAAAGATTCTGTTTTGTTTGTTTTGTACCAGGAATCGAACTCATGACCTGGTGCTTGCCAGGCAGGCGCTGTGCCACTGAGCTATATCCCCAGCCCAATGAAAGATTCTGAACTTTACTGTGAAAATTTGAATTTTGAAGTCAGGCATAGTGGTGCATACCAGTAATCCTAGCTACTCAGGAGGTTGAGGCAGAGGAGCACTTGAGGTCAGTTCAGGGGCAGCCTGGGCTACATAGCAAGACACCCCCCCAACACACACACACACACACAATCAATTTTTGGAAAAACCTGCATCTACTACAATAAGCTTGACAGCTTCCCAATACCTAAAGACTTTTCTAATGAGACCAGTGGTGACATTTATTAATGTAATTTTTATACTGTATCATGAAATTGTCAATAATTCCATTAAAGAGCTATATCACTCAATGAACAGTATTTCTCAAATAACCAAGGAGTGACATTACAAAATCATGTACTTTGGCCAGGTGTGGTGGTGCATGCCTGTAACCCCAGCACTCAGGAGGCTGAGGCAGGAGGATCGTTGTGAGTTCGAGGCCAGCCTGGGCTACATAGTGACTTCAAGGCCAGCCTGAACTGCATAGCAAGACCCTGTCTCAAAAACAAAACATCACACACTTTGTAAAAGATCTGAAGTATTATAGAGACCAATAGATTTTAATGTGGCAGAGTACAGAAAGTTCACAGAGATGCTTTCAAATGCCATATTATAACTAATACTTGGAGGGGCCAGGGATTTAGCTCAGTGGTGCAGCGCCTGCCTGGCAAGAGTGAGGTCCTGAGTTTGATTCCTGGTACCCAAAAAAATAAAAACAAAAACTAAGACTTGGCAAAAACTACAACTTGTCAGGTTTTGATGTCATATCAAAACAAAGCAAAAAAAAAAAAAAAAAAAAAAAAAATCCATGGAAAAAGACATCGAAACACCCTTCCTTCTTCCACCTACAAATGTGGGTAAGGTTGAATTTTCTCCATTTATTTCCACCAAAACTATGTTATCAAAACAGATTGAGCATAAGAGATATTTGGAAAAAATGTAAAATAGTGAATTCCCACTACTTTTTTGCATTCTAGAAGAGTTATTTTTACCACAATGATTATTTGTTAGTATTTATTTCTAATAAATTAATGCTTTAAAATTCTCTCGCTCTTTTTGGGGGGTGGTGCAGAGAATCAAGTCCAGGACCTCACAATTGCTAGGCAAACACTCTACTAAGCAACATTTCTAATCCCTCAGTTTTAATTTTTTTTCCCTCAGTTTTAATTTTGAATAGAGAATACACTGAGAGATACAACCTACAAACAAAAGCTCTTCAAGGTCCTCTGATTTTAAGAACAGAAAGAGATCTTGAAACCAAAAATGTTGTCCCGGAACAAAGACAGTCTTTTCAAAAGGGCCATGGCCTACCCACAGGGCAGACCATAGTCTAGTAACTGGGATTTAGTGAATGTGTACTGTTTGCCATGCACTGTTCTAACCCTGACAGCGGGACTTGAAGATAGGTCCTACCACTGCCTCCAATTCACAGGGGAGAGACTGAGGCAATTGGGACAGACTAATTTGCCCAAGACCCCACAAATTAGTAGCGAAATCAAATGTTCCTTCAGCTGCATTCATCTCCTCGGGTTTCAACCCTCAGCCCCTTTCAACACAAACTAATCATCTAATTTCAGTGTTCAGTTGCAAAGCAGAGTGGCATTCCTCTATTGGCACTGCTTTTAAATTAGAAAGGCCACCATTATCCTTTCTGGTTTCTTAGGTCTTTTTCTGAGTTCAATACAGATATTCCTCATTTAACGACCTACCTGGTTGAGGGCTTTTCGGACTTACGACCCACATTCGGATTCACGACTTAACGACACGGGAACGTGTGCGGCCATGCGGCCCATGGTGGCTCCCTCTACGGGGCAGTAATTTTTGCTCATTGTACTGTATAGCACAGTACTGTAGTTTTACGTTCTGTTATACTTACAGTTCTGCTTTTAAGAGTTATGCAAATAAAAGCAGAGTCATCAAGTTGGAGTTTCTTTGGGCCGTTGCTTTGTTCTGAGTAGTGTATATACTATATACGATTCCTCATTTAGCAACCAATTAATTAATGGCCTAGTCCAAGGCACTTACTCAGTCACTTCACTCAGTCGTTAAAGGAGGAATGTCTCTACTTTCTTTAGACTAGCCTTAGGTGTAAACATTGCATTTAGGTGTATACATATTTCAGCTCATCAACTGTACACTTAAAAGGGATGTGTTTGGGCAGGGCATGGTGGCACAGGCCTGTAATCCCAGCACTCAGGAGGCTAAAGCAGGGGGATCACAAGATTAAGGCCAGCCTGGCTAAATTAGGCTAGGCTAAGCTACACTAGGCAGCTAGACCCTGTCTCAAAAAATCCAAAAAATAGGAGCACTTGCCTAGTTTATGCATGGCCCTGGGTTCGAATTCCAACACCCCCCTCACACTCTTTTTGGCACTGGGAATTGAACTCAGGACCTTGCACTTGCCAGGCAGGCGCTGTGCCACTGAGCTATATCCCTGGCCCTCACACGCTTTTTGACTGTGTATTGTGATTCAGTAAAATTGGTGAAAAACAAACAAACCTGAAAGCACCAAGCACTTATCAGAATTATACTTGACAATCATAAAGGCAAGCTTTTTTTTTTTTTTTTTTTTTTTTTGAGACAGGGTCTTGCTATGTAGTTCAGTGTGGCTTTGAACTTGAGGCAATCTTCCTGCCTCTGCCTTGCGAGTGCTGGTATTACAGGCATTTTTAAAACACTGGTAATCAGAATCACCTTTGGATAAAATTTCTCAGTTGGAGGTTTCCTTAAAATATGTCTATTATAACAACAAATCCATCTGGGCGTGGTGATAAATGCCTGTAATCCCAGCACTTGGGAGGCTGAAGCAGGAGGATCAAGTTCAAGGCCAGTCTGGGCTACGTAACTAGGCCCTGTCTCAAAAAAACAAAACCAAAAAACACACCACAAACAAACAAATCTGGTATGACCTTTCACCAAATTTCTCATTGTACTGTATTGTTTGACCTGGATTTACGTTTTTCTGTTTTTTTTGGTTTTTTTTGTTTTTTTTTTTGTGGGTAACGGGGGGTTGACCTCAGGACCTCGCGCGCCAACAGGCGCCCGTGCCGCTGAGCGACATCACCGGCCCCTTTTTCGTATGTGGGATCCGAGAGTCAAACTCGGGCCCTCCCGCTTGCAAAGCAGGTGCTTACGCCGCTGAGCCATCTCACCGGCCCTCTGTTCATTTTTTATGCACTTTTTAAAAAACTTTCCTCACTAAGTGTGATTGCGCACACCTGTAATACCAGCCCTCAGGAGGCTGAGGCAGGAGGATTACTGTGAGTTTGAGACCAGCCTGGGCTACATAATGAGTTCAAGGCCAGACTGAACTACATAGTGAGACACTGACTTGAACCCCCCACCCCAAAAAAACCTTGCTGGGCATGGTGGCACATGCCTATAATGCCACCCAAGCACTCGGGAGGCTGAGGCAGGAGGGTTGCTGGAAGTTTGAGGCCAGCCCAGGCTATAAAGTGAGTTCAAGGCCAGCCTGAACTGCATAGTGAAACCCTGTCTCAAAAAGACAAAACAAAAAAACTTATTACTTTTCTTTGGACTCAGGAGATGAGCTTTTTTATCAGTCCTTAGGAAAGAGAACCCTTTATATATGCAATAAAAAAATTAAACCTTGAAGAACAAACTTCACACAAAGTGCTTTTTCATTCTGACAGTCATCCCAACAAACAGGATAGTATTTTTTTCTCACACGATGTCACTTATTAAACACTGTTATACAGCTACATATAAATGTGTGCTCTGCTAGAAACTCCAAAAATAAAATTAGGAAAACAACTACCATTTACTGATTGCTTCCTATAGCATTTAACTCAGGTAATTCAACCAAAATCTCAGGGGGAAAAAAAAAAAAAAACAGGAAGGAAAAATAGATTCAAATTATGTAGGCAAAGATTCTTCCATTCAACGACGAGCCTATTTTCTAAGCAGACGGAGATGCTCCCTTGGGTGATTACAAATGTCTGTGGGGGTGACATTTGGATTTCAGGCTTTTCAGGGGTAATTTTGTTTACATGTGGCTCTCACCTTCCCTCCATGTGAACTACATCACACCTGCGCCATTCCTCGCATCACTATTCCTAGTTCACACGTGTAGAAAGGGAGGTGCAGGAGTTACCCAGCTATTAAAAGCTACAAAACCAGGTAGTCACGGTGGTGCACACCTCTAATTCCAGCACTCTGAGAGGCTGAGGCAAAAGGATCACAAATTCAGGCCCAGCCTGGGCAACTTAGCAAAGCCTTATCTCAAAAATAAAAAGGGCCTGCGACGTAGCTCAATGCAGAGGCCCTGTGTTCAATTCCCAGTACCACCACCACAGAAAAAAGAAAAGAACAAAACCCTAGCAATCTGCCTCCCAATTTCCCCTAAGCATGGGAATTCCATCACCCCAAATTCTCCCCATCCAGAGGATTCTTGGCACTGAGAGGAACCTAGTCATTTTATAGACAGGGAAACTGAGGCCCAAGAAGGTAGAATCGACTTGCCTGTATTGATGCTCCGGTTTCAAGTGTTTCCAATACAATGTCCAGTTATACCACACTTCCTGCTGCACAAACCCCACCCCTCTCCGCCCTGCCTTTTCCCACCCTAACCTCCTCTGCCTCCTCCAACTCCCACCTGGCTCCACCTTATCCCAGTTCTTCCTCTTCCCCACAGAGGTGAGAGGAGGTCTGAGTAGGTAAATGCCCCACTTCTGGCTTCCTCAAAACTTGCTGAGAAAAAGCAGCTCCCCAGAGAATCTACGCCCACTGCCGAGCCACGAAGCTTGACCACTAGAGCCCGGGCGGCGTGGCAAAGGCAGGGCTGCATAGGAAGCCTCTCGTCCTTAAGTAGACAATTGCTGATGGGGCTCAGGTGCAACTCTCTGGTGCACTGGTTCTTCCTGGAGGCGTGATGCAAAGCAGGCAGGACTGTTGCCAGGTGCATGCAGGGAGTGCAGTGCAGATAGTGAGGTTAATCTGCGGACTTTGCATGCTGGCCTCACACCCTCACCTCTTGGAGGGGATCTGGAAAGGCAGGACACCCCAAGCAAGCCCCCTCCGATTACATAGGCTCCCTGCTCCCCCCACTTGCAGTTGGAGGGGAGAGAAGTCAGGGCACCCAGAAAGGATCCAGCCAGCATCTTAGCACCTGGGAAGGACTCTGGAGACAAGGAAGGAAAGAACAGACCAGAGCAACGTGGCAGGACACTCAAAGCCTCACCTTCACAAGGCCATGTCCCTGTCCCTGTTTCCCCACAGCAAGCAGTCTTGGAGCCCCATTCTGGCCTCGGCCCCCAGCATTTTAAAAGGGGTGAGCCAGGGATCTATCTGGGTAGGACAAGGAACACAGGAACCAAGAGATAGGCTGACATCCAAGCTCCCAACTCTCCCCTGGCCTCTACAACAACTTCCTTCCCCACCAGCCGCACCTTGGGCTCCCAGGTTCTCCTGGGCCCTCCTTTCCCTCCCTGCAGTCTCCGTAGCCACCACACCCAAGTCTGAGGGCCACATAGGTCTCAGGCCTCGGTGAGTCTATCGGCTTGGATTCTCCCCTGGGTGCTGGCTTCTCACCCAGCCTGGCTCTGCTGCACCCCACCAGGGACTGAAGGCCTGCCAGCCATCTTGGTTTGCTCTCCTGTGGCCTGGAGGCCCAGCCGGGTACGGGCAGCCACTGGGGCTGACTGGTAGAGTCAGTCAGATGTGACTTCCCAGGGAAAATCCCACCGCAGCCAAGGGTGCGCCTGGGGTCACCAGGCCTGAGGCCACCAGGTCAGCAATCCTCGGGAGTTCCCAAGTTCAGTTGCTCTTCTGGACCACGTGTCTGGAAGGGAGGGAGAAGAGGGATGGCAGCCCACAAGGGGAAGCAGCACAGGCCACCACCCTGGGGATGCCAGGTGGCAGAGAGGGCTGGCTGGCCTGCGGCTATGGGGACTAGGGACCCAACCTGGGAAGCTCTGGCGGTCTGGGGAAGGGCTGAGGCCAGACCATTGTATGGGTGGGGAGGGGAGATAGGAGGGTGGGGGTGGGGAGAAAGAGACCTTGAAACAAAGCTGCGTCTCGCTGTTCGAAAGAAACACACACACAGCATCTTCATGAGGTCAGTCCTAGACCTGTCCCTTTGGGTGTCCCGAGGTCTCCCCCACTCCCTTAGGCCTCCAAACCCTACGAGGCACTCACCCTTCCTAGTTGTGAGAAAATGTCCTAGTTTACTGACCTCGAGGGTGGCTCAGAGCCCTGGGGGGCATCCACTTCTCTCTCCACCTTCCAGCCTGGAACATTTACGCCAGCCCACGGGGCAGGGCCTTCCCAGGGAGCGTCCCCAGAGGAGCGCCTCTCACCCCAGCACCAGTCTCATATCTGTAGTGGACCATGAGCGTGGACCGTCTACAGTCTACAGCCAACTGGCTGGTGGGGAAGCGGCTTAAGCCACTCCCCCCAGGAAATCGCCCACCCTCCAGGGCTCTGGTCCCAAGATGAAAGAAGTGCAAATTCGGGGGTCACTTCCAATGGTAAAGTGATAGCAGCTATTGTCTTATCCACTCTCCCCAGCTGGGGGTGTTAAAGTGCCCTGACCCAGCTCTGAAACAGACCCCAAACTGCCCAGGGAAAACTTAAAAGAAAGTTGAAAGATTTCCAAACGGTTTGGGGGGAGGGGAGAGGATGGGAAGGTTTTAGATTGAAAGACCTAAGGGAAAAGTATGTGGCCAGATTTGGGGAGGAGGGGAAGATAAAAAAGGTGAAGCCCAGAAACCGGCCATAGATGATTGGTTAGAGAAAGACTGCGGCTCTCTTGTTTTTTTTTTTTCCAGGACTGGGGATAAACCCAGGGCCTTCCAATGGAGCTACATCCCCAGCCTTTTTTAAATTATTTTTTATTTTGAAACAGAGTCTCACTAAATCACTAAATTGGCCAGGCTGGGCTTAAACTTGTGATCCTCCTCCTTCAGCCTCCTAGAATGCTGGGATTACTGACATGTGCCCCCATACCCATCTCTTTGGGGCTCTCTGAAACCCTAAAATGCATCTCTGCCTGAATCAGCCCTCCTAACCCCGACCCTGCAAGACAGGGAGAAGTAGGCAGGAGGAAGGGTGACTCTGCCCCCCTCAAATTTCTGCAGGCCCAGTTCCTTTCCAGAAAGGCCCCACTTTCTCCAAAAGCTGTGTCCCCACCAAACATCCCTCAGGTTCGGGGTTCAGTATCTCCAGTTCCCAAAGCGTGCCTGGCTCCAAAGAGCATCTGCCCAGGGCAGGGGCCCTATCCCAGGGCACCTAATTCCTAGCCCCATAGGGAAGAGGGTGGGGTTTCAGTCCTGCCAGTCCCACTGTGTCCCCCACTCCACCCACACACACACACAGCTCACCTGGGGCCCAGGGCTTCAAATAATCCCCAAAGCAACCAATCCCATCTGCCCGTCTCATCCCTGGCAGTGGGGGAGGTGAAGGGCCCAAGGCAGCCTTTGGTGGCAGCTTCCCTCCAGGGCTTTCCTGCCTGGTTAACCCTTTGGGTGCAGATTCTCTCCAGAGCACCCAACACCCCCACCTCCCCTCCGCATGGCCCTGCCCCTGGTGACCACTGTAAAATGCCCTCCCCCAGATCCATTATGCCCCAAATGGCCTCTTATCATTTTCTCCTTCCCCAATCAGGATCTTTGCCCTTATCACCAAACTCAAAAATCCTCACCCAAGCACCCGTTCCCAGTCACTGGCTGAGGGGCTGCAAGAGCTCAAGTCTGCCCCGGCCTCCAATCACGCCAGCCCCACCCACCTCGGTGGCAGTGGCCCTGAGGCTGTGGTGGTTTAGCTGGGCCTCTTGGACTTGAAGTTGAATGCCAGCCCTGCCTGTTACCACAGCATGGCTTTAGGCGACTTGTTAACCATCGGAGCCCTGACTGGAGCATAACATCCACCCCAGCCGGGTGTGGTGGCACATGCCATAATCCCAGCAGTTAGGAGGCTGAGGCCAGCCTGCTCTACAAAGCTGAGACCCTGTCTCAAAAAAACAAAACAGGGGCCGGTGAGATGGCTCAGCGGCTTAAGCGCCTGCCCGGCAAGCGCGAGGGCCCGAGTTCGACTCCCGGATCCCACATACGAAAAAGGGGCCGGTGATATCGCTCAGCGGCACGGGCGCCTGCTGGCGCGCGAGGTCCTGAGGTCGACCCCCAGGTACCCACAAAAAAAAAAAAAAAAAAAAAAAAAAAAAACAAAAGCTACCCAGAGAGCGGGTGGGTTCATTCAGTGCAATGATATATGTAGAGCTGCATGTAAATGAAGTATGTTCCAGTTCTCAGCCTCTGTGGTCAATTTTATATTATTTTTAAATTCTTAGTATAACTATACAATATTTTAAAAGTTTCAGAGAATAGTAGTTATCTCATAGAAGGTGATGAAATTACAAGAGACTCTTTACCTGGTGAGGTGGCACATGCCTGTAATCCCATCACTCTGGGAGGCTGAGTCAGGAGTGTGAAAAGTTTGAGCCTAGCCTGGACAAATTAGCAAATTAGCAAGACCCTGTCTCAGGGGATGTAGCTCAGTGCAAAGGCCCTGGGTTCAATCCCCACTGGTAAAAAAAATAAAATATTTTTTTAAAAAGAGAGTTAAAAAAAAAAAGAAAGAGAGAGTGGGCTGGGGATATAGCTCAGCGGCACAACGTCTGCCTAGCAAGCACAAGGTCCTGAGTTCAATTCCTGGTACCAAAAATAAATAAATTAATTAAAATAAAAATAGAGTGAAACCCAGGCGTGGTGGAACATGCCTGTAATCCCAGCACTCAGGAGGCAGAGGCAGGAGGATTATCATGAGTTCAAGGCCACCTGAACTACATAGTAAGACCCTATCTCAAAATAAAAATAAAATGAGAGTGAAAGAGAGATTTTCCCACATGTCTTTCTGTGTTTGACATTTTATAGAGAGCCTGTATTTCTTGCTATCATTATAAAAAAGCAATGAAGGTAATTCTTTAAAAGGCTAATAAAATCTTTAAAAGTCTTTAAAAAAAAAAGAAACTATAGTGAAAAGAAGGAGTTTTTGGTTTTTCCATTACAAAAGTAAGAGTGTTATTTATAGAATTTGGAAATTTTTGAAAGAAAAGTAGAAGAAAAAATCACCTATAATCTCATTATCTAAAGACAGCTATTGTGAACATCTTGGTATAGTTTGTTCTAGTTTTTTTTTTTTTTTTTTTTCCTTAGAATTACACAAGTTAAACATTCTCTTTACAAAAGAGTCAGATAGTACACAGTGAAAAATAGTGAATAAGTTAATCAGTTCTTTCTTCTCCCCAAAAACATTCCCCTCACTGTCCCTGTCTGCAGGTTCTTGTGTTTTCTTTCTTTCTTTCTTTCTTTCTTTCTTTCTTTCTTTCTTTCTCTCTCTTTCTTTCTTTCATTCTTTCTTTCTTCTATCCTTCCTTTTTCTTTCCTTCCTTCCTTTCCTTCCTTTTCTTTCTTTTTCTTTCTTTCTTTCTTTCTTTCTTTCTTTCTTTCTTTCTCTCTCTCTCTTTCTTTCTCTTTCTTTCTTTCTTTCTTTCTTTCTTTCTTTCTTTCTTTCTTTCTTTCTTTCTTTCTTTCTTTCCTCTTTCTTTCTTTCTTTCTCGTATACTTGGTATCGAACCCAGGCAGGGCCTTTGCACTGAGCTACATCCCAGGACCACCCCCTCTTTCTTTTGGTTTTTTGAGATAGGATCTAGCTGTGTAGTCCAGGCTGGCTTCAAATTTGTAGCAATCCTCCTGTCTCAGCCTCCTGCATGCTGGGATTGTAGGCGCGCACCACCACACCCGGTTTACTCTTCATTTTGAGACAGGGTCCCCTAAATCCCCAAGTTGCCCAGACTGGGGTCAAACTCTTGATCCTCCTGACTAAGCCTCTGACAGTGCTGGGATTTACCAGCCTGCACCCCCACTGCCGGCTGTATTTTCATCTTTTCCAGTACATGTGCACATATATATTTCTCTAGGGGCTCTCTGGACATTTTCATTCTGTTATACATTTTTAAAACCACCATTGGATAAATAATATATAATACATAAATAACATAAATGCATAGTATCCAAAATGCTTAGAAACTTTAGCCCAAAAATTTACAAAAGGGTTTAGAATTCGAAAGTCAGCCCCATTTCCAGACTGCAGCCGCTATCTCCAGCAGCAGCCGACATTGTTTCCGGTGCATCATTCCAGAGATAGGTTAAACAAGCAAGCTGGAGACAACACTTTTTTCTTTCCCTGAAGCACAAAGGGCAGGATACTAACCACTCCCATGCACCTTGATTTGCCCACTTTATTTTTTTCTCTAGAGCCACCACTGCTCAATGAAATTTCAAGGGAGTTACACTTTTCATTCATTTTTTTCCCTCCAGTACTGGGGATGGAGCCCAGGGCCTTGCACATGTGAGGCAAGAGCTCTAGCACTGAGCTACATCCCCAGTGCCTCCTCCCGCACTCCGACCTTCTTTATAATGCTGAGCCTGGGTCTCACTAAACTTCGCAGGCTCGGGCTGGCCTCAAACATTTGATCCTTCTGCCCAAGCCTCCCAAGCAGCTGGGTTACAAGTGTGTGCACCACACCTGGCACACATGTAGTTTTACATGTTCTAGGGGCCACTTTCTTTCTTTTTTTTTTTTTTGAAACAGGGTTTATGTAGCCCAGGCTGGCCTCAAACTCAAAGCAATCCTCCTGCTCAGCCTCCCAAGTGCTGGGATTACAGGCATGCACTGCCACACCTGGCTGGGGCCATATTTAAAAAAAAATAATAATAATGGTTAAGAGTGGGGCATGGTGATGCAACTTGGGGAGACCATATCTCAAAAAAATGTTCTGAGTACTAGGGATTGAACCCAGGCCTTCGCACTGAGCTACATCCCTGGCCCAGCTAGACCCCGTTTTGAGATATGGTCTAGCTACGTTAAGGCTCAAATTTGCAATCCTCTGCCTCAGCCTCCCAGAGCACTGGGATTACAGGTGTTTACTGCCACACTCAGCTTCACAACAAAAAAATTTTAAAGGGGGCTGGAAATGTAGTTCTGTGTAAAGACCCTGGGTTCAATTCTAGTACTACAGGGGATTAAAAAAAAAGAGTTAAGAGGAACAAGTGATATTAATTTTAATTTTAATAGTATATTTAAAATATCATACCCAAAATATCATTTTTTCCAAGAAATCAATACAAAAATTATTAAAGAGATACTTTACATTCTTCTTTTTCAAATGTTTATTCAAGATGTGCATTTGGATATATATTTCTTCTTTTGTACCAAGTCTACAAACACTGGTGTGTATTTTATACCTATTAAAGCACAACCTAGCCAAGCATAGTGGTGCACACCTGTAATCCCAGTACTTGGGAGGCTGAGGCAGGAGGATTACCATGAGTTCGAGGCCAGCCTGGGCTACACAGTGAGTTCAAGACCAGGCTGAACTACAAAGTGAGACCCTGTCTCAAAACAACAACAAAAAAATAGGCAGGCACTTCTCAGTTGGGACCAGCCATGTTTCAGAGGTTCACACTGGCTAGTGGCTTCCCCATAAGCACAGCTCTACACACGGCATAAATTCCACTTTATGCATGGATATAATGGCCCAGTCCTCTGTTCAGGAACGTTAAGGTCCTTTCCATCTTTTGTGAATGGAACTATGCTGCGGTGGGTAAACTTGCACATGTACAATGTCCCTAGTCTTCCATACACATAGGTATGGCTGTACCTCCAAGTTTTATGCGTGGCAGTGATTTGCACAGTATAGATTTTGCAAATTTTCCTCCTTAGAAGTTATACCAGTTAATTTCCTAAAAATAAAGTACGAAAGTACATTTTCCCTACCCTGGTCAATATAGTGTGTTAGCAAAAAATTTATTTATTTATTATTATTTTTTTTAATGTGGATACCGCGAGTCGAACTCAGGACCTCGCGCTTGCCAGCAGGCTCTTGTGCCACCGAGCAATATCACCGGCCCTTTTTTCCTTTATGTGGGTACCAGGAGTCGAACTCAGGACCTCACGCTTGCCAGGCAGGCACTTATGCCGCTGAACCATATCACCGGCACTAAAAAATTTTATTTTGCATACTTGCCAATATAAGAGGTGAAAAATTAGTCCCTCTGTAGAGTTTTAATTTTTTTCTTTTTTTGATACAGAGTCTCAAT
Source organism: Erethizon dorsatum (assembly GCA_028451465.1). Classification (NCBI taxonomy): domain Eukaryota; kingdom Metazoa; phylum Chordata; class Mammalia; order Rodentia; family Erethizontidae; genus Erethizon; species Erethizon dorsatum. The sequence continues at coordinate 106,205,406 of CM051828.1, read as the reverse complement.
ATGTAGCCCAAGCTGGCCTCAGATGCATGGTTATCCTCCTGCCTCAGCCTCCTAAGGACTAAGATCACAGGTATACACATTATGCCTGAGCTTTTTTATTATGAGTAGAAAGAGAAGGGGAGAGAGGGGAGAGGAAGAGAAATAAAGAAGAATTAAGATGCAATATGTGTATCTACCAATGCCCCACAATGAACGGATTAATTGTCTATCACAAAGATGAACTAATAAATTTTTTTAAAATGTAGGACAGCATTTTTCTTTTTTTTTTTTTTGCGGGTACCGGGGATCGAACTCAGGCCCTCGCGTGCCAGCAGGCGCCCGTGCCACTGAGCGATATCACTGGTCCTTTTTTCGTATGTGGGTTCCTGGAGTCGAACTTGGGCCCTTGCGCTTGCCAGGCAGGTGCTTACACCGCTGAGCCATCTCACCGGCCCTAGGAGAGCATTTTTCATAACCATAAAATCTATTTATGATTCCCGTGAATATCTTTTGCCTGCTTTGCTATTGGTTATAGACCTTTTTTTAATTGAATTATTCAAGATTTGTAGGGCCAGTGAGATGTCTCAGCGGTGTAAGCGCCTGCCCGGCAAGCGCGAGGGCCCGAGTTCGACTCCCGGAACCCACATACGAAAAAGGGGCCGGTGATATCGCTCAGCGGCACGGGCGCCTGCTGGTGCGCGAGGTCCTGAGGTCGACCCCCCGGTACCCACAAAAAAAAAAAAAAAAAGATTTGTATATATTAAGACATGTGGCCTTTGGTTAAGATTTTTAAATATTTTTTTCTGAATTTGTGTAAGGAAGTTTTTATCCTGTAAAACTTTTTATGTTTATGTATATGGTATATATCTTTCTTTGATAGATTCTGGATTTGGTAAACTTTAATTTGCATTTATTTATTCATTTATTTTTAGTTTAGTATGATACCTCTAAAAAACCTAAAAATAGAACTAATTTATGATCTAGCAATCCCACTACTGTGTATATATCCAAAGGAAATGAAATCCACACACCAGAGATACTTCATACATCCATGTTCATTGTTTTGTTTTGTTTTTGAGACAGGATCTTGCTATGTAGTCCAGGCTGGCCTTGAACTCCAGGTGCTCCTCCTGCCTCAGCCTCCTGAGTGCTGGGATTATAGGTGTGTGCCATCACACCCAGCTAACATTCATGTTTATTGTCCCACTATTCGAAATAATCAAGATATGGAAGGCAGGCATAGTGGTGCACACCTGTAATCCTAGCACTTTAGGAGGCTGAGACAGGAGGATCACAAATTCAATCCAGTTTGGGCAATTTAGTGATTTAGCAAGACCCAGTTTCAAAATAAAAAATAAAAAAGGGCTGGGGATGTAGCTCAGTGTGGAGGCCCTGTATTCAATCCCCAGTACTGGGGAAAAAGATATGGAATCAACTCAAGTGCCCATCAACGGTTGAATGAGTAAAGAAAGCATGGTTTGGTTTAGAACAGTATCTGGCTACAAAGAAGAATGAAATCCTATCACTTACAATAAAATGGCTGAAATAGAGGACATTATTTTAAATGAAATAAACAGACACAGAAAGACAAAAACTGCATGTTCTTTCTTATATATAAAAGCTATTAAAAAAAAAAAAGTAGGGTCAGGCATGGTGGCACATACCTGTAATTCCGGCACTCGAGAGGCTGAGGCAGGAGAATTGCCTTGAGTTTGAGGCCATCCTGTAGTGAGTTCAAGCCCACTCTGAACTGCATAGTGAGAACTTGACTCAAAAAAAAAAAAAAAATTGAGGATGAGAAGAAGGAGGAAGGGATCGAGGAGAGGCTGGAGAACCGGAGCCAAGATGGAGTTCCATAGAAGGAATGAGGTCTCGTGTCCCACAGCACAGCGGTACAGCATATTTCACAATCATCTGCCCCACATTTTATGAAGAACTAGAAAAGAAGAGCTGGAAGTTTCCAAACAAAGAGATGATTAGGAGATGGAAATGTTAATTACCCTGTTTTGAGCCACACTGTATACATATACTGAAATATCACACTGTATCCTGTAATACAGTTATTTTTGTTACAGTTTTTTTTTTTTTTTTTCAACTTTTTGAGTGTGGAGGGCTATAGATAGGGTCTCCCTTAGTTTAGGCTGGCCTTGAACTCACTATGTAACCCAGGCTGGCCTTGAACTCCTAGTGATTCTCCTGCCTCAGCTTCTTGCCTCAGCCTCCCCAGTGCTGGGATCACAGGCATGTGCCACCACATGGGCTCAGTTGTTATACGTTAATGAAAATTTTTTTAAAATATTAAAAAGGACCTAGGGTTGACTTGATAAGATTCTGGAATTTAGCCAGGCACACGGGCACATACATATAATCCCAGCATTTGAGAGGCTGAGTCCAACCCGGGCAATTTAGCAAGACCATCTAGAAATAAAATTTGTGAAAGGGGCTAGCTAGAGATAAAACTCATTAGCAGAGCTCTCGCCTAGCGTGTGCAAGGCCCTGGATTCAGTCCCCAATACTGGATCATGAGTTCTCACACCATGCATTCTGAGTGCCTTGGATAAGTTTTATAATAAAAATAGGAGTTTCCTCCAGAGATGCAAGGGGAGGGAGATCAGGTGGGGAGCAGGCAGTTCCCGTCCTCAGCCAGAGCAACAGCAGGCAAAGGGGCTTTGGCGGCCGTGCACAGCCATGTACACTGCACCTACTTTGTTCCCAGGGCCTTTGCTGGGTGCCTTTGGGGAAACGGAGTCACACAGCTGCTTCCTCAATTCGCTGGAGAGGAAGAGGGCGTGCTGGTAACTGAGCTCTTTTACTGCCCCAAGGAACAGGCACTAGTACCTTAGCTAGGCCTCAAATTAGGTTCCTTCTTTTTTCTTTTCTTTTTTTTGACTTTTCCTCCCTCCTCTTACCTCCTCTTCCTCCTCCTCCCCCTTCATCTTCTTTCTTGACAAGGTCTCACTATTTAGTCTAGGCTGGTCTTGAATTTACAATTCTCCTGCCTCAGCCTCCTGAGAGCTGGGATTATAAGCATGGCCACCGCACCCAGCAGTTCATTGCATTTCTTCTGGCCAAATTAAAGTCTCCCCCTCACTCTGTTCTTAACCTCTGGCCTGCTACCCTTGATCTTGATTAGTTTATTCCCAATTCCCTCCACTCCCTTCCACCACACAGGTCACCATTTTTGTCAGTTCCACTCCAGAGCTTCTTGCTGTAATGTAAGTATGAGCAAATGCCAGTATTCAGCCAGGCATGGTGGCGCACACCTGTAATCCCAGCACTCGGGAGGCTGAGGCAGGAGGATAGCCATGAGTTCGAGGCCAACCTGGGCTACACAGTGAGACCCTGCCTCCAAAATAAATTTTTTTAGGGCCGGTGAGATGGCTCAGTGGCGTAAGCGCCTGCCTTGCAAGCGCGAGGGCCCGAGTTCGACTCCCGGAACCCACATATGAAAGAGGGGCCGGTGATATCGCTCAGCGGCAAGGGCGCCTGCTGGAGCGCGAGGTTCTGAGGTCAACCCCCTGGTACCCACAAAAAAAAAAAAATTAAAAAATAAATAAATTTTTTTAAATTTTTTAAAAGGCCAGTATTGATTCTCCAAGTATATTTCAAACTGGCTTAAAACTAACAATGCAATAAATTTGAAATACAGAAAATTAAAAAGCATTCCAGGAAAATTGTGAAGTCCTTCTGGTAGTTGTTAGCATCAGGATAAGATGTAAATTGAGGGACTTGAGGGGATACATGCATGTAATCCACTCCAGGAGACTGAGGCAGGAGGCTAGCAAGTTCAAGCCCAACCTGGGTAACTTCGAATCTTAGCAACCCTTTGACTCTAAATCTTACCAAATTAAAAAAAATTGTTTTTCCTTTGGTGACAGGGTCTCGTTATGCAGTTCAGGCTTGTCTTGAACTTACTATGTAGCCCAGGTTGGCCTTAAACTCACAGAGATCCTCTTGCCTCAGCCTTCTGAGTGCTGGAACTACAGGTGTGCACCACCATGCCCAGCCGCCCCACACAAAAAAAATTTAAATGGCTGGGGATGTAACTCTAAGTTCAGTCTCCAGTATCACAGGGTTGGGGCAGGGGTAAGAGCTAAAGCAAAAGGGGTAGAAGAGATCATCAAAGAAGAAAGAAGAAAAGAAACCACAGACAGCCAGAAAAAAAAGACAAAGAAGCAGAGAGAAAAATGGAGAGAGGGCCAGGGATATAGCTCAGTGGCATAAGCGCCTGCCTGGCAAGTGCAAGGTCCTGAGTTCAATTTCCGGTACCAAAAAAAAGAAAAGAAAAATGGAGAGAGACAATCTGAAGATGAGAGTGGTTAGATGTTACTGCTACTGATATGTGAGTAGATCTGCAGAACCTGCCTGGAAAGCCAGTCAAGTTCCCCTGAGAGTTCAGAGCAAGCTAACCTGACAGTTCCACTCTGCACAGATCCGCCTCACACGTATAAACACATACTTCGGCGAGTAGAGAAACATGGGAGACTAAATAGAGCAAACTGACCGGCAACACTGGTGAGCAGGTTGGTGGAGAGATGTCTACTTTTCCTTTTCTTTATTTTGGGGGATGGGGGCTTCCTGCATCCTCAGCATTTGCACTTTGCCGCTGAGCTACACCCCCAGCCCCTGGAAGCATCTTTCTACTTTGCACACTTCAGTCGTTTGCATTTTTTTACACAAGAACATTCTTTCTTATAAATAGATAAAAACAGGAGAAACTAAGGCCATCTACTTTCAAACTTTTGGGGCTGTACAGAATGGTACTTAAGAGTGCTATTTTCAGAGTTGAATAAACACCGGGTTTAAATCCCAGCTCTAACTCATGAACAAATTAACCTCCTTGTGCCTCAGTTTCCTCACCTGGAGAATCATCATTAATGATGATGTAATAGAGTGACTATCAGAGGGAACTAGCCCCCCAAATTCCTGTGGGGCATTTTGTGTGTTTTTTTTCCTAAATTACACTCATATTACCTATGCTGTATTTCCCTGAAAAATAAGACCTAGCTGGAAAATAATCTGCCTTGAAAATTAGAGAACAAACATGCCAGCCCCAATCAGCCTATCCTTGCCCTACCTGCCTTACAGAGTAGCCAGCAAGAAAGTACCATTTTATTTTATTTGTATATTAGTGCATATTCATTACATGGAATTATCTATTTTCTGAGACAGGCTTTTGCTATGCAGCCAAGGCTGGCCTGGAACTCCTGATCTTCCTGCTCCAGCCTCCCAAGTACTACAATTACAGGGATGGTGAGGGCCCAGCCGAAATCCCTGACTTAATGGTTTGACTGAGTGCTACAAAGAGGGTTAGGAAGAGATAATAATAGGAAATGCCAAGATTCTCAAGGGAAGTGAAAAAGAAGGGTTAGAAGAACAAAATCCTCTGAGGTGGGAAGATAAACTTCTCTGCCAGGCGAGGAAACACAGGTGTGAAAACTAGGTGAGGGGAGTTGCTTTGAGGTAGGAGGCTGCAGTGGGTTTACCGAGCCTGAGAGTCAGGTAGTGCAGGGTGCTTTACCTAGGGTCCCATTTCACCGCTGAGGAGCTGGGCCCTGTCCTTCAACAGTGGGGCAGCCACACAGGCTCTTTCCCTCCTCTCTGCCCTGAGAAGACTTGGGCCCCTGAAGACAAGTAGGCAGCTTCTAGAACGCTTCGGGTGTGGTCAGAGAGCTCCGTATTTCTGGGGCCCACATTGTGCTGGGGTAGAACCCAGGGTCTTCTGTATGCTAAGCACATGCTCTCCCACTGCATTGTACCCCCAGCCCCCTAACTTGCTCCTTTTAACCCTATGTCATGGATTTCTTTCCTTGTCAGTTCTACATATGAAACTACTTGTAGCTTGTAGCAGTTGCAGGTTATTTTATTGCAGAGATGTATTATAATTTATTTAAGCAACACCTTCCAATTAAACAATTTGTTTCCAGTTTTTCATTATTACAAATAATGTTGCAAAAATACTGGGCATGGTGGTACATGCACTTCAGAAACTGGGACAGGTGGATCATGGGGAGTTTGAGGCCAGCCTGGGCTATATAGTGAGTCCATGGCCAGCCTGCACTACATAGTGAAACCCTGTCTCAAAAAAAAAAAGGGGAGGCCGGTGGGATGGCTCAGCAGTGTAAGCGTCTGCCTGGCAAGTATGAGGGCCCCAGTTCGACTCCCAGACCCACATATGAAAATAGGGCCGGTGATATCGCTCAGCGGCACAGGCGAGGTCCTGAGGTCGATCCCCGGTACCCACCAAAAAAAAAAAAGATGCAATGAACTGTTTGCATTGTGTAAATGTTCCTATAAGATTCAGGAAGTGGAATTTCTTAGTCAAAGAATAGAATATGTGGATAAATATTTATATACGATATTCATGTATTTTCATTTTTTGGCAAATGAACAAAGGAAGCACTTTGTGATATAATTTGCTGGGTGCATAGATGGAATTATTAGTACCTGCAGTGGTTTTTCTGAATCCTTCAAGGGACGGCGAGGATCCACCAGGGCTGGCTAGCTGAAACCATAACCACCTCCGCTAGCTCCACTTTTGGCTTTTCTGAAGGCAGAGGGGGTGGCTAAGGTACAGTGTGTCCCCTCCTATCCCCGCAGGGTGCCCTTTGATGTGTTGCTCCATAAGCTCTGAAGCTGGGGGCGCTATGGGAGGCTATCAGGAGAGGATGAACATGCCAGTTAGAATCAGCCAGCCCTCATCTGGCCTGAAGCTAGGCCCAGTCCAGCAGGGCAAGACCTGCAAGAGGCAGACAGGGGCAGGGGCAGGGAGTAGCATAACCCGGCCAGGCTGGGATCTCAATGTAACTGTCCCCTTTCCCTGGCCTGCCCTGCAGAACCAGTATGGAAACAAATGCCTAAGAGGGCCAGGGGTGGCCCAGGGGATGGCCCTGAGGATCAGGAGGGAGCAGGATGTTTTTCTGATTTGGGAGCCAGTGAGCAAGTGAACAGTACAGATTGAGGACCTAGGCAACAGAGCCTGAGGAAGGACTTGCACTCAAGGTGGGAAAGCAGGAGGCACCTGGATTCACATCCTGGAGCTACTGCTGACCAGCTGACCTTGAGCTGAGCTCTTTTCATCATCTGGAAATTGAGCCCTCGCTTATTTCCCCTTGTGAGGATTAAATGAGGAAACAGAGGTGAAACACTTAGCACTGTCCCTAGCACACAGTAGGAGCTCCATAAATAGACCTAGGCTGTATTGATCAGTAAATAAGAAACCCACCCAAGAAAAAGGAATCAAAATCCTACAGGGCAGCCACCATGTGGGGCCAGGAATTAGCACAGAGGCAGGCGGGCCGTTCGCAGTCCCGCTGCACGGTGAGTGGGATTGCGGCATCCTGAACAAAGGATCTGCACCGTTGTCCTGGAGTTTGGGACGTGAACCCCCACACACGCTGTACCCCTGCGCCCGCCCAGCCCATCTGTAACAGCAGAACTGCCCTCAACCTCCAGGAGACTTGAGGGCCCTGGGGTCTAGTGGGCTTGTGGCCGTGGCCATGGGTGGGGAGAGCTGACGGTGGAGAGGCTGTAAAAAATGTAAATGGAGTGGTGAGGAGCACGGCTCCAGCTGTCTGGCGCTCCCGGAGCTGGCAGGAGCAGAGGAAGAAACTCCAGACCCCGGGCGCCTTTTGTCCCAGGGCTTGGCTATGTAAAAGGTGGGGGAAGGGGCAAGAATTCTTGGAACTTTGTCCATTCATTGGAGCCCCTGCTGCCCGGCAGGTGCGACAATGGGGGAGGGAGTCGCAGACTCAGGCCTGGAAGGTTTAGAAATGAGAATGGCAACTCAGCATGCCCTGTGGACCGGACAAACAGATTCCTGAGCTTCCAGCCTCCACTGCTCTGAACCCTCAGACCAGCCAGACTGCATCCTGCTCAGAATGTGGCCACAAACTGGGTCCTCCACCCCTCTATTATCATTCCAAGCCCCTAAATCCCCATTTTCTAGCTCTGCTGAAACACACTGCTTCCCAGGCCCACTCCCATGACTTGGATTTTCTGAGGTTTTGGGGATTTGCTTTTACTTTTCTGTGCCTCTTTGGGATTCACAGCTCCCAGGGCCTTCTCCAAGGTATCTTTTCCAAGCACTAGATGCCGCTTGGCCATCTGAACTGAGGTCCTAGAAAAACCAGAGTAAAGGGAAGAAGGACTTGGAAACACACAGACCTGGGTATAATTCCTTGCCCTTCCCAGCTGGGCGAGGCCAGGCAGGTCAACAGCCTTTCAGAACCACAGTCCTCTACAGGTAACATCCACCTAGTGTTTGTTCCTACTTTTCCCCAGTTGTGCACACATTAAATAGTGAGTTAATATTTAGAAAGCTCTTAGCACAATGCATGGCACAGAATAGGTGCTCACTGACTATTTTTGTTTCCCTTAACAGTATTAGGAAAATAAGGCAAGGTTGCTTTAATTTGTATTTCCTTGTTGCTAGAAGACTTTTTAAAAATACTTATTTGCATTTGTATTCTAATGTGAACTGTCTGCTCATACCTGTCATCTTCGCAGTGATGGGAATGGAACCCAGGTCCTCATATGTGTAGGGGAGCGCTCTACCACTGAGCTCAGCCTCCTATTGTCTTTTTCTTTCCTTTTCTCCTCTCTCTCTCTCTTTCCCCCTCTCATTTCCCCCTTTGGTTAATGAGTGACGGGATGTCTTTATACATCCTGGGATTCTTTGTAATACAGTTGACAACTTGCTTTCAGCATATTTCAATGCACCGAGTCTCTCTTTTCCATTTTACACAGTAGCGTATGCCCAGATCTGCTCTGTCTTCTCAGTTTCCACACCCACTTCCCCTTGGTGGCCCACAGGCCTGGTCCTCCGCAGGCTGATTTTCTTGGCATTTTTCAGGGTCTGCACTGCTCTCGAGCCCCCCAGGGGCTTTTTCACAGCCTCCTTTGTTCTCAAAATGTGGAAAACTGGTAGCTGGTGCACTTTCCCTGGGTCCTGTATTATCCCAGTTCTGTCCCAAAAGGCACTCCCTCCCCCTACTGGTTTCTGGAAGAATGACGCTTTAAAACTGGTTTGCTGGTTTGAAGAAACTCAAGATGGGATTGAGAAATTAGTGTCACTAAACCTCTTTGGGGCCCAAGGCTGACTCAGACTCTCCCGACCTCACCCTCTCAGCCAGCTGCCAGACAGTCCAGACTCACATGAATTGACCGAAAGATGCATTTCTGAGAAACTGATGTAAATTTAATTTAAGGGATCATATTTTAATGCTCTAGGACAGTGATACAAACAGCCCACTGTGGCACACATGCTGCTATAGGAGATGCCGAAATTAAAATAAATGTTATGAATTCGAACAGCTAATTTATCGGACACTTACGCGTTAAGCACTTTAAATGAAAATCCTACTTAACCCGCACCACAATAAGGAAAGCCCCAATTTCCCCATTTTACAGATGAGATGGAAGTGCAAAGAACTGTGCAGCCTGCTAAGGTCACTCAGCCAGCAGGTTGCCAGATGGAGCAAATAAACATCTGAGATTCCATTATATTTGAATTCTAGGTACACAATGGATAATGTTTTAGCATGGCGTGTCCTGAATATTACATGTAACATCTTTGTTGTTGTTTTTGAGACAGGGTCTCACTATGTAGCCCAGGCTGGCCTCCAACTCACAGCAATCCTCCCACCTCAGCCTCCCGATATGGGCACCATGCCCAGTTACATGCAGCATCTTATCTGGCAGCCCTACGCAAATGGTCAGCAGTGTAAGGGGGGAGAGGGGTCCAAGCCTCCTGATTTACAGCCTTGCAGTGGTAGGACCATGGAGAACTTGCATGGAATTCTTTGCAAAGCAAAGATACCTCTTGTACTAACTCTAAGACTCCAACTCAGACACACTAGAAAGAATTTCTGCCAGGCATAGTGCCACATGCCAGTGATTCCAGCTACTCAGGAGGCAGAGGAAGGAGCATTGCAGGTTCAAGCCCAATCTGGACAATTTAGCAAGACCTTGTCTTAAAATATAAATAAATAAACAAATATTTTTTTAAAAGGAGGGGTGACGGATGTAGCTTAGTGGTAGAGCACCCCTGGGTTTGACTCTCAGTACTATACACACAAACAAATGTTATGAGTCATGCCCAGCAATTTGTACTGTGTGTGTGTGTGTGTGTGTGTGAGTGTGTGTGTGTGTGTGTGATGTTGGGAACTGAATCCAGGACCTCACACATGCTAAGCATATGCTCTTCACTGAACTGTTTCCAACTCCCAAGGAATTATTTTTTTTTTTTCACAAACAGATTGACAGGACCACTGGAAGGAATTTGTACTTTTTACACCTTTATCCTCAACCCCCACTCCCCAGGGATTCCTTCCTGATCTAAACTGAGACAGGGTCTTGCTGAGTCACTAAGTTGCCCGGGCTGGGTTTGAACTTTCCATCCTCTTCCCTCATCCTCCCAGAGTGCTAGCATTACAGGTGTGCACCAGAGAGCACTTTTGTTTATACTGATAATATCCAGCTTGCAGATACAGTTGCCTGTATTCAGCCGTCTGTGTCTTCCAATATTCCTAGTGCAGGAGTCCATTTGTATCTGCCAGGATTGGCCCCAGAACCCACCCAGGCTTCCAGAATCTGTGGATGCTCAATTCCCTTATATAAAATAACATAGTAAGGCAGGTGTGGTGGCACATGCCTATAATTCCAGCTTCTGGGAGGCTGAGGCAGGAGGATCAGAAGTTCAAACCAGCTTGGGCAACTTAACAAGACCCTGTCTCAAAAAGGGGGGCATGGTATTAGCTCAATGTGAGGGTCCTGAGTCCAGCCCTAGCACTGCAAAAATAAAAATAAAATAAAATGGCATAGTACTTGCACATAACCTACACACATCCTCCCATATACTTCAAATCATCTCTAGATTAGTTATTATAATATCTAATACAATGTGAATTCTATGTAAATAGTTATATTTTACTGTTTGGGGTTCCTTTTTCATTTTTTTGTTGAGACAGGGTCTTTCTTTCTTTCTTTTTTTCTTTTTTGTCTTTTTGAGACAGAGTTTTGCTATGCTGTTCAGGTTGGCTTGAACTCACTTCATAGACCAGGCTGGCCTCGAACTCACAGCGATCATCCTGCCTCAGCCTCCTGAGTGCTGGGATTACAGGCATGCACCACCATGCCTGACCAATGAGACAGGGTCTCTCTCTGTAGTTCAGGCTGGTCTTGACTCACTGTGTAGCTCAAGCAGACCTCTAATTTGAGGCAATCCTGCCTGAGCCTTCTGAGTGCTGGGATTTCAGGCATGCTGCACCACACCCAGCTATTTTAGTATTAAGGAAACAATGACAAGGAAAAAATTCTGTACATATTCGATACAGATGTAACTTCCTTTTTCTGGATTTTTTTCTTCTTTTAACATTATTATTTTTATTAGTACATATTTGTCATAGAAATTGATCACATTCATCATAGGGATTTTTTTTTTTTTTTTAATACTGGGTGTTGAACCCATGGCCTTTGAACTGAGCTACATCCCCAACCTTTTTTTATTTTTTTTGAGACGGGGAGTTGCTAAGTTGCCCAGGCTGGGCTTGTGATCCTCCCAACTCAGCCTTCCAGAATGCTGGAATTATGGCTATGCACCACCACCTGGCTCTATCTTTTTTTTTTTTTTTTTTTGAGATAGGGTCTCACTCTGTATAGCCCAGGCTGGCCTTGAACTCACTATGTAGCCCAAGCTGGCCTCGAACTCGCAGTGATCATCCTGCCTCAGTCTCCCAAGTGCTGGGATTACGGGTGTGGGCTACCGTGCCCAGTTTATCTATCCTTTTCCTCATAGGGAATTTGTACTGGTACATAACACATCTCAATTCTTCTTTTCCTATTCCCCTCCCTTCAACCCTTCTTCCCCTCCCCATTTACACAAGCTTTGTTTCCATTTTTTCCTCTCCCATTTTTTTTTTCCTTTTCCCTTCTTTGCTTTCCCCCTCCCTCCTCCCTTGCTCCCCTTCCCATTTGAACATGTTTTTCCTACTTCCCAATATCTGTCCTCCATTATGTCCTTCATTTACCCTTTGGGTTTCTCATGCAAGAGAAACAATGTGATATTTTAAACTTGTGCCTCCGATTTATTTCACTTAAGATTATGGGCTCAAGGTGCATTCATTTTCCTACAAATGATTCAAATTTATCCTTCTTTATGGCAAAGTAGTACTCCACTGTACGTAAGTACCACATTTTCTTTATCCATTCATCTGTTGATGGGCATATGGGCTGTTTCCAAGATTCAGCTGTTATAAATTGTGCTGCTATAAACATGGCTATGCATATATCAATGTGGTATGATGCTTTTGAGTCTTTTGGAATGATACCCAGAAGGGAACAGCTGGGTCAAATGGAATCTCTAGATTTTTGAGGAATCCCATACTGACCTCCACAGTGGTTGTACCAGTCTACACTCCCACCAGCAGTGGAGAAGTGTTCCCTTCACCCCACAGCCTCGCCAGCATTTGTTATTGGTTGATTCCTTGATGATAGCCATTCTTTCTGGAGTGAGACAGAATCTGGCTGTTGTTTTGATTTGCGTTTCTCGAATGACCAGTGATGTTGAGGATTTTTGCATATATTTATTTGCTCTTTCTACTTTTTCATCTGAGAAGTGTCTATTCATCTCAGTTGCCCATTTTTGGACTGGGTCTTTAAATCTGAGGGTATGATTTTTTTTAGTTCTTTACATATCCTAGATATTAGTCCTTTGTCTGAGGAATAGCTGGTAAAAATTTTTCCCATTCTGTTGGTTGCCTCTTCACGCTTTCGGTGGTTTCTTTTGATGTGCAGAAGCTTTTTAATTTGATGTGATCCCAGTTGTTGATTCTTTGTAGTATTTCCTGTGCAATCAGAATTTTGTTCATAAAATCTTTGCCTACACCTATGTCTTCTTTTTCTGGATATTTTTGAACCATGGTGGGTTGATCCTCAGATGGAAATTGGGAGAAGGACAACTGTATACTCTTTGCATTCATCCATCCATCCATTCAACTCTTTCACAAATATTGTTCACAGTCCTGTCCTGCCAGCCAGGGACGGAAGGGTGAATTAGACACAACCCCAGCCCTTGAGGAATGTCTGCTCCACTGCAGGAGACTGACAAGTTGGTGGTGGATGAGCAGCAAGATAGGCGTTTTGATAGAGGTTTGCTCTGGAAGCAGAGGGGGCAGGGGCTAGAGCAGTCAGACACAAATTCCTGGAGATTAGCTTCACCCGGTTTCCAAAGGCCAGTGGTTTTGTTTTCCTACCAAAGGGGAAACAAATGGTAATGGACATATATTTTAGCCAGCGGCTAAAATTTGGAATAAGACCCAGGCAGGGTGGTACATGTCTATAATCCCAGTACTTTGGGAGGCTGAGGCAAGAGGATCACAAATTTAAACCCAGCCTGGGCAATTTAGGGAGACTCTGTCTCAAAAGAAAAAGGGCTGCAAATGCAGCTCAGTGCAAAGGTCCTGGGTTCAATTTTCAATAATACACATACACACACACACACACACACACACACACACACCAAAAAAAAAAAAAAAAAAAAGGAAGAAAGAAAAAGGAAGGAAGGAAAGGAAATTTGGGATAAGAGGTAAATTCAGGTGAAAAGGAAAGTGAGAATGTGGAGTCTGAAGCCAGACATCCTGGTTACCTCCAGGTGTCCCCTCACCCCCAGCCTGGCTCTATAACCTGGCCATGTAACTGATCATTTATAGTCTCAGTTTTGTCCTCTGTGAAATATTATCTACTGTATTGGTTGGGTGTGCAGGTTAAAGGAAATGGTTTATGTGAAATGCCTAATGCAGCTTCTAAGACTTAGTAAATATACAAGATAATATCAACAATTTTCCTCTCTGCTAGATCTTGTTTTACGGATGTGTCATAATATCTTTCCCTCCTTGACCCATAGCCTCCTCTAACTACTGATATGTTCGTTATCTGTTCACCTTTTATGGCACAATTTTGAAAGAACTCTTTTATCGTCCCCACTTAATTTTCCCCTATCTCCTGAGTTCCCTCTGTGGAATCTACTCTTATCAAGGTCCTGGATGAGCTCCACAATGCAATCCTGAGAGCAATTTTCAGTCCTCATCCACAACTTTTTGACTCTTCTACAGGAACTAATTTCCTCTACAGCAGAGTTTTTCAACCTTGGCATGACTGACATTTTGAACCAAATAATTCTTGGTTGTAGGGAGCTGCTGTCCTGGGAATTATGGGAAGATTCCAATCCCTGGGATTACCCCTGGCACTACCCACTAGATCCCAGCTGCACCAGACCACACACACGCACACACACACACACACACAAATTGTGATAACCAAAAATATCTCCAGATATTGACAAATGTCCCTGGCTGGAGGGGAGAGGGCAGTGGAGAGTGTAAGGATTCAGCTTGACATGGCCGCAGCCACCTGAGTCATAACCATCATAATTGTGTTATCGGGTAACCTGTTTTTAAAAGTGGCTCGCCTTACCAGGTTCTGGGTTGCTTGCCTCCCCATCTGGAGTTAGATTCCAGTTAGGTTCTTCTCATCTTGAACAAAGAATTGAACAAAATGAGCAAAAGCAGTGCACAAGTTTATTCAAGAAAGTAAAAGTGAAGAGTGAGGGAGAAACTGGCTCTGCAGGGCGAGCTGGGGTCGAATAAAAGGAGAAAAAACAATAAAACACCCTGAAGAAAGCAGAGTGAGCTACTGTGAAAAAAAGTCATGTTAGCAAGCTCTTCTTAGCATCTGTTTCCGTTTTTTTTTTTTTTTTTTTTTTTTTTCTGTCTTTTTGAGACAGGGTTTCACTATGCAGTTCAGGCTGGCCTTCAACTTACTTTGTAGCCCAGGCTGGCCTCGAACTCACAGGGATCCTCCCGCCTCAGCCTCCTGAGGCACCACTCCTGGCCGCATCTGTTTACTTCTATACTTTCTGAATCTCCAGCAAACCCATGAGAACTACACATGTGTCCTGAGTGGCGGCGTTGGGATCCCACGTCCCAACGTCCCCAAGGCTGATGTCAGGTCCAGGCCATCCTATTGAAAACTGGGTGGAGTTCCCATATATTACCTCCCATATCTGCCTCAGCCTCCCAAGTGGTGGGATTACAGGCATGCACCACCACGCCCAGCTGGGTTCTTGTCTTGAACAAAAAAATTAAACAGAACAAGTGCAAAAGGTAACAAGGTTTTACATTTACTAAAGGTAAGAAAAGAAATAGGCTCTACAGAGCCAGTGTGGGCCAATAAAGCATAGGAAAAAAGTAGACTGTACAGGGTGAGAATGGATCACCGTGAAACAGCACAGTAGCCCAGAGCTCAATAGCGGCCATCTTTTGTCTCTCCCACTCCTCAGGCTGAGGAGAGGTGTAGGCCGTCCTATCAACAACCTACTTGAGTTCTCAGGAGAAGAACTGAAATAGCACTTTTTGATTGGTTCCAGATGCAGTGTTTGGGTGCACATCTCCTGGACCTCCATGATTGACAGGTCACACCCACTTGCTCAGATGGTTTACCACACCCTAATCTCCTGCCTGATTTCCACCAATTCAATCCCAAGAACATTTATTTTAGACATCATGTGGCCTAAGAAATGTCCCAGGGTATGGGACCCTGGGGACCCAATCCGTGGCACCCTAATGTGGTTTTCTTGGCACTATCTGACTTGCATTTAATATCATTTTATTCATTTGTTGTATGCATATGCTTAAAGTCTGTGAAGGCAAGAACTTTGTGTTATTTTCTTCTTTCCTTCTTGTTCTTCTTGTTCTTCTTGTTCTTCTTGTTCTTCCTCTTCCTCTTCTCCTCTTCTTGTGTTGTAGTTACTGGGATTGAACCCAGAGCCTTGAACATGCTAGGTAAGCACCTTACCACTGAACTACATCCCTAGTCCTTTTTTATTTTTTATTTTGAGCCAGAGACTCACTGAATTGCCCAGACTGACCTGGAATTTGTGATCCTTCTGCCTCAGGCTCCAGAGTAGCAGGAATTACAGATAAGTTTCACTGCACCTGGCAGGGACTTTGTTTTTCATTTTTTGATTGAGATTTGGTTTTTATTGTTTTTTGTTTTTTGTTTTTGTTTTCGTGGGTACTGGGGGTCAAACTCAGGACCTTGCACACCAGCAGGCGCCCATGCCGCTGAGTGATATCACCGGCCCTTTTTTTCGTATGTGGGTTCCGAGAGTCGAACTCAGGACCTCACGCTTGCCAGGCAGGCACTTATGCCGCTGAGCCATCTCACCGGCCCCATGGTTTTGTTTTTTAAGGCTGAGTATCACTATGTAGCTCAGGGCAGTCCTTGTCTCCCTGTGTAGCCCAAATTGGTATTGAACTTGTGATCTTCCCGTCTCAGACTCCTGAATACAAAGATTATAGGCATAAACCACCATGCCTGGCTCAGAACTTTGTTGTGAAACTGCTTTGCCTCCAGTACCTCAATCAAGGCCTGGACTATGCAGAGTAGTTGCTCAGTAAATATTCACTGAATGTTATTAAATTCCTTTTGTTGTTATCTTTATTACTTCAGTAGCTTACTGCTCTAAGATTACTCAGTGGTCAGGAAGTCCTTGGGGATGTCTAATATGAACTTCCCAACTTTTATTTTTTTGTGAAAACAATTTATATTGGGGAGGGCTGGGGATATAGCTCAGTAGCACAGTGCCTGCCTGGCAAGCATGAGGTCCTGAGTTCGATGCCTGGTACAAAAAAAAAAAAAATTATATTGGGGAAAAAATGGGATCTCATTTCCAAACACAGCATACTTAAAATAATCTGAAAATAATATTGTAAGACAGGGAATAAAAGTACATATATTTATATATTTTAAATTTTTTTCATAATTGAAATTCCTTTTTATATTTACAAAAATGAAATCAGGAAACACTGAAAACAGCAGGATTCTTCTCCTTTTTTCTTTTTACTTTAATAACTAATTCTGATAAACTAAATGGAAAATTTCAAATTTTTCTTTAGGTAAAATTACATTCTTGAATTAAATGTTATGATTGGAATATTAATAAAATATCTCAATTTCAAAATGATGTAAATAAAAAGCAATTTTAATAAGGCATTATTTCTTGAAATCACTTCCACATCTGCATAAAATGTACTGCTATTCTGAAGTACATTCCTTTATTAACATCAATACCAGGCCTTAGACAGCGCCTGGATGTACCAAGCAAAACCTGTTCCTAGTAAAGACCATCGTCATCCAAAATTTGAAGTTCAATATTTTTTAAACTGCATTACAGAAATGTTTAAGAAAGCAATTAACCCTTCTTCACGTGACCGTCAATATACGCAAACGAGCAATTTAGGCAGCAAAGCTGTTCATGAGTCTCGAAACCAGAAAAAGGAGGCGGGTTCCGTACAAGGTAGCATTCCGCTTTGATGTGAAAATGGAGCTAATGTTAGTGAAACAAAAACAGTGAAGTGACTAAGTACCTTACAAAAATAGAAGCCAGATTGGTATTTTTCATCAAGTATATGCTTATCTGAAAATCTTTGCTCCTGAAGTAAATATTTGGCAACCACAGTGATTAGCAGTTAAAGCAATCTCAATAAAATAAGAATCATCAAAAAGGGACTACTTGTCTGAAAGAGCAGTATTTATATTATACAGATTGAACTTCATGGCTCATCACAACCATTTCCAATTTAATTCATATTATCCTTTTATAAATTAAGATAATTTCATTTGTGTTCCATAGCATGATGACCAAAAAAGAAACAAACAAAAACAAAACCCTCATCACTAAATTTAGGATATTGTATTGTATAGCAATTCAAAACATTGAAAACAAATAGTTTAACTTATTTGATAAGCATATCAACATTTCAAAAGCATAATGAAATCCAATTATGTGGTGCATAATGTAGACAAGAGTGGAATCTAATATTATGAAGACATTTGCTAAATAAAGCTCCCTGTAAGACCATTACATAAAAACACAGGTAAGGTAAGTATAGACAAATTCTATGGAAGCTTTTTGAAATTGAGAGTCTAAAACACAATATGTTTTTTGGGTAGGCACCAAGTTATCCTAAAAATTTTTCACCGTGGTTGTTCTGACATTTCTTTCATCAGATAACTCTACTTATATTAACAATACATGTGATTTTCCTGTAAAAAAAAAAATCCCCCCAAACCAAAACACCATTCCAAATCCTGTACAGTTAAATATATCACTCCCATTGGAAATGCTATCAGCATAGTCTTTGCAACTAGCCCAAAGCATATATTTAAGAAGTTTTTATAAATTGTTTGTGATGTTCGTTATGTTTAATTCTTATGCCAAACTGCTTTCTGATGAAGACAGCATTGTGCTTTATGTGCGAATGCAAACCTCAAAATAACCACCATAAAGCTTGTAAGACCTATGGGAGAATAAACTAGGATGGTCCACAGATATTAGGATGAAATCCACAACGTTGGAATTATAAACATTTAGAGCGGCCCAGACTAGAAGACAAGCCTAAACTACCATTAGAAGAATGAAATATGGTATAGTCCAAAATGTATCCCTCAAGTTTTGTCTCAACCCTCAGTCTGAGTGGTGAGGATTGATCTTCAGTTCAGCCCAGCCATCAGAAATTGACTGTGCAATTTTCCGTTGTGTTTGTATTTATTGTACAGACTATGTACATTGTAGAAGGTTCCTTCAGTGCTACACTGTTGTGCTTTTTGTCCCAGCAATTTGAGGGCATGCAAATTCCACAAAGTCATCAATGAGAAGAGGCCACACTCCTTCATCATAGTTAGACATGTCATCTGCAATCATTGTACTGAAGTCTCAAAGAAGATTCCAAGTATTTTTTGGTATTGATCATTTATGATGTTCTAACAATAATTTATTTCATAAGTCTAAGAATTTAAATCTTCCATTAAGCACTAAGTTCCAGTGGGCAATGGCCATTTCTATATCTAATCCTTTTTGTCCTGGATTCTTTGCAAAAATAAAAGTAAGCTAGGTCTTTCAATTCTTGTTCCATCTTGGGTATTTGAGCCCTGAGCTTTTCTATGCTGTCATATCCTAATTCTGTCACGCCATCCATGAACTCCTGCTTGGAGAACTCACACTGTGTTGCTGCTCTGAACTTCCATGCAATGATCAAAACACTAATCCTGGCTCAAGTTCCAGGTCATCATAAAATTGCTGTATACCATTTATTCCAATTTTATTTTCATCTTGAGGATAGTCTGTAGAAGTTTCAGTCCATAATCCACTGGCTCCAAGGTAGGATGGCACATGGCAGAGGGGCAACTGTTTGTGGAAGCAGAAGACAACAAAAGCAACAATAGAGCCTTTCCAAATTTTTAACAGATTTTTTTTAACAGCTCATGGTCTTTCCAAAAGCATTTACTTTCATAAAATAGGCCCAAGTGGTTTCAGTTCCAGAAGGCATGAGAGCAAGGCCCTGCTCAGCTGACACTGCCCCTCCTGCTTGGCCTGCTTTTCTCTGGAGACAAATTTAAAAGGCTGGTCTCACACAGGAAGGGCCCATTGTGAAGAGGATGTTCTGATCTACTGTCAGATTGCAACGGCAAGCAGAAACAGCGAAATGACACCCAGGATTTGGAGGCAGATTCACTTATATTGATGGGCATTGATCGGGACCACTCCCAAAATATCAGGCCCTGATCTCTCGTGGTCTAGGGCTTTTACATGATGCACAAGCAGGAGGTACAGAGGAGGTACGAAGGTGCTACAGAACAGCCTGGAAGTTCTTCTGATTAGCTAGCAGGGTGAGGTCATCTGTTACAAGGGTAGATTAATGATCATCAGTTTATGAAGCTTGGTACAATGGTGCAATCAGGCATCCTGGATTGTTTGGTTATGCGCTCATGGTTACAGGGGTCAAGAAAGTAATTACAAAGCCATGAAGTGGTTACAGAGCTAGGCAGTTTCAAAAGAACAAAGTTTTAAAAAGAACAATTTCTCTTGTACAGTTTTTCCCTTTCATTTCCCCCTCTTGTCATTACTCAGAAAAATCTTTTTCAATGCTGCTTCTATCTAAAGCTGCATAAGAAGGAATAGCTCTTAAGGCCATTTGGAAACTATGCTATTGATCTGTTCTGAAACAAATTGAGTAACCCAATTAATCAGGCAGGGTCCTATCAGGAGAATTAACATAAGGACTGTCAGGGGCCCTAAAAGGGGCCCTAGCTATTGTTGCAAGTCAGATAGACCTTGGAACCATCCCTGCTTCTGATTTTGTTCTTTGGCCCAGTTATCTAATCTCTCCTGCAATTGTTGCAGACCTTCTTGGACTATTCCAGACTTATTAGCATAGAAGCAGCAGTTTTTTCCTAGGACATTACAAACTCCTCTTCATTGTTCTTGTTCAGCTAATTGAGGGGTGACCTTAAGGTGGTCTGTTTCTATCATCATTGCCCCCCCCCCTCGATAGGAAGCTATGAACACACATTCCCAAGGAAAAACAGTTATATTCCATTCTGGATCTGCAGCTTGTGTGTCCATATTTGTCTCCAGGGCACAGATAGAAATCAAAGGCCACCAGAGTGGATTCCCCGTGGGGCCCTCTGGGCCCTTTTTGACAAGGGAGTGTCCCTGTGTCTGGAATGGTAATAATTTGGCAAAGATCAAATCCAAGAATTACTGGACCTTGTCCATTCCAGACTTTGGACTGAATTACCTCTCAGGTGTCAGTTTTTACCAGGTGAAACTCAACAGGAGCATGGGTTGTGGCAATTTGATTTCCCTTGGTTAAATTAAACAGAGACAGAATGTAGACCCCAACATTAAATGCCAGCACATTAGTAACAACAAACATTTTCTAATTATAACTGAAAGCCCTAGGCTTTTTAGATAAGGAAGACAGTTTAAAATAACAAGTCTTACTAACAAAACTGTATAAAGAGTAAGGAAAAGAGCCTTACTGGTTATCTTTTATCCCTCTGGGGCAACTGTCCACAAGGCCAAGGCAAAGGTTACAGTCAATAAGAGCATTGGGAGCAAGAAACAATCTGGATAACACAATATCAAGTACATATGGGAGAGAATTAGGGCAAGCAATCACACTTGGAATCCCGTGAACACTGTTCTCAAGCTTCAGCATGCATTGTCAGGGCCAGAGACACAGATGCTGAAGACTGAGCTGGCCACAGGGGTACGGGTGCCAATACTGTGGCTTGAGCTTGCAGAAAAAATGGTGGGGGCAGGTCTGGCTCTGATCTTCCAAGAATACCAGGTAAAGTTTTTCTAGCTGGGATTGATGTTTCAGTCAATTAGATCCCTGAAGGAGGCTTAGACCTCTGTACCGGATTATTTTGCATCATTGGTGGCAGGTTTTCAAACAGCAGTTTGCTGTGTAGATCATTCTTGCAGGAGAGTTTTGGCCAAAATAGTTTTTTCCAAGGTGACCACAGCATATCTAGCCTGCCAGACTTCATTCCTAACAGAGCTACTTCCATACATAAACAGGGTGTACTCAGCATCTATCAGGGGGTCCATTTTTTAGAACAGTTCATCCCAGTACAGCATGTGGCACCTGGACAGTTAGGTCTCAGTCTAAAGCGAGTTTGTCAGCTGTTGAGGGCTTCTCCAAAGAGGGTAAACAAGTTTTAGAACCTCTGGGAGGTTGAGTCCAGGTCAGTTGTGAAGAAGGGCTGGCTGACAAGAGCCAAATGAAGGCAGAAGAGGGCATTCTTAGGTCCAGGCAGGTGTACCAGCAGGCTGTGGGTGGCAGAAGACTGAGGCAATGTATACGGAGGGCAATCATGGCAGCATTGGCAGCTTGGAGATCTTGAACTGGCTTTACAGGCAGGAGAAGTGTATTGTTTGATCTCTCAAAATTTCAGAGTTATAATTATCAGGCATTTCAGGCTGATGTAGGCACTATTCTTCTCCCCGGGGTACAGTCAGAGTCAATATCAAGTCCAGGACAGTGGACCTGAGTGTGAGGGAGGCTGGTCACATCCAAGGAGACGTATAGGGCACTCAAGCATGTACAGGAATTTGTATTTGATAAAGTGTCCATTAATCTCACAGGTTCTGCTTTGGCAGAATTTCTTTTCAGTGGGAGCTCCAGTGGGTAACTTCAGTAACTTTAGACATGTTTATTGGCTTCTTGCCTCCCTCTTTGAGGTCTGCCAGGAGAGCAGTGTGGTACCGATCTAAGGCTTCATGGCCCTCTGTCGCATTACAGTCCCAGTTTGGACATGCTCAGGGGAGGACTGTGTTCACCCAAGTGCCAGGATCAACCACAGTGGCGGCGACTTTTGACATTAACGAAGCTTGGGCCCCATCTAAAATACGGCAGCATTCTTCAGTATTAAACAGAGTCAGAAGGAGTTGCTGACAGTAGAGCAGGAGGCTGTAGTACAGGAGACAGAACTGGCAGTGGTGGCATCACAGCTGGACGAGCAGCTTGGGGTTGATGAATGTCTTGTCGTGCAGGATACAGGTGCGGAGCCAAGGTGGGAGAGGTTTTTTTTTTTTGTGGGTACCGGGGGGTCGACCTCAGGACCTCGCGTGCCAACAGGCACCCGTGCCGCTGAGCGATATCACCGGCCCCTCTTTCGTATGTGGGTTCCGGGAGTCGAACTCGGGCCCTCACGCTTGCAAGGCAGGCACTTACGCCACTGAGCCATCTCACCGGCCTGGTGGGAGAGTTTTTAACCCCTGAGGACAATTAAGTCCAAGTGATCTCAGGATTTTCCCAGTTGAAGGGGCTTATGGAAGCAACTCGCAAGCAGAAGAAGGCATCTTTTAAATCTACCTGCATTGTTGATGGCATGGAGATCTTGCCCAAGGTGATTAACAGTCTATCAAGCTGATGTGTGGCTGGATGTCTGTTTATGCTTCCTGTGACATCTGACAGCAACCGGGGTTGCAGTGAGGCGGTATGGTTGATGGCCAGGTTCAAAGGCGAGTCTTTATACCTCTGGGAGGAGAGTTTTTTTTATTATTATTATTTTTTGCTTTTTTTATTTTAAAGAGAAAAAAATAGAACAAAATTTCAATACAACATAATAGGAGGGTAACAATGGTTAATACATTGCATATAGTTATCTTTAAATTAGTTACTCAGGGTACAAGATATTGGCATTCAATTGTCCAAACAATATTAGCACAAACCTTTCTTTTCAATGAACTAAACAAAATTAGTAGTGTATCTGTCTTAACTATCTGGTATATATACATAGATATATATTTTTTTGGGGGGGAGGTGAGATTTTAGAACTTCAGGATTGTGGTTATCTGTCTCAGGCTGATGCAAGCATCATATTTTTCTCAGGGAACAGTTAAATTTGAAAGTGTAGGGCTAAACAAGAGGGAGGCTGACTGGCTTGGTGTGAAGGAGATGTCCTCCCAGGCTGCAAGTTTGTGCCTGGCAGAAGGGGCAAGAGGCAAGAGTCCCAGTTTCCCCAGTGATGATAACTTTTTGACAGAGGGAACTTTTGAAGGCAGAGAGTTCTGTTCCATTGTCTACATGGAAAGTCACAGGTTTGTCCCCAACTTTTGCAATGACCATGGGCTCTCAGGGGCCCAATCTGATAGAGCTTGGTCTGTCCTATCTATTCAGGACTGACAGGGTGCAACTCATTTGTCAGGGCTGACAGTCCAATTTTTTCTCAGTCAAAATGTGGAACTCAGAAGGAATTGCTGATAGTCATTGAGGGTGGGTGTTAGATGATGCCATCTGACCAGGATAGGTGTGTAAGCAGAAGGCTCTGAAGGGAGGGCCTCTGCGGCCGAATGCAGGCAATGGCTAGCTGGAGCCAGTTCAATTGGCTGGAAGTAGACGAGTTGGGAGCAGGGAGTGAATCTACAGGAGTTGACAGAAACTTTGGCAGCCAACGAGGGTGCCAAGGCAGAATTCTCAGGAAGAATGGGCCTCTTTTTCCTTTTTCTTTTTTTTCTTTGAGATGCAGGGAGCAGTTTGGTCTCATTTTTAACTCCAGAAAAGCCCCTTTTCCTGCAGTCAGGGACTGTGGGTTTTAACTAATTAGTTCCCATTCTATCTCCCTATGGTGTATGTTGTGTACCCTTGAACAGTGGTGCAACAGACAAAGTGTGGGTGCCCTCAGAAAGAGACCAGATGCCTGCCTGGCTGCCCCCCCATGGGGATTAGGCATGACTTAGCTAAGGAGGGTGCGAGGCCTCCATTACACCATATGTCAACTGTCACGGAACCAAAGGTGAGGGCCCAATCAGCCACCTTGACCAGTGCTTCCCAGTCTTGGTGCACAGATGGAGCAGCCTATTGCTTACACTATCTGCACACTCACTCACACATCCATTCAGCAGGCACTCAGAGGTTAAACATCCCAACCCCCTTCCCTTGAGGGTGGTCTTACCTAACAAGAGGTGATTAAGCTCTTCTGCTAAATGGAGCAGGACTGACAGACTGACTAACTGGGGTGCCACCGGGGATCTCACCAGAATCAGGCAGGCAGGCAGGCAGACAGACAGATCACATCCTCCTCCCTTTGGGGTCTGATGTGAGCCGCTCCAGTGGAGAGTCAGGAATCTTCCTCCAGACCTCCGAGGGCACTTGAGAAATCTCAAGGGCATGCCCATAGGGACCTGAAGAAGTCCTTGCTCCATCCGCGAGAGCCACAACTGGTGACCAAAGAGGTTAGCATGGTCGGTCTTCCCCACCCAAGTACTAGAAGCAACAGCAAGAAAGCCACCAAAATGACTCCCAGAATTTGGAGGCAGATTTATTTACATTGATGGGCATTCATAGGGACCACTCCCAAAATATCAGGCCCCTATTTCTCGTGGCCTAGGGCTTTTATATGATGCACAAGCAGGAGGTACAGAGGAGGTACGAAGGTGCGACAGAACAGCCGGGAAGTTCTTCTGATTAGCTAGCAGGGTGAGGTCATCTGTTACAAGGGTAGATTAATGATCTACCCTTGTAACCCAAGTTTATGAAGCTTGATACAATGGTACAATCAGGCATCCTGCATGTTCGGTTATGCTGTCATGGTTACAGGGGTCAAGAAAGTAATTACAAAGCCATGAAGTGGTTACAGAGCTAGGCAGTTTCAAAAGAACAAAGTTTTAAAAAGAACAATTTCTCTTGTACAGTTTTTCCCTTTCAAGCTAAAGTCAGTCAGAGAATCTCTATGACTGCCTCCTCCACAGAAAGGCAGGGAAAAGTCAGAGTAACATTTGCAGGTCCGATGGCCAGCTTTGGGGAAGAGGTCTTCCGTTTCTATGACTTGCCTTAGGGAGGAGGACTCGGGGTCTATAACTTGCTTCAAGGGAGAAACACAAGGTGATAGGTGAGAAACACGAGGACGGGGAAAAGGTCAAACAGACCTCACCTCTGAGGTTGCTTCTGCGGCCTTCCAATCTCCTGTGGTTCAAAGTACTCAACATGCCAAAGCACCATATTCTGGGTTATCATATTCTGGTCCCTGACACATCCTAACAGTTTATTTATTTTTTTAATGGTTGCAAAGTTTCACATTTGTTAAAGGTAAGGAAAAAAAAGAAGGGTAGGAGAAGAACTGGCTCTGCAGAGTGAGGCTGGGCTGAGTAAAAAGGGAGGAAAACAATAAAAATACCCCTTACATTGCAGAGTGGGCTACTGTGAATAGGTGCAATAGCCATATTCTAACAGTTTAAATATACAGTGTCAAGGGGACATGTGACAGTAATGACACCAAATAACACAATAGGAGGGGTGTTTTGTTTTTGTTTTTGTTTTTAGTGCTAGGGATTGAACCCAGGCCCTGGTCATGCTACTTCCTCAGCCCAACACTAGGATATTTTTGAGAGTGTCAGGCGATTACAGCTATAAGCCTGACTGCCCTCAAGAAGTAAGGCTGTGACCAGGCATGGTGGTGCATGCCTATAATCCCAGCATTCAGGAGGCTGAGGCAGGAGGATAGCCACCTCCAAGAAGCACTCAGTTATTTCCTCTTCTGCAAAGTGTTTCTGGATGACCTAGTTCCCCATCATATTGAAACCTCTCTATGTTCTGGGACAGTGACAGTGATTCTCCATGCTAGGGGGTGGAGGGAGGTCAGAATTTTACCCCCCTCTCTCCCAAGGGACATTTGGTGATGTCTGGAAATATTTGGGAGTAGGTCAGGGTAAGTGCTACTAGTATCTAGTGGTTAGAGGCCTGGGCCACTACTCAACCTCCTACAGTGTGTAGGAAAGGCTACCCAACAAAGAATTGCTAGACCCAAAAAGTCATCAGTGCCAAAGATGAGAAGCCTGCTCTATGGTACCTTTGTCATGGCACCTCCTAAAGACGACTGTGATTGTCACCTGGTTGACCTTCCCAGCTACACTGCAAGCTCCATGAAGCAGGCAACACATGTATCTTGTTGAGTGCTTGGCATACAGTTGACACTTGGTAAGGACAGAAGGAAGGTAGGAAGGTACATCCTGAATCACGTTTAGGACTCTAGTGAGATCACGCTATTGTTTTCTTGGGTCATTTCCCACCTTAACCCTTTGAGCACTCTAATTAGCTAATAAACATTGCATTCACTCATTCACTCATTCTTTTTTTTTTTTTTTTTTTAGTTCAGGGTCTCACTGTGGTGCCCAGGCTGGCCTGGAACTTGCAATCTTCCCACCTTGGGTGGGTAGCTGGGATTACAGGCATGCACCATCATTCCAACTTCATTCAACACTTAAATATATTTATTAGGTAATTACTATATGCTATCAGTGTTCTAGGTACTGAGGAAATAGTAATGAGTAAGGCAGAGTCCCTGCTGCAATGTTTTTTTTGTTTTGTTTTGTTCTGTTTTGGATTTTTTTTTTTTTTTTTTATCTTTTTGAGACAGGGTTTCACTATACAGTTCAGGCTGGCCTTGAACTCACTTTGTAGCCCAGGCTGGCCTCGAACTCACAGCGATCCTCCTGACTCAGCCTCCCAACTGCTGAGATTAATAGGCATGCGCCACCATGCCTGGCCTGTAATGTTTATTCTTATGGAGAAAGAAAATAAGGAAAACAGACGGTTTTGGATAGTGACGAATATGAAGAATATACAAGTGTACTGTAATAGGGAATAATGGAGCTGGACGGCATACTATAGGTAGAGTGAGTAGGTCACATTTCAGCTAATGCTAGAAAAAGCCAGTCACAGAAAGTTCTAAGCTGGGGAGAGATGCCGAGACAACTGCAAGTACAAGGACTCTGAGAGGGAAACACAGTGGCAGTTCTGAGAACAGAAAGACCAGGGGAAGGCCGATCACATATGCCATGAGAATGTTTTGATTTTATTCTAATTGCAACCGGAAGTCTGATTTTTCATGGGGGGGGTACCAGGAATACGAATTCAATGTCTCACGCTTATCAGGAAGGCGCTGTGCCACTGAGCTACATCCCAGACCCTGGAAGCCTGATTTATATTGTTTGTGTTTTTTGCAGTACTGGGGATGGAACCCTGGGCCTTCCGCATGGTAGGCAAGAGCTCTACCAATGAGCTACATCCCTAGCATGACTTATGATTTTAAAGGCAGGCGCCGGCTTCCCTGAGAGAAGATGAAACCCACTATATTCAAAATCTAAAATACTTGTCATAGCCAGGCTCGTGGCGCAGGCCTGTAATACCAGCACTGGGGAGGCTGAGGCAAGAGGATCACTGTGAATTTGAGGCCAGCCTGGGCTACATAGTGAACTCAAGAGCAGCCTGAACTACACAGCGAAACCCTGTCTCAAAATTAATGAAATGAAATGAAAATGAAATAAAATAAAAACTTGTCATCGACTACAGTAGCTACATACCGACTAACGCTTTCAAAAGAGGAAACCTCCCAGGGACGCTCTAGCCAGCGGGTCAGTGGAACGAACGCTCAACACTCGTTTGTACTCTGAGAGAAGTCAGTCGCTTCCGGGAGCGGTCGCGCCGCCTCTATCCGCCGTCATCTCTGTGGTCGCCGGGGCCCCGCCCCCCCGGGGCCGTCCTGGATCTCAGCGGACTTTGCCCGCCCACGATTCCCGGCGATCCGCGCTCCGGCTTAGGTCGGAACTCTGGTCATGGCAGTCCCGGGACCCGCGCCCAAGACTGGCGCCAGGTGAGCAGAGCGGCCGGCGAGGAGGGCTGCGCTAGGAGAGGTCGTCTTCCCGGGGCTGTGAGAGCTGCCGCCCTCCATGCATCCGGCGCCCTGAACTCCTGTGCGGCTGTGGTACCGTTTGCGCGAAAGAGGAGCTGGCGAAGGGGCGCCCGCTCTCTGCTCCGGTCCCAGGCCGTCCAGGTGTAGGACCTTTTTCCTTGTACCTGGCCGCCTTTTTGTTTGCTTCCTTGCTTGCTTTAGAACCTCACGTGCACAGAATTCAGTTGATGGTCCTTGTCACTTCTTGTCACTGCGTGCGCCCCTCCTTTATTACCTTTCTCCCTTGTATGCTATTCTCAGTACCATTTCACTCCCGGACACCCACTCTGTGTATTAATTACTATATTGATTTTTTAAATTAATGTAAATAAGATACTTTTTAAAAACCTGTGTGTGTATGTGTTGGTACTGGGTATTGAACCAGGGCCTTCCACCTGAGCTACATCCTCAGCCCTTTTTTTTTTTTTTTTTTTTTTTTGTGGGTACCGGGGGGTCGACCTCAGGACCTCGCGTGCCAGCAGGCGCCCGTGCCGCTGAGCGATATCACCGGCCCCTTTTTCGTATGTGGGTTCCGGGAGTCGACCTCGGGCCCTCGCCCTTGCAGGGCAGGCGCTTAAACCGCTGAGCCATCTCACCGGCCCCAGCCCTTTTTAATTCTTTGTATTTATTTATTTTTGAGACAGGGTCTTGCTAAAGTTGCCCAGGCTGGGGTGGAACTTTTCCATCTTCTTCCCTCAGCCTTCCTAAGTGCTGGGATTACAGGCGTGCACCACCACTCTCTGTTTAAAAGAACCTTTTTTTTTAACCTAGCATTGTCTTTTGGAAATCATTCATGCTATGAGTTTTCACTTGTGAGTGCTGCATGGTGCTACCCTGAGTGCACAGAACACATTTTATTTTTTCATTTCCCTAGATTGCTTCCAGTATTTTAACCACCACAGACAAGACTGTAATCAGTATTCTGTCTGGCAGTTATCTACTGGTCGGTATTGGTGATTTTCTCTGGATTATCCACTCCAGAGTAAGGTGGTAGGCCATACCTAATTCTGCTAGATTGTTCTCTGGAGCAGCCGCACCAGTTTATACTTCCCAACAGCAGTGCATAAAGTTTCCTATTTCCCCTGTCTCCGCAACAGTTGGTATTGTGTAGGCTTATCAGTCTGATCAGTGTAAGGTGGTATCCCATTGTGTTAATTTTAATGCATGTGGGTCTTAAGGAATGTGGGTTTTGCCTTTTGTGGATTGCCTATTTATATCCTCCACTTTTCTGTGGATTTCCTGAATTCCTTACAGGAATTCCTTGCCTGCTCTAGATTCTCCTTCCTTGTTGGTTTTACTCTGTCCAAATGCCTTTTCCAACTCTTTTAACTAAAATCTATGGTATTGTGTTAAGAATATTTCATTCTAATTATATTAAATCCATCAGTATTTCCCTTTATAGTTTGTGGGTTTGGGATCCTAAGAAGGGCCTTCCCACTTCAATATCATTATGGTGCCTTCTTTGTGATGTTTTTCTACATTTCCTTCTATTAATAGTGTCACTATTCACACTGAGATCTATTCTTAGTCATGGCCTGGTCCCCCTAAGGAACAACGCAGATAAGCTTGATAACTGTTGGGGCTTAACTGCCCTCGGGGCTTCTCTCTGCTTCTGACTTTTCTTCAGGCCTAAGTTAGATGTGCAGTTTCTCCAGCGGTTTCTGAGGATACAGAAGGTCTTGTTTCCTTCTTGGTCATCACAGAATGTCTTGATGTTCCTGACTCTCTTGTGTGTGGCCCTCCTAGGTGAGTGAGTGAGCTCTCGGCTTTGGTGAGGGAGGTCAAACCCTGGTTTGGGGTCCCTTTCCTTCCCTCTGGGGGGTTCATGAGGCAGGGACTCAGGAAGCTTCCTTCCTTTTCCTTCATCACTGATTTCTGATCTCCCTCCTGCAGAACAGTTGGTGATCTACCAGGTTGGCTTGATCCCCAGTCAGTACTATGGCGTCCTGGGAAATAAAGACTTGGATGGGTTTAAGGCGCTGACATTCCTGGCTGTCGTGCTCATCGTCCTCAACTCCACAGTAAGGGCTTTCCTTTTGTCTGTCTCTTCTTTCAGTGCAGGGTGAGTGCAATGCCCAGTAGGACTTAGCCTCCAGGCAGCAGGAATCAAGCTGTTTGGGTATGTGTTCCCTTTTTGGGAACTAGAGCGATGGTTGCCCTGAAGGTCAGAACCCTAGGCAGGGATTGATCTCGCTATTAACCCACTTGGGACAAATTTCTTAGGTGTTTTAAACCTAGAGCTAGGCCACAAGGATCTAGTTTAATTGAGCATTTAGCAGAAATGGTCATTGTCCTTACTGTTCCTAGAACTCTTTTTTTTTTTTTTTGGTACTGGGAATCGAACTTAGGACCTTGCACTTGCCAGGCAGGCGCTGTGCCACTGAGCTACATCCCCGGCCCCCACTAGAACTGTTTCGGGGAGCCCAGAGAACTTTAAAACCAGGATCGACAACCAGAAGCTGCTGCTGCTCCTCTAGCACCTGAGGCTGTGACTTAGCCTGGTACCACGTCACACCCCAGCCATCGCACCTGCTGCTTTCTTGCAGAATGGCCGCCTCCTCCCACCTCTTGTTTATTTGGCTAAAGCCTGCTTGCTTTTTTCGACATGCCTCCCTGGTCACCTCTTTTGAGTCCTTCCTTCTTCATGTTTCCTCCACCAAACTCAGAACCAAATTCAGCCCCTTTTCTGTACTTAATTAATTCTGTGAGTTGACTGCAGCTGTCACACTCCTTAACACCCTTGTCATTGTCCCTGGCTGGCCTGTGAGCTTATTGTTATTTCCCAACTGTTTAGTACAGAGGGAAATAGGAACAGAGGTGCTTCACAAATACCAAATGCCGAGTCGGGGCTCTGCCAGAACCCAACCTAATGTTCTCTGTTGGCCAGACCAGCTATATTGATTTTTTAAATTAATGTAAATAATTTTCTAGAAAAGCCACTTCTCGCCACACTGGCAGTTGATGGACCTTCATTCAGTAAGCACCTAGGTAGATGTCCTCTTCCACACTTGGGGACAGAAGAAGAAAAACATGAATGGAACAGCAGTGTGCTCCCCAATCTCCGGAAACTCCCCTGCTCTCAGTGTGCCACAGCACTCTGTCACAGGGGCTTGAGGGTCTTGCCTGTGGTGAGCCCTTCAAGATTTTGTGAAGGAATAAACACAGCAGCGAATGAGGAAGGAAAAAAATCCCATGACTCAAGGCTTTCAACAAGGAAAGTGCTGAGCGATCAGAGTGGGCTGGGCCTCCTCGGCAGAGGCTTCTGCCCACCCTGATCTTTGAACTGAGACTTGCAGGAAGCCATCTCTCCCTACTCTCCCTTCTCCCTGCCTCCTCCACTGCACAGCTGAAGAGCTTTGACCAGTTCATCTCCAGCCTGCTGTACGTGAGCTGGAGGAAGGACCTCACCGAGCACCTGCACCGACTCTACTTCCGGACCCGTGTGTACTACACCCTCAACGTGCTGCGGGATGACATTGACAACCCGTAGGTGCCCTCTTAGTCCTCGCTGCCCTTCGCTCACTGGCCTAGCCCTGGGGAGTCCTGGCTGCAGACCCCACGCAGGTCATGTGCGGTGGGCAAATGTCGCTGCCTGGAGCCATGGGGGAAAGGTGCTCTGCAGGGAACCGTGGTCAGGCTGAGAATAGGAAATCAGAAAGAAGAGCCCAGAAGCGGCTCCTTTTCATGTGCTTCCAAATAAGGCAAATGAAGAAAGTGTCCCTGTTAAAAACAAACTTGAATTTTCAGCCGCCAAAAAAAAGTTGCTGTTCTCTGAGATTCAGTCTAGGACTCCGAATCCTGTCATCTCCCAGCTGCTGGCTCTTACGTTTGTTCACTAAGCTCTAGGTTCCCCTTCCACAAGATGAAGGTAGTAATAGCCCCTGTCTCACAGGATGGAATGAGGGCGAAACGGTACAATGCACGTGATGTGCAGTGCCGGGCATAGCCAGTGTTCCCGTGTAAGTTAGCTGTTGTTACGTTGTAGGTCAGGAAACGGAGGCTCGGAGATGCAAGCACCCAGGGTCACTTCTCTCACTGGGAATAGGAGTCAGTGTGGCCATGGTGGTGAGAGGGGACCTAGGGGGCCTCTCACTCACTCCCATCCCACCGCACTTACCACACCTGTAGGAAGCGCTTTGCTGCCAGGGCTACCTTTCTTCAGCCCAAGGTATACTCTGCTGCTAAAGCGCTGGGAAAGCTGCCACCACTCTGCCTACCTTGGCCTCTTCCTGATGGCTTGACTGGGTGAGGCTTTCACAGCCAGACACCGTACTGGGACGGCTCAGGCCCAGAGAGAGTGCGGGGAGGATTAGCTCCTCCGCCCTCGGGTTCCCTTTGGCTGTGCTCAGAGATGGCTCAGGCTTCTGGTGCTGGGCCTTTCAGTTCTACTTTTTCGGGGGTAAACCAAGGCACCATAAGAAGCCACTGTCTAGAACCCTGTTTAGAGGTCCTAAGGGTTCTGTTCCCTCCATGAACCCTGCCTCAGCTGCTGCATCCTCCCATGGGGTCATTGCTGAGGGCACTGAAAGGCAAAGTCAGGAGAGGGCAGAGCGCCCTGCCTCTTCTCCCAGAGCCCACCTCCCTGACTAGTGACTTTGTCATTGGCTGCAGGGACCAGCGCATCAGCCAGGATGTGGAGCGGCTCTGCCGGCAGCTCAGCAGCATGGCCAGCAAGCTGATCATCTCCCCCTTCACCCTCATCTACTACACTTTACAGTGCTTGCAGAGGTGCAGCCTGTCCTCCTCCCAGGGGTCATCTTCTCCCTTTCCTAGTGTTTTCCCCGAGTCTCACACGTTGGTCAGGTCAGGGTCCAAGAGAGGCTTCTCTCCCCCTCCCACCTGTACCCCAGGGAGTCTCCTAGCCCACGTGCTAGGCCCCTGCCCTCTCTTCGGCCCCGTGGTGTTTCAGAGTCACAGGGCTCCTGGCAGTCTTGACAGGTCACGTGGGAGCAGAGGCCCACAGGGCTGCTGAGATCAGGCGGGGGCTGCCCGATAAGGGGCAGAGTCCTGTGAGACTCCCTGCTGCCCCATGCCCTTTTCCGCCCTCCCTCTCACTCCACCTTTCAGCACGGGGTGGCTCGGGCCTGTGAGCATCTTCGGTTATTTCATCCTGGGAACCGTGGTGAACAAGACTTTGATGGGGCCCATCGTTGCAAAGCTGGTGCAGCAGGAAAAACTGGAGGGAGATTTTAGGTGTGTGTCTTGCTTAAGGTTTCTTGTTTGTTTGTTTGTTTGTTGAGACAGGGTCTTGCACTCACTAGGTAGCCCAGGCTGGGCTCAAACTCGTGATGATGCTCCTGCCTCAGCCTCCCAATTGCTGAGATTACAGACATGTTCCACCACTCCCGGCCTTGCTTGAGGTTTCTGGGCTGGGCCTGGTTAAAGGAGGGGACTTGGGATAGGGCTGCCTTAGCTCAAATGCCAGCTGGCCAGTTACTAGCCGTGGGATCCCGAGTGAGAGCTTTCACCTCTCTTAAGTTTCAGTTTTGTCATGTAAAGTGGGATAATTCAGTTGCCACCTGAGAGGACTAAAGATTATACATGAGAAACACAGAGTGGTATCCAGTCGGCCATCACCGATGTCATTGCCACCCCTTGGCCTTCTCACCTACTTCTTGTCCAACCACACTTTTCGGGTCTGTTGGGCCTGGCGATTGATGTGGCGACTGCTCTACGTGGTTCTTGGCCTGTCCTTCAGGGTGGGCCTGGGGGGAGGAGGTGCTGTGGACAGGAGCACCCCACACTGTCTGCAGAGGGCTGAGGCCAGCTCTGTCTGCGCAGCTGCTGCCACCCGACCCAGGTCCTGGGATTTTCTGCCCCTGGGACAGTCCAGGGAAGGGTGGCGGAGGCAGTTGCAGTGTTGAGTTAGAGCTGCTCTCTGCTTTGCCCAGGCAGAGGAGAGACGGGGTTTCCTCTTGATCCAGGGCTCCTCACTGTCAGCACAAACTTCCCTTCTCTATGCCCAGGTTCAAGCACATGCAGATCCGGGTGAATGCCGAGCCTGCTGCTTTCTACAGGTGAGTCTGCCAGAGCTGATAGTACAGAAGGAGAGAGGAAGTCTACAGCCTTCTTGGCACCACTTGCTCGGGCTGAGCATTGTCACGCTTGGCTGTGACCCTTTCCCTCTCCTGTCCCTGTGGATTTGCTTCTGAAGCTGGTGGCTCCTTGCAGTGGCCAGCTTTAGGCTTAGTGGGCTACCACACAGCCTGCAGGGGCCAAAGGCCAAAATGATAAAGTGCTGCTTCTGCCGATGACTGGAAGGCATCACCTCTGCCTCTGTCTGTCTGTGAAGTAGCTGTCTTGCCAGCGCCTGGTATTCAGGGCTGATTCTTTGTGCTTCTGTGGCATGGGCAGCAGTGGCTGCGCACTGAGACCGTCCAGTCGAGCCTGTGCCAAGGCTCCTGATGCCAGTGTCATGAAGTCTCAGGGGTCAGGCAGGTCCCTGTGCTCTGCCTGTGTGGGGCCTTCTGAGTCAGCATGGGCGCTCATGGTACGGGCCCTGGGAGTTCGTGGTTAAGAAGTTGTACTTCTTGGATCGCCTTTCTTGGGTCATTTGCTCTTCTGTCTCTGTTGCAGTTTGCAGCCACCGCCACTTGGGGGCGCCAGGAATGCTAGGAATCTGAGCTGGCCCTGGGTGATGGGTGGGTAGGGCTTTGCTTTTGGATTCTGCAGCTTTTGCTCATGAAGCTCTGGGAAAGGCAGGTTAGATCTCCAGACCAGGTCTTGTGCTGCCTTTGTGGAAAA
This sequence comes from Erethizon dorsatum, assembly GCA_028451465.1. Lineage (NCBI taxonomy): Eukaryota > Metazoa > Chordata > Mammalia > Rodentia > Erethizontidae > Erethizon > Erethizon dorsatum. The sequence goes on along the minus strand of CM051828.1, from coordinate 106,170,603 downwards.
TTTGAAATGCACCCTTTCGTTTTCCACCTTTGCCTGGAGAATTTTTGCCTGACTCTGTAGACCCCCATCACCTCCTCTGCAGAGCATTCTCATACTCCCTTTTTTTTTTCCCTTTTCTGTCCGGCTTCTGATAGTATCTCTCATACTCCCTTTTTTTTTTTTTTTTTTTTGTGGGTACCGGGGGTCGACCTCAGGACCTCGCGTGCCAGCAGGCGCCCGTGCCGCTGAGCGATATCACCGGCCCCTTTTTTGTATGTGGGTTCCGGGAGTCGAACTCAGGCCCTCGCGCTTGCTGGGCAGGAGCTTAAGCCGCTGAGCCATCTCACCGGCCCCTGTCTCTCATACTCCCTTAATGGGAGTGCTCAGGTCTGTGTGTTATCATATCCCCGAGGACGCACTTGACCCTCCGTATTCCTGGTGAAGGGTGCAGTGTGTCCTGCCCTCTAAACTGGGGGTTCCACAAGGACAGAACTGTTTATCCACCTCTAGCTGACTAGCACAGAGCCAGCAGTAGTGACTGCTGCATTGTATTCGATTAATAATAGCTCTTGTTTGTTGAAGGTTCCTTATGTATCTGGTTCTTTATATTCAGAACCTTTTTTGTGTGTGTGGTGGTATGGAAATTAAACCCAGGACCTTCACACTGAGCTACATCCCCAGCCCTTTTTAGAGATAGGATCTTGCTAAGTCACTAAATTCTGGAAGCTGGGCTGGAACTTGTGATTCTCCTGCCTCAGCCTTCCAGAACGCTGGAATTACAGGCATGCACCACCACACCAAGCCATTTTTTTTTGTTTTTTTGGGACATGATCTTGTGAAGCAGCTCAAACTGGCCTTCAATTCACCATCTTCTTGCCTTAGCCTCTCAAGCATTGGGATTACAAGTGTACACCACCATGCCCAGCTTATAGTCACAAACTCTTAATTACTAACTTATTACAGAGATATTCTTAGCCCCATTTTACAGATGAGAAAAACTAAGGTGTTAGATGTTTAAGTAACCTGCCAATGTCATCCAACTAGAAACTGGCCAGAGCCAGGATTTGAACCAGGTCTGGCTAAGTCTAGAGTTCGTGCTCTTCCCGCAGACAGTGCCATGAGGAATAACAGGCAGTGAATAGAATACATGCTAGTGGCAGAAAGGGTCTGAGGCTAAGGTCATTTTCATGGGCCTGATGAGTGGGGGCCCCCAGCCTGCTCAAGTCCTTGCAGGCCCCACGGACGTCCCAGCCTTTCTCATTAGAGCCGGCCACGTGGAGCACATGAGGACAGACCGCAGGCTTCAGAGACTCCTTGAGACCCAGAGGGAGCTGATGTCCCGGGAGCTCTGGCTGTACAGTAGGCGGAGGGGCCCCCGGAGGTGGGGACCATGGGCACAGAGGGTCCGCTTTGCTTCCCACTGCCCGCCCCGATCAGTTTGCTCTGATGATGGAATTAACCAGAGGAGCCACTGCCTTTGCCATGCCTTTGTCCTCAGGAGAATGAGGACTGGGGCAGCGTGGCCCTGCTTGGCTTCCTGCTCCTCAAGGGTTGGGCCCCCTGCAGAGTGCACGAGTGGGCCGTGGGTCTCATGCGGTCTGTCTCCTGCAGTCGGTGTCAACACCTTTGACTATATGGGCAGCATCCTGAGTTACATCATCATTGCAATCCCCATTTTCAGTGGGGTTTATGGAGACTTGAGCCCCACCGAGCTTAGCACCCTGGTCAGCAAGGTAAGAGTCCCTCCTGCTATTCCCTCCCGCTGTCTCACTGCCCAGGGCCTTGGGGTCCAGGTTGTGCTGACTGCTCTCTGTCCCGTCCAGAATGCATTCGTGTGCATCTACCTCATCAGCTGTTTCACCAAGCTCATCGACCTCTCCACCACGCTCTCGGATGTGGCTGGTTACACGCACAGGTGAGGCTGAGGCCTTGAGCAGGGCGCACACTGGAGGAAGCAGCAAATGGAGAAAGGAGCACAGAGACTCAGCATGTGCACCTGGGTGTGAGACGGAAAGGAGTGTGGCCGTCACTAGCCCGGACCCTGCCTCAGCTTCTCACTTCTTGCCCAGGATCGGGGAGCTGCAGGAGGCCTTGCTGGACATGTCCCTGACGTCACAGGACTTTGAGAGCGAGCGGGGCTTGGACAGGTGCTTGCGGGGCTGCAGTGCAGGGCTGGGTGAGGATGCAGCTGAGCTGGCCTTGGAGCCCCATCCCTTCCTCCTGCCTGGTGGCAGAGCTGCGAGGAGGCTACCTTGTCACAGGCACCCTTGCTATTCTGTCACCCACTATGATTTACATCATCCCGGGCTAATAGAAGCAACATGCGCTCACCCACCTGGGCCCCATAACAAAACAAAGATCTGGCTAGTACCTTCCTTATCCTTTTCCTCCTCTGCCCGGCCCTGTCAGACCCACAGAGGTCTTTATTGTTGTATTTTTGGGGATCAGGAATGTTTCTGACCTTTCTGTGCTTTTAAGATTTGTTTCTTCTTCTCACTTTAGTTAGGCAAATCACTTATCTGTCCCAAGCTGGGCATGGTGGCCCACACCTGTAATCCCAGCACTTAAGAGGCTGAGGCAAGAGGATCACTTTGAGTTCAAGCCCAGCATGGACTACATAGTGAATTCAAGGCCAGCCTGACTACAAAGCAAAACCCTGTCTCAGTCAATCAATCTTATACAAGGGGGAAATGAACAGAACCTTCCTCCTGTGTGGTTAAAGGATTACATTTCATAGTTCTTGGAAAGTGCTTGGACAGCAGCCACATACTAAGGAAATGGTCTGAATTCCAGGGCCTGTGCTTAGCTCTCTTCCTAGGAACAAATGCCTAAACACTTGCCCTGTTCAAAATGGATGATTCATGCCCCTGTGGGCCCAGAGACCAGGGGATGGCCCTGGGACTGTAGGAAACTGGTTGCTGTTCTGTGGGAGAGATGGGCATCCACAGAGAGCCAGGAGCTCCTGTGCCGTTGAGCCCTAACCACTCTCATCTCCTGTCAGCACTGGTGGTGCCATGGCACCATGAAAGCCCACTGACCTTGGAATTAGTGCTGTGACCTTGGGCAAGTTACTTAGCCTCCTGATACGGTTTCCACATCTGCCAAGTAAGGAGAATGTAGTTCATGGGTGTTGAGACTAATTAAAATCCATTACATGTCGCCAGCCATGGTGACATGTGCCTGTGGTTCCAGAGGGTGAGGCAGGAGGATTGTGAATGAGGCCATCCTTGGCAACATGGCACAGCCCTGTCCCTTGTAAGAAAAAATAAGGGGCCAAGCATGAGGCACGGTGGCACACACCTGTAATCCCAGCACTTGGGAGACTGAGGCAGGAGGATTGCTTTGTGTTCGAGGCCAGCCTGGGCTACATAGTGAGACCCTGCCTCAAAAAAAAAAAAAAAAAGAAAAAAGGAGCTGAAGGTATAGCTCAGTGATAGAGCACATACTTGAGGCTCTTGTGTTCAATTCCTAGCGCAATAAAAAGAAAAGAAAAAATCGGTTGCATACAGAGCTTTGTACAGTGGATCACATATGAATGGGCTTGGGCTGCCATGACAGGGTACTATGGAGTGAGTGGCCTAAACAGAATTTAATTTTCTGGCAGTTCTGGAGGCTAGAAATCCAAGGTCAAGTTGTTGGCAGGCTAGTTCCTCCAGAGCCCTCTCCTTGGCTTATAGATGATCACCTTCTTGCTTGTCCTCACATGGCCTGTTCTCTGTGCATGCACTGTCCCTAGAGTCCACCCTGACAGCTCATTTCAACATCTCCTCTTTAAAGGCCCTGTCTCAGCTGGGCATGGCAAAGCACGCCAGTGATCTCAGCACTTAGGAGGCTGAGGCAGGAGGATTGTCACAAGTTTGAGGCCAGCCTGGGCTACATAGTGAGTTCAAGACCAGCCTGAATTACATAGTGAGACCCTGTCTGGAAAAAAAAGAAAAGAAAAAAAAAAGAAATACAAAAAATAAAGGGCTGTCTCCACATGCAGTTACATTGTGAAGTACAGGGCCTAAGATGTCATATGGATTTGGGGACAGAGTGCAGCCTGGTGACGTTTGTGGTCCAAGACGGTGGTCACACTGCTCTTTTCTCCTTCCCAGGGCCCCAGGATGCCCCACGGCCGAGCCCGTGGACACAGCTTTCCTCCTGGAGCGGGTCTGCATCTCGGCCCCCTCCTCTGCCAAGCCCCTGGTCAAGGACCTGAGCCTGAAGATCTGCGAGGGTCAGAGTCTGCTCATCACGGGCAACACGGGCACCGGCAAGACGTCCTTGCTGCGGGTTCTGGGCGGCCTGTGGGCCAGCAGCCACGGTGAGGGCCTGCCCCTCCTCCCCCTGACCCAGGCTTGGCCTGGTGCGGCAGCACGGCGGGTTCTGGCCTTCTTAGCTGGGGAGAGAGAGGTGAGGAGGAGAGGAGAGGCAGCAGCTCCTCTGTGAGATCTCAAAGCGGAGGCTTCTGTGGGCTCTGCAGGCTCCGTGCAGATGCTGACCGACTTTGGACCCCATGGGGTGCTGTTCCTGCCACAAAAGCCATTCTTCACTGATGGGACCCTCCGGGAGCAGGTCAGCCGGGTCAGGGGCCCGCTCTTTCCTCCTCACCCACCCGTGCACAGCCACGCCCTCCAGCAGCTGGCTGGTCTCAGGCCCCAGGGAGTTTGGGGACAGAAGGCGGCCGTGCCCAAGAAGCCTTGGGTTCTGAGAAAATTCTGTTAACATCCATGGATTGGACTCCTGTACTCAGAGCAACTCCTGGGCCTGGGTAAATCTGTGGGGGCCGCTGGCCAATTACTCACATTTGCTGAGCACCAGGCTTGAATTCTGGGCCTCTGTCCCCATGAGGCTCACAAACTCCTGTCCCCCAAACATATTTCTGAAGATTGCAGTTACTCTGCCCCACTGTCTGCACTCTAAGTCGCTCCTGCTGGATGCTTGGGGCAGGTGTCCCTACTCCTCAGGTGTATGGAGACCGTCCTCTCCGGGCAGTTCCCGGGATTCCTGAGGAAGGGGTGCTGTGCCACTCTGCCTCTCGTTAGCACTCATCCTTGGCTGTGGTTTGTGTTTTCAGGTGATATATCCCCTGAAGGAGATCTACCCGGATTCAGGTGAGCCTTCTTGGGTCGCAGCATCCCGTCTGTTGTCCCTGCTCTGCCCGTGGACTCACTTGTGCCTTTACTGTTTTGAGGTTCGTACTGTGACCTCATTGGTTCTATCTTCCCCTCCCAGGGAAGAGACCCACATTGAAGGAAGTGATTACTTCTTTCACCTGGCCCTTCCCTTATCAAGTGCAGTCACCTGTCACCTGGGCCACAGCCCAGCATTCTGGGCATCCACCCTGCTGTGCTGTACCCCATGTGTTCTGCCAGAGGAGCTGACAGTTGAAGACGCTGTCTCTGCTTCGCAGGTTCTGCTGATGATGAAAGGATCATGAGGTTCTTGGAATTGGCAGGCCTGGTGAGTAGGGTAGGGCCCCTGTGCCCACCTGGGAGCACCAACTGCAGGTAGACCCTGGCCCAGCAGAGCCAGGCCCTGCCATCTCTGGGCCTAGGACTGGGCTGGAGAGCAGGGCCACACGCTGGCAGTGGGAGCCATTGGCCAGGAGCAGGAGTATGGCGGTGTGCTTTCTCTAGAGAAGTTTAAAGCAGTAATAAAACTGACCGAGTCTGTGTGCTTTATCATCACCATGCTCCAGCAGAACTAAACAATGTCGTTGATACTCCATCTTGGCGTGCCTCTGGGGTGTCTGTGTCCATGATTTTATGTCGTGGGGACTGAGGGTGGCAGGAAGCAGGGATGGGCCCTTTCATGGATCTTGTGCCCTCTGGGTCTGTTACAGTCCAACTTGGTGGCAAGGACAGAGGGTCTAGACCAACAGGTGGATTGGAACTGGTAAGAATGGAATTAGGGTGCCCCAGCCAGCTCCCCCATGAAGACAGTGGGCCCCAGGGGTCCTGTCAAGGGATGGCATGGCTCCTGACTCCAAAGGCCAGGTGTTTAGCTGGTCTGTCATCATCGTGCACAGGTTTTATGCCTTTGGGAGCAGAGTGCTGGCCTCATCGGGTTGGGGCGCAGAGCTGTGGCTGGGGCGGGATGGGGGAGCACCCTCCACAGAGTGAGCTCCTTTTTGCCCAACTTTACAAAAGCCAAGCTTTCACCTCCTCCTCCAGCGCTCATCTCAAGCTCCCTTTCCTAGGTACGATGTCTTGTCCCCGGGGGAGATGCAAAGGCTCTCCTTTGCTCGACTCTTCTACCTGCAGCCAAAGTACGCAGGTGAGGCCCGCCCCGTGGCTGCATGCCAGGCACCACCGCACTCACAGAGCAGAACCCTGCATAAGCTTCCTGCCGTGGCAGCAGCTGGAGCCCAGAGCCAGCCTTGAGAGGAGCTGTGATTTAGCTTCTTGGGCTGTCAAATGAGTGGGTGTCGCCCCAGCAATGCCTGGCCGAGTGGTGGCAGGTGTGGGCTTTTGGGAGGAACTGGGTGTCCCTAGATTGAGCAGTCCTAGGGAGCAGTGACGCTTACTTCCAGGAAGCTGAGGGACTTTGGCCCAGCTCACAGGAGCGTTCCCAGCTGGCCCTGGGCTCGCTTGGCCCATCCTCTCCTGGAGGCTGGGTTCCTGGAAGCCAGAGCAGCTTTCAGCTTCCCCTGTGCCCAGGCGAGTTTGGGGTTGGTTGGCGGAGAAGCCTGGAGGCAGGGCCAGACTTTGATCCCTTCCCTCTGTGCCCTGCCCTCAGTGCTTGATGAAGCCACCAGCGCCCTGACGGAGGAGGTTGAGAGCGAGCTCTACCGCATCGGCCAGCAGCTAGGGATGACATTCATCAGCGTGGGGCATCGGCCCAGCCTGGAGAAGGTACCCTGCCCATGGGGATGAGGAACACCCCCCGGGGCTGGGCCTGGCTAGGGCCAGAGTTCCCTCCACGTGGGGGTGGCAGAGGGAACAAGATGTCTCCTTCTCTGGTGGCCAGGCAACCTGATCGTTGTCTCTCGTAGTTTCACTCCTGGGTTCTGAAACTCTGTGGAGGAGGAAGATGGGAGCTGACTAGAATCAAAGTGGAATGAAGCGAGGGCGTGGATGGGCAGCTGAGCTCACACAGACCATCTGTCCCCGGGGAGACCAGGAGGACTGCTGGGCAAGAGGGGCCCAGGGCCACCTCACAGGGACTGCACAGGAGCCCAGCCATGGTGGGCCCACCCAGGGGTGGCCCACAGGTGACACTGAGATCTCCCCAGGGCTGCTCCTGGGGCCTCAACATGCCGGAAGTGCTGATTACTTACAAATTACTTCAGATCGTATTTGTTGAAGAAAAATTCAAATGTGTGTGAGCTGTGGGAAATGAAGGGTCAGGGTGGAAAGGACCTGGAGTCGAGAGAGCCGGTGAAATTTTGCTACAATAGATTTTTAACTTTAATTAACTGGCCATTTACATTTTATAACTTTTTAAAGGAGAAAAGTGAAACATTAAAAAAGTGTTTTTGTACCTTTTGCTCTTTCCCTGCCTCCTCTACCGTAGAACAATCCTTTTATTGACACTCGGACTTGGCTGGCCCGGTGCCTGCTGCCTGTGGCTTTCACCCCACGTCCCCGTCCGCTGGAACCACTAACCTTCAGGGCTCTCCTGTCTTGGTTTTCTTAACCCAGATGAAAACCAATCCCTTTTCCCTTACCAGCTAAAACAAGTTAGGGATTTTTTTCAAAAATATCTGTATTCGGGAACCACAAAAACAAATTAAACAGGCGCAACACAGAAAGCACAAAAGCATGAAGCAGAAAGTTATTAAGCCAGAAATTCCTTATTCCAAAACAGTGTTCCCAAAGTTTAGTTGTCTACGTATTGCCTCTGTGATTTTTGCCAGATTTCTGTACTTCTCCTACTGTTATTTACCTAATAGTTTTAAAAACTCAGCCAGGCAGGATAGCATGTGCATATAGTTCCACCTACTTGGGAGGCTGAGGCAGGAAGACTGATAGAGCCACAAGTTCAAGGCAAGCCTAGGCTACCTACAAAAAATAATAACTCATTTTTTATTTAAATAGATTTTTTCCCTGGGGATTAAACCTAGAACCTCCTCATACGTGAGCTACACCCCAGCCCTTGAATGGATTCTTTAAAGAAACTTTACACTTGACACAAATGGAAAGTAACTATTAAAAAATGAAAACTAAATAGAGATACTAAATTACAGCTACATGTGGCCTGCAAGGACTCAGAGCCTGAGGCTTTCTGTGTAAAAAAAAATAGGGGTGCTGAGATTAAGGGGTGTTAGGAGTTAGACATATTAACACCCAGCTGAGATCTTTCCCTTTAATAAAACTAAAAAGGTAAAGTGGAAATTGCAAGGGAAATAATTTTATCACTGTAAAATTTGAGTTTATTTAATGCCTGATGATACCATATAAAATGGTCCCAGATGTGAGGGTGGGAAGCCAATGCTTGGTGAAGCACTGCCCTGGGTTACTAACCCCACCCCATCTCTCGCTCTTCCTGAGGTGCCCCCTGCAGGGCACTGAGGCTGTGTGCCTGGGTGCCAGGCTGAGTTCACACAGGCACCCGGCAGGTCCGATGGTGGACCCAGTCCCTGCTAAGGAACTGCAGGATTATAACCCTGGAGAGGCTGTCGCAGCCCTTCCATGGCATCTCATGGTTGAAAAGGACTTTAAGAGTTGGCATCTGAATTGGTGCTGTGGGGTACATCTGTAATCCCAGCTGCTTGAGAGGTTGAGGCAGGAGGGTCAGGAATTCAAGGCCAGCCCGGGAACTTAGACCCTGTCTCTGTGTCATGCTGGCGTTTCCCCGTCAGTGGGTCTCCCTCCCATCCACTCCTCTCCAGGCTTGAGTCCCATCTCAGAGAAGCCCAGAAAGGAACCAGGAATGTGTGAAAAACCACAAGGAGCATCAAAGAACAAGAAACTGAAGAAGAGAAGAGACACCCATCATTTGGGGACCATTAGTGACTGCAGTGCAGCCATTCTGGGGACCGGAGTGCAGCTGTGCAGAGCGAGGGCACTTCCGTGATTCTTCATTGATGTCTGCTGACCACGGCTGCGTGTGGAGAGCCTCAGTGGAGGGTGCGATGGGCCTGGGCCTCCCCTCCTCGCGCTCCCCTGCCCTGTGACACGGCGGATCTGAAGACCATGACACCGCAAGAAGGTACTTCCAGTTAAACCTCAAGTGGAAGATACTTACAGAATTTTGCATCTGCGGTGGCACTGGGAGCCCCAGGCGCCTTCAGAATTGAAGCATTCGGAGCCAGGCATGGTGGCGCACACCTATAATCTCAGAGATTTGGGAGGCTGAGGCAGGAGGAAAGGAAGTTTAAGGCCACCCTGGGCAACTTAGCAAGACCTTATTTCACAACTTTAAAAAGAGCCAGGGATGTAGCTCAGTGGTAGAGCATTTGCCTAGCATGTGTGAGTCCCTGGGTTCAGTCTCCAGTACCACCACAAAAAAATCATGCTGGCATCCCCAAAATGTCAATTCACATACAAAGCCATGGAAGAGATTAAGAATTTTGCCAAGGGTTTACAAGGTTGTGGGAAATTATATTGCCTACTGCAAAGCAGAGCATCTTTAAATCCCTGTTATCTTATTTTTCTACCCACAGTTTCACTCCTTATATAGCTGCCCAGGTCTTCTCTCCCTCGCTCCCTGTCCCATATCTCTCCTTAAACCCCTAGGGTACTCCCCTACCCCCGGGACTGGGTGTTAGAGGAGACACCTTGGCTTGGATAAACCATGTCAGGTCCTAAGACCAGGCGTTATAGTCAGGGTTTGCAAGGGAACAGGTTTAATGCAGGACACATAATTTATAGGATTATTTTATAATATTCACCCAAAGTCAAATGCAGAAGAGTACAAGAAATCTGTCCATGCACTAGAGACCCAAAGAATCCAGCTGAGGGCCTGGATCCCATGGCAGTGTCCTGCACAAGTCCAGCTGAAGACCTAGAGCCCATGGCAATGTCCCATGCAAGTCTGTATCAAGGATCTGCACTGGGAAGGCCCAAAGGTCAGTGATGGAAGCCAGAAAGTCTGTGCCAGCGGGATGAAGGATTTGTGCCAGCAGGCTGAGGGATCTGCACCGGAGCCAGGAAGCGATGCTCAAGTTAAGGACCAGAGCTCCCCCTGAAGAGAACCGCAGCAATTCTTAGTAACAGCGAGGACCTGAGCTCCTCCGATGATAAGAGCCGAGTTCATATCAGGAAAACCAGCATGACAAGCTTCTCCAGAAGAATCAACAGCACACCATCTTCCCCTCCAGTTCTTTTTTTATGCTGTTGGCAACAATCCTCAGGTGGGCCTTCCACACCCAGAACCACACTGACTCAGTTCAACTGGGTGTTACAAGTTGACCGTTAGTTAATCCACCACATCAGGGTAGGTAGAAAGTGGTCTTACCTTGTGAGCAAAACCTATAAATGCAGGTGCGTGGTGTTGGTCGAGCAGCAGCCAGCCGCAACCTGCTCTGCAAATGGGCTCCACGGCCTAGCACTCCTGTTCCCACTGCCCATGACCATGCGCCAAGGCTTGCGAGGGGTCGCCACCAAGGTCTCCACCACCCTGCAGACAGCATGGCAGCCATCCCCTCCAGCGGCTCGCTCATGGCCACCCACGACTACTATTGGTGCCACCTGGGCTCCGCATCCAGCAACAGCTACTCCGGAAGTGGCAAGTACCCCAGGGAAGCCATCCCCCACCACCCAGGTCTCCCCAAGGCCGACCCAGGTCACTGGTGGGCTAGCTTCTTCTTTGGGAAGTCCACTGTCCCATTCCTGGCCACAGTTTTGGAGTCCCCAGAGCACTCGGAATCCCCCCAGGCTCCCAGCAGCTTGCGTGGTCACTGGTAGCCTGGCTTCGGAAGCCACAAGGAAGCAGCCGCTCAGCCAGTCCAGCCAGGCCAACACCAGGCCCCCCGTCCTGACCTGGCGGTACCACCAGCCCAGGCTTCCCAGCTGCCAGGCCAGGGCCCTGCCTACCAGCCCCACCCTATAGACCAGGCAGGCTGCAGCAAGGGGACACGCCAGAACGCCAGCCACCAGCAGAAGGCTAGCGACCCATGCTCTCCAGGCTGCACTGAGCTCTCCTAACTCGCCTAACCAGCAGAAAATAAACTGCAAGCAGCCACCAAAAAAAAAAAAAAAAATCTATAAACGTAGCATCTACAGGACAGGCACCACAGACACAGTTCTAAAAGCTGTGGCCGCTCCCAGACATCTGCTCATTTAATTCTCAGCCAGCCCAGCAGAGAGGAAAGGGGGGCAGGCGCAAGGGTACCTTGCCCACAGCTGTGTGAGGTGTGTTGGGGTCTTGTAGAATAAAATACCCCTGGACCAAGCCTGGGGTTTCTGCAGGGTGGGGAAGAAGGATGGGGACTGGGAGGGTGAGCTGGGGACTTGGCACAGGGACCTGGTCAGTGGGCAGAGAGGCCCTCAGTAGAGGGTGCTTTTCTAGAATCACCGTCTGTCAGTGCCAAGAGCTCCTGGCCGGTGTCATACCCAGCTGTTGAGATGATGGGTGGGATCCTGGGGGTTCTGAGCTGAGCCCTGGGGCAGAGGGGACCCTGCTGGAAGCACAGGCAAGGCGTGGAGAGAAGCTGCCCACTGGCACATGCAGAGCTTGAAAAGCCTGCAGGGGGCCCAGCTCCCAGCATATTCCCAGGAATGTGTTCCCTCCTGTTCCATCCCCAGGAAACCTGTCAGGAAGACACTCCCTTGCCTTTCCTCCCTGGCTGAGGTGGCTGAGCTCTGGGAGCGGAGATGGCTTACTGAGGAGTCTCCACTGAGCATATTCAGAGCACAACACCTGCTCCAAGGCCATACCCTCACCCGCTGCATTCATCTTGCCCATCTCGGGGAGCAGGACTTTCACCCTCCCCCTGGAGCTCAGGCCTGAGACCCAGGACTCGCGGGGGTCCCTGCTCCCTACCCAACCCATCACTAGGTCTGGTGGGTTCTGCTTCCAAAATATATCTGAAGCCTGAAGCCCACCCCTACTCCTCTTCCTGCCACTGCTAAGCTGGCCAGGACAACTGCCTGTGGTGGCTTCCTCCCCGCCTCCCTGCAGCTTCTCCCAGCCACCCACATCCTCCCCAAGCAGAATGAGGGCCCATAAGATGGCAAATTAGCTGCTTGCTGCACTCAAGTCCAAAATACTGCAGCTGAAAGGCCTCACCCAGCCCTGTCTCCTCTCTCCCCAGCCCCACTGCCCTTCTGCCTTATGCATGGACCAAGCTGGTCCTGCCTCAGCCTTGCCCCTGCTCCCTTTCACCCCAGGTTAGATATTTATACATATTTAATGGGGAACAGTCCCTGAGAGGGAGTCACATGCTCAAGGTCATTTAGAGCAAAGATTCAAACCCAGGTCTGAGACACAAAGCCAGTGCTGGCAAAACAACATCCGGCTTCTTCCCCATCCCTCATCCATCCCACCCAACAGTAATTTTAGTCTGGGGCTCAGGAAGGAGAGAGAAGCCAGGCATGGTGGCACACGCATGTAATCCTACCACTCGGGAGGCTGAGGCAGGAGGATCACCATGAGTTCAAGGCCAGCCTGGGCTGCATAGTGAGTTCAAAGCCAGCCTGAACTACATAGGGAGACCCTGTCTCAAAAAACAAACCAAAAAGAAAGAAAAACTCTGAAGTACTGTAGTAGACATGCCATTTACCCCACCTGAACTTTAAACATTGTATTCATGGATCAAAATGTCACACTGTTCCCCATAAATATGTACAATTGAGGTAAGATAGAAGAAATAAAAGCTATGGGCCGGTGAGATGGCTCAGCGGCTTAAGCGCCTGCCTGGCAAGCTCGAGGGCCCGAGTTCAACTCCCGGAACCCACATACGAAAAAGGGGCCAGTGATATCGCTCAGCAGCACGGGCGCCTGCTGGCGAGCGAGGTCCTGAGGTCGACCCCCGGTACCCACAAAAAAAAAAAAAAAGAAAGAAAAGCTAGGTAGAAAGGAGACAAGGAAATTATAACTAAAATTTGTACTTTTAAAAAGACTGTGACTTTTGGACCCCAGTCAAAGCTACTCACGGCTATCCATATCGGAATTCCCTTAACTAAATTTAGGCTTCTTTCCTTCCAGACCCATCACAGCCAAAATCCATCAGGAATACTCAAAGTCCATAAATTGGCTTAGTCGAGGAAAAAAAGAGCAGGAACCTGATCCTAAAATAAAGGAACAGATTGAGAGAGTCCAAAGAATGTTTAAATTACTTGTTTAAAAAAACCAACTGGGCTCATACTTACAGAATGGGTCAGTACGCTTCTGGGGGATGGGCCACCCTTCCCGGGGTTTCCACGCTTCAAGAGAAGAGAAATGTTCCCAGGTCCAGGAAACAATGCACTCTCTTTCTCTGAATATGTGCCATTTATTTATTTATTTATTTACTTATTTATTTATACAAAACACCCAACTTCCAAAGTTAAAAGGGGAATTATTTAGCTCACAGTTTGTGGAGGTTTTAGTCCATAGTTGGCTGGCTCAAAGGCAGGGTGGCCTGGCAAAGGGGCAACAGTTTATGGCAGCAGAACATAGCAAAAGCAACGAGAGAGTGTGTGTACCTTTTATTGCTGCCAAATAAGGCCCTTCCTGTGCTCCTGACTAGTCCTGAAAATTATTTCTCTGCAATGAGAGTCAGCGAACTTATTCTACAAAAATGGTGGGTTTTGTTCCTTATCTCAGCCTTGGGAACCTCTCAGACCCAGACCAGTGACACAATTACTGTATGTCAATTAAAAATAAAAATAAAAATTATAGCCACACACCTATAATCACAGCACTCCAGAGGCTGAGGCAGGAGGATCTCTGCGAGTTCAAGGCCAGCCTGGACTACATAGCAAGACCCTGTCTCAAAACCAAAAAAAAATTAAAACTAGCTGATTAAAATTTCACAAGAAATAAGATGTTTATACAGTCTCAAAGTATCTTCCCACAAAATCCTTATCATCTGAAGTACACGATACTCTTTAACTGTATAAAGGAGAAGCCTCACAGACTCGACCTAATCAAATGGTAAACACAAACATTGCCAGACAAGGGACAATGGGATGTGTGACACGATGCCCGGAGAGCTGAGCAGCAGTTCCATGGTATTTCTGCCAGAAATGCAAGTTCAGATGATGCAATCTGACCCCCATCATGAGGAAATATCAGAGAAACCCAAACTTCGGATACTCTAAAGTAATCGCTCTGAAATCCTCAACACCGTCAAGGTCTCAGAAGGCAAGGAAGGACGGAGGGGAAGTGTCCTGGACTGAAGGGGACTACAGACTCGGCCATCAGCCCGGCTGTTTGTTAAGGACGTTACTGGAATGATCGGCCTTCTGTGGATTAGATAATCATATTGACTCAAGGTTAATTCCTTGATATACTTGGTTGTAGAGTACAAGGGCCTGGGTTTAGTCTCCAGCACTGTGGGGAAAAAAGTTGAAAGAAAATCGTGTGTGTGTGGTGTGTTTCTTTTTCTGCAGTGCTGGGGATGGGACCCAAGGCCTCATGCATGCTAAGCAATAGTTCTCTTTTTATTTTTTATTTTGAGACAAGGTCTGGCTGGCTAGACTTGAACTTGCAATCCTCCTGCCTCAGCCTTAGCCAGGGGTTACAAAACTCAGGCCTTCTGGATCTAGTCTGGTGTCCTCATTTTTAGTTTTACACCTCTCATCAGGGGCTGCTATCCCTAGGCACACACAAGAGGGTTCTCTGCCTGGCTCTGGCACCTATTCTTTTCCTTTCATGCTACTTTGCACCCCACCACCACTTCAACACCCTTTCCAGAAACTTGCTCCTTCCACGCGGAAACCACAGATGCAGGCTGCTGAGCCATGAGGCATTGTGGGTGGAAGAAAGAAAGACCCTCTTATTAGAAGAGGTGGTTGTCCTTTGAACACACTCCCATACCTATTATTGTTCAGTCACCACTTGTCTTAATATTTTCTCATTCATAAATATATACATCTATCTGGGTATGGTGGCACACATCTGTAATCCCAGCACTTGGGAGGCTGAGGCAGGAAGATTGCTGCAAGTTCAAGCACAGCCTGGACTGCATAGTGAGACCCTGTCTCAATCCATCCATCCATCCAATGCCTATATTACTGTCTTAACTGGCTAAGCCTGGATTTGGCTTTTAATCATTCATCCTGCTTCTGAGCAGGTAAAAACTGCTCTAGTTCACTCGCATTGGGACCATGTGGAGGAAGTAAGTGAGTTTCCCTCTTCCCTCTCACCTCTGGGCTCACCATGGCTGGTCACCTCAGTTGGTCACCTTTCTCCTGGCCTCAGGGCTGAGCAAAGGTGAATCTCAGCCCTGTGGACGACAGCTCAGCTTGTGCGATCCTGCAGCTCAACACAAGGCCCCCTTATCATTCCTTCCCCTCTTCCTGTTACAAGACTGGCTCTGCCATGTCAGGAGCAGAGGCGTGGAGACACCTTGGAGGAGTCCCTGCCTCAGAGGTGGTGAGGGGACAGACAGGCTGGCAATCAATGAGAATAGTTAGCACTGGGAGGGATCTGGGGTTTCTTTGTTTTTTGGGGTGTTTTTGTGTTGTTTTGGGTCTTTTTTTGAGACAGGGTTTCACTATGCAGTTCAGGCTGGACTTGAACTCACTTTATAGCCCAGGCTGGCCTAGAACTGACAGCAATCCTCCTGTCTCAGCCTCCTGAGTTGCTAGAATTACAAATATGCGCCATCATGCCCAGCTGGGAAGGATTGGTCTGTAGTGAAAATTAATGGAGCAAAGCACTCCTTGGCCAGCGCAGCTGTGACCTAGCAGGAACTTCACCCACTCCGGTGCTGTCTGAGACAAAGAGCCACCAAGAAGGAGGGAACAAGAGGGAGCCCTGAAGAACAGACAGGAGGCAGGAAGCACCTGGAGGCAGAACCAGGGAAGGCTACCAGCTCTTGACCCAGGTCCAGTTCCCTAGAGGGTGTCTGGGTGATCACACTGGTAAGTGAAGGGAGTTAGAGACAGGGAAAGGGGCGGCCCTGGCACTTGTTCTAACCTAAAGAAGCCATCTGTTGTTTTCCTTCTAGACAACCAAATAGCTCCTTCCTTCCTTTCTTCCTTTCTTCTTCCTTTCTTTTTCTTTTTCTTTTTCTTTCTTTCTCTCTTTCTTTCTTTCTCTCTCTTTCTATTTCTTTTCTTATGAGACAGAGTCTCACTATGTAGTTGAGGCTGACTTGAACTCACTGTGTAGCCCAGGATGGCCTCAAACTCCTGGCAATCTCCCCCTCCCCGCCTCAGCCTCCCGAGTGCTGGGATTACAGGTGTGCACCACCACACCCGGCCTAAGTAGCTTATTTTTAAAATATATACTATTTTTATAAATTTAGATGTAAAGAAAAATCCTGAGGAGAGTCTGGAGTTCCCATCACTCCCTCACCTCCTTGTCCCTCAGTGACATCTGGCTTTAGCATGGTTCTGTTATAGATAGCTAAGTTAGGTAGAAACATCATATGCAGTCAGACAAGGGAAGTCAGTATAAAAGGTGAGAACACAGCAAAACTGTGGCTGGAGGAGGTGCGTCTGAAAAAGATTAAAGCCACAATGGCCATATCTATGTACTTCCCTAAGGGATAAAACAAAGTTTGAGATTATTGGTACCGCCTTTTGAGACTACCTGTATAAATAAACCATTATCTCATTGGGTTGAACCATCCTCTCTCACCAAGACTAAGACTACTAAGACTAAGATTACTAAGACTAAGACTAAAGACAAGACTAAGACTATAGGTTATCCACCAAGGTTAGTGTCGTCCGTACGCCCTTGCTACTATTGGATCAGTATCAGCCAAGCAGCTATATTTGTAATCTTACTGGTTGATTATAATTTTGACCCACATTGTATCCACCTCATGATTTTGCTCTATAAAACTTTTTCAGGGAAATCGGCACATTGGCAACCCACTTTCGGTCCCCTCCTATCTCTCAGGAGCTAGCTCTCTCTCAAATTTTCCTACTCAACCTGTTTTTCCTTAGAATTCATTCTTCGATTTTGGGGAACAAGAACTTGGAGCGTCTGACATCTAGCAGGTTGGTAGTTACGGTTATTTCCCCTGTATCAGTTCCTTTGTGGCACCCGATGAGCCAGGATGCCACGCCTGTGCCCGAGGGGAGGCTGGGGAGGGGGCACCACAGCTCCAGTGGGAGCAGGAGAGACTCAAGGCCCAGGCAAGCCGTGGGGAGCAGCGATGCAAGAGGCAGGAGCGGTCGGGAGGGACCGGAGTGGCCCAGGTCCCAGGGGTGGTGCAGACCAGGGGCCGCAGCTGCTCTCTCCCGGTCACCGGCCTGGGCCTCGGGAGCTCCCCGTCAGTCACCACCCAACGCTCCACCTCAGGCTGCAGCCGGCCTCCGCCTCGTCCCTCCCTGCCAGGCCTGCGCAGTGGCCGCTCTCCTCAGTCAGTGCCTTTACCGCTGTGGCGCTTCCCGGTGCACGCGCCACCTACCGGCAGGCTGGTGAGCCTGCAGCCTGGATGCCCTCGCATTTCCAGGGCCGGTTCAGGGCTGGTACCAGTCAGTTCCTTGGTACCACAGCAGCCGAGCAGGATCTCTCCTTGTTCTGCCTGGCTGGGTCTGGCCGTCCAGGCCTCCCTTTGGCAGCAGCTTCCCAACCTCCCCCTCCTGGGCCACCTGTAGGCCCAACTGCATTTCCCTCTGTGGGCACCTGCCTGGCTGCCCAGGGTAGATCCCCTCCTGGAGTGAATATTCAGGGCGATTTCTGTCATCTTCCAAGCCTCTGAGTGTTCCAGTTTGCCCCCCAGATCTCCCTGAGGGTAGGGCAGCTGCCAATGGCACTCTGGCCCTGCCTGCCATGGCCGTCTTCCCTCTGCCCTCTCGTGATGCCTCCCCTGTGTCCTGACTTCTTCCGGCTACTTCAGTGAGAGCTCACACAGACCTAAGTCCCACAGAGGGCCAGGTCACCCTATCACATGCTTTCATGGTCCTATAAATAGTGCCTCCAAGGTCTTAGGACATTTGAAATTTTGTCTTTTTTGGTACGGTTACTGGAGTTCCATGTAAGTTCCATGACCACTGGGATTTTGGGACTCTGCCCACTGCTCTATCCCCAGTGCCTTGCCCCTCTGCCTGATAGATATTAGATACTCAATGGCTCGTTAAATTACTGAGTAACTGGATTAGTTATAGACAGAACGTTCATTCAACAATGGATGGAGCTGCAGGTCCTTTGATGGGTCCTAGGGATAAACGGTAAGATATAGACCCCAGACTCAGTCTTGTGAGGAAGATAGATTGGTAAATAAAAAAATTACAACACAATGCAGGACATGTCACAGTGGAGTAACATTCCAAGTGCTGCAAGAGAACAGAGGCCATTAGTCCTCCCTGCAGCGTCAGGAAGGCCTTGGGGACGAGGGGAGTGAGGGGGCCGTGGCAGGTGGAGGGGCGAGGATGAGTCCCACAGGGCCCTGACACGCTGGGGGCTCAGGCAAGCGGGGAGCAGCCCAAGCACGCGGGACTTGAATCCCTTTGCTGTGTTCCCACACGTGCCCCTTGGGTCCCACCTGGGTTGGATCATGGTACAGGGACTGCTGACCTCTGTTATCCAAAGAATGCTCTTTGGATAACAGGCTGCCAGAAACTTCTTCCCCGAGAGTTCCACATCCGAGCCAGTTTGAAACAATCTTATGAGAGTTCTTGAGCCCAAAGCTCAAACAGAACCTCTCCAGCCTATGCACTGCACTCTCATCTTGTAATTCCACGCAACACATCAACACGTCGCCAGCTCACAGCTGTCGGCAGGCAATGTCATGTAGCCTTCACCAGGCTGTTTCTCCTGTGTGCCTTCCTCTTTGACCAGGATTTAGCATAATCTCTCTCACTCTCAGTCCCAGATGCACTTAGATTTTCTGCTCGTTGTTGTTTAGGAGGAAGATAAGATGTGCAAATGCACAGGGGTACACAAAGGGAAAGGAGTCCAGGTGCCTGGGGGCCCATATGGGCCATGGGCTTCACTAGAGGTGCAAAGGAAATAGGGATGATACAAGTCAGCACTGCGGAGGAGTTAAATGAGATCTGCTGTGTGGGGAGAAGGGGGCTGAATAGGGGAAAACTTAGGGACTCCATGGCTGGGGCAATCGAGTCTGCAATGGAGAAGGGTCACATATCACAGGGACAAGTGTCACTGAAGGGTTGTACAACATTTGGAGTAATTTTGAAAGAGGAACCTAGATTTGACCTAAAAACCACTGCGGATTTTTCTATGCCACTATACATACACCATCCCCAACCACAGAGGACTCCTGGACCCCTCCCTATCTGTTTTTGCCTCAAGTTTATTATTATTTGTATCTTTACAGAAAATGGCACAGAAATCACAGGTTTTAGAATGCCTAGGAGTTCTTACAGTTCCATATTTCAAACAGCTCCATGTCAAGTTTCTTCTCACTCTATGTACATTATTTACACACCAGGGCTACAGTCTAATATTTCAAACCAACAGAAGACAAAGACAAGACCTCGAGAAGGGAGGGTTCTGTGAATGGAATGAAGAAATCAACTTTTGATACAGAATTAAAATCGCCACTCACTGTCTCAGCCCTTCTCTTGGGACGTATTCCCCGAAAATGTGGGTGGGTTCATGGAAG
Organism: Erethizon dorsatum; assembly: GCA_028451465.1. Taxonomy (NCBI): domain Eukaryota; kingdom Metazoa; phylum Chordata; class Mammalia; order Rodentia; family Erethizontidae; genus Erethizon; species Erethizon dorsatum. The sequence continues at coordinate 106,151,024 of CM051828.1, read as the reverse complement.
GAAATGTCAAAAGGTGAAGCGGGCCTTGTGCCTGGCCTGGGAATGTGAGTCCAGTGGGCTCCCTGAGGCTGCACCATCGCTACTAATGCAAAAGGTAAATAAAGGCCAGGGTGGAAGGGGCAGCTGCAGAGAGGCCCTTGGTATCAACAAACCCTCCCGTAACCAGATAGAAGGACCCGGTGCCTTATTCTGACATGGCTCCCAGGTCTGTCTTATTCCAGCAGACATACTCTTCCCAACATACACCTGGCTGAAGGTGTGAGTGCCTGCAGTTGGTCTGGGTTTAATACTGGCCTCCCGCCTTGCGTTCCTTTGAGCCTCTTCCCATACCCTCCTCATGACCCATCTTTGATGAATATTTATGGCGCAGCCTGGTCCAGGCTTGGTTCCTTACAGGTGGTCTGGGTTAAGCTGAGACCAGGTCTGTGGCCTCCTAGGTGCATTAGGTTTCTCCGAGCGGGGCACATGTGCACCAGAAGTTTGCAAGAACCTCAAGGGGGAAGGTCCCTTGCACAGCAAGTCAGGTCACAGGAAGCATCTGGGGAGAGTCGGAACGCTTCAGAACACAGGCCCAGGGGCCCAAGGGCTCCGGGTAGAGGGTTTGGGTCCCCAACAGTGCAGTGAGCCACAGCATGGGTGAGGAGAGCTGCTCGCCCTCCCTGGACACAGGTCCTGGACCTACTGTGAGTACTGTACTTGCTATATGTGGCTTTGGCACCTGTGCTGGGGAGAAACCATGGAGAGGGCAGGTTCCTCAAGGTGACTGCAGCAGGGCATGAGACTGAAGGTGGCCAAGGGGCCCGGGCTGAGACTTCACATGCCAACGGTGAGGCGGGGCAGAGGAGGCTGAGGTTGCACGTGGGCCTGCAGAACAGCATATTCGCACAGCAGAAGCCCGGCGCAGGTCCGCAAGTGGGGAGGGGCAGGGGGAGAAGACTGGCTGAGGACTGGGGAGCTCAGGACCCTGGAGCTGGAACGCAGGTCCTCAATCGGTGTCACGGCTCTGGCAGGCAATGTGTTTGCAGCAACGAGCCTTAGGCATGGGCCGAGCAGAATCCACGGGGCGTTCAGAGCTAGGAAGGAGGCCTCTTTAGAGCCAGGGAACAGAGAGGAAGGGGAGGACTTGAACAGCAAGAGTTGCCGAGGGATTGAGTGACAGGGGCTCGCAGGAATGGCTGGGGCAGCAAGAAGGCTTCTGAGGCAAGGATGTGGGATGAGGAGGATGCTGCAGTGAAGACTGGGTCCAGGATGTCTCAGCATGGTTCAAAAGCTCGGCCAGAAATGACCTGTGCCTGGAGTCAACGGGGGCCATGGAGGGCCTGTGGGGCAGAGGGAGGGTGGCCAAGGCCAGGCCTGGCCCTGCCTCAGGGAGAACCTCCCTCCCCAGAAGGAGCAGAGTCTTGGGGCTCTGGCATCTGAGTGGCCCCTGGCCTAAGCCATGTCTTCGAGCTGCAGTGGACTCAGCTTCTCAGCCGGCCTGTCTTCATCCATAGCCTCCGCCTCCTCTGGCTTCTCGGGATTCCGGGCCAGGCTGTCCGGCCCAGACACAGTCCCCAGCACTTTAGTGCTGTGCTCCTGAGCTTTGGCTCGGAGTGCCGCGATGCTGTTCTCCCTCAGTTCCTCCTGGGAGATGGCCGCCTGCGCGTCGGGGCCCCGCTCCTCCTGCTCCATCTTGTCAAGCTTGGGCAGGGCCTGGCGTTCCACCTCGGGCTTCCTCCCCGACTCGGCTGCTGCCTCCAGCGACTTTTTGTGCATCCCTAAAAAGAATTGTTGGTATTCGGGTTTAGAAAAGCGCCTGGGAAAGCCATCTTGAACTGAAAACAGCAAAGATAGAGAGAGGCCAGAATTAAGGACAAGCAGAAAGCCTTACTTCACACACCGCAGTCACGCGAGTCCCAGGGCTGGGCCAGGACCAGGGACCAGGGAAAATGGCCAAGGGGACGGGGTTGCAGGCCAAAAGCTGGGAGCCAAGGCCTGCAGAAGACTTCACACCAAAGCCGGGCCCCTACAGCCTGTTCTGTCCCTTCAGGACACAACCACACACCTCTCTGTCCTGGGATTCCAGATCTTAGTACCCCAAGATAAGCAGATGCTGTTATGAGATAAGGACCCAGATAGAAGGTGGAGGGAGATGGCAGGTGGAGAGATTTGAGGGAAAGAAGTCCTCTGGACAAAGCCAGAGTAGTGGTCAAAGGAACTTAGGGGCTGGTTCAATCACCATAAACCGACATCTGACCAAAGGGAAGGTGAATACAGACCCTGGGGAAACAGATACACCCTCCTTTCAGGATGAAAGACCTGGGTCGGGGATATAGCTCAGTAGCACAGTGCCTGTCTGGCAAACACAAGGTCCTGAGTTCAATTCCTGGTACCAAAAAAAAGATTAAAGACCTGTCCATGATGACAGACCTCGGCACCCAGGAGGTAGGTGCAAGGGACAGAAATCAGGCCCAAGCCCTCCCTGCCTGAATCCTCTAGGGTAGTCTGGGAGGCCTTCTTGGGGGGCCTGTTTCCCCTTAGGCTGTTGTGGCCCAGGTCTCCTGGCCCTAACACTGTGTCCCTACTCCAGGGAGCCCACCCAAGGAGGGTGTGGGCTCTTACCCAGTAGCCACGGGGCACAGGAGTCCATGATGCCATCCTTGGCGGACTTGAGGATGGACTCAGGCAGGGGGATGGAGTGCCGCACCATGGCCCCATAGAGCCCATACTCCGCCATGACGCTGCTCCGGCCCCAGCACTTCTCTCGCTTCCTCCACTTGGCTCTGCGGTTCTGGAACCAGACCTGCCAGTGCAGAAGAGTGGGTCAAGGGCGCACTCTGAGCACTAGGTCCAAAGCATGAAGGTTTTCTCAGCAGGGTGTCCTTACTCAGCTGTCCCACCCCATGGCGTCCCCACAGTTCCTCCAGGCTTGGAAGAACAAGTCCCAAGAGAATACAATGGGCGAAATGGGTATCTTTTTTTGTTTTCAGTCAAAGCAGTTCTAGGGAGATGGGGTACGGATGCCTCCCTGACAGGGCCTAGCAGAAGGGCAGCACCCAGAGTGGACCTCAGGGTGAAGCTGAGAAGCCAGGCTCTGGCAGCTCTCTGCTAGGTGTTCACAGACCCACTTTCTGTTTTCCGGCCAGATTCCCTCAGTCCCTGACAGGCAGGGCCTCTTGCTCAGGGTTCCTTCTCTGCCTGAGACCCAGAAACCAGAGCAGTCCGGGAAGGCCCAGGGAGCGCTGGGCAGTGAACAGTCTCGTGGACGTTTTATCTAGGTATCTGTCAGGAAGCCCCTGAGCAGGGAGGACGATGCTGGAGACCGGGTCACCCTCCTTCTCTGCCCTGTCCCAGCTGAGCCTTGCCATGCTGCTCTTGCCCTGCAAATACTCGCTGCCCATGCTTCTGGGTCTAACTCTGAATGGAATTTTGGGGAACTGGTCGCCATCCCTCAGTCAGGGAATGAAGACACTCACCAGGGTGTGAGGGGAGTAAGGGCCTAGGAAAGGGTTGTAGGCCACACCCCTAGGGGACCTTTCTCTGGCGCCCACACTGATTGCTGCAAGGCCCGGATGGGACAGAGGTACCCAGGGTGAGAGACTGCAGCTTTTTGGTGAGATCCCAGAATCCTTGCCCTGTTCTGGGAGCTCAGGATGTCTTGGTCCCCCAAAAAGCTTTCCTGAGGCTTCAGCAGCTGACAGCCAGGAGCATCCCCAGTCCTCCCTCAAGGAAGGCACAGGCCCTCTTGGACCTGTCCACCCACTGCAGCGCTTCTGGTCTCTTGTCCCTTGGGGTTGGGACCCCTGGGGGTGACAAGACACTGACACACCCTAGGGGAGCGGGGCGGGGTGGGAGGGCAGAGGCTGGCTGCGGAAAATCCGTGCATTTCCTCTGCGATTTCCATCCCCCGGCCTCAGACGCCCCCGCCCCCCACTTCCCTCCGGGCTCCTCCCCCGCCCTCCCCGGCCGAAGTATCCGCTTTTGATGAAAAATTGCTCCAGCTCTATTCAGGAGGCGGCAAAAGAAGAGTCACCCCCAGGGGCAGCCCTGGGCTGATTGAAAAATAAGTTAATTTCAGTTTGAATCGATGGGCCTCAGGCACTGAAATATCACGGGAAATTAAAGCGGCCGCTCTCCCGGGAGCCGCGGCATTGACCCGCACTAATTAATGCTGGGGAGGCAACGCTCTCCTCGCCGCGAGGCGCCCCCTCCCCGGGGGACCCCAAACACTTCTCATTTAACTAATTAGACGGGGAAAATTGGGTGTTAATTTGTTTAGGATTTTCTCCCCTCTTCCCCCGGCAGCTCCCTCCCGGCCCCCGCCCCACACGGGGGCGCGGGAATGAATGCGGGGCTCGCCGGCAGATGGCTGCCCCGGTCACTCCGCAATCTTCTCCGACTTGATTGCTTGATTAGGTCGTTAGCACATTAAAAAAAAAATTGCTTGCCGTCTGGCGCTGGCGTGATGAGTGGGACGCGCGGCAGCGCCTGGGTAATTTATCTTTTTATACGGCAAAGAATTTGATTTCAATCTGCAGATATATGGGGAGCCTTTGACACCTGTTTAACATCGCGCCGCTGACAGCTTAACCCTTTGCAGCCCGGCCTCCGGGAGCCGCGATTGGGGCCCGCCGGGCTCCGGGTTGACGCGCTTCTGCCGCTCCCGCCGCCGCCGCCAGGTGGCGCAGTAAGCGCCGAGCGCCCGCAGCCGCCAGGAGCCTGCGGCAGAGCGAGCCCGGCCACATCCGGCAGGGGGCGCTCCGGCTGGTCCCCGAATTGCCCGGTAGACGGAAGTGCTGCCTTGGTTTGGAAACACCGCCCAGTCCACGCACACCTTTAAAATCAAGCCAAACGTGTGTGACCCTCGTTTGTCATTTCTTCTTTTCTAAACAATCAGGAGTCTATAAAAATGGGAGCCACACGGCCTCAGACGCCGTGGGTCTCTCCATCCCCACAGTGGTCAGCACCATATTAGAAAGCCATCACCTGTCCCGCCGTGGGTGGCAGCGCCTTCCAGCCGGTGGCACCTTGGCCACCACAGTTTGGGACCTGCAATTACTGCTGACAGCTAGGAAGTGGAGAAATACAGGTGCAGGGCTTCCTCCTGGTCCGGGTCCAGGCCGCTCTGGGGGACCCCTGCCAAGGAAAGAGGTTATGTACTCGAAAGGCCACTGGATGGCTGTCCTCGGTGCCCTCAAGGGTGGTTAGCTGGGCTGTGAAGAGGCCACCCTGGCCTACCCTGGCTCCCCTGAGCTGTGTGTCGCTCTCCCTCCCCAAGGCTGCCTGCCTGTCCTGCAGGGCATCTGCCCAACTCTCCACCTTACCCAGGGCCTGTGGTTTGGCTGGGCCTCTGTCCTGCCCATTCCAACCCATCAGCACTTGCTCACCGTCTACAGCTCCTCGCTTGCTTCAGCCCGCCTACTCCCTTAGAGACAAGACCTAAAAGGACTAAACCACATACGAGTCACATTAGGGACTTCTGGTTTCCTCCACCGCTTACAGGGACAATAAAGAATGGACACCCTGGTGATGGAATTCCAGCCACCAAGTCTGACCAGAGTGGTGGGAAGGCTTTCTTCATGACTACAAGCAAGCCGCCGGCTCCCTGGTCAGGAGACGGCCTGTCCTGCTCGAGTTCAGTGACTATAAAGCAGTAAGACCACAGCCCTTTGGCTGGAACCCCTGGGGCCAGACCAAAAGATGTTTGGGATTTTATTTTATTTTTTTTTTATTTTTTTTTTTTTGTGGGTACCGGGGGGACGACCTCAGGACCTCGCGCGCCAGCAGGCGCCCGTGCCACTGAGCGATATCACCGGCCCCTTTTTCGTATGTGGGTTCCGGGAGTCGAACTCGGGCCTTCGCGCTTGCAAGGCAGGCGCTTAAGCCGCTGAGCCGTCTCACCGGCCCGATGTTTGGGATTTTAGAAAGACTATGGGATGCATATACCACATGCTACAGGCTGTTCTGCACCAGCAGCACCTCATAATCACACCCATCAGTTTCATTTTCTGCAGCAAACCATGCACATACTCACACTAAGAAAGATAAATACGTTGTATGAGGTCTGGCCCAATTTTTGCCATCAAATGAAGTGTTTTGTTTGTTTTCTGGGGCACTGGGGTGTTGAACCCAGGGCTTTACAACTCTGGCCTATTTATTTAGACAGAGTCTTGCTAAGTTGCCCAGATTGGGCTCCACTTGCAATCCTCCTGCCTCAGCCTCCCAAAGTGCTGGAATTACAGGCACGTGCCACCGCACCTGGCTCCACGTAAGTTTCAATGCCAAACTTATGGTGAAAGAACTTTCCATCATCAACACAGGTTGGAGTAAGGATTTTGGAGAAGGCACTGTGGAGTGAACAAATAGGGAAATGCACTGTCCTGGCTTGGCCTAGAGTTTCAGAAGCGCCTGGCTGGAGACCAGCAGGGCTCTCAGATCGGTATGTTCAGGAAGCTAACAAAGGGGTTCAGGCTCCGGATTCTGCTCTAGGGCCTCTAAACAGAATCAGTTTTCCGGGTGTCCTAATTTGGGGAAATGAGTAACTGGTGCGTAGATCAGACTTTCCACACAGACGTCGTCCCAGGGGAGCTGACGCCAGCTGGTCGCTTAAACCCGGAGTCACTGGACCCTCAGTTATGGACTCCTGCGATTCCTGGCTCTCCTCTGAAGACCAGATGCTGCTCCAATTTATGGAGGAAACCTGGGCGGCCAAAACAATTTCATTTCAGGACAGCTGGCAGGGAAGTTGTGGCAATGGTGCCTTGGAGGAAAGTGGACAAGGGATCAGAATTAACCCTCACTGCGCTACACATATACCTTTCTCTTGCTTCCTGGGAGCCACCAGCCCGTGTTCTGAACTCAGAGTCTACACCAAACCTTGAGGTCAGCCAGTCCTGGACTGTAATTCCCAGCTCTAAAAACTGCTGTGTGCAGCTGGGGATGTGGCTCAGTAGTGGAGCACTTGCCTAGCATGCATAAGGCTCTGGGTTCCATCCCGAACACTGAAGAAAATAATTGCTCTGTGATTTCAGGCAAGTTACTTGGCTTCTCTCACTCTCAGGCTCTTCAAACAAAAATAAGAATACAGTTGGCCCTCTGTATCTACAGGGCTCTGTATCTGTGGAGTCGAAAGAAAAAAGTTTTTAAATTGTGTCTGGCTAGGCTTGGTGGTGCACACCTGTCATCCCAGCACTCTGGGAGGCTGAGGCAGGAGAATCGTAAGTTTGAACCCAGCCTAGGCAACTTAGCAAGACCCTGTCTTAAAATAAAATACAAAAAGAGCTGGGAATGTAGCTCAGTGAAAGCCCTGACATCAATTCCCTGCACTGGAAAAAAAAATTTTTTTGTCTGTACTGAGTAATGTGTACTCTTTCTTGTCATTATCCCTAAGCAACACAGTATTACAACTGTTAACATTTCCATCATGTTGTTTGTTTGTTTGTTTGTTTGTTTTTTGAGACAGGGTCTTGCTATGTAGTCCAGGCTGGACTTGAACTCACTATGTAGCCCGGGCTGGCCTCAAACTCATGGCGACCCTCCTCCCCCAGCCTCCAGAGCACTGGGATCACAGGTGGGTGCCACCACACCTAGCCCTCCTGTATACTTTAAATTGTTTCTAGATAAATAAATAAAGTATACAGGAGAATGTACATATGTTCTGTAAAAATACTATATTTTCTTTTTTTTTTCTTTTCTATGCTAGGGGTCAAACCCAGGGCCTCACACATGCTAGGCAACTGCCCTACCACTCAGCAGCATCACAGGACGTTATTTTATGTAAGATCTCGAGCATGCCTGGGATTGGGGAGGTTGAAACCAATCCCCTAAGATATTGAGGGCCGACTATTCATTTCAGAGTTGTTCTGAATATTAAATGAAGTAAGTGAGAGTCCCTAAAGTCAGTGCTTGTCATACAGAAGGTGCTCAATAAATGCCAGTTATTACTGCTTCAATCAAGGCACAGGAAATCAAAGGGAGTCTGTCCAGAGGGAGGCGAATCAATGGCACTACCTGTCCCCCTGGCCTCCTCCACAGGTCCTTTGGCAAGGCTAAACTGACAAATAACAACAACAAATCTAAGAGGATGGGAAAAGGCAGAGCTAATTTTCAGGCTTTCATTTTTTTTTTTTTTCAGTGACAGGAACTGAACCCAGGGCCTCACATATGCTACGGCATGGCTCTGCCACCTTAGCCCTCAGGCTTTCATATTTTAATAGAGACAGCTTCTAGCTTTCCCACCAGGCATCGGGAGGGCCAAACACACGCCCTGAAGCCCTTCCCGAATTTCTGATCTAATCCAATCAAGGCCCTGCAGGTTCAAATGCAATAGAACATGAACGCAGAGCCGCTCCCTGTGAGCAAACTGATTCAGAAACTGGGACCAAAACCAGGTGTGGTGGTGCACATCTGTAATCCCAGCACCCAGGAGGCTGAGGCAGGAGGATCATCACAAGTTCAAGGCCACCTTGGGCTAATAGGGAGTTCAAGGCCAGCCTGAACTACATAGCAAGACCATGTTTTAGGAGAGAGAGAGAGAGAGAGAGAGAGAGAGAGAGAGAGAAGAAGCTGGGGCCAGAGCTGGAGGGTATTGCTCAGTCTGACACTGCCTTTGTGACCATACACCTATCTGTTAACCTTCCTGTCCTCCCTTGCTCCTCATCTGCCCCAAATATCACCTCCTGGCAGGTTTGTTGGGAAAATTAAATAAAATAGTGTGTGGGAAGTGCCTGGCACATCATAAGAGCTAAAACATCAGCCTGGAGCCTATGAGATCTGCGGACACGTGTGCCATGCAGTGAGGCTTCACTCCCAGCTGATGCTCAGTGTCTTGTTTGCTAGAACTGGGCACTCCTGTCTCCCACCTTCAAGTCCTAATCAGCATCAGGCCCTTTTCTACTTGGGCTCCATAAACTACCCCTTTTCCTTCTCCTTCCCCTTCCCCTTTTCCTTCTTGAGACAGGGTTTTGCTGTGCAGTTCAGGCTGGCCTTAAACTCCCTTTGTAGCCCAAGCTGGCCTCAAACTCGTAGCAATCCTCCTGCTTCAGTCTCCCAAGTGCTGGGATTACAGCCATGCGCCACTGCACCTGCCCAGTGCTCTTCCCCCAAGGGTCTTCCAAGAGACCCCCCAGGGTCCCTTCAGGATCGCTGCCTGAAGGAGATATGATGCACGATAGATGCTGCTTGCACATTCTGGCCTCCTCGCCACCCCAAGCTCTGCCGTCTAATCTTGCCACATGCCATCGGGCCTGGCTTTATCGGTTCTGTGACATCATCCATCACGTTCACCCAGCATCTTTCCTCTCCTCCGGCTGGAGGCTGATGAATTTGGGCTCACTGCCGGCGCGATGTAACTCTCCATGGCCACTCAGCACTGCTGACACCGTATTTCAGCACACTCCTTCCAGCCCAGCTCCAAACTGGGAGAGGCCGGGCCTTGCTGTAGCCTCTGGTGTCCACTAGGGGGCAGCTCCAGACGGCAACCTTGCGCGTTCCCTGATAGGTTATTTCCCTCCTCACCCCACCCGGGTCCCCCCACTATCCTCCATTCATATTAGCCCACTGTAAAAACCTTATCCTGACCCTCTGCTACAGTCAGTTTGCCGTGACTACGCAGAATCGTCTGGAGAAATCTGAAACACACTGGTGCCCACGAACACACTCCACACGTGGGCCCCATTCCGCTATTCTAAAAAGCCTCGCTGGACATTCCAGTAAGCACCTGGGCTGAGGTTCTGCAAACCCTGTCCCACTCAGACACCTACTTTAGCTTCTGGAATATAACTTCCTAACGCTTTAAGGGGCAAAGTCCGAACAGTACTAGTCAGAGAATCCAAACCTCGCCTTCCCTACTCACAAAGCTGCTCAAGGGGCGAGAATTGGCCTCGGTTCACTTTGCATGACCATGGCTCTGTAATGCTTGCAATAAGTATGACTACTGCCAGGAAAATATAATAAACAAATAAGAGGACATGTATACAGTGTGACATAATCTTATCGTACTAATAACAAGTGAGCCCACAAAGAAATGAAATTGGTCTAGAGCTGGGTATGGTGGTGCACGCCTATAATCCCAGCATTCAGGATGCTGAGGCAGGAGGACCACTGTGAGTTCGAGGCCAACCTGAGCTACATACTGAGTTCAAGGGCAGTCTGAACTACACAGCCAGACCCTGTCCCCGACCTCCCCAAAATGGTCTAGAAACCCATTTCTTAACTGCCAGGGCTGACACCTGGCAGGGGCCTCCAGAATCTCATATCCTGACATTAGATTTTTTTTTTCTTAGTTTTTTGAGACAGGGTCTTCCTATGTAGTACAGGCCAGCTTTGAACTTATGGTCCTCCTGCCTCAGCCTCCCAAGTGCTGGGGTTATAGGCATGTGCCACTGCGCCCAGGTAGAATGTCATGTCCTGACACTTGATTCATAAAGAAAACCATGCTTGAATCTATCCCAGGGACTTGGGATCATTTCTTTCCACAGCAGTGCACCATCCCATACCATCCCCCTGTCAGAGAGCTGCAGCTGAGCCATTTGCTCCTATTATTACCGTCCAGGCAGAGAGGTGATAGTTTACCTCACCAGGTGTATTGGAGTCAAGTCCGGGGTTGAACCCCTCATCTACTATGACTTCACCTCCGGCCTCTCACCTTTGTCATCCAGAAAATTGGCCTGAGAGCAACACCTGCCTCACCTGATGCTGGCAAGTTGAACAGACACCGAGCGCTTAGCATCTGGGGCAGTGGTAATCAATGCCGGAAATCACAGTGCTTTCATGAAGTTAGCAGTCCAGAAAAATATTATGATTATTTTACAAATGACTAATTCGAGACTCAGAGTTTGGCTTTCTAGCAGTGAAACAAAGACGGGGAGCGGGAGTGTCGGCTTTTGCGTGCCCGCTGTGCGTTTTCATCAGATGTTAGCCAGCAGGCCTCCAAAATGTTCAGGGTTAACTTGGTGTAACCCGGCAGGGTGTCCACCTAGGACCCTTGAACTCCATCTGGCCTGCACCCCTTTCCAGCAACGGCAGCCTGAGCTGGTAAGGGGAGGTAATCCTCGTGAAGCCCCTCCCTGGGAGGGGCCCCCCTTTCTTTCCTCACTGAGGAAGCTGAGGCCCAGAGATGGGACCTAGGTCTGTGGGTGTCAGAGCCAAGAGGAAAGATCTGCGCCTCTGAGACCCTGTCCGATCGCCCTCCCACTCCACGTGGAGGGTTTCTAACCCCAGATTTAGAGCCTCTACCGACTCCCCTTTTCCTCTTTCTCTACCCCAAATCACACACAGGGGCCTCTGGCCCAAGGCTGGGGTGGTAGAGGGGACCAGTCCTGAGGTGACAGTGGTCCACCTGCAGATGTGCTGGTCCCACCGAATCAGCACATGGAGGGGAAATGATGAGGAAGGGGCAGGTAGAGTGCGCCAGAGTCTAAAAGGGCTCACATCTGACTTCTGTCCTCTGGGCCTCAGATTCCTGCCCTGTACATGGGAACACTGGTTCTGAGCTCACGGGGTGTTCGGAGGACTCTGCCGAATACACGTGAACTATCTCTAGAAGGAAACAGAAGACACCGGTTACCGTTGGAGGGCTGCTGGCTACAAGGGGGCAGGGAGACTAATTTGTCACCCTTTTGAACTCATACATGAATTTGCACATTCAAGAAAGATTTGTAAGTGTGTGGGGATTTTTTTTTTTTTTTTTTTTGTGGGTACCGGGGGTCGACCTCAGGACCTTGCACACCAGCAGGCGCCCGTGCCGCTGAGCGATATCACCGGCCCCTTTTTCGTATGTGGGTTCCGGGAGTCGAACTCGGGCCCTCACGCTCTCCAGGCAGGCACTTACGCCGCTGAGCCGTCTCATCGGTTCTGTGTGGGGATTTTTAAAGAACAGTATCTGGTACTCAATCATTTTGCTCCCCGCCCCCCGTGTTAATAACATTTGAACCCGAAGCCTTCAAACTGAGTTACATCCCCAGCCCTTTTTATTTTGATTTTGAGACAGAGTCTTGCTAAATTGCCCAGGCTGGCCTTGAACTTGTAATCCTCCTGTCTCAGCCTCCATAGTAGCTGGGATTATAGGCATACACTACTGTAGATTTTGATTTTTTTTATAAGGTTATGATAGCATATATGAGGCCCTGGGTTCAATCCCCTCCTCCAATACAGGATCCTCCTTATGACTTCACCTCGGTTCCTCAGTGTCAGATCAAAGCAAGGCTTCAACCCCAAGAGGCAGGTGGTGGAAGGATGGGCTTTAGATTCAGATATGGGTTTGAGTCTTGTATCCTCCTCTTCCTAGCTGTGTAGCCTCAGCCTTGGGCAAGTTGCTGTGCCTCTCTTTCCTCAGTTCTACAAGAAGACTGCGGGCCAGAGGCGTCACTCAGAGGAGCAGTGCTTGCCTACCATATGCAGCCCCTGGCTTCCATCCCCAGCACTGCACAGATAGATAGATGATGGATGGATAGATAGATTCAGAGCTGAATCCAAGTGAGCAGGGACAGGTGCCAGGCTCGGCTCTCACCACTGTACACATAGAGCTCACAGCATCTGCACAAGAGGAACTGCCCCTGTCACTCCCTTGGTGCAGGTGAAGATAAGGAGCTCTGGGAGGGGAAGAGCAGCCATGACCCCAGGCAATCTGGCTGTAGAATTAGTGTCTGCAAGTACTACACCCCTGCCCGCCTCTCCTGTGCATGTGGCATACTTAGGAGAATAGCTGGCATGGGAAAACTGCCCTGGACATTATAGCCGGGATTGTTTGTTGTGTTTTATTTTGAAACAGGGTCTTGCTATGTAATGCAGGCTGGCCTTGAACTCATGGTGATCCTCCTGCCTCAGCCTCCTCAGTGCTGCGATTACTGGTGTGCATAACCACGCCTGGCTGCTGGGATTGTTACTGATACACACGGGGATCTTTCCCAAACCACCCAGTTAAACACTTTGGAACAGGACCATTGATCCTCACAAACACTTTCTGGGGGCAGCATTCAGTGTCCAAGTGTCTGAGAGATTCTTGCCTCAATTCTCTCACATCTACAAATCCCGTAGCCCACCTTTGCAGACCCAAGTCAGTGAACATTCATTCCTTATCCCACACCCCAGCTCCTCTCAGCTGGTTCTGGTGGCTTCCAGCAACTCCCTTTAGACACCCCTAGGCAACGTAAGGAAGCCTGGTGGGGGTAGTGCTGGCACTTTTGTAGCAAAGCAGTTACAGCTGAGGGACAGCCTCCTCCAAATCCCGAGCCCTGGTGACTTCAGACACCTTACCCCTCACCCCTCACCCCCACAGCCAAACGGACTTTAGACAACCCAGCGCCACAGACGAGCTGCGCCTCCTTGCAGTCAATGCACACAAGTGGGGCCTCATCAGCCTCCACCCCACCGCAGCCACAGCCCATTGGTGACAGCCAGCGTGGTGCTAACGAGGGCCAGGCAGGGATTATTGCCATGCACTGACTGGACAGACAGGGCCTCGGCTTATGAGCGCACCGCCCCACGCACACGCGCGTACCACACACACATTCACACAATTCAGAATCAGCACCCAGCTCCCCACACTGGAACCCATTTGGGCGAGGGGGATGGTTCCAGGCCACCACGGATAATGCACCAAACATAATCTGCTTATGAATAATTGAGCTTATTGTTAGTGTCAATGTCTAAAGCCCTGGGCTGAAATTCCAAATAGATTTCTAAGGAGAGGAAGGCCCTTAGGAAGAGCAGCTCATGGCTTTATTTCCCACGCTGTAGTATTCACTGAAGGGAATGGAGCAACCAGCATGCCTTCTTGGGTTCCTCCTCCAGCCGCCCCACCCCAGCCCAGCACACAGTACACCCGGAAACACAAAGGACCTCAACTTGGGGATGCGGGGGGGGGGGGGTGAGCAGAAGCAGTTTCAAGAAGCCAGCATTCAGCTGGGCTTGGTGGTGCACACCTGCACTCTGAGAGGCTGAGGCAAGAAGATACCAAGTTTGAGCCCAGCCTAGGCAATTCAGTGACTTAGTGAGACCTTGTTTCAAAATGAAAAAAAAAAAAAAAAAAAAAAAAAATCCAGGGTTCAATCCCTAGTACACAAAAAAAGGAGCAGGAGGAGGGGGAAGAGGAGTCAGAAGAGAAAAAGTAGTCAGCACTTCCCGGCCCCAGCAGTGAGCCACCCTCTGGACCACCTCAAGGGAGCAGCTGTATTTAAGGCCAAAATCCAGCTGAGGTCACACCAGATCTGGAAACCCTCCCACACCACACACTTCTGGCTGCCAGGGAGGCCCTGCCTAGAAGTCACCAGACATCACACTGTCTCAGAGAAGTGACTCAGTAGGCCCCTCCTGCCCAGCTCAGGCCTTTAGGACCTGGGAAGCCTCACTGCTGCGGTGCCCGTCCAGACAGTCGCTAGTGTGCCACACACGTGCCCAGGAAAGAAGAGGCTTGCTGCGCCACACCTGTGGGCACATGTCCCGGGCCACACCCTGGGCCAGACTAGGGAGAAGTCATGGAGCCAGAGCTCAGGCCAGGGCCAGCAGCTGCCTGATTCAGGGGCAGGGCTGCAGCTAGATGGGTGATGAGAAGAAGGAAGAGGGGGCAGCATCTTTTTCATGGGGAGGGGAGTAGAAGGAAGGGAGCCAGAAGTCACCTTCCTCTTCATGCAGTCACCAAAGCACTTCTGGCCTTGGAACAGACATCCGCCATGACAGGTACCCACCCGGAACTCCGCCTGTCAACCCCAAGCCCCCTCAGGGTCTGTGGGACACACTTCTCAGGAAGTCTGCCATCTGCAGCAGCAGCCAGGCCACATCTGCCACGCCACTACCCACCCTCTGTGCCCACCTTACGTGGCTGGTACTGAGCAAATGCCTGTCACCTTAAATGCGTGGTTCTTCCTGTGGCCATGACCATGGGCAGACACGTGCCTGTGGTAGGGGGTGGGAGGCAGGGTCAGGGCTATCTGGGACCCTGGAGACTCTGACCTGTATCCTGTCTTCCGGCAGCTCCGTCTTCATGGCCAGCATCTCCCGGGCATAGACGTCTGGGTAGTGGGCCTCATTGAACGCCTTCTCCAGCTCCTCCAGCTGGTAGGAAGTAAAGATTGTCCTGAGGAAGCAAGATTGGACACTCAGGGGCCGGTGAGATGGCTCAGCAGCATAAGTGCCTGCCCGGCAAGCTCAAGGTCCTGAGTTCGACTCCCAGAATACACATAAAGGAAAAAAAGGGCCGGTGATATTGCTCAGCGGCACAAGCGCTTGCTGGCAAGCATAAGGTACTGAGGTCGGCTCCCGGTACCCACAAAAAAAAAAAAAAAAAAAAAAAAAAGATTGGACACTCAGGACCCTGAACACTGAGAAAGCCTGTCTCAGAGGGCGCAGAATGGCCTCTCCCACGCCTCTGGGAAGGACCCCACACTCAGGCTGGCTCAGCACAATTAACACAGTCTCTCTCTCTCTCTCTCTCTCTCTCTCTCTCTCTCTCTCTCTCACACACACACACACACACTTGGGGGGCATTATTTCAGCCCTCGGTGACATTTCACACCGAGAGTCTTTCTGGGGGAGAGGGTGCTAAGGGGGACATTTTTAGAGGACTGGAGAGAGCCCCTCCTTCTCCCCCCAAGCACAGACAGGAGGTCTCACCAGGTAAGTACCCCAGCCCCACCCCGCCAGCCTCCCGCTGCTCCAAGAGGCTATGGTCATTTTTAAATTGTCTCAAACTTTGAAGATTCACCAGAAAGCTAAATTTAGCCTCCACCTCAGTGTTTGTACAGCAGAGAAGGGACTTCCGCCCCTAAACCCACGCCGCACTCCTTCCTCCTCACCTGCCTTCCACCACCCAGACCCACCGGCTACCTAGAGCTGCACTTCCCCTGATCCCCTCTGTGCTCCAAAAATGAGAACTTCCCAAACTACCCCACACGCAGATTAACCCATGCACTGGGTGTGGATCCCCATTCAAGCTGCCCTGCCCCCCACAGAGCAGTTCTATTGACCTATTTTGTGTCATAAACTGCTTGAAAGATCTGCAAAATCTCCATTCACAAGTTTGAGAAGTAACTCAGTGGTAGAGCACTTGCCTGGCATCCCCAAGGCTCTGGGCTCAATCCCCAGAAAATAAAAAATAAACAAAATGCCACATTTTCTCATCCTCAGAAATTGTGCAAATAAATATGTTCCAATAATAACATTTCACCTTCAGTATTAGGGAGTTCATTAACTCCCTTTCTTCAATAAACTGCTAAACATCCACTTACAGAAAAAACTCTTCCTTTTTCAGACCTTAATTTCACCAGATTTTAGGTGACCTTTATCCTGTGGCCCCATCCACAAGCCAACCAGCAATACGCTGCAGTTTCCAGACTGCGCTCATCAAAGTGGTCCATCCTTGCTAGATCTCCTGGGATTTTACTCTGGGAGCAGCACAGGAGTGTAGAGAGCCTCACCCAACATGAGGAAAAAACACAGTGTAAGCCCTGCATACTCCTGGTGCTGGTGTCTACTTCAGTATCATGGGGATCGCGGGGTGGGGTGCGGAAGAAAGATCATGCTCTTTACAGAAAACGACTGGTTTGAGTCAAAATCGGTTTGCCTATCCCTTCGAGGGGGATCTGTGGAATTCTGCTGTACCTAGAGTTAATGCTTCAGCATTTTGAAAATCTGTTGCTTTCTAGGTGTTATCCTGCCACTTGCTGAAGGGCTCCTGAGCAGATGGTTAAAACGAACAATCAAAATATGCAAGTCCTTTTCAAAACCAGGGAAACTGAGGCACACAGGTAGTGTGGCCTGGCCAATGTCAAAGAGGCAAGCTGATTATAGTCCCTATCCAATATAAAGCAAAAACAAACTTCAAATGCCCCCAAGCTTCCCAGATACCCAACTCAGAGCTGGTCCACATGTTGTTGATGACTTTTCCAGGGAGGTCCCCCTTCATCCCCGTGTGACCCAAACTCTGCTCCTGGCTTAGGCAGAACCCCAGACGCTTTGCGGCTCTCGTATCAGTCCACAGAGGGGGCTGAGCTTTCCAAAAAGAGCAAAATCTCAGGGATCATCACTGTGGCTGCTCCCCCCCACCCCCACACTCAATATGGCTAGCCCTGGTTTGCTCCGTTTCTCATCGCTGGATTCCAAGGAGCTCTTACTCAAAACTCCAAGAGAGACGCTCAGGAAAATGTATTTTTTACTAATTAAATGCTGCACCAAGGGGCTGGGATGTAGCTCAGCATTAGATCACTTTGTGAGACCCTGGGTTTGATCCTCAGCAATGCAAATATAAAATAAAATAAAGTAAAATAAAATAAAAACCCAGCACCAGCGGTCAGTGGCCATTCTCCTCTCTGATAATCCTCGCCTTCATGCACCAGGAACAGACAGAAACTGGAGGTGTTTCATTCTCTGTTGTGGGTGAGTTGCTGTTTTGCGCCCCTGGGAATCAGTCCACTAAAACCCCTGAAGTTTTCCCTGGCAGATGAGGACCTCAGGCATGGACTTTGGGGTAGGGGTCACCAGCTCCAAGTGCCACACAGTGAGATGTCCTGATGCCATTCCAATATCTGGGGTTTGGGGGTGATTTTTCCAAGGCTCTCCATGCTAGGCGAACCTCTCCCACCTATTCAATCCGGGTTGGGGAGCTGCACCCTCCCTCCCCCTCCTGTTTCTGCTTGGGGAGGCTGACGCTTTACCTGCCCGGGGACCAGCATGAGACGGGTGCATAAGAGGTGTTTTCGTGAATATTTGTTGCATGAGTGAATATGAAAAAGGAACAGACTAATAAAATAATGTTTCCGTTTAAAATAAAACAAAACAAACGGAACTGAAGCAAACAGTTCCTGGAGGGAAGGAACCCGGGTCCAAGTTCACCCTCCTTCAAGCCAGAACCTGTTGGGGACAGAGAAGTCTAGAAGGACTGATTTTTTAAAAAACGGTGGCGTTTCTGAAGGCTAAGGAGAAGAGACACAGAGAAGCGCAAAGAGAAGAGGTGCAAAGACACTGAGTACAAACTGGGGAGAGAAAAGAATGTGACGGGGCAGGGCGCGGAGCCCAGAGCACCCCACTGGGGCAATGTCCCGAGAGCCGGGGTCTCTGCGCGCCCCCACCCGGGTTGGGGCAGAGAGAGGAGGGAAAACAGCCCCTCAGGGAGCGCAGGGGCAGCGCTAGCAGAAAGACAGGCGGGTGTTTGCTTCTTGTTCCTTTATTTCCTTAAAAACCTCATGAATTTACACGGGGAACGGGAAGCAGGGGTGCTGAGGAGGAAGGGAATGAGGATCTGGGGGCTCCGGGCTTGGGAAGGGTGAATTACTCTTCCGGACGAACCTCGGCACCTATGGATTGTTAACGTCCTGCATCAGTGTCTAAAGACGCGTTAACAACTCTCTCTTTAGTCTGAGCTCCAGAGCGGCCCACCCCACTCGAGTTAGGGCTGGCGGGGCCACCCAGTTCCCCTCCCACGCACCCTATTGCAGAGCAGGAAACTGAGGCCCACGAAAGCCTAGGGATCTGCTCAGAAGCACAAAAGAAAAAGCAAAGGCCAAAAGAAAAATGTTCAACAGTGCAGACGTCGCCCAAGCTTTGGGGAAGAGTGGGAGCAGGAACTGGGGAGTCAGCAGAAAGGACGGCCCGGGAGAGGAATTGGGGTGGAGGAGGGAGAAGGCAAAGGACCTGGCTCGGGCTGGAGGTGGGAACCAATCTGCCCTCCGCCAGCTCTCCGTGGCTCTCGGAAAGTACAGACCCAGGGACCTGGGGGCCGCCAACCCCTCTCCCGCTCTGCTTTGGCAAGGGTTGGGGCCTCTCCTTTCTCCGGCAGAATGAGGAGGAGACCCGAGAGATGCCGCTGCTTTCGCGGCCACTCGTTATCCTCCGCGCGCGGCTGGACGCCGGGGCCCCACGCAGATTCCTGCAAACGACGCCGGGTCTGCGCCCTGATGCAGCCCAGGACCGCACATGTGATGTCCCTAACCGAGCCCGGAGCCGGGACTGCAGGAGGGTTGGATGGGCAGCAGGTGTAACGAAAAGAGCCGCAGGGGCCTTACCTGTGTCGCCGCTTCTTCCGTTTCTTGGTCTGGTTTAAAGCTGATTTGGACATTTTTCGGTCACTGGAGGAAACATCTTCAGAATCTGAAAAGCAGGCGGAGGGACATGCAGCAGAATGGGGAGAGCGCTCCGCTGCGCCAGGGCCCCGCCGCCTCCCCGAGCCAGCAGCGCTGCCTTGCAGTCTCCCCGCAAGCCCTCCGGGACCCCCGGCGGCCGACCCCGTCCCGCAGCTCAGCCTGGCCCCAACTGGATCGGTGCCTGAAATTTTAAACCATTTCGCTGCAAGGCAGGCAAAGGCTCTGGCGCGCTTGGGGGAGGGCTCAGGGGGTCGCGGGGACCCCCCGGGGCGCTCCAGGCTCTGCGCCCTGCCCTGCGCCGGCAGCCCTGGCCGGGAAGCTGGCCCCAAGGAGAGAAGAAGCCCTGTCCAAGGGGAACTGGGCTCTAGAAAGGGAGAGGAGCTGCCGGGTCACTGTCCCTTTCTCGGTGCCCACACAATGCGCTCCCGCTGGAGGCCCGGGAGTCTGCGATGCGCCACTTTTCGTTGCTCTTCCAAATAAAAACAAAAATAACGAAACGAAACGAAAAATCGGGGAAGTTGCCGAGAGCTCACAAGAGTCGGTGGGTCGAGAGGTCCAGGACACATCGCCAAGAAAGTGTCCAGGGAGGGCGCGGCGAGAACATCAGGGGCCCGAAGCCCGCGAAGCGCCGGGATCCGATTCATTGTGGCGCTTGTAGGATTGGGTGGCAGCCGATGCGGCTGCCTGGTGGCCTGGCTTTTCGAGTTTGTAGGGGTAAAAAATACAGCCCAGCTGAGCAATGCGGGGAGTTGGAGTGGAGAAGGGACAAGGAAGGAAAACGACAACTTTGGACACGAGGATGGGCCAGAGGCAGCACCCGCTTTCAGGGCCGCCCGCTCGTGGACCGGCATCGGGTTCCGGGAGCGCGGTCTCCCCAGGCCCGGGCCGCAGCGGAGCTGGGGCCCAGCAGGGCTGCCGGAGACCCTGCGCCACGGCCCCGACACCCCAGTATCCGGTGGGCCCCAGAGGGGCGCTGCGGCAGAGCCTGGCCAGACGCGGGGTCGCAAGAACTGAGCAGCGTTCGGAAATACTGGGACGGAAACCTGGCGGGAGCCGCAGCATCCTCTGGGTGAGGTCCCCGGGCCGCGGGCTGCAGGCCCGGGCTGCGACCCCTCCGCCTGCACGAACTTTGCCGCCCCGAGGAGGCCTTGTCCGGCAGGCGAGAGCCGACGGTGCGGGGCTCCCGGAGCTCGCTCGGCCGCAGTCAGGCAGCGGCACAGCCTTGCCCTCACCTACCGGAGCTGGCCGTCTGGCTGGTGTCCAGCGGCCCCGATGCTCTGCCCAGTGGCTGCAAGTGGACGCTCTGAGGGTCGGACAGCACTTCCAGGAAGGTGGGCTGCGCGTAGAAGCCGGGGAGCCCCCCGGGGCCCAGGAGCCCCATGCCGTCCACTCCTGCAGGGCTGAGGACCGAGCGCGCCGCCAGCAGGTGCCCGGGGGCCAGGCCGTCGAGGGCAGCGCGCGGGTGGGAGCTGGGAGGCTCCTTGTTCAAGCCCAGGATCTCCTGGATGCCGAACCCTGTGCACCTGGCCGGGGCGCCCCCCGAGGCACTCTTGGCCACTGTCTCGGATTTGGGCTTGCTCAGCGCTTCCCCCGTTTTCCCCGTCATCTCCTGATTCTTTAGAGGGGCTGAGGCCACCGGTCTTTGCTCCCCCCACCCCCCCGCCGGGCTCCCCGCTTCGGGAAGTTGGTCCCAGGTGCCCCCTCCGGTGTCTAATGCTCTGGAGCCCCAAGGAGATTCCCCTTTTATCCAACCAGGCGGCAGCCCAAGTGGGGTCAGAGCTGAACAGCCAATCACCGGGGCCAGGAGCGATTAGGAATTCCAAAAAGCTGGCAGCTCCCGGCGCAGGCAGCGCAGAGGGGCCAAAGCGCAGCAGCAGGGCCTAGCGCCCGGTGGGCTCTGCGGGATGCCCTTGGGCGGGAACCCCAAGGGCGGAGATGACTCAAGAAGATTCAAGGCTCTTCTGGGAGGCAGAGTGGACAGGGACTCTGAGCACAGCCTGGCTGGGACCTGTCTCCGGTGGGGTGGGAGGATGGGCTAGGGGCAGAGGCTAGAGACTCCTATACAGGTCGGCAGCCACACAGAGGCCCTGATGTGGGGCCCTGGTAAAAGGTGAGACAAAGGAGGAACAAGACCCTGAACAGTGTGTGTGATGGCAGTGGGCATAAAAGAAGGCCAAGGTGTGGAGAGGGAGATTGGGGTGGGGGCTTGTTAGGCTTTCCTCCCCAGCACAGGATGCAATGCCTAGTTCAGAAAAGCTCTTCAACAAATAGTGGCCCAAGGAATGAATGCATAATAAAGGGGGGCAGCAGGGGTCCCAGCAGGCAGGAGCCATGATGACTTTTTGGGGAGACTATCTCCCCAGAGCAAGTATGACCTAAGACTTTATTCGCCACTGGCCCTTCAGGGGACATGTATTAAGCACCTAGGAGCTCTGAGCCAGGGGCCAGTGGCTCTGTGGTCCATCAGACAGGAGGCAAGGGCCTGCTCTACGTCAGAGTTCATTGAGCAAACAGAATGCAGAGGCCGGACCTTTGGGGTGGAGGGAAGGGGAAGGGAGGAGACAGGCGGCAATTCAAAGGGAAGCCGTTCCTCCCAGTTGGTGAAGACCCTTTGGCCACCTCATGCCAAAGGACAGGGAGAAGCTATCAGGAATCCTTCAGGCAGGATGGGATCTTGGCCTGGATTTCAAAGATGGCAGGGGCAGTGCTGTTTTCCCATAATGCCCCTGCCTGAGGGTTCAGAGGACAGTGATCACACCCGTGTGTGTCATGGCAAAGATGAACACGTGCAGACAAACAACTGCCCCTGAGTCCCTGCACTTCCCCGCTCAGCTAGCTCCACTGTGACCTGCCTGGGGCAGAAAGCTGTCTTTATCTTGGGTTATTTTGTTTTGTTTGTTTTTATTGGCATTTTTTTTTTTTTTTTTTTTTTGGAGACAGGGTCTCACTATGTAGTCCAGGCTGGCTTTGAACTCACTATGTCTTCAAGGCTGGTCTCAAACTTGCAGTGGTCCTGAGTGCTGGGATTACGGGAATGTGCCACCAGGCCTAACTTCTTTTGTTTTGTTTGTTTTGGTTTTTGGGTTTTTTGAGACTGGCTCTCACTATGTTGGCCAGGGGCCTTGAACTTCCTAGGGATCCTCCTGCCTCAGCTTCTCAAATGCTGGGATTACAGAGGCCTATATCCCCATATCCATCTCCAGTAGGTTTTTTGTTTCCCCAGCACTGGGCCTTCACACTTCCCTAGCCCTCTTTTTATTTATTTATTTATTTATTTATTTATTTATTTATTTATTTATGTTTTGAGACAAAGTCTTGCTAATTTGCTAAATTACCCAAGCAAGCCTGTAGTGATGGTGTACACCTGTAATCCCAGCATATGGGAGGCTGAGGCAGGAGGATCACAGTGAGTTCGAGGCCAGTCTGAACTACATAGTGAGGCCCTGTCTCAAAAAACAAACAAACAAACAAACAAAAAAGAAAAGAAAAAATTACTCAAGCTAGGCTCAGACTTGTGATCCTCCGAGAATGCTGGGATTACTGGTGTGTACCACCAGACCTGGCCTCAAATAGGTTTTAATTCAAATATATTTTAATAAAGGTTTCTTGCTGGGCATGGTGGCACACACCTGTAATCTCAGCACTTGGGAAGCTGAGGCAGGAAGATGGCCATAAATTCTAGGCCAGCTTGAACTACATAGTGAGTTCAAGGCCAGCCTGAATTACAGAGTGAGTCCCTGACTCAAAAAAACAAAACAAAACAATAAAGGTTTCTTGCCAGACATGGCAGCCTGTAATCCCAGCACTCAGGAGACTGAGGCAGGCAGATTGCTGTTAGTCCGAGGCCAGCCTGGGATACACAGTGAGTTCAAGGCCAGCCCAGACTACATAGGGAGACCCTGTCTCTAAATAAATAAATAGATAAATGTTTCTTGACTTGAAGACACCCTATGAGAGGAGATAAAGACACCATTGGTTGCTTTGGGCAGAGATTAGAAACCAGGGCTGGGAAGAGATTCCATTCAGGGTTTCTTGGCCAGTCAGCTGCAAACCCTCAGGTGGAGAGAAATCCTCTGAGCATCATCGGTCCACTGCCAAAGTGTCTAGGACCCTCTGTGTCCACCATGGGGCCAGACTGAGAGGTAAAGGAGTCTCTATAGAGGTGGGAACTAGGCCTTGCTGTGGTCCACAGGAGAGCTGGAATGAGCCAGGGCATTGTGCAGTGTGAGAGGTATCTGGGAAAGGCATTCATTCGCTTCCCGTTACAATGCTGTTCCTGCTGCGGACCTACTTTGTCCCAGTCTCTGGTCCTCATAGCAGTCATGTTAGCACCTTGGCTGCACATCTGAAAGTTGGCTTAGCAGTTCTCACTTGCAAGCTACAACAAGGAGATCAGAAATCTTGATGCATTCTTCATCTTGTATTCATTGGAGTTGGGCTCCAAGCGCACCACTCATATAGGCAGCAATGTAAATGGTGCCCTCTGGATTGTACAAAGTGACATCCTTGCCTGCCAGAGAGGAATTTCTATCCCTATTTTACAAATACAGAAATTTAGGTTCCCTGAGAGGTTACCTATTTGGCAAGCAGCAGAGGCCAAGCATCCTCGAATATCAGATGTCAAAGCTGTTTCTCCTTCTCTCTTCTCTTTCATTTTTTTCTCCCTGAACTGAGAATTGAACCCAATGAGTTCAGAGGCCCCCCCCCATTAAGCTGCATCCCCAATCCTTTTTTATTCTTTTAGGGAGACAGGGTCTCCCTAAATTGCCCACGCTGGGCCTGAACTTATTATCCTCCTGCCTCAGACTCCCAGAGTGCTGGGATTACAGGTGTGTGCACCTCCACACTCAGCTCAGAGCTGTTCTCTTCTGACCTCATACCTCTCTGCCTCCTCTCCGTGCCAGCCTACTTGGGAGGATAGATGGGGAGGCTGTGTTAATGGCATCTGTCATGTCCCTGACTTATCATGACACAGAGAGTGCGACCCAGATGCCTGCCGATGGGCAAGGATGTGAGCGATGGGAAACAAGTGTGTGAGAGATGAAGTCAGCTCTTCACAGATTCTGTGTCTAAAGTTCCAAGTTCTCGATCCCAGGGGGACAGTCACCACTCTGCCCAAGGAGGACAGGGACAGGGACAACGCCAGGCCCTCTGCGAGACCTCCTTACCAGAGCTGCAGGTAGAGGGAGGACCCAGCATTGGCCCGCAGCCACCTTCCCCTGGGCACTGGACTCCTGGACAGTCATCTGGCAGGGGTGTGTCTCTGAGCTTTGGGGTGTCATTGCTCAACTGCAGCTGCTCAACTTAGGCCAGACCCAGAGTGAAGAGGGTTATGCTGTATGGGGAAGCCCTGTGAGGAAGGCTTGGGCCGGGCATGGGGAAATGAAATGCACCCTTTCAGAGGCAGTTAGATTCTGGATCAAATGGATCAAAATCCTGGGCCTGCTTGCTTTGAGCTGATCATTTAACTTCTCTCTCAGCTTCTATTGCTTTACCTATAAAACTGCTTCTACCAGAGTCGTGGGCACCCCTGACACCCTGAGTTCGCACAGGGGTCAAGGGCACGGACTCTAGAGCCAGGCTGCTTGCTCTATTACTTGCTTGGTGACTTTAGGAAAGCTATCCATAAGATGGGGGTGACCGTAGTATCTACCCCTCAGAATTGTCATAAAGATTAGAAATGTACAGTGCCAAACACAGTGAATGAGGCTACCGTGACTGTACATAATGAGGCTGCAAGATAGGGCGTGGTGAGTGTCCTTATTATTGCCATCACGCAGGGGGATGCTGTGCTTGGGACTTACAGTGTGGCTGGGAGTGAGATGGATCAAGTTCCTGACTTCATGGAAAGTGGGCCAGCGGGTGACGGAGGTGATTGTAAAACACTTAGTGTGGCAGCTGGCCCTTTACTACCGTTACTGATGGCTGCCGGGCCCTTAGCACATTGGTCCACTCAGCTCCTCCGAGAGCTAAGGGTTCTGTTCCCCTTGTTAAAAATAAGACATTAAAGTCTGGGTGGAGTGTAGGGGTGGCGCACATCTGTCATGCCAGCTCTCAGGAGGCTACGGTAGGAGTTTCACTGCGTGCTTGAAGTGAGGGGGTTCGAGACCAGCCTGGACTACATAGTGATATCCTGTCTCAAAGAGATAACAAAAAGAGGAGGGAAGATGTCTCTCTCCTTTGCCTTTGTGCTGGTCATTTTTAGCACCAGCTGCAGTCAAACCATCCTCCCCAGACACTGTGTCCTTGAGTCACTAAGCAGCCATCAGCAACAAATTTTGGGGAGGGGCTGGAAAACGCAGGGAAGGAAAAGATCTGTGTTTGAATCAATAATCCCATTATGAATCTGTCACCCATGAATGTGTTTCATGGCGGCTTTAAACGCTCTGGTGGATCTCGGGCTAACCTCTGCGAGGGAACTTCTACCTGCGCTGGACAGTTCTCCCGAGTCTCAGACAGGCTGGCCAAAGGCCCTGCTCTCTCTCCTCCTGTCATCAGACATCTGACTAGAGGCCAATGCTGGGAGAAAAGCAAGAGGGTTTTTTGTTTTTTTTTCTTTTTCTCTTTCGGTGTTGGGTGTCAAACCCAGAGCCTGAAGCCACATCCTCCCCCTTCAAGGGGGATCTTGATTCACGTTTAACTTACATACACTGAACATTTATTAAGTTCTGGACTTCTTTTTTTTTTTTTTTTTTGTGGGTACCGGGGGGTCGACCTCAGGACCTCGTGCACCAGCAGGCGCCCGTGCCGCTGAGCGATATCACCGGCCCCTTTTTCGTATGTGGGATCCGGGAGTCGAACTCGGGCCCTCGCGCTTGCAGGCGCGGGCAGGCGCTTAAGCCGCTGAGCCATCTCACCGGCCCAAGTTCTGGACTTCTTGACATTGTCTCAGTGAATCTTCCCAAGTACCTTGAAAGACATACACCAATTTTCAAAGGAGGAAGCAACCTCAGAGAGATGGCGACCTCCCCAAGAGCACACAACTGCCACAGGCCGAGCGGGAGTCCAAATTGACTGCATCCTTGTTTCCCTGTAGATGGAACCACAGCGCCCAGTGGAAGAGAGGGTCTGGGATGTACAGAGGCAAGCAATGCCCCCAAAATGCTTGAGCTGCCATCTTTCCCCACGAGGGTGGCAGAGAAGAAAGGAAAGGGTTTCCCAGGAGGCTTGGGAGGGGCTGTTAAGGTCAAGGTTAGAGGGAATCCGCAGAACACAGGGCGCCTGAGAATGTCCTGCCTGAAACACCTAGCGGCTGGCTTTTCCTTCTGGTTCTCCAAGGGCCCAAGGAGTAATCTGTACTCGAATTCTTGGAAGGCCCCGGGGAGTGGGGGAGGGAGCAGCTCTTGGTAAGGTCTCCAGCCAGTCTTGTAAAAAACCCTGTCTCCTGTCAGCCACCTTCCAGGTGCCACCTGTAGGGCCTCATCCCAGCAGAACACCATGCTGCAGGCTTCAGCTGCCCCAGAGGAAGAGAAAAACACCTTGCTCGCACTGTTGTCTCTGTTTCTTCTGCTGTGTTCACCTACTGGCGGATGGAATGATGGAGTGAAACAAGTCATGGAGGACTTGCACTGCCTCTAGACTGTGTCCCAGTCCCCTTCAGTTCCAGATAGAGGGAATGACCACACTGCTGATGTTCTGAGAGGGTGTTGGTCATGCCTTTCCTCTCAGGACTGTTAGAACACAACTTAGTCAAGGATTTCTTCTGTCAACAAATATTTATTGAGCATCTACTATGTGCCAGATACCATTCTTGTTGGCAAGAATACTATGGTGTAAAAGAAATCAGAGCACCTTGTGTTGGTCAGCTTTCTGTTACTATAACAGAATGCCTGAGATAATCACTTAAAAAGAGGAAAGGTTTATTTTGGTTCACAGTTTGGAGATTTCAGTCCATGATATGTTGACCCATTGCTTTGGGGCCTGTGGTAAGACAAAAATCTGTGGTAGGGGAAGCTTACAGAGGAAGCCTGATCACCTCATGGTGAGCAGGAAGCAAAGAAAGAGGAAGAGACTAGTTTCCCAGAATCCCCTTGTGCATGCCAGGCACACATTGTACCTTGGAATTACACCCCCTCAGCCCAACCAAAATCTCTTAAGAAAGTGAAAAGTGCTGAGGAGAAAACAAAGCAAGGTAATGGGCTACGGAGTGGCTGTGGGAAGGTCCTTATTTGGATGTGGGACAGAAAGACCTTTCTGGGGAGTCATTGTTGAGCAGAGACCTGAGTGGTGAGAAGCCAGCCATGTGGGGTTGGTGGGTGAGGGCAGGTAACGGGGTTAGGGGACGTATTGTTGATTTTCGGTTGTTATAACAACATATCCAAGGCTGGATAAGAGATAAAACAGAGTTTATTTAGCTCACAGTTTCATAGGCTGAACATTCAAGACAAGATGACCTCATTTGTCGGACCCTGGTCAGGGCCTCATGGAGGAAGGCATCGTGGTGAGAGTGTGTGAGGAATCACATGTTGTCGAGACAGGAAGCCAGACCAGGAGGGGTGTCCAGGCTCACTTTCTTACATCAACCCCCTGTCATGAGAACAAGCTCACTGTCTAGGAGACCGGCATCGATTCCTTGAGGGCAGCGCCCCAGTGACCGGCTTCCCTTCCATGGGCCCCACCTCTGAAAAGTCCCACTACTTCTAAACACTACCACAGCAATTTGCAAAACCGTGAGCCCTTGGAGGACACACCCAGACCATGTCCAAACCACAGAAGGTGGCAGCAATCATGCACATTCTTGGGAGAAATCAGGTGGCTATTTCACAGGACCAGCAAGGAGTGCAGAGGCTGGAGACGAGGGCTAACGAGCAGAGGGGGTCTCTGAGAGGAGCTCAGTGAGGTCTCTAGGTGTCTGGGCTGCAGGGCCTCATGGGTCAGGGAGAGGACTCGGGATGTTATCCCCAGGGGAAGGGAAGCCACTGGCATTTAGGAAATGTGGGGGGCAGTTGGGCAGCTGTGTGGTCCAAGCAAGAGACAACAGTGGTTAGGAGTGGAGGATGGCAGTAAAGAGGGATAGAAGAGAATAGATTTGGAATTCAGACAAAAGAAATCTAAGAACTCCAAGAGTTCATCCTCCAAGGTAGAATATAATTCTTTTTTTAAATACTGGAGATTAAATCCCAGGGCCTTTGCCCTGAGCTACATCTCCAGCCTTTTTTTTTTTTTTTTGTACTATTTTGAGATAGAGTCTTGCTAAGTCACTAAGTTGCCCAGACTGGGCTTGAACTTGTGATCTTCCTGCCTCAGCCTCCCACAGCGCTGGCATTACAAGTGTGCAACCACCATGCCTTGCTGAGTTTGGTTCTTATAGCTTAGAGGTCTGGGAGCCAAAAGTCTTCCTGAAGGCCACTTCTGTGTCTCCCCCAGAGAGTCCCAGAAGCCCCACATCAGCCCAAGGCTTCTCTTGAGTCAAGGGTTCCTATGGATTTTCTTCCTGAGGCCAAAAGTTCAGTCTTGTTTTTGTCAAAATCAGAGGCAAGGCTAGGATCCAAGTAGGATCACAGGGTGAATAGTGAGCAGCCTGCTGCACCCATTAATATTAAAAAGTTGTAAATGGGTGGAAAGGCAGGATGGTATGAGGCAGGCAGAGGGCACGTGACCTTGAGCATAGCTTCCCCAGAGACCCAGGAGGCAGGTAGAGACCAGGGAACCTTGGCCATGGGACATCCAATCAGGGAAAGGAAAGGGGTAGGGCTGCAAAAACATGAAAAGGATCTGATCCCAACAGGAAATGTCCAGATTCCTTACTTACTGGTCCTCTGAGGTGGGCAGACTGGCCCTTACTAGTTGCATGATCTTGGGCAAGTTACTTCACTCTTTGAATTTCCTTTTATTTCCCCATGCATAAAATGGGAATGATAAGACCTACTTCTTGGGTTGCTGTGAAACAATGTCTGTAAAGTCCTAGAGGGGATATTTACTATTTTATGGTCTGTCCAGCATCTGAATCTGATTTGTATTTGGAGGAATTTTCCAACTTATGATTCTTAGTGGAAGACATACTCCTGTTCTGCAATCAAACTGGTAATTCCAGACATTTGTTTTTCCAGCTTCCCTTGCAGCTAGAACAGCTTCCCTTCCAGCTTCCCTTGCAGCTTCCCTTGGAGCCATGTGATCTGGCTCCACCAGTCAGAAGCAATAGCCCTGGACTCTGAATTTGGAAGCAGTGGCACAAAGAAGCAAGAATTGTGGAGGAACCTTTCTGGTAGCAGTGGTGGTTGCAGCAAGATCAAATTGCAGGGCCAGCCAGGTGTGGTGCACACCTGTAATTCCAGCACTCAGGAGTCTGAGACAGGATCATCACTGCGAGTTCAAGACCAACCTGGGCTGCACAGTGAGTTCAAGACCAACCTGGGCTACATAGTGAGTTCAAAGCTAGTCTGAAGTACATAGCAAGACCCTGTCTCAAAACAAAACAAAACAAAAGTTGCAGGGCCATAAATTAGCAACAGAATTCCATGCCGGGCATTGATGAAAGCAGTAATGGGGACCCCAGTACCTACCTAGGGACCAGGGGAGGTGAAAGACCAGTATGCTGATGAGATTTTGGGCATTGATTCTGGTTTCCAAACTGCTAAAGAATCTCTGAACTACCCGGTATCTTGCTGGTGATTTCCTTCTTTGGTCAAGACAGAATTGTTTATAACCCAGCACTCTATTATAAGACATTAATGTAGTATCTAACTCTACCTTGCACTGCAATCCAAGCTGGAAACCTTAAATTTCTTAGCTAAATAATCTAATTTGGGCCAAATCTAAGCTGTGATTAGCATGGAGTCACAAAGAGGACTTTTTTTTTTTTTTTTTTTTTTTTTTTTTGGTACCAGGAATCAAACTCA
Source organism: Erethizon dorsatum (assembly GCA_028451465.1). Classification (NCBI taxonomy): domain Eukaryota; kingdom Metazoa; phylum Chordata; class Mammalia; order Rodentia; family Erethizontidae; genus Erethizon; species Erethizon dorsatum. Next base: position 106,121,134 of record CM051828.1, on the reverse strand, counting down.
CAACCTCGTGCTTGCCAGGCAGGCACTGTGCCACTCAGCTATATCCCCAGCCCACAAAGAGGACTTTGAAGAGAGATCTCTTTGTAAATTCTTGGACTATGGGAATGGATGAGACTCATGGTTGTCCACCTATTTTCCTTCTTCTCCTTCTATTACTACCAGGACCCTAATTCTACTCAGAGTGGTGACAACCCAAGCAATAGAAGACTGTATTCCCCAGCCTCCTATGCAACTAAAGGAGTCTAAGACATTTAGCACACACCCTTCTTGCTCTTTCCACTATTCCTCTAGCTTCCTGACTGGAACACAGAGATGATGGCTGGAGTTTCAGCAGTTGTTTTGGAATATGAGGTGACCTTGAGAATGGATGCAAATCCTAGGAAAGTAGAGGAAAGAATAGGAATCTGGATACCTCTAAATGCATGAGCCATCATATCAAGCCCTGGGCTGCCCCAGTGAGCTCAGTGTTCAAGTCACTGATCTCTGGTCTCTATTACCAGAGGCCACAAATAATTCTTCTCTGATACCATGGAGTAGCACTTGAAATACATGTTTTGACCTAGGGGAAAATTGAAGGGCTGCTTCTTAGAAGAGATCTATTTTGTCCCCAGGTCCTGGCCACCTCTCTTGGGCCCATCTCTCATCCTTACAGAACTTGATCCTCATTTGATCTTTTTATTTCCCTGTCATCTACACCATCTTCTCCAGTGTCTTCAGCGGTCACCCTAAGGTAGCTTTCACATTGGTCCAGCGCTCAACAACCTCAGCTTTGCGGGGGGAAGCCCCTCACTGCTGGTTTGTGTGCTCCCTTCTGTGATGCCCAGCATTCTCTGCACAGACAGCACTATGAACTCAGTTCTGATCCTTCTTCTAGTTCTTAGTTGTGGTGTCCGGTGGGGTGAGTCTTGTAGCTTCTCCGTGCCTCAGTTCCCTTATCTGTAAAGTGGGGACAGTGATGCCAACCCTGCCTCCCTTAAGGGGCTCTGGGAGAAAAATAGGCACGAAAGCGCTCAGAGGATGGAGCAGAGTTGTGTACAAGTCTGTTTCTTGATTGCAAATGATGACTCAGACTCTACCAACAGCTCATTTGCAAGCTTCAGTTATTTTTTTTTACCTTGTACTTGCCCACAATGGCAGCTCATTGGCCTGCCTTTTCACTCTTCAGTCTTTTAAAGATCTGCCTGAGATTTACTCCTGTTGACTTGATGTTTTACTATCTAGCATTTACATATAGCTTGCATTTATCTATTGCAATTTACAACCACCTCTGGCAACCTCAGTTTATATTTATTGAGTGCTTACTATGTGCCAGGCATTTTGCCCAGCACTGCACATGGGTTATCTTATTTAACACAGTAAACATGGGGGTAGGCACTTATGTTATCTTCTTTTTGTTGTTTGTTTGTCTGTTTGTGTGAGACACTATGTAGTTCAGGCTGGTCTTCAACTCACTACGTAACCCAGGCTGGCCTTAAACTTGTGGTGATCCTCCTGCCTCAGCCTCACCAGTGCTGTGTTATCTTTTTACAGATGAGGAAAATGAATGAAAGTATGGTTACAGCCAGGCAACTAGTGAACTGTGTCATCAGTGTTTGAACCCACAGAAATCTGCTTTATGGCAATAAGATTGTGTCATTTTTGCTACTGGAAGGAAGCAGATGCTGAGACAGAACTGGAAATGCAGAGCCAGGCATGGTGTCCCAGGCCTGTATTCCCAGCACTGAGGGAATCTGAGGCAGGAAGATTGAAAGTTTGAGTCCCACCTGGGAGACTTACCCAGACTCTGTCTCAAAATAAAAACAAAATAAAATGAAAAGGACTGGAGCTATAGCTCAGTGGTAGAGAACCCCTGGGTTTGATTCCCTGTAACCCCCCCCCCACACACGCACACAAAAGAATTAGAATGGTAGCACATGCCAGTAATCCCAACACTTGGCAGGCTGAGGCAGGAGGATCACTGCAAATTTGAGACCAGCCTGAACTACATAGCAAGACCCTGTCTAGGGCCGGGGATATAGCTCAGCGGCATAGCACCTGTCTGACAAACGTGAGGTTCTGAGTTGGATTCCCGGTACCAAAAAAACAAAAAAAGACTCTGTCTAAAAAAAAAGGAATGTTGGTGGTTTGTGGTGGGTGCGCCTGTAAAAGGTAAAGAGAAGGAAGCAGGATTAGTCAGGGAGAGCCGTGGACTGCAGTGCAGACCTTGCAGGGAGCAAAGACTGTCCACTAGAGGAACTTGCGGTGGACAGAAATGGCCAGTCCCAGTGCCCACACCATGCTAAGCCCCTCAAACCCTGCAGTGGGTGGCAAAGGGGCCCCGCTGGAGGCTGCCTGCTAATGACATTCTTGAACCTGAAGAGCAAGGGACAGCCATGGTGCAAGCCATGGCCTCCACAAATTCCACAGAGCAAATGAGCTCCACCTCTCAGGGGCCTTAGCTCTGCTCAGGGTCTCTGGGTCACCTGGGCACAGCGACACTTGGATCGGAACTGCATGTTGGTTCCAGGTCTGCCTCACATATCTCATGTTGGGACCAGTGGCTGTTGACACACGCTCATCTCATGGCACAAGTCAGAACGGCTGGAGGCTGCGTCAAAACACACATGACCATTTATTTCATATCTTCATTTATTTACTTTTGTTGTTGTTGTTTTTTGAAACAGGTTCTAGCTACATTAGTTCAGATTGGCCTTGATCTGACTATGTAGCCCAGGCTGGCCTTGAACTTGTGGGAATCCTCCTGCCTCAGCCTCTCAAGTACTGGGATTATAGGTGTGCACCACCACATCCAGCAATATAATTCCCAATTCAGAAAAGAAGGGTCAGGCAGGGCACAAGGTCATCTAAGGGCACAGGGAAGAAAGTGGCAGAGATGGGATTTGAATCCAGGCCTAGGGAACAACAAAAGACACTTACTGTGGCCTTCCCCGGAGAGGGTTAGCATCAATCGCCAACGTGGTAACTGAGGCAGACACACACGAGTTCCAGACTGGTAAAAAATCAAATTAAAAAATAAAGAAATTACCATTACTTAGGACTGGGAAATTATCATTAAGCCTCTAGGAATTTCCCCAAGTCCTCATAGGGACCTGAAGATTTCAGTATCATTTGGGGAAATTTTTGAACTTAATAGGTTTTGATTCTGTATTGGTACCTTCATATGAACTTCATAGAAGTTATAATGTTAAAAAAAATACATTAACACACTAAAAATATAGCCCAAGGGGCCATACAGAAGGCAAATCCACACCGATCCCCATGCGTGCACGCGTGCGCGCATACGCCGCTGGGGTTGCACCCCCTCCTCCAGGGCCTCCCACCCAGGGCCTCCCACAGCTTTGCAAAGCTCTACCACCGAGCCACATCCCACCCGCAGTGTGCGGAGCCCCTGGCGTGCTTGTGGGCTCAGTGGGCTTTGAACTTATGCCTTTTCCCACCAGGCACCTCTGTGGAAACCACCGAGATCTCTTTCTCTCCTCTCCTGCCGTCCTGCTGCACTGCTGACCCCTTCTCCCTCCCCGCTTTGTCCCAGGGCTGTTTCCAACACTTCCAGGGGCCACCAATGGCCCCAAGCCTCGCAGCTGCTTCTACTCACCCCAGTTCCTGGCCAGGACTCACCTTTTCCCAGCACAGCCCTGCCAACTCCCAGAGCCCCTGGATACGCTCAGGGCCACTGCCAGCAGATCATTAGGGACAAACAAGACTTAGGCCAGTCACCAAGAATCTGAAAAGTGCCTTGTCAGGGAATTTCATGCCGAAGCAGCTTTATTATTATCATATTAAAATAATACATGTTTACAGTGAAAAGTAAGACAATATTGATAAAAAGAAAAGCATTAAAATCAGCCCAAGGTAACTGCCACTAACATGTTGGGTTGTCTCTCATTTGCTTTCTGAGGATGATTTTTTTTTTTTAAGACGGGGTCTCGCTGTGTAATTCAGGCTGGCCTTGAACTTGCAATGATCCTCCTGCCTCATGGTTGCTTTCTAAGTACATAAGTATGTATTGATAAAAATGAGATATCTGCTGGGTGTGGTGATGCACGCCTGTCATCCCAGCACTTTGGGAGGTTGAGGTAGGAGGATCAAAAGTTCAAGGCTGGCCTAGGCACCTTAGTGACTTAGTGAGAACCTGCCTCAAAATAAAAAGAAGCCCTGGTGATATAGCTTAGTGCTAAGGCCCAGGCCTTAATCCCCAGTTCCTGGGGAAAAGAGAGAAGAGGGAAAGAGTTTACTGCATTCAGAGTACACTGGAACAGCCACCAAGGTCTCTCTATGTTGATGTTCTTGCACATCTTTTCTAGATGTGCCTTATTTTCCTCTCTATAGATGTTCCCTGACTCACATGCAACTCCCTTCCAGCAAAAGCATCACATTCCACCACAGAACCACCTGCCTAGTGGGCGTGGTGGCTCACTCCTATAATCCCAACACTTGGGAGGCTGAAGCAGGAGGATTGTATTTATTTATTTATTTATTTATTTATTTATTTATTTATTTTTGAGACAGGGTCTCACTATGCAGTTCAGGCTGGTCTTCAGCTCACTACGTAGCCCATGCTGGCCTTGAAAATGATAAAGTCTATTATTTTTTTTTTTTTTTGAGACAGGGTCTTTTGGATGTCACTCTGGAAAGTCCTGTCCCACCCAACGCTGCTTCACGTTTCCCCTAAGCCATGGTGGGGAGAGAGTCACCCACTCCCTCAGGGACAGAGATATCCTCCACCGCCACACTCCCCCCAGTTTTCTCTGGCCTATCATGAATTGTCATAACCAGGGCTGGGTTGGAGTCTGGGGGTGTGCTGGTCAATTGATTGTCAACTTGAGTGGGGACCGCTCAGCTGAAATGAGCATGGTTTTTCCCGTGGAAGACCCACGTTAGGGAGGATTGTTGTTGGGAGGGTATAAAAGGAGAACAGGAGGGAATGATCTCAGCTGATTGTCTTCAGAAGAGCTTCATTGAGGCTGATTTTCTTTGGAGGAACTTTGGCTGTTCTCAGAGGAGTTCTGGTCCTCGCCACTGCCAAGGATAGCTGCTGTTCTCTTCCGAGGAGCCCCGGTCCTTGCCTTCACCTTGGGTGTCGTCTCCTGGCTCTCAGCAGAGATTCTTCGGCTTCTGGCACCGGCTTTCCAGCCTGTGGGCACGCACTCTGGCTTCTAGCGCAACCCTTTGACTTCCTGGCGCAGACCCCTCGATCTTCCACCGCCGATCCTTTGGCCTCCTGATGCGGACTCATTCGGGACATTGCCTGGGCTCCAGGCCTTCGGCTGGATCCTCCGCATCTCTAGTGCGCCGACAGATCTTTCCTACTCTTCTACGTTTGACTCTGTGGGGGCCATTGTAGGCCAATCTTGTAAATTTCTGTGTCCTGTATTAAATCTGATTCAGAGCATGTGCAATCTTTGAGGAGCCTTGTCCCAGCCTGCACTTGTAAGCACTAATACAGGGGGAAAATGATAAAGTCTATTATTTTTTTTTTTTTTTGGGACAGGGTCTCACTATGTAGTTCAGGCTGGTCTTAAACTCACTATATAATCCAAGCTGGCCTCGAATTTGCAGCAATCCTGCTTCAGCCTCCTGAGAGCTGGGATCACAGGGCTGCTATCTAGGGAGATGAGGGCAGGACTAGAGGACCCCCATAGGACTCCCCAGTGGGAAGAGGGACTGTGCTAGGCGCAGAGGGAGGAAGCCAACTGGTTACAGAAACCCATAATCCAACTCCACCTAATATCCCATAATAAAATGCTGTCAGCTCGAGTTTCCTGTTCAAGTGGATTTGTTAAGAAGGCTGGCAGAGGTCAGAGGTGCATTCCAGCCTGCCTGGGGTGGAGGCTTCAGTAGGGTGTGTAGGGGTTACTGGGTTATGGGGGCCCCTCGGAGCCCTCTCCCTTCTGCTGTCCAAACAGGCCCTCAGGAAGGGTTTTGTCATAAATGTCAGTACCAAGGCTCCATGAACCTGAGATGGCTGGTGGTGGGGGGCCTGGAACCTTACAAGGAAACAAATGTGTAACTCCTCTGAGAAGTACCCAGCCACTCTGTGGGGATGCGGTGGTTTCAGACCTTGGCCAGACGTGGGGAGGTGTCTCAGACAGAGGGAGCCACAGACCAACCTTGAGGCAAACTTGGGACCCAGGGGCCTGCTTAGTGGAGCCTTAGGCCCTGTGACTACCCAAGGGGTGACCCTACCTAGTACTCACTGGCTGTCGTCTGCCCACTTGTCCTCCCTGGTTGGCCCACTGCTAAGCTTTCCTTCCTCCTGGGGCAGGGGCCTGGTCTCCCTGGCTCAAGGGGAGGCTTCAATGAGAGCCCACTACTGAGTGGTCACCGTGGACCAGGCACCGTGCTGGGTGGCCTTGTGTTGTCTCAGGGAGTTCAGTAGAGCCAGGCCAGGCAGCCGCAATGGGGATCAAGGCTGGTGACAGGGCTGGGTGAGGACGAGCTACTGTCTTCCCCATATCCCCACGTCAACAGGGCTCTAGGGATTTAAGAAACCAAACCAGGCCCTCACACAGTGAGGGACGGCACTGGGGCAGTAACGGAGTTCCGTGTGACCCCAAAGCCCATGCAAGAGGAGTGGGGAGAAGCCGGAGGTCTTGTCAGAGCTCTGATAGCCAGGCTGGGTGGCAAGGGTGAAGCCAGGCCTCGGCTGCTCCCCAAGACCTGTGGGTGGGTGTGAGCACGGGAGGGCTGAGGGGGCCTGGGTGGCCCAGGAGGGCAGGGCTAGGCCTCCATCCCTTTTGTGAGCCATTTTAATTCGTGTAAATGAAGGTTTTTAATTTGTTATTCTGGGTTTTATTTCTATTACCATCTCATTTGCCTCTAAACCCTATTTTGCCCCAGCCTGGACTGAATTCCATTCGATGCATTAGGACTAATTCTCCTCCCAAAGGGTTAGACGTTTTCTCCCCACACAAAAGTCGCTTATTTTGGATAAAGAGACGATTAGATTTATCTTTAATATTTTAATGGCAGCTGGGATTAGCGGGCAAACAGCCCCGACTGGTGGTGTTCCTTGTGGATTAGGTTCTGATAAACTCTCAGATGGGGAGCCCCCACCCCACTTTCTGTTTTCCACAAAGTGCTTTTTATTATTTTTGGTTGAAGAAAAAATTCCCTTGTCTTTTGAGGCATCATAAATTCCATTTGCTGTTTTCTATTAAATCAAGTTGATTAAATTCGTTGTGACTCTTTGCACATAGATCTTTTTAATTTTAACGTCTCCAGCATAAAATCTTTAATGGTGCAATTCGAAATTGCTGCAATATACAGTAGAGGCCTTGATAAAACAGATGGAAATGAGGCTGTGCAGGGAGGGGGCCCTGGCAGGAGGGGCAGAGGCAGGAGAAGGCAGGCGACTGACTCCCAGGCTGGGTCTGGAAGCCCCGGTTCCACAGGCCCTTGTTCACCGCTTCCACTCAGCCAGTCTTCAGAGTGCTTGTGGCGTGCCTGGCACTGTGGCGTACTGCCAATGACCCTCACACAGAGGTCCAGAGAGGTCACCGGCTCAAGGTCACACAGCATATTGGGGGCATGGTTGGATCCAGATCCTCTTCAGCTAGCAGCGCCCCCATCTTACCTCACAGAGCCTCCACATCCTCGTCAGTGAAATGGGGAGATCAGTTTTGCTCTGCTTCACAGGGGCTCAGATGGATTAGATGAGGCCCACAGACAGCCTGGGAACACCACTAGGCTCTCCTGGGGGCTGGGGGATGGGGCTGACCCATTTGAGGCCCAGGGAGCTGCCATCCCTGGGTAGAGCTGATTTTTGAGACCCTGAGCACCATCCCTAACTCCAGGGTCTGCGCTCCCCTCCCCTTGATGCCCTGGGCCTCTAGCCTGGCCTCCTGCTTTTTCTCCTGTCCCTCCCGCTCTAATCCTGACCTCATCAAGTCCTGGGAAGAGTTGATCCACAGAAGCAAATCCCTCATTCAGAGAGGCAAAATCAGCTTAATTTGTAGCAATTTGAAGCAGGTCTTTGCCAGGATTTGAATATCAAATTATCCCACAGCCTGGCTGGCTGTGGCCTCCCTCACCCTGGGCAGTGTGGATGGACATGCTGTGGGCTCCCCTGGGGAGACTTTTCTGAGAGCAACTAAGGCTGAGGCTGAGGGAAGGGTGGGTGGGAAGAGGGTGCTGGGGAGGTGGGCGTCACCAGTTAGCCCCTATTCCTAGAGGGCACTGCACCTTCAGGCCTGAGGGACTGGATGGGAGGGAAAGCCTTCCGTCAGGAGACTTACCCAGGCCTCTTGTCAAATATGCTGGCCCTCTGTGTCCATGGGTTCCATGTCATGAACTCAAACAACCACAGATACAAACTATGCAGAAAAAGATCTGGAGTCAGGCGTGGTGGTGCACGTCTGTAATCTGAGCACTCGGCAGGCTGAGGCAGGAGGTACGCCATGAGTTTAAGGCCAGCCTGGGTTACATAGTGAGTTCAAGGCCAACCTGGAACACATAGTGAGACCTTGTCTCAAAAAACAAAAAAAAAGGAAGAAAAAAGAAAGAGAAAAATGTGTGCCGAATATGGACAGACGTGTTTTCTTGTCATTATTCCCTAAAACACACAGTATAACGACTATGTACAGTACATTGTGTTAGGTATTATAAATAATCTAAAAATGATTTAAAGTGCACCGGAGGCCATGCATAGGCTGTATGCAAATGCTACATCATTTTATATAAAGGACTTGAGCATCCACAGGTTCGGGCTTGGGGAGGTGTCCTGGAACCAGTCCCCTGAGGTTAGTGAGGGACGACTGTGTACAGATTCCCAGATCCTCCCACACATAAAGATTTCATGACTAGAAAGGTTTGGGGAACTCCAGAGCAGCTCAGCCAGTCAACACCCATATACAGGGCACTCTTCGCACCTCCTTCCATTTGGGGGAATCAGCCTCCTTCGGCGCCCAACCCATTCCTTCTTAGCCTCTGGCACTGCAGACCATTTCCTTTGTGTCGGCTCCATGGTGGCCCCAGATGCCTGCGCCCGTGGGGACAAGGGCTCCTCAGCCTTCCCTTCCGGGTCACCTCGTCCTTTTCCACCCACGCCCTGCCCCGCTGTTCCTCCCTCTGCGCATGCTCGGGCCTGGCAGCAGCGCTCTCACGTTCACTGCGCAGGACTCGCTGCCCAGATCCAAACCTCTGGCGGCTGAGCTCTCGCGTGGTCCTTGCCCCTTGGGGCCCTTTGGAGTGAAAGTGGCAGCCACAGCGGTGGAGAGAGGGCTGGGGCAGGCGGGCGTGTCCACCCACCACCACCCCAGTTCTGAGTGCGTTTCCTCTGTCCTCCAACTAACCCTCACAAGGCCCTGTGAAGTAGGAACACTGGAGCATACGTCCGTTTCTCAGACGGGCAAACTGAGCAGAGAGACAAGCAATGTGGTCCAGGTGACAGAGTAGTAAGCCATGGGCCTGGGGCTCGTAGCCAGGCGGTCTGACCCCAGCCTGTCCTCATAATTTCTTGTTCTGTCTTCATCCCTCCATCTCTGTTTTTTCATGACTGGGGATTGAACCCACAGCCTTTCTACTGAGTTACACTCCTGGCCCTTTTTTTCTTTTTGAGTCAGGGTCTTAGTAAATTGCCCAGGCTGGGTTTAAATTTGGCAATCTTCCTGCCTCAGCCTCCCAGAGTCCTGAGATTACAGGTTTGCCTCACCACACCCAGATACCATCCATCCATCCATCTTTGAGACTGTTTTGATAGATAGACAGATAGATAGATAGAAAGACAGACTCTGCACAACAGTGACTGGCCTTATGCTTTTTTTTTTTTTTTGTACTGGGAATCAAGTTGCTGAGCTACATCCCTGGTCCTTTTTTTGGGGGGGGTGGGGGTACTAGGAACTGAACTCAGGACCTCACGCCTGCCAGGCAGGTGCTGTGCCACTAAGCTACATCCCTGGCCCCTGGCCTTATCCTTTATTTTTTCCACTTTGTAAAGAAGTTTATTTGGTTCATAATTCCTGGTCTTATTCTTAAGGGTGTAGTCACAGTGTGTTTTGGGAGCTCGGAGAGGAGCGTTCAACCCCCACAAGAGCAATCACAGAAGGCATTTGGGAGGCAGCATCTTTATTTGTTCAATAATGTTCCGCAGCACTGGTGAAACAGAGCTGAAAAGTATGTGGCTCGTGGAGCTCCCAACCTGGGCCCCTGAATGCCTCATAGGCTGCTATGCAAGAGCACAGCATTGGGGGAGCACTGGGAAGACCCTGAAGCCGGGGAGATTAGGGCAACCTTCCTGGATGAGGTGCACTTGAGCTGAGACTGAAAGTCATGTCTGTCTGGACCAGTCCCTCCTCCATGGAGCCTTTCTGGGCCAACCAACCCCAAACCCTTCTCCAACCACCAAAGCCAGCAGGCAGACTTCCTTGGACGGAGGTCTGTGTCTGTAATGCCTGTGTGTTCCAGGAGCATCAGGTCCCTGAGCCCCTAGGTCATGACTAGCAGGGGCTGTGCGGGGGCTGCCTTGGGAAAGCCCAGTGGTTTGATCTGAGGGTGCCTCGAATTTGGAGCAAGAAACCACTCGGACTCACTTGGAAGGGAGTCACAGGGACTCCTGCTGAGACGGACTCAGATGCCAGGCTCCAGCACCCTCCTCTCCTCTCTTCTGTCCTCTCCTCTCTTCTCTGGGGTGGTCTGGCCCCACCTGGGCTCTCTCCCTCCCCTGTCCCTCTTGTCTGCGTTGCCTGATGGTGGCCAGGATAGCTTTTCCTGAATAACGATGGTATTGGCTCAGATTAAGGGCAACTAGCTGGCTCTTGGCTTTTCCTTTTTATATAACAACTAATCTCCTTCTAATCAGCCATTATTAAATTATATTCCGTTTTTAATTCATTCACAGATCACCATTGGGACAGCTGGATGGATAATTGGGGAGAGATAATTTATGTAAATGAGGAGCAGCAGAAGGTTGGGGGGAGGGAAGCCCAGGGCCAAAGGGGCTCCTGGTGTACCAGGCTGAGGAGGGGACAGTGGCTGTGTCCAGGCTGGGTACAGTGGGGCTTTGGGGTTTCACACGGGACCTTTAGGGTTCCTGATGGGTGCCCCCTCATCACCACTGTGAACACTTCTGGCAAATGGGGATGCACTGCTTTTTAGAGGGGCCACTTTGGGGAGATCAGCTCTCCTTTTTAGAAAATCCTGAGAGGCAGTAGAATGCCCAGCTCCAGAGAATTCTGGAGTCAGAGCTGCGTTCGATTCTGACTGCATCACCGTGTAGTGTAGCTGTCTCTTAACCGTAGCGGTTTCTTCCCACATCTGCAAAATGAGGGAGGGCCAGGACCTACCTGCTAGGGGGTGTGAGCCTAATTCCCTGGTGCAGAAGAGCCCAGTACAAGCACATGGTGGCTCCAGCACTTTTACGAGGACGGTGCGCACCGTGTTGTAATCTGCCTCTCCTCGCTGGCCCTTGGGCCTGGCACTTCCTTTGCATACCCAAGGACAGCTGTCAGTGCACTTGTGCCTCTGTGGGAGTCACCAGGCTAAGACTTGATACCCAGGACCTCCTTGGAGCATCAGAATGACTGTATGGAGGGGCACTGTTGACATCGCTTTACAGAGGAACATGACATGGACCCAAGCTCTCTCTTGACAGCGCCTGCCACAAACTAAAACAGAAGCCCCAGGAGCCTGCTGGGGAAAGGACAGGAGGCTCATCAAACCTTTGGGAAGGAGACTTGGGGACCAGCAGACAGGGTCAGAGCTGGCGGGGGAGGCAGGTGAAGGACACCCTTTGGGGTCCAGGAACAGGGCCCAGGTGGTCTCCAGAGACTGAAGGGTGAGGTCTGCATGTGACTGGCAGGGGCTGGCAGGGGCTGGCAGGGGCTGGCAGGGGCTGGCAGGGGCTGGTGGGAGGACTTTGGCCCATTCCCAGAGGGAGGAGGGGATTAAGGAGGGCCAGGGAGGTGGTCCCAGAGGGTCCTAGCAGAGTAATGGGATTAGCCCTGGGGCGCTGAGTGAAAGTTATTATCGTGTGGGGCCTCTGTTCTCCCCTAGGGCTGCAGCTGTCACCCATCCCTGGGAGAGAGCCACTGACAGCCCCCTCCCGCATGGACCAGGCTGGCACCCTCTGCCCCCCCACGGGCTTTCCTACTGTGGTCATCTGTCACCAGACTGGCCTCCTAGACTCAGCCTTCTGCTGGCCCTGACAGACCAGGCCACCCACACACAGCGTGCCCTAGCATTGCCTTGTGCCTCAGTTTCCCCCTGCGTAGAAGGCTACAGTGAGAATGCTTGAGGCCCCCTGGGGGATTACCTCTGGAGCTGAGGAGATGTGAGCCAGGTTCCCTGGGTTCCTAGCTCTGCCATGCATGAGCTGTGTGACACTGGGTAAGTCAATTAGCCTCTCTGAACTTGCAAAATGAAGGCAGTGGCACGGCAGGTTTTTACATAGGAGAAATGAGCAGGGCTGGCCCTCGGGGCTGCAGAGCTGGGTCCGGTCTTGGCGGAGCCTGGCAGCCCCTGCGAGGCGGGCGGCGGGCAGGGCCTGGGGGTGCCGCTCCTGAGAGCCCCCGGGCCGCTTGCGGCTCCCTCTAGTGGCGACAGAGCGGATCGCGCGGGCGCGGCCCCTCCGGTTGCGCTGAGACCTCCGGGCAGGGCTGAAGGTCCGCGCTCCCAGGGTATCGGAAGGAAAGGGTTTCAGTGTCTTAAAAGGCTTCCCTTCTTAACCAATGCCTGACACCCATCATAGACATCATAAGAACATCTTTCCTTGTTTGTATGGCGGCTAAATGTTAAGGAGAAAATCCCTTGCATGAGGGCAGCACGCCTGGGACATCTCATCTACCGCGGACACAACCAGCGCCCAGAGAGGCGGGCAGAGGATGCCCGGTGGGGACCGCGGGTGCCAGGCAGCTGCGTGCCTGGCAGGCACCAGAAGATCCCGGTGGGAGTCAGGGACCACAGACAAGTCACCCCTTTTTAAACTAGCCTCCGTTTCCTCGAGGTCAACCAACAAGGTGGGGCTAGGTTAGTGGTCCCACATTTTCAATAGGAAATGTAAAATGTAAGTGTAAACGTAAAAAAACAAAAAAAACTCACAGATTCCCTCACGGTGGTACTTACACTTCCCATATCTGACCCAGGAGTCCAAATAATGACCCCAAGCCATTAGGCATTCAACATCTGTATAGTTTTAAAATTTACAAATGAATTTCGCTTTTAAAGGTTTTATTTCATTTTATTAATTTTGGATTTTTGTGTGTGTGTGTGGGTACCGGGGGTCGACCTCAGGACCTCGCGCTTGCCAGGCAGGCACTTACGCTGCTGAGCCATCTCACCGGCCCAATTTTGGATTTCTTGAGACAGGGTCTGGCTGTGTAGTTCAGGGTGGCCTTGAACTCATTATGTGGCCCAGGCTGGCCTCAAACTCCTATCAATCCTGCACACAGTAGGCACTCAATAAGTGCTAACTTTCTTATGTTCTGAGTATGCCTTAATGATTTGTGTTTGCCCAACTGCCTCCCCTGAACAGTACACCGCGAGCTTTAATTAGTAGGCACCATGAACATTTGGTAAACGACTGAGTGATTTCTACTGGGAGGAGGGAGAGATGACCACGCTTTCCCAGGTGTGAGGCTAAGGGCCTATGTTGCCCCAGAGGGTAGAGAGAGGGTGTCCTGTGCCAGTGTTGAAGTAAGGGATGTAGATTACAAGGGTGTTTTACTGAAGGGACAGAATTGGCATGGGTGTGGTGGCATGGAACCATCACTGGTCAGGCTGCCCTGTTGGCTCCCAGCCCCTCCCCCTGCTCTGTGCCCAGAGTGGGAAGTGGGTTCAACTCTCAGGACCATGGTCAGGGGCATGAAGTCAGCACCCAAGGAGGAAGGGGCCCCATTTGCCTCCTTCTCCCAGCTTTTCAGTTAGACTGCTATGGTCTCCTCATCTGGCGAGCTCCCTGTGGCAGCCTGGGCTCTTTGTGAGTGGACAGGACACTGAACCCTGGTACTTGGAGGCACTGAGTGGGAGATGGTAGCAGGACTCCCAGCGCCCAGCACCTGGCCCGTCCTAGGCGACCCACTCATGTTTTTCAAGGATGCACTCAAAGCCGCGAGGCTGCCTGAAGCCTGGGGGATTTAGAATTTAGGGATGCACTACAGCTTGAGCACTTCTTAGATGAAGCACCCCTAGGCCTCACCCCACCCCAGTCACCTCTACTGAATACACCGAACGCTTCCAGGTGGCAGGCACTCCACGTGCATAATCTCCTCAACCCTCACAAGGACCCAAGAAGGTCTTAAAATTTATTCTCATTTTCTTTCTTTCGTTTTTTTTTTTTTTTTTTAATATGAGAACTGTGGCTCAAAGGAGGTAAGTCACTTCCTGGGGCCAAAGAAGTCCCAAGTAGCTGGGCTAGGACAGAAGGCCAGCTCCGCCTGCCAGCACAAGCTTGAACTCCCAGCCACAAGCTGGCCTCCTCGCTGCCCACTCCGAGCGCAGCACCCACCTAGCTCTGAACGAGTGCCAGGACCTGGTCACCCTGACTTGAACCTCGCTGTTTTCTGTGGCCTTTGGTTCCTACCATCCCACTTCCCCAAAGCATCCGGCCTGCCTCTGAGCTGTGCACTCCTTCCCAGGAGGTCCCAGGACCCCAGTGTATGGGACAGCCCTGGGCAGAGCCCGGTGCCTCTTGGCTGGGCCCTGGGCCGGTAGCTACACCATGGGGAGGCGGGCGCAGTGCACAGCACTGATCCTAACCAAGTTTGCCAGCCCAGCTTTTCTCATGGCTCCTGCACAATGGTCTGCTTTGTGCCCACCTGCCGATAATGCTTAATTAGGCGAGGGGTTGATTAATTTGCGGTAATTGACAGCTAATTAGAGGCCCACAGGCTCATTAACTTGACATCTTGTCTTTGTGAATTGGCTGAGCAGGGTCAGGTGATGGGAGCCATTGCTTCTCCCTTCCCAGCTCTGCCAGCCCTGAAGGCTGAGGCAATCACCTGTGGCAGCCTGGGCAGACCCAGGGCTTCAGGTGAGGCTGCCCAAGGCCAAGATCAGAGGAAACCAAGCAGCAAAGGAAGAAGTGGCTGGGATGGAGGTGTCTGCATGAATGAGCTGGCACGGAGGGCTCCCCAGCACCCAAGAGGGAGGATGTGGCAGGGAGGGGAGCCTGTCTTTGCAGGGAGGAGGGGCAAGGGGATGCCAGTGCATGGGGAAGCCTGTTGTAATCGGTACAGGTCTTGGAGTAAGGCCAACCTGGGGTTGACACGCTGAGGTGTCTTGTCTATAAAATGGGAACAGTAACAGTACCTAATAATAATGGTAACCTCAGGAGGGTTGTTGTAGAGAATCCATGAGACGCTGAAGTAAAAGATTCAGATCAGTACTTTGGGGCCTGGTGAATGCTTGATTTAATGTTAATTATCCTTGGAGGTAGGAAGAAGAACAGAAAGAGAGGTTAAGTGGGTCAAAAGGGCCCCGGCTTTGAGCCTGACCACAGCGGCGCCGGTGGAGGGTGTGGGGGAAAAGACCCCTTTATTACAGCCCCTTTAGGGCAGCAATTCAGCACTATATACTAAAAAGCAATGCACATGGCTTTTGACCCACCAATTCTCCCACTAGTGATTACATATACATGCATAAAAACTTAAATCCAAGGACATCTGTCCATCACAACATGGTTTGTAGGAGCAGAAGACTGGAAATGACTTAAATGTCTGTAACAGGGACTGGCTAAATAAATGTGGAATAGTACATACCTGATAAATCTATATATACCGATATGAACAAGATCCAAGGTACATTAAGCAGAAGAAAAAGCCAAATGTAGAACACTTTTGCATCTCCCACAGGCTGGTCATGGCGGCCTGAGGGCTAAGGGATGGGAAAGAGATGTATTTTTCAAATCTGTTCATTTTAAATACTGTCTGTTCTTACTACCTTTTCTTTCTTTTTTTGTTTTTTTCCTTTATGTGGGTAGCAGGACCTGAACTCAGGACCTAGCGCTTGCCAGGTAGGCACTTATGCCCTTGAGCTACATCACTGGCCCACTACCTTTTCAAAATATATTTAGAAATTTAAAAAGCGATAGGATCATTTTTCCCCCCAAATGAATGTGAACTTGAAATCTGAACTTATACGCAGAGTGGCTCTAGTTAACTGGGGTAGGGGCCTAGTCCTACCCACTAAATCCCTTCCTCCCCTTTCCTAGTGGCTGCAAGAAGGTCTGAGAATCATCTCTAGTCTATTGCCAACCTACGATGATAGAAATGTATACAGTTCTGCTCTGTCCAGCATGGTAGCCAGCATCCATAGGTGGCTGTGGAGTACTTGAAATGCAGCGAATTCAAATAAGAAACTGATTTTTTTTTTTTTTTTTTTTTTTTTTTTTTTTGGTCTTTTTGAGACAAGGTTTCAAAACTTGTCTGGTCTTGAACTCACTTTGTAGCCCAGGCTGGCCTCGAACTTGCAGTGATCCTCTTGCCTCAGCCTCCCAAGTGCTGGGATTACAGGCATGTGCCACTACGAATGGCTTATTATTATTATTATCATTTTTTTTTTAAGGAAAAGAGGTTTATTTAGCTCACAGTTTTGGAAGGTCTAAACAGCATGGTGCAGGCTTTTACAAGGGTCTCCCTCAGCTGTATCACATCACATGTGCACCTCTGTTTTCTGGATTTTTAATTTCATTTAGTTTTAATTTAGACTTAAGAGGTACATACTGCTAATGGCCACCAACTTGGAAAGCAAAGAAATCTCCTGGCTGTCCCTGTTCTCTATCTAAGGGAACACCCAACCTGGAAATTGCTGTTGGCATCTGCAGTGTAGACACAGGCTTTTTGCTAGAAGAACGTGGTTCTGGAACCTTGGGACAATCCTGGAAAACTTGTTTCTAGAAAGAACTAGAGCTCCTTTCTAGCAGAATCAGAACTGCACTGGGTGGAATCACATCAGAGACGCCAGGATCTCACTTGGAATGCCAGTTTTTTGTTAGGAAAGAGCACCTGGATGATCCAGGAATGAAACTGTACACTTCAGCCCCATCTGGGAAGAATGTACTGCTGTAGGTGGCTGGAGGTCATGGATTCAGGCATTTATTTGGCAACCGTGCACTGAGAACCCACAGCATGTCAGGGTCTGGAGAAATCCAGCAGTGCAGGCCGAGCCTGAATTCTCACTCTGAATTCTCAGTAAGGGGTACCCACACTCATGCTCTCTCACGAGAGCCAGGCGTAGAGTGTCTGGAACCCCTGGAGTCTGGCTGACAGCCCTCCCCCCATATTAAGGTCACAGGACAGGCTCCCGGGCCCTATGTCACTGGTGGAGCATGACAGGCAACTGCCTAAGGAACGCGGTGAGCATCCTCTGTCCTTCCAGCTCCATAGCTCTGAGCCCAGAATAAGCCTGACAACCTTTTAAGTCCCTCATGGTATTGTCCCAAATAGCTCCTATGGGGCTGTGGCTTGAAACAGAAAATCCAACAGCTTTCATCAATGTTTGCCTTTAGAGGCTCAGAGGACCTTAAATCCTTGTTTTGCAAGACAGCTTACATGCAGTAAAGTGCACAACTACATGCATAGCTTGATGAATGCTAACACACATGTACGCCTGTGTAACAACCACGCATGTCAAGACAGAATGTTTCCAAAACTCCAGAAGATTCTTTGTGCTACTTTCCAGGCAATTCTCCAAGGCAAGCACTATTCTGACCTCAGTCACTGCAGATTAGTCCCGTCCGTGGTAGAATTTCATCTCCGTGGAGTCACAGCATAGCTACCCGCTGTGTCTACTGTAATGTTCTCCTCTTCCATGTTGGTAAGGTTCATTCGCGTTATTATGTGACACAGTACAGTAGTTCTTTTTTTAATTTCTGACTGGCATTCCATTGTATGAATATACAATTCCTCTATTCTCCTGTGATGGACTTTTTTTTGAGACAGGCTCACTATGTAGTTCAGGCTGGCCAGTCTTCAACTCAAAGCAATCCTCCTGCCTCAGCCTCCCAAGTGCTGCGATTATAGGTGTGAGCTACCATACCTAGTCTTTTAAAGAAAACAAACAAACAAACAAACAAACAAAAAACAGTTTTAAACCACTTGCAAGTGTTTTTTTGGTGGATGTGGCACTCATTTCTATTGAGTATACACGTTGAAGTGGAATTAACAAGGACTATATTCTTGAAGGTCAAAGACTCAGATATTCACAGCAGTGAGGCTTTGAGGGAGTGGGCTGCCAGCTTTGGAAATTCTCTAGGGGCGTTATGTGCCCCACTGGTCATAGAGGGGTGAGCAGCTCAGGTCAGAAAAGAAAGAGGCAGAGCCAAGCAAGAGGGTTCTCAAATCAAGGCCATGATGACGATGACCGCGCAAGTGTGCTGTGAGAATGGAGGCTGGGAACGGCATGGGAAACAGAAGCCTTTGTTTTGTAAGGTGGAGCACATATGAGGACGGGAACAGCCAAAAGTCCTCTTGGATTTTTATTTAACATCATGGAAATACATTTATTTTCTCTGCCTTATTTACATAATCAACAAGGTTAAGAAAAATGCTTCTTGGGGCCGGTGAGATGGCTCAGCGGCTTAAGCGCCTGCCCAGCAAGCGCGAGGGCCCGAGTTCGACTCCCGGATCCCACATATGAAAAAGGGGCCGGTGATATCGCTCAGTGGCACGGGCGCCTGCTGGTGCACGAGGTCCTGAGGTCGACCCCCTGGTACCCACAAAAAAAAAAAAAAAAAGAAAAGAAAAATGCTTCTTGAGACCTAGAATAGCAAAGGCAAGGCAGGGGGCATCACAATCCCCGACTTGAAATTATACTATAAAGCTACTGTGATAAAAACAGTGTGGTACTGGCAAAAAAACAGACCTGAAGATCAATGGAACAGATTAGAAGATGCTGAAACAACCCCAGACATACTAAGCCACCTTATCTTTGACAAAGGTGCCAAACACATTCGCTGGAAGAAAGATAGCCTCTTTAATAAATGGTGCTGGAAAAACTGGCTCTACACATGCCGAAGATTAAAACTAGATCCATATCTTTCACCATGCACTAAACTAAATTCAAAATGGATCAGAGATCTAAATATTAAAACAGAAACATTAAATCTGCTGGAAGGTAGGATAGGTAAAACCCTTGGAGACATTGGTGTAGGCAAAGACTTTATGAATAAAAACTCAACTGCACGGGAACTATCCCAAAGAATCAATAACTGGGATCTCATCTTATTAAAAAGCTTTTGCACAGCAAGAGAAACCACCAACAGAGTGAAGAGACAACCCACAATGTGGGAAAAAATGTTTGCCAGCTGTTCCTCAGACAAAGGATTACTATCGAGAATATATAAAGAACTCAAAAAAATCAGACCTCCCAAATTTAAAGACCCACTCCAAAAATGGGCATCTGAGATGAATACACATTTCTCAGATGAAGAAATACTAATGGCAAACAAATATATAAAAAAATGTGCAACATCACTAGTCATTCGAGAGATGCAAATTAAAACAACACTGAGATACCATCTCACCCTAGAAAGAATGGCTACTATTAAGAAATCAACTAATAACAAATGCTGGAGGGGCTGTGGGGAAAAAGGAACCCTTCTTCACTGTTGGTGGGAGTGTCGACTGGTACAGCCACTGTGGAAGTCAGTGTGGAGATTCCTCAGAAAACTAGGGTTGGAGGTCCCATTTGACCCAGCTATTCCCCTTCTGGGCATCTTCCCAGAAGAATTAAAAACATCGTACCACAGCGATATATGTGCACCCATGTTTATAGCAGCACAATTTGTAATAGCCAGATCTTGGAAACAACCCAAATGCCCATCAACTGAGGAATGGATAAGAAAGATGTGGTATTTTTATACAATGGAGTACTATTCAGCCATTAAGAAGGATAAACTGGAGACTTTTATAGGTAAATGGATGCAACTCGAGAAAATACTCATAAGTGAAATAAACCAGAAGCACATGTGTAAGCATCGTATTATCTCTCTAGTATGAGAAACTGAAAGAGTAAATAAGATCCAAAATGTACAATAGATATGGTGAATCAAAAAGAAACTGGTCAAAAGGGAAGAGAGACTGGAATAGGGAAAAGAAAGAAGGGAAAGGGAAAAAAAAATTGTATATATATATATAAGATGGTTAAGATAGATACACTACCATTTTTACTTAGTTCATTGAAGAGTAAGGTTTGTGCCAATAATGTTTGGACAATTGAATGCTAATGTCTGGTGTCCTGAATAACTAACTTAAAGATAGTAATACGTAATGTATTAACCATTGTTACCCTCCTATTATGTTGTTTTGAAAATTTGTTCTTCTTTTGATTTGTTTTGTTTTTTTCTTCTCTTTAAAAAAAAAAAAAAAGGGCCGGTGAGACGGCTCAGCGGCTTAAGCGCCTGCCTTGCAAGCGCGAAGGCCCGAGTTCGACTCCCGGAACCCACATACGAAAAAAGGGCCGGTGATATCGCTCAGCGGCACGGGCGCCTGCTGGCGCGTGAGGTCCTGAGGTCGTCCCCCCGGTACCCACCAAAAAAAAAAAAAAAAAAAAAATTTTCTCCTTTAAAAAAAAAAAAAAAAAAAAAGAAAAATGCTTCTGGTTACCTAAATATGATGTTTGGTTCTAAAAGTATTTTTTCCAAAAGCTCAGTATTTTCCCACTGGAACATTTACAGGCCTAAAGCAGGCTCCCTGAGCGCTTTCCCAGCCAGCTCCCCAGCAAAGGTAACCATTAGTCTGACTTCCAGCATCATTGACTTCATTTGTGTCTGTTTTTGAAATTTACTTACATGAAATCTTAAGTCGATGTCAAAATTTGGTGATCATTTATTATGTGTCAGACATACTGCCAAGTACTATTAAATAGTACAGTATCTCATTTGATCCTTTCAACAACCTGGAGAATGGGTTATTTTCTCCTTCAACTGAAGAGGAAACCAAGTTCAACAAGGCCACACCCCAAATCTATTTAAAGTTGCAGAACTTGGCTCGAAGTAGAATGACTGTCCCATTAGCAGGATTGTCCCTAAGCCCAGGAAGCCCCTGATTTCCCAGCAAACTGGAGAGTGAGTCACCCTAATTCAAAGCCAGTTTGGACTCAAAAGTTGGGCTCTCAACTCATCATGCTGGGGTTTCCTTTAGCCTAAGATTTCATCCCACAGTGCTTGTGTGTTTAGCACAGCCTCGTGGCAGAATGTTTTGTCTCCAAAAGAACTCTGTGATATGAGGATTTTACGTACCTGTTTTTGTTTCACTTTGAAGAAAGTGATTTCACTGAAAGAAGACCTGAGGTGGGTAAGAACAAAATAATTCACATTAAAAGAGGATTCTAGCGCCTCAATCCATCAAGCAGGATTTACTCAGCATCCACACTCTGAAAAGATGTTTGAGAAGGTAATAATTTACTTGTGGATCTAGGAGGAAAGCTTAGGAAATAAAATTAAAGGGCACTAATAGTAATGCTAATCACCTATATCTGAGTGCTTACTATGTCCTAGGGCAGTGGTGGCAAACCTATGGCATGTGTGTTGTTTTTCTTTTAAGACAAAAGATGTTGGTATATGAGTTGTTTTTTTCTAAACTAAAACCTCAGCATTCAGGTTTAATTGCACTACTGGCACTTTGTGATTATAAGTGGGTTTTGGGTTGCAGTTTGGGCACTCGGTCCCTAAAAGGTTCGCCATCACTGTCGTAGGGGTTTCACTATTCCAGTTCATTTAATCCTCTAAACACAGGTGGTGGTGCACGTCTGTAATCCCAGCACTCTGGGAGGGAGGCTGAGGCAGGAAGGTCACAAGTTTAAGTCCAGTGTGTGCACCTTAGAGACTTAGTGAGACCCTGTCTCAAAATAAAAAATAAAAAGGGATGGAGATGTACCTCATTGCAGAAGCCCTGGGTTCAATCCCTAGTTCTGAAAAAATAACAACAAAAGAACACTCCCCCTCCCCAGCTCTGAGATAGGTACTGTTCGTGTTCTCATTCGGATGAGGAAACGAAGGCTACGTGAGGTGAAATGATTTGCTCAAGGAAAAAATATCACTGAGCTGCTCACTTAAGATTTGTGTACTCAGTGTGAACAAGTTTCACCTCCAAGAAATGTTTAGTGGCTGGGAAGCCACTGAAGGTGGGGGAAACTTTTCTTGCCTGCCCCTGCTCTCGAATATCCTATCTTCAATAGTTAAGGGTAAAAATTTAAAATATGTCTCTTGCCTTTTTGTTTTAGTAAAACAAATCAAAATAGCATTTTTTTCTTTTTGCCTTAATAGCTTAAATGCAAATATGTGTATATTATGGCTATGACGTCAGAGGCCTGGCCTTGCAGCATGCTGGAGGGACACAGGCCAAGGGCCAGTGCAATCTGCATGGCCCCTGACTGCACACTGTTAGCCCCACGGTCAGTCCTGGCCAGAAATCCACAAGGGTACTTGTTGGGTCTTCAAGGCCAGCTCTTGTCTCCCCCAACACACCCGAACTGCCTCTTCCTCCTCAGCCTCCTGACCCTGCCACCCATCTCTGCTTCCCAGGTTTGCAGGCCCCAGCCAGAGGGATCTCCATCATTGCTCCCTGTCGTGTCGACTTTCATTTTCCTAGGATGAATCTCATCTGACAATCTCCTGCCCATATTTCTAAGCTCTCGTGGTCTGGCTGTGCTATTTCTCTGTCCTCTTTGAGGTTTGCAACACCAATCATCTGCAGGTTTCATTAGCATGCTGTTTACCCCTGTCTTTCAGATCATTAATGAAGATGTGAAGGGAGACACCATCCTCGCAGCCCCCACCGAGTGCCCCTCCCTTGCCCAGCGCTGTTGGAATCATTATCCTTCCTGGTGTGACAGGGTCAGAACCAAACTAATTTGCATCAATCTTTGGCAATGTTGGGAAGTGTCGCCTGCCCTGCAATCCTCCTGTTGTTACAACTGCTTCAGCTGTCGTTCTGTCGCGTTCCTCTCTTTAGAAGGCTGATCAGATCTGGCCACCCCAGTTCACCTGCTGGAATATCTGGAGTTACCACAGTAGTGAGGCTGGACTCAGGGCTGCAAATGGCTGCCATCTTCCTTGCTTTGCTTTGCTGTCCTATGCTGGGCCAAAAGTGAAGACTCTTTGGAAAACAGGTTGAACAAGTACACAGACTGGCAGAGGAGGAAGCAGGTGGAGCAGGTGGAGCAGGCATGGACTTCTCACTCATGACATCTATTTCTGCTGTGGAAAATGAGAGGGAAAGCTCCTTAGGGTCCTCCAAGGCTTAGGCAGATGTCTGGGCTTGAACATTCCAGGTGTGCAGGGCTGGACTGGTCGCTTCTCAGGACGAGATCCATTTTTCTCCATTTTGTTATGTCATCTGGCCCTGGTGCTCTTCTGTCTTCTCTATCAATTCCATGACTATGCATCTTATTTTGCAGAGAAACTGACTTTACACACACACACACTTGTCTCCCAGTGAAGGTGAGAACCGCCTCCTACCCACCCCTGTGTCCTTCAGATCAGCTGGGATGAAATGCACTCTGCTCCCTTTCCTGATGGGCAATGCCTCCGACAGACTCTCTGTGATGACGACTATCCTACCCCTACCCCTTAACTCATCTTCCCCTCCTTCTTTCCCTGTTGGAAAAGGGGGAGGGTGGTAAGCAGGAAGATAACAGTGAAGGAAATTCCAACACACTGCAAGTAATATTTTACATGTCTAAGGACTGGAGAAATTCATCCTCATGATACTGTACAAAAATTTGGTGAGAGATACTTTTCTCAGGGTAGGGATGGACTGAGGGACAAGGCAGCAACTTTGCAACACTGACAGAACATTTTTCTGTTCATGGGCCAAGGCTCTGTGACTAGAATGCGAGAAGGGGTGGCACTGGCACAATTAGGGAACAAGTAAGTTTTTCTCCACATTATATGTGATGGAGTGGACAGCCTAGCGCCGGGCTGGATACTTAGCAGGTGCTCAGTAAATACTGTTTTTCAGTATCAAGGTAATGCTTGCTTCCAGGAATGAGTCTGGGAGTATTGCTTCCCTTTCAATTTCATTAAAGAGTTTGAGAAGTAGCAGCATTAGGTCTTCTCTAAATTTCTTGTAGAATTCAGCAGCGAATCCATCAGGGCCTGGGCTTTTCTTTGTTGGTAGGTTTTAAATCACATCTTTTCAATTTCATTGACTGATATTGGTTTATTTAGAATTTTCTTTATTTTCTTGATTCAGCTTTGGTAATTCAGATTAATGTTTTCATATACAAGAACAAATGTCATCTTCCTATGACAAAGGTCATTGATGAATTATGTGTGTGCACGCTTATGCATGTTAATAGGCTGAGTTGATGGATGGGCATTTTAAGTCCTGTATACCTACCTGTATATTCAGTTCCAGAGGCTTTCTTCTCCCTGCATTACAAAAGCAATACAGGCTTCTCTAGGGAGTTTGGAAAATGTAGAGGAAAATGAAAATTATCCATAACCCTTCAATAGGGCAGCAAACACTATTACAGCCTTGGTCTACTTCCAATCCCCCCGACACATTGGGTATCTTGCTGTTTTCACTTATCCTTATGACAAATTGTTTCTTCCATAACATTGTCCCTTTTCTGCAAATATATTGAGCAGCTGCATAATAGTTCGCTACATGAATGCAGTGGCAGCAGAGACAGAGGGTAGGGAGCAAGAGGCCAAGGTGAAGCAGCTCTCAGGAGCTGCCCCTGCCACCCCTATTTCCGCAGAGATCACTTCCGGTTCTGGGCCCCCCGCAGCCCTCATGACCCTGCTCAAGGCTCTGCTGCAGCTGCAGCCAGCGCTTATTTCTCAGCCTCAAGTCACTGGCTTTTCTAAATTGACTCTTCTCAGCTGCTCCTTTGGCTCCTGGGGCTCAGCTGTGTCCAGGAAGGCCCTGGCATGTGACCTTCACCCTTGAGGTCTCAGGCTGCCGTCAGGCCAGGCTGCTCTCCACAGGCTGCCAGACAGGACGAAGCCTGAGGAGGTTGGCAGGGGAGTCGAGGCCCGAGTGGACCCTGCTCAGCCCTGGGAAGGGAGCTAGAACTTGAACAACTCCACAGCAAAGCATCTGAAGGAAGGCTGGAGGGATGGGGGTGGGTGACAGAACACAGCAGGGAAGTGTGCTCTTGTGCAGTGATTGGAACGATGTGGCTGCTTAGACTACCGGACCACAAAAGCCAGGGAAGCACAACAATTCAAGAAGCATGGCAAGCACAACGGACTCAGAAACCAACCAATGTCGCCAAGCACAACAAATGGTCTTTAGTGCCACTGTCTGCAAAGCCAACATGGTATTTACTGAGTGCCCATGCTGGCACGGGTTACCTCAGAAGGTGGGAGAGAAGTAGTCAGTAAACTGCCAGCCCTCCTGAAGGGGCAGAGAAATGACACTCTGCTTAACTGACTATTCCAGGTAACCAGAAGTTACCATAATTCCTCTGTAGGGGTTATCAGTGTTTTTGTGGGGGTCTTTGAGACAGGGTCTCACTGTGTAGTTCAGGCTGGCCTTAAACTCACTGTGTAGACCAGGCTGGCCTTGAACTTGTGGCGATCCTCCTGCTTCAGCCTGAGTGCTGGGATTACAGGCGTGTGCTACCATACCCGGTGAGGTTATTAATTGTTTTTTGGGGGGTGTACATTTTTAAAATGTGAGTACTATATAATAAAAAATTAAAGATTATATTTAGTTACATCAACTTTATGTAGCTCATCAAGCAGTTATATAATGGGAAGATATGCTATGCACTTTGCAAGTATCCATTTAATCATTACAACTACTCTACGAGTTAGGGACTATTAGGGTACCTATTTCATAAATGGGCAAACCAAGCAAGGCATAGAGAGGTTAGACAATTTACCCAATGTCACCTAGCTAGTAGATGGCAGGAGCAGGATTCAGACTCTGGCAACCTGACTTTAGAGTCTATCTTATCATGACACTGGGCTGGTCCTGAGGAAATAGAGGCTGAGAGAGAAGTGACTTGCACAGGCTCATCCCTGCCTCTCTCTCCTTCTTTAGGCCAATAACTGGCTATGAATACTGGCTAGCAAGGCACAGGCAATTCTTTCAACAGATTCTTATGTGCCCGGTCGTCTTCTAAGTTCTGTTTATAACCAAAGAAACTATAGGAGACTGAACAACTATGGACAAATTCTTAGACATTACCCGGAAGTTATTCAGAAGTTAAATCTTATTGTTATATCTCTTCATGTCTCAGGGAAGATGGAAAAACAAAGCAACCCTGATTACTTGAATTCTGGGGCTCCTTGGCATCTACATAATTGAGTGTTCTCTAGTATTGCAGGTCACTTTCAAAGGCATCAGGTACAGGTCCAGACAGAAAGCACAGTGCAAGATAAAGATGACAGGGCTGGTGAGATGGCTCAGCGGCGTAAGCACCTGCCTGGCAAGCGCGAGGGCCCGAGTTCGACTCCCGGAACCCACATACGAAAAAAGGACCGGTGATATTGCTCAGCGGCACGGGCGCCTGCTGGCACGCGAGGTTCCGAGGTCGACTCCTGGTACCCACAAAAAAAAAAAAAAAAAAAGATAAAGATGAAAAATACATGTGAGCCAATTCTGCTCAGAGCTGGGGCTGCACTGAGATTTCCATGCCACCCTTCCCTACATCCTTTGTCTGTGGCCATGACCAAGTTATCACTGTATTGCCCCCAATAATCCATGTAATGGGCAGCGATCCTGAGAGCTGTTTCTCTTTATGAAGTGGCCAACCTCTGAGCCTCATGGAGTGCGGCCAGTTGCGGCTTCTTGCCCTGGCAGTTGATGGGCCACTTTTCTGTTTTAAAAAGCAGGGTTCATCCAGGAGAGAGGCTGGGGACAGCAGGCGAGGG
Organism: Erethizon dorsatum; assembly: GCA_028451465.1. Taxonomy (NCBI): domain Eukaryota; kingdom Metazoa; phylum Chordata; class Mammalia; order Rodentia; family Erethizontidae; genus Erethizon; species Erethizon dorsatum. The sequence continues at coordinate 106,094,370 of CM051828.1, read as the reverse complement.
CTGGAGACACGGAGGTGATGGGGGCTGTTAGTGAAGGTCAGGGTAGGTGGGGAAGCCATGCGGACTGTGCTTAGCTCTCCTTGACAGGGTGACTTTTGCTGCGCAGAACTTCAGCGTCGTTCCAGGAATGGTGCTACAGTCACAGCTGCCTGTGATCCTTCCAGGTAGATGGCTGGGAGAAGGTGTGAAAAGGGACCAAAAGAGGCAAATGAGGGGGACAAGGCAAAGAGCAAAGGATAAAGGGCTTCAGAATGCAGCTCAGGACAGGGCCCAGGCTGTGCCCAGAGCACTTCTCCTCTCAAGGCAGCTGCCCTGCATCTGCCTCTCAGAGCCTCACAGCGGCTGCTTGTTCAGACCCCGTGCCCTGTCCCCTCGCTGCACTGCTACCCCCCCATCTGTCCTCTGGTTAGAGTTGTGTGAAGCGGAAGACAATCTGGGGCTTATTAGTGTCCCAGGGAGACACGTAACTTGTGTTGCTGGGACCCAAACAGCAAGAGTCTTAGCAGCAAACTCCAGCCGAGAAAAGACTGAGGAATTGTCTCACCTAATTACAGGGAACGAACCTCCTTGTGTTTGTGATTCGGTACGGTTGTCCGATCACTTTTGATCGCTTTTCTCCATTTGCTGGCTTAGGCCATGCTGGAATTGTGCTAATTAGAAGAGAAATGGACAGAGTGATCCTGTCAGCCCTGGTTACTGGTGGGGACAAAGCGGAATATTATTCTGAGGCAGTGTTTTGTGAGGGCCCTTCTCCCAGCTCTCATTAGGGGGAAGAGGCCCCCAGGAGGGAAGGTTCTGAATGCCTGGGCTGGCTAATGGAGCATCGGGGTGCTCTGTGCTAATTAACAGGCTCTGCTAGCACTCGTGCCAACCTGGAGTCTTAGGGTTGCATCTGGTGCCACCTGAAGCCCCCAACTGCCTCCTGGCGTAGCAGCAGAAGTACTGAACAAAGGGTGGGCGACCTGGTGGTCTCTTCAGGGACAGTCACAGACATACCTCTCAGAGTGCCAAGTCGTCTAAAGAGACAGGAAAAGCCACTTACAGGCCAGTCAGAACTTCCAACCTGAGCCTGGGGAGACCTCTGCCTGCCACTCTTGGTGGAATTAATTCTGTACAGGGATCAGGTAGTCTCGTAGCTCTCCAAAGATGCAGAAAACAGAATATAACCAAATGCTTGGCAACTGGAGTTAGGCTGAGCTGAGAGCCGGTAAGAATCTATGTTATCTGACCCCGGGGCCATCCACCTTGGCCCATCTCCCCATTTCCTCTTGCTCTGCTCTGTTCAACTTTCCTGTGATGCCTTTAATCCTGGAGGAAACAGAAGAGCTGGTAGCAGCCCACCAGAAATGAAATTTCTTGGCTCCATTACAAGGTTCCCATGGAGGTCCAAACAGACTTCGCAAGCCATAGGGACAGCGGAATGACTTTCACCAGTTCCATCTTCACTGCCCTGACTTGAGTGAATCTAGAAGAGTTATACTAAACACCAGCTAGAGAACCAACACCAAGGAGCAGTCAGCAAGTGTCCATTTAAAAATGACAGACGAGGGCCGATGATATAGCTCAGCAGCATAAGCGCCTGCCTGGCAAGTGCGAGGTCCTGAGTTCAACTCCCAGTACCTGCATATTAAAAAAAAATTAATTAAAAACAAAAAAAAACAAAAAAAACAAGGGCCGGTGATATGGCTCAGTGGCGTAAGTACCTGCCTGGCAAGCGTGAGGTCCTGAGTTCGACTGCCGGTACCCACATAAAGGAAAAAAGGACTGGTGATATTGCTCAGTGGCACAAGTGCCTGCTGGCAAGTGTGAGGTCCTGAGGTCGTCTCCTGGTACCCACATAAAAACAAAACAAAAAAACAACAGACCAGGCATGGCGGCACATTCTTATAACTCTAGCACTTTGGGAGGCTAAGGCAGGAGGACTGCATGTTGGAGCCCAGCCTGGGCAACTTAGATGCTTAGCAAGACAGTGTCTGAAAATAAAGAAAGAAAACAAAGAAGACAGATAGAGATAGAGATAGAGAAGATAGAGATAGAGACAGGAGAGGGGAGATCGGAGAGGGGGGAGGGGAGAGGAGAGAGGGAGAAAGGGAGGAAGGAAAGGAGAGAGGGAGGGTAGGCAGGCAACTGGCAGGTGGACTAGGGATGTAGTTTAGTGCAAAGGCTCTAGGTTCAATCCCCAGTGCCACAAAACAAACAAATATGATAAAAATTATGCTGTGAGTAGTGGCGTATGCCTGTAATCCCAGCAGTTGGGAGGCTGAGGAAGGAGGATCGCTATGAGCTTGAGGCCAGCCTGGGCTACACAGTGAGTTCAAGGCCAGCCTGAACTACATAGGAAGACCCTGTCTCAAAAACCAAACCAAACAACAACAAAAAAGTCATGACAAGGGCCGGTGAGATGGCTCAGCAGCATAAGCGCCTGCCTGGCAAGTGCGAGGTCCTGAGTTCGACTCCCGGTACCCACATAAAGGAAAAAAAGGGCCGGTGATATTGCTCAGTGGCATAAGCGCCTGCTGGCAAGCGCAAGGTCCTGAGTTCGACTCCCGGTACCCACATTAAAAAAAAATCATGACAAGTATCAAAAATAATATATATCATGTACAAGTACAAATTCCTTGTGATGAACATGATTATTATGTAGACCTAAAATGTACCAATAAACTTAATTAAAAAAAAGAAAAAAATAATACCTTAAGATGTTTTAGTGCTCCAATCAGCAATTTGTTTTCTTTAAAATGGAATGCTTTCTGTAGAAGGGCATGCTTTTGTCAAGAGCAAGTCATTCTTTTTTTTTTTTTCCTTTTCTTGGGAGACAGGGTCTTGCTATGTCTCCTGCTTCAGTCTGCCAGGTGCTGGGATTACAGGCGCGTACCACCACACCTGGCTCTAGAGCAGGTCACCTCTCAATGGGTACCAGGAGCAGCACTAGTGAGCACTTTCTCTTCTTTAGGTCTAGAACCGAGTTAAAAGGAACTCACACAAAAGGTTACAGAGGGGGCAGAGAAAAATATGTTTACAATCCATCATGTTTAACTGCAAATCTGTACACAGATAGCTTCTGAACCCCTAGTCAAAGATGACACTGAAGAACTAAGTGGATATGCAGGAAACAGCCACAACCCCGAGGAGCTTATGATTTGCTAGGACATCTGAGGTCTGGACCAGCTCACCTCAACATAATGCGGCTCATGGTGAGAGCACAGGGATGGTCCGTTTAAAGGCTGTGAGAAGGCTGGGGAAGGACCATCTCCAGCAGGGTCAGCAGGGGTGTACAGGAAGAACGGCGTGATATATGCAAAAGGGAAGTAAGCAAGACTTTCTAGGAACTCAATGGCCTGGGCAAAGGCCCTCAAGTGAGGAACTGGGAGTTGTTCAGAGTAACTGGAAAAGAAACATACAGGGGAAAGGAAGAAACCAAACTAGAGGGTCAAGCGGGATTTCATGGATAGTCTTAAAATGCCGGAAGGAGAGACCCAGACTTTATCCGTAGCTATAGCGAGGTATCAAAGGTTCCTGAATGTCCCCAGGAGCTGAACAGTGAGGAGCAGGATGGCTGGTAGCCAGACTGGAAGCTGGGAGACCAAGCAGATGACTATAAAGCTCCAAACCACCCATCAGGATGTTAAGGGGGAAGACAGTGTACTATTTATCACTAGAGTCGTATTTTCTAATGAGAGATGTGCTTTAAATAATACAACGTGGCCCTTTGAGGAAAAACCCTCCTATAAAAGGGTCATATTTATTATGAAGACATCATATACAAGGTACAATCCTCTAATATCCTAAAATACATACACATACACACTGTACATAAATTTATATTATCAATATAAAAATACATCATTAACATTTCTAAGGACAACAAATACAAAACCAATAAATATTGCAATTCTAAAACACCTACTTACATTAAGTGCTGGTGAATAATATGACAGACAGTAAAAGGAGGAGGCCAAAGCAGATCAGAGAACCAACTCTTGGCTTCCGGTTACAGACTTGAGCTGGCTTGGGGGAGGTATCCCAGTATTCTCCATACACTTCTCAATTCCCCAAACACTTCAAAGTGCCTGACAGCATCAACTCTCAAAGACAGAGGGGAGAAAAATGTGACATTATGGCACTAATTGTGGCCACCCCCACACACGTGCACACAAACACACTCTTTGACTGCATTTAGGGAGATCAAGAAACGTCAGTCATAAGCTTCATTAAAGCCTCTACACTCGACCCTTTCAGGGAGCACAGCAGCCAGAATATTTTCCTTCTCACAATCATCCTTTGTGTGTCCTGTGCTCCTTTTTTTTTTTTTTTTTTTTTTTTTGTGGGTACCGGGGGGTCGACCTCAGGACCTCGCGCGCCAGCAGGCGCCCGTGCCGCTGAGCGATATCACCGGCCCCTTTTTCGTATGTGGGTTCCGGGAGTCGAACTCGGGCCCTCGCGCTTGCCAGGCAGGCGCTTAAGCCGCTGAGCCATCTCACCGGCCCTCCTTTTTTTTTTTTTTTCCTCTCAAAAAGTGAAACTGTGTGGATGGTCAGAAGGCACAAATAAGAGAAAAACCAAAAATCAGTTCTAGCATGGGAAACATGCACAAACGTCAGACAACGGTCAAAGGACCAGTGGTTAAACCAGTGTGGTGCTTTAGCAGACACTCGAGACCACAAACTTGACCACAACTTTTCCTATGTCCCCACATCATCAGACTATCACCACAGGGATATTCTTTTCATAAAGTTTATGAAACTTTATGTACTCCTCAAAACATGAGAGAACACATATAACTGATTTTACCCATGGGTGAGCTTTTCAGGTTTTAACGGACATGTAACTAGGGAAGAACTCTATGGAAAGTTGTATGTAGGTCAGGAAGTTCTCTTTCTCTTTTGCACACATGTGCACGTGTACACATGTGTGTGTTTGTCACATGGGTTAAGGGTCTCATACATACTGCGATGGGGTCAAGAGGGACAGAATATTGTCTCCATCCCACATACACTATGTTAATGAGGGATTCTAATTTTCATCTAAATGGGAACTCCCACAAACCACGCCATTCCTCTGTCAGGCCATACTGACTCTTTCACTTAAATCTGCAGCAGGTCTCAATGCAATCAGCACACACCTTTCGCTCTTCAAGCTAATTTCAGGAGGGACTCACTACTGAGGGATCTCCTGGCCTGGCGTTAGACCTGGAAGATGGGCTGGGAGGTGGGGAATGAATGGCATTGAGGGTGGGACTGTCATGAGAGGTGTAGGATTTAAAAAGCAGGTATACATTTTGAGAAGATTCTGGTTTCTCCAGCTGGGAATCTTGGAAGTGACTACATAATGGAGAGTTCACATGTCAGGATGCATGCTCTGGTCCAGAATCTAGCAGGTCTTTTATCTCCCTGCATCATAAATACTTCCTAAGAGATCAAGTACAACTCAAAAGAATCCATCCAGTCCACATGTCACAGCTGGCTTTGCCATCACAGCATCAAACCAACTATTAAGATCCTGGGGCTCCCAAATCACTTTTGGAAACGAGAAAGCACAACTTTGACCTTTAAGAACAGCAGGACCTTTGGTATTACCAATATCCAAGGCTAAGACACTGACTTAATAACAACAATGATCCTTGGGTAGAGCAGATTCTTCTCTTGCCACCAATTGTCCTCAGAGGTGCAGAGTGCCAGGAGAGGGAAGGGGCAGTCATGGAGGTACAGATCCGGCCTCTCCCAAGGAAGCATGAGGTGCGCACCATCAGAACTGCACTGGGAAGGGAGCTTGGTTACAGTCCCCACGACACCTGTGCACAAGCAGCTGCTACTTCTTGGGCTTTTCTAGAATGTTGAGGAACTTCCCCCGTGTCATCTCTCTGGCTGGAATTACAAAGCAAATAAAAGACAGTGAAAACCTGAAATGTTAAAAAACGTATCTCAGGAAGATTTCATTTAAAAATGCAGATTGATTGAAGTTGTATACCAAGTTGCTGCCACTACAGATTCAATCATCACTAACCTCCTAAAAGGGGGAAACAAACTACCATTGACAACTAAAAGACAAAGCGATTCTGAAGTTGGCAACTGCTATAAGATACAGACCAATTGGGGAAGGCTTTATCATCCATCATTAAAAAAAAAAAAATCGGGCCAGTGAAATGGCTCAGCAGCGTACACGCCTGCCTGGCAAGCGCGAGGGCCCAAGTTCGACTCCCAGAACCCACATACGAAAAAAGGGCCAGTGATATGGCTCAGCGGCACGGGCGCCTGCTGGTGCGCGAGGTTCTGAGGTCCAGCCCCGGTCCCACAAAAAAAAAAAAAAAAAAAAAAAATCACCAGGGAATCCCTCCAAATCCCTCTCTGAAGAATCTAACCTATGTTCATGCTACTATCTCATGGGATTTAATCCTGGAAGCTAAAACCCAACCAAGATTAGCGTTTTCTCTGAGATGTTGGTCTCTGTACATTTATAATCTCAAATCAAAATCAGAGATCATTTACTCCGTCTCTTGAAAGTGGTGGTCGCTGCATGCTATAATGTAACAAGGTTTACATCCCCTCAGTGCAGTTCATCTGTGGGTGGTGTAATAAAGTAGAGTTTATAGAGCTTTGGTCTTCTCTCTCTCAGCATTGTCAGTCCTTAGGTATTTAATATAGCCAGGCAAGGTTTATGTGTCTTTCTCCGACTTTCAGCACCATCAATCTTTGAATGCTGTAGTTACCAGTGGGTTTATACAGCTACTTTCCTACATATAAGACTCCAAAATGAAAGTAAAACATTTCTCAATTACAAGGGCCACTCCAGAAGCCCTGTTTTAGCTGTCAAGCAAATCCTCAACAAGCATGTACAGTATAACATCCCCTTCACCCTCATCCCACAAGGTCATCTTTTCAGATCTCCTAAATGGATTTCACAGTTCTGAAAGTTTCTGATGGCTGGCCGTAGAGGCCAGGAGTCTGGAACCATGCAGTATCGCAGGGCAAGCTGTGTCCCATGATCTCCCAGGAACATGTCTCTATCCTGGCCAAAGAAGAGAGGTGGCTCGGGCAGCACTCACAGGAACGAGAAAGGCCTCTGCCCTGGCCTTCTTGCTGCCTCACCCAAGTCCACACAAATGGTGTTAGATGAATGGGCTTTCACTTTCCTCTGTCCCAACCTAAGTTTAACAGTTTCTTATTTATTTGCACAATGAAGAAGTAAGACAACACAAAGTATCATCACAGGAAGGCTTTTGGTAACTCCAGTCTATATACCTCCCAGTTTTCACTGGTTCCTGAGCACCAACAAAAGGAATTTCATTAGCTAGGAGTGCAGCTCCAGTGCTGGGTCTTGCCTCATGTATCCACAGTCTCATTCTGGCCCCAATCAAATTGGCCTTTCCCTCCATGGTGAATTTATACCAAACTGTACACTCCTATAAGACTTGCATGTAATTACTTGTTTACAAACTTGTCTTCCTTCACTAAAATGTAAGAACTAAGGGTAGAGATTGGCTAGTGCTAGACCTATATCTGCTTAATAAACGCTATCTGGACAAGTGGTAATATACAAAAGATCAAAGTAGAACACAACGAATGTTTGTTTCCTTCCTCTATACTGTATAAATAAGACTAGTGGCCCTCAGGGCTCCACTCTCTATCTTATGTGACTCTTTTTTAAATGTACCTTGATTATTTGGCAAGAAAAATAATTTCCCTTGATGGCGATAATACCAAACTAATGAAGAGATCAGGGATCAAGAACAAACTACAGCTGGGCGTGGTGGCCCACACCTACAATCCCAGCACTTGGGAGGCTGAGGCAGGAGGACTGCCAAGAGTTCAAGGCCAGCCTGGGTTACATAGTGAGTTCAAGAGCAGCCTGGACTATACGTAAGACATTGTCTCAAAAAAAGTAAACAAACAAAATAAAAAAAGAACTAACTACAGTATTCTAGAGTACCATCAAGTACTTTCTTGCCCAGAGGAGGCAGTGTGGGCTTCTTCCAAGTACACAGTACAGTATCTGAACTCAGTTCTAGCTGTAGTATTTATCAGCTGAGTCACACTTTGGGCTGGACAGTATCTGAGCCTCACCTTCTTCATCTGTAAAATGAGTAGAATATAAATGCCATCTGTGCTACTTTTCTCTTTGATATTAACAATGAACATACTTGGTTTAGTGGTAATCATTACTAGAACCCTTTTCAGAGGTACATATGTATGGTTTTTTGTTTTTGTTTTTGAGATAGGGTCTCGCTATGTAGTTCAGGCTGGCCTTGAACTCACTATGTAGCCCAGGCTGGCCCTGAACTTGTGGCAATCCTCCTGCCTCAACCTCCTGAGTGCTGGGATTATAGGTGTGCGCCACCACACCCAGCTCTATGTTTTTTTTATACTCAGTATTTTCTGAGTGAATGAATCAGTGATTATAATAAGAAGGCAGGTAATCTCAAAAGCCTCATTCCTAGACAAGCCATAGTGGCACATGCCTATAACCCCAGTACTCTGGAAGGCTGAGGCAGGAGGATCGCAAGTGCACAACCAGCCTGGACAACTCAGTGAGATCGTTTCAAGATTAAAAAAAGATGAAAAAGGGCTGGAGATGTAGCTCAGTGTGAAGGCCCTGGGTTCAATCCCCAATACTACAAATAAACAAAAACCCATTCCTAGGAATGTTTTCCCCCAGCCCAATCCTACAAGAATATATTTTGGGCCCTATAGGTCTCATCATTTATTCCTGCAGGATGGATTACCTACCTACTCTCATGCACTAAGGACTTTAACGTTTTCAGTACCAAATGATCTTGCAGTGTGGCTAGAAGTAGGCGCTCTGGAAACCAGACACCGCTACCAGAACTCTGCTAGGTAGAAGAAAGCCTCATTCCCCAACCATGGGCCTGGAGTGACACACTGAGAACATGAGCAATTTCTGCTGTTGCCCTTCAGGTCTCCCAATCCCTTGCTGTTTTTTCCTACCAAATGGGAGAATGACTTAGAATACTGTAAGTCTTAGAATTTAAAAAGACTCAACTATTTGAAGGGTAAAGGGCTTAAAAGGGAAAAATAGAGATTCTGAAGTCTCCTGGTGGCAAGCTCTCCTTGAATTTAACCAATCCTTTTTAACAACCCCTTTTCCACTCAATCATTCCTCCCCTTTCAACCTAATCCAGGTATACAGAGCTGCAGGAAACCACCGTAAAAGTAGAAGTAATTCAAAAGACATCATCTCCTACATGGGAGGGGAGAAAGTTTCCCTACTTGCCAGTCCCATATAGGAGATATACGAATGTGTGACACAGACACTTCCTAAAAGAGGGCTGTGCCCTATAAATCAGATCCTAAGCACCAACCCCTTTTGTGCACAGAGAAATTGCTGTGGGTCAGGGGCTGCTCCAGAGCACGTGCCCTCCTGTTCACCTGTCATCAGAGATGTTAGCATTTCTGATGAATTCACAGAGCCTTTATTTTATTTTTCTTTATCTCTGCTTTCCTGCTCCGCTGCAGTGTGAAGATTCTCACCGACCTGCTACAGTAATCACCGCCCGCAAGCTGCACCCCCCTAAGCCTAGTGAAATTGTTTAGTGATGCCAACCGCGCTTTTAATTTGCAAGACATCAGACACAGAGGTAATTTATACCAACATCTGTTCATTTTTGACTTCTGAAACAAACTCGCACATGCTGCTACAAAATCCCATTAGGAATAAGGAGACAGCCTTCTGCTGCTGTTCGGTATTTCTTGTCTGCACGCGTACACACACACACACACACACACATGCGTGCACACACATGCACATATCCCTTTCAGTACGGTTTTATATGTAAATATATTTTACTAAAGCACTTCCTTCAAGGATTTCAAATTTCTTCAGGGAAAAACCTTTAGAAATGGCTACTGCCTGCTTATAGCAAAGGAAAATATTGCTGTTTCTCCTACCTGGCTACGTCCCTTCTTCTTTCCAGTAGTTACAGCTCTGTATATTCGGACACAAATGGCCAAGGTAAGATCACATGCTGTTGAGCTTGGCACTTCCAATTCCTCCATTCCCTCCTGGTCCTCCCTCCCCTTAGATCCACGATCATACAGAAAACCATCCTAGGGGCTGGGGGTGTAGCTCAGTGGTAGAGCACTTGGGCGGCAAGCATAGGCTCTGGGTTTGATTCCCAACACCACAAAAAAGAAAGGAAAAGGAAAGAAAAAAGAAAGGGAGAAGAGGGGAGGAGAGGAATGGAATCCTGGAGACAAGATCACCAGTGTTTTATCTAGAGGCAGTGAAATTTGTTAACTATTAACTATTGTTAACTATTTTCTGCTTCTGGATTTATTCTCCGGGATTACCAGGCTGAACAAAAGTGCAACACTATTACTGTTCTTATAACTATGCCAAGAGGAACACACTGGTCATTAGCCACCAGGTGTGTGCTGTGCACAGGGGAAACATAACTCCCACATCAAGTTGTGATTTACAGGTCCTCCTGTTTAGTGCATACATCATAAACTGAGAAGGCCACAATAGAGACTGTCACCAGAGGGTTAACGTGTGAATTGCTGTAGAGTGTAGAGAGGGGACCACGTATCCGTACTGAAAGATAGCAAATGGCTAAACCACAATCAACTTTCAGATTTACACTGTTTCTATTACCCCCTTTGTAGTTTCGCTAGGGCTGTCAGGTTCATGGCAGCTGTAAATACCTGAGTACACTTAGAGAGGTCAGGGCTGAAGGGAGGACTTCATCCTGCTTGCTCTGATGGTGGTGCGGGGTTTAATGTAATCTCTTCAGACTCTCCAATTCCTCCATCCTCCATTTAGCCTTGCCTCTGGCTCTCTTTCCACAATGACTAGCCCCAAACTGCCTTCTCTGCAGTAAATTTTCTGGTAGCTGGTTGAAAAAGATTCAGTGGTACAGATTGATTTCTCGCCAGTGAGGGGATGAGGGATCACCAGAGTCACCCTGGTTAACGAGATTGGGTGCAGAAGCTCTCTCGAGACCAGCCTTCTCTGCCAGGGCTTTGTACCTTTCACCCATGACATATGGGTTTCATTACAGAAAGATTTTCCAGATTATAACTTTGAGGCATTTGCCTGATAAAATTCTGCTTGACTTTTATGTAGGGAACAATATAAAGATTAAGTAACTTTTAATGAAATGGAAGAAACTCTTAGAATGTTTGGTTTTCAATTCCAAACTAAATATTTCTGTGCTATAATCTAATCTAAAACATTCTCATGACAGAGAAGAGTCACACTGGTTTCCTCACACCTAGAAAAGCAAAAACAGGCTGTTTTTAGAAGATGTACCACGAGTGGCCAGGGAGCAAAGGAGATAACAGAATATGACGGAAGGGACAGGATTCTTAACATTGGATTAGCTAAGATCTGACCCTGGACCACTGTGGCAAATCCCTAGGTTATCTTTCTGGGCTTCAGTTTCCTCATCTGTTTAAGGTGGGATTAATACAAAGGTCACAAGGCGTTCAGTAAATATACCTACTGCAACCTATTTCACTTCAAACAAGTTTATTTAAGCAACAAGATGCTTCACGGGATTGTCAATGATTCATTTTTTTAGAGTAATTGATTGTCACTTAAAGACATATTGCCTGACATGTAACGCTATGCACAACAAGATTATAAAATTATCCTTATTTTTTATTTTTTTTTGTGGGTACCGGGGGGTTGACCTCAGGACCTCGCGCGCCAACAGGCACCCGTGCCGCTAAGCAATATCACCGGCCCCTTTTTCGTATGTGGGATCCAGGAGTCGAACTCGGGCCCTTGCACTTGCAAGGCAGGCGCTTACGCCGCCGAGCCATCTTACCGGCCCCTTATTTTACAATGATAAATGAAAAACAGCAAAATTCTCCAATGGAACAAGGTATGCAAGGATTTTTGTTGTTGTTGTTAAATGATGAGAACAAAATAACTTCATGGACTATAAAGATAGCTGAATAAGTTGAATAGCTGAATATAAAAGCTGAAAAATGGAGAAAGGGAATATTTTCACAGATTCAGTATCCCCTCATTCCATCTCCATTTGATGTTGAATAAAACCTAACATTAGCCATTTAGTTTTTTTTTTAAGGCAATATGCTTGTCCATATATGCCAGTCACTTTATACAGAATAAAGGAATGAAGAGGAGGAAAATGAAAGAATAGAGAAACCCACTCTGGATATAGAGCAAGCAAGTCGTAGCTGTCTAATTCAGAGCGTTCGTCTGTGGGAACAGAGTTCTGGAGCAAATGATGGGTTCCCTTTGTGGCAGACACCTCCTGCTGCTGGAACATCCTAATTCTATCTTCGAACTCTAGTTCTAACTGTGCAGGTGTGTCTGTCTCATTAACTGCCCAACCATCAAACTGGAATCTGATCTGTTTTATTGATAAGCTGTTGTTCACAACAGGCTTTCATTAGTTTACTAAGTGGCACATACATGCCTCAATCTTAAACTTCACCATGAACTACCCCGCTCTGCCGCATTCAAAACAGTACGACCACTTTCTCAGTCTGGACTCCTTCCCTTTTTGTTAGCCATGGCGCCATGGCGAGCACAGCAGTCTCTCAGCTGCCTTCTCACAAGGGGTACCAGGCTGCACCAACTAAGTCAAACCACACAGGAGTAAGAGTGGCAGAAGGAAGCCTATTTATTATAAGAAGATGTTCAAATGCAAAACAAATGATAACATAAACATTTGGCATCTGGGTAATGCATACACACTGTGGATTAACACCCCTTGCAGGAAAAGCAAGAGAGCTCCAAGCACAATGCTGCTGGTGACCTCAGCATGGGCTTGTGGCTAAACCCAGCCACACCATAGAGTCTGTTCAACAACTACTCCATGCTCAAGAATGGGTCGACCCAGTCCTGAGGAGAAAGAGTGCTGAAGAAGGCTCCTCATCTACAGACATCATTATCCTCAGCAATATGCTTGTCCATATGTGCCAGTCACTTTATACAGAATAAAGGAATGAAGAGGAGGAAAATGAAAGAATAGAGAAACCCACTCTGGATATAGAGCAACCAAGTCGTAGCTGTCATTACCTGCTTCCACCTTTCTATCATAAACTAACTGCACATTATGGTAACATGAGCGAAACAAAACAAAAGCAATCCCGCAAACCCTGCTGGAGTAATGTCAAGTACTAGAGGCAGCTACCTTCCTTAACCATACCAGTAGTTACTTCTAGCAAAAAGAAACTCAAAATCTTGGTTAATTTTGTTTAAATCACTGTGCTAAAAGGTTTTTTTTTTTTTTTTTTTTTTTGTGGGTACCAGGGGCTTGACCTCAGGACCTTGCGTGCCAGCAGGCACCCGTGCCGCTGAGTGATATCACCAGCCCTTTTCTTGTATGTGGGTTCCGGGAGTTGAACTCAGGCCCTCGTGCTTGCCGGGCAGGCGCTTACGCCGCTGAGCCGTCTCACCGGCCCTAAAAGGTTATTTAATTAGCCTCACAGAAGAGGTTTTGTAGAAACTCGTTATACTTCTGGTTTTGACTCTTTAGAAATTACTCTTTTGGTCCCTGAAACCTTGAATGCACTCTAACAGCTATGACAAGAGGGACTCTCAGTCATCAGGGCGTGCTGTGCAGAGAAGCTTGCTGGAGGTGGCTGGCCAGCTGGTGAAAAATCAGTCACATGGAGTGCTTACTACTATGTGCAAGATTTTTTTTGGGCGGGGACAATTGATAAATTTGAAGAATATTTACAAATTAAATGTTGAAAAAAGAAACCTTGACATTCCACTCCTTATGTACAAGATATTGGAGACAGGTCTGGCTCCATAGTCTAGGATAGCCTGGAACTCACTATGTAGCCCAGGCTGGCCTTGAACTCTCCATCCTCCTGCTTCAGCCTCCCGCATCCTGGGAGCCAATGACATGCCTTCTGGTAGAGACTATTCTCAAAGGCTAAACTGCCCTTGAGGTGGTGCTAGCTGTTAACAGGCCCTGTTAGATTAGAGGAGAACAAAAAGAAACCAGTGTGATTCATAATGTTGACTGCTGTCTCTCAGGAACGCGGAAAGTTTTCCGGTGCTATGGCACAGAGCTGGCATAGAGCAGAGCAGCTCCAAGGCGGCCTGCCAGACTGAGATTCTTCACCAAGCTCCAGCTCAGCATCAGATCTCCGCATAGAAAGGACCATGAAGCGATTGATAAATCAAGTCAAGAACTAAGCGCTTCTGAATGCCTCTGATATGAGAGCAGCTGGTGCTAGCGTCAAGAGCAAAAGGACCTGGGAACTGAGCACGGTGTTACTGGATGAGGAGCAGTCTGTCTTGATGCCTCAGTGCACTGGGACACTTGGTGGCCTCAGCCAGTGGAATAATTATACTAAAGTCTGTTCACCATTCTCAACCAACTCCTGTGATAAATTACCCACAAATGAAGGCATTCAGTAGAAATCTCACTTTTCTCTAAAATGCTAGAAGTAGCACCTGAAGGTCAGCAGAACAGTCTTGAGGCTTTTGCATAAAGTTCCTTGGGTATAAGCATTTCAAAAAGGGAGCTGAAATGCTATATATCTGAGAAAAGAACACCCCATGTACTATACCTGTTATCAAACTATCACAAGACTATCAAAAATTTTTTTTTTAATTTTTAATAGTTCTTTTTTTTTTCTCTCCAATCAGATTTTATTGATATATTTTATTTTATTTATTTATTTGAGACAGGGTCTCACTGTGTAGTTCAGACTAGCAAGTTCAGGCTAGAACTTGCTTAGGTAGCCCCAGCTGGCCTTGAACTCACGGCAAGCCTCTTGCCTCAGCCTCCTGAGTACTGGGATTACAGGCGTGCACCACCATGCCGGGCCTATTGGTATATTTTAGATATACATAATGATCACATTCATCATAGAGAATTTGTACCTGTACATGATATAATTTGTTGTTGTTTTTTTTCCTATTCCCCTACCCTCCCTTCAACCCCTCCTCCTCTCCCCATTTATAAAAGCTTGGTTTCCATTTTTTCCTTCTTTTCTCTCTCTCTTTTTTTTAAACTTTTCCCTTCATCCTCAAAATTCTCAAAAATTATTTCTTGGGAGCATATTTTCCAGATTCTCTTTTTATGGCACATCTAACACTTTTTCTGACAAAAGGTTGGGGTGGCTAATAATGGTGTTTTCTCTAGTGACTTCAGAGAAATAATTTTATATTAAACATTTTTTCTCCAACTCACTATAAGGCCTATTTCCAGACATGTTTATCCCAGAAGTAATATGGGCAAGCAAAGTCAAGATTCAATGTGCAAGTAATCAAATTTGGACAGTCCCAATATGGAAAATAATTTTAATGGCTTTTCATAACAGAGGGGAAAAAAGGACAGAAATATCCAGCCAACAGATTTATTTTAAGAATATAAAACATAAAAAAAGAGAAGAAGGGGCCGGTGAGATGGCTCAGCGGCTTAAGCGCCTGCCTTGCAAGCGCGAGGGCCCGAGTTCAACTCCCGGAACCCACATACGAAAAAAGGTACGGTGATATCGCTCAGTGGCATGGGCGCCTGCTGGCGCGCGAGGTCCTGAGGTCGACCCCCCGGTACCCACAAAAAAAAAAAAAAAGAGAAGAAGAAGAATATAAAACATCAAGCAGGAACATAAAATATGGGAAGTGCCAGTCATGATGCCTGAAGATTGAAGGTAGAAGCAGACAAATCTTAATTGTCAGGCATTTGAAAAATGTATTCAGGAGAAAGCCTGTGTTTCACCATCAACTCTCCATGCCCGTCCTCTTTTAAAAGCAAGACAACACTAGATTTCAAATATCTAATACTAGTCTTCATCATCCTTTTCCCTACTAAAAAACAAACCCAAACAACAGAACCCTCAAAGATTTGTGTTCAAGACACAAGAGCTAACAACTTATTTGTATTTTGTTCCTTTCCAAGGGCCTCACAGGCCTGTTTCAGAGTTTCACTTTGTTCTCTTTTCAAGGGTAAAACTCAACCAAGAAAGGCAATGAGATCAAAGCAATGGATTAATACTCTGGGGACTAGAAGTTTTATTAAATACTCATAAATTTGTGCAGAACATTCATGCTTCAAGGCCTTTACAAAGTAATACATCCTGATGAAAACACTTATTATGATCAAAGGCTAGCAACTTCGCCCCATCCTAATATCCTCATTCATAAAGAACAGAAATAATAATCTATCGTATAAGGTTACGACAGGACAACTAGTCAAAATGACTTGATCAGTACACAAAATATTTGCCCCAATTTAGACAGAGTGAAATATTCATAGGCTGGGTTCTACTACTAGGAAAATCAGATCCAGATCCTAGTACAGTTCATTCCAAATGCCTTGGATAGTAAGACAACTTTGCTTCTTGGTTCATCCCACTCAGAGGTGCTGGTAGAAGAAAGAACGAAGGACCAGTCTTCTTTTTTTTTTTCTTTGTGGGTACCGGGGGGTCGACCTCAGGACCTCGCGTGCCAGTAGGCACCCGTGCCGCTGAGCGATATCACCGGCCCTTTCTTCATATGTGGGTACCAGGAGTCGAACTCAGGACCTCACGCTTGCCAGGCAGGCGCTTGTGCCACTGAGCCATCTCACTGGCCCCATGGACCAGTCTTCTTGACCCCCAGGGCAGAGAAAGAGTTACATCTTCACACTGGGAAGCCAATAAAAACCTCTCTTGATTATAATTTAGATAAGAACCACTGGATTGAATAATAATGTCTGAAACTCCCCTGGCTGTTTCACCTTGAGACGTCCATCACTGGGTTAAACATGATGCTAATTGCATTTGGATTGATTAATTTCTCTCACTCCTGTCTATTCGAATAACGCTTAACAAAATAATCATAGCACCTAGAGCCAAATCTTCTCCACCAAAGGAATGAAGCCATCAGAACAGGCAGAGATGAAAGAAATGAAGATGACCCGTAATTACTGCTACGGTGATATCATTACCATATTATACAAAATGAGTGTGGGGGGTGGGGGAAGGAAGGAGGGGCTGAGATTTTTTTTTTTTTAATGGAACCCTACAATTTAAGAATACAGATTTGACATCAAGTGGAACACACAGAAATATAAAACTTTTAAAAGTATATAAATCTTGCTCATGAAACTGCAAAATCCAACAAACACTGAGACCCAAGATACATCAAGTGTCTCGGGTTGTGAACAGGTATTACTCATGCCACTATTTTTTCATTGCAATAACACTTTGTGTATGATTTGCATAAAGACTTAAGATGCAATCTTCATAGTATAAGCACTCCCACAGTTACTGGAGAATTCTTCTTTAACCAAGGCATAATATCTTATTTTAATATTGTTACAGGTGGCCTTGTTTGTTAAATTAGTACCGGGTTTTAACTGCAGCTAGTTCTAGTTTAAGATCCAAAGAAAATATTTATAAATCTTCACATACAGTTCACTGGACAATATTGTGGATTTAATTTAAAATACTAGCAAAGAAGAATACAGTAATATTTATAAGCCACTTTCTTATTTGATATGAACTTTAAATACTTATGACAGAAAACTTTTGCTTGCATAGGATTTGAATCTTATGTCTAAATCTATTGTTTATTAGATGATTCTCTCAGAAAATTATGTTACCTCTATCTGTCTCAGTTCCTTCTTCTGTAAAATGGGGACCAGTACTTGCTTTTCTGGGTTACTGTGAGGCTTAAAACAATATATTTAAGTGCTCAGTGAGTGCTGGTACAAGTAAAGAAAATTTCCTGAGTTTAATCCAATGGCTATTTATAGAACCCTATACCATGTTTTTGTTATTCTACTTACTAAAGTTAATTCAACAAACATTTGTAAACGATCTTGGCTACAGAAATTCAAAAATATTTGTGAAATAAATAGGATACTTACAAGGTACATCGTTTTATTTTGGTTTTTTGAAGACAGGGTCTCGCTATGTAGTTCAGGCTGGCCTTGAACTCGTGGCAAACTTTCTGCCTCAGCCTCCTAAATGCTGGGGTTAAAGGAGTGTACTACCATACCTGGCCTAGAAGGTACATCATTTAAAAAGGCTAGAAATTCTGGGGGGTATTTTTGATAGGGTTATTTTTTATTTTTGTCTTTTTGAGACAAAAATATGCAGCTCAGGTTGGCCTTGAGTTCACTTTGTAACCCAGACTGGCCTTGAACTTGCAGCAATCCTCCTGCCTCAGCCTACTGAGTCCTGGGATTACAGGTGCGCACCACCACGCCCTGCCTTGCTACAGTTATTTTAAAGACGGAACTATAATTCAATCAAAAACATTTAAAAACACAATAAAAATAGATACTGAAATTGTTTTATTTAGCTTGGACAAAAAGGTCTGTTTCTCTATTTTCTTACACAAAAAGTATTCTCAAATAAACCAAGCATATATATTTTGAATTTGTAATCATACAATAATAAACATAAACAGTGCTGTAAGAGAAAAAAACAAAGTTAAAACAAGAGTCTAAACCATTTATCAACTCAATATTCCCTACTTTCTTCCCTGGTTAAGAGAGGCATGGCAATATAGAAATCAGAGTGTATGTTATCTGGCTTTTGAGTTAGGCCTAGGCATTCCAGGAAGATGGCAGAGTGGTGAACAGCAGAGAAACAGCCTCTCCAAGATTTGGTGTCCAGACATTGGAATATAGCAATGTGAGGAAGACAGAGGGAAGCAGGGTCCTGGGACCCAGCAAGGATCTGAAGCGAGAATTGAAGACCATGAGGCAAGCAAAGAGAGACACCTCAATGCAGAAGAAGGAGGTGGCAAGCCGTGTTTTCTCCCTGAGCTCTGACTCACTGGGAGGGGCGGTTTGAATCTGCAGACGCAGGGTGACTACTGGTGACCCCAGAGGCCTCCACGGAGAAATGCACCAGTGGAGCAGCAGACTGCAGTGGCTGGTGAGTTATTCAGGTTCAGATGCTGTAGTCAGGGTTTGCAAGGGAAACAATACAAGACACATAATTTATAGGATTATTTTATAATAGTTACCCAAGAGTCAAATACAAAAAGAGAGTGCAGGAAATCTGTCCACACACTAAAAACCCAAAGAATCTGGGGGCCGGTGAGAAGGCTCAGCGGCATAAGTGCCTGCCCGGCAAGCGTGAGGTCCTGAGCTCGACTCCTAGTACCCACATATGAAAAAAGGGCCGGTGATATCGCTCAGCGGCACGGGCACCTGCTGGTGCGTGAGGTCCTGAGGTCGACCCCCGGTACCCACAAAAAAAAAAAAAAAAGACCCAAAAAATCCAGCTGAGGGTCTGAATTCCACAGCAATGTCCTGCAGGAGTCCAGCTGAAAACCTACAGCCCATGGCAATGCCCCCCAATGAGTCCAACTGGAGGCCTAGAGCCCACGACAATGTCTCCTGCAAGTCTGTTTCATGGATCTGCACTGGGAAGGCCCAAAGGTCAGTGGTGGAAGCTAGAAAGTCTGCGCCAGCGGGATGAAGGATTTGTGCCAGCAGGCTGAGAGATCTGCACCGGAGCCAGGAAGCGATGCTCAAGGTAAGGACCAGAGCTCCCCAGAAAAGTACCACAGCCATCCTCAGCGACGAGGTCCCAAGCTCCTCTGACGATGAGAACAGCTAAGTTCCTATCAGGAAAGCCAGCACAACAAGCTCCTCCAGGAGAACCAATAGCATCACCTCTTCCTCTCCAGTTCTCCTTTTTATGTTGTTGGCAACAATTCTCCGGTGGGCCCTCCACACCCAGCACCACGCTGATTCAGTTCAGCTGGGTGTTACAAGTTGACCACTAGTTGTCAATCCACCACAGACATCCTCCAGGCAAGGGTGATTGGCTCACAGCCATCTTGGAGAGAGGTCCACTGAGCTTGGAACTCAGAGCAGCTTCCAGGTGGCTAAATCTAGCAGCTCCCAATGTCAGAGTGAGGCAGCACAGAATTCCAGTCAGCAGGAGATCAAGAAGCCGAGTTCAAGCCGGCAAGAGGCACATGGAGTGTTGCAGGCTGAACAAATCGGGTTCTGGCCTCACAGCCAGAAACCACCCTAAACTTCAGTGGAACTAAAGATGCAGGCTTGCTGGGATTATCCACTACCCCACCATAAATCTATGGCTGGCTTGCTGGGATTAATCAACACAGATATGGGCTCTGTCTGCCTACTCTATCAGTGATAGCAGAGACATACCCTGAAATGGACATCCCCCCCTTTTTTTCTTTTCTTGTTTTTTTTTCTTTTGTTTTCTTTTTTCTTAATTGTTTTTATATGGATGGGAACATTATTTCTAGTTTTCTTTTTGTTCTTCTGTTCTTGTTTTTATTTCTTCCTTCTCTCTTTCCCTCCTATCTTCATCAGTTTTCCAAAGTTCTCGTAATCTTCCTTTGTCCTCCAGCCTTCCCTCTAATCTCTTCCTCTTCTTCTATTTCTCTATTTTTTCCCCCAACCCCTTTTAAATTTTCTCCCCTGAGGGTAAAATCACCATACTGAGGGCATATTTACTGTACACAATTTTCTGGTTTGTTTAAGATTTTGTTACATAACCACAAATCTAGTTCATACAGTTAAAGGTGGCAAATTAATATTTATCACAGTTCGTCATTTCCTAGGTTGTGTTTGATGCTATTGTTATTGCTGATTGTAGTACTTTAGCCAAGGTATCAGAATTGTTCTAATCAGTTGTTCTTCCTCGTATGCCAAGACTAAGACTGCCTAAAGGTCATAAACAATAATATAGGCCAGTGCCAAACGACCAGGGGCTAGCCAGGCGTGGTGGCGCATACCTGTAATCCCGGCACTCGGGAGGCTGAGGCAGGAGGATTGCTGTGAGTTTGAGGCCAGCCTGGGCTACAAAGTGAGTTCAAAGCCAACCTGAACTGTATAGTGAAACTCTGTCTCAAAAAGACAAAAAAAAAAAAAAAAAAAAAAAAAAAAAAGAACCAAGGGCCAGGCCACATGGGCAGCAACTTCTGATCCCCAATAAATTGAAGAGGTAGGATCTCACAACAGACTCAAAATCCAAAAGCCAGGGGCCGGTGAGACGGCTCAGCGGCTTAAGCGCCTGCCTTGCAAGCGCGAAGGCCCGAGTTCGACTCCCGGATCCCACATACGAAAAAGGGGCCGGTGATATCGCTCAGCGGCACGGGCGCCTGCTGGCGCACGAGGTCCTGAGGTCGTCCCCCCGGTACCCACAAAAAAAAAAAAAAAAAAAAATCCAAAAGCCAGCTACACCTGGAAGGCATCTCTGAGTAGTAGTCATTTCCTAAGGGTTCTAACTATTAGCAGTAAAGCTACCTTGCATAAGCAATTCACAAGCATTAACCCAGGAATTAAACTAAGAAAAAAAAAAAAAAGACAATTAAGCAAGACGCAACCCCAGACTTCCAGATTGCCAAAGGAAAACCCAGGGGTAATGAGAGGGAACAACCTAAAAGCCACCTACCTGGACCCTCTGAAATGATAACAACAGAAGTAACAAAGCGGTCGAATGAAACTCGAGAAAAAAAATCAAATCAGAAATAATCTCTCAGAGATTAACTACAGATAACTACAGATATGGTGACTATAATGAAAGATATGGTTAGTGACTCTAGAGCAGATACAGATAAAAAAAATATAAAGGAACTTAGGAAAATGATGGAAACCATGAACCCCCAACATAGGAAAGAAATGGAATCCATGAAACAGATTCCAACAGATATCCAGGAGATTAAAAATTCCACTGAAAGTATACACAGCAGAATAAGCCAATGTGGGGCCGGTGAGATGGCTCAGCGGCTTAAGCGCCTGCCCGGCAAGCGCAAGGGCCCGAGTTCGACTCCCGGATCCCACATACGAAAAAGGGGCCGGTGATATCGCTCAGAGGCACGGGCGCCTGCTGGTGCGCGAGGTCCTGAGGTCGACCCCCCGGTACCCACAAAAAAAAAAAAAAAAGAATAAGCCAATGTGAGGACAGAATTTCAGATACAGAAGACAGGATTGCAGTTAGCGATCATGAAAAGATTTCTTAAAAACAGCAAGGGACCACAAAAAAAATCAATCCAACAGTTGCTAGATGATGCAAAGAATAACATAAGATTGATCAGAGTCAATGAAAAAAGCAGGAGACAGTGCAAACAACATAAAAAAACCTCTTCACAGAAGTAATGGCAGAAAACTTCCCAAGCATGGAAGAAGAATTTGACATACATATAAGTGAGGCATACAGAACTCCAATTAGCCATGATTTAAAAAAAAAAAAAAAAAAAAAAAATCTACACAAGGCTTACAATAGTCAAGATTCTGGAAATTCAACACAAGAACAGAATATTAAAAGCTATTAGAGAAAAGAAACAAATCACATAGAAAGAAAAGCCCATCAGAATCACAGCAGATTTCTCAATACAAACCTTCAAGTAAAGGAGAGCTTGGAGTGAAGTATTTCAAGCCCTAAAAGAAAACTGCCAACCCAGACTGACGTACCCCACAAAACTATCTTTCAAAATTGATGGAGAAAATGATACTTCCATGACAAAGAACACCTGAAGAAATGGTGGTCATGACCACCAAACCAGCACTACAAAATGTTCTGAAGGACATTCTAATTTTTTTTTTTAGACAAGGTCTTGCTATGTAGTTCAGGCTGGGCTTGAATTCACCATGTAGCCCAGGCTGGCCTTGAACTCTTGCCAATTCTCTTGCCTCAGCCTCCCAAGTGGTGGGATTACAACGTGCACCACCATGCACAGCATGGATATTCTAGAAAAAGAAACAAGGACTACAACTCCATGAACCCCAACAGAATGAATTTAGCAGGCAAGGCAAGTAATTAAACAGAGGGGGAAAAAAGGGAACCAGCAACAGGAAAGTAACATGACAAGGATAAGTCAATACATATCAGTTACAACCATCAATGTAAATGGTCTCTTTTTTTCATTCTAATTAAGTTTATTGGTACAATTTAGATATGCATAACGATCACATTCATCATAGGGAATTTGTACCTGTACATGATATATCTTAGTTCCTCTTTCTTCCCCCTCTTTCCCTCCTTATTTACAAAGCTTTGTCTCCATTTTATCCTTTTTCCCTTCCACCCACTCCCTCAATTCCCCCTTCCCTTTAAACAATTACTTCCTATTGCACAATATCTATTACACATTTTGGTTCTTTTTTTTTAACTATTAAGATATTTTTTTTCCTCTTAAAGAGAGAAAAAAAAAGAAGAAAAAAAAAGAACAAAATTTCAAAACAACATAATAGGGGGGTAACAATGGTTAATACATTCCATATTGTTATCTTTAAATTAGTTACTCAGGGTACAAGTTATCAGCATTCAATTGTCTAAAAAATATTTTTCCTTTTGAACAGTTTCTTCCTGTTTTACCATATCTATTGTAGATTTTGGATATTATTTACTCTTTCAGTTTCTCACACCAGAAAGATAATGCGATATTTACACATATGTGTCCAGTTTATTTCACTTAAGAGTATGGTCTCAAGGTGCATCCATTTACTGAGGAATATCTCAAATTTATCCTTCTTTATGGCTTAGTACTCCATTGTATAAAAAAAAACCACATCTTTTTTATCCATTCATTGGTTGATGGGCATTTGGGTTGTTTCCAAGATTTAGCTATTACAAAATGTGCTGCTATAAAGATGGGTACACATATATCACTGTGGAATGATGCTTGTAATTCTTTTGGGAAGATACCAAGAAGGGGAATAGCTGGGTCAAATGGGAGCTCTAGTCCTAGTGTTTTGAGGAGTCTCCACACTGATTTCCACAGTGGCTGCACCAATCTACACGCCCACCAACAGTGAAGAAGGGTTCCCTTTACCCACAGACCTACCAGGATTTATTGCTGGTTGATTTGTTGATAACAGCCGTTCTTTCTGGAGTGAGATGGAATCTCAGCAATGTTTTAATTTGCATCTCTCGAATGATCAGTGATGTTGAACATTTCTTCAGTATTTCTTTGCCATTTGTACTTCTTCTTCTGAGAAGTGTCTATGCATTTCAGATGTCCACTTGGATTGGGTCTTTAAATTGGAGGGGGGGTCTGATTTCTTTCAATTCTTTGTATGTTCTAGATATTAGTCCTTTGTCTGAAGAACAACTGGCTAAGATTTTCTTCCCACTCAGTGAGTTGTTTTTTCACTCCGTTGATTTCTTTTGCTGTGCAAAAGCTTTTTAATAAGATGAGATCCCA
Organism: Erethizon dorsatum; assembly: GCA_028451465.1. Taxonomy (NCBI): domain Eukaryota; kingdom Metazoa; phylum Chordata; class Mammalia; order Rodentia; family Erethizontidae; genus Erethizon; species Erethizon dorsatum. The sequence continues at coordinate 106,070,295 of CM051828.1, read as the reverse complement.
GTTGTTGATTCTTTTGTAGTATTTCCCATGTAGTTGGGGTTTTGTTCATGAAGTCTTTGCCTATACCTATGTCTTCAAGAGTTCTACCTATTCTCTCTTCCAGCAGATTTAGTGCTTCTGTTTTAATATTTAGATCTTTGATCCATTCTGATTTTAGTTTAGTGCATGATGATAGACATGGGTCTAGTTTTAGTCTTCGGCATGTGGAAAGCCAGTTTTTCCAGCACCATTTATTAAAGAGGCTATCTTTCTTTCAGTGAACATGTTTGGCTCCTTTGTCAAAGATAAGATGACTGAGTGTGTTTGAAGTTGTTTCTGCCTCTTCTAATCTTTTCTATTGATCCAGAAACAGACTGGCAGAATGGATCAAGAAGCATGATCCAACGATACGCTGCACACAATTTTAGTATATGTGCTGTCAAAGCAAGCACTATGCTGCATACGCAAAACACATTTAATTCGAATTTGGTCTAGGTATGGTTCAAATTCTAGCCCTGATTTCTAAACTTGATGACCACAAGCAATTTACTTTCCTAAGCATCAGTTTTTCTCATCTGTAAAATAGGAACCATTAAGCTTTGTACTCTTGGGAGATTAAATCAGGTAGCATATCAGGTACTACCCCTTGTAATCCCACCTACTTGGGAAACTAAGGCAGAAAGATCAAAGTTTGAAGTAACTTAGTGATACCCTGTCTCATTGGGCAATTTAGTGATAACCTATCTCAAAAAGAAAGAAAAAAAAAGGTCTAAGAATGTAGCTCAGTGATCCTTGGTTTCAATCCCTAGTACTGGGGGAAAAAAAAAAAAGAAGAGGAAGAAGAGGAGGAAAAAATCCTTTATACTGTTTGGCATATAATAGGGAAGTCAATAAATGGTAGAGTTAATCATTTTTATCCTTTTTGTCTCTGGTCAAATCTCCCCTGATCACCCAACTAGAGTGAATCCTCTTCAGTTACCTTCTTTTATATCGACACATTTTTTGAAATTAATGGGATATAATATCAGTAGGCATGTTTAATTTTTTTCTCTTTTCAACAAAAACAAACCCATTTTACCAATCTTGTTCATGAGAAGGCTTAGAAACAATGACTGTCCAATAACAATAGATATTATTAGTGCCTAGATTTCTAATAAAAGAAACCAGACTTCCTCAGAGAAATGTATGAGATTTCAAGTCTGGAGAAGTACATGAACTGGGGATATCCTTATATGCCTGAAAGCAAGAAAGTTATCAAAGATTACTAGGGTCACATTAAAAGATACATGACTCCCTTCAGGAGTTAACCTGAAGAGACACCTACTAAAGATGGAATAGTTTTGAAGTAAAAGAGAATAACAATTTTAATACATCAAAACACATCAAACATCAATGATATTTTTTAAAAAAGCTCCCAGCCATTTCAACTCATTATTCTGAAAATATATAAATAAAAGAGGGAAAGCCTAGTATTTTTCCTGCTTTTTCTGTTTTTACTATATTTTAGAAAAGTCAAATAGATGCTGATTTAATAGAATAATAATTATTATCTTTAATATAATGAAAAGAACAGATTGATACCACCTGAACCCACCAATCTTCACTCAACCTGGAACAAACAGAATGTCACGGGCTTCCTTGTTATGAATCAGGAGAAAAAACCCAGAGGAAGTGAGGAGCACGGTTATAGGGAAGATTAAAAAGACCTGACTCATGTCAACGTGCAGACCTTCTCTAGACCCTGATTCAAACAAATGGTAAAAAGTATAATTTGGGGCCAAACTGGTCATGTGTTGAATCAGACATTGTTACAGAATTATTGTATTTTATTCAGTGTGATAATAATATTTTTTTGTGGGGGCCTTCTTGGTTAGAAATACATACTAACGTATTTATGGATGAAATGGTATGAAAGAAGAAAGCTTTAAAATATTCTAGCAAACAACATAAGTACAATAAAAAACGTAATACAAGTGGGTCAGATGAAGAACAGCAGCAAGTTGGCCATTACTGACGTTGGGATTCATAGATGGGGTTCATACATTCACTCTTGTTAGTATATGCTTGGAAATTTTCCACAATAAAAAGAAAACCTCATCAAATACTTCTCTGGAAATACAGCCTTTTCTCATTATCACTCCATATCACAATATAATTCATAGGGTAGAAGCTACATGAATGAGTACTCAGGGAAGAGCAGGCCAGGGAACAGAGATGGGGATAATTAATGCTGCAGACGGCTTAGAAATGGTTGGACAGGAAAAGCTTTAGAAAGAGGGGTAACTCTTCATATCACAAATGTTTATTTCTGTCACTAAATCCTTTGACTGAGAAAGAAATTACACATGATCAACAATCAAAAGCAGATTATGTGTATTTTTAAATCTACCAAATTGAACTCATGTTAAGTCTAGTAATAAAGCTGCTACCTCTCTCTCTCTGTTAATTATTTAAGAAATCATACTGACAACTCTAAGGGCATAATTTTTACTTTGTCCATAAAACACCTATGAGAAAAGTTCACTGGCTCAATATGTTGCTTCTACAAGGTTCCTGGAAAGTGGAAGGAATAAGTCCTTACTTCCTTAATTTACTGAATCTTCTCAGAAGATGCTTTTGAAGTAGTAGCAGACTAACCTTAGGGTTTAGGCCAGGCTGATAGCTAATCAATTACAAAAGGAACAGCTTAACTTAAACTTTCACTAGTGAAACTAAATTTCAGTAAGTTTACCCTTGTACTCTCAACACCTATGTATATAAGTGATAACCTCACTAATTCTACTTTGATCACTCTTTAATTCATAGATGATTTATCCAATTTAAAACAAATTACTTGTTCTAGTTGATAATTTGATTTTTAATTGTTCGCGCTGTAGTTTCACATATGAATAGCTCATTTCTCCAAAACAGACCATTTATTAGCCAATAAAGCATGCTTAAGTAAATGCAAAAGAATCAAAATTATCCCATAGACATTATCAGATCACAGTGCAGTGAAACTAGAAATCGATGGCAAATGAAACCACAAAACTATGCAAAATATGGAAATTAAACAATATACTCTTAAATAATCAATGGGTCTCAGAAGAAATCAAGGAAGAAATTAGACAGTTTCTAGAATCAAATGATAACACCAGTACAACACACCAGAACTAATGGGACCCAATGAAAGCAGTCCTAAGAGGGAAGTTTACAGGTGTGAATGCCCACGTCACAAAAACAGAGCGAACCCAAATAAACCTAACCACGTACCCTAAGGTCCTAGAAAAACGAGAACAATCCAAACCCAAAGCTAGTACCAGGAAGGAAATTATAACGATCAGAGCAGACATGAATGAAATTGAGACCAAACAAATAATCAATGAATCAAAGAGCTGGTTTTTTCAAAGAGTGAACAAAACAGACAACACTTAGCCAATTTTACCCCAAAAAGCAAAGACAAGACCCAAATCAATGCAATTAGAAATGAAAAAGGTGAAATCACAAGGAATATCACCAAAATCTAGAAGATCGTTAGTAACTACTTTGAAGACATGTACTCCAATAAATTGGAGAATTCAGAAGAAATAGATATATTCCCAGGTACATATGAATTACCAAAACAACCAAGAACTGAATAATCCAATAACAAGCAGTAAAACTGAAGCAGTAATAAAAAACCTACCAAGAAATGGGTTCTTTGTTGAATGGATTCACCACTGGATTCACTGCTGAATTTTACAAGAACTTCAGGGAAGATCTAATGCCAACACTCTTCAGTCTCTTTTAATGAAATTGAAAGGGAAAGAGTAGTCCAAAAGTCATTCCGGGAACCTAGCATTACCCTGATTCCAAAACCAGACAAAGATCCAACTGAAATAGAGAACTACAGGCCAATCTTTTTAATGAAAATGATGCAAAAATCCTCAACAAGATACTGGCAAACAGAATGTAACAAATAATCAAAAAGGTCATACACCATGACCAGCCAGGCTTCATCCAGGGGATGCAAGGATGGATCAACATATGCAATAAATATAATATGCTACATAAATAGAAGTGAGAACAAAAATCACATGATCATTTCAATAGATGCAAAAAGGCCTTTGACAAACTCTAATATCCATTCATGATTTAAAAAAAAGTCTGAAAAAATATATACAGAAGGACCTTATCTCAACCAGATAAAAGCCATTTATAACAATCCTACTGCCAAAATTACATAAAATAGGGAAAAATTGAAAGCTTTCTCTCTAAAGTCAGGAAAAAGATAAGGATGCCTACTATCACTACTCCTGTTCAATACAGTACTTGAAACATTAGCCAGAGTAATCATGCAAGAAAAAGAAATAAAAGATATATATATGTATATGTCAAATTATCATTATTTGCAGATGACATAAGCCTCTACACAGAAGACCCAAAAGATCCCCAGAATTAATAACAAAATTCGCAAGCAGAAGATTGAATCCAGACCCATATCTTTTACCACATACTAAACTAAAATCAAAATGGATCAAAGATCTAAATCTTAAAACAGAAACAATCTGTTGGAAGATAAAACAGGTAAAACTCTTAACAATGGCATAGGCAAGGACTTTGGAACAGAACTAGAACTACAGTCATACAAGAAAAACCACCACAAATCAACAAATGGGATCACAGCAAATTAAAAATGTTTCTGTACCACAAAGGAAACAACCAACAGAGTGAAGAGACAGCGTACAGGATGGAAAAAAAATTTTGTTAGCTATTCCTTGGACAGAGGACTACCATCTAGAATATATAAAGAACTCAACAAAATTAGACCCCTCCAATAAAGACCCAATTAAAAAATTGGCAACTGTAATGAACAGACACTTTTTGTAAGAAGTATAATAAATACCTGAAAATATGTCCATCATCTCTGGCCAATAGAGAAACACAAATTAAAACGAGATTCTACCTTACTCCAGAAAGAATGGTCATCATCAAGAAATCAAAAAAAAAAAAAAAAAAAAAAAGAGAGAGAGAAATCAAATAATGACAAATGCTGGCAAGGCAGCAGAGGGAAAAGGAATCTTCTACATTGTTGGTAGGAATGTAAACTAGTACAACCACTATGGAAATCAGTATGGAGAGTCCTCCAAGAATTAGAACTAGAAAATCCATTTGGCCCAGCTGCTCCCTTTCTAGGTATCTTCCCAGAAGAGTTAAAACATCATATTACTGTGAAATGTGCATACCATGTTTACAGCAGCACAACTCATGATAGCTGTATCTTCAGGCCCTTGTCCATGTTAGGCAGGTGCTCTGCCACTGAGCTACACTTCCAGCCCAGGATTAGAATTTTTACCAAAACTGTAGCTCTACCTCCTGTTATGGTTTAATATCTAGATGTCCACCAAGAGCTTCATGCACTCATAGGTGGGGCTTTTGGCAGGTGATTGAATTATGGAGGTGGAATAGCCGACTTGCTGTTAGGAGATGAGGCCTGCTGGGAAAAGGTGCACCGCTGGGGCTGGGGTGTGACTTGGAAGGGTTTATCTCACCCCCTGGTTCCTCCCTTCCCTCGGGCTTTCTGGCTGCCCGGTTAAGAGCAGCTTTTCCTCCACTACATCTCTCTGTCATGCCATCCTTTCTTGGAGCCAGCAGCTTAGGAAATAATTATTAAGCAATGTCATAAAGCTAGAAGAGAATATAGAACACATTATGAGGGCAGAAAGGGAGATAATTAATTCTACAGAAGGCTTGGGTTGGATAGACAGGAAAAGCTTTAGCAGGCAGGTAGGTGATGGCTGGGTGTGGTCCCGATGCCTGTAATCCCAGCACTCGGGAGGCTGAGGCAGGAGGATAGCCATGAGTTTGAGGCCAGACTGGGCTACACAGTGAGACCCTGTCTCAAAAAACAAAAAAAAACAAAAAAATAAAATAAATAAAAAAATAAAAAAGAAAGAAAGCAGATGATGTTTGAACTGAACCTCAAAAAGTATACAATCTGGGAGAGCCGGTGAGATGGCTCAACAGTGTACGTGCCTGCCTGGCAAGCGCGGGGTCCTGAGTTCGACTCCCGGAACCCACATACGAAAAAAGGGCTGGTGATATCGCTCAGCAGCACGGGTGCCTGCTGGCGCACAAGGTCCTGAGGTCGACCCCCGGCACCCACCAAAAAAAAAAAAAGTATACAATCTGGGAATAACCAGGGAAGTGAAGGAAACTATGTATGTATGTATGTACTGACGTTTTGTTTTGTTTTGAGACAGGGTCTTGCTATGTAGTTCAGGCCAGCTTTAAAGTCACTATGTTGCCCGGCGTGGCCTTGAACTCACGGTGATCCTCCTGCCTCAGCCTCCCGAGTGCTAGGATTACTAGCACGCACCATCACGCCTGGCAGAAACTTTTTAAAAGCATTTCTCTAGGCCACTGATGAAATGGAATTTCAAAACAAGCTCCAAGTACTCTTTTAATGTCCTTATTGCATAAGGATTTCTGTGGATATTAAAGTAGTAGAAAACATGGCCCTGTTTTTAAGAAATTAAACCACAAGTAATAAATTTGTCCTATTCAAAATTTAGCAGAAACTAAGCCAAATATAATCATTTTTCATATTTTGTTAAGCAAAGAGCTGTGACCAACAACAACCAAACCACAACTAACTTGTTCCTAAGTCTAGTTTCCTCTCAAGATAGAAGAGAGACATCCTCCGGGGTTTTATTAAAAGTTGTATTAATTGCTCTTTTACTTAAAAGAAATAAATGATTTACAAAGTCCAGGCTGGAAGATACTATCTTTTTTTTTTTTTTTTTTTGTGGGTACCGGGGGGTTGACCTCAGGACCTCGGGCGCCAGCAGGCGCCCGTGCCGCTGAGCGATATCACCGGCCCCGTTTTTTTTGTATGTGGGTTCCGGGAGTCGAACTCGGGCCCTCGCGCTTGCCGGGCAGGCGCTTAAGCCGCTGAGCCATCTCACCGGCCCTGGAAGATACTATCTTAATGCGTTAAAAATTACTGTCTTTATAAAACCAACTGGATCAAATTCCATGAAATAGCCAAATCTTGAAATCAGTTTTTCCTTCTATATCCATGTTAGTTCCAAAACACTAGGACTTCTGTAACCAAACATACCTGAATATAAAAAAATTTTTCCCTAGTGCGGGGCTTTGACCCCGTTATATCCCTGCTCTTGACTAAACCCTTTTTCCCTCCAGCTCTGGGGATTGAACCCAGGACCTCACACTTGCTGAGCAAGTGCTCTACCACTAACCCATAACCAGCCACACTAAACTTTTACTTTGTGTGGGAGGACTATAATCATTCATAATCCGCTAAACATTTATTTTAATAAAGACTATTAAGTCCCACTAATCTAGCTCAGTTTCAATTAAGGGGTCCCGTTTCCAACAAGTAAACCTCAAAGCCCAGAGTTGAGTCAACAGCAAAAAGACAATGTGAAGATCCCTCTCATTAGTCACATTCTTTGAACCTCTTTCTTAATGATTGCTTGGGGGTCAGTTTGAGCGCCTGGGTACATCCACTTTATCTGTACAATCAATGATATATCTTTGAGGTTAATGTCGATAGAAAAATTAATTTCTATGTGACAGAAGCTTTTCAGCATTTTAAGTGTGTAGATTCTTTCTTGCAAAGTTTCACTCTAAGCAAAACCAAAACCAGACTAAGATTTAAACAACAACAAAAACACAGGATGACCTATTGTCATCTAGCTTCTCATGGTACACATTAGCCAACCAACTGTAAATGGATTTACACTAAGCCACTCTTCTCTATTCTAGCTCAAGACAGAAACTATCAAACTTGAATTCCTGGAAATGGCCCAATAACGAGGGTGATGAAAAGCAAAAAGGGCTGTGCTTTTGCTTACCCAATTATAGTTTCTTTATTGGGGGGGCAGATCATTTTATTGGGGGGCTTGGAAGTGGGGAGAAGGTGCTGAAAAGACGCTTTAGACAAGGAGATCTGACATCGTTGGCAGGGCTGGATCTCTCTGGGTCCTCTGTGGCCAAAAGCCCAATTATAGTTTCTAAATGACTCAAAAAGACAGAGAAGAAACTAATGAACAGCTGAGTGACCTATCTGTTTAGTAAGATGTGTTTAGACCACTGCACGATATGTGTTGCACTCATATTAAGTTAAAACTCTACCGGGGGTGTTCTAATGTAAATCTTATGACATAATATATGAACACACCCCATGTCAAAAGAAAGCTAAAAAATGGTGACGACACAAAGCTTGTATATAAATGTGGCATTATTCACAACACCCCAAAAATAGAAGCAATTAAAATGTCCCATCTACTGAAGGATGAGTAAGCAAAATGAGGTGTGCCCATACAATGGGGTATTATTTGACAGGGCGGGGTGGGAGGAGTCAGAGGGATAAGGAATGACTGTGAATGGGTGGGGTTTTTATGGGATGATGGAAATGTTCCAAAATTAGATTGTGGTAACAGCTGCACAACTCACTGACTTACATACTTTAAGTGGGTAAGCCGCTATGCCCGGCTAGTGGGTGAATTTTATGATAAGCGAAAATATATCAATAAAGGTGCTTTTGAAAAAAAAAAAAGGGTGCACAGAGCTGAGCAAAAATTAAATGCAGAGATATAAAAGGCCTTTGGGCTCAAGTCATATCTTCGATAAAGAGGCTTATTCAATAGGGGAGAGACCCATGGCAAGAGAAGCCCAGCGGCTCCACTGAAGATACAGGCTCCCGTTTCTTCCCTGTAGCCTGAACTACAGAGGAAACATGCCCTTTCCTTCTGTTTTCTTTTTGCTAAAGAACTGACTGAAAAGTTAACAAATCAGGCCCAGGATATAGCTCAGCAGCACAGTGTCTGCCTGGCAAGCACAAGGTCCTGAATTTGATTCCCAGTCCCGGTACAAAAAAAAAAAAAAAAAAAAAGCGAACCAATCAATGTTTGTGGTTTTCTTCTTTTTTCTTTTCTTTTTTTTTTTTTTTTTTTGTGGGTACCGGGGGGTCGACCTCAGGACCTTGGGCGCCAGCAGGCGCCCGTGCCGCTGAGCGATATCACCGGCCCCTTTTTCGTATGTGGGTTCTGGGAGTCGAACTCAGGCCCTCGCGCTTGCCGGGCAGGCGCTTAAGCCGCTGAGCCATCTCACCGGCCCCCTCTTTTCTTTTTTTTTTGAGACAGGGTCTTGATATATAGCCCAGGCTGGCTTCAAACTCACAGCAATCCTCCTGCCTCAGCCTCCTGAGTGCTAGGATTATAGGTATGTGCCGCCACGCCTGGTTCCTATCAATGTTCTTGATAATAAACTTGGATGTTGGAACATTACTGCCATATGCTTCAAGAAGGAATATACTTGGTAAATTCTATTCAAATTCAAATAATATCAGTATTTGCACTTATGATGCACTGTTTTACAAAACAAAGGCATTATACTTTGAATTAAAATAGGTATAGCTTTTAGATTAGATACTACGAATAATTACTTGAAAATGTACTGTTTGTTTAATGAGTAGATATTCATCTCAGGTAGTCACTGTACAATTAGATTTAATATAAGTAGATCAGATTAATGCAAATGCATTAAACAGAAAACCATTTAACAAAGCTGTATATATATACATACATATATATATATATATATATATTTTTTTTTTTTTTTTTCCCCAATTGCAGGTACCGGGAGTCTAACTCAGGACCTCGTGCTTGCCAGGCAGGCGCTTATGCTGATGAACTATATCACCGGCCCCCAAAGCTGTATATTTAAACATTAAAAAATCTATAAAATGAAAGATTAGTGCTGCTATAAAATCTAAGTAATCCCAGTACATGTGAATAATTGGTCAAATATAATACTAACTGAATTAGCAATCCTAACTCAGATTATGAACAATATAGCTAACTTCATTTATACAAAAAGCATTTATAGACTTTCTGTGTTCATATCTGTTCTATACGCTAAAGATAGTAAGAGCACTGTTGATAGTTTCTTTTCATTTGTCCTCTGGTGCTTGAAGAACCTTGGATCTTGTGGATATCAGGCAAATCCTCTACCAATGAGTTAACATCCTCAGCCTGATGGTTTCTTTTTAAAATTTGCGCATTTAGCCTGGGTGTGGTGCACATCTGTAATCCCAGCACTTGGGAGGCTGAGGCAGGAAGATCAGCACTAGTTTAAGGTCAGCCTGGGCTAACTAGTGCATTCAAGGTCAGCCCGAACTACAAAGCAAGACCCTGTCTCAAAAAAACAATCACTCGGGAAGTAGGGGGCTAACTCAACTTGCAGGCAGTGCTTTTCTGTGAATCGCTGGTTCTTCCTGCAGCTTAGCTGACCACATGACTGCGTGATCCTGGTAAGCATCAGGGCCGCCACCGCAACATGCTTCTGATTCAGCCCCTCTACTAAGCTGTAAAACTATGTTAATCAGAACTGCTTGGCATCCTCCTGAAGAAGACGTTCAATAGGAACCAGTATGCCTCACTTCATTCAGAGGTTTCCTCAAGCATCTTCAAAGATGCTAAAGTGTCCTTTCACAATGATACTAAAAGCCAGCAGGAGAACAGATACACTTTCAAGCCATCTCTCCAGAGGGACCTTCCCCCTTTGCTTCCAAGGCCTAGGTGTTTTCCATCATTTCCAGTGTGTATACGTAAGGCACAATGCTATCATATGTCCCCATGTAGCTTGAAGAAGCAGCAGAAGCAAGAAGTATTCTAGCCAGGCCACCAATCACTATCACTTACCTGCCTGAAAGTCCAGAGCCAGCACTGTATGTAACTCTGGCAGGACTAATCCCTTTCATTAGTCTCCACTAATCATGTTCATGATAAAGTCTTATAACCCTGTACTAGCTTTTACTCAGATGGCTTGTGGAGCCAGTTTCCTGTCTTTTTTGGGAGGGGTCACATGGAGTTTTGCTCTGACAGAAGGTAGTTCAGCCAAACCAGGCTACCTTACTTAGCTAACAGTGTAGCTCCTGTTATGTTTTCATGTTTGTCTTCCTCATTTCTGAAAGACTCAGTAAAGCCATAATCACAGTAATAATGGGTTTGGGGGTACCATCACACACTGAAGTTTTTCTCTTGCCCCATTATCCCAACTGGTTCAAAGCCCTGAGGATAGTAGTCACTTTAGTGGCCTTTTTTTTTCATTTGCAATCACTTTAATACTTAAAGATATTTATCCAGAGAAAAGACCTAAGAGACCTGGTCAAGTAGAATAAATATAAAATTACTTTGTTGATAACAACAACAAAAAAACCAATCAATAAATAAAATTGGTTCATTCAATGTATTTATTGAACACAATAGAGGACTAGGAGTTTTAAACCATTTTGCATTCAGCTTAAAGAGATGGAAATATTCAGTCACTAAACAAGTTAACACAGTTACGTAATTTTTCACAGGGTCCATAAGAGCCTCCATAATTGTCACACTAGTTACTTATCTGCCCTCCAGTCCTCAGTGGATATTTGAGTAAAGTCATTTTCTAATTTGGCCACATTCTTAATACATTTATGTGGCAAAGTTCTCAGTTGTTCCAGTAAAGTGCCCTCTTTCCTTGGTGCTGACTTTGACATTATGCTGCTTATATCTTACTCAAAACAAATTGGACTCTGCTCCACAAGCCATAGGATATAACCTGCGCAGTCCTAAGTTATATCAACCCAAATCATTCCCTATGCCAGTGGTGGTAAACTGTTTAAAGAGACAAGTGCCCAACTGCAACCCCAAACCTACTTATTTATCCCAAAGTGACAACACTGCAACGAAACCTGAATACTGAGGCTTTAGTTTAGAAAAAACAACTCATATATTAACATCTTTTGTCTAAAAAATAAAAACAAACACGTGTGCCATAGGTTTGCCACTACTGCTCTATACCCTTTTGCAAACTCAGTATCACCCCTAGTTCTAGGCATCTGTTATGGTTTGGGTCTAGATGCCCCACAAAGTCTCATGCCGTCATAGGTAGGGCTTTTTCAGAGGTCGCTGAATCTAGAGTGTGTAATGCTGGGATTAAGGGTGGGTGATTAATAAATCAGTTCACTGATTGGTGTGGCACTGCCCTAATCCCGGTAGCCTGGATATAATATAAGGGACAGGAAGAGGCTTGTCTTGTTCCTCGTTGCTTTGCTACCTTCTGCCTGCCACAAATTGTTTCTCCTCTGCGATGCCCCTCTGCCGTGCCACCCTGCTTGGAGACAGCCTGTTATGGACTGCAACCTCTACAAACTGTGAGCTAAATAAACCTTTCCTCCTTTAACTCTGGGTGTCGGGTATTTCGTCTCAGCAAAGAGAAAAGTAACTAAGACAGCAACCACTGATCTACTTTTGTCACTAGATTACATCTGACTTCTCTAGAACTTTATGTAATAAATCATATAGTACATACTCTTCAGAATAATATTTTATATATTCAGCCATGTTATTGCATGAATATGTAGTTTGTTGCTTTTTAGTGCTACTCCATTGTATAGTATACCATGATACATTTGTTTATTTATTTATGGTAGACCTTCAAGATGTTTTCAATTTATAGCTATTATGAGTAAAACTGCCATGAACATTTTATACATGTCATTGTGTAGACACTTTTTTTTTTTTTTGAGACAGGGTCTTGCTATGTAGTTCAGGCTGGCCTTGAACTCACTGTGTAGCCTAGGCTAGCCTCGAACTCGTGACAATCCTCCTGCCTCAGTCTCTCAAGTGCTGGGATTACAGGTGTGCCACCACGCTTGGCAAAATACATGTTTGCATGCATCTTGAGCAAAAACTGAGTAGATTTGCTAGGTTACATAGTAAATGCTTGTCTAACTTTATAATACATTGTCAAACTTTTCTAGAATGGCTACATCATTTCACATTCCTATCAGCAATGTATGAGTTCCACTTGTTCCATACCTCTCCAACACTTGTTATTGTGCACCTTTAAGTTTTAGCTATTCTAATGGATATACAGTGGTATCTCATTATGGTTTTACTTTGCAAATATAATCTCCCTGATGACTAATAATGTTTAGGATATTTTTACATGTTCACTGACCAATGCCCCCCACTCCCCTCTCTTTGAGATAGCATCCCACTGTGTAGTCCAGCCTGGCCTTAAACTCCCTATGTAGCCCAGGCTGGCCTGCAACTTGTGATCCTCCTGCCTCAGTCCTCTGGGATTATAAGTATGTAGCACCATAACTTGCTATTTATTTCTCTTGTGAAATGTTAATTCAAACACTTCACCCATTTAAAAACTATTCATTGTGAGGGCTAGTACTAATCCTCCATTAAATGTTTAATAGAATTTACCAAGTGAAGCCATCTGAACTTGAACTTGGGTTGTGAAGCTTTTAATTACAAATTCAATTTTTTTAACCAGATAGAAGGTTAATGAGGTTTTTTCTATCTTCTAAAGTCAATTTTGAAAATTAGCATCTTTCAAGGAATTGCTCATTTCACCTAAGCCAACAAATTTAATGGAATAAAACTTATATATTTTCTTTCCATTGCCTATAGGATCTATAAGGATGGCTCCTCTTTCATTCCTGATATTGGTAATTTGTACCTTCTCTATTTCTTTTTTTTTCTTTCTTCTTTTTTTTTTTTTTTTTTTTTTTTGGGTACCGGGGGGTCGACCTCAGGACCTCGCGCGCCAGCAGGCGCCCGTGCCGCTGAGCGATATCACCGGCCCTTTTTTCGTATGTGGGTTCCGGGAGTCGAACTCGGGCCCTCGCGCTTGCCGGGCAGGCACTTAAGCCGCTGAGCCATCTCACCGGCCCTTTTTTTTTTTTTTTTTGAGACAGGGTCTCACTATGTAGTCCAGGCTGGCCTCGAACTCATGACGATCCTCCTGCCTCAGCCTCCTGAGTGTTGGGATTACAGGTGTGTGCCCCCATGCCTGGCAATAAAATGTCGTTTTTTCCTAACCTTTTATTTTTAATTTATCCATGTCTTTATATTTAAAGCTTATAAACACCATACAGGTTAAGTCTTGCCTTAAAAAAAAATCCTATCTGATAACCTCTGTCTTTTAATTGGTGTGTTTAGATATTTATATTTAATTATTGGTATGGCTTGGTTTATATCTATCATCTTGCTAGTTATTTTATTTGCTCCTTACAGTGTTTGTTCCTTTCTTTTTTTTTTTTTTTGTGGGTACCGGGGTCGACCTCAGGACCTTACATGCCAGCAGGTGCCCATGCCACTGAGCGATATCACCGGCCCTTTTCTCGTATGTGGGTTCCGGGAGTCGAACTCGGGCCCTCGCGCTTGCCGGGCAGGCGCTTACGCCGCTGAGCCATCTCACTGGCCCCATTTTTACTTTCTTTTGGATCAACAAAGTATTCTTTAGTATTCCATTATATTTCCATTGTTGGCTTATTACCTCTGCCTTGAACATTTTTCTTGTAGCACACATCTACTGAGGATAAATTATCTTGCTTTTATTTGTCTGGAAAATGTGTCTAATTTGTCTTTATTTTTTGAAGAACATTCTTGAAGAATATGAAATTTTAGGCTGAGAACTGAATTTTTTCCTTTCAATATTTGAAAGATTTGGCCAGGCGTGGTGGCACATGCCTGTAATCCCAGCACTTGGGAGGCTGAGGCAGGAGGACTGCGGCAATTTCGAGGCCAACGTGGACTACAAAGTGAGTTCAAGGCCAGCCTGAACTGAATAGTGAAACCCTGTCTCAAAAAAAAAAAAAAAAAAAAAAAAAAAAAAAAAAAAGATTTTTCTCTTTATCACTGGGTTTCAACAATTGTATTTTGATGTGTCTTGGTGTAGTTGTCTTGCTTACTGGGTTTCATTGGCCTGCTTATGATAGTTGGGCCATTTTACTTCATGTATTCTTTTCTGGCCTGTTCCCAAATCCTTTTCTTCTGGGACTCCAGTTATATTTGGGTTGCTTGATATTGTTCCATGAAGGTTCTATTTATTTTGTTTTTAACATTTTGTCTTGGAGCTTCACACTGGGTAGTTTATGTATTACTATTCAAGTTGAACAGAACTGCCTAAGTTTTAAATAAGCTAAGCTCTGTTTTTATGTATACCATATAGTTTTTTTTGTTTTTTTTTTTGGTGGGTACTGGGGGTCGAACTCAGGACCTTGCACGCCAGCAGGTGCCTGTGCCGCTGAGTGATATCACCGGCCCTTTTTTCGTATGTGGGTACCGGGAGTCGAACTCAGGACCTCACGCTTGCCAGGCAGGCGCTTATGCCGCTGAGCTATCTCACCGGCCCATAGATTTTTTAATAATAGGCTAAAGTCCATAGTGCTTATCATCTTTCCTATGGCTTGTAGCACTGGGGTTTCAGAAGAGGAAAGAGACCAAGGATTACTTTTTTTTTTTCCCCTTCGGTAGTACTGGGAATTGAACACACGGCCTTTGCACTGAGCTATATTCTAAGCATCCCCCCTTTTGAAAAACTTTTGAGACAGGGTCTCGCTAAATTGCTAAATTGCCCAGGGTGGGCTTGAACTCTTGATCCTCCAGTCTCAGTCTCCCAGAATGCTGGAATTACAAGCATGTAGCATCACACCCAGCTAGAAGATTACTTTTGGTAAAAATAATCTCAGAAAGAGAAGGAAGAGAACATAAGGATGGGGTAAGGATTACTCATCTTTAAAGTTTTATTACCAAGCATCGAACTGAAAAGAAAAACCCCTAAGTTTACTGGGTGTGGTGGTGCACACTTGTAATCCCAGCATTTGGGAGACTGAGGCAGGAGGATTTCCGTGAGTTTGAGGCCAGCCTGAACTACAGAGTGAGACCCTGTCTCAAAAAAAAAAAAAAAAAAAGCTAACTTTCAATGTCTTCTACTTTTAATTAGAGAGAAAATGAACATTTAAACTCCAAAGCAACTTCTCAAAAGTTAAATAGGATACTGTAGAGTTCACCTCACCAAGAAGATTCTTAGTTTTTTGTTTGTTTGCTTCAAGGTTGTCATTTGGCAAAATGCCACACCACAAATTCTGTCAGGTAACCAGATAAATTATTATTTCATATTTACCTCAGAAATCCATTAAAAAGGAAGAAATGCTCATAATTAGGCTTGAGAATCTGAAGAAGATATAAAAGTCCTAATAGCATGAAAGGGGCCAGCCTTAGGGAATTCAGAGGAAAATCACTTAACTGAGCAGAGTTACTAGGTAGTACTATGTTACTTTTCACAACAAGGCAGCAAGAAACACTTATATCATGAAAGTCCTGTTTTAAAGGTGTGATGAAATCTCAAGCTAATGATTTCAGAAGTTCCACCACGTGGCAGTGGGGCATACCTATAGTTCCAGCTACTCAGGAGCCTGAGGCAGAAGGATCACTTGAGCCCAGGAGTTTGGGCCCTACCTGGGCAACGTAACAAGAACCGCCCCCTGCCACTCAAGTTTTACTTTCAGAGACTGTAAAAGCAGCAGTTTCATACTTCTATCCAAACTGTATCAGCCTTCTCTATCCACAAAGTGTTCCTATTATCCAACTCATTCAGGTTTCATATTAAGTATATTTCCTTCTACTCTAAAAAGAGTTTAAAAAACTCAAA
The DNA here is from genome assembly GCA_028451465.1 of Erethizon dorsatum. Classification (NCBI taxonomy): domain Eukaryota; kingdom Metazoa; phylum Chordata; class Mammalia; order Rodentia; family Erethizontidae; genus Erethizon; species Erethizon dorsatum. Next base: position 106,053,837 of record CM051828.1, on the reverse strand, counting down.
ATTTTCCTATGAAAACACATTCAAATGAAGTACTAATAGTATTGCTATTCTCATTAACAAATAATAACTGTTAAAAGAGAGGACTATAAGAACAGAAATAAACAGAAATACTGTAAAAATGGAGCAATTTGACAAGGAGACTGTTTATTTTGTAGATCTGCTGAAAGCAAAAAGTTGAACTCTTATGAATGAGTATCTGAAATCAGCTAATCTGTGCTCCCACCCAATCCCAAGCAGGCAGTCACAGAGCTCTGCCTGAGCGTTTCCACTGATGAGGAATGCAGCACTTTTTTGAGAGTGCATTAATTTCTGGACAGTTGGAAATTTCTTCCTTAACTACAGCAGGCTGGGCGTGGTGGGGCACACCTGTAATGCCAGCACTTGGGAGGTTGAGGGAGGAGGATCACCATGACTTCGAGGCCAGCCTGGGGTACATAGTGAGTTCAGGGTCAACCTGAACTACATAGTGAGACCCTGTCTCAAAACAACAACAACAGGGGCTGGTGAGATGGCTCAGCGGTGTAAGCGCCTGCCCGGCAAGTGCGAGGGCCCGAGTTTGACTCCTGGAACCCACATACGAAAAAGGGGCCGGTGATATTGCTCAGCGGCACGGGCGCCTGCTGGCACGCGAGGTCCTGAGGTCGACCCCCAGTACCCACAACAACAACAACAACAACAACAACAACGACAACAACCTGCAGCAAATAAATAAAAAAATAAATACCCAATTTCTAATTTCTCCCCATTATTACTAGCTCTGCCCTCTGGAATAGGACATAGATCAGTGGTCCCAGTTAGTCAATGCAGACAAAATGAGACATAACTCATGTAATCAAAACTAAGGAGGGGCCGGTGAGACGGCTCAGCGGCTTAAGCGCCTGCCTTGCAAGCGCGAAGGCCCGAGTTCGACTCCCGAATCCCACATACGAAAAAGGGGCCGGTGATATCGCTCAGCGGCACGGGTGCCTGTTGGCGCGCGAGGTCCTGAGGTCGTCCCCCCGGTACCCACAAAAAAAAAAAAAAAAAAAAAAAAAAAAAAAAAAACTAAGGAAAAACAGGTGAAGTATTAGGGACAACAAAGTCAATAGACAGCTATCCCCTGAATACTTTCAGAGCAATGAAACTAACCCCTTATCCTCCTTATCCTTCTTCAGATGAATCACATGAAAAGGCTTCTGTAGCCAAACACGAAGATCCATTAAAAAGACAAGTGACAGCTCAACTCTCTCTCCAGAAACATTTGTCACCTAGGCCTTTATCCTTTAGGGATCTGAGCTGAATGACATTTGCAGTAGGTTGATAATTAGTTTTTCTTTCTTTTTTTTTTCCTGTCTCTCCTTTTTTAATGCATAGGAGACCAATGTTGGCCTCTTCCCCATGAGAGACCCTAGCCTGAGACGTCTAGGGAATATATGCCTCGATCAGATTTGCACTAAGACTCCTGAATGCTTGCACCACCCCAGCAACACCTGCTTTCCTGACAGGCCACCCGAGACCGGCAGAAAAAGGATCTGTCAATTCCACTCTCCCCAGAGAGATCACCCAGACCTAATGCTAAATGCATAATTCAATGCCATATTAGAAAAGTAAAATACCACCCACCAAAACCTATCAATTACCAGAGGTCAATATTTAGAGGACCCTATTAATGAAAACTACCACAGAATTTTTTTTTTTCCCCACTGAGTTGCAATTCCACTAAATCTTAGGAAAAGTATCATTTATATAAAGGAAGGAAAGAATGGAAAAAGTGAAAGTCCTTAAACTGTCACCAACATACAGCTAACAGCTAGAATCTGGGGTTCTATCTCCCATTACTGAATGGAAATAGTTATTTCTCATCCAGAAACTGGTACTTATTTATATTAGATTATGATAAAGTTTGGGCACATGAAACTTTATCATAATATAAAAAGCAAAAATATATAAGCAATCACATTTTAATTCAAAGCAATTAAATTCCTTTTATATAAATAGAGGTAGACATCCTTTACTTTTGGCCTATTTATATACATTTTGCCTATTTTGGTTTCCATTTATTTTGCTATTAAGTGTTATTTAGCCCGTCTCTCTAAATGTTACAACATCCAGTCTCTGCCCTCCCTATTTCATGTACTTTAGCAATTAAATCATATGTGTACATATTTCAAAAATCAAGTAATTCTATAAAGTTCTAAAAGAAAAACCACAGTGCCTATTAACTATTTCCCAGTGGCAACCATTTTCACCCAGCTTAGCTGATTATTTTATTTTATTATATATATATATTTTTTTTGTGGGTACTGGCGGTCGACCTCAGGACCTTGCATGCCAGCAGGCGCCTGTGCCACTGAGTGATATCACTGGACCTTTTTTTGTATGTGGGTACCAGGAGTCGAACTCAGGACCTTGCGCTTGCCAGGCAGGCACTTATGCCACTGAGCCATCTCACTGGCCCTGATTAATTTACTAAATAACTAAAGAACATGCCTGCATTACTTCTTGATTTTTCAAGGCATTATCTATTGACTTCCCCCAGTATAGAAAGTGATGCCTTTGCTCTTTTCTCCACCCATCCTCCCACCTCACAATACACATGAAAACAGCCCATCTCCCACCCTCTGGAGCTCCACAGCCACGTGTCACTTAACAACACAGACATGTTATGAAAAATGCTACGTTCATGGGTAAGTAGACAGCATAGTGTACTTACACAAACCTAGACATCATAGCCTATTACACAATGAGGCTATATGGGACAGCCTATCACTAACTGGAATAGAGTAAGTAAGATGCTTGAAGGACTAAGAAGCTGCTTGAAAACTCTGAGGCTAAGAGCTGGGCTTGTTGACTGTTGAGCTTCACTTCAGTACAACCAGGCTGTTCAGCTGGAGAACTAACTTCAAACATCAGAACTTTTATTCTTCTTGGATTGGTGTGATTGCCAGAGAAGTCTCTTCTAATCTCTCAAGTGGAAGATGAAGGCCTGGCTGGAGCGGGCAGGCATGTGTTAACATACAGTGTGCACAATTCATTACAGTTTCGGTACAAATACCCATCTTCAGCTGCTCTGGTATCTACCAGTTGAAGAACCACTTTGTTTTATTCTCTTTAGAGAATAATGCTCCAGTCCTTGGTGCGGTAGAATAAAGCAGGTGATCTACATATCCGACTACTTCTAAAATAGATTTAATTCCTCCTTATTTAAGCCATCTCCCCTTTTCATCTGGTACCACCAATCCTTAGCCTTTTGGCCAGGTGTGGTGGTGCTGGGTGGTAATCCCAGCACTCCAGAGGCTGAGGCAGAACAATTGCTGAGTTTGAGTTAGAGGCCAGCCTGGGCTAGAGAATGAGACTCTGTCTCAAAACAACAACAACAACAACAACAACAAAAAAGGCTTCAGTCTTTCGGAGTAGTCATACCTTGGTACCTGACTGCGTTGAAACTTGTAGAATCTGGTACTCAATGTGCAAGATAGAACTTGCCAGTGTCGATGGCCTCATGACTCGCTACCCTTTCCAGCTAAAACCATTTGTTTGGTAGGTACTCACTGTGCCTCCAGGAACCAGTGAATGACAAGTATCAAGGTACCACTACACCGTGAACGGGGGTAAAGCTTGGCTTTCCTCACATTAGTATTGTTTCTCCTAGGTCTGCTAAGTCCATATGCTTCCCAGCTTCCAATATCCGCTGCTACTGTCTTAGTTCCTGTTCTCTAGGTTTAGAACAAGGGTGTCCCCTCAAAGGTCTTATGTGCTCATAGGTGAGGCTTTGGGAAAGTAAATCATGGCTGAGATGGGCGACTTCTGTTAGGAGGTGGGGTCTGGTCAGAAGAGGCATGTCACTGAGGGTGTGACCTGGAAGGGTATCAATCTCCCTCCCCAGCTCCTCACTCCTCTCTCTCTGCTTCCTGGTCACCATGACATGAGCAGCTTTCCTCTGCCCAAGCTATTTCTGCTTGCAGCCCCAGACCATGGACTGAAAACATGAGCCAAAATAAACCTTCCTTCCTTTAAGTTGTGGATGCTGGGCATTGTGTCCCAGTGATGAAAAAGTAACTAAGATACCCATACCCACACACATAATATATATTTATAATTTTAGTAGAGTTTGGGAAGGGAAAGGAAGGAAAGTGAATGTGCACATTAAAACCACCACTGCCCTGGAGTACACTCTCCCCACACTTATTTTCCACTGCAGATACTTCCAGCTTTCTCCATGATTATAACCATTTTGCCACCCCCCCCACTCTTACCCTTGTCTTTATATTTCTGTTAATTATACTCCTTTTCTAGAAAGCAAGAGAAATCTGCAGACAGTTGACAGTTTCTAAAACAGTAGCAACGGGAAAAAAATGGGTAAGAACTTATCTGTTCTCTGTTTGCCTTGTAGGCTATGGTTCTGTTTTTTATTCTGTGAATACAAAATGATTATATCTATTCAACAGGCATTGTATATTTTACTGTCCTATAATATACAACAGCAATGTAAAGCAATGATTGTCCCTGATTTCAAGTACCTTACGAGTTAGTTTGGAAAATAAGCATTTATAACAACTGAAAAACCTTTATGTGGTTGTAAGATGCTAAGAGAAGAGAGGAACAGGTGAGCTCAAGGCAACTAAAACAGTTGGGAGAGAATAACAGTTTAAGAAAAATGAAACCTTAGAAGAGAGAATTAGGCAGAAAGGAAACTAGGAAAATACTATGTGGCTAAGAGGTTGGCAGAGCCATTTTTTATTTACATTTATACTTTTTTTTTTTTTTTTGGTGGGTACTTGGGGTCGACCTCAGGACCTTGTGTGCCAGCAGGCGCCCGTGTCGCTGAGCAATATCACCGGATCTTTTTTCGTATGTGGGTACCGGGAGTCGAACTCGGGCCCTTGCGCTTGCCGGGCAGGCGCTTATGCCGCTGAGCCATCTCACCGGCCCCTACATTTATACTTCTTTCCTTTCAATTATCAGATTTTTAAAATTTTTGAAAATATATTAAATTCCTATTTATTGAAAAGTAGCCAAAAGAATTTTAGGGGACATTTATACCTACTTTTGTTTTGTTTTGTTTTTTTGAGATGGGCTCTTGTTATGTTGTGTAGGCTGGCCTTAAACTCACTTATGTAGCCCAGGCTGGCCTCGAACTCAGAGCAATCCTCCTGCCTCAGCCTCCTGAGTGCTGGGATTACAGGCATGCACCACCACGTCCAGCTGCACCTACATAAATCAGTGGCTCAGGCAGCACTGTCTAGGTAGTGAGAGCTACTCAGCCATGTATTGTATAAAAGTTACAAGTATATCTTGCTCTAAATAAACATCTATTTAAAAAAATGAAACAAAAACTATTCATCTTGCAGAATGAACTTATTTTTTAAGACCGAAATTTACACAAAGCTTTTATTCACGGAGCCAGTCACTCATTTACTGTTTTTCAGCTCCTAACTCTCCCTTCTTTGCCCTGCTTTGTGGTACTGGAGCTGGACCCAACACAAGCTACATAACTCTTCTGCCAGCTGGCTCCAAGCTAAGCGTTGCCAATACAGGGCACTAGAGAGACAGTGTAAGACGGAAGCAAGAAGGCACTTTTTCTTCTTGCAGTGTGTGGTTTTTCTGTGCAGTGACAAACGGGGGTCCTGGCAACATTTAATGTTTATCTTTGCAGCGGTGGGCCTCACAGTTCATGTTACTTTTACCACCACAGAGGTAGGCTGCTCCAGCAACACACCACAGAGCACCTTTTGGCAGTGGGCAGCATGTTCTTGCAGCAGCAGGTCTTCCCTTCAGAGATGCTAACTCTCTTGCAGAGATCTCCTCTAAGTTTCTAAGTCCTTTGTTGTCTACTTTCCCTCAGCCCTAGAGATTGGTGGCATTTGGCAGTTGCTATACCTGTACACCTTAGATTCTTCTTTTACCCTTTCAGAAGTTAACCACCTTTTGCCTCTCTAACAATTCTTTAAATTTCTCCTGTTCAAGAGACAGTTACGGTGGCACATTCTGTAATGCCAGCACTCGGGCAGCTAAGGCAGGAGGGTTACAAGCTTGAGATCAGCCTGGGCGACACAGCAAGTTCAAAGTCAGCCAAGACTGCATAATGAGACCATGTCTCAACCAACCAACCACCCAAACAAACAAACAAACAAACAAACAAACTCCCAACTGGATCCCAGCTGATACAATCACCCCAAAAGACCAGATAAATAGAACACAATGTGATACCAATTAAAGCCTATCCCCAAATTCTAGAGAAGTTCCCTAATATCAATTATGAATAAGACAACCATAAACATAAGGTTACTCAAACTATGAGTGCAAAGCACTGAAGAACAAGAATAAAGAACTGTATCAGAAAAAATGTTGTATTTTGTTGTGATAAAACTATAAGATTAGTGGCTGACAAGAACCCAATAGATGAAATAACCTGATTATAAGAAAGCATTTAATACTGCATCTCCTGGCATCTTCCTTGCAAAATTAATTAAAACTAGCCAGGATATATGAGTCTCATGAATTGAAAACTGGCCTCAAGACTGCAAGGAGTGATTATAAACTGCCTTAAATCACATTGAGCAAAGTGTGTAATGGAGTGTCCAGAGAGTATTAGATTGGTTATAATCCAGTATTTCCATTAGTGCTTTGGAAAGTACAGTAAGTTAATTAATGTTGAGTTGACATTAACTAGAAGAGATTTGTGAAAAACAGTATGATCTAAAATATAAAAGATTTTAAAAAATGAAAAATATGTATGAAATTTTTTTTCAAAAGATAAATGCTTTACCTTTAAAAAATAATTAATATAAAAATAATTTTCACCTAGAGATCTCAAAACCTCTATATGTATATGGGACTACAAAAAGTCAATAGAAAAGAACTGAGGGTTTTTTATTTTGTTCATTTGTTTGGTTGTTTGGATTGAACCCAGGGACTTCCCACTGAGCTACATCCCCTCCCATTATTTTTTACTTTGAGACAGGGTCTCATTAAATCATTAAGTTGCCCCAGGCTGGATTTAAACTTGTGATCCTCCTGTCTCAGCCTCTCAGTGCTGGGATTACAAGAATGTGCCACTAGGGCCGGTGATATAGCTCAGCAGCATAAGCGCCTGCCTGGCAAGCACGAAGTCCTGAGTTCGACTCCCGGTACCCGCATATAAAAAAATAAAGAAAAAAAAAAAAAGAATGTGCCACCATCTTCGCTTGGAATTAAAGGGTTTTTTTAATCTGGGCTAAGGAAGAACAGTAGCCATTCGGGGGTATCTAATTGCTTTTAGTCTACAGAAAATATAAATTGTCAGAGAGAGAAGGTGTTCGGGTCTGTAAAGAATTCTGTACACAGCTGTACTGCACAGCAGCATGAGTTAACATCAGCATTTCCCTTCACGTGGACTTGTACATTTACAAATGTATACAGGTGGAGACAAAACAGAGAAGCAAAGGCAACAACAGTACCAGCAGCTAAACTGAACTTTTTGGTAATGGTATCACTCAATCCTCCTAAAGAGATTGCTGAAACTCACAGGTTGTGTGGCCTTTTCCTTCTTCTCATATGCTTTCCTTGCAAGTCAAACTGGGGACCTAGTGGAAAGCAAAGGAGACATTCTGACAAGTAACTGCAATAGTGGGCTTGTGAAGGGGAATTAGACAGTACTAGTGAAGCACATAACCTGGGCAGGAGAGAAGAGGTAGGATGTCTAATCTAGAAGTCATGTACGGACTTCCACAGGAACTGACCTGCAAACCAAACCTGGAGTTTGCTCTTAGTCTCTGTGTGGGATCTTTTCTCCAGGGAATAAGTTGTCAATAATAATTTTTTGGTACGGGACACAAGATGGTACTGGGCTTGTTCTCAAATTTCTTCCATCTAGTCAAAAGTGGCCCCTGGGTCTGGTTTTCTTGATAAATCCAAGGCTCTAAAAATGCTAGCAAATCATAACTTAGCAAAAAAGGGCCCGATTATCTCTCCCTTCACCCTACCCATGCAAACACACTGTGCTTCAGGCACTGGCTTAGTAATTAGACGGATAAGGGGAAAACAAGAACAGGCACTAAGAAGAAACTAATTCCTGGCAGTGCTGATGGCAGGCCTTAGAGGACTGCCCAGGGCCAAGAACAAAGGACTTCCCCAGATACATGGTAAGAGGGTAAGGCTACCCTCAGCAAGCACATTAAGGAGCAGAGGCTCTAGAACACTCAGGCCTGAGTTAGTCCTGGCTCTGTCATTTAATACCTGTGTAACCCTGGGCCAGTGCCCCTCTCTCACTAGTGCAATGAGGATAAGATTAGCTACTCACAGGAGCATTATCAGGATGTGGACAAGAAACTGGGGACAGTGTCAGGCAAATACCAGGAAATGTCAGCCAGCAGTAATCTATAAAAATATATCTGTATATGAGATAGAATATCTGTAAGTGGCTGAAAGAGTATATGTGTTTATTTCCACATGTCTAAATTATTTAGTTAACCCGTATTCAGCTAGGTTAAAACGTTTCAGAATGCCCCAGAAGCAAACAAGATACCATATGTTAAAAACAAGTATCTCCTAGCCTAAAACAGTATCTCTTCTTATACTCTCAATTCTGATTAATACAACAAATAAAAATCTACTAAAAAACTGAGAGCCATCCATAACTCCTGCATCACCACATCTTCTAAAACTGGTATCCCTGTTCCCTACTTGCCCACGGGCCAGGAGTATCTATAGTGTGCCAGGCACTCTTAAAAAGAGGAGAGAGGGCTGGTGAGATGGCTCAGCGGCTTAAGTGCCTGCCCGGCAAGCGTGAGGGCCCGAGTTCGACTCCCGGAACCCACATACGAAAAAGGGGCTGGTGATATCGCTCAGCGGCACGGGTGCCTGCTGGCGCGCGAGGTCCTGAGGTCGACCCCCCGGTACCCACAAAAAAAAAAAAAAAAAAGAGGAGAGAGCTAGGCACAGTGGTAAACACTTGTAATCCCAAGTACTCAGGAGGCTGAGGCAAAAAAATTGCAAGTTCAAGCCAGCATAGGCAACTTAGCAAGACCCTGTCTCAAAATTTTAAAAAGTAAAGTGCTGGGGATATAGCTCAGTGGTAGTACAGCCCTTGCCTAGCATGACAGGCCCTGAGTTCAGTCCTCAATACAGCGGGGTGGGAAGGAGAGAGTGACAGGAACAAGTCTATAGACTTTGTCCTCAACTGTCAGTGATCTTCCTAAAAAGAGGTCAATCAGTGTCACCTCTCGTTGTATATTCTTCAGTAGTCACACAAAGCCTTTGCGATGACATCACGGCTCACAAGCATGACCAGCCACCTCCTTAGCTTTCCATGGTCATCTCCTCACTGCTTACCCAGCACTTTCCCAAACATGCATGCTTCACGCCTTTGGATTTACTATTTCTTTTTTTTTTTTTTTTTTTTTTTTTTTGGTGGGTACCGGGGGAACGACCTCAGGACCTCGCGCGCCAGCAGGCGCCCGTGCCGCTGAGCGATATCACCGGCCCCTTTTTCGTATGTGGGTTCCGGGAGTCGAACTCGGGTCCTCGCGCTTGCCGGGCAGGCGCTTAAGCCGCTGAGCCATCTCACCGGCCCGGATTTACTATTTCTTATACCTAGATTATCCCTTACTTTGTGCGGAAGCCACCCCTCCTCTACATTCTCACTGTTCAACCTCAAAGGCATTTCAAGATTACTTTCTCTGATCTTGTCTAAGAAAAGTACCCTTCCCTAGTGCTTTCTGAGATACTTTAAGAACAAGGTTGCTATTTTTCTCTATAACCCCAGTGCTATGCATACTATGCCCACATAGTAGACAATACATACATACTGAATGACTTAAGCTTTAAAACAACAACAAACTAAAAATCTTTTTTCCCTAGTACTGGGGATTGATTCTTGGATCTTTGCACTGAGCTATATCCGCAGCACTTTTCTTCTGGAGACAGGGTCTTGCTATGTAGTGCAGACTGGCCTTGGACTCACAGCAATCCTCCTGCCTCAGCCTCCCAAGGGCTGGGATTACCGGTGTGCGCCACCGCACCCATCTTTTTTTTTGTTTTTTATTTTGTTAAAGGACCTGGTTTTGTTAAAGCACTAAGTTGCCCAGGCCAGGCTCCAACTTGTGATCCTCTTGCATTAGCCTCCCAGAGTGCTGCGATTACAGGTACATACCTGGCCAAAACTCTAAAAATTCTTAAACATGAGTCACTACCATGATACCCCCAACAGGGTTTTGATTATGTATCTCACTTTAGAAATGTTGCCTGTCTTAAAAACTGTTAAAAAAAATTTTGGGGGTCACAAACTAGCCAGACATAGCTGGTTGTCAACCCCAAAACATCCATTTATTTATTTATTTATTTTTGTGGTGCTGGGGAACAAACCCAGGTCTTTATTCATGCAAGTGCTCTACCTGCAGCCCTCCCTAAATTATTTTTTATTAACAAAATCATGGTTTCCTTCAGGTACAGGGTGTCATATACTTGGGGAAGGCTGGGATCCTTTCAACTCTGGAGTTTAAACCCTATTGGTCTACCTAAGCCCATCATGGTAGTCTTGTTCTTCTTGATAGGAACTGATTAGTCATAGGAATATGATCACCATTGTTCTGGGGTTTCTCTCTTATAAGATGATGAAGGGGGAGGGCAAACAATTTCCTTTCTATCTAAGGATTCTGTTGCCAGCATATGATGTGAAAAACTGCAGCAGCTATCTTGCAACCACGATGAAAGCCAACCTAAGAGGAACTGAATACACTGAAGGTGGCACAGCGGAAAGATGGAACAGGGGTCTCTGATGATAATGCTTTCACTGAATTAACCATTCCTAAAAATGAATTATAAGGGCCAGGGATATAGCTCAGCAGCACAAGGGCCTGCCTGGTAAGCGCACAGTCCTGAGTTCGATTCCCAGTACCAAAAAAGAATTACAGTCAAACATTGATACTTATCAGGTACTTTGAAACGTGTCAAATTTGATACTCATTTTTTTTTTTTTTTTTGCCTTTTGATGTGAAAATTTTGTACTGGTACCTGTTGTTTATTTGGTACTTGATGCACAGGCTAGAACTTTTCAGTGTGGATTGCTGTGTGACTTCCTACACTTTCCAGCCCACAATTTGTTTGGTACTCATTGACTTTAGTACCTGTCAGGCTTCCTGGAACCAATTAATGATGAGTACCAAGGTATCACTGTACCTGTGGACTACTTGTTACATGGAACATCTTTATACTTACTTATTTGAGATAGACCTCACTCTGTGGTCCAGGATGGCCTTAAACTCTCTAAGTAGCCACCATACCCGGCCAGACTCTTTTTTTAAACCACTGACCATGGCACCTAACAGATGCTCAATTAATACTTGTTGATAGACTGACCAACTAAAGCCTTACAAAAGGGTTATTAGAACTGTAGATTGACATATAAACAAAGGTTAGTCCAGAAAACCAATACTGGGTATTCACAGAAAGATAACAAAAGTGTTTAAGGCTTGATGACTGTTTTTTGTTATTACTAAAAGGGAATAAGTATTATGATCTACAACCAAATGGTGTCAATTATTTTCCTACATTAACATGACTCTGATCTGGCTTAAACTAGAAGGATAAAGCAAATCAATAACCTTATCTAGAGGAAATAAAGCCAAATAAAATTGCACCAAGACATCAATGTTTATTTCATACTGTTAGCCCTTTTCTTGCTTGGCTGTATGGTCTCCAATCATCCCTGAAATACAAGTGATTGGGCACTGCTGGACCCACCAGTTAAGGGAGAGGGAACATTTATCTACCGTCAATTCATGGGACACTAATCTCCTTCCCACTCCTCTGATTACGAGCAAGCAGGTTGCTAGAGAAAAGGCCTGAGAAGCTTCAAAAATAAATAAATAAACCCAGCCCCTTCTGCTCCAGGAATACAGAAAAGACTGGCATTAACACAAGAGAAAGTGATCTGTCCAAGCAAAAGCCAGTCCGAAGGAGTAAACCCCACAAGCTAGCCTGGCATTATTGCTAGCAAGATAGCATACTTGTTAAAAATGTATATTTTAATTTTCTGTATTGCAAAAGGCCCCAATTTGCCCAGGGATCTAGCTAAGCTGCCATTTTCTACTACGACAGAGTCTAATCTTTATTTAATGGATTTAGCATCTATCTTTACTAGAGTGGTCTCCAAGGAAAAGGGGAGGGGAGAATGAAGGGGCAGAGAAGAGACGAGCTGATCCCCCTCCCCCTTTCATCCATCCGGTGCTCATGTTTGTGTTCAAAATTCAATTACCTCCTTATTGATACTTCACAGAGATATTTAAGCTGCAAACATGAAGCCCTGATTTCCCAAGGGGCCAGGCCCCTCTCTATTTCACTGCTCTGCTTCCCCCAGGGTGAATTCCTGAGGCGTCCATATTAATAGGTAATCAGTCACAATTCATTTATTAAACAGCTAGCAAGGTTTATCAGCCTGCCCTGATTAGCCCGAAGAAACCACTGAATTCCTAATTTATTTATGGAAATGTAAGTGTCGTTTTGAATTCCATTCAGGAGTCGCAGGAGTGTTTTGGATTTAGCACAGTGACACCTAACAGGCAGTACAAGCAGCAGGCAAGCCTTCCTGGAAGAAGAGAGGCTGCCTGGTACTCTAGATGGCAAAGAGCCAGGATGCAGAGAATCTTCTGGTCACCGGATTTGGGTCTACATAATCCTTGGATTAGTACTTATTTGATTGCTTTCTGTTTACATAAAAGAGTTGGAAATGTTATCACTAGGCAGCCATTACTACCCTGCGACAAAAATCAATCTCAAGGGTGATGCTTTTTGATTGGCAGAAGAGTGGCCCTTAATGGAGTAGAATTGAGGACCTCAGTGATTTAAAAGACAATAATGCTTAGCAGAGTTAAACTAACACCAGGTTAGAATACAAACCAAAACCACTAAAAATAATACTTCTCAAGCATTCATCTAACAATAGTAACTAAACCAGACCATTTCAATCTTATACCGTTCTAGGCTGGAGTAACAAAGCAGCTTTGTGTGTAACGTCCACAATTCAAACCTATTAACAATTCACCCAAAATTGCCCATTACTAATTAAAAGGCCAATACAGATTAAATAAAGCTCTTAGGAGTAACATTAAAACTCACCCTAACTGCCCCAGTAGGTGCAATTAGAAAAGAAACAGTTCAAGGGACATGAATAGATCATACCACCTAGACGCCTGCTTCTAACCAGAATTAGAATGGGTTTTCTATGAGAAATGACAAAATATTTTAAAATATAGTCAATATTGCATGCCACCAAAGTATATTGTCAATGCTTATCTTTGATTATCCAGTCAATATTTTCAAATCCTAATCTGCCTTCCTCATGGAACTCACTATGATTAAGGGCATGATCCCCATATCGCCTACTGTATGCAGTGAAAGACAAAGCATAATCATGAGAAAAACATCAAACAAATCCCAGCTGAGGGACATTCTACACTATGCCTGATCACTAATCCTTAACACTGTAAAGGTCTTCAAAAATATGGGAAGTCTGAGAAACTGTCACAGTCAAAGGTAGCCTAAGGAGATATGATTACTAACTATGGTATCTTTAATGGACCTGGAACAGAAAAATGACATTTGGGAAAAACTAAAGACCTCTAAATAAATTATTCACGAAATGTAATACACTAATAATTACAGGGGAAACTGGATGTGAGTTAGATGGGAACTCTCTTTCACAATTTTGTGTATCTAAAAGTATTATAAAAAGGTTTACTGAGGGCCGGGGATATAGCTCAGCAGCACAGCACATGCCTAGCAAGCATAAGGTCATGAGTTCGATTCCCAAAAAAAAAAAGGTTTACTAAAAAAACAATTAGTAAACTTGGCCTCGTAGCGCATACCTGTAATCCCATCATTTGGGAGGCTGAAGCAGGAGCATACTGAGTTTGAGGCCAATGTGGGCTACATATCAAGTTCAAGGCCATTCTCGTCTACATAATGAGACTTTGACTCAAAAAGCCAAACAATAAAAACAATTAGTGACAATTTACAGATGAAAGCAGAAGGCAGACAAAATATGAATAAGTAATTTTATGGGTTTACAAAAGATGTACTTTTGAAAAATCATTTTCCATTAAAAACAATATTCTCAGAATATTAAAAGATAATAAATAAAAGTTTCATGTATACTTATTTATTTTTACCTAATAGGAATAGGAAAAATATATTTAGTAATTAGTGCACTTAGTTATCAGAATTTTTTTTTAGTTATCAGTTTTAAGTGTATTCTCCAAAAGATTTTATCATCATACAAAATGTAAATGACTATTAAAATTACAATAAATGAAAAAAAATTACAATAAATGGGACACCACTCTAAAACATGCACATACACAAACAAAGAAAAAGGCAAACCAGGTCTGGTATACGACTGGGAGGGGCAAATGTAAATAACATAATAATATATACTCAAAATAGATATTAACACTCTTTAGACTGTGTGATGCTATTTGCTATCCTCCTTAAGTCTGAATCTTTAACAAATGACTTACTTGTGCTCTGGCTAAAGACAAAATAAGCTCAAACTGGATATATCAACTTCCCCCAATTCCTAAATTAGTAATTACATGCATTAGGATTCTGTCAATAATTCCAGAGTGAAAGATATTAAAGTTTTCCTTTAAGGCCCATTGTTTTTAAGTATCCAATACAAAAACACACTACATGTAGCCCTGGCTTCTAAAACACTGGAAAGTTAAAACTCAACTGAAACCCTGAAAGCAAAGCATGATACACTAAAACTAAAGGCTGTGAAGTTAGATGGCTTAGATTGGTTCACAGCTTTTGGACTGGTCCAGACCTTTGTCAACTGTAAAGTGGGGTCAATAGTTCAACTTCCATGGCTACTATGAGGCTTTAGAAACGAATGCACCTAAAGCACCTTGTACAGTATCTATTAGCAGGTACTCATATAATGATGGCTATTAAAGCTATCGTTACCAATGTTTCATAGTAGGCACCTGAAGACTGTAGCAGAAAACTTGAGTAAACAAGTTTCTGAATGGTATAAAAACAAAGCAGAGCCCATCTGTAGTCCATCATCATTCACACAGCACCCTTAAAGACAATGCATTCATTTGATACACTCAACAATCCATGAGCCCGTCACAGCTATTATTACTTACCACTACATGTCACAGATGATAAGAAAACAGGCAGATTAAAAGATTTTCCCAAGGATAGTAGGAAGCATGGACTTAAATGTAATTCTTCTGATTCCGACTAATCAGTTAACTGGTCTCCTATTCTGCATAATAGACACGTTCTGTCTTTTGACTGGCTGATAACTGCTTTGTTGTTGTTTTTTGTTTTGTTTTGTTTTTTTGAGACAGGGTCTCACTATGTAGCCCAGGCTAGCCTCAAACTTGAGGTCTTCCTCCGTTAGCCTCCCAAGTAGAGTAGCTGGGATTGCAGGCATGTGCCACTGCACCTGCCTTGGTAAGTCTTGACTTCTATGCCAAATTACTCTAATCCATGTCAAAACTATTTACAACTAAGAGCTAGACGTGATGGTGCATGCCTGTAATCCCAGTACTCAAGAGGCTGAGGCAGGAGGACCACTGTGAGTTTGAGGCCAGCCTGGGCTACATAAGTGAGTTCAAGGCCAGACTGCACTACATAGCAAGACCATCTCAAAATAAACAACCTACTCACAACTAAAACCCCTATGTGTCATGGATTTCTTAAATCCAGTGTTCTCATGCAGTAGCACTACCATTTTAAGAAAATTTCAATATTAAAAAGATATACTATTCAAGTAGCATTTCATTCATATTAAAATAAACAAGAAAAACAAGTCAACTTTAATTTTTCTTTTAATTTCTGCTCCACTACATCCTAATCTTCTCATCAATAACTTTTACTGACATCTTCATCCAAAACAGATATTCATGATCTCAATCTTGATATACACACATTTCTAAATATAAGACAGGGAGAAAAAGCACTGCTCAAATCCTTCCTAAATATGCTATACATTAAGTGCCTCTTAAAGCAATACTATATTAAAAAAACTTCTTACAGGCTATCACACTAGGATATTCTTTTCCCTGTTCTAAGGATTGAACCCAAGGGTGCTCTACCACTTGAGCTATATCCCCAGCCCTTTTAATTACTGTTGTTTTTGAACCTTGTCTCAAAAATAAGGCTGGGCCGGGGATATAGCTCAGCAGCACAGCGCCTGCCTGGCAAGCACAAGGTCCTGAGTTCAATTCCTGGTTAAAAAACAAAACAAAACACAGGCTGGCCTTGAATGTGTGATCCTCCTGTCTCAGCCTCCCATGTAACTGGGATTACAGGCATAACGCCCTGTACGTAACAATCTTTCAAGGATTTAGTGTGGAAAAACATGTCCTCTAGATTTGCGGACTTTAAATGTTATTGATTCATTCAAAATAGCACTACGTGAAGCAACAAACACAAAAATATTAAATATTCTTCTGGTCTGCTTGACCCTTTCATTCCTACTAAAAAAAGTTGCTAAGAGTCCCCCCAACATGTACCCACATTTTACTAAAAAATTCCAAGGGAACACTGCCATCTACTGAGTCCCATCTATCACCATCCTTTCTCTATTCTAGTGTCACCTCATCTTATGATGCTCTGGTGGCGAAAATTTAATACTGAGAATATATTTAAATCAGACCTTTAAAGCACATAAAGTTGTATACATTTACAGGTGTCAATGACCAAAACACACCAGAAAAACAGTTCCTATGATCCTTACCACATTATATAAGGGCTGCTCAAAAGACATCTTGAAATAGAGGATGGGTGGGAAGGTTGGTTCCCTTCATCTTCAACATCCTCTCTTCCTGTCTGGAAAGCTATCGATACCCAATACCCTTCTTTCATGAGCTGCTCAGATTAAACCAGAAAGGCCATAGGAGCTGTCATTTCAATTTAAGGACAGACTGGCTATCAGACTTGAGAGTGAATTTATTTAAGTTTTTATCTCAGCCACTATTTGTCTAGAAATTGAGTTAATTTTTAAAAATATAACATATATATAGGAAAATGTACAAATCCTAAGTATACATGAGAAATGTCACACAATCACACACTCATGTAACAACCACATATAAATATAAAGGACCACTGCTAGTACCCAGAAGTCTCCCTCCTCATGACCCCTCCCAGGTATCACCGCAACCCCACAGCAACTATTATTTTCATTTGATCGCTAGACATTAGCTTTGCTTTTGAACTTTATATAAATGAAACTGTGTAATATGTGCTGGTTTTTTTGTTTTTTTTTTTTGTGGGTACCGGGGGGTCGACCTCAGGACCTCACGCGCCAGCAGGCGCCCGTGCCACTGAGCGATATCACCGGCCCCTTTTTCGTATGTGGGTTCCGGGAGTCGAACTCGGGCCCTCGCGCTTGCCGGGCAGGCGCTTAAGCCGCTGAGCCATCTCACCGGCCATATGTGCTGTTTTGTTTCTAGCTTCATTCACTCAATGTAATGTTCTTGTGACTCATTCGTGTTGTTGCATGTAGCAAGTTTATTTTTGAGCTATAAGTATTCTATTTTATTTGTGTATAATAAATAATTACATTTTTTATTCATTCTACCATCAACAGACTTCGGATTGTTTCTAGTTCGGGTCTATTATGAACAGTGCTGCTCTGAACCTTTTTGTATGTATCTTTTGGTACACAAATGCATGTATGTGTTTCTATTTCTAGGATATACATTTAGCATTAGAGTTACCAAGTCATACGGTACATGTATGAAGAGGCTTATAAGTACTGGCTAACAGTTTTCCAAATTGACTGTACCAACAAACACCTGCCATTTAAAGGTGCATATTTCTCAGCAATAGCCTGCTATGAGTTGTCGCCCTCTACATAAAGCTCAGGCTGAAATCTGACTGGCATTGTGGCAGTGTTGGGTGAGGCTTGTAAGAGGTCTCTAAGAGGGATTAATGCCTTTCTGGTGGGAATGGGTTCATTCTTGCAAAAGTGGGCTGCCCCCACATTTTGCCTCTTTTGTATGCATCCACTTGCCCTTCCATTTTTCTGCCATGGTATGATTTGGCATGAGGGTCTCACCAAGGGTGTCCACTCTTGGGACTTCCCACCTCCTAACTGTGAGCTAAATAAACTTCTTTTAAGTGACCCAGTCTCAGGTATTCTGTTACAGCAACAGAAAACATAAGACGACAGGGATATTTCAAAATGTAAATTTCAAATTGTATTTTGAATATTTCAAATTGTGAGTTGTTCTCAGAAGAATTTGAGAGACTTGGAAGCAGGCACAGAGCACTTGAGGAAGAGAAGACAGACAGCTGCTGAGATCATAACATGAGACTTTCCCAGACTCTGGGTCCCCTCTTGAGGACTATGACCTTGAGTCTAAGGATTGCTAGAAGCCTCTTTTGAGAACAAACTGTCTGTATCCCATACCATTGTGCCCTGATACCAATTTACCAGCAGGTTTCTTCCACCCAGGTTCTCTCTTACCTTTAATCAATATCTTGAACTCTTCAATAAGGAGACTGTTTTAGGGTACAAGCTAAATTATCTTAGAGTTCAAAGATATTTTTATACAACTTCCTTCTTATCTGATTGCATGGAATTTATTCTGAAGTAAAGGTTTCTGAAAAAACAAGATTACTGGAATTGAATTGGAATTACTATAGTGGGAATCCCTCCCCCAAGATTTTTCCTATTTATAGTGACAAAGACCCTTGTCAATAGTGTGAGAACACCATGCCTAACCTCATTTGTGTACCGATCAGGCCTGAAGCAGTCTTATCTCATCATGATGTCTCAACTTAAAGGCAAAAGGGAGACAGCTGCCAGAATATTTTAATACCTATGAATTTAGAGAATTGCTCTACATCAGTCTAATCATTTTGTGGAGTTATAAAAATATCTGCTACAAAAGTGGTACTATAAGTATGTGTCCTTATGTAGCTGAGGGTAATAAAACACTGCACAGCCCTGGGTCAAAGTCTGCCAAGCCAGAACTGATATATATCAGAGCTGCTGTGAATTTTAAAAACTGTTCTGGCTAATCTTTTTAAAGGACCCTTGTTTATTTAAATAAAAATTAGCTGTAATAACAGCCAACTGCTTTGGTGCTTTAACAGTGAGTTGTACCTAATGAAAATTCAGAAATTATCACTGCATGTCATAAGGTTAACATTTAACATAGAGAAGACATTAAAAGAAGAAAAAGAAAAATCAATATATTTTTTAAATCAAGGGTTTTTGAGATTCTGATAAGCAGTGAATCCAGTCTGCACAGAAAACAGAAACAATCAAAATCACTGTCAAGGTCCAAGTCAAACTCACCCTAGGCCAGTGATGGCGAACCTTTTAAAGCTTCCAATGGTAACAAACAGCTTGCTGTACCACGCGTGCCATAGGTTCGCCACCACTACCCTCAGCCATAGGTTCTTGACAGTGGCTACTTTATCTCTTTGTTTCCCCTTAACAGGCTTAACAGGGTAAGTGCACAGAGGCTGCTGCTTAGCTTGGTGACCAAGTGATGACATGAGATTTGCCACTCTAAATGCTTATTTACTAATCTACATGTGGAAGATGGACAAACGAGTAGCACTTTGTACTCTACTCGCAAACTGGACTGCTAGCAAGAGAAATAAACGAATATGAGAAAAAGGGTTTGTGCAGGTTAATCAAATAACAACGGCTACATAGAACATTTTACATTAACTCTTACAGTGAGGAGGAAAGCAATCTGCTACTGATGACATATAAGACTTGTTTCTTTCAGTCCCGTTTAAATACCACTTTTTAAAAGACTGTCTCATTCACCTTTAGACTACTCTGCTCTCTCAGGTCTGTGAACGTCTATCCTACTCATGTGGCTCTTAGTTAGTATCTGCTTTCTTATACTGCAAGCAACAGTCAGCTTATTAGTGCCTTAAAGAGATGCCTATGCGTTTTTGACACCCAAGATCTAGCACCCTGCTTTTCATAATGATCCATCATAAACATTTTATTTATTATAAAATTCAAGTCCTAAAAAGTAGGCATGAACACTTGGTAGTGTCCCAGATTTAAAATAAATAACAGGCAGGATAAGGAGATAATTTCAAATCTATTTGGGGAATAAATAAAGGGAAGCGAAGTGGAGGGACTTTTTAATGACCTGAAGAAGTGGAATATAAAATTATTATACATTTTTTTAAAAAGAAGGTCCTCAATTAGAAACGAGCTTATAATGGACTTTTTCAAAACCTTTTGGGCTTCCTGGACAAGTTTAATTATTATTTTTTCTTCTTTTTCTTTTTCTTATGTAATTTTTTAAAATAGATGTAATTGACATACCAAAAGCCAGCACATTTCTTTTCATAACTGGTGAAATTCATATAACATAAAATTTAGCATCTTCACTACTTTTAAGTGTGGTATTGGGTATATTCATTCAGTGCACAATCTCCGGAACTTTTCACCTCTCAAAACTGAAACTCCGTACCCATTAAACAATAACTCCCCATTCCTCCTTTCTCCCAGCCCCTGGCAACCACCATTCTATTTCTTGTCTCTATGAATCTGATTACTCTTGCTCATGCAGGTGGAATCATACAGTATTTATCTTTTTGTGACTGGCTTTTTTCACCTAGTGTAATATCCTGAAGGTTATGTCAGATTTCCCTTCTTTTAAGACTGGATAATATCGCATTATTTGTATATATATATTATGGTGAAAAACCCTGCTATAAACACAGATATCCACATATCCCAGTCCTGCTTTCAATTCTTTTTGAGATATACTCTCAGAATTGGAATTGCTAGATCATATGGTAATTCTATTTTGAGGAACTACAACACTGTTTTCCATGGGAGTTGTATCATTTTACATTCCTATCAATATTGCACAAGGGTTCCAATCACTTCCTATCCTGAACATTTGTTATTGTTCATCTTTTTTACTAGAGCCATCCTAGTGAGTGTGAAGTGGTATCTCATGGTTTGGATTTGTATTTCCCTAGTGACAAATAATGCTGAACATCTTTTCATGTGCTTATTGGCCACTTTCGTATATACCTTGGACAAGTGTATTCAAATCCTTTGCCCACTTTAAAAATTGGGTTGTCATTTTATTGTTACGAGTTTTTATATATATTCTGGATACAAGTCTCTTATCAGATGAAATACAAATGACTTACAAATATATTTTCCCATCTTATAAACTGTTTTCACTTTCTTAATGGTGCTCTTGAAGCACATAAGTTTTTAAATTTTTTTTTTTTTTTTTTTTTGTGGGTACCGGGGGGTCGACCTCAGGACCTTGCGCGCCAGCAGGCGCCCGTGCCGCTGAGTGATATCGCTGGTCCTTTTTTCGTATGTGGGTTCCAGGAGTCGAACTCTGGCCCTCGTGCTTGCCAGGCAGGCACTTATGCCGCTGAGCCATCTCAGCGGCCCCAAAGTTTTTAAATTTTAATGAAACTCAATTTTTTCTTCTTCTGCTTATGCTTTTGGTATCACATCTAATGTCTGTTACCTTCCATGAGTTTTAAAGTTTCAGTGTTCAAGGAGATGGTCCTTTCCCTTAATATTTCTGACTTTTCAACTCAGGTTGAAAATACACCATAACTGTTTATGATCAATAAGTAGAGATTTAATTAATAAAATGTGTACCGATTTTGTACCCAGGAATAAAAAACTGCTACCAATTTCTTTGGAAAGAAGCTATTATTTCATGAAGAGTCCCTCTCAGGATACTGCTTCACAATTATTATCTCCCTTACTTGCTCTACCACTTGTCTCTTTCTGCAAGGCTAACACGAAATGCGAGTTTTTTGTGGTTCAGTCCTCTTCTTGATCCACACAGCCCGTAATTTGGCATTAGTGTCATAAGTTTGACGATTCAGGCAAGTTCAGGTTAATGTTACTACTAATAACACTGTGGTGTAACATTTATTTTAGGGGGAGAGAATTCACAAAATTATCACATAAACATCAAGGTCCTATTCTGAAAGCAACAAGTTGACTCTAGTTTTTCACAAAAGTGCCAGATGCTAGTTTTATAGGCAGATTTTGTAAGCCTTACATTTAATGAAAAATTGTTTAGTTACTTTTGGCATGGGAAGATTATTTCTCAGATGTTGAGAATATCAGCAGAAGAATTTTCTTGCTTCATTCTTTCTAGGAGACTGATATAATTTGACAGTTAAATATAATTTGAACAATTTTTTAAAATCTTCATGGTAAATTCTTTGTTAAAAGCTTAAGTACATTCACTAAAATGTATCATTATATTTCTTTTAATGTAATATACAGAATAGAGTACTCAGAAGAAATAGTGTACAAAATCAGAATGATGGTCTGTTAAGCTATAGGCATTATTCACATGCTCACAGCAAGCTGCCAATTTATATTACAAAGTGTTTTACCTATTTTAAGTGTTCATTTCACTTGTGCTAGCTCCAAAGGAACTGATGGACTCATAGTTTGTCTACAGTGTAAGAAACTTTGCTCTGAGCAGATCTGCTTAGTAGACTTACAATCTACATCCTGGTAGCTTAGGGAAACACTTAACCTAACTTGATCAGAAACCTAAATCATCAAGAAAAGTTGGCACAGGGCCAAGGGTTAGCAACTTTTTCTATAAAGGGCCAGACAATAAATATGTTAGGCTTTGTGGGCCATGTACAGTCTCTGTTTCATGACCTTCTGTTTTAATTTTTATAACCCTATAAAAAATATAAAGACCACTCTTACCTCACAGGGAAAACAAAAACAGGCTGCGGGCTGTAGTTTGCTGACTCTCAGTTTAGAGCAATGCTTCCAATATGGCAGCCACTAATTGTGCACAGCTACTGAGCATCTACTAGTGAAACCGAAGGATTAAATTTAAAATTTTACTTTCCCCAGAAATCTCTGTACACCTGTCTCTTTTGAATCCTCTGAAGGCTTGGCTTGGACAAGAAGTTAGGTATAAACAGTATAAAAGAACTGTTGGGCCGGTGAGATGGCTCAGTGGCGTAAGCGCCTGCCTGGCAAGTACGGGGGCCTGAGTTCGACTCCCGGAACCCACATATGAAAAAAGGGCCGGTGATATCGCTCAGTGGCACGGGCGCCTGCTGGTGCACGAGGTCCTGAGGTCGACCCCCGGTACCCACCAAAAAAAAAAAAAGAAAGAACTGTTACTAGTAACAGTCCCCAATTATTACATTAAGTACTGTGTATCAATTCAAATGACTAACCAAGGACAGGAAAAATACTACGTAAGAAACCTAAAGCTAAATTAGCTGGCATCTCAGTTAATTAGTATGACATTTCTTTAATAATATGGGCAAACCAGAACTTTGAAATGTTGAGATAATGGAGCTAAAGGGCTTTGAGTTTTAAAAAGATATGTAACATTCCCAGTTCTTATGGAAGTGAAAATCTCTATCATTCAATTTGCAAACAGATTCTCCTACTGAAGACAGATGCAACTAAAATTAGGTTTTTGTTTGCCTGAGAAGACAACTGATTTCTCCCATCACTCACCGGAAATACACCTGGAAAATGCTTTGCTTCATTCATTACATTGCTGCCCCTAGCAAGGCCCTCAAAGTTCAAGGGCACAACCTTGCTTTGTTAGCCAAGCTGTTACACGAGAAACCTAAGTCTTCTTTCTACACGCTAACACATCACTCCCCAACACTAACACACCCAAAACTTGGTTCCTGGAACTTGTGAAATAGAGAATAGTGGAGAAACATTCAACGTTAGAGGAAGCCTCCAGCCCCTGCCTTAGATGACCTTCATCAAAGTTGACTTGTTTTTCCTACCTGCTCGGGACAGAACACTTCTCACTAACAAAGAAAGAATTTAAAACATGTAGCAAGGTGCATCTCAGTACACAAAGCCAGATGACAATTCTTTTTTTTTTTTTTTTTTTTGTGGGTACCAGGGGGACGACCTCAGGACCTCGCGCGCCAACAGGCACCCGTGCCACTGAGCGATATCACCGGCCCCTTTTTCGTATGTGGGTTCCGGGAGTCGAACTCGGGCCCTCGCGCTTGCAAGGCAGGCGCTTACGCCGCTGAGCCATCTCACCAGCCCAGATGACAATTCTTAACAAGATTCGTACTAACCACCGCCTAAAAGTTTCACTTCTTGAGCATTTCCTATTTTAAAACAATACTGGACTAAAACCTAATACTCCCAGAGAAAGGAAAATCATTTCATGTGAAATCAGAAGTTGAACCACAGAACACCACAGAATCAGTGAACGCAACCACTTGGGACAATAAGCATTCGCTTATAAGGTCCAAATCAAATCATCTACTAAGAGTTCTGAACTGGTATATCCATACAACGAGGTCTATGCAGCAAATGGAAAACAATGAGAGAAGTCTATACCACCAAGAAAAGGTATCAAAGATATATTGTAGGACGAAAAATGTCACAAAACTGTATAAGGATCTCGTCTCCGTGTGGTAACAAACATAAACTTAAGACTACGTACAGAAAATGTCTTGAAGTGTTCATGGAGAAATTGGCAGTAGTGGTTACCTTTGGTAAAGTCAGCAAATGAAGTTTTTATTTTTCACCTTATATCCATCTATACTATTTTAATTTTTTTATAAAAAACATGTGTTAATTGTCTAAGTTTAAACTGTTTCCTTTAAAAGCCGAGAGGGATCTCTAGTAGTCCTTCTCAAAAGACTAAGATGTGGCCCTCCTTTACTATTGCAGTGCCGATAATTTAAATGGAAAAGTCAAAGTGATTCCTTTTGTACTTAAAGCCATTACAACATTCCAAAGACTGCTTTTGTTGATGAATTTCCATAGTGGGCAGCAGAGAAAAAATTCACACAAGAGTATTATGATACCGGAAGATTAAAAAAAGAAAAAAGAAAGAAAAAGGGGGAAAAAAAAAAGGCACACCTCAAATAGGGCCTTGGTAGGACAAGACAATCCACAAGTGCCAACCAGCTCCAGGCCTGCACAGATCTCAAGAGAGCCATCACATTTCAATTACCATCACTAACGTTACTTATTATTCGGCCTGCTCCAGTCCCTCCGGAAGGCAGCTTGTGATGATAATACCCAGCTCCTCTTGTAAAGCAATTCATTAGGCAAAGCAGAACAGCTGGGGCAGCCACGTGCGCGTTCTTAAAGCACTGCCCCACTGGGACCTCCAGCCCAGATTTCCCTTTTCGTGAGGGACAGCCACTACCCCTTCGACAGCTGTAGAGTCCTCCAGGGACACTTCAGCTTTAATCAGTACTTCCTGCACTGGAGAGGGCCATTTGATTTCTAACGTAAACTAATGGCACTCCTGCTTTCAGCAGGTTACACCAGACATCAGATAAGAGGCTTTAGGGCATTTTTATCTTGTTCTAATGCTCGAGAGTTAATGAGGCAGCAAAAGATACTGTCATAGAGCCCCAGTGTAGCTATATTATCCAATAAACAGACTCTTTCCAAGACAGGTTTAATATGGATCGAGGAGGTGAAGAAGGCTGGCTTAATATTGATCCTATTGGGAGGATGAGAATCCAGTCACCACAGTTAGAACAAAAATCATGTACATTTGGCAGTAGACAAAGTACTACAGAGAAGGTAAGGAGCTGCCTTTAAAGACTAAGTAAAATGCTGATTTTTACCATTGTAAGCAGCATAAACTGACAAGATGTATTTAGCATTTTGAGCTAAGTTTTTAAAAACTGCTTCTGAATGAAGCCATCTATTTTTCTATGTTTTGCTAAAGAAAGTGTTCTTTGGAGTTAGCTTTATTGCCAATTTTTAAAACAATCTATTATAAAAGTAGTTTATGTTAACTACATAATTATATTAATATGTCTTAAGTGCAATTATAGCTTTTTTACCAGCTATAAAGCATTTTATTACGTCAAGTGGTAAAGACTGCCTTTAATTAACATGGTTTTTGTTGTTGCTTTTGTTTTTGTTGCCTAGGATGGGCTTGAACTTGCAATACTACTGGCCTCAGTCCTCCAGATAGCTGGGCTTACAGACCTATTGCTATCCCAGGCGGTTCTCCTTTTAACTTCTAAATTTCACTTGAGCCTGCCATCATTCAGGGCTTCAGAAATAATCCAATCATTTATCTAACAGTTCTATAGCCTATTATAATCAAGGTTATGTGAAACAGTAAAAATTAAAACTAACCATGTGTTCAATGGTCCCTGCTAGTTGCACAAAAAATACTAATATATTAATCTGTCTCTCTCTCTCCCTGCCCCATTTTAGAATCTGTTTTGGCAAATAGGCAAGAAAAAAAACAAAAAAAACCCAAAAAAAAACAGGTATTTCTTTTCTTTGGTACCAGAAATTGAACTCAGGACCTTGTGCTTGCCAGGCAGGTGCTGTGCCGCTAAGCTATATCCCCTTGTTTTTTTGAGGCAGGGTGTCACTATGTAGTGCAGGCTGGCCTTGAACTCACGTAGCCTAGGGGGGCCTCAAACTCACAGCGATTCTCCTGCCTCAGCCTCCTGAGTGCTGGGATTATAGGTATGCACCACCATGCCCAGCTGGTATTTCTTTTCTTTTCTTTTTTTTTTTTTTTTTTTTGGTGGGTACCGGGGGAACGACCTCAGGACCTCGCGTGCCAGCAGGCGCTCGTGCCGCTGAGCGATATCACCGGCCCCCTTTTTCGTATGTGGGTTCCGGGAGTAGAACTCGGGCCCTCGCGCTTGCCGGGCAGGCGCTTAAGCCGCTGAGCCATCTCACCGGCCCGGTATTTCTTTTCTTGATATTAGAAATATCTATGGCAGGTTCTACTCAGCAATTTTTTTTTTTTTTTTGGTACCGGGAATCGAACTCAAGACCTTGCACTTGCCAGGCAGGCACTGTGCCGCTGAGCTATATCCCCATCCCTCTACTTAGCAATTTTAAAAACTATACATTTCTATTTTACTCCCTAAAGATTAAAAGCACTAAAAATGTCTCACACTTACTTCCTTGAAGAAATAGAAAAAAATCTGCAAAATTTCCTTAAAAGGGTATGTTGGCCATGTACTCACTCATTTATGGAATACCAACCATCTATGAGGCATGATTAAAAAAATAGGGTGAATGCCCCCCCAAATTTAAAATTTATCATAGTTTAAGACATACTGTTCCTAATCCCCCTCAAAATACCCTGCCCTTTTGCTTTAAATACACTTATCCTATCATTCTTGCCATTTGCTGAAGCAGTTCTGGAAGTCTTCTTTTGTGTCTTTAGTTGAGCTACCTTGACTGTCTCAGTGTACTGAATCGATTCAAAATGTTTACTTTTCATGGTTATTCTGGCTTTAGGGAAGAGCCAGAAGTTGTACGGTGCCAGATCTAGTGAATAAGGTAAATGAGGATACACATGATGTTTTTACGAGCATGCCTTTCCACTGGACGGCACTTGGCAGTAGCATGTACCGTATTTTTTATCACACCCTGTAGATACTCACAAAAGAAAACTTGTAGAACTGCTTCCAAAAGTGAAAAGAAGAATGGAATAAGTGTGTCCTAAGAAAGGGAGAGTACTCTGACGGGGATTAATGGCAACGTGTCTTCTACTGTTTAAAAATTTAAACATTCACCATATATTTTGATTATACCCCCTACAATAAAGAAAACAAGATTATCAGAAAACTGTATGAGGGCCGGTGAGATGGCTCAGCGGCTTAAGCGCCTGCCTTGCAAGCGCGAGGGCCCGAGTTCGACTCCCGGAACCCACATACGAAAAAAGGGGCCGGTGATATCGCTCAGTGGCACGGGTGCCTGTTGGCGCACGAGGTCCTGAGGTCGTCCCCCTGGTACCCACAAAAAAAAAAAAAGAAAACTGTATGAATGAAGTCTAAGTCACAGACATCAAATCCACACATGCACCTTCAAAATCACTAATTCTGAACTTTCTCAACATAATCAAAACCTCACATCCATCGAGCCATTGCTTTTTATTTGTATTTATTTTTTTGAGACAGAGTCTTGCTATGTAGTTCAGGGTGGCCTTGAACTCACTATATAGCCCAGGTTTGCCTCGAACTTGTGGCAATCCTCCTGTCTCTGCCTCCCAAGCATTGGGATTACAGGTGTGTGCCACCACGCCCGGCTGCCACCCAGCTGATCCACTACTCTTACACAGGTCTTTTTTTCCCTGCTGTGGCAGAGAATGTTGGGTGCCTTTCCCAACACCCATTCTCCCCTTCCTCTTTATTAATTTTTAGCAAAATTATAGAACAGAAGATTACCTTATTTTGCACCCCAGTCAGGCCATGTGACTGGGTTTTGTGGGACTTCCAAGAAGGCTACTTTTAAAGGGAAAAGAGCCAGCTTGTGGGACCACTTTTTTGCCCTCCTCCCTTCCCATATTCTTCTGGCCTATGCTGAGATGTGACAGCCAGAGCTCCAGAATCCATAAGGTACCCTTTGGAATGGAAGCCATGTTCTAAGAAAGTAGAGTGGAAAGATAGAATCCTTAGTCCTTGATGACACTGTGGAGCTACCCTACCAGCCTACGCCTGTCTACTTCCAGCCTTCCTTCCTGTGAAAGAGAGAAAAAAAAAAAATCTGCCAGTGTAAGCCACTATTATTTTGAATTTCCTATTATTTGTAGTTCACTTGAATAACTTTTATTCATTTCACAATTTTATTCATTTCAAAGATGCTTTGACAACACCTTAGCAAACAAAACTAAAGTTTTGTTAATGTATACCCCAATTCCATCTAAACTGTATTCTCCTAGTCACGGGAGTTTAAAATCTAGACGTTATTTTGATAGTCTTGTTTTTCTAGTCAGTTACAAATCCTTATCTATTTTTTACCCCAACAAATCTCTCTTAACGCCCCCATCCTGTGCGTTCACACGGTCCTATCCTGTACGGGCAACTGTTTCGCTCTTGAACCGCAACACCCTCTTTGCCAGTCTCTAGGAGTTATCACCACACCCTTCCATTTTCCAGGGCCTGCTACCAAGTTTTAGAAAATGATTCCTCAGCCTGGTCCCTCAGGCTCTCCACGATCTAGCTCCCCTGGCTTTTCTCACTATACTTTTTAGTATTCTAACCAACACATACTCAAAAACTGCTTCCCCAGTCTGCAGGTATTCACTCCTCTCACTTGCAAATATTACCCATCAAGTCCTGCTTCAGGTTTCGTCTCTTCCAAGAAGCATTCCTGAATTCTTTACCTCACTTTTTCCTCTCTAGGAATCTGCAGAACACATACTCAGAAAGGGAGCAGAGTGAGATGACCATGGTGTGAAAAAGGCCAGATGACAAGGGGCTAAAGGCCAAGCAAAAAGTTTTAACTTTATCCTAAGAACAATGGGAAGCCATTGATGAATTTTAATGGAGAGGGGAATGAGGTCACATGTTAATTTGTGTTTTAGAAATATTACTCCAACTGTAGAATCGAGTAGATATTGGAGAAAAGATCAATTTTACAGCTAATTCAACTGGAAGGAGAGAATACCAGAGATAAAGAAGCCCTGAGAAAGAAGGCTTGTTATAGAGGGAGAACTTGAAGTTTCGTGTTCTGGAGGGAAATGATAGTTGTTCAAGCAAATATATATATACACTGTACGAAAAAGGGGGTAAATAATTATTGAAAAGAGCTGTTGTGCACAATTTAGTACTACTTCTATCAAGAATGTGATGGTGGGGGCCGGTGAGATAGCTCAGCGGCAGAAGCGTCTGCCTGGCAAGCGCAAGGTCCTGAGTTCGACTCCTGGTACCCACATAAGAAAAAAGGGCCGGTGATATCACTCAGTGGCACGGGCACCTGCTGGTGCGTGAGGTCCTGAGTTCGACCCCCGGTACCCCCCAAAAAAAACAAAAAGAATGTGATGGTGGCACAGAGTGGTGATGCACACCTGTGTTCCCAGTACTCTGGGAGCCCGAGGCAATATCCTAGCACTCTGGGGAGCTGAGGCATAAGGACTGAAAGTTCTGGGCAATTTAGTGAGACCCGGCCTCAAAATAAAAAATAAAAGGGCTGAGTATGTAGCTCAGTGCAAAGGCCCTGGGTTCAATCCCCAGTACAGAGTGGGGCTAGGGAGAATATGTAATGGTGTTTATAATGCCTGAACCTTTATTAGATGATTTTTTAAAATCTACGTAAGATTTTCAGGGACAAATGAGCAGATCTTGATATTAGGTATTTGAGAAGGGAGTAGATTTGCTCACATGCACACGTGGCGGCAAAAAGAGGGGGTTCACCAGAAGTCTAAAACTTTTTCATAATAAACAGCTGGAGAAAAAGACTTAATAGCATTTCTTAAGTTAGCAAAGAGGGGCTTCTTTCCCAACCTGTTTGTGACATTGATATTTATTCATTAATGTGCTAACTTGAAATAACTTCTTAAAATCTATAGCTCCCAAGGTGTTTGGGATCTTAGAAAATTAGGGTTTTCACTCAAGAATCATCTTTCTATAAGGAGTCAGCAGATCAATACTGCAACCTTCGCTTTAGTTTCAAGCCTGGCTACTCTTGGATTCTATTCTCTGCCTGATTAAAGAGGGCAGGAAGAGTCTGCCTGTTTCTTTTCAATCTGGAGACACATGACTGACTGAACCCCTGCCCAGCACCTATATTTGTTAAACCTTTAATACAAAGTTATCAAGCCCTGCTGCAGAGCCAGTTCAAAGAACATCAGACACACCACTTAGTACTCCAATAACCTTTTATTATGTTGCTCTTTTTTAAGGACACTTTCCTCCAACACCCTGAAATGATGGCTAATTAAAACCTTGTTTTTACTGAACTTGACAGCTGACAGAAGCAGACAACCATAAACTATTTTCCCTTCAGCGAGGAGAAAAAAATGCTTTCTCTGTGAAGTAAGGATATTATATTTTCTTCACCTATAAAACTATTTTCTAGAGGTGGTATTCTTAGCAATAACAAGCTTTCAAATCTGAACTAGAAAGCTGTTTTCATAATCAGACCCAACTAGAAATCTTACTCTTCTTTTGACTTGAGTAGGTATACGGGTGAAACTCCTTAACTTTGTCCAAACTTTCTGTGCTTACCGTCAGACTGCATAAAATTTGATAAAAGACAAAAGGAAAAAAAGGGCCGGTGAGATGGCTCAGCGGTGTAAGCCCCTGCCTGGCAAGTGCGAGGGCCTGAGTTCGACTCCCGGAACCCACACATGAAAAAAGGGCCAGTGATATCGCTCAGCGGCACGGGCACCTGCTGGCATGCGAGGTCCTGAGGTCAACCCCCGGTACCCACAAAAAAGAAAAAAAAAAAAAAAGGACTGAATCAAAATGGATAGCAAGAAATTCCAATATGGGCATTCAGTAAGGAGAACAATCTAAGTTCCTAAAATAAACAAGAATAAAAAACTCAAGTTCCTAAAATAAACCAAGTTAAGAGGATAGGAGATTTGGTTGTTTTCAGTTTATTGTATATGTTTGTTATATACACAGTAAGGCATACAGAAGTTTTCCAAAACTAGAATTAGGGGGCCGGTGAGATGGCTCAGCGGCTTAAGCGCCTGCCCGGCAAGCGCAAGGGCCCGAGTTCGACTCCCGGAACCCACATACAAAAAAGGGGCCGGTGATATCGCTCAGCGGCACGGGCGCCTGCTGGCGCGCGAGGTCCTGAGGTCGACCCCCCGGTACCCACAAAAAAAAAAAAAAAAAAAAAAAAAAAAAAAAAACTAGAATTAGGTAGCAATGTAATTTCACATTGTTGGCATGATAAGAAAGAAAAGGAGGAGGTGCAGGATATCCCTTGTTCTAAAGGAAGAAGAACTGACAAGAGGTCTGAGTAGCTTATTCAACTCACCCAAAGAAGATTTTAACCATTGTTGAGTAAGAAGAAACTCTAAGGTAATAGGAGAAATAAAAAATTAAAATCCCAGATAATAGCAAATATCTCTTTGGTCATATACTTTCCTTTTCTTTTCCTTTTTCTTTATTTCTTTTTTGAGACAGGGTCTTGCTATGTAGCTCAGGCTGGGCTTAAACTCACTATGTAGCCCAGGCTGGCCACAAACTCAGGGCAATCCTCCTGCTTCAGCCTCCTGAGTGCTGAGATTACAGGCATTTACCACCACGCCTGGCTGGTCATATACTTTTCTAAACACACCTTTCACCACAGCTTGAGGGGAGCCAAACAATTTTGTATTTCCTCTAATCTTCCCACTCCCATCTACTGGTAGAAAGATGGCCATGATTAGTTGCAGTCAAAAAAAAAAAAGTAGGGCCGGTGAGATGGCTCAGCGGCGTAAGCGCCTGCCTTGCAAGCGCGAGGGCCCGAGTTCGACCCCCCGTACCCACATACGAAAAAGGGGCAGGTGATATCGCTCAGTGGCACAGGTGCCTGTTGGCGCGCGAGGTCCTGAGGTCGTCCCCCTGGTACCCACAAAAAAAAAAAAAAAGTAAGCAGAAGAAAGAAGTGAAAGGTATGGAGAAATCAACTAGATAACTCTCCACATTACATTATTTAGACCTGTGTGTTGACTAAAGGTTGAGACTTATCACGTCTCTTACCCTCTCTTTGTATTGTCACCTACTACCTTTTTAAATCACCTTTTTGGTTCAGGTCAGGCATGGTGGTGCACACCTGTAATCCCAGCGTTCGGGAGACTGAGGCAGGAGGATTGCTGCAAATTCGAGGCCAGCCTGGGCTACAGAATGAGTTCAAGGCCAGCCTGAACTACATGATGAGACCGTCTCAAAAAAATAAATAAATAAAATAAAAATAAATAAATAAATAAATAAAAATGGTTCAGGATATGCTGGGAGCCATGGTGCATGTCTATAATCCCAGCTACTCAGGAGGTTGACGTAGGAGAAGCACAAGTTTGGAAGCCAGCCTGGGCAACTTAGCAAAACCCTATCTCGAAATATTTTAAAAGGGCTGGGGTGTAGCTCAATGGTAGAGTTTACCTAATATATATGAAACCCACAGCTTGATCCACAGCAAGGCAAAAGAAAAAAAAGTTCGGTATATGCAAGGACAGTTTTGATTCCTTTTTTTTGAGACAGGGTCTCACTATGTAGTGCAGGCTGGCCTTAAACTTGCTTATGTAACCCACGCTGGCCTCGAACTTACAGTGATCCTCTTGCCTCAGCCTCCCAAGGGCTGGGATTACAGGCATGTGCCACCACACCCGGCATGATTCTTGAGAGATCTATTCAAATATCAAATATGCTAGAAGAAAAATATTTGTGTCTGGTTTTCTATCTATTTAAAAGGGGCTGCTCTTAAGTTTCTTTCAAAACTGTTGTAAGGAAAGAAAACACTAAAGAGATTCTAAAGAGCCTTTTAAAGATAAGTTCTGTGGTACCTCATTCACAAACTTAATTTGTTCTATGATTTTGGGAAAGATGCCCATGTTTGTGTTTGTGTGGGAAAGATGGCTACATTTGTGTTTGTCACCTGTTTTCAGAGTTTGCAAACAAAACCAAAATTCTGCCAAACACTTCAGTTGGGGAACCAAATTGTTTGCAAACAGAAGTGTTTGTGAAGCCAGGCATGGTGGCGCATGCCTGTAATCCCAGTACTTGGGAGGCTGAGGCAGGAAGATCACCACAAGTTCAAGGCCAGTCTGGGCTAAGGGAGTTCATGGCCAGCCTGAACTACATAGTGAGACCCTGTCTCAAAAACCAAAAAAAAAAAAAAAAAAAAAAAGAAAGAAAGAAAGAAAGAAAAAACAAAAGGTGTTCATGAACCGAGATACCACTGTATATTAAGCATTTCTCTCTAAGACTGCCTCTATCACGGTAAATGGTTGACAGTACACCACTTTAAGTAGTTGGGAAAGAGCCAGTGAAACAGTTGAGAATTAAGACATGGCAGAGATGGTCTTCATCTTAACTTTTGCTGGCCCCACTCTTGAGAAGGAAGCAATGCTCTGAAAGAGAAATGAGTGTTCCAAATGAGAAGAGGAAAACAGAAAAAAAAAAAAAAAAAAAAAAGACCCAAGGTTAGTTATCAACAGTGAAAGCAAAGTCACATTAAGAGGCATTGTATAAAATGAAGTTAGAAAGGAATTTTCATTCCAATATATCAATTTAAGTTGCATTTTCATTTATAAAATGAGCATTGACTGTCTAAGTTCTATTTGCAACACACAGTTATCCTAGGAAGTCATTTGACAACAAACAAACAAACAAACAAACAGACAGACAAACAAGAGAGCCTAAGGTCCGGTAAATTTCCTATCCCACCTTTCCTACCTAAACTCCTAGCAGGCTAATGCAAATCAAAGCGAGCACTTCAGTGCTGCTGGTAGTGAGGCCTGTACCTTTCCCAAGAGAGGCCTGTAAAACAGGACAGTCACTGACAGCAGTACAATTACTGACACAGATACAGACTTTATGGACATGTTTATCTCTGCTGTAAATCCACTCTCTCTCTCCACTCCGATTCACAAGTCATAAAGAAATTGCAGATAATGAAAAAGTTGGGGAAATTTACAGCATGTCGGAAACCTCAGACAGCCAGAAGAAATTAAAGAGCTGACTAGGAATAAATCACACAGGTACAATTAAAACTTCGCGTATACCTCCTTCATTTCCAAACTGAGGCACAATCCAATGGAGCTGATGAAAAGTTGAGGTCATGACTCCTCAGACTGTAATCATTTCTTAACTAACTGCATGTTAAAAATTAGCCAATTCATAGGTCCTGTGTAAATGCTGATTTCTTGCTGCTTCCTGATTTCCTCTGCTCTGCACCAGAAGTACCCACAGAGCAATTCTGTCCGTAAACAGGCCAAATTGCGACAAGCAATAACTGCAAAGGTGACAGCCCCTCTCCTATTGCCATTTCCATAGGTGCAGGACATCTTTTACCACTGCACCATGGACTGAGCATTAAAATGAGAAAGTAGAGCTACAATGGGTGAGGGAAACGGGAGGTTTTTTGTTCCCAAATAAATAACCATTCTGAAAGTTTTATTTGACCTCTTTTCAACATTCCAAAGGAGATTTTAAAGGACTGTTATGTTCGATAGAAGAGTAAGAATTACTTCTGGTGATACTTGTTTTTCAATAGTGGACTGAGTTAATGGTCCATACTGTTATGTAACCATCACTGCATTTATTGATTAAGGTGTAACTCTTGTCATAATAAAGTAAATCAGAAAAATTCCAAGGATAAGAATTAATGCCTATTTCTTAAATAATAAGGCTTAAGAGACCCCCCCCACCCCCGCCACCCACTGTTGAAGGCTAGACGAAAGTGAGCTAGTTTTTAGTCCCTCTATTCTAAAAGGTTTTTTGTAAAATCCTATATGAAGGGGAAAAAAGCAAGTTTCCAGCACATGTAGATGATACATATGATGATGTAGAGAGATGATGAAGAGAGTCATCTTCCCCAATTTAGATACAACTAGCGGGTTTTAAAAACATTAACCCCATCGCTTATACAATCTCTCTAAAAAGCAGAAATACAGAACACAGATCTTAACAACTAACTCTATATAACTGAACCAAACCTAGAGTGTCGAAGTTGTACACAAGTCAATACTAAACCTTGCACATCTCTATAGGATGATGTCTCAACCAAATTAGCACTAATACAATTTTGAAATTTTGAGCCCTGTCAAGAAATGAAGGTTTTTCAGAGATATGGAGGATGCAATTGACATGGTTTCAATTTTATTCCTATTTGAGCCCTTGATGATTTGAGGTCTATTTTACACTTCAGAGAACCCAAGTGTCATTTTCATTTTATATATTAAGATTTTATTCTCTATGGAATAAAAACAGTTCTTAAGCATTTCAACCCAGACAATTACTACCATAAAAGCTTTGGTTATATGTAGCATACAGATCTCAATTCTACTCAGTAAGTATAAGATACAGTCTCTAATCTGCTTTGCTTATAACAAAAAATTCCTTAAGCTTATAAATAAGTGTCAGATTGATGGCTAGCATCAACAGGGAGTGTTAAATAGAAACAGTTTTATTTGCAAGCTCCATGAGGCAAATCATATTTTAGCAAATGAGTATCTGAGTGAAGCTGAGAAACAAATCCCCTGTTCCTATCCTGCTACCCCTGGATTAAGAATCAGAAGACGGGGATTCTAATCCTAGTTTAATAAATAATTAAGTATGAGAGTGTGGGCATTGCAGTGCTGTGAACTTCGGTCACCTCATATATTCCAATGGGAATAACAAAGAATAGTGAGAATTAAATGAAAAAACACATATAAGAAAAATAATAAGACTCATAAATGTTACATGTCTTTCCCTCTCCCTGATTTCATTGATGAAGAATTCAGATTTCTGGTTCTGCTATTAAAGAACTCTTCTGTTATCCTTTCTAAAGTCCCCTAAGATCTTCTGTTTGTTTGGTTTTGTTTTTTGTTAACAGGGTCTCACTATGTAGTTCAGGCTGGCCTTGAACTAACTATATTGCCCACAATGGCCTCAAACTTGCAGCGATCCTCCTGCCTCAGCGTCATGAGTGCAGAGATTACTGGTGTCTGTCATCAAGCCTGGCAAGTCCCCTAAGATCTTTAGGCCTCTGTTTCTGCATTTATAATATCAATGGGATTGGGACTCCATCTCCAAGGTTCCCTTCCAGCTCTAACATGCTATGATTACTGGTTCCATCACTAAATTACTGCATGACCTGGGAAAGTCCCTTCAATTCTTTAGATCTCAGTTTCTCCATCTTTAAATTCAGGAGAATGCCGGGTGTGCAATGGCGCACGCCTGTAATCCTAGCACTCGGGAGGCTGAGACAGTGAGACCAGGAGGATTGCTGCGAGTCCAAGCCCACCTGAACTACATGGTGAAACCCTGCCTCAAAAAGACAAAAAAGGGCCGGTGAGATGGCTCAGCGGCGTAAGCGCCTGCCTTGCAAGCGCGAGGGCCCGAGTTCGACTCCCGGAACCCACATACGAAAAAGGGGCCAGTGATATCGCTCAGCGGCACGGGTGCCTGTTGGCGCGCGAGGTCCTGAGGTCGAACCCCCAGTACCCACCAAAAAAAAAAAAAAAAAAAAAACGAAAAAAAAAAAAAAAATGAAAATGAACCAAGAGAAAAACAGACACGTATTACAGTATAACAGGAAATTAATTAACATTAGGAAAACAAGTGGCCAGTAAATGTTATCTTATTATCAACCAAAGAAACATATATAACAAATACTGAAAGATGATTTTTATTTATAAGATGGGCACATATTAAAAAGCTTAAAATAGCTATGGTTGGCTAAGATATAGGAATATGAGTACTTTCACTTACTGTTCTTTGAAATATAATTTGGACCAGTCTTTCTGGAGACCACTTTGGCAGTATGTACATAAATTTTAAATGTACATGCACTTTTATCTAGCAAAAGATGTTCAGTGTAACATGATTTAAAACTAGTGAAACACTAGAAATAACTTAAAGGTCCATTAAAAGAGAATTAATGAAATAAACTATAACTCTACAAAGCTATTCTGCAGTCTTTACACTGATGATTTTGCTATGTTTCCGTATGGTTTTTTTTTTTTTACCGTATGTATTAAAAGACATCTGTAACACATGAAGTCAAGCAAATGGGTTGCAAAACAGGAGCATCATGATGGCACATACATAAAACTTACACGCAATTATATGCGTCTAGGGCCAGTGAGATAGCTCAGCGGCATAAGCGCCTGCCTGGCAAGCGCGAGGTCCTGCGTTCAACTCCCGGTACCCACATAAAGGGAAAAAAGGGCTGGTGATATCGCTCAGCAGCACAAGCGCCTGCTGGCAAGTGAAAGGTCCTGAGGTTGACTCCCGGTACTCACATTAAAAAAAAAAAAAAAAAAAAAAAAAAAAATATATATATATATATATATATATATATTTGTATCTATCTGTATGTGGATATAAGTGTGTATATTTTTCCTTCTTTCCTTCCTCCCTCCCTCCCCTCCTTCCTCCCTTCCAAAAATAGGGTCTCACTCTGTAGCCCAGACTGGCATTGAACTTGTGATCCTCCTGTCTCAGCCTCACAAGTACTGGAATGACAGGCATGTGCCAATGAAACTGGCTATAATATCTATTAAAAGATATATATATATATATATACACATATATTTAATAGATATATTTAATATCTATTAAAAGATATATTTGGAGGGGTAGTCACCAAAATATTAATGATGACTATTTGGGGATGGTATAATTTTAGGTGTTTTTTGCTTTCCTTATATTTTCTGCGGTGAACATATTTTATAATGGCAACAAGTTAAGCTTATATTTAACTTAAAAATATACATTGTAAAGGGGCTGAGCATGGTAGAGTGCTTTCCCAGCATGTATGAGGCCCTAGATTGGATCTCCAGCACTATGTAAAAATAATACACACTATGCCAGGCATTGTGGCGCATGCCTGTAATCCCAGCACTTGAGAGGCTCAGGCAGGAGGATCACAAGCAAGTATGTAGTATGGCTTTTTGGTCTCAAAAACACACACACACACAAAAAAAAAAAAAAAAGAAAAGAAAAAAATAACACATACTATAAAAAGGATGCTATGACTCTTAAGAATTCTTTTCACTTAGATAAGCAATATCTCTTGTTCTTATAATCTCTTACACAAAACTGGGAATTTTAAGGTCAGGGATCTATTTTTTTTAAGTCATTTAAATACAAAAAAATTTTACTCTCGGTCATCCCTCAAAACTCAATTAGAAACACCATAGCACTCAGGAACTCTAAGCTGACACCAGGAGTTTACTTAAGATTTACACAACACTTGTGTATGAATTAAATATTTTATCTTAAAATAATAAAAATTTAATGGTATAAAGAACACAGAGATCTTCTAGTCCAATAAATTCATTCTTCAACTCAGAAAACTGATGCCCAAAACCATACAGGTATGTACTGACAAAGATGACACTAGACAATAATATCTAAAATTTATTGATAGCTTATTAGGTGTCAAACACCACCATATTAAGCATTTTTTTTAAATGAGGTGAAATTCTCCTTTTTAAAGTGAATTTTTAAAGAACACAATTCAGTAGCACTTTTGAGTATTCACTGTATTGCAACTTAATTTACAGAATCACCTGTATTACGTTACAAACATTACAAAATAGTTTTATTATCCCAAAAGAAAACTCCATCGCTCCCCATTCCATATTCCCTCCAGCTTCTGACAATGACCTATCTCCTTTGGATCCATCTACCCTGGATGTTTCACATAAAAGGAACACTGCAATATATATGACCTTTTACACCTGGCTTCCTTCATTTAGTATGTTTTCAAATTCATCCACGTGGTAGTATATACTTGAGTGTGTGTATGTTTCATACACATGTATATCATTCATTTACATGGCTAAATAACATTCAACTGGATGTATAGACCAAATTTTGTTTATTCCTTCAGTTGATAATGGGACACACAGGTTGTTCCTGCCTCCTGGCTACTGTCAACGGTGATGAACATTCGTGTACAAGCATGTGAGGGGCTGGGGATGTAGCTCAGCGGCACAGCGCCTACCTGGCGAGTGCAAGGCTCTGGGTTCAATTCCCAGTACCAAAAAAATAAAAACCAAGCATGTAAGTACATGTTTTCTCTTGGATATATGTCCAGTATTTTATGTTTAATTCTTTAAAGAATTGCTGAAATGACCACAGCAGCTACCAGCAGTGTATGAGGGTTCCAATTTCACCATGTTCTCACCAACCCATTATGCTCCACTTCTGTGCTGTTGGTTTTTATTATTATTGCCATCCTAGTGGGTTTGAATGGTATCCCACTGTGGTTTTGATTTGCATTTCCCTAATAACTAATGATATTAAGCAATAACTTTTACATGCTTATTGGCAATTTATGTATCTCCTCTGAAGAAATGTCTATTCAAGTCTTTGCCCATATTTTACTGAGAGGTCTTTTTGTTGTTGAGAAATTCTTTAAATATTCTAGATAAAAGTCCTTTATTAGATATATAATTAGCAAAAATTTTCTGTCAGCCTATGGGTTGTCTTTTCATTTTCTTGATAATGTCCTTTCTTTTTTTTTTGTGGGTACTGGGGGTTGACCTCAGGACCTCGTGCGCCAACAGGCGCCTGTGCCGCTGAGCGATATCACCGGCCCTTTTTTCGTATGTGGGTTCCAGGAGTCGAACTCAGGACCTCGCGCTTGCCAGGCAGGCGCTTCTGCCGCTGAGCTATCTCACCAGCCCGATAATGTCCTTTCATACAGAAAAGTTTTTTTTTTTTTTTTTTTTTTTGTGGGTACCGGGGGGTCGACCTCAGGACCTCACGCGCCAACAGGCACCCATGCCGCTGAGCGATATCACTGGCCCCTTTTTCGTATGTGGGATCCGGGAGTCGAACTCGGGCCCTCACGCTTGCAAGGCAGGCGCTTACGCCGCTGAGCCATCTCACCGGCCCAAGTTTTTTGTTTTTTTAAATGAAGTTCAACTAATCTGGTTTCTGTTGTGGTTTGTGATTTTGGTATCATATAAAAATCCATAACTAAATTCATTTATTCAAATGAGCTCATACTTAGTATTTTATAATCATCATTCAATTTAATCCCCTCAACAACCCAGTAAGATTTAGGTATTATTACTTCCATTTATAAACAAGGAAAATAAGGCTCGAGGACATATAACTTGTCAAGTTAGTAAACAGAAGAGCAGATCTGCTTCCAACAATCAGGACCTTGTAATTTCCAAGCCAGTTTTCTCTCCATACACTCAACAGGATGGCTGCTTCTCTGAGGAGGGTGGGGAGAACTGAAGTTGTGGTCTTTCTGTAACTTAATCTCTTAGCAGTATTCCACCACTTTTTGCTAGCACTAGGTCCAAATCATATGTAAGAAGATTAAACAAGGGCATATATATCAGTTCCAGGAATCACTGAGGACTATCTTAGAGGCTGCCTATCATACCAAGGTTCTATATATATATATTTTTTTCTTTAAGACAGTCTCACTATGTAGCCCAGGCTGGCTTTGAACTCGCAATCCTCCTGGCTCACCTCCAGAGCACTGGCATTACACGTGTGTGCCACCACACCTGGTTGGTTCTATTTTAATGTTATACATCCTCTTGGATAATCTCCCTCTCACCTATGGCTTTAACTAGAACCCATGAGCTGATGATGTTCAAAATTCCTATTTGATGTGCTCTATATCCATATATTCAACTGTCTCCTGGTATGTTTACCTTGATAATCTATAGCAGTGGTGGTGAACCTACAGCACCAGGATGTTTGCAGCAGGATGTTTGTATCACTGAATTCTACTGATAGACTTACAACTGAACTCTCCACCCTTCTTTTCAAGAGTCCTCTGTTTCCCAATATCTACTCAAGGATGAAATCTAAAGTTTCATGTGCACTTGAATGTGTGTGGTGCCACGGATGGAAACCAGGGCTAGGCAAGCATTCCAGTCCAGCCAACCTAAGAGTTTCTGATTCATCACTCTTACTGCCCAAGCCTCCCTAACCCCAGTACATCCAGTCAGCTCCTAAGAGTTTCCATTTCACCGCCCAGATTTCTAGAGTTTGCCCTTTCTTTTCCAGTTCCACTTCTACTCTCTTAGTTCAGAGGCTTCCTGTTTTAGTTGGGCTTACCGAAGAAGCCAAACCTGTTTTCCTACCACCGTTTTTATTCCTCACCAATCCAATGGCTGAATTAGCATCCTTCCCTGCTCCCTCCATCTCATTTCCCTTTCATTTGCAAAAGCTCTATTTCCATTTTTCTCTTCAATTCTATTTTTTTATCCTCTTTCCCTTCCCTTCCTCCCACTCCCTCCATCTCTTGTTCCCTTTCCCATTTGAAAAAGAGCTCCCCACTTCCTATTGTTTTATTTTGCTCTTTATTTATATTTTGAGTTTCTCATATAAAAAGAAACCATGTGATATTTATTGATTGATTGATTGATTGATTGTAGCGCCGGGGATCAAACCCAGGGCCTTGTGCATACAAGGCAAGAACTCTACCACTGAGCCACATCCCCAGCCCCACCATGTGATATTTACACTTGTGTCTGATTTATTTTACTTAATATTATGGTCTCAAGGTGCAAGTTTATCCTTCTTTAATGCTTTAACATGAGTTTTAATGACTACATTGTATTTTGTTGTATGGATATACTATAATTCAGTTGGTTATTCCTCTAAATGTTGAACTGTCTCAGTATGTACTTCTTCATACCTATCATACATTTGTAGACTTATACAGAATGATACTTTGAAATCAACCCATCCGAATTAATTTATGCTCTGCCTGCTCTCCTCTACCCACCCCACCACCCAAAAAAAAAAAAAAAAAATCGTAAGTGAATAAAACACTACAACTATTTTATGGCAAAATCCTCTTTGTGTGTAAAACCACTTCAGAGGCTAAGTTGGTTTTATGAAATAACTTGACTAATGGATAAAGATATGAATGCTTATAAGCCTGAAAGGTAATTTGTGGATTTACATATCCTAATTTGTTAGCCAACAGAAAAATGAGAAATAATGGCATGTTTTACTTCCCATTATCATAATACATTTTTAAAAACAAAATACCTAAAATTAAATTGACAATTTCTAATTATGAGAAATAACCTTGATCCTTTCAAAGTGGGGTTTCTAGATTTTATACTGTATTACTACCTAAATGCTAATGACTATGGCTAGATGGTATGGTAATGCATAAAACAAAGAAAACAAGGATAAGTTCCAAATGGTATTTGAGGGCCAGGAATATAGCTCAGTGGCACAGCGCCTGCCTGGCAAGCGTGATGTTGTGAGTTCGATTCCTGGTGCCAAAAAAAAAAAACAAATGGTATTTGAGAAATGCTGGTTTCAACTGCCTTTAGAATGCTTTTGAATTAAATTTCCTGGTTTTATTTTTTGAGATTAAAATAATCTAAATTTATACTTTCGAATTTTCAGCCTTATCAACAGATACGATCAAGAAACATGAAAAAAGCTGACCTTCATAATCAGAGATGAACATTAAAATAAAATATTACTATACTGCCTATTAAGTTGACAATGAAAAAAATTATAATGTTTGGTTCTAGCAGGGATGAAGGATGGGAACCCCTCAGGAAAGAAAACTTGGCCCTCTCAACCAGAGGTCCCAACTATTTTACAGAATGTGCAGTCTTCACTCTTAGGATGAATTACACTAGTGCTGATATAATCCAAATAGAGCTATTAACTAAAAGATGCAACAACAGCAAATATTTTAGGTCAGTTACTTCAAATACACACCTTTGAAACTTTTTCCAGTTAACAAATTATACATTTACTATATATACAAAGGCCCTAACAAATTCCTAAGTAGCTCTATGTAGCCACCCAAATGAAAAAGCACTAAAATAGAAGAAACTGTAAAAATTAAGTCATTCCATTAATGACCTGCCACAGAGTATAGGGAGTTCACAAATTCATTTCTGAAGTTATGAATGTCCTGTTTCACAAATCCATTATCCTGAGATCAAATGACTTGGCATTCTCTATCTAAAACATTACCTGTTGCCTAACTGATATGACTCAGCATTGGTTTCACCCTGTTAACAACTCCGATCTTGATAAATGGCTTTTACTTATTTCTGAAAAATAAAGATGCATAGAAAGGGACATGTAAAAGAGTTATGTGATTTTTTTTCTTTAACCAAGTGTCTTGCTTCCCCTGACTTCCCTTTTTTATTAATTAGGCTCAAAACATCATGGTAAACTCTAATTTCAGTTTATTCTCTAATACACTTTCAGACATTTACCTAGTCCTGAGAATTACGAAGCTAAACCATCTACAGTTGGTGTACTTCTCCCATTCGCACCACCATCACCCACTCAAGCCCTCAGCTCTTCCTCCTGGACTCCCACAGCAACCTGCTGCCTCTGATCTCTACCACTGGATTCCATCCTATGCACCAGTGCTTCCTACAAGTGTGTGACTGCGCTCCTCAAAAATCTTCAGTGGCAAAGATTTTTAATGACAAAGGAAAATGTGTAAGATAAATGCAGAAAAGACAAAGGCTAAAACTACAGAGTGAGAAACAGAGATATAATTAGTTTTAGTTAGGTTTTAAGGAGCATGTATATGTACAGGCAAAAATATAAATGTAAACACATCCATATGTGAAGGGAATAAAGGGGGCCAAGAAACACATCAAATGTTTGCAATAATCGTCTCCTAATGGTAAAGTTATGGTTCTTTAATTAGTTTGTTCTTTATTTTAAATAAACCAATTTATACAAAGTCTCCTTTAACCAACTATTTCTATAACCGTTACAACAGGCATGTCCAACCCATGAGCTATGGGCCACATGTGGTTTGGACAACTAGTTACGTGGCCCCACAAGACTGTCGACTTTTAAAATTATTATGTGATTTTTAGTGATACTTTTCACGATTCAATTGCATGGTGATCGAGGGCAGACTCTGTAGGCAACAACAGAGCACTGTGCAGGACAATGTCAACTCCATCTCCTGTGCCCAGCACAGTCAGGTGAATCAAAACCCACATGTGTTAGATGTCACATGCCCTGTGTAACTTGCTGAGTAAAATGTAGCCATTACTGGTAATTTCAACTTACCTAGTGTGTGTGCCTGTGAAGATAGGTATTTGTTGTTATTAGGTAAGTACTGTGTCTTAGTTACCTTTTTCTCA
Organism: Erethizon dorsatum; assembly: GCA_028451465.1. Classification (NCBI taxonomy): domain Eukaryota; kingdom Metazoa; phylum Chordata; class Mammalia; order Rodentia; family Erethizontidae; genus Erethizon; species Erethizon dorsatum. The sequence continues at coordinate 106,009,366 of CM051828.1, read as the reverse complement.
TTGCTGGGACAAAATACCCGACGCGCAAATTAGGGAAGGAAAGGTTTACTTAGCTCACAGTTTGCAGAGGTTTCAGTCCATAATCAGTTGGCTGCAAGGCAGGGTGGTGTGGCACAGGGTAACAGTTCATCACAGCGGAAGACAGTAAAAGCAACAAGAGCAAAAAGGGAGGAGCACAAGAGAAGACTCTTTCTGTCCCTTATATTGTATGCTGGCTACCTATCCTAGGGTGGGCATAGCACTCATGCCCATAATCCCAGCACTGGACCATGAGTCAATCACAAACTCTAGAAACCTGCCCCGATGACTGCATGAGGCTTTGGGGGAACATCCAGACACAAACCATAACACACTATACGTAAGTTTTCTTAAACACATAGTCAATGTTATAGTCATTAAAATACTTCTTAAAGAACATTTACATGTTTCCCTATTACCACGGGTCTAACTCCTCACCCCTGGAAGTTCAACGTCCTTCTCAATCTGGTTCCTCCTTCCTAGTCTTAGTGCACATAGGCCCTAATATAACCTGGGGTTCTTAGGGACCAGATTCCATCACTCACACTATTCCTTGAAAACAGCTGTGGCTTTCAAATTCTGCTCTACTCCTAATGTTCCCTCTACCTGTAATATATTCCCTTTCCATTTCCACTCACTAAGACACTATCTATTCTCATGGTCTATCTGCAATGTTCTAGAAAAGGCAAATATTAGCATTCCCATCTCCCTTGTCCACAGCAGACATCACTAATGACTTCTCCTGTGAATCCAGATTCCTTCTCAAAATCCTCAATAGTCCTAGGCTATCCTTACTGACCAACCCATGACATATAAAACAAAACTGATTTGCCACATAAAATTGAACTCATGGGCACCCATACAGTTCTTTGTACTCTATAAGAGCTTATCGGGCCAGTGAGATAGCTCAGTGGCATAAGCACCTGCCTGGCAAGCGTGAGGTCCTGAGTTCAACTCCCGGTACCCACATACAAAAAAAGGGCCAGTGATATCGCTCAGCGGCACAGGCGCCTGCTGGCGCGCGAGGTCCTGACTTTGACCTCCGGTACCCACAAAAAAAAAAAAAAAAAAAAAAAAGATAAGATGAAAAATACGTTGGCCGGTGAGACGGCTCAGCGGCTTAAGCGCCTGCCTTGCAAGCGCGAAGGCCCGAGTTCGACTCCCGGATCCCACATACGAAAAAGGGGCCGGTGATATCGCTCAGCGGCACGGGTGCCTGTTGGCGCGCGAGGTCCTGAGGTCGTCCCCCCGGTACCCACAAAAAAAAAAAAAAAAAAAAAAAAAAAAAAAAAAAGAAAAATACGTGTGAGCCAATTCTGCTCAGAGCTGAAGCTTATCTTCTCTACCTTCCATTAAGAATCACTTACTTGTCTTATCTACCTTTCCTACTAGATTTTATCTGTATAGTGCAGTAACTGTCTTATTCATCTGTATATCCTCTACAGAGCCATGTATGAGGAAGTCATTCAAATGGTTGCTGAACAGGACTGTTCATTCTTTTACTATTATCTCATCACTCAAAATGACTGAATATTTGAAAGCTTTATTTTGAAATAAGTACATTTTTCTGAAAGGACTAATTATTCCAAGTTTATTTTATTAATTTTACTGAACATATCTGCTTCAATTTAATATGGTACTGTCTCATATTACATGATATAACCAAGAGTCCAAGGATGCACAAGAAGCCCCTGGTAAGGAGGACAACTGAGATAAGAGAACTGAAACCATTTCAAGGGTCTTATACCCAAGTGTGGAAGCTACCGAATTAAACAACCACATTTGAAATTTTTTCTACCCATCACCTTACTCAATTGCAAAATGCTATATTAGAAACCTTGATACTGTGGTAGGTGTGATAACGCATGCCTGTAATGCCCGCACTCTGGGAGGGTGAGGCAGGAGGATCCCAAATTTAAGCCAAACCTGGGCAACTTAATGAGATCCTGTCTTAAAGAAAAAAAAAAAAAAATGTTGTGACCTTATAATTTCTGCTTTAATGGCAATCAAGTTAAAAAAAATGTAAAGTTCGACTTATCCATACTATTCACTCCTTTATAAAAGGCAGATTTCATGTAAGCTTCTAGATGCATGCATATTTTAGAGGTTAATGTGTTTTGGCAGTCCTTGGTTCCTGAAATTTGAACTTCATCAGGTGTGTTTTAAACTTTTGTGAAAATAGTCACAAAAGGATATGTTATTAAAATTAAAAAAATGTTTTTAAAGGGCCAGTGATGTAACTCAGTGCAAAGGCCTTGGGTTAATCCCCAGTACCAAAAAAAAAAAACCCCATATATACATATATATATATAGATATAGATATAGATATAGATATACACACACACACACATTGCTTCAGAAAGAAAATGAATTAACAAAAATAAGATGGTGCAATGAAAAGGAACACAATAAGCTGAAAGTCAAGCAAGATGTCAACAAAGTTAGGCAAGTAATCTGGAAAAATCACAGAAATTTTTTTTACCTAAATCAGAAAGCCAGTTTGAGATGGTGAAGCTAGAAGTACAGTAAGTCTTGTGCTGCCATCTAGAGGTTACAGGATACATGACATTTCTTTTCAATCAGTTAAGGGCTGTTAATTTAACTGTAAGAATTACAGATAGAGAGGTAGGATCAAACAGGCCTTCTTTTTGGTTGGTTGGTTTGCTTGTTTTTGAGACAGCATCTTGCCATGTAGTTTAGCCTGGCCTTGAGCTCACTACATAGCCCAGGCTGGCCTTGATCTCATGGCAATCCTCCTGCCTCAGCTTCCCAAGTACTGGGATTACAGTACAGGCGTGCGCCACCACAACCCCAAATAGGCCTTCTAATAGAAGTCAGACAAATAAATTTGATGTGAGGCTACAAAGAAGATTATCCATGGTATATGAGTAGAAGTTATTCTCTTCCCTCTTCTTTCACAGATTAACATTAGAATTCAACAGAGCTGTCTTGTAGAATTTTACTTGGATGAAGAATAATTTTCACATACAAATGTCCACTTTTACAGAATCATGTACCTAGTGGGTAGAGAAGTGTACTATTCCACAGGCTAGCTTAGAAGCAAAAGTTTCCCTCTGGTACCACCACCAAAAACAGTTGTACCAAATAGTTTCCGGTACAGACAACTTCATCAGTACAAATAAATGAGGTGAAGTTTAAATGAGATGTTTCAATCATTTTTATACTAAAACTTTTAAAAACTATAGAGTGATTACATTTAACCAAATAACAGTCCCACTGAAATTACTTAGTGAACATACAGGATTACACTATAAATTAGCAGAAGAAGCTACTTTTATCAAAGCTGAATTCCTTAATGCTTTGTAAAAGGGGAATATACTTAGTGTGATCCTATTTACATTAAAAGGTAGGATGGCACATGCCTGTAATCCCAGCACTCTGGGAGGCTAAGGCAGGAGGACAAACAAGTTTGAGCCAAGCCTGGGCAGCATAGCGATTTAGTGAGACTCTGTCTCAAAATAAAAAACAAAAAAGGCTGGGGATGCAACTCAGTGTAAAGGCCCTGGGTTTAATCCCCAGTACCACAAAAAACACACACACCAAAAGGTACCTACAAAAAAAAACCATAGGCAAAAACCAATGATTTGGCCAGACGTGGTGGTGCACACCTGTAATCCCAGCACTCGGGAGGCTGAGGCAGGAGGACTGCTACAAGTTCGAGGCCAGCCTGAACCGCATAGTGAAACCCTATCTCAAAAAGACAAATAAATAAATAAATAAATAAATAAATAAATAAATAAATAAAACCAATGGTTCAAGAACAAAGGGCAAAAGAAAAGGAAATGAAACTAGAAAAATTAAGCTGGCAGTAGTAAACAAGAGGGACTAGATTGAAAGGCATGGAGACCAGTTAGAAGGTGATTGCAATGGTCCCAGCACAAGAAAAAGGCATTGAACTAAGATGAAAGTAACAGAAATGGAATTCTTTATATGCTAAAGCAGAGTTTTATAACTTTTTGTAATTCTATATATTTCAAGGGAATTTCACATAAGTGCCCAAATCAAACCAAGAGGCCCCAATCACCTGAGAGGCTATTAAACAACTATAACAAAAGTTATTGCATTCCAAAATCTGCACACCGAAAGGATTATATGAAGTATAATCATGTACCAAATCAAAGGGTTCATCTTCCAAAAGACATAATCTAGTTATTATCAGCTCTAGAAGGTTCACATTATTTCTGCACTAACATTTAACAATGCTCTTGGGAAATGACAAACAATCATGTTTTGAGGAGAAATATTTTTAGCATTTTTTCTCTTTCCATCATCTTTATCAGTGCAGATATTTGCATGAAAACAGGATCACTGGTCCTTGGGGATTCATCAGTTCCTACTGTTTATTTTTCATCCATGTCATCCTCTCAATTAATGCAGGAAAGAGGATTGAGACATCGAAACACCAGATTAGGATGTCAAGTAAAAGCCAACCCCTAGAGTGGATGAATAATCTGTAAGGACAAAAAAAGATCTTGTTTTTATGCAAATACGCTATACACAATAAAACAAGAGAGACTGTATTCGAGAAGTCCAATGCACATCAGTGTAATTACTTCCAATTGTAACTTTAAAAACTCTGTGTCAACTAAATTCACTATGGTCAAGGGAAATGGTAATTGGTGAAAATACTGCTATAGAACTTGAAATAAGGCTGAATTTTGAACTAGAAGATAATTCTGAAGAATCTCAGCTGTGCTAATGGGAGAAATCTGGCAGAAACAAGCATTTGTTGTGTAGTTTGGGTTCAATGATTTAAGGTGGCTGAGTTAGGTGACTTCAAGTCCCCATCCCCAATGCCTTAAGGTTATGGAAATATAAAATAGTAAGGATGGGGCCGATGAGATAGCTCAGCGGCATAAGCGCCTGCCTGGCAAGCGCGAGGTCCTGAGTTCAACTCCTAGTACCCAAATAAAGGAAAAAAAGGGCCGGTGATATTGCTCAGCGGTACAAGTGCCTGCTGGCAAGCACGAGGTCCTGAGTTTGACTCCCGGTACCCACATAAAAATAAATAAATTAATTAATTAAATTAAATAGGTAGGATGGCTTTAATTGTGCATATTAAAGCAAAACAAAAAAAGACCATATACAATTTACAAAACTATTTTTGGGATCGCTCCAATTAGTACAAAACTTGAATTTCTAAAGAAAATTACATGTCATAATAGTACTCTCAGCCAACTGTGGTAGTGCACACCTGTAATCCCAGCACTTCGGAAGCTGAGGCAGGAGGACTGCTGTGAGTTCAAGGCCAACCTGAACTGCATAGCAAGACACTGCCTCAAAAAGAAAAAAAAAGTACTCTCAAGATTATGGATTGATGGTCTCAGGTTCTAACCCACTGTATTTATGTTGGGTATCTCTTCTTTCAACTACAAAGTAAGACTTTCTTATAATTCCTTTTCCACTTTTATAATGAATGTAGTATGAGAAGGGACACAATGTGAAAAGAAATCATTTTAAAATAAAAAATAGAGAGCAGACAGGCATGGATGAGAAATTTAAAAAGCATTACTCATGGTAACAGAAATGTTCTTGGTCTGTCATAAGTCTCTTCCTTAGAGAACCAATTCCTGCCTCCCATTCCACATGATTTGAGTCACATCAACCACTCCTTCTCATCTGCATCTGTACCTAAGACCCCAGTGGCCTGGTGCATCACAGCATTCCACCTGGCCAAAGGACCCATTCAAGGATGGTACATGAGCCCACAGAGAATGGTCCATCTTTTAATTTACGTGAACTAATAAAGTCTCTTCTTTGGCTTGAGATAGTTTGAGCTGATCTATTGCTTAAAACCGAAAAGGTTCCAATAGACTTTTACTGCCCAGAGAAAAATAATGTTACCTAGTAAATCCAGCAATTCTCACAAAAGGCACGCTTCAGATTACATTGACCCCTCAACTTCAGATTACTTATCTTTTCCCTAAAAAGGAAAAATTATATTTCCAGAATTATAACTAGAACTCGTAACCCTGAATAAATGTGATCTGGGTACTCACACTCATCCAGCCCCAGCTGATAGGCCAGGTTCTGTAGGCCTCGTACCTTCTCCATCAAATTAGCTGTGGTGAGGCTTCCCAGTTCTGAAACAGAACCATTTATTTCAATACCATTTCTTCCCACTACCCTCAAGTCACAATTCATTTACATTGGGAATACTGACTATAAAAATTTTCAGGTTTGGCTGGGGGGTATAGCTGAATGTTGAGCTTAGCATGGTTTAATCTCCAGCATGGAAGGAAGGGAGGGAGGGGAGTGGAAAAGAGGGAGAGGAACAGAGGAGAGGGAGGAAGGAGGGAAGGAAGGGTGTTTTCAAGCATAATTCCTACTGAGTAAGTAGAAAATAGATCCATATCTCTTTTCCTCCAGTCTTACACACATGCACACAAATCAATGAAATTTTCCACTACTGCAAAAATGCCTTCAATGAGCTTCCCACATAATAAATCGGGTTAGCGTAAACACATTAACAAATTGTTTCAAGCTAAGAGTCCTTTGTCTATCATACAAAATGAATACACCATCAATATATGAAAACTCATGACTTGACAGAGCCTCGCAGAACATCTTCAAAATGAACAGTCTCTAAGTCCCCATGATTTCAACTAACAATAAAATAGTAACAAAACATTGTTTCCCATTTTCCTAAGTTTAGAAAACAGATTAAATATAAATCCAAAATTCCCTTCAAATCCAATTCCTATTAAAAAAAATTTTAGGCAGTGGGGGTACAGCACAGTGGTAGAGTGCTTGCCTAGCATGCACATGGTCCTCAGTTCAACCCCTAGTACCCCCCAAAATTAGGTTTGCCAAGTAAAAATACAACATTCTTAAAAGAATAGCATCCAATTCCTTTTAGGTTTAAGACACAGGTCAATTTACATGAAATACAATGGTGTGATCTCTCACTAAAAATGTAAAGTTTCCTTAGAAAACACATGTAAATGGTCTATTCTATAATGTCTGTTTGGAACATAACAACAATGAACCGAAGATGCCCTTGAGACTTAATTTTTCCATAGCTGAAGGAGGGGATCTGCATTCAAGCATGCAGAACAATGAATTACTTCTGAAATCAAATAAAGGGTTTTTTCCCCCTCCCATTTATCATCCTACAGTCATTATCTATATCTGGCATAAGCAGACTTTCTTGATATGTTCAGCTGCTTAAATAGCTCAAGAATCTCAGATTTTTACCTTAATTTCAGTCTATTACTTCATAACCATCATGAATCTTATCACCAGAAGGATGATAAAAAAAAGAAAATTCGTGGAAAATTAATGTTTTTAATTTAAATTTCTCCTCTGTGATTGAGTTCGAAATCATTTATCAAATAACAATATTCATAGAATCCTTCCTGGAAGAAATTGATAGGTTAGAAAGAAATAGAAGACAGGTCCCACTAAGGGGCTGCCACTTAATAGTACTGACAACAATATATAGCATTAAACTCTAAATAAGGCACTTTTATTACAGTGGAAGGAGATTTTAAAAATTGTGTTTATGCCAGGCATGGTGGCGCATACTTGTAATCTCAGCATTCAGAAGGCTGAGGCAGGAGGATCACCAGGAGTTCGAGGCCAGCCTGAACTACACAGCAAGACCCTGTCTCAAAAAAAAAAAGGCCGGAGATACAGCTCAGCGGCACAAGAGCCTGACTGGCAAATGCAAGGTCCTGAGTTCAATTCCCAGTACCAAAAAAAAAAGGTTTAAAATTTTAACTCTTTCCATTCCATTTTGGTTAGTTAACCTCTAAACCTCAGATATCATCATACCTATGTAACAGAATGTTTATGAAAATTAACTGAGAAAATTTATGTGAGTTTTTTTGCTAACTGTATCATACAAAATAAAGTTTGTATTAAAAAGAACTAATATCAGAAGAATTCATTATGACTGACTCTCGAAGTGGCAAGATTTCTACACATGAAAAAAGTAGAGAAAGGCATTTCACACATGAAGAACTATACATAAAGATGGTTAAGTGAGCAGTTTGAAGCCAAGAGAATAGTGACCAGAAAAAAAAAAAAAAAAAAAAAAAAAAAAAAAAAAAAAAAAAGAATACTGGAAAGGTGGTTTGTAGAGGGACATAAATATCAAGTTAAAAGTCAGAGGACAAGTCAGACATTGTGGCACATGCCTGTAGTCCCAGCTGCTGCAGTGGGAGGGTCACTTGAGCTCTGGTGTTTAAGATCAGCCTAGGCAACATAGCAAGGCTGTCTCAAAATAAAAAATCAAGGTTAGAAGGCACCAGCATTACTTACCTTTTAACATATCAATGTCATCACGTTCTATTTCAGCCATCCACTTAGGTGGAGAACTAGTAATAGGCTGTCAGAAAACAAGAATATATCCATTAGATACATACAACTGTGACGAGACCTTATTCTTCCTTCTTAAAAGAAATGTAGGGCCGGTGAGATGGCTCAGTGGCGTAAGCGCCCGCCTGACAAGCACGAGGGCTCGAGTTCGACTCCCAGAACCCACATACGAAAAAAGGGCCGGTGATATCGCTCAGCGGCACGGGCGCCTGCTGGCACACGAGGTCCTGAGGTCAACCCCCGGTACCCACAAAAAAAAAAAAAAAAAAAGAAATGTAGCTTCAGTACGAAAGGTCTGGCTTCAATCTCCAGTACTGCCAAAAAGAAAAGGAGACAGAGAAAAAAGAAATGCAGCTTGTCACGCAGTCTTCAGGTTGTCTGAAAATATGGGCAAATTATAACAATAAATATGAACCTGGATTTCTCCAGGTTCAGATATGACCTACGGTCACCTGAAGAGATGCCACTACTATTACTATTTCATGCATAACAATATAGAAATGAAACTACTTGAAACACTATTCTGGGCAAAAGCCTTCAACTGAACTGTTTGACATGATAATCAGTAACATTCTCTGGAAGAAAGAAGAGTCAAGAATGAGAAAACCAGGGGAAATAAAAAGGATCCAAATGTGACAGGTATAGGTATAACTTACCTGTGATGAATGTACTTGTTATGTATTATAAACATATACTAATAAAAAAGAGAAAAAAGTAAAAATTAAAAAATAGGTTTCAACTCCTCTCAAAAAAGAAAGAAAGAGGGCCAGTGAGATGGTTCAGCAGCGTAAGCACCTGCCTGGCAAGCGTGAGGGCCTGAGTTCGACTCCCGGAACCCACATAGGAAAAAAAAAAAAAAGGCCGGTGACATCTCTCAGTGGCACAGGCGCCTGCTGGCGAGCGAGGTCCTGAGGTCGACCCCCGGTACCCACAAAAAAAAAAAAAAAGAAAGAAAGGAAAGAAGGAAGGAAGCAAGCAAGCAAGCAAGCAAGCAAGCCCTCCACTTAGTGACAAAGACTGAAATGGTCATATGATCATTACTTGAACTTCCATAATTTTATTGCTTACAATTTAAAAAACTTTATAGAATTTTAGGTTATCTCGTTTCTGCAAATAAATTTTAGATATGAAAGAAAGCCCATTCTCAGAATAGTTCCAAGTTAGCAGTTTTCAATCCAAGTTGCACATGGAATCACTCCTGTAGCTTTAAAAAAAAAAAGTAAGCATCTTGACTGCAATCTGGATGCAGAATACGAGGGCTTGGGGGAAAGGTCTCTTGGAGACAGCAGAACAAGGGAGTCCATAAATACATTTTTCAAAAGCTTCCTAGCTACACACTGATGGTTCTGTTATGTGGGCTGGGGTAGGGTTAAGGAAAACTCATTTTCTTTCTTTTAACATGTTCACAACGGGGCCATAATTTATATGTCTCACTGCTGTGAGGCTCTGAACCACTGGTGGTACAAGCCAGCAGGAACTTGTTAATTAAAATGTACTCAGTACTAACCACGTAATAAGCAAAACATGTTATATGATACCATTTACCTCCAAAACCACCCTATGAAGTAGGTATTATTATCCCCATTTTACAAATGAAAAAGAAAAAAACTAATGGAAATTAAAATTCACTTGGCTTAGGTTACACAGCCATAGGTATCAAGATTTAATACCCAGGTAGTCTGAGTCCAGAAATCACTACAAATCCAGGGCATGGTGGCACACGCCTGTAATCCTAGCACTCAGGAGGCTGAGACAGGAGGATTGCTGGGAGTTTGAGGACAGCCTGGGCTACATAGTGAGTTTAAAGCTAGTCTGAACTACATGGCGAAACCCTGTCTCAAAAAAAAAAAAAAAAAAACACAGAAATCACTACAAATCCTGCATGCTGCCTCTTTTAGAAGGCTCTAGCTCAAACTATTTTTAAGCCCAAGAAGGAAAAAAACTGTATCAATGGATGTTAACTTGGGGGTCCCAGGACGATGTCCCTGAAGCCCTAGGAAAAAAACTCAAAATATGTACATGCATATTTTCCAGGGGAAAGACACAGATATTCAATCATTTTTTTTAAACTACAAAAGTTTTTAAAAAAATTATGTATATTTACAGTTTAAAACAGTTGTAATCAAATCTAATTCATGAAACTGAAAAGTAGGGGCCGGTGATATTGCTCAGTGGCACAAACGCTTGCTGGCAAGTGCGAGGTCCTGAGGTTGACTCCCGGTACCCACATAAAAAAAAAAAAAAAAAAACCTGAAAAGTAGTAAGAATGGAAGAAAATTAAATCATATACTGTCTGATCAACCTACCAGATAAAAGCTAATCTAATAGTAATGGCTCTCCTAGCTGGGTGTGGTGATGCACGCCTGTAATCCCAGCACTCTGGGAGGCTGAGGTGGGAAGATTCCATGTTCGAATCCACCCCAGGAAATTTAGCAACTTAGTGAGACCATGGCTCAAAATAAAAATGAGACGGTCTGGGGATGTAGTTCAGTGTGAAGGCCCTGGGTTCAATCCCCAGTCACGTGCACATGCACACGGACACGCGCGCGCGCGCGCACACACACACACACACACTACAGAAGCATTAGAGGTTCAAAGCCTCATTCTGCCACTTAAGAATCTATAACCTGTGTAACTTATTTAATTGTAACTAGTCTATGCTTAAATTTCCTAGTCTGGAGATGATATCTGTAGTACCTTTACCTCATTTGGTTTTGTGGAGATTAAATAACATATGTAAGTACTTAGTAGAACAGTCTCTGGCACATGGTCAGCACTACCTACATGTTAGCTAAAATTACCATCATATTTTCCTGGTTGTGGGAACATATTTAGGCGAGGTGTGATGGGGCACACCTCTAGTCCCAGCACTGAGGAAGCTGAGGCAGGTTGCTGGAACTACATAGTGAGTTCAAGGCCAGCCTGGTCTACTAGCAAGACCCTGTCATAAAACAAAACAAAGGAAGAAAAAAGAGTGAACATATTTAGAGCACAATGCCTGCTGCCCTGGAGTGGTTCTCACAGACGTCCTCCTTCAAATTTCTGATATAGCACTGAGAAATTCCAACGTCCTCTATGGAGGTCTAAGCTAAGGCCACAATAAATCACATAAACAAAGGAGAAAAGCTTCCAAATTATAGTTTGGGCAAAAAGAACAGTGGTGGTACATTAAATATTTCAAATGCCTTGCCTTAAAACCCTCAAGATGAGGGCCGGTGAGATAGCTCAGCGGCGTAAGCGCCTGCCTTGCAAGTGCGAGGGCCCAAGTTCGACTCCCGGATCCCACATTCGAAAAAGGGGCCGGTGATATCGCTCAGCGGCACGGGTGCCTGTTGGCGCACGAGGTCCTGAGGTCGACCCCCCGGTACCCACAAAAAAAAAAAAAAAAAAAAAAAACCCTCAAGATGAGAAAAGAGGCTAGGTGAGTAGACAAAGGTCAACATTTCAAAGTAAAGCATTTGAACAAAGGAAAGCATCAACAATTAACATGATGTTATAAATGGATTTACAGGGCTGCAACTACAAAATGACTTGAAGGCTATGAGAACAGTCTTGAAAATAAAGAAATGACAGAGTTGAGCTTATATCCAGGAGCAAAACTTTGGGCAATTCTCATTAGATAAGTTAGACATTACTTACGCTTTTGAAGGAAGCTGCAAATTCAGCAACACCTGGTACTAAAAAGAAAGAAAAAATTATTCATTCAATAAACACTTGCGTGCTCAGGCACAGAAGATTCAAATAATTAAAAAAGAAAAACAGCATTGCCTTCAGGTAGCTTACAGTCTGGAAGAGGACAGAGATTCTAGTATCAGTGACTGTAATATTAAGTGCCCCAAGAAAGAGGGCAGAATGCTGTGGGAAGACAAAATTGGAAATCCAAATCAGACTGAGGGGGCAGCAAAAGCTTCTCAGAGAAAGTAATACCTACACTAAACTTTAAAAGACCAGGAATCAGCTAGGTAGGAGGGTGGCGAGACACAGTATTTCTTTTTTTATTTTTTTTCATTTTTTTTTAAAGAGAAAAAAAAGAGAACAAAATTTCAAAACAACATAATAGGAGGGCAACAATGGTTAATACATTGCATATTGTTATTTTTAAATTAGTTACTCGGGGTACAAGATATTGCATTCAATTGTCCAAACAATGTTAGCACAAACCTTTCTTTTCAATGAACTAAGCGAAATTAGTAGTGTCTCTATCTTAACTATCTTGTATATACATGTCTTTTTTTTTTCCCCCTTCTTTTCTCCCTTCCCCCATCCCAGTTTCACTTTCCTTTTGAACAGTTTCTTCCTATTTTACAATATGTATTGTACATTTTGGATCTGATTTACTCTTTCAGCTTCTCACACTGGGGAGACAATACAATGTTTACACATGTGCATCCAGTTTATTTCACTTATGAGTATGGTCTCAAGTTGCATCCATTTACCTATAAAAGTCTCCAGTTTATCCTTCTTTATGGCTGAGTAGTACTCCATTGTATAAAAATACCACATCTTTTTTATCCTTCCTCAGTTGATGGGCATTTGGGTTGTTTCCAAGATCTGGCTATTACAAATTGTGCTGCTATAAACATGGGTGCACATATATCGCAGTGGTAAGGGGAATAGCTGGGTCAAATGGGACCTCCAACCCTAGTGTTTTGAGGAATCTCCACACTGATTTCCACAGTGGCTGTACCAGTCGACACTCCCACCAACAGTGAAGAAGGGTTCCTTTTTCCCCACAGCCCCTCCAGCATTTGTTATTAGTTGATTTCCTGATAATAGCCATTCTTTATGGGGTGAGATGGAATTTCATTGTTGTTTTAATTTGCATCTCTTGAATGACCAGTGATGTTGAACATTTTTTCATATATTTATTTGCTGTTGAGACACAGTATTTCTTACCAGCAAGTTTAAACTCTCTTTTTAGTTATACTGTTCTCTGTCAAACCAATTGTTTAACTGCCTCACAGAAGAACCACATTGAAAAGCAGAAAAGTAAAAATGTGGTATTTAAAAGTGAAATAACATTCATAAATAATAAAAATAATCAAGATTGGAGACATCCAATTTTGGGTAGTATATAAGAAAATGGACACACATACACAATCATCCTCTTCCGTGTTCACAAAGGTCTACGTGCCAGGATATTCACTGACAAACAGTTTGTAAAATAAAACATTGGATATAACTTAGGTTTCCAGAGAGGGCATGAATATACAAATTATAATATATCTATAAAATAAAATATATTTGAAAGAATGAAATAGACCTCTACATACCAACATAGAATGATCCATTAACAAATGAGGTGGTACAGTAAGCTTAAGACTGTGTACATATGACTATCATTATAAAAAAGCGCTCTATACATAAAAATGTTTGCTTATCTGTATAAGCATAAAAAGGTCAAACCAATTTGTACGAAATTATTAAAAGTAATTTTGTAACAGTGATTAAGGGAGATAAGGAAATGCTTTATGTATCTTCATAGTATTATCTGAACTTATTACAGATTACTTTTTAAAAGTAATTATTGTCAGGCATGATGGTGCACGCCTGTAATCCCAGCACTCGGGCAGACTGAGGCAGGAGCACTGCTGCAAGTTCGATGCCAGCCTGTGCTACATAGTAAGTTCAAGGAACTACATAGAGGCCCTGTCTCAAAAAAAAAAAAAAAAAAAAAAAAGTATTATTAAAGGGCTCCTCATCATTTCCTGTCAGTGTTCTGAAAAAAATAAAACTACAAAAAGCTATTAACATTGGATATCAACCTCTTCTCTTCCCTTTAAAGTACAATAAAAACTTGAATTATTACTGTTATAGTAGAACTCTTCAAAAATTTTTCAAGGAAGCATTTGTTCTCTTACATGAAGTTTAATATAAAGAAAGCAAAGACTTACGCTGTTCTGGCCAAAGATCTGGTGAGGCACGGTCAAGTTTTTCAAAACTTAGCAAAGATGCTTCCAAATCTGTCCCTGAAATAAAGCAACCAGCTTTATTTAGAAGACTTTTCAACATCAAAGAACATAAACTAAAGTACTCAAATGGAAGTCTAGAGATTTGAGTTCTATAACTCAACTGATGCTAGGATGTACTACAAATAAACCATTCTCTCTAAATCTCACCCTTCCAATCTATAAAATGGGAGTGATATTTTAGAGGAGTGTTAAAAATGAGTATTGCCAAACCTATGTGCACCTTCATTCACACCGTTGGACTTTCCTCTATTTATAATCAATTAAGTGATCCTGCTCCCATGAAAGGTAAATTCCTCAGCCAGGGCTCTGAATGCACATTTTCCTGCTCTGTCAAGGCATCATCTTGAACAATCTTCCTCTTATACCATCATTTTTATTTTCTCTAGGCTCACACTCAACAGCAAGCCCTAGAATCTCCCTTCTTTAAAAAGAACTCTCCCTCAATCCCATGATCTCTTGCACACTCTTCACAGCAGAAGTTTTGTTTTTGTTTTTTTGCTTGTTTTTTGTGGTACTGGGCTCTGAACCCAGGGCCTCTTACATGCTAGGCAAGGGCTCTACCACTGATCTACCTCCCAGCCCTTTTTGAGACAGGATCTTGCTAAATTGCCCAGGCTCACCTTGAACTTGCAATCCTCCCGCCTCATTCTCCAAAGTGGCTGAGATACAGGGATGCACCCTGCACCTGGCACAAAAGTTCTAGAGTTTTGTACCCTGTTGTTTCTACTTACTCACCTCACAATCTCTCAACCTACGACCGTCAGCCTTCTGTCCGTACATATACGGAAACTACTGCTGATAACTAAATCCAGTGGTCACTTCTCTCTTATGTGACCTCTCTGCAGCATCCACAATCTGACCCTACGCACTGCTGCTGTGAAACCGCTATGGTGGTTTTTCTCCTAGTCACTGAGTTCTCCTTCAGCTGCCTCCTCTTCCTCTCAGTCCATCCTAGGCCATCTCCAGACTTCTACCTCACCTAGTCACTCACCTTTACCATCATCTATCTATATACACCAATGACTATATATTTATATTTCTAGTCCCAACCTTTCTCCTGAACTTCAGTTATGTCTAAGTAACTATTTCACATCTCTCTTCACGCACACGTATGAAAAATCATACTTTCCCAATCCTCTCTAGCTCAATAAATTGTAATGCCATTAACTCCAAATGTCGAACCCCAAACCCAAATATCATCCTTCATGCCTCCTTTTCTTATACCCTTCTATAACCAATCTATCAATAAATCCAATAGTTTCTATCTGCAAAATACAGCAAGAAACCAAACCAGTACATCACTTCTCAACTCGAAGCCTTTTAACACATCTCCCGGCTCCTGTTCTTAATCTTCCTCTCCCACCCCCAAATCAATTTTTCACAAAGTAATCAAAAGTGATTTTTTAAAAAATGTAAATCTGAGCTGGGTGTGGTGGCACATGCCTGTAATCCCAGCACTCAGGAGGCTGAGGCAGGAGGATCGCCTCAAGTTCGAGGCTAGCCTGGGCTACAAAGTGAATTCAAGGCCAGCCTGAACTGCATAGCGAAACCCTGTCTCGAAAAGACAACAAAAAAAAAAAAAAAAAAAAAAAAAAAAGGAAATCTGTTCATTTCACCCTCTAGTTAGGACTTCCCAGCCAAATCGGTGAGTGCCTATCTCCCATGTCCTATAAAACCCTACGCGATCCAGCCCAACTAATTCTGTTACATCACTTTCTTTTCACTCTTCCCTGGGCACACAACAGGTACTCAACATGTGCTGAGTATTTACTGTGTACTTTGCTTGTTAGCTACTTACTTAGTTAGTTCATTTAATGCTATGAACAGTAGCTCTTAATGTTTTCTGGGTAAGCAACATCTTTGGAAATCTGAAAAGATGTGAATGCACTCACTCTCCCCAAAAATGTACATATGTGTAAGACTTTTCAACATGAGCTTTTCTCTAAACTGAATTTCTTTAAACAAACATTCCAAGGGAATTTTCAATGACATTACAATTAGGAAGGAATTGAAGTCTAATACATTGGCTTATCTAAATCACCTAAAACTGCTCAAAAAGAAGAGCTATGTGTTAACAGTATGTCAGTTGTCAAGTTCCCTACTAATGAAGAGCTCAACCATAATAAAAACAAACTTATTGCGTGGTAGAATCCAATCACCATCAGGGGCAACCTTATGATACCACAGTTTAGGACAAAATTCTGACTTTGCCACGAGTCTTACTCATAAATTAACTAGACAGCTTTACTTGCATTTCAATTTTCTCTTTTTAGCACGAAAAAGATAAAAGGGTAAATGACCTAATCTTATTTTCTAATGAACATCTGAATTAAATCTTTCTTTTTCTTTTTTTCTTTTTTTTTTTTGGGTACCGGGGCTCAACCTCAGGACCTCGCGCGCCAGCAGGCGCCCATGCCACTGAGCGATATCACTGGCCCTTTTTTCATATGTGAGTTCCGGGAGTCGAACTCGGGCCCTTGCGCTTGCCAGGAAGGTGCTTACGCCGCTGAGCCATCTCACCGGCCCCTGAATTAAATCTTAAAGACAAAGACAGTTGAAACACTAAAAATAGAAGTGCGATCACCATAGTGGACTATTTTATGATGAGATACTTATTTACAACTTCATTTTAAGTCCAGAGTGTTCAACTTCATTTTATCAGATTACAAAGATAAGATTAGATGGAGAATGGTATAATTCTGAAAGAGATGAAAAAGAAACTTTAAAAAATCAAGATTGCAAACAAAGTGACCATAGAGATAGTGAGACAACCAAAGGGAAAAAATACATTTTCAATACCATTCTTGGCCAAAGAAAGAAAAAGAAATTGAGGGAAAATGAAAAAAAAAAAAAAAAAATCAAACACAAACTAGGTGTGATGGTACATGTCTGTAATCCTAGCACTCTGGGAGGCTGAGGCAGGAGAATGGCAAGTTTGAGCCCAACCTAGACAACTTAGCAAGACACTGTCTCTAAATTATAAAAAAATCAGGGCCTGCCTGGCAAGCACAAGGTCGTGAGTTTGAGTCCCAGTACCAAAGAAAAAAAATATATCTATATATATAGATATCTATATATATATCTCAGTGTGAAGACCCTGGGTTCAATCCACAGTATTAAAACACACACACACACACACACACACACACACACACACACATGAAACATAGCTCCAAAATTTCCAAAACTCATAAAAACAACTTAATAATAAGCTAAAAGTTTTTAAGCAATTAGCTCTGTCACATGGCTGACTTTGTATATATGTGTACATGTGAAAGTTACACAACATAAAATTTACCATTTTAATGATGTTTAAATGTACAGTTCAGCAACATTAAGTGCATTAATATGTACAACCATTATCATCATCAATTTCCAGAATTTTCCCACATTCTCAAACTGAACATAAACTCTCCATTCCCTTGGCTGACTTTTTAAATGCCATTTCTTTTCTAAAGAAACTTTGTGTGTGTGTGTACACATGTAGTTTTATTGTAACACAGCAACTTGTACAGTTTGAACGTTTAAAACTGCATATCACCTTTTCCTTTCCAGTGAAAACAAAAAAGAATTAAAAAATAAACCAACAGAATTACAATAGAGAATGTCAATTCCAAATAAGACCCTACAGGTTCTGCTGATTCTCCCATCGAGTGGCAGGGCTCAAGTCATCATTAGGAGAAAATTTTATTTTAAAAGTGTCATCTTAAAAATAAATAAATAAATAAATAAAAAAAGTGTCATCTTAAACTGCAAGAATCAGCCAGCCTGGTGGCACACACCTGTAATCCCAGCACTTGGGAGGCTGAGGCAGGCGGATCACCACAAGTTCATGGCCAGCCTGGGCTACATAGTGAGTTCAAAGCTAGCCTGAACTACACAACAAGACCCTGTCTCAAAAACAAAACAAAACAAAACTGCAAGGATGTCTGTTAACATCACAATTAAACATGTCCAAGGAGAAGCCATGTTGTCAAATGCCCGCTTAACCCAAACATCTCAAACCCAGACTTTGCTGACCTTCTACACCCCATTTTTAAAAGTCTTTTTTTCTTTTTTTAAACAAGAGAAAGAAGACAGGTACATGTTGGTAAATGCTGACTGTCCATATTCACATAGAGTGCAATCTCTGAGCCCAATATACAGAGAAAGGAGGAAAAAAGCTAGAATTCTATGCACCCTCCTAGCTAGGAGGCCTAGCACCCTCCAGCATCCAGCAGAGCAAAGGGAGTGGAGGGTTTTCTTTTTTCCCACAGAGCACAGTGTTGTTGATTCCATACAGCTTGTGTGAAGACAGGAGGGGATCGAAATGAATTTAGAACCAAAGGTTGTAGAGATCCTTTTCCCACTGTGTTCTGCTCAAGGTATCTCCCCTCAAAGTAAGTTGAGAACCACAGTGTTTGTGAAGAGAGGCCTCAAGAACAGGGTGACTGAGCACAAGAGGGGGGAAAAAAAGACTCCAACTTGCTCCCAGTGACTGGAGAAAATTTTTTAAAAAAAGGAAAAAATGCTCACAATCCATCAATGTTCAGTTAGTCATCTCCTTCATCCTCCTCTACTTCCTCCCCTTCATCATCATCTTCATCTTCTTCACCTTTATCCTCCTCCCCTTCTTCACTGATGTCTTCCAATCCTTCATCATTAGTGTCGTCATCACCACCATCTTCTCCTTCCCCTTCCTTGTCATCCATATCAGGAACCAAGTAGTACTGCAATGGATTTGGCCAAATATCATCTTTGGTGACCTCTCCTAACTCACCTGCACCTGCATCAAAATGGTCAGTAAACCAGGTAAAGAAGCTCTCGGTTTCCTCATGCTGCCTCTTCCCACTGGCTTTATTCAGTGTTTGACTTGAACATTTCATCAAATCCTCTCCAGATTTCCATTTGATTTCAGTGGACTTTGAAGATGGATCACCACTCTTGTTCAGATGAAATTCTGTGGAGAGAACTTTATTTTCGTAGTAAGGATTTTCACTAAAACAAAAATCCAGGGCCGGTGAGATGGCTCAGCGGCGTAAGCACCTGCCTCGGGCAAGCACGAGGGCCCGAGTTCGACTACCGGATCCCACATACAAAAAAAGGGGCCGGTGATATCGCTCAGCGACATGGGCGCCTGCTGGCGCACGAGGTCCTGAGGTTGACCCCTGGTACCCACACACAAAAAAAATCTATTCTGTAACCTGATTTTATATCTTCAAATTTGGTCTCTTTGACTCTGGTCAAATCATGCAATGCTTCTTCATCTTCTTCCCCAAGCAGAACAGACACTTGTGGATGGTTAACAAATGTTAACCAAAAATCTGGGATTTTGGCAACCAATTCTGACCTCTTCTGAAAAAATGGTTGGTGGAGTTTGTTATATTTCTGTTCTACTTTCAATACCTCCTCACTGGCTCATTCATTAAGTTTATTTCATTTTGTACTTCCATCAATATGTTCAATTGCTTCTTCTTTTTCTTTTTCTCCCTTGGGCAGGCCCGGTGAGGGTGATGCTGCCTCAGATTTGAGGGCCAGAGACTGTCGGGCCTTCTTGGTCAGAGGGGTGAGTGAAGACTGGCGGTTTGGGGCCATGAAAGGAGGGAAGTTCTAATACCAGCCCTGGGATCATCTCGGGCCACAGGAAGTAGATCAGGAACCCAGAAGAAACTTAACAAGAGGGCACACAAGGAGAAAACTCCTGTGATCCTGAACATCCATAATTTCTTATGGAGCATGTACTTGTACTCAAAGAACTGAAGACTCAATTGAACTTAAAATTTTAAAATGAAGCAAGATATTACTTCTGTACATGTTCATTGAAGGCTGACTGCTTGCCAGGCACTGGGTTAAACCTGGAATCCAACTACAAATAAGAGAGACTTGGAATGTGTAATCGGGCATGAAAAGGGCAAAGTCAACAGAACAACTATGCTGACAATAAATATTGAGACAGTGAATGAATAATAGAAGGGCAACTCCTAATACTATGTTCTAGTTAAGCCTCTTTGGGAGGGCACATCTAAAATGAGAACTGAATGAGGCGTGGGGCATGGTGGTACACGCCTGTAATCCCAGCACTTCGGGAAGAGTGAGGCAGAAGGATCCCAAGTTCCCGCCTAGCCTGTTTAGCAACTTGATAAGATCCTGCCAAATTAGGCAGATCCTGCCTAAATTTTTCAAAAAAGACTTTGTGATGCAGCTCAAAGAGAAGGCCCTGAGTTCAATCCCCAGTAGAATAAAATAAAATAAAATCTGAAACTGAGAAAATGTTCATGTTTGAGTCATGCTTCCACCTCCCAAAGGACCCACCACTTGCTTTTTGTATAGAAGTTATCCAATATAGCTCTCCTTGGCCTCAATTTCCTCATTCCTGAAATGAATGTCCAAGATTCCTTCCAAACACAGAACATGTTTGAGAAGGGAAAGCTACCTATCAATGAAATAGGTGCGGGGATGGGGGTAGCAGAAGCAAAAATTAAGTGACTTCAAAAAGGAGTGCAAGACCTCACATCACTAAAGCAGGGTACACCAAAACCACCCAAGTGCTACCTGAAATGTCTTGCATCTTAGACAACTCACAAGCAGAAACTGTTCATTCCCTCAACCCAAGGAAACACACAAAAGGAGACGCAAGAGAGGCCTTCAAGGCATGTTCAAAACCACATTAAAAAGGTCAATACTCGTTGCCCTCGAGACTGTCATGGCAAAAGAAAGAGAAGTCCCTCCACTTCTCTGCTGCCAGGGCAACGGCCCCAAACTGAAGAGATAGGAGAGAATCACTGTTCTCTCGCGGATCAGTCCTGGGGTGAGGTCAGCCACCAACTGCAGCTAGGGCTTGAGAGAATCGTTCCATCCTTGTTCATAAGAACACTTTAATGGGGCGCCCAGAGGAGAAAACTCTGAAAGCACCTCCTTTCCCCTAGCAATATTCCCTCTTCTACCCTTAGCCTCACCCAAATGGAGCTAAGGAAGGGCCAAGGCAAGCCCCGTCATTTTGCGCGGAGTCGGTCCTTTGCAGATGTCCTCCTTCACCGGCCTAATTCACAGAGGTGAATCTGGGTATCCAGAGATGCCGTGAAGCGCTGGAGAGCTGAAGACAGGGACGCATCCCAAGGCAAAGGCGTAAAAAAGAAAGAAGAGGAACCCAAGAAAGAAGTGTAAGTGCGAACGGCAGGTGGAGAAGGGAAGGTCCCAGAGAAGCAAAAAAGATTGTAGGCCAAGAATTTCTAAACCGGCTCTTACCGTCTGTGGGAGACGCCATCTTCCAACCCATGTCACGTGACGTGGCCAACCGTCGGCGGGAAAGTGAGACTCCATAAGCCACGCCCTGAAAGAGATAGCCTATCGCCAACTCGCACCTCTGTCTCGTTTCCCCGCCCCACAGAGCAATATTTGCTTAGCACCCCCATCTGCCACGCCCACCGCGCGGTTGTTAAGGTGGAGCCATGGCAAAATTCTTGGAGGATCTTATTTACTTTCCTCAGTGAGGGGCGGGGCCTCGGTTGTACATGTGGCCAATCAGGGTTTCTGGTTAGGGGGTGGTGTCCCCTCGTGCTCAATATAGAGTACCCAAATCAGGGGCGACTCCGTATCTCCGCCAATAGAATTAGCCGAAGTGGGAGGGGGCAAGGACTCTTTTGCTTCTGACCAATCATATATCCCCAAAACTAGCAGTGAGGGGGTGGGGTCAGATGTTCGCGCGAGTGATTGGCTAGGGAAGATGGTTCTGTTCCCCCAATGAGGAGGTCCGGCAGGATGGAGGGCGAGGCTTGGAGCTCTGGCAGCTGGAGTAGCGGAGGTGCGGGGAGCGGAGCTGAGGCGGCCGAGAGCCATGGCGGCGGTGGTGACGGCGGCAGCGGTGCGGGCGCGGATTCTGCAGGCGAGTGAGGGTGGCTCCGAAGCTAGGAATGGATGCTTTCCACCCGCTCTCTGAGCCATGCTCCAGCAGGACCGACTTTTGGGCCAGCCTCTTGGCCCACCCGACCCTCCGACCCTGTCCCACTCTCTCACTCCCTATACGGTCCTTCGCCTTGGATGCAGCCTTGGACAGTCGCCCCTGGCTCTCTGTCCTTTCACTCCTGAGTCTCCTCTTTTCTGGTTCTGGCCCACTCTTCTCCAGTCCTGCTGAGTCCCTGCTTGCTTGCTGTCACCTCGGTCCGAACACCGTCTTTCCCTTTCACCTCTGCACCAGCCAGTTCCCTCTCCCCGCAAACGCCCCTTTCTGGTCACCTGTCATAGAGCTCTTTCCCCTGCTGTGAGCGTCCAAATTGCTACACAAACATACTCACACACACACACACCCGCCATCTTCTCTGTTCTTAGTGCGAGATGAAGGGGGAGGGTGTGTGCAGGGGCCGAGGGGCGAGGGTTAGCGGTTGAACTTTGAATCTCTTAGGAGTCTGCAGTAGGTTTTGACCAAAGGCAGTCATTTGGCAGGCTGTTTTTCGCAACTGTTTTGCTCTTTGTATTTCTACAAGGTCTGAGCTTTCTTGCCAAGACACTCAGTTAAACTTTCAGTGAAGTTACAGTGTTTAGATTGGTGGTAAATAAGGACACATCGTTAAGCTACTACTATATTTCATGTAGTTCAAAGGACTAAACATCTTTCCAAATCAGGTGATAGAAAATGAGAGTGAGGAAGACCAGAAGTTCTGAGCTCTTACCCGCCAGTCAGCTCTTTAAGGACCAACACACCCTCCACTCTGGGTTCCTCCTGAAGCCAGCCTAAGGAAAAGCAGTAGAGCTCCAGAAACTGCATGCCTGAGTCCCCAGCTCTCTGTATAGCCTTTCCTCTGTTGCTTACAGCCTAGCAAGGACGTAGACTATAAGGCAAGATTTACTTCTGGCAAGATACTCAAACCTGCAAGAAACAGCATTGCCCTTCTTATTTATTCCATCCAGCCTGGGAACTTCTATATTGTTGTGCTTTTAGGTAATATTATTTATCAGATTTCAGTGGGTTCTACTGCAGAAATGTATGCATTTTTAAGATTCTTGGCAGAGTCAGGAAAGGTTTGTGTTTGAATATGCTATTTAATGGTACACCATGAAGAATGGGCAGGAGGAGTTAGATTGGTTTGGCTTCACTCCTGTCTCTTGCAGTGATCTGCTTCTGTTCTAGCATCTTTTTTAGTAGGAGGGAAACAAAGTTTCCATCCTGTGTTTTCTACTACCAACTCCTTGAAATTTTTTACTGAAATTACCTTTTTTCCTTTTCCTGTACTCCCATCAAAATGAGAGACTGAAAATCTTAAGAAGATATTTTGTCCTTTATATCAAGGAGGAACATCTCTCTTCCTATGTACTTTAGTTTGGAGACAGACACTCTTTTTATTCATTTGAAGAAACCTCTGAACTGACTTGGAAAAGACCTGAAATAATAGTGCTTAGCCAACTAGGAGTTGCTCTAACATGAAACTTTGATAAATAGTCTAAGCCAGGTGTAATAGGTCTGGGCTGCAGCTCCAGCTACTTGGGAAGTAAGAGGGTTGCTTGACACCAAGAGTTTGACACTTGCCTGAATAACATAGAAAGATCTTGTCTCAAAAAACAAAAAACAAAAAAAAAAAAAAACAAACTCTAAATTCTGGTAGTTGTGAATATTAGAGGACGATTAAAAGATTCTCTAGACGGGGTGTGGTGGTACTCTGGGAGGCTGAAGCAGGAGGATTCCAAGTTCAAGGCCCTCCTGGGAAACTTAGCAAAACCCTGTCTTAAAAGGGCTGAAGATGTAGCTCAGCATCCCTTGGGTTCAATCCCCAGTACTGAAAAAATTAAATTAAAAAGAAAAATGATTTATAAAGGTACAAGTTCATGTTTTAAGTATTTAGCTTATCTTATCTGTTATCAAGGATATACCTAAAATCTCTCTATGTTCTTGTGATATTATCATTCCCATTTGGAAGTAGGAAAACCAGTCTGAAAGAGACTCACTGACTTACCTCAATAATGTGGTACAAAGACTACAAGTTTCACAATCATACTTAGATTTATTTTTATCCCAGGTCCACCTCTTTTTTGGGGGTGGGGGGGTACTGGGGAAAGATCCCAGGGATGTTCTGCCACTGATCTACATCTTCCTGCCTCAACCCCCCAAGTGCTAGGATTACAGACATGCACCACCATGCCCATCCTGGGCAGCATAATGAGAACTTGTCTCAAAATAAAAAATATTTTAAAAGGGCTGGGAATGTAGCTCAGTGCAAAGGCCCTGGATGTAATCCACAGTAATACACATGTACGCACAATTTAAGTGGTCTAGAATGCACAAGTTGGTTGATCAGTGCCTCTTCTGTCCTACATGAAACAAAATTAGTATCAGATGGTTGCTTGGTGACTACTTATTCTTTCATTCTGCAGATGAGTGCTTCCTCTGTTCTAGGAACCATATTGGGGGCTGAGGACACAGTGGTCTAGCGATCTAAAGAGAAAGACAATTAAATACAGTTATTCCATAATGTGAGATGAGGAATGAAGGAATTCAGCAGCTTTAGGACTGCACAGTGAGACTTCCCAGGGCAAGTGATGGCCAAGTGGAGACCTAAAGGAGTAGAGGAGAGGAGCAAATGGATGAAACAGTGCCAGGCAAGAGGGATCAACATATGCCAGGGCAGAGAACTCAAAACGTGTTCTGAGTGGCTACAGCAGAGAGAGCAAGGAGGAAACTAGAAGCTATGAAGCTAGAGGAGCACCCAGGCATGGTGGTGCACGCCCTCAATCCCAGCTACCCGGGAGGTGGAGGTAGGAGGATCACAAGTTCAAGCCCAGCCTGGGCAACTTAGCAAGATCATGTCTCAAAATAAAAAATATAGGGGACTGGGAATGTAGCTCAGTGGTATAGCAATACCACACACACACACAAAAAAAAGAAACTAGAGAGGAAAGATAATATATAGTTTTCCAAGCAACATCAAGAGAAGTGGAAAGGCACTGAAGGTTGTATTGGTTTGGTTTGGTTTGGTTTGGTTTGGTTTGTTGTGGCAGGGAAGAAGTCTAGCTAGCCCTTGTGCCTATTGGAAAAATACCACTGAACTACATCCTCAGCCCCACTGGAGGGTTTTTTTTTTTTTTTTTTGTGGGTACCGGGGGGACGACCTCAGGACCTCGCGCGCCAACAGGCACCCGTGCCGCTGAGCGATATCACCGGCCCCTTTTTCGTATGTGGGATCCGGGAGTCGAACTCAGGCCTTCGCGCTTGCAAGGCAGGCGCTTAAGCCGCTGAGCCGTCTCACCGGCCCCCACTGGAGGGTTTTCAACAAGGGAGTGATCTGACCAGATTTGTGTTTTAGAAAGTCCCTCTATCTAATAGAAACTACATTTAGAAAGCTTAAGCCAGGTGTGGTGGTGCATGCTTGTAATCCTGGCACTCTGGAGGCTGAGGCAGGAGGATTGCCACAAGTTTGAGGCCACTCTGAGCTACATAGTGAGACTTTGTGTCAGAAAGAAAGAAAGAAAGAAAGCTTAAGATTGGAGGCCGGGAGCCCCATTAGGAAGCCATTATTGAAGTCCAGGTGACAAACAAGGATATGGTAGAGTGGAGTAATGGCAAAGAGGTGGTGTCCTCCAAAGACTTCTAGGAAAACAGATTGCCAGGTCTCGTTCGATGAAGGAAAGAGAGGGAGGAAACAGGGTGACGTTCAGGATTTTTCTTGGGCAGCTAGGTAAAGAGTGACCCCATTCACTCTAAGCCCCATTGACCTGATGTAGGAAGCAGAGCAGCTTGGCGGGGGGGTGGTGGAGTGTTCAGCTTTTACAACATGTGCTTAAGAAGAGATGCAGTGAGAGAAACCACCAACAGAGTGAAGAGACAACCCACAATGTGGGAAAAAATGTTTGCCAGCTGTTCCTCAGACAAAGGATTACTATCGAGAACATATAAAGAACTCAAAAAAATCAGACCTCCCAAATTTAAAGACCCACTCCAAAAATGGGCATCTGAGATGAATACACATTTCTCAGATGAAGAAATACTAATGGCAAACAAATATACAAAAAAATGTGCAACATCACTAGTCATTCGAGAGATGCAAATTAAAACAACACTGAGATACCATCTCACCCCAGAAAGAATGGCTACTATTAAGAAATCAACTAATAACAAATGCTGGAGGGGCTGTGGGGAAAAAGGAACCCTTCTTCACTGTTGGTGGGAGTGTCGACTGGTACAGCCACTGTGGAAGTCAGTGTGGAGATTCCTCAGAAAACTAGGGTTGGAGGTCCCATTTGAACCAGCTATTCCCCTTCTGGGCATCTTCCCAGAAGAATTAAAAGCATCATACCACAGCGATATATGTGCACCCATGTTTATAGCAGCACAATTTGTAATAGCCAGATCTTGGAAACAACCCAAATGCCCATCAACTGAGGAATGGATAAGAAAGATGTGGTATTTTTATACAATGGAGTACTATTCAGCCATAAAGAAGGATAAACTGGAGACTTTTATAGGTAAATGGATGCAACTCGAGAAAATACTCATAAGTGAAATAAACCAGAAGCACATGTGTAAGCATCGTATTATCTCTCTAGTATGAGAAACTGAAAGAGTAAATAAGATCCAAAATGTACAATAGATATGGTGAATCAAAAAGAAACTGGTCAAAAGGAAAGAGAGACTGGAATAGGGAAAAGAAAGAAGGGAAAGGGAAAAAAAATTGTATATATGTATATATAAGATGGTTAAGATAGATACACTACCATTTTTACTTAGTTCATGGAAGAGTAAGGTTTGTGCCAATAATGTTTGGACAATTGAATGCTAATGTCTGGTGTCCTGAATAACTAACTTAAAGATAGTAATACGTAATGTATTAACCATTGTTACCCTCCTATTATGTTGGTTTGAAAATTTGTTCTTCTTTTGATTTGTTTTGTTTTTTCTTCTCTTTAAAATAAAAAAAAAAAAAAAGAAGAGATGCAGTGAAGTCAGTTATATGGACACTGCCTGAAGAGAAAGTCTAAGAACAGCAGATGTGGCCATCATCAGGATCAAGATAATTAACCCACAGGAGTTGACAAAATCACCCGAGGAGTATATGCAGATTGAGAAGAAAACAAAGCCTAAGACCAATCCTTGAGAAACTTAAAGAACGAATGGCCAGGTAGAAGAGGATAAACCAGGAAAGGAGGCAGAAAAATGACCAAAGCAAGGGAAGAGATGCCAGGGCATCCCTGAAGATAGTGCAAAAGGCACGCGGGAGGAGGACGGGTGGCCACATCACCTCTGCTGAGAGGTCAAGTCCAGGCAGGACTGAGAATCCATGGGATACAGGGAGTCACTGGTTGTCTTAGTCACATTCCTCCTTGCTGGGACAAAATACTCCACCCCACAACGCAAAGCAGAGGTTTATTTCGGCTCACAGTTTGTAAAGGTTTCAGTCTGTGTTCAGGCGGCGCCCAGGCAGGATGCGTGGCGGAGGAAAAGAGCCTCCGTGGAATGGTGACCAGGAAGCAGAGAGGGTGAGGGAGGAGCTGGAGCGGGAGGTAAACCCTTCCAGGCCATGTGCCCAGTGACCCGCACCACTGAGCACAGGAGGCTTTCAGGGGACATCTAGATATAAACTGTGACATTCTGCCCCTGGCCTGGAAAAGACTCATGCACATGCCTTTGTGCAAAATGTTTTTAGTCCATCTCTAAGAGTTGCCAGAGTCCTAACAGTTTCAGCATTATTGAAAATTCCAAGTCCAAACTCTTAACTGTGAGCCCCTGTAAAAAAATCAAGACAAAGTCAAATATTGCTGACATACAAAGGCACAGGGTAAACACTGATGTTAACCCTGAAGGTTGGAGTAGATTGAAGTTAGTGGGAGATGATGAAATAAAGATAATTAGGGGCCGGTGAAATAGCTCAGTGGCATAAGCGCCTGCCTGGCAAGCACGAGGTCCTGAGTTCAACTCCCGGTACCCACATACGAAAAAAGGGCCGGTGATATCGCTCAGCGGCATGGGCGCCTGCTGGTGCGCGAGGTCCTGAGGTCGACCCCTGGTACCCACAAAAAAAAAAAAAAAATTAATAGAGCCTTTTTAGGAATAGCATGGTTAAGAGTAGGGGACTCAGATTTGAGGAAGAGGAAGGATTTTATTTTAGTATAATATGCTTAGAAAGCAGCACTTGGATAGAGAGAGGTTTAAGGTACAGGAAAGGATAATTGATGGGATTGTCTTGAGATAGGAAAAGCTGGCTTCAGAGCCCAGGGCCAGAGATTAGCTTTAGATTTCTTTAGTCTCTAGATATTGATTGTGCCCGTCTGTGTCTCTTCACTTTGCCTTCAGGAAGTTTGCTGGCCACCTCCATCAGGTGCAGGTCACTTTTTCAGGTTTGCTAATAAAATGAAGAAGTTAAACTTCATTAGGTGCATAGGTGCATGCCTGTAATCCCAGCACTTGGGAGGCTGAGGCAGGAGGATCATGAGTTCGAAGGCAGCCTGGACTAATACATAGCAAGTTTGAGGCCAGTTGGGCTACATAGTGAGAACCTGTCTCAAAAGACAAAATAAACCGGGCATGGTGGCGCATGCCCTTAATCCCAGCATTCGGGAGACTGAGGCAGGAGGACTGCCACAAGTTCAAGACCTGGGCTCTATAGTGAATTCAAGGCCAGCCTGAACTACATAGCGAGACCCTGTCTCAAAAAAACAAACCAAAAAAAAAAAAAAAATGAGGAAGAGGTTGAGGAAGTTCTCATCCCTCATCCTATTATTTCTTTTTTCTCTGAAGTAGGAAAAACAAAGAGAGAAGTAACAGTTGAAATTTTTAAGGGAATTTTTAAGTTTTGAAGTAGCGAAGAGTAAAAACAAACGAGTATATATAATAATATTTAATAAGTACCAACTGCACTCTAGTTACTTCCCATACCTGGACAATCTGGACTGCAGTAACTGTAAAGCAGGTGAACAAAACAGATTCAGTGCCCGCCCTCCTGGAACTTAGTCTTTTGGGATAACAATTACCCAGGCAATTATAACACCAAAAAGTAAATCTCACTGGGGAAGTATCAGCTGCTGTGGGGTTACAAAAAAGGAACTTCTAACCTAGTCTGAGGTGGGAGGCAGACAGCAGTGAATACCTGCTATGTACCAGGTTCTACACTGGCGTTGGGAACGTGGCTATAAACAAGGCTTGGTAGTCTCTAGGAGAGTTGATGGCTTGATTAGTTTTTGTGGAGAATGGGAGAGGGAGCAGACTAGACATTTGGAGGGATTGTCTGCTGGCCCAAAGGACCAGCATCCTTTACACCAGACAGCACTGCAGGTGCACACAAATTCTTGTGCTTTGGGGGCCAGGGATATAGCTCAGTGGCACGGCGCCTGCCCAGCAAGCGTGAGGTCCTGAGTTGGATTCCCGGTTCAAGGAAAAAAAAAAAAAAAAATCTTATGCTTTGGTTAATACTAGTCTCTCTTCAGACAAGATAGTAGATTATTAAATTCCAGCTTTATTTAACATCTTAGTCTTGAGTTTCAGTTTGCTCACTTTGATTAGCCTTGAGTGTTTCTTAAGTCAACTTCTATAAAATCTGTACAAACTGTTTTTCACAGTTATAGTTCAAGAGCTACATTATTGTAACTGACCCTTCTTCCTCCCTTGGCTGATTTTATCCTGTCAGATAACTACCTATACCACACAATTTTTTTCCAAAAGGTGCCTGTGGCAATTTTTCTTTTTACAAAAGGTTCTTGTACCTTATTGAAATAAATTTGGGCCAGTGATATAGCTCAGTGGTATAAGTGCTTGCCTGGCAAGCTCAAGGTCCTGAGTTCGGTTCCTGGTACTCACAGAAGAAAAAAGAAAAGAAAATTTGACATAAAATAATCTGTACATATTTAAAGTGCATAATTTGATCTGTTTTAACATTTGTGTATACCTGTCACCATCATCAAAACAAAAAGCATCATCACAATCAAGATAAAGAACATACCCATCACCCAAAAAGTTTCTATCTTCCCCATCATCCCTGGGTAACTACTGTGCTTTCTGATACTACGAGTTAGTTTGTATTTTCTAGTTTTGTATAAATGAAACCATCTAGTATGCTGTCTTTATGTCTGGCTTCTTTCACTTGCCATAACTAGAATTATCCACGTTGTATGTATCATTTCGTCCCTTTTTACTGTTGAGTAGTACTCCACGTCTGGATGGACACATCAGTCTCCTTATTCACCCATGTCAGGGTGGACACTGAGTCATTTCCAGGTTCAGAGCTATTGCAAATAAAGCGGCTATGAATATTGGTATTCAATTACTTGTATGTGTATATTAGCCTCACATTTAGTTAAGTACTATTTATATTTAGAGTGATTATATACTATATTAATTATAGTTTATTAGAGTGATTATATACTGTCTTCAACACTTAGATATCATACTAAGCATTTTCATAGTTAGATTTATGATTATATTTTCTTTAGTAAAAGGCGAAAGATTTATACGATCTGAAGAGAAACCAGAGTATATGATATGATTATATTTTCTAGGCCAAAAATTAGGAAAATATGATATAGCCAAAAATTTTTTTTTAAAATCAAGACTGTCCTAGAAACTCAGCTGGACACAATCATTTTGATTTATTTTTCCCTCATAGTGTTCTGTGTCTCATCGTTTCATACCTTTTTTTAATAACTATATAGCCCTTGATAGCAAATACCCCAGTTCTTTTTCAATACCCACAGTAGTAGTAGTATGTTGAGCTTAAAGTAGCCATTCACTAATTTTTTAATAATTTCCTGCTCTCATTTATCACATCATTATTTTATCTCACAGGTTTCTTCCAAGGTAAACTCTGCCTGGTATCCAGCATCCTCCTTCTCTTCTTCAGTGGTGAGTATATTTAGCACTAAAGCTTTACTTCTGAGAAGGAATCAGTTAGTTTTGGGCTATCATTCCTTCTTTATATTATTGCGATGAGACTATATGTGAAATTATCTGTCTTGTTTTTCTTATGTAATACCATGTCTATTATGTTGTAAGCACTGGTATGTGTGTGTTTTGTTTTATAATAGTATTGGAGATTGAAGCCAGGGATACTCTACTATTGAGCTACACCCCCAGCCCTTTTTATTTTGAAACAGAGTCTGACTCAGTTGCCAAGGCTGGCACTGAACTTACAATCCTCCTGCATCAGCCTCCCAAGTAACTGGAATTACAGGCATGTGCCACTGCACTCAACTATAATTATGATTTTTAATGGCTGTGCAATAGTTCTCCATCAAGCACATTTAACCTGAATTAGCTAATAATTTCTTCATGTAACATTTAGATGACTTCCATCTTTCAATAATATAAACTTTTTATATAGTTTTTTTTCTTCTTACTACATTAAAAGTACAAACATTTTGGTGACCTCTAGAAATTTAGACTTTTTAAAAACAGTCTTCCTATGTTGTCCAGGCTTGGTCTTGAATTCCTGGGCTCAAGTGATCCTCCTGCCTCAGCCTCCTGAGTAGCTGGAACTGTAGGCACACACCATGCTCAGCTTCTTCTAGAAGTGTGGTTGAACCTGCCAGATAGTTGTCTTCTACACAACCTTTTGAGTTGTTTTTCCCAACCATCTGCCTACCAGTGATCTGCAGTACTTAAACAAGGGCTGCTGCTCTATACCTTTTCAGTACAGAAGCGTGCCCATGCTGTCACGCAGTAACCTTTCACAGTCCTTGGTTCCCAGGCCCTGTGAAAGCTTGAACATAGTTTGTCTCCTTCAGAGTTCATGTTGAAATTTGATTGCTGTTGTGGCAGTACTGGGAGGTGGCGCTTTTAAGAGGTGATGAGGTTGTTAAAGAGGGATTAATGACTTTCTTTCTTACGGCCCCTTCCACTTTTTTTGTTGTCTTTTTTTGGAGAGGGGACCGGGAATCTAACTCAGGACCTCGCGCTTGCCAGGCAGGCACCGTGCAGCTGAGCTATATCCCTGGCCCCCCCTTCCACCTTCTGCTATGTCATGATATAACACAAAGCCCTTGCCAGATGCAGCTACCTTACCTTAGACTTCTAGCCTCTAGAACTCTGAGATAAATAAGCTGCTTTCCTTTATAAATTACCCAGCCTCTAATATGCTGTTATAAAAACAGGAAATACATAAGACAGACCTCTTTGAAAATTTAGAGAAAGGAGCTACCTCAAAAACAAAACAAACAAACAAACAAACAAAAACCAGAAAACACCTGGATAGAAATATTTTAAAAGCTGAGTGTGGGGCCGGTGAGATGGCTCAGCGGCATAAGCGCCTGCCTTGCAAGCGCGAGGGCCCGAGTTCGACTCCCGGATCCCACATACGAAAAAGGGGCCGGTGATATCGCTCAGCGGCACGGGTGCCTGTTGGCGCACGAGGTCCTGAGGTCGACCCCCTGGTACCCACAAAAAAAAAAAAAAAAAAAAAAAAAAAAAGCTGAGTGTGGTAGTGCATGCCTGTAATCCCAGCACTTGGGAGGCAAAGGCAGGATGATTGCTGTGAGTTCAAGGCCAGCCTGAACTACATAGTGAAGCCCTGTCTCAAAAAAAAAAAAAAAAAAAAAGTTTTTTTTAAATCTTTCAGTCATAGAGGTAACACATGCCTGTAATCCCAGCACTCAGGAGGCTGAGGCAGGAAGATCTCTGTGAGTTCGAGGCCAGCCTGGGCTACAAAGTGAGTTCAAAGGTAGCCTGAACTACATAGTGAGACCCTGTCTAAAAAATAATAATAAAGATAACACAGCTGGGTGTGGTGGTGCACACCTGTAATCCCAGCACTCAGGGTGCTGAGGCAGAAGGATTGCTGTGAGTTCAAGCTCAGCCTGGGCTATAAAATAAGTTCAAGGCCATCCTGAAATGCATAGTGAAACCCTGCCTCAAAAAGACAAAAACTTAAATAAATAAATAAAGGTAACATATATGTGGACAGAAAGTCAGTGGGTCCAGCAAAAATCAATGGCTAATCTGTGTAAACACAGAGTGGCTGCTTTTTTTTTTTTTTTTTTTTTTTAAATGTGCATACTGGGAGTCGACCTCAGGACCTCACGCTTGCCAGCAAGCACTTGTGCCGCTGAGCGATATCACCAGCCCTTTTTTTTCCTTTATGTGGGTTCCGGGAGTCGAACTCAGGACCTTGTGCTTGCCAGGCAGGCACTTATGTCGCTGAGCTATCTCACCGGCCTGGTGGCTGCTTTTTAACTACAAGCTTCACAGGGATGCTGGGCATGGCGGCACTCACCTGTATTCCAGCACAGAGGGATGTTGGGGGGGGAGTTCAAGTCCCACCTGGGCAACTTAGTGAGATTCCTGTCTCCAAAAATAAAAAGGGCTGGGGATTTAGCTCAGTGCAGAAACCCTGGGTTCAATCCCCACTACTGGAAAAAAAGGGGGGGTCTTCACAAGTAATGTGTGTCTTCTCATGACATTTACTGGGTGAGTGGCAGGGAGGTTGCCAGTCTCAGAGAGGTCACGGTATTGAGAAGTGCTGCCGTACTTTAAAATGCACTGTAGACAAGAATACAGTACTGCGTGGACATTGTGTATCTCTTCCTTACTGGTAACGTTTCCTTGCTGTTTTCAGAAACAGAGCTTGACCCCAGGCCCTCACGTGTACTAGGCGTGTAGGCACGCACTCTAGCACTGAACTACATCGCAGCCTTTTTCATTTTTCTTTGAGATAGGATCTTGCTAAGTTGCCCAGCTGGGCTCAGACTTTCCATCCTTTTCCCTCAGCCCCTGAGTAGCTGAGATTCCAGGCCCGCACCACCACGCCCAGCCCTACTGGTAACGTTTCTAGAGAGTAGGAGACTCACTTGTCAGCCTGAATTCCTTCTACTTTGGGAAAAGGAAAGAGGGAAGCAAAACAACAAGTTAACGTAAACTTTTGGTTTCTTTTTCTTTCTCTAGCCAACTGTAAAACTCTTCATTGATGGGAAATTTGTTGAATCCAAAAGTGACAAATGGATTGACATCCACAACCCAGTAAGCAAAGCTTTAGAACTTAAAACTGACTAGCCTAGAATCGTGGGGACGCGGTGACAGGTGAGGACCTGAGCGTTTATCTTGAAGCACGTAGTACTGCCTCGGTGGCCAGGCGGAACACAGAGAGGGTGGCACTGGCGTGGTGTGATGGCTTCTTTTTCCCAACAGGCCACCAATGAGGTCATTGGTCGGGTCCCTGAGTCCACCAAGGCTGAAATGGATGTGGCCATTGCCTCCTGCAAGCGTGCTTTTCCTGCATGGGCAGACACATCAGTGTTAAGCCGGCAGCAAGTCCTGCTCCGCTATCAACAACTTATTAAAGAAAACTTGGTAAGAAATCTAAATGGTATCATTTTCCTGTCGCTGAGGGAGAGTTGGTCCCTCCTCCAGAGACCTTACCTGGGCCTTCCCTAATCCTACAACAGGCAGGCACTGACCGTGGCTCGCGCCCGGGTTCTCTTCCCCTGCAGTTCTGTGCTTCCTTGGCTAACAGAGAATTAAATGGAGTAACACAGGGGCTAGGGATGTAGCTTCATGGTAGAGCGTATGCTGGGCATGTATAAGGCTCTGGGTTCAATCCCCAGCACCAAAAAGATAAATAAGAAGAGAGAGAGAGAGGGAGGGAGAGTGGGAGGAAGGGAGGGAGGAGGGAGGGATACATGGAGGGGGAATGAGAGGGAGGAAGAGGAAGGAGAGGGAGGGAGAGAAGGGAAAAGGAAGGAAGGAAGAAAGGAAGGAAGGAAGGAATATCCTTGCCTTATTTTCTATTTGTGTGTTTTCTCTCTAGAAAGAAATTGCCAGGTTAATCACAATGGAACAAGGGAAGACCCTAGCTGATGCTGAAGGAGATGTATTTCGAGGCCTTCGTAAGCTAGGAGCCCCTCATGGGAGTTTTGGGAAAAAGCAAAGAAAGATGGGAGGCAAAGATCCCAGAATGGGAAGGTGCTGCTTTATGTAGATTTTGCTATCCCATGATATATATATATATATATATATTTTTTTTTTTTTTCCCAATACTGGGAATTTAAATCCAGAGGGTGCTGTACCACTACCACTGAGTTACATCCCCAGTCCTTTTTATTTTTTATTTTGAGACAGGGTCTCACTAAGTTGCCCAGACTGGTCTTGCACTTATAATCCTCCTGCCTCAGTTTCCCAGAGTGCTGGGATTACAGGCAAGTGCCATGACACTTGGCTCCATGATATCTTTTTTAATACTTATTCTAAAAGTGGCAATACCGGGCAACCCTCTTGGGACCCCTTCTGTCTCTCTCTGTCTCTCTCTGTCTCTCTCTCTCTCTCTCTCAGACAGAAACTTTCTTTCCCCAATAAATATATTCTGCTCTTAACCTTCGTTGTTCCTAAAATTCATTCTTTGATTTTAGAGAACACAAACTCATACCAGATATCTAGCGGGTTGGGAGTTTCTTTCCCCTGTATCATCACTGTCTCGCATCCTCTTCTTTCCACTCAGGTGGATCTTCCCTCTCAGGGAAGATCTAATCAGAATGTCCCTGTTCAGGCACCAAATATTGGGGACCTAGCCAAGATCCCCAACTGCCTGAATGAGGGGTATGGTGAAAGGATGAAATAAGAAACAAACAAATTTAGTAATGCATGATGGGGGTCTGGGAGGTCAATGCCTCAGGATGGGCAGAGACCAAAAACAAAATGGCAATACCTGTCAAGTACCATTGAGAATGATTTATTTCATTTTTTATTTTACTCAAGTGATCTTCCAGTAGGTATACATATCACTGTCTTTTCCCCATACTGAGACCTTTTTTCAGTACTTGGAATTGAACCCAGGGCCTTCACAATGAACTATATCCCCAGCCCTTTTTTATTTTTTATTTTGAGACAGGGTCTCACTGAGTCACTGTTGCTTAAGCTGGGCTCAAACTTGTGGTCCTCCTGCATCATCCTCCCAGAACGCTGGTGTCACAGGCACGAGCCACCACCCCTGGCTGAGAAACTCATTCTGTACAACCTCTTCACATGGAAGGACAAGTCAGTGTTTCTCCCTGTCTTTGGCCTGAGCCACTCCTTCTACTAAGGGCTGAACAGAGCATGACAAAGCTAAGTAGTGCTCAATGTGGCACGCTGGTGGCCTGATTTCTCCTGTGTTTCAGAGGTGGTTGAGCACGCCTGCAGTGTGACATCTCTTATGCTGGGAGAGACCATGCCGTCCATCACCAAAGACATGGACCTTTATTCCTATCGTCTGCCTCTGGGGGTGTGTGCAGGCATCGCTCCATTTAATTTTCCTGCCATGATACCCCTTTGGATGTTTCCCATGGCCATGGTTTGTGGAAATACTTTCCTAATGAAACCATCAGAGCGAGTCCCTGGAGCAAGTATGCTGCTTGCTAAGTTGCTCCAGGATTCTGGTGCCCCTGATGGAACATTGAACATCATCCACGGAAAACATGAAGGTAACTGCCCTTCTGCATGTGGCCACTTAGTCTGGCTAACAAGAAACCAAGGTGTTGGGTGGTAATTAGTCATGTTAGGATGAGACTAGGAAGAAAGGGCGTTACTAATGGTAACCTCCATGTTTGAAGGTAACGTGTGTTGACCATTTATCATCTGTGTGTGCTCATGTAACTAACGAGAGGACCAGTGCTTCTTGCCCTTCACTACACGTGGGGACACCAGAGATACGGATTAGGACCAGATAGAAGAGTAAAGAGAAAAGTTTCGTTTTAATGTTGGGGGGACTCATGAGGAATTAACTGAAAGAATCTGTAGTGTCTCTGTGAGTCAGGGACTGTTCCTGGTTCTCATACACATGGCTGGGAGTGTAGCTCAGTGGTAGGACACATGCTTCGCTGAGCATGCACAAGGTCCTGGGTTTGATTCCCAGCAACAAGTTAATAACTTAGTAAAGAAAGAAATATATATATTTTTCTTCCATTTAATCTTTATAACAATTATTTAAGATCAGTACTATTTTTTCCTATTATAAAGGTGAGAAAATTGAGGCATAATGAAAGTAAGTAATTTACCCAAAAGTCCTACTGCTAGAAACCATCAGAATGTGTTACCCAGGGAGACTGACTGGTTCTTGCTTGCTTGCTTATTTTATCTGTCTGTCTGTCTGTCTGTCTGTCTGTCTGTCTGTCTGTCTGTCTATCTATCTATCTATCTATCTATCTATCTATCTATCTATCTATCTATCCAGGGTCTCACTCTGCAATTCAGCCTAGCCTTGAACTCACTATGTACCCTGGACTAACCTCAAACTTATGGCAGTCCTCCTGCCTCAGCCTCCTGAGTGCTAGGATTACAGGTGTGCACCACCATGCCTGGCAGGTTCTTGCTTTTAAATACTATGCCCTATCACTTCTCACAGGAAGGCACTATACTATCTGAGGGTATCAATGTATAGAGACAGTTGAGGATGTAAAACATTCTTAAAAGACAAAAAGGAAGGGTCATATATTGAAAGGCTGTTATTTAAAGGAAAATAGTGGTTGTAGTCTTCAGAGTTAGACTAGAAGTGGCAATTCTGAAATAGTTAATGAGGAAAACCATGAAAGGGAAGAGGTTAAATAGAATTTGTAACTTAAAGAAATTAAGAGAAATAAATACGAAAAAACTTCATAATGGGAATCCAGTATAGAAAAACAAATGTGTGAAAAGTTGATTCATAGCAGTGGGGAAGGGGAACATTTGCCATCTTGAGAAGACTGTGGCTATTTGTTCTTTGTGGTAATCACTTATTTTCTTCTTAAAGCTGTCAATTTTATTTGTGATCATCCGGACATCAAAGCAATCAGCTTTGTGGGATCCAACCAGGCAGGAGAGTACATCTTCGAGAGAGGGTCAAGACATGGCAAGAGGGTTCAAGCCAATATGGTGACTTCTTATTCCATTTTCCCCCCAAACTGTGTTTTTTTTTGGTACCAGGAATTGAACTCAGGACCTTGTGCTTGTCAGGCAGGCACTTGTGCCGCTGAGCTATATCCCCGGCCCTTCCCCCTAACTTTGTTGTATGTATTTAAATGATCTAGGGACAGCCCGCCCTTCAGCAAAGGGGTTGCTCATTCCCCTCTAATGCCAGTGTTTCTTAATCATATTTCATCCTGAATGTCTTCTCCTTAGCCATGAAATTTGTGACTTTTACTGTGTCACACTGATCACTTTTTATTATATACAACTAATCTTGGTGACACAGGGCACACTCCT
Organism: Erethizon dorsatum; assembly: GCA_028451465.1. Lineage (NCBI taxonomy): Eukaryota > Metazoa > Chordata > Mammalia > Rodentia > Erethizontidae > Erethizon > Erethizon dorsatum. The sequence continues at coordinate 105,970,939 of CM051828.1, read as the reverse complement.
CCTCCATAAGAACATCAAACTCTTCTCGGGCTAGGGAAATAGCTCAGTGGCACAGTGCCTGCCTGGCAAGCATGAGGTCCTGAGTTCAATTCCCGGTACAAAAAAAAAAGAAGAATGTCAAATTCTTTAGGCTTCAGCAGTAACAGCCAAATTCTAGTTCTATTATTTCATTTATACCATGCTTCCAGCCCCTAATCTTTCCTTCTTTTAAGGAATATCCTAACTACTAATGTCAAACATATTACCTTCCCTAAGGGATCAGTCTATTTAAGGCACTGGAAGAAGCCAAATATCCCTAATGATATGTGCATATGGTTCACTTTTACTGTTCTTTCTAGTCCCTTGCCAAATGTTGAGCAATTGTGTGTGTGTGTGATACTAGAGATTGAACCCTCACACTTGCATGCCCAGTAAGCATGCCATCACTGAACTACATCCTCAGCCCTTTTTTTTATTTCGAATCAGGGTCTCGCTTGCTAAATTGTACTGGTGAGCCTCAGACTTGTGATCCTCCTGCCTCAGCCTTCCAAGTAGCTAGGATTACAGCCATGGGCCACCATGCCAGGCTGAGACTCTTCAATACTAAATATAAAATCCTGTTGCATCTGTCTTGCCCTTCTCTCTCCTTCCCCTGTTCCCTCCAGTGTTGAACCTAGGGCCTTTGCACTGAGCTATATCCCCAGCCTTTTAAAAATTTTTTTATTTTGAGACAGGGTCTTGCTAAATTGCTAAATTGGCTGGGTGTGTTTGTGCACACCTGTAATCTCAGCACTCGGGAGGCTGAGGCAGGAGGATCGCTGCAAGTTCGAGGCCAGTCTGGGCTACAAAGTGAGTTCAAGACAAGCCTGAACTGCATAGTGAAACCCTGTCTCAAAAAAATAAAATTAAAATAAAATTAATTGCTAAATTGCCCCTCCTAGAGTGCTGGGATTATAGGCGTGCACCTCCATGCTCAGCTATCTCATCCTTCTTCCTTCGTGTTGTACAAGGGATAGCCACCTATGCACAGACTTAGAAACTTCATAATATGCCCACTTTTCATGGCCAAATGTGTTTTATCTAATTTGACATAAGCCCTTCCCTCTCACTGTTTATTGAGTATATTCTATGTTCAGCATTGTGCACAATGGGATTAAGTAACAGACATGGTATCTATCCATGCAGCCAACTGAATTCTTTTTTTTTTTTTCTTTTCAGTATCGGGAATTGAACTCAGGACCTTGCACTTGCCAGGCAGGTGCTGTGCCACTGAGCTACATCCCTGGCCCCAGTCTTTTTTTTTTTGGTACTGGGAAGCAAACTCAGGACCTCACACTTGCCAGGCAGGCACTGTGCCACTGAGCTATATCCCCGGCCCATCCAACTGAATTCTTACCTGAAAGCTTATTGGTCATCCTACATAGAAAAGACATACGTGTAGATATATTATGTAGAAACTTTTCCTAGAAGTTATGTATCAGGAGGTCTGCCTTCTATTTTGATTCTAAGCTGGTTACTAGCTTTACTATTACTGGCAGCTGTTTTTTTTGTTTTTTTTGGTACCAGGAATCGAACTCACGACCTTGCACTTGCCAGGCAAGCGCTGTGCCGCTGAGCTATATCCCTGGCCAAGCTCTTTGTTTATACTGTTCTTTTAATTGGAATCCCAAGCGGACAACAAATTCTAACTTAGGAAAAAGAAGGGTATTTTCCTTGGTTCCTGAATATAATGTTTAACCTATTGGTTTGAATGTGATTGGGGCTTTTTATTTCCTCCCTTTGTTGGTAATAGTTTTGATCTAAATAAATACATATTGCTGGGCATGGTGGCTCATTCCTGTAATCCCAGCACTTGCGGGGCTGGGACAGGAGGATCACCATGAGTTCAAGGCCAGCCTGAGCTACATAATGAGCTCAAGGCCAGCCTAAACTACACAGTGAAACCCTGTCCTCAAAAACAAAAAACAAAACAAAACAGATAAATACAAAGATAACTATCAGCTTATCAGCTGGAAAATGGAGAAAAAGTAATATGGAGACCTGCACAGTCTTGCTAAGACATTAGAAGTAAGAGTATTAAAAATAATTTTTTCATCCTTAAAACAACAACAAATGAATTCTCTAGTCCTTTGCTTAAATTGTCACTTGAAATTTCAGGTTCTTTAATTTTGTAGCTTAATTATATTTGGTTAAGGAAGACCATGTACTTTCTGTATTTCTTTAGGGAGCCAAAAACCATGGGGTTGTCATGCCAGATGCCAATAAGGAAAATACCCTCAACCAGCTGGTTGGGGCAGCATTTGGAGCTGCTGGTCAACGCTGCATGGCTCTTTCAACAGCAGTCCTCGTGGGAGAAGCGAGGAAGTGGCTGCCAGAGCTGGTGGAGCGTGCCAAAAAACTGAGAGTCAATGCAGGTAATCAGTCATCTGCATAGCAACGTTAGATTTTGCATCTGTGGCATGAAGTTCTTGGTTTTAGCCTTGTCGTTGGCCAGGGAAAACAATCATGTCTACTCTTACCATTGCCTCTCTTTAACTGTTACCTGTCATTCAGGTTCGTCTCTGATTAGCAGCCATAACGTATGTTAATAAAGACCTTCATACTTGTATGTTGATTTGTAGGAGACCAGCCTGGAGCTGATCTTGGCCCTCTGATCAGCCCCCAGGCCAAAGAGCGAGTCTGCAATCTGATTGGTAGTGGACTGAAGGAGGGAGCTTCCATCCTCCTGGATGGGCGAAATATTAAAGTCAAAGGCTATGAAAATGGTAACTTCGTTGGACCAACCATCATCTCAAATGTCAAGGTGAACAACTCTTATTTCACAATATGAGGGCTGAAGGCAACTTAGAGGCTATGGAATTTCATCCTTCTAATTTATAGATGAAGGCATTTAATTATTAAAATCGCAACCCTCAGCAGGACTGCTGTTATTTTATCTGGAATCTGAAGAACTCTCCCCTTGTGACTCCCAGCCAGAGCTCTGCCCTACACCAGTATCCAGCACGATTTCCACATCTCTATCATTGCAGATACAATCTCTGTCAACGCTACATAACTTCGATGTGTTGTGTGAAATCAGCCATAAACATTATGTGGCTATGTTCTAATACAACTTTATTTATGGACATACATTTGAATTTCATGTAGTTTTACATCATGAAATATTCTTCTGATACTTTTCTCAGCCCTTAAAAATGTAGAAATCATTCTTACCATTTGGGCTGTACAAAAACAGGCAGCAGCCACATTTGGCCCACAGGCAGTAGTTGGTCAACCAGTCTTACATTACTCTGGTTACTTGTTGAGTTCTCCCTCTCCCTGTCCTTCCTCCAACTCAGAGCTATTGCAGTATCTCAAATAATGTATCAACCACCAGTTTCTTCCCCTAGTACTGAGGAATGGACCCAGGGAGTGCTGAGCTATGTTCCCAGCCCTTTTTATTATTATTTTGAGACTGGGTCTTGCCCACACTGTCCTCAAACTCCCAATCCTTCTCCTCAGCCTCCCAGACGGCTGGGAGTACAGGTCCACCACCACACCTGGTTCCAATATTTATTGAACACCTACTCTGTGCCCAAAATTTAGCTGTATCTTCACAAGAAAATGACAAAGGAAAAAGAATTCATTGGTCAATTTTTATTCATCAAAACTCTGAAAGTCTCTCAGCTAATATTTATGACTAGGTTGACAGTAGGAAGCTTTTTTTTTGAAATTCACATATCCCCACTATAATCATGAATAATCAGGATTGAACTCTTGCCATAGAACCATAAAGGAAAAATCTACTGATCAGCAACACAGCTGACTAAAAGCAGTACTGAGATGTTTTGACTGTTTAAGTGTGACCCAATATCCAAGTAAAAATGTACAAATGTACTTGGAAGGCAAAGAAGTACACGAGAACAGATTGCTTATGTTAGAGAATTTAGCACGGGGTTTCTATTAACAGAAAAACTATCCTGGTGTATTTATGTTTGATTTATAAAAAATGAACTTTTATGTAACTTTTTGGTAACATAAGAATTGTATGGAAGTAGTAGTACAGGTATTAAATGGGAGGCTAGTGATTCATGGGAACTAGAAATGGGAGTGTTTTTATAATTAATAGGAATTTCAAGTTATTGTATGTTGGTAGCTCAGATTATGGAACACAGTAAGAGAGGACCTTTTTTTCTTTATAAGTGATTTAAAATGAAAGTAGACTGCAAATATGAAAGCTGTCCATGTAAACAGCTTGGTAGTAAAAATATCAGATAAGTATAAAATACTCAGGATCCAAAAAGCTGACTTCTTTCTGGACACATCACTCCTGGCAGCCAAATATGACCTGTTACAAAGAGGAGATTTTTGGCCCAGTTCTTGTGGTCCTGGAGACAGACACATTGGATGAAGCCATTAAGATTATAAATGACAACCCGTATGGAAATGGAACCGCCATCTTCACCACCAATGGAGCCACTGCTCGGAAATATTCTCACCTGGTAGATGTCGGACAGGTTTGTGTACAGAAGTTTTAAAATTCTTCTAGCTCTTTACCATTCCTGAGAGATAGTAAGCAGTGCTCAGTCACTGCAGTTTGTTTAAAGATTGCCTCTTTAATTCCCCAATGCTCCATTTCTTCCTCAGGAATAAAAGTTTGTGGGGTGGAAGGTATCTACTTCACTGGGTCTCTCAAAAAAACCAAACCAAAACAAACCAAAACAAAACATAAAGTTCTGAAATCAAAGAAAAAATAAGATCAGTCTTTCTGTTGTCTTTGTGCTTCTAAATGGAGAATCCATAGTTTGAGTCCTTTGCGTCCTTTGCTTGGGATTTGATGTGGATTTGTTCTGCTTTAGGTGGGAGTCAATGTCCCCATCCCAGTGCCTTTGCCAATGTTCTCATTCACTGGCTCTCGAGCTTCCTTTAGAGGAGACAACAATTTCTACGGCAAACAGGTAACCTGAGCTAAATATTTTTCCCTTTAAGAAAATTTCTTGAACATATTCAGGAGCAAGGATTCTGCAGAGAAGGGCTTGTCAGCAGCTTCTGTGATCTCAGATGTTGTTCCAGGGTTTCTCAGAAAGTCCCCTAGAAAAGATTGAAAAGTTAACAAAATTTTGCCCAAACCGCCTCTTCCTAAATACATCGAGGCAACAGTTTGGGGACAGAGTACCTGGAATTCCAAGCCTTTATATGTGCCATTTCCCCTGCCTGTAACTGTTCCCCATCTCTGACCCCTCTCCCAGCACATCTTGGCTTAATGAACAGAGTAGTCCAGAAAAAACCCCTGTGATCACCACCACTCTTTCCTTGATGCTGGGTGTGTGCTCCATGTGCTCCCACTGCATATATTTCACCTAGGATAGTTATTTACAAAAAAGATTTTTTCCAGTACTAGAGATTGAAGCCAGAACCTCTGCACTGAGCTACATCCCCAGCCGTTTTTTACTTTTTGGAGATAGGGTCTTGCTAACTTGACCAGGCTAGGCTCAAACTTGTGGTCCTCTTGCCTCAGCCTCCCACAGCACTGAAATTACAATTGCGTGCCACTACACTTGGCTGTTTACAAACAATGTTACTGAGCTGGGTGTGATAGCGTGCACTTGTAGTCTCAACAGTCCCAGGAGAAGCACAGGTTTGAGCCCAACCTGGGCAACTTGGGAACTTAGCAAGATCCTGTCTCAAAAAAATAAAAAGGTCTGGGGATGTAACTCAGTACACAGACCCTGGTGGGTTCAATCCCCAATACTGCTAAAATGAAATAAAATCAAAATATAAAAATAAAAATTTTAAGAGGCTAGGGTTGTAGCTCAGTGGCAAAATATTTACCTAACGTATGTGGTCCTAGATTTAATCCCCAACACCACAAAAAGAAAAAAATTTATTGAGTTCCTTCTTCATACTAAACACTTTTCTAGGCATTATGACTATAGCACTAAACAAGAAAAATAATGCAGAACTAAAACTACATTGCTTGGGTTCAAATCTCAACTCAGCCAGCTGTTAGCTGTGTGACTTAAGAGATACCCTCTTTTAGTCCTCAAGTTCCTGCATCTGTAAAAGGAGAGTATATATCACATGCCTATGAGGATTGAACCGTCACCACATGCATCAGCAGGCACATGTCCTGTGGCAGGAACAGGCTGTCAGACAGCAGAAATGATCTGGAGCACAGCAAGTGAATGAGGAGGACACTGAGAACAGATGAGGTTAGTGAGGCAGAAGCCAAGTCACTGTAGGGCCCTTTAAGCCACGTCAAGAAGCCTCATCAGATTATTATGTGAAATGAAATGAGCCAGGCACAGAAAGAACAAGTAGCACATGATCTCACTCATATGTGGAATTTAAGCAGATCTCATAGAAGCTGAGAGAGGAATGGTGGTTACCAGAGGAAGGGGAGAGTAGTGGGTAGGGGGAGACATGGGGAAAGGTTGATCAGCGCAGGGGCTAAGTTACAGTTAGCTAGGAGCAAGTTCTGCTGCGTTACTGCATAGCAGTATGACTATAGCTAACAGGAATGTACTATACATTTCAAAAAGAAGAAAGGATTTTGAAAGTTTTCACCATAATGAAATGATAAATATTTGGGGAGATCAATATGTTTAACCTTATTTAAACATTATGCAATGTATACGTGCATGAAAACATTATATGATATTACATTAATATGTATTTTTATGTTTTTGTTCAAATTTTTTCAATTAAAAGAAGCCCTCATCACATTGTAATTAAGAAATCTTTTTCTTTTTTGAGACAAGTTGTCACTTAGTCGCTAAGTAATCTAGGTTAGGCTAGAATATGTGATCTTCCTGCCTCAGCTTCCCAGAGGGCTGGGATTACAGGTGTGCACTACCACACCCACCACATTGTAATCACTGTTTACCTATTTGTAGTACCTGGCACAGAGCAGGGCACCCAAGCATTTGTTAAACAAATAGGAGTTCTTTGTAGTCTAAAAGACATACAATCATTTTGGAACCTTCATTAATAAATTACATATTTTATATATAGGCCTTCCCTTTTATAGGTTAATAAAAATATTAATAAGATTACAATTTATAATAGGATTGCATAACAGATATGATAATGTGGCCAAGGGGTTAAGAAGTCTACATTTAAGTGACTTGGTGGCTGATTATCTATTTTGTATATTAGTCACAGCTCTTGCAAAACTGACTATAGGGCCGGTGAGATGGCTCAGTGGCATACACGCCTGCCTGGCAAGCGCAAGGGCCCGAGTTCAACTCCCGGAACCCACATACGAAAAAAGGGCCGGTGATATCGCTCAGCGGCACGGGCGCCTGCTGGCGCGCGAGGTCCTGAGGTCCACCCCCGGTGCCCACAAAAAAAAAAAAAAAAAACTGACTACAGATGTTCCTTGACTTATGATGGGTTATGTCCTGATCAACCCATCATAAATTGAAAGTATTATAGGTTGAAATGTATTTAATACACCTAATCTACTGAAAACACAGCTTAGCAACAAAGTGTGCTGTAGATTATCAGTTGTTTAGGCCTTCACAATCTTGTGGCTGAGCGGGAGGGAGTGAGACTCACTGTCACTGTCTACAGTCACAAGAGTATCACATCACTTATTGCTAGCCTGGGAAAAGATCAAAATTTGAAGGAATTTTTACCAAATGCATATTACTTTTGCACCATTTAAAAATGAAAAAATAGGGCCGGTGAGATGGCTCAGCGGCTTAAGCGCCTGTCTGGCAAGCGCGAGGGCCCAAGTTCGACTCCCGGATCCCACATACGAAAAAGGGGCCGGTGATATCGCTCAGCGGCGCGGGCGCCTGCTGGCGCGCGAGGTCCTGAGGTCGACCCCCCGGTACCCACAAAAAAAAAAAAGAAAAAAGAAAAAAGAAAAAATAGTAAATCACAGATCATCTGTAGCTTGATACTGGTAATAAGCATTTTTCTTTGTTTAAAATAGCTTTTCTTTCCACCCCCATCTTGGTTGAATTATAAATTACCCTGATAAGTGAGGCTTCTTGGAGGGAAGAAATTACCTAAAACATATTTTTAAGTCTTAAATCCTTAGATTTAGTAACTTAATAGCTGCTACTCTGCATTCTGGAAAGAAGATATGAAAGTATTATTCTTACGTAATAAAACAAAAGTCAAGGTAGCACATGCTTATTGTCCCAACTGCTCAGGAAGCTGAGGCAGAAGGATCAGTTGAGCCTAGGAGTTTGAGACCAGCCTGGGCCACACAGTAAGACCCCATTTCAAAAAATTATATATGGAGAGAGAGAGAGAGAGAGACAGAGACAGAGAGACAGACACAGATAGAGAGAAACCTTAAACATGCTATATATTTTTTTGACTCACACATGGGTAATTTAGAAGTGAATTTGTATATATAAAACATTTTACTTAGCTGGGCATGGTGGCACATGCCTGTAATCCCAGAACTCAGGCGGCTGAGGCAGGAAGATCACTGCAAGTTCCAGGCTGGCCTTGGCTACACAGTGAGTTCAAGGCCAGCCTGAACTTTATAGTGAGACCCTGTCTCCAAAAACAAAAACAAACAAACAAAAAATTTACTTTAGATTTGTAAGCTATTTTGAGTTTGCCACTTCAATATAGAGTTCATTATCACTGATAGTTATCAAAAGTGGTCTAATACATATCACGCCTTTATTCCTTTCCCTTCATGGGAAGGAGATAAAGATAACAATTGTTTTTTTTTTTTTTTTTTTTTTTGTGGGTACCGGGGGGACGACCTCAGGACCTCGCGCACCAACAGGCACCCGTGCCGCTGAGCGATATCACCGGCCCCTTTTTCGTATGTGGGTTCCGGGAGTCGAACTCGGGCCTTCGCGCTTGCAAGGCAGGCGCTTAAGCCGCTGAGCCGTCTCACCGGCCCAAGATAACAATTGTTGAATACGAGTTACTTGGTAGGATAATTTTATATGGTATATTATTTTCTCCCAACATTGCTATGAGGTGAGTATTGTGTCACTCAGATAAGGCTCAAGTTTAAACTTCAGTCAGTAAGGGGAGAGGCAGGATTTGAGAAAGTTTGTTGACTTCAGGGTACATGATATTCAGCTCTGGAATAAAATGATCCGCAAGTTTAATAGACTGCATTGTTCAATTTTTCCATTTTTGATGCTCTTGGCTGAGAAGTTTTAATTTCAGAATATTAATGATGACGTGGGTTTGGCTATTTACTAAGTGCCAGAAAGATGATCTCATGAGCAACACACTGGATTCTGGTTGCACATATTAACAGGAACGTGACTGGCACTCACAGAACTCTCTTCCAAAGCTAATTAAGAGAGTCCCAGAAGCAAGCTTATGTCTCCCAGAAGTACATGCTAATTCACTCTCTTTTTTTCTTTGTCTCTTTAGGGCATCCAGTTCTACACACAGCTAAAGACCATCACTTCTCAATGGAAAGAAGAAGATGCTACTCTCTCCTCACCTGCTGTAGTCATGCCTACCATGGGCCGTTAGAAACAGGTTTCTTCAAACCTAGTCCATCCTGCATAACCTCCCTTCGTTCTTGACCAACTTCATTTCCCAGCTTTGTTCAGATCAGATCTCTGGGATTGGAATATGTTTAACTAAAGTCCTTCTCAGGACTTGGCCCCTTCAAAGTTGCTACAGGGAAACATCTAGTGTAAAACTGACATCAGATTTTCACTAGCTTTTCTTACTTCTGTTTTTGAGGTAACTGGTATAACTGTGGAATGCTCATCTAGACGAAGAGGCTAAACTTGTTTTCTAAAAAGTCTTCCCTTTTCTGACAACTTGAAGGAGGGCAAGGCCAGTGTATTTACAGAAGGTCTTATAAATGGAAGAACCCTTGGAAGGGGAAATAGTATGAAAATACAGTTCACCCCTTGGTTGGGCATCAAACACAGCCCTCCACCAGTGGGTGAGGCCCTTCTGCCAAGTTTTCCTGAGCCTCTTCCTTGTTCCATCCTACACAAGATCTAATCCACTTCTACTTATCCCAATAGTGTGACAACTGCTGCTTTTTTGCTCAATGCCACTTTATTGTCCTTGTGATTCATACCACTGTTCAATTCTATCATTGTCCCTGTTCCTGATTCTTAAAATCACTTCTCAAGAATACCTCAGTATTCAATGAGTAAATCAACTTTTTTATTATGTGTGCCAAATGTTAAATTTCAGGGGTTGCTTCAAATCATTAATCAATGTCTCAGCCATTAATCCTAATGCAAGTAGTTTTCTTAGTTATTTCAAAAGTTAGTTTAGACAAATCGAGCATTTTAACCATGAAAGTGGTTAAGACTCTTCCCTAAAGCAAGTCTAACCTGGTATTATTTGCCAAATTTTATATATTATTTTCTCTTGCCTATATTTCTCATTAGAGATACTTTTTTTCTTTTCTTTTTCATTAGTGTTACTGATTGGGACCTAAGAAATTTCAGAGCTTTTCATTACATACAGTTAAGAAACATTTTAACAGTCTTCTGCTGTTAATTCAAGTGCCCTTATGTTTTTTGTTTCTTTGACATATCTAAACTTTAAGTCAGAACAAAAATTGATGTGCTGAACAGAATGGATTCTGCCTTTTTGTTCCTCCATCCCAAATGAGTCTTGGCTTTCTGAACTATGAGGCTGCTGGCTCTGGTAATCTCTACTCCTTAGCCACATGGCATTGGTCATTTACTTTTCTGCTTCTTCATTTGTCATTTAAATAGTGCTGCCCTACTCCATGGGGATTATTCAGTGAGCTAACGGTGAAAAACCTTGCAAGGCTGTACTCTGAACTTTATTACTATAAATGGATAGAGTGTCAGAATATTCAATCTAATAAGGTTTGACAAAACTTCAACAAAATTTACTTACAAGCCTACAGGGTCTAGGTTTTTGTTTTTGTTTTTGCTGCCTAAAGGTGAGGGAATAGAAATTTACAGTTTGAGAATACAATGCCCCCTGTTTTATCTGTTATAAAACACAGCTAATGTTTAATCCAACAAGTTTAGGCTGGGTTGAATAAAAAGTTATTATTGTCTAAATTCCATGTAGAATTAAATATAATCACAACGACTCCTAACATTTTCCTTACATCTAAGGGAAGCCACTTTTTAAAAAATATTAACTGATCAGAATTGTGTTAGTATAATTGGAATCAGCTCATTTGGCCAGTCACTTGCTACTCAGAAGAGTTTGTTTTTTCTTAGAAAAAAAAGTCTGTACAGTTACATTCATACTAGTACCACCTAAAAATTCAGTATTTTATTTTCTTTTTTGATCTGATATGACCTCATTTGAACTTTCTCAGATTCTACATTGTTCTAATTAATAATGAATAACAAATTGCAAATAAAAAGCATTTAAGGAGAAAAAAAATCTGGCTTTTTGTTTTTGCTGGTACCATACTTCTTTAATGCCTTTGTCTCCTAGGTTGTAGTGCATCATACTTCCTACCTCTATCCAAGCCAAGAGTAACAAGGCCATTGCGTTTGTGCTTATATAAAAGGCAGTGGGACTGTGGGTATAGCTCAGTGGTACAGTGCTTGCCTAGCATGCACAAAACCCTGGGTTTGATCCTAAGTACCAAGAAAGAAAGAAAAGAAAAGAAAAGAAAAAAAAAGATAGTACATATTCTGGCTAGACTGCTTATCTATCTTTCTATCTTGGTGTGTGTATATGTGTGTGTTTCCCACACTAAAAGAGGTACAAATACACATTTGCATTACATGTAATATGCCTTTAGTGTGGACACTGCTATAAAAATTTTCATGATCTCATACTAGTCTATTACTCATTCCATGGGTACCTGAGACTCCTGGTTGGCTAGTAAAGAACTATAAATTAGGAGGAAGCTGCAAAGAGAAGGATAACAGTTGTATTATCTGATAGATTAAATACTCCTTACCATGTTGGACTCCTGTGATCCTTTCAGAATACTGGATAGTGCCATTTCAGAGTCTGAGATTGGAACTTGCTGAGTGATGAATGTCTGACCTTGAAGCTTACTTTCATCTCTTTGATCTTGAAGCTCAACTTCATCTGTCTGACCTTGAAGCTTACTTTCATCTGTTTGATCTTGAAGCTCAACTTCATTTGTCTGATCTTGATGCTTACTTTCATTCCTGCAATAAAGACGAAATGTCAGTTCTGTCAACAACCATACATGGAACTTGGTTCAGAACAACAGACTTGTCATATTACTCTCACTCAGTCCTAGCACATGTAAGATGCCCACAGAACCATCAGGGTCAGACTCACATACATGGACTTTGGCAAGAAAGCTCCTACTCAAATTCCTTCTTTTCTCCACTGTCAGAAACAACATAGTCTGTTCTTGGAGGCCTAGAACTCTGGCCATATTTCCTGTTGTGGGTAAAAGTCAATCAACATAATAAGGTACTGTCTCCTTATGTCCCCATATTTCAACCACACCCTTAAAGTGCTAAGTGAAATGCTTTGGTTGGACGAACTACTTGTTTTCAAAATGAACTTTTACACAGTCATTGATACAGTGTATTAGGCAAGTTAATATATTTACTTAGAACTGAGACATGTTGACAGGAATGCATGCCTGTAATCCCAGCTACTTGGGAAGCTGAGGCAGGAGAATCACAAGTCACAAGTTCAAGACAAGTGTGGGCAATTTAGTGAGACCCTGATTTTAAAAATATTAAAAAAAAAAAAAAAAAAGGACAGGGACGTAGCTCAGTGTTCCCTGGGCTCAGTCCCCACTATTGCAAAAACTAAAACAAAAGTTGCAACATGTCAAACTCAAGGAACAAATACTTATGAAGATGATGATAATGAAGGTACTCACCTACTCTGCCATAAAGAAAGATAAACTTGAGTCATTTTTAGGTAAATGAGTGCACCTCAAGACCATAATCTTAAGTGAAATAAATCAGACATACAAGTTTAAATAATGCATGGTTTCTCTTGTGTAAGAAACTCAAAGGGTAAATAAAGAGCAAAAATGGAGGATAAATATTGGGAAGTAGAAAGAACATGTTCAAAATGAAAGGGAAATGAAGGGAAGGAAGAGAAAAAGATTTTTAAAAAAGAAGGGAAAAAAAGGAAACAAAGCTTTTGTAAGAGGGAAGGAAAAGAAGGGTGAAGGGAGGGGAGGGAAATGGGAAGAAAAGAAGAATTAAGACATATTATTTACAGGTACCGGGAAATGAACTCAGGACCTCCCACGTGGCAGGCAGGCATGGTGCTGCTGAGCTATACCCGTGGCCCATAGACTTTCTATTACAGTGGTACCTTAGTTTACCAACTTAATTTGTTGTACGACTTTGGGAATAATGGCTACATTAGTGTTTGGGGAAGATGGCAATGGTCATATTTGCCACCCAATGCAGTTTGTGAATGGAAGTGAAATTTTGTTGAACACTTGTTTGTGAACCGAATTGTCTGCAAACACAACTGTTCATGAACTGAGGTATTACTGTACCTAGCTTCTCCCCTATCTGGTTTGAGCTTTCTCACTTAATCTCATCAATATTTCACCATCAACTCCTATTTTTTTTCTTTATTCAGTTTTGGCATGAGATTTCAACAGGCTTAAACATGATTCCACTGTGAGTCAGGTTCAAGTTCACTGTGTTGTTAGAGACAATCTCACTCAAAGTTCTGTTTCTCTAAGGTTGAAAATAACAGCATGGCACTGGAGCCCTAGAACTCTGGCTATTTCCTTGGGTACAGAGATGTCAACTCACAGTGAGACAATCAGTACCTGTAGTCTGGAATCTACCTCCACCTCTGAAAACTCTTTGGAAGGCTACCAGTGACACAAGAGCCATTTCAAAGTCCTCTACTTAACCAATAATTCTTTAACCTCCTCCCCTTTGGTTGTATTCTTTCTTCCCCTGTTCCCCATTGTGGTTACTCCTAAGGGTTCTAGGCCCACTTCTCTACTCTCCATCTTCACCCACACCAAATCCCAGTTTTCACTAAACACGGTCATCTCTATCTCCTCAAACTCCAGTCCCTATTTACAAATGCCTTAAAGCTATTCTTCACTTCAATATACAGTACTGCCATCATCAAGATTAACACTGAAAATACCACTATTTCTTCTGCCTGGAATGTTCTTTTTTCCCCCCTTTTTGTTCCTATTTACCTTTTAGAAATCAAATCAAGGTTTTTACTTCTTCAAAAATTCTACTGACTCCGCAATGAGGTCAGATTCCCTTAATCTAAGCCTTTTTACCACTGTATAATCCCTTTGACCCCATGTTATAGTTGTCCTTTTATATTTCTGTGATAATTTGAACAGTGTTTTCTCCCATAAAATAGTTTTATGAACCATAAACTCCTTGAGATTAGGCATGATGTCTTCATTTTTTCAACACTTACATTTTCAATAGTAGGCACTTGGTATATATATTTTTTTGTTTTTTTGTTTTTTTTTTTGTGGGTACCGGGGGTCGACCTCAGGACCTTGCACGCCAACAGGTGCCCGTGCCGCTGAGCGATATCACCGGCCCTTTTTTCGTATGTGGGATCCAGGAGTCGAACTCGGGCCCTCGCGCTTGCCAGGCAGGCGCGTACGCCGCTGAGCCATCTCACCAGCCCAACTTGGTATATATGTTAAGTGAATTAATGGATTAAATTAAAATATTTAAATTTAAATATTTAAAAATTTAAATATTTTTCTCATGATGGCTTTTCTGATCTTCCTTTGTCTATAGTACTACCACCCTTGTATTTTTCAAACTGAAAAGCTTGAATTTTTTCTTTCCTTCATTCCTTTTGTCCTTTACCACCAAGACCTCCTCTTTTCTATGTGTCTATCAGTTTCTCCCCCACTCCACCCCCATTTTTTTTTTTTTTTGAGGCAGGGTCTCACTATGTAGTGCAGGCTGGCCTTGAACTCACTTATGTAGCCCAGGCTGGCCTCAAACTCCTGGCAATCCTCTTGCTTTTGCCTCCCAAGTGCTGGGATTATAGGCATGCAACACCTCACCCGGCTCTCCCCTTCTTTTCTGACTGCTCCCACTCTTGCCTGAAACAACCCCACCACATACCCAGAGTAGTGCAGTGGCCTCTGCTGTGCCCCAAGTAGCCTCTGTGTTCGGTTAATGTCAGCTCTGCAAACACTGACGTTGACCTGTGACCCCTTCCAGGAAAGAGTATGAAGTGTGGTTTAGTCCTCCTCATACTCCTTGAAGGCATGGAAGTAGGATACACAGTACTCTGAAATCTACAACAGCAGTAAATTCAGTCCCTCTCAGTGATTTTTAAGGCTCAATAAAATTTAATCTTATAATTAAATCTTACTTCTAATTACCCTGAAGCATCACCAAATTTCCTCAAGCCAGGTAGTGTTCTCTCAATGTTCCCTAAACACTCCACACCCATTCCTAAGCCTGGGTTTGTGTGCTGTCTACTAAGTCCCTTCTCTGATATCCCCTCTCTCTGCTACTGTCCCACTGTCCTACAAAGTACCCCAAAGTACCTCTTTCAGGAATGTCTTCCTACTGCTCTTGTCATTGACATGTTGTTTGAACTCCAATAATAATTTACTGTGCCACCTAATTTTTTCCCTAGTTGTTTGGTTTTAAGCAACTAGATCATAAGCTCTGAGTTCAAAGGCAATTTCTCTTCATTCTTTTGAATCCCTGATAGTATCTAAAAGTTCCAAGTATATGTACTTAATATATATAATATGTGCTTGATTTCTTTTAGCCAGCTACTATTTAATACCAGATTTATATAGTCACTGATAAAATAGTGGACAGTCAAGGCATAGTGGTGCACAGCTGTAACCCTAGCTGCTCCAGAGGATGAGCCAGGAGGATGACAAACAAGGCCTGCCTGTCTCAAGATAAAAATGGCTGGGCATGTAGTTCAGTAGTAGAATGCTTTCATAGCATGTGTAAAGCCCTGAGTTCAACCATCCAGTACTGCAAAAAAAGAAAGGGGCGGGGGCACAGCAAAGATTAATGGATCCAAGAAATTCCTTTTAATGATTAGTCTGTCTGTCCCGCTTACCCAGTACTTGAGATTTACACTGAGCTAGATCCCCAGCTCTTTTTATTTTTAGATAGGGTCTCACTAAATTGGTAAGTTGCCCAGGCAACTTGCAATTCCCCTGCCTCAGCCTCCCAAAATGCTGGAATTACAGGTTTGTACCACCACACCTGGTTCTATGACTCTTCCTTTTTCTTTCTTTTTTTTTGTGGGTACTGGGGGTCGAACTTAGGACCTTGCACGCCAGCAGGTGCCTGTGCCGCTAAGCGATATCACCGGCCCTTTTTTTCATATGTGGGTATCAGAAGTCGAACTCAGGACATCATGCTTGCCAGGCAGGCGCTTATGCCGCTGAGCCATCTCACCGGCCCTATGACTCTTATATTAGAGAATCCCTTGATTAATACACAGCTTAAAAATCATTTACTTATTTTTGCAAACCAACAAAAACTTAACAGTTGTTAGTTGTTATATGTCCCTGTGGGTGCTGCACATTCAGCTTAGCAATGTTCTAACTTCTTAGCAAGCATTACAGTAAGCATCGCCTTAAACATATTAAGTTTTTTAGCTGAATGTGGTGGCGCACACCTGTAATCCCAGCACTAGGGAGGCCTAGGCAGGAGGATTGCTGTGAGTTTCAGGCCAGGCTGGGCTACAAAGTGAGTTCAAGGCCAGCCTGAACTATTTAGGGAGACCCTGTCTCAAAACAAAATAACAACAACAAAAAAAAAAACAAAACTGTTTTTTTTTTCTCCCCTTCAATTCCAAATCATCTTTTGTTTTCATGTTCATTCATTGATCTCCCATACTTTATCTCTGGGAGTTGCAATAGCTAGACAGTGGAACCCTTTTGTATTTTCGGATCCTTAAATATATTTTCTTTAATTCTAAGAATAAATTCATTGTTTCTATGTGGTTTCTTTTCTTTTTTTTTTTTTTGTGGGTACTGGGGGTCAACCTCAGGACCTCGCGTGCCAGCAGGTGCCCGTGCCGCTGAGCAATATCACCGGCCCTTTTTTCATATGTGGGTTCTGGGAGTCGAACTCGGGCCCTTGCGCTTACCAGGCAGGCGCTTATGCCGCTGAGCCATCTCACCGGCCCTCTATGTGGTTTCTAGGTTGGACAACAACAGCATTTCACTGCAGAAATAGGAAATTACCTATGAACCAAACCATTCATTTTTGCAAAGAGCAATCTCAAGACTTTCTCCTTCTGCTCCCAAGTCAAATCTCCAATATCCACATTTTTTTGAGTACTTGTCCTAAAGAATTGCAAGGGGTAAAAAAGGGAAAGGAAAAATATGGTCAAAATAAGCTTTTCATTTTCCTTAAACGCAGGAAAAATTCTATACCATAACTGAATATTACATAATGACACAAAACAAACTAAGTCCATTATAAAAGTTAAAGCAGATACCAATATGCTAGCCAATCCAAAATGTTGCATAGTCATAAAGATGAAAATGACGGGCTGGTGAGATAGCTCAGTGGCATAAGCGCCTGCCTGGCAAGCTCGAGGTCTTGAGTTCAACTCCTGGTACCCACATACGAAAAAAGGGCTGGTGATATTGCTCAACGGCACAGGCGCCTGCTGGCGTGCGAGGTCCTGATGTCGACCCCCGGTACCCACAAAAAAAAAAAAAAAGATGAAAATAACAAAAACTATAACATGAAAAAATATTTGTCCTCAATCATTAAGCAAAGCAGCAAAACAAGAATACTGTAATCTAACATGTGTCCAGATACGGTCAAAGACAGTGAATAAGAGAAAGCATTGGTGATATTATTGATGGATGTTTTCCTTATAACATTTCTTTTTATATTAAATATTTTACTATGAAAACAAACAAAAAGTAAATTTAGAAAATACCATTAAATTATAATATATTTTCTTACTTCCAAATATGATTGCATTTAAGGTTTCCAGGTAGACCTTTTCTATTTATGGTACTGAGGATTGAACCCAGGGACTTCTCACTATGCTGCATCCCAAATACCCAGCCCCCACTTTTAATTTTTGAGTTGTGTCTTGTTAAGTCACTAAATTGCCCAGGCTGGGCTCAAACTTGTGATCCTCCCACCTTAGCATCACAGTGTGCAGGGTTACAGGCTTACACCACCACTCCTTTCCCCAGGCAAGTCTTTATATAGTGTAACTTTCCCAGAGGATTACTAATGTACTTGCTATTTACAAAAGCTAATATGTATTGATGTATAACATAAGAAATATGTTTGTAGATAGCTCAGTCTGGTTAGGTTTCTTTAAAAGTTTAGGTTTTGCCTTATGGATACCATTTATTTCAATTGTCTCTCACCAATTTGTCTCTTAAGAAAACGATGTAATTTTCTTTTTTTAAAATGTAGTGCTAGAGATTAAATCCAGGTGCTAAGCATATGCTCTACCACTAAGCCACACTCAAAGTCTGCAGAGGATCTAAACTTTTAACCACTGCTTCTGCCCTGCTTATAGAGGCAACAGGACCCTGAAGTTAAGTACTAAGGTGCCCAGTAGCAAAAATGTCACACAGAAGGCAGAATGGGAATCTAGTTTCTACAATAATGTGTCAAATCATTTATTTAACTTCTCTAACATTTATATGTAATACACTGTAATACACTGGAAAAAATACATGTAACACACTGGACAAAAGGTGTACAGGAAACTGCCTTATATATAGGGGCTCAACTTATTAAATTAAAAAGTGGAAATTACCAATCAGGCATGGTGACACATGCCTATAATCCCAGCACTCAGGGAGGCTGAGGCAGGAGGCTCAGCAAGGCTGAGTTCCAATCTAGTCTGGGTAACAACAATTTAGTCAGATGATGTCTCAAAATAAAAAGTTTTTAAAAGGTCTGGGGATATAGTTCACTGCAAAGATCCTAGGTTCAATCCCTAGAATGGAAAAAAAAAAAAAAGGAAATTACAGCAAATCTCTTATTAATACAAGTGGTATTCAAACTTCTGAATATGGCAAGAAATAAATTATACTATGGGTATTTCTTTTTTTTTTTTTTTTTTTTTTGTGGGTACCAGGGGTCGACCTCAGGACCTCGCGCACCAGCAGGCGCCCGTGCCGCTGAGCGATATCACCGGCCCTTTTCTCGTATGTGGGTTCCGGGAGTCGAACTCGGGCCCTCGCGCTTGCCAGGCAGGCGCTTACGCCACTGAGCCATCTCACCGGCCCACTATGGGTATTTTTGAAGAAGGATAATCTTTCACAGGCCATTAAGCATGTCCAATCCTCTCAACAGCTCTAGAATTCAAAAGAACCTACAAATTATTCCCTTAAAAAATAATTTAGGGGCTGGGATGTAGCTCAGTGGTAGAGAGGTTGCCTAACATGCAAATGGCCACGGATTTGATCCTCAGCACCACAAATAACAATAACAATAGGCTGGGTGTGGGGGCGCACACCTGTAATCCCAGCACTCAAGTCAGGAGATAACTGTGAGTTGGAGGCCAGCTTGAACTACACAGTGAGATCCCATGTCAAAAGACAAAACAAACCAAAATAAATAAATAAAATGCTAAATTCACAGTACTAGGGAGTCCTTTAAATTCCCTGAGCCTTCTGAAAAATCCAATTAAATTGGCACACAGAGCATACTTTTTTCTCAAAATCTTCAAAATGAACTACAATTTAATCAATGGTTTATAGGGGAAAGGCTTTGCTAAGAGACACAATGCTAACAGGAAACAACTGTTGTATATAGTCAGCAACTGCCTCAAACATTCAACTACCTTTATCACAATGGCAGTGTTCTGGAAATTTTGGGAGACTTTTGGTTAATGCAATGATGAAGAAACACTACTGAATATTCCCCAATCCATAGAACATTTCTGCACAATAAAGTAGCATTACAAAGAATTATTATACTGATTTTTAAAACTTACACGGTCAGGATAGTACAGGAAACAGTACAAAATATATAATAAAGTATGCTTATCAAAAATGTTTAACCTGATCCCAGAATTCTGGAAGACCGAGGCAAGAGGATCACAAGTTCAAGCCCAGCATGGGCAACTTAGCGAGACCTGTCTCAAAATGGAAATATAAGAGGGGCTGGTGATATAGCTCAGAATGAAGGTGCTGGGTTCAATTCCCAGTACCACCAAAAACAAACAAACAAACAAAATCACAAAATTATTTATATGTTCGTAAACTTTTAAGGTCACAAAGGTGTGAACAAATTTTTCAAAATCCTAATTTTTGCCTGAAAGTTTGAGTTTTATCACTGGCAACAAACATTTCCAATTATTTTCCTTAAAGTAACAGGCTCACTTTGATTTTGTATATTGAGTTCATATCCTGACACCTTGCTAAATTTATTACTTTTGTTAAGTTTTTTAGAAATCTCTCCAGATTTTTTATGCATACAGTCATGTCTTTTGTAAACAAAGACACTTTTATTTATTTCCCATCTATAAAAAAAACAGATTAACCTAAATCTAATCAAGCCTTTATAATCAATTTCCAGCTTATATGAAATAAGATAGAGTCGGGCGTGGTGGTGCATGCCTGTAATCCCAGCACTCGGAGGCTGAGGCGGGAGGATCGCTGTGAGTTCGAGGCCAGTGTGGGGTACAAAGTGAGTTCAAGGCCAGCCTGAACTGCACAGTGAAACCCTGTCTCAAAAAAAAAAAAGAAGATAAAGGAACAGGTCCAAAGATATCACAGTGACATTCTATGGGACAAATAATCTAGTTTCTGACAAATTTCTGTCACAAGAAAAAAGGGGACACCTAAAAATACAGACTGAACCATGCACACTCTGCTAAGGGTTTCAAAGATGTATAATCAGTTCCCATCCTCAAGTAACGTATTGAAAAATCTGTTCAACAACATTTGAATATTAACAAACTTTTCTGAGTTCCTATTTCTTTAAGGGGCACAAAAATAGCACAAAAGACAATATATGAAAGTGTTATCAGTACCATTTTTCAGCCTCCATAAGATCCTGATTTACACTGTTGGTGCTGTGTTCTCTGCCATCAAATGTCCTGATCTGGGGATACTGTGTTTTTCCCGCACATGCCATTCTCATTTTTAAATTGAAAGCAGCTTGTGCTATCTGCTTATAATGCTTCCTACTGATCAGGATCTGTTGCTTCACTTCGTGTAGAGCATCTAAAAAGAAACTTTCCACTTCTGTTCTCTCGTCCAGTATGTTCTTGGCCAGCTTCTTTACTCGATTCATTTCCCTGTCCTTCATCTGAAGAAGCTGCTGCAGCTTGTCAATTTCTACCCGACCTGCTTGGTTCTCTATCATCGCCTGTTGTTTCACCTTCAAAACTTCAGCCTCAAACTCTCTGGTCATAAAACTCAGAGCATTCTCCAAGTTTACCACCTTCTTCTGAAGAATGTGGATTTGTGCTCTTTGCTGGGTAAGTTGCACAATCTTCTCCTTAATCAGTAGTTCATTGATCTCCTAAAAACAGAAAGATGAGAGAAGGCTGTTTTTTCTTTTTTTCTTTAATCATTCTAGAACCTATAATCTCCTCCATAATTTCTATTACTTCATGAGATTTAAGTTTGATGCCAGAATGAGGCGATCATTTTGGTATTTCTATGTATAGAAAGTCTGGATTTGTGATGGCAATCCACTGATTTTGCCAATTATGAAACTTTTAACCTCCTCTAAAATTCTGAAAGTGTAAATATTTTATATTGGGGCCGGTGAGATGGCTCAGTGGCACAAGTGCCTGCCTGGCAAATGCAGGGTCCTGAGTTTGACTCCAGGTACCCACATAAAGGAAAAAAAGGGCCGGTGATATCACTCAGCGGCACAAGCACCTGATGGCAAGCGCGAGGTCCTGAGGTCAACTCCCGGTACCCACATTAAAAAAAAAAAAAAAAAGATTAAATATTTTATATTATCAAAGTCAACAAAACTAGACAGTAAAATATTAACAGCTATATAAGGGAAACTGTGGTAGTCTCCTAGTTGCCTTTCTCAGTACCTACTTTCCTTTTCCCTTTCTTCCTTAGTAATAAAACCTCAATTTTACTGGGCAGTAAGCCCAACTGAAAAGTTCCCAGCCTCTCTCTAAAATTTCAGCATAGTCAAGTGCTAGTCAATAAGTTGTAATTGGAAATATCTGTAGGACTTTCAGAACTACTTCAAGGCAAGGTACACCTTTTTTTCTTCTTGTCTTTCCTTCCTGCTAGTAGGAGTAATGAATAGAGCTTAGTAGCCCCCTTGGCCATTAGGCAACTTTGACAAAATAAGTCATACACTGTAAAGCAGAGCAAAGGAAGCGAAGTGTCTTTTGACTTCGTGGCACTATCATTCTTGCTGTGGATTGCTTACCTGCAGTTTTCCATTAGGTAAAGGAATAACGCTTATGTGGTGACACTATTGATGTTAGGTCTGTTACCCACAGCCAAACCTATCCCTAAGTGATTCAGGGACCAACTATAAGCAAAGTAAAATGAATAGTCTAAGGTAGTAAAGGATAAGACTCATATTTATATTTCTATTTTTTTTTTTTTTTGGCTTTTTTTGTTGTTTTGAGACAGGGTCTAGCTATGTGGTTCAAGCTACCTTTAACTCACAATGTAGTCCAGGCTGGCTTCAAACTCCTGGCAATCCTCCTGCCTCAGCCTCCTGAGTGTTGGGATTACATGTGTGCACCACCATTCCCAGCCTTCTTATATATTCTTTATAAAGTCAATTCTAAGCTTCTTCTCAAGTCATTCAGTATTTGTCTTTTCAGATAAGGAGAGTGCATCATCCAGACAGCAGAAAAATGATCCTATTCTCCTTATATATAATTATTATACTCAATATTCACCAACCCAATCCTTAAAAAAAAAAGAAATGAAGTCTAAGTAAGAATGAGAACCTTTTGATGTAACAGATTGGTATGACTATCTTTCAAATTCTGAGAGTTTTTTTGTAGCTCATCAGCTTCCTTCATGTGATATGCAAGAGCTTTCTGCAGATAAACATTCTCTTTAAAAACATTTCTTCCAGCAGCATTCAATTGCCTGAAATAGACATAAGATCATAAAATATAGGCCTACTTCTTTTTTTTTTTTTTGGTGGGTACCGGGAATCAAACTTAGGACCTTGTGCTTACCAGGCAAGCGCTTATGCCACTGAGCTATATCACTGGCCCAGGCCTACTTTTTAGATATTAACAAATGAGAATAATGATTGCTTGATCCTCTAACATTAATAATGACAATCTCTGGCCTAGGGATGTAGTTCAGTGGTACAGCACTTGCCTACAGCACGAGGCCCTGGATTCGATCCTCGCACACACTTGTGCGCGTGCACACGCACATACACACACAAAGCCACCACTCATTTAGCTTATGGTAGGTACACAACAGGTAGGAGAGGATCTTGTGACTAAGTTCTCATCCCACAGGAAAGTGAAAAATAATGTACTACTTCCAGATACAAGTTTCCCGTGCTTTCTTCTGTCCACACAACTGAACCTGAAAATATCCTAGGAATCCAAAATGGCACAAGTTCAAGATGGAAGCAGCTCAGCTTCCCGAATCAGCATCAGAGAAGAGCTCCCAGACCCAAAGTGGATTGTAAGATGAGCAAGAAACAAACCACTGAGACCTGGGAGTTAATCTGTTAATATAACGCACCTAGTGTTACTTCTGCAAATGTACCTCTGACAATCCTGCAAGCTTGCTAATGTTAGCCCCATTTTTAGATGAAGAAATTTACTGGGTATGATAAAAAAATATGGTGATTTTTTTGGTTTTAATTATAGTAAAAGACATATTACCATTAATCCCCCTTAAAATACTCCCTCCCGCTCCAAACACACATATCCCATCATTCTTGATACTTTCCAAAGCAGTCTGGCATCCTTTTTGTTTGTTTTTTGTTTTTGTTTTTAAAAAGCAGTGGCAAAGTTTATTCAAGAAAGCAAAAATGAGGAGTGGGAGAGAAGTTGGCTCTGTAGAGCAAGCTTGCACCAAGTAAACAGAAAAGGAGGGGAGAGCAAAGATAAAAGTACACACTACACCAGGAAGCACAGTGTGGGCTATCTGGAAAGCTACAATAGCCTGGCATCCTCTTTTATGAGTGTGTTTAGTTACACTGTCACTATTGTCTTGATGTTCTGAATCACTTCAAAGCATTTATCTTTCATGGCCATTTCGACTTTGGGGAAGACCCAGAAGTCACACAGTGTGCTAGATCTAGTGAGTAAGGTGGATGAGGACACATTGAAATGTTTCCACGAGTTTGCCTTTCCACTGATGGTACCAGGCAGCAGCATTCACCACATTTTTTATCACATCTCCTAAAGACACTCATAAAAGAGGACTTTTAAAACTGCTTCAGAAAATGGCAAGAATGATGTGAAAAGTGTGTTTGTTTGAAGCAAGGGAGATAATTTTGAGGAAGATTAGTGGCAGCTTATCTTTCACTGTTACAATTTTTTAAAATATAAAGGTTCCATGTATTTTGATTACACTGTAATTTCAAGAAAATTAAGAAATGATACAATGTTCAGTTAGTGTACTTGTTTGAGACCCAGGGTCCTACTTCAAAGCAGAGGTTCTTTTCCATAGCTGCTACAGAACAGCAAAGGGAAGGGGGTAGGGAAACAGAGAATGAAACAGTGAGGGAGAACAGAACAGGATATTTAAAAGATGTAAACCAGGAGACAAGGGGGAAGATGAAAAGCTAAGAAGAAAATAGACCAGCAAAGAAGGAAGACAGGCTACCAAGAAAAGGAGGCAACAGTCTCTTACACCACAGCTTCATGGTGGGCTCTCTCTGCTAGCATTACTATCTTCTTTTCAGCCTCTTGTTCTAGCCGGTGCTAAAAAAGAAGATAGGCTGTTTTAAAACAGACTTATACTTACAAATTTCACACAACAGAGAGCAAATTATCTCAGGACTGGAGGTGTAGCTCAGTGGTAGAATATTTTTCTAGCACGTGTGACACTCTGAGTTTGATCCCTAGCTCCACCAAAAAAAGGTAATTATTTCAGAATGTCAAATAAAATACTGCTGTTCACATGGCCTGATGTGAAGAGTTCTAAGTACAGGTCAAGTAGCCAGCAAGGAAGAGAGTGTAAATGCAAGAACCTTAGGGTACCTCCCAATTTCTCTATTAAATGAACAAAATGACACATACATGGGGTAGGAGTGGGAAGCCACATCCATATTACAAACCAGAGATGGAAGAAATTTCTGCTAAATGTAATGTGATGAGTCACTCATTTACCCACTGAACACTATGACTGTACCAGGTTGTTTCAGACACCATCGATTTTGTGGTAAACAAAATAGGCAAGGTCCTTGATCTCATGAAGCTCATACTCTAGAGTAGGATTCAACATTAACCAATAATTACAATATACTGAGCATACTATGTGCCAGGTACAGTTCTTAGAGCTTTATATGTATTATTTACTTCTCACAACAACCCTATGAACCAGATACTGTTACTATCCCCAAAAGCAAGGACTGAGGAAAAGAGAGGTTAGTGGCCTGCCCAGTCACAGAGCTAGTAAGTGGCAGCTAATACATAGCCAACCGGATGTTATACAACCTCCCTAACGAGGACACAAATAAATAATAGAGTTAATAGGCTGTGATAAGTGCTATGAATGAAATAAATGAGGTAATTAGGTGGGTAGTAACTGGGAGACATTTTAGGATGGAGTTTAGGAAATCTCTCTCTGAGAAAATGGCATTTGAGCTCTGGAGAATGAGAAGGAGCTAGAGCAAGAAGAAGACATTCCAGGAACAGACACTAGCAAGTACAAAAATAACGGTAGGACAGCACTTCGTGGTTCAAGGAACAGAAAGAAATAAACAGGAAAATAAAAGCTAGCACCTGTAAGCTGGCAAAAAACTTTATGTGACCAAGTGGAGCACACTGAGGTATGAGGTGAATGGGCAGACCTACTGTAAAGCCTCCTGCCATGAAGCAGCAGCCGTAGGCTCAACCTAGCATGGAAGAAATACCCAGAAGTCTCTACCAACGTGGCAAGGCGGACACTGCTGTGGAAGACAGCCAACACTTAATTCCCATTCTACTTTTTCCTTTCCAGCTCCAAACAGTGGTTAAAAAAACAAAACACTCACTTTCCCAAATCTTTATACAGTTTTGGCCAATGAGATGTAAGAACAAATCTAGGAGCTTCCAGGAAAGCTTTTATGTCTTCCAGATAAAAGGGACAGATATACCTGAAGCTTCCCCTTCTTTCTTGCCTCAAACACAAACAAAATTTGGAACACAAACAAAACTTCCTACTGAGCTGTATCTCCAGCCCTTTTTACTTTTTATTTTAAGACAGCTTTGCTAAGTTGCCAAGGCTGGACTCCAACTTGTGATCCTCCTGCCTCAGTCTCCCAGACTTCTGGACAGGTGTGCACCAGCATACCTGGCTAATATATGTAATTTTTATGTTTTTATATATCAAAATAAATTTAAAAAATAAAGAATCTCTGAATGAAAAGGGGAAAAGGACTAAACACTGAGATTTCTTTTTTTGTTTGTTTTTGTTTTTTGTTTTTTGAGACAGGGTCTTGCTATGTAGTTCAGGCTGGCCTTGAACTTACTATGTAGCCCACGCTAGCCTTAAATTGGTGGCAATCCTTCCGCCTCAGCCTCCTGAGTGCTGAGATTACAGACATGTGCCACCACACCTGGCCAGAAACTGAGATTTCTAGAACAAAAGGCTTTGTTTTCCAAGTTTTGTTCTGCTATTACTCAATAAAAACCTAACAAAATACCACATGAAAAGTCGGTATGTCTCAAAATACATAAAAATACTTATGTTGTTCTAATAACTAAAACATTTCCTTATTAACACTAATATTCTGTACCTTTTGTTCAAAAAACCTGCCTTCCATTCTTCTAAGAGTCTCCTGATGTTTCTTCTCTGTCACACTTAAATTTTCTTTCAGCTAAAATTAAAAAAACAAAAAATGGTCAATGGGAAACAGGGCTCATTGGAGCATATTCCTAGAAAATACTCAAGAAAGAAACATTTTCTGTTATACACTATTTTCTAGTCCTAAATACACACAAAAATTCAGAGTCCTCACCTCTAAGTATCTTATTTCCCTCAATCTTCAGTAGATTTACAAGATCAGTATTAAGTGTTAAATGCTTTTGTAATTAACAGTTCTCAGGGGGTTCAGACAAGTTTTTCTCATAATCATATTTTCAAAATATTTTCATTTCAAATGTGTGCTGACAGAATCATAAAATTTGAGAATTGGAAGGGACATTACAGTCAAACTATACAATTACCCCACTTAATATAAAAATCCCTTCTAAGAGAAAAATGTGGATAGAAATATCATTAATCCACATCTCAATATACCATGTTGCTCATTAATAGTTCTCATTTTTAAAGATTTTTTCCTAATATCAATCTAATGAACATCTTCCTATGATTCCCATGGAGGGATCTTTTTTTGTTTTGTTCTGTTTTTTTCTTTCAGTATTGTAGATTAAATCTAGGAAGCACTGAGCTACATTCCCAGCCCTTTTTATTTTTAGATCAAGTCTCACTAAATTGCCTAGGCTGGTCTCAAACTTGCAAATGTTCCTGCCTCAGCCTCCCAAGTAGCTGAGATTACATGTGTGAGCCACTATGCCCAGCAGGATGAATTCTACTTCTGTTCTCTAAAACTATATAGACTAAAAAAGATGTAAAACTTTTAGGCAGAGAAGTTTAATTTAAAGTAATGATCTGTGGTCTACTGAAAAGAATGAATTATGACTGTAATAGGCATATTTAATCTCTTAAGCCACACACACACAAAAAAAGGCAGTAGAGTAGGGCTTTCCATCAGACAAAGTGCTGTCTCTCTCACTAGCAATTTGACTGGGCAAATCATTTAACTTTTCTAAGTCTCAGGCTACCAGGTAAAAAAGGGGGATAGTAATAGTGTCTATCTCATAGGGGTAAGGCAAGGATTAAGTAACAACATGTGTAAAGTACTTAGCATAATAACCATTTAATGTATAGGTTAGTTAATATTATTTCTAATATTGTCCTTCCTTATATGTAATGTTTTTCTTTCCTGCGATCTCTGTTCTAACTGTATTAAATCTCCATTTTATTTATTTTTGCAGTACTGGGGATTAAATCCAGGACCTTTGCGCTGAACTACATCCCTAGTCCTTTTTGTTTTTTTTTTTTGAGACAGGCTATCACTAAGTCACTAAATTGCTAAGGCTGGGTTTGAACTTGCGATCCTCCTGCTTCAGCCTCCCAAGTGCTGGGATTACAGGCCTGTACCACCACACCCAATTTAAACATCCATTTTTTTTTTTAATGTGGGTACCGGGAGTTGAACTCAGGACCTCACGCTTGCCAGCAAGCACTTGTGCCACTGAGCAATATCACTGGCCCATAAACCTCCATTTTATATTATCTCTTTCAAATGTTCTTTCTTCCTAATTTTACACGTTTATTTTTTAATGGCCTCTTACATTGTTACATACTTCCAAAATTAAAGTCAAATTTAAGGAAACATTTTCCACACCGTTGTGAAATAAATGGTCTTTTCATGTGCCAGTAGACTCCTCCCAAACTCTAAATTTATCTTTCAAAAGATAACTAGGCAATGCATAGAACCTTTAAAAGCTCATGAGCCGGGCATGGTGGTCCATGTCTGTAATCCCAGCACTTGGGAGGCTGAAGCAAGAGGATCGTTGTGAGTTCAAGGCCAGCCTGGGCTACGTAAGTGAGTTCAAGGCCGGCCTCCACTACACAGTGAGACCCTGCCTCCAAAAAAAAAAGCTCATGATCTTTTTTAAAGAGAGGGGATGGGAACTCACTATACTGCCCAGGCTGGAGTGTGGTGACTACTCACAATGCCATCCCACTACTGATCAGCAACCTAGTGGTCCCTACTCCATGTGATGGTCACCATGTGATGCCACCAATGTATGGATACCCAACCAGCAGAGTACTACAGCCTGACTTCTTGTGATCCTCCAGGCCCCACCTCCCAGTAGCTGAGACCACAGACACATGTCACTAGATACTGATGTTCATGTTCTTTAACCCATATATTCCACTTCTAAGAAGTTATCCTAAAAATTAAAGATAGAAAACTTCATTTCATAGATGTTCATCACACTTTGTAATAGTGAAAAACTAGGGGAAAAAAGTCCAAATGTCGACAACAAAGAATGATATATCTACCAAATGGAATTCCATGCAGTTATATAAAAAGATTCTGTAGAAATGTTTTTCTTTTTGAGACATGATCTCGCTATGTAGTTCAGGCTGGCCTTGAGTTCACTATGTAGCCCAGGCTGGCCTCGAACTCGCAGTGCTCCTCCTGCTTGTCTCCGGAGTGCTGGGATTACAGGCATGCACCACCATGTACTGCTATTTAATGTTATTAAAATATTTAAGTAATATATGATGAAAAACCAGCCTAATAATTTGCATGTCATGATTTAACTTTTATAAAAATACCATATCGAAATTTTAAAATATATTTCTACAGGCCAGGTGTGGTCTTTTCATATGTGGTCTTTTCACAAATTCTATACTGTATATATACACAGAAAAACTTTCTGCCTTAATGCACATCTCCCAATTTTAAATTCATAGGTCCCATACCTTCATTTCTTCCACATTTGGGATTCTACAGAACCATCTTTTTCCATAAGCCAGTAACTTTTGCCTTTGAATTTTAAATCAACAGTCCCCTTTCAACAGTCTCGAATCTATTTCTCCACTAGGTGGCAACACTTAAGGAAGGAAATATCACACCAAGGAAAAAGGGGAAGGAAAAATCACACCAAGGCCCAGTAATGCATGAACAACTAGTTTTCAATTCGAGTCAGAATGTGTTCTACATGGGGTAGCTATTTTGAGAGTTCTTGAAAAGTTAAGTATATTGATTCAATTTGCAGCACCTTTATATAGAACAAATAGTTGGTGTTCCTTCCAGAAAACATGATATTCCTTCAGTCGTGGTTGTTCTTGTTTTTAAGACTACCAAAAGAGAAACAAAATATTTATTTTGAGATCTGACAATTATGGAAAACCTAAGTAATGGGAATTAGACCCTATCAGGGTCTTCTGGGATATCAGAAGCACCTCCCTCTAAAGTAGCTCGATGCTTATCCATCTTAGCAATCAATTCTTTAGCAGGATTGAAGATACCGTTTGTCTGCTGGTCACAGACATAGCAGCGCGAGGTGGTGCGGAAATGCTGCAGTGCACAGCTCTCACAGAAATAATGCTTGCACTTGGTGACAACGGGGTTTTTAAAGGTCTGGCGGCAGATGAAGCACTTGAAAGGTATTTCCTCATCATCGCTTCCTACTTCATAGTTTTCGTCCTCACAGACACCATAGCGACCCTCATCAAGCTCACGCTCGATCTGCCATCCGTGCTTGTAATCTGAACGGTCGTGGAGGAATTTGCAGCTGTCTCCGAAGCCGCAGAAGCCAGTCTCCTTGTAGTCCTTACAGATGTCAGGCTGGTAATCCCAGCGCACGGTGGCCCGTAGATGCTCAGGCGCTCGGATGGGTCCCTTCCTCACCATCCCGGAGGAGGCATTGCCCATAGATGTATCCTTGGGTTTCATGTATTTCTGGTAATTATTGATTCCCCTATAGATCTTGTCATCCTCCTTGCCCCTCAGCTCTTCCTGGATCTTCTGGCTGCGTTCAAAGATGGCCTGTGCGTCTCGCTCCTTCTCTGTGTCCAGTTCGTAGACCGCTGTCGCTCCCATATCCTCTGGCCCTACAGGTTTCGCCGAGCGGGTGGACTTGTATACCACACCCAAACTCTCACTCTCCTCCTCTTCCTCGCTGCTCAGATAACCGTAGGCCGTGTTCTGTTTACCGCTGCCCCGGGTCTTCTGGATCATCGGATTGTGGGTCGCCCGTTTCTTCTCGGGTCGAACCACAGTGCTGCCTTCGTCACCACTGCTGTTGCTTTCTCCGGGCTCCGGGTCACACACCAGGCGCTTTCGGCTGCCTGCTGCCCCTTTCCGCCTGGGCTTTTTGAAGAGAAAGGTGCACACCTGGTCTGCCGACGTCGGAGGAGAAAACTGCTCCGCCATATTGGAGTCCTAACCGCCTAAACTGCTGCTAAGGCGGCGGCGGGGTGGCGCGGAGTCTCTACGTCACGCACTCGAGCGACGCGCTGCGCCAGAGGCCGAGGACCACGAGAGTTCCAGTGCGCAGGCGCCAGCCTCCCCATCGGGGTTTCATGGAAAAAAGGGTTTATAAAGCTTTGCTGTGTGTCTTGTACCTTGTTAATACAAAGACGACGCTGTTCGTGCCTCAAAGAATTTACAGTCTTGTAGAGGAAAAGACAAATAAATATTTAGTATGGCCTAAGTAGTATAAAAAAAGATAGAAAATGCCATGGAAAGGTACAGAAAATAAAATTCTTTTAAACAGGACTCTTAAGAGAAGTGTCATGGAGAACATGCATTTGAGCTGAGCCTTTGAAGGACAGGTAAAAATTCAGTGGACAAAACTATGAGAAATATGTTCTAGCCGGGCGTGGTGACGCATGCCTGTAATCCCAGCACTCGGGAGGATGAGGCAGGAGGATCACTGAGTTCCAGGCCAGCCTGGGCTACAAAGTGAGTTCAAGGCCAGCCTGAACTGTATAGCAAGACCCTGTCTCAATCAATCAATAAAAATATATATTTAGTGTCAACAAAAGGGGGAACCTTAAGAAATAAGTGAATATCCAGTTTGAGAGAATTAAAAGGAGTGTGTGTGTGCAGAGAAGGTCAGGGTGGTGTAGCAAAGGAGATAATAATGTCTTCAGGTAGGTTAGGGTCTTTAACATATCGTGTCAGGACCATATTGTGTTTAGAGTGGAGAAATCTAAAGATTTTTTGAGAGGTGGTAATACAGAGGAATGAACCAAGGGCCTTCCCACACAGCTACATCCCCAGCCCTTTCTATTTTTTAAATTCTCCCTTAATTTCCCAGGCTGGGCTCAAACTTTCAGACCTCCTGCCTCAGCCTCCCAGGATGCTGGGATTACAAGCATGCACTACCACACCCAGCACCCAAAGATAATTCTTGAGGGAGGTGATCCAGAACATCAGAACTGTGATATTTTAAGGTTACTCCTGCAGCTGTATATACTTTGGACTGCAGTGATATGATGGTTTTAAAATACACCCACAGGCAACTCATTCCCGACACCTCCTCTCAGGAGCTATCCTATTCCCCATTCCCCATTCCTTTTCTCCAATACATTTTCCTACTCTTAAAATAAATAAATAAATAAATAAATAAATAAATAAATAAATAAATAAAATACATCCACAATTCTTTGACACTCCTCTCTTCAAATGATGAAACCTAATTCCCTGCCCTTATAATGTGGGCCACAATTAGAGCTCACTGCTAATTAATAGAATAAGGCAAAAATGATACAGACTTGTAAGGGTAGGGTATATGACTTGTCAAGGAAGGAGAAAGGGAAGGAAGGGAGGGAGGAAGGAAAAAGAAAGAGGAAGAAAGAAAGCCTTCTGGCTGGCTGTCTCTCAGATTACTCTAGGTAATCTGAGATTACCACCAATCTCATGAGGATATTCAAGCACTTTACAGAGAGGCTAAGGCTTCCTAATCACCAGTACCAGTTTGACAGCCATGTAAAGTATGTTAGCTTGGAAATGGATCCTCAGCCTCCAGTCAAATGTTTAGATCACTGTATCCCCAGCTATAATATTTATACCATAGAAATTAACAAATGTTATAAATCAGGACCTTTAATTTTTTTATTGGTACATTTTAGATATACATAATGATCACATTCATCATAGGGAATTTGTACCTGTACATGATATATCTTGCTTCTTCTTTTTTTTCCCATTCCCCTCCACTCCCTTCAACCCCCTTCCCCTCCTTATTTACACAAGCTTTGTTTCCATTTTTTCCTTCTATTCTCTTTATTTTTCTTATCCCTTCTTCCCTCCCCCCCCCATTGCCCTTCTCATTTGAACATTTTCTTCCCATTTCCCCATATTTATTATACATTTTGCAGGACTTTTTTTGTAAAGAGCTGCGCATCATTCTCACTCTATGATGTGCACTATTTTAAGAAATTTATATATATTATTATTTCATGTAATCCTACAGCAACCTACAGTAAGTCTTTCTTTTTCTTTTCTTTTTTTTTTTTTTTTTTCAAGACAGGGTTTCACTATGCCATTCAGGCTGGCCTTGAACTCACTTTGTAGCCCAGGCTGGCTTCGAACTCACAGCCATCCTCCTGCTTCAGCCTCCCAAGTGCTGACAGTAATTCTTATCCTCATTTTACATATGAAGGAAAGTAACTTTGCCTACACTCATAAAGCTGATTTCAGCTAACAGTGTCATTTATTACATTATCGCCAATGAAATAAAATTATATTCTGAGCTAAAGGAATGAAAAGCAAGAGAAAGCACAGCAAGGTCAAAGAAATTCTCTGAAAGTACTTAGCATTCCTCACCCTATGTACCCATATCCATGGAGCTGTCTAAATTTTTCTAAAATTATAATTCATCATCCTAACTATATTTTCTTTTAGAACTATCTCAAATCTCTTTCCTGAAAAATGAAAGAAAGAAAAAAGAAAAGAAAAGAGAAAAGAATCTAACTTACCTCATCTAATTCTTTCTCCACGTGGATTTTTCTCTTCTGGAATTGTTTTATTGTTTTCAGCTCTGTCTGAATCATGCTAATTTCTTTGGCTTTTTGATGGACCTGTGCCTCCAGCTCACTTATTTGCATAGCATACTTTTGTTCCTATATTCAAAAAAGAAGGAAGGGCCGGTGAGATAGCTCAGCGGCACAAGCGCCTGCGATGGCAAGCACGAGGTCCTGAGTTCGACTCCCGGAACCCACATAAAGGAAAAAAGGGCCGGTGATACTGCTCAGTAGCACAAGCGCTTGCTGGCAAGTGCAAGGTCCTGAGGTTGACTCCCGGTACCCAAATAAAAAAAAAAAAAGAAAAAAGAAAAAGAAGTAAATGAATTAGGAGAAACAGAAGTTCCACTGAGTCATGTTCTATATGAAGCCCTGAGCCATTTGTATATAACTTCTTTGAAGAAATATCCTACTTTTTCCATAAAGTTTAAATTTCTGTAAAATGATACCAACTTGGGCCGGTGAGATGGCTCAGCAGCATAAGCGCCTGCCTGGCAAGCGCGAGGGCCTGAGTTCGACTCCCGGAACCCACATACGAGAAAAGGGCCAGTGATATTGTTCAGCGGCACGGGCGCCTGCTGGTGCGTGAGGTCCTGAGGTCGACCTCTGGTACCCACAAAAAAAAAAAAAAAAAAAGATACCAACTTCATTGAATGGAAAAAAAATCCCAGACAGCACTTAAGTCACAAGTTAAAGTCCCAACTTACCAAGACCGTGTCTCCAAATGAAAAATAAAAGGCCTGAAGATGTTGCTCAGTGGTAGGGCACTCCTGGGTTTGATCTCCAGTATGGCCCCCCAAAAAACTCCTGCAAAATTTTCTTTACAAGCTGGTCTTGTATAGGAAAGGAAGAAAATAAGAAGAAAAGTGTGACTCAGTGGTAGAGCACTTGCCTAGCATGTGCAAGGCTTTGTGTTCAATCCCCTGCGCTGCCAAAAAAACAAAACAAAACAAAACCACAGGGAGGGAGGGTTGTATGAGAAGACTAAACAAATCTTTAACCTGTAAGAAGGATAAATGACAAATTATCCAAGTTAAAATTAGTAAGCTAAGGAACAAAGGGAGGGTAAATATCCCTAGTAAACAAAAACAACAAAATGGTTGAAGGGGGAAAGAAGAGGGAAACAAAAGAGAGGAAAAGGAGAAAAAAAAATAAGAAGAGGGAAGTAAAGGAAGAAGAGAGAAAAGGAGAGAGAAGGAGACGAAAATGACAAAAAAAAAAAAAAAACCACACAATAAAAAATGAACAGAAGCTATTAAAAGAAATGTAAATGGCTCTGAAACATACGAAAAATACTCAACCTGAGCTGGGGATATAGCTCAGCAGCATAGCGCCTGCCTGGCAAACGCAAGGTTCTGAGTTTGATTCCTGGTACCAAAAAACAAAACAAAACAAAACAAAACAAAAAAACTCAACCTAGCTCTTACGAAGAGAAATGCAAACCAAAACTACACTGAAAGGCCATTATTCTACTATTACAAAAAAACCAAGTTTGACAGTATGGCCTATTGTAAAGCTATGGAGAAACATACAGTCTCATGTAATTAGTGGTATTGCAAAATACCTATACAAGGAAATTTGCCAATATCTACAAAAATCACATATTTTCTTTGACTGAACAAAACCACTTATTGGAATATATCCCAAAGATATAGTGGCCAAAATGTGAAAACATGTGATCACAAGATTCTTTTTTGGAGGCTGGGTGTGGTGATGCATGCCTGTAATCCCAGCACTCGGGAGGCTGAGGCAGGAGGATTGCCATGACTTTGAGGCTGGCCTGGGCTACATAAGCGAGTTTAAGGCCAGCCTCAACTACATAGTGAGACCCTGTCTCAAAAAAAAAAAAAATATATATATATATATTTATTGGAGCACTAACCGTAATAATAAGAGACTGGAAACAACACAACTATCTGTTGAAAGGAGACTTCTCTGAGCTGAATGTCTGTGCCCGCCCCCAAATCATACATTAAAGCCCTGATCCCCAATGGTATGGTATGTGGAGGTACAGCCTTTAGAAGGTAATTAGCTTTAGATGTGGTCAAGAGGGTGAAGGCTCCACAAGGGAACTGGTACCTTTACAGGACATGAAATTGCCTGCAAGTTTCTCTCTCTCTCCATGCGAGAATACAGGAAGAAGGCAGCTGGCTGTGAACCAGAAGGAGGGCCCTCACCAAGAACCTAACCATGCTAGTGCTCTGACTTCAGACTTCAAGCCTTCAGAACCATGAGAAACAATTTTTTGAGCTACCCAATCTATTCTGTTACAGAAGCCCATCTGACTACGACAGAGACCATTTGAGTAAAATATGCTATATCCACACAATGGACTACAATACAGCTATAAAAAGAATGCAGAACTATCATATACATATACATATTGCTGTGGTGTAATCTCCAAAAAATACTGTTAATGTGGAATAAAAGATACAGGTTTTTGTATTCTGTATGCTACCATTTATTGAGAAAGAAGGGACATAGTATATATTTGTTGATGCTTACTACAAACATAAGTAAATAAATAAATAAATATATATATGTATATAAATATAAATATAAGTATATATATGTATTTTTTTGAGACAGGGTCTCCATATGTAGTGAAGGCTGGCCTTGAACTCGCTTATGTAGCCCAGGCCTTGAACTCACGGGGATCCTCCTGCCTCAGCCTCCCGAGTGCTAGGATTACAGGCTTGTGCCACCATACCCAGCAGTAAATATATATATATATTTTTTTTAATGAACAAATATGCCATAAAAAGGATTACCTACTATAGGAAATACATGGATACAGGTTAGATTTCTCAACATATACCTTTTAAATAGAGAAACCTGACAAACATAAGCTTAACCAATTGATTAAAATTAACATCAACAGCTGGGCATGGTGCACACCTGTAATGCCAGCTCTTGGGAGGCTGAGGCAGGAGAATTGCTGTGAGTTTGATCCTAGCACTCGGGAACACACAGTTTCGTAGTCTTATTTGGAACCATGTAAATATTTTACATAAATGTAATAATTATAAAATTTTATATGCAAAATCGAATTTTTAAAAAGCAAACTCTAGGGTGAGTTTGTAGCTCGGTGACAGATTGCACGTTTAGCACACACAAGGCCCAGCGTTCAATCCCGAGCACCAATTCAAAAAAAAAAAAGCAACCTCTAAAATGCAAAAGCAAAATCCGTTGTTGAGTCAGTTCACAACTTCATTGAAGAGAATTTTTTGTGTAGTACTGGGGATTGAACCTAGGCTCTTCATACTAAACTACATCCCCAGCTCCCTTCCTTTTTTCAATTTTTAATTTTAAGACAGGGTCGCACTAAGTTACTAAGTTGTGCAGGCAGGGCTCAAGTTTGCAATCCTTGGGGAGGGAAAGTAAGGGGTAAAAGAAAAAATGCAGCCAGGAGGGAAGAGAGCAGAAGAGGATGTAAACAAATTAAGATGTGTCATGTACATTTACCAACTCTTCATGATGAATGTAATCATTATGTGCCACAAACATGGACTGATAAAAAATCTTCAGTGCTCTGGGCTTTGCCTCCCAGAGTGCTGAAATAACAGGTGTGTACCATCACCCCCAGCTCTTTTTCACTTATGG
The DNA here is from genome assembly GCA_028451465.1 of Erethizon dorsatum. Taxonomy (NCBI): domain Eukaryota; kingdom Metazoa; phylum Chordata; class Mammalia; order Rodentia; family Erethizontidae; genus Erethizon; species Erethizon dorsatum. Next base: position 105,933,801 of record CM051828.1, on the reverse strand, counting down.
GGTCTGACATACCTGAGCTCACTAGAGACCTGACTACCAAGTAAGTGAAGTAGTATTATACACACATACCAGTTTTTCCTTCTCCTCTTGGGCTTTTTCCTTTGTTTCAACCAGTTGCTGTTTCAGTTTTTCAATCTATAGAAGATGAAAATAGAGTCAGAAAGGTGAAGAAATTGCTCTGTGTCTTACCTTTATTCATACATTTTAGTGTTTCACATAATACAAAAACCTTTAATGTAGGAAACAAAGTGAGGTAAGAAGGGGGGGATGGGACAGAATTTCCCTATACCCTTAATCTGCTATTGCCAGTTTCCAAAAACCTAGCCACCATCAGAATTACCTGGGTAGCTTTTTAAAAAATTGTGGTTAAAAAAACACAACAAGGTGGGTGTGGTGGCGCATGCCTGTAATCCCCACACTCAGGAGGCTGAGGCAGGAGGATTGCCATGAGTTTGAGGCCAGCCTGGACTACACAGTGAGTTTAAGGCCAGCCTGAGCTACATATCAAGACTGTGTCTCAGAAAAACAAAAACATTACATTTAGCATCTTAACCATGTTTAAGTGTACAGTTTAGTAGTGTTAATTATACTATATACATAGCTGTGCAAAAATACCTAGAACTTTTCATCTTGCAAAATTGAAACTCTATACCCATGAATTACCAATTCCTCCTTCTCTCCCCCTCCAAGCTCTTAGCAACCACCTCTTTCTTTGTTTCTACAATTTTGACTACTTTATATACTTTAAATGAGTGGAATCATGTAATATTTGATCTTTTTTAATGTCTTATTTCATTTAGCATGATATTCTTGAGGTTCACTCATGTGACAAGATTTTTTTTTTTGAGATAGGGTTTTGTTATGCAGTTCAGGCTGGCCTTGAACTCACTCTGTAGCCCAGGCTGGCCTCAAACTCACAGCAATTCTCCTGCCTCAGCCTCCCAAGAGCTGGCATTACAGGTGTGCACCACCATGCCCAGCTGTTGATGTTAATTTTAATCAATTGGTTAAGCTTATGTTTGTCAGATTTCTCTATTTAAAAGTTGCTCTTTTACACTTATAATTACTATGTAATTTGTGGGAACACATTTTGAGACTATGCAAATATCCTCCTCATCGAACTTTTACCCACTCGTTCTAACATTTGTGGATAACTTTTGACTGATTCAGTTACTACTATAATGCCAAATGGTGATTTTCCCAACTCCAGCATTCCTTAAAAATGTATTAACTGGCATTCCACTGTAAGGAAAACTTCCCCTTTACTTGTTTGGTTTGCTCGTTTGTTTTGTGGTGCTGGAGAACTGAACACACAGTTTTGTACATGCTAGGTAAGTGCTCTACCAACTGAGCTATATCTCCAGCCCTTAATTGACGTATGCATTTATCTATTAGTAGTATGGACTCATGATAATCTATTATTGTCATGATTACTTTTGTTTGTCTCAGATTTGGCAAACGCGAGACCCACTAAGCTGTCTCCTGTGTCCTTTAACATTTTTTTTTTTTTACTTTATGACACAATAAGAGAGTCCTGCCACATCTTTTAAATATCCTACCCCAGTCTTGGAATCAACAATTGCTCTAATCAGTTCCAAGCATTTCTCTAAGGAGTGCTGGTTCATTTTAGTAGGGAAGTGGAATAGCTTTTTAAACTAAAGATTCACTGACATGGCTTTAGAATCAGAAGATACAGAAGTGACATATGGTTGTAAATATTATCTTGGATCAACTTAAGAAAAACATAGAAATTGTAAAAAATAAATCTGCACAGTCCTAAATTATACTGGACTGTTCCAGTTAATCTTATTAATAAGATTATTTTATGATTGACTCAACAAAGCCTTAAATACAAAAACCCAGTCTTAAGAAAAACCAGTCTTGAAAACCCAGTCTTGAAAAATTTAAAAGAAAAATCACCTAATTTTCTTCAAGATAAAATAGTTTTCTAAACATTTCATAAAAGAGAAATTAATTTCTAATATTTCTCTAATTAACATGAAATAAGACTATACACAGTCTGAATAAAGATTAAGAAAACAACACATTTCCAGAACATAGCAGAATGGGTAATAAACTGTGGTAGAAGCCTGGTGTAGTGGCAGTGCCTGCTCTCCCAGCTACTCAGGAGAAGAAGTGGGAGAATCACTGGAGCCTAGAAGTTCAAGGTTACCCTGGAGAACATAGGGAGACGCTGTCTCCAAACAAAACAGAACAAAACAAAACAAAAGAAAGAGCTAGTTAACCAGGATAAATTTAATCTATATTTTTTATTCCTCCACAAATAGTTTCTGTGGTTTATTATTGTTTGCTTGGTGTTGGGGATTGAACCCACGGCCTTGACCATGCTAAGTATGTGTTCTACCACTATGCTACATCACCAGCTACAGACTTTTGTTTTTAATGGGAATCCATTATTGTAAGAAAACATCTGCTCCCCCCAGATGCTGTTCTGTGATATAGGAAGGTAGATGACAACCTGAAAACATAAATTATACTGATAAATACAAATAAATATCAATTAGCTAATGCAGGACACAAAGCATCTATGGAATGAATTTTGAAAATTATTTTTATGGCTGGTGAAAAACTTACTTTAGAATAATATATTTGGGGCTGGTGAGATAGCTCAGTGGCATAAGCACCTGCCTGGCAAGCACGAGGTCCTGAGTTCGACTCCTGGTACCCACATATGAAAAAAGGGCCGGTGATATCGCTCAGCGGCACAGGCGCCTGCTGGCGCGCGAGGTCCTGAGGTTGACCCCCGGTACCCACACACACACACACAAAAAGAATAATATATTTGGGGGCTGGTGAGATGGCTCAATGGCATAAGCACCTGCCCGGCAAGCGCGAGGGCCCGAGTTCGACTCCCGGAACCCACATACGAAAAAAGGGCCGATGATATCACTCAGTGGCACGGGCGCCTGCTGGCGCGCGAGGTCCTGAGGTCGACCCCCGGTACCCACACACACAAAAAAAGGAATAATATATTTATAATATCTACTATTCAAAGGTTAATTTTATTTTATTTATTTATTTTCTTGAGACAGGGTCTCACTGTGTAGTTCAGGCTGACATTGAACTCACTATGCAGCCCAGGCTGACTTTGAACTCACAGTGATCCTCCTGCCTCAGCCTCCCGAGTGATGGGATTATAGGTGTGCACCACCATGCACAGCCTTTCCAATTTACTTTCAATATCATCTTGAATTTAGTTTTTATTGCTACTAACTTTTTCTTTTATTTTGTTGCTACTGGAAATCGAACTCAGGACCTCACACTTCCCAGGCAGGTGCTGTGCAACTGAGCTATATCCCCAGCCCCCAGCCCCTAACTTTTTCAAAACCTCAGGCATTCATAAGCATTCAAAGTAGCAGTGCATTCATGCATGCACGCAAAAAAAAAAAAAAACCCTACAAGACTACAGTATATCTTGTTTATGGATCAATAAATAAATAGTAAAAGTACAAACACATATATGTAAGGAAGAATACATCCTGAACATGGTGGAAATTTCCAAGTGGTTTATAGAGGCAGAAGGGAAAGAGAAGAATTTGGTGTAACTGTATGACTTTGGGCAAGGTACCCATCCTTTCTGAGAGTTGGTTTCTTTGCAAAATAGGAGTAACAGTGTAATAGTGTAATAGTGCACAGGTATAATCCCAGCACTGGGGACACTTGAGGCAAGAGGATCTCAAATTTGAGGCCAGCCTGAGTAACTTAGGGAGACCTGGTTCTCAAAGAAATTAACGGGCTGGGGACAGAGCTCAGTGGTAAAGCACACCTGGGGTCTAGCCCCAGCACTAAAAAAAAAAAAAAAAAAAAAAAAAAAAAAAGAAAGGAAAGGAAAGAAAAATAATATTGTAGCTAAATGGGGTTATTAAAAGGATTAAGTGAGATAATTCAGGTACAGCACCCAGCATAACGCATAATACAAAAATAGTGTCTCCTGCTGAATGTGGTGGCACTACTGTAACCCCAGGACTAAGGAGGCTAAGCCAGGAGGATCAAAACTTCAAGCCCAGCCTGGGCAACTTCTTGAATTAGTAAGACTGTATCTCAAAATTTTTTTAAAAAATTTTAAAGGGTTGTGGTTGTAGCTAAGTGTGAAGGCCCTGGGTTTGATCTCTAGTAACACAAATGTACACACACACACACACACACACACAGATTTAATTGTATTGTCTTAATGAGATTCCTTAATCTCTTGAGATTTCAAGGAATTAAAATTCTAGAAAAATATAAACAGGCCAGTTACTACAGAGGTGATGAAGGCTTTCTACTTACTTACCTACCTACCTACCATATTATCTTTCTCCTGCTCCTGCCTCTTCAGATAGTTTAATACAGACATCGTGTCTTTCTCCATTTTATACTGCTGGTTCTTAAAGTCTTCATTACTTTTGGCCAGTCTCCGGGATATATCACGATATTCGATCCTAGAGAGTTCTGTGACCTCCAACCTGCTCTCCCAAAGGGAGGCATTGGCCTTGGCTTGATCCACCACAGAGATAGAGTCATCTGTTTTTCTTATTTTCCTGCATGGGAAAAGGATGTTGAAAATATATAACTATGTCTACTATATTAGTGTTCTCTCTCTCTCTTCCAGGTACACATGAGCAAATAGTGTTGGATGAATGGGTTATGTAATAAGAAATATATATTTACTAGTATTCACACACTTTTAAGTAGGTGCCACTTCCTGGAAGAGAGCTATGGAGCATAATTCTAAAGGACTGGAAAAACAAAGAGGCAAGATTCAAGTCAAAGTCATTTCATAAATTTTCACAACTTTTTTATTTTTGGTACTGGGAATTGAACCCAGGGCCTCGTACATGCTAAGCATGCATTTTACCCGAGTTACATCCTCAGCCCTTCTAAAAACATTTTTATTTTGAGACAGTCTCCCTAAATTGTTCAAACTGTCCCGACCCTCCTGAGTAGTTGGGAGTGTAATAGGCATGTATAACCATGCCTGCCTCACAATTTTTCATTTACCTCTTTAATTCTTTCGTATTTGAACTATCTTTTCTATTCCTACTCATTCAGTTGTGAACTTTGGTTCACAACCTATTCCCTAATTTGTTGCTGTTTTGCACGAGGATACATTAGTAATCTACATGTAATCTCCCCACCCATGCTACCCCCAGTTTTGTTTTGAGGTTTTTGTTTTGGCTAGGCCTTGGACAAAAGAGCAAGTTACTCTGGCAAATATGTTAAATATTCTGCCAGCTAGTACCACAGTGTGCCAGACTTTAAAAATGCCTGGAAAAAAAAAAATGCCCGGGAAACAAATAACATTTGTACAAAGGTGGAAAGAAAAAAAATATATAGGGAGTAGGGGTGTGGCTCAGTGGTGAAGTCCTGGATTCGATCCCTAGTACCATAAAAATAAAATAAAATTAATTAATAAATAATAAAAGAATAAATTTAAAGATTAAAGTGATAAAAGGAAGCTGGGGGTCAGTGAGATAGCTCAGCAGCATAAGCGCCTGCCTGGCAAGCGTGAGGTCCTGAGTTTGACACCCGGTAACCACAAAAATAAATAAATAAATAAATAAAAGGACGCTGGGTAAGGTGGCACACACCAGTAACCTCAGCACTCGGCAGGCTGAGGTGGAAGGATCAGTGGGAATTCTGGACAGTCTAGGTTACATAATGAATTCAAGGCCAGCTTGAACTACATAGTGAGACCTTGTCTCAAAACAAAAACAAAAAGTGATAAAAGGAGAGTTTTTTTTTCAGCCAGGTGTCACGGCATATGCCTGTAACCCTAGCACTCTGAGAGGCTGAGGCATATATAAGGAAGGACAGTTTGAGTCCAGCATGGGCAACTTAGTAACTTAGCAAGATCCTGTCTCAAAATAAAACATAAAAAAGGGGGCTGGGGATGTAGCTCAGTGAGAAGGCACAGGGCTCAATCCCTGGTATGAAAAAAAATCAGAAGATTTCTTGGAAGAACATAAACAAAACTGTATGGTAGGTACTAGGTATATATAGAATATACAAAAGTTTCACCTTATTTGCCTACTGAATATTCTCACACATATATGAATAGACCTTTTTATACTGCCACCTTCCATCTGCACTTCTCAACTCTGGGTTCTCAGTCCCTTTTCACTCATATTTTTGTTTTCTTCAAATTAAGGCCAGCCCCAGCCCCTCATCCCCCACTTGTTATAGCTGTTGATCTCAGAAGCATTGTGATTTAGACACTAGTGATGATTGCCTTGTTGTAATCATCCAGCCGCTCCCTGAAGGTATCAGAGTATTTAATGCAAGAAATTAGATACCTCAGATAGAAGGACCACTGTTATGGCTTATATAGAGAATATCCCCCAGAGGTCTCAGGTGCTCATAGGTGAGGCTTTTGGAAGAGGCTGAGGGGCACTATTAGTGACTTGCTGTCATGAAGGGGGTCCTGGTGCAGCGGTGGCAGGGTGGGGGGGAACTCACTTGGGGGCATGAGCTGGAGGGGCCTATATCTTCCCTCCCAGCTCCTCCCTTTTCTCTCTGCTTCCTGGTCGCCATGATGTGAGGAGTTTCCTTGGCCTAGACCCATCTGCCATTACTTTCTACCTTGCAGCTAGCTGGCCAAGGATTTAAAATAAACCTCTCCTCCTTTAAGTTGTGGGTGTCAGGTATCTTGTCCCAGTGAGGAGAAAGGGACTAGTATAACCACTAACGGCGAATGGAAAAACAAAGTTTCTCAAACAATGGACCATGGAACATCCAAGGAATAAAAGGTCCCTTATCCCAAGTTTTTCTCATTTTTCACATGTGTACTGCAGATGGATGGGGGGGCAATCCCAGGGCCTTTGCACTGAGCCACATCCCCAGCTCTTTTTTCCTTTTTTATTTGGAAATTGAGTCTAAGTCACTAAATTGCCCCAGCTAGGCTCGAATTTGAGATCCTCCTGCCTCAGATTCCCAGAGAATTTCTCGTGAGCTGGTTATCTATGGGTGATGGGATTACAAGTGATTTTATTTATTCCTTTGGTAATTTATGTTTCCTAAACTTCCTGTACTAAGTATGAACTTAAACAAGTTATTTTTGTTTTGTTTTTGCAGTGCTTGGGATCGAACCCAGGGCCTAGTACATGCTAGGTAAGCTTTTCATCACTGAGCTACACCCAAGCAAGTCACTGTAATAAACATCACAAGTTGGTGGTCCCATATCCGTTGTGGGGTGGGGTGGGTTGGACACCATGTATAACTCCAATGTGTGTAGAAACCCCTGACGTCACCAATAATAGATCAATGGCAATCCGACAGCAACTCCGAGTCTCTAAAGGGTTAGTGCTAGAATATTACCCACGTTGTCAGGGGCTCTGATAATTTTTCGGAAACTTGAACAATTTCCCAGTCTGATCAAATCCATAGGTTACCCTTGTGAACCAAAAGGGATTCCTGAAAAGGCCCGAGGAACTAATTCAGCCACCCACACGAGGACATTTTCTGGTTGTTCAAGATCATCTCAATTGCATACCAGAGACCTCTCAGGTTAGGGCCCAAAAAGCATGAACAACAGGAGCTGTCCTCAGAACCCGGGAGAGCAGGAGGGGGGCGGTGGGCTGGCGAGAGGCAGCAGGTTAGCCAGTCCCCAGATTCGGATTCCCCTCCGGCCGGGCCGAGGGAGAGGGGACACCTGGGCGGCTGCTCCTTACTTCTTGTCTTTGTCTTTGCTCTTGCCTTTCCTTTTGTCATTTTCCTTCGATGGCATCTTGGCTGTTTCGGTTGCCTGGCCGCGGCAGCCGCGGCCTGCTCAGTCTCTAAGGAAACGAGCACGCCGGTGAGGAGCTCCCCTTGGCGGTTTGCCGGCGCGCGGAAAGCGCATGCGCCGTGACGTGGCCGCGCTGTCTCCGCGCAGGGGGCGAAACGGAGATCCAACCTAGGCCGGAGGGCGTCCGCGCCAGCGGGGCGGGCGCGGTGAGTGTACGAGCTGCTGCTGTGCCTTCCTGGGTCTGGGATGGGCAGGTGCCGGGGAATGGGAGCCGAGCAGCCCAGGGCGGTGACGCGGCGCCCTGCGTGCCGGGCATCGCGGCGGTGAGGACGCCCTCACTCGGGAGGCTTGGTTCCCGCGAGCTTCGGAGCCTGGCTACCTGTCGTGCAGTTTCCCGCCCGCTGTCGCCTCCTCCCTTCCCTCCTCGCCGCGCCCCTGCCCTCGCCTCTGCTCCGCCTCAGCCGCTCCGGCGCTGCCAGACTGCTGCTTTCCTTCTCCCTTTCCTGCCTTCTAACTCTTGCGGGTACCCTAAGAGATGGCGCACTGGCGGACATCCCTGACCATTTTCTGAGAGGCAGTTGAGGGCTTTCCGGAGTGTCAGCCTTCGCCGGGCTCCCCGCTCTGGGGCGAGATCGGGAGGAGCGTCCTTGGCCGCCTCGGTCCTCAGTGGCCGCTGCCATCCGCCCAGGGTCGGCCCCGTATTCCGCTTGCTAATAGATACCTCCCGCCCGCAGTCCCTTTTTCTGCAAGTTGTTTAGTTGAAAGTGCTGCCCCCTCCAATCCTGATCCCACTTCTGAAAAGGAGTATTCTCAAATGTGTTCTGTTTTTTAGAGTAGTTTTGTGATTATGCCTTAATTCAGTGAGTCAGGCAGTCTCTGAATCAATAAGGAAGACAGGTATTCTGGCTGCCAAGTCCGTAACAGAGTGGTTGAGGCTCTGCTGTGCATTATCCTTTATTTCAAACTGCATTTACGATTCCTTTAAAACATCACCGTATATTCTCCCTTTTCATTTCTTTAGGGAGAACTTTGTCCCTACACCCCTTCTGGAGATCTTTAGCTTCTAAGTCCCCCCTAGCCCCTTTCACTTTTTTTGGAGGGGGGGACAGTGTCTCACTGTGTAGTGCAGGCTGGCCTTGAACTCACTTATGTAGCCCAGGCTAGCCTCAAACTCAGGACAATCCTCCTGCTTCAGCCTCCAGAGTGCTGGGATTATAGGTGTGCCCCACCATGTCCACCCCCCACCTCCCACCCCTTTCACTTATGTAGTTTCTGTTTCTAAATTCAGTGATTACAAGAAACATGCTGATCTGGTAAGGAACTCTGAAAACCTTGTTAGATGTACCATCTGCTTGCATGATATGGTTTATTCCGACTGTACTGATGGTGCATTTTCTCCTCTAATTGTGTGTCACACTTCCATGAGTCCATGAGTAGAATCGCCATACACTGAAGGGATTACCTCTGATATCGAATCTATGAAGTTAAGATTAATGTTGTGTGTCTCATGTTCGGCAAAAGCACTCTATTGGTAACTTGCAGAAAAGAAAGTAGGGCATTTTCTATCACTGGGTATGTATTTGGAATTCACGCCAAAAATTGGTTACTTTATAATATGAAAGTCAGTCCAGAACTTATCTCAACATAGACATACAGACTCATTTATAAACATAAAATTTGACTTCTTAATATATGCATACTACCTTAAAGTATTTTATAGTTTATTTTATTGTATTATGCATATTTTTATAGACCATGTTTGATTTTATAGATGAAACTGTTGTGATGTAAATATAGCTAAGAGAAATACCAAGAATTTTTACTCAGGTAGAGGTGGTTCTAGAATCTACAGTGTTCTGAATCTCCACATTCTCTACCAAAGAACTGGACGTTGCTAATCAGCTATATCTATTGGTGAGAAATAGCTGATGGTACAGATAGTAAAGCAGGAAGTTGCTGTTTAGCAATTTATCTGGTAGCATTTCATTCCATAATTGCTGGTAGGTAACTTTACTGTGATGTTTCAAGGATTATTTTGCTGCATAAATTTACTTTGTTTCATTGTTGAGAATGCTAGTGTTTTCAAAACTTGGAACAAGCTCCTTAGTGTTTTGCTGACTTGTGTTTTTAATTCTTTTTCTGCCCAGTTCTAAGTTCCTGGTCAGCACAGCAATGTTGAGTATCTTGGCTGAATCCTCATGCAGATGGGATCATTATACTCCTGGTGAGTACAGCAAGTATTCAGACATAAGGTAACATCTCTGTTAGCTTACCTCTGCAAATGTACTTCATATGCTGTGGGTAGTGGTTTTTTTGTTTGTTTTGTTCCATTTCTGAAATTGATTCTGTCTTTTGTTAAGTGATATTCATTTTTCTCTTTTCAGTAATTATACTACCTTCAAGTGTGGTGTTGTTCAAGATATATGTAGAGGGCCGGTGAGATGGCTCAGCGGCTTAAGCGCCTGCCCGGCAAGCGCGAGGGCCCGAGTTCGACTCCCGGAACCCATATACGAAAAAGGGGCCGGTGATATCGCTCAGTGGCACGGGTGCCTGCTGGCGCGCGAGGTCCTGAGGTCGACCCCCCGGTACCCACAAAAAAAAAAAAAAGATATATGTAGAGTTTAGTGCTATATTTAGAATTTAGTATTCCTAATTTTTTTCTGGTAGTTCCAAAACGGTTTACTCTGTTAAGTCATCTGTGACTTTACTGCAGTTTACTTGGAGAAACCAAGTTTCTCCTCATAAATCATCCTAGGAATCACTTGATAGCTGATGATACTTTCTAGGTAGAAAAGAGCAGGTAAACAGCTTTTGATATTGTTTTCACACAACCTTCAGAATCCTGAGTATATTAGCTTTCTGTTGCTGGAACACATTATGTGACATGTACAACTTAAAGGAAGAAAGGTTTATTTTGGCTCACAGTTTCAGACATTTTAGGCTATGATCAGCTGACTCTAAGGCAAAAACATTATGGCAGAAGGGCATGGCAGAAGAAAGCTGATTAACCCATGACAACCAGAAAGGAAAGAGAGAAAGGGCCACCACACAACCTACCCAACACACTGAGAAGTATGTTTTATTAATCACCTAGGTTTCTCTTAAGCAAATCAAGTTGACAAGATAACAATCACAAGTCTACCTACCTCTTTTCAACTTGATGCCCAAACACATTTCCTTAAACCATACTTATTCTCCAAATAAAGACAGTAATTCTACCTAGTACGATGTAATTATCCCACGTACAACCCGAAGCACACTAATTTCTTTGCCAAAGTCCCAACATTTCCAATGTTGCCCAAAAGTTCAAATCCTGAATAAAACGCTGATCACACAGGAACTATCGGAAAGAATCAGCAACTGGGATCTCATCTTATTAAAAAGCTTTTGCACGGCAAAACAAACCACCAATGGAGTAAAGAGACAACTTACAGTGTGGGAAAAAATTTTTGCCAGCTGTTCCTCAGACAAAGGACTAATAACTAGAATATATAAAGAACTTAAAAATCAGACCCCCCCCAGATTTAAAGACCCAATCCAAAAATGGGTGTCTGAAATGAATAGACACTTCTCAGATGAAGAAGTAGAAATAGGGGTCGGTGATATAGCTCAGCGGCATAAGTGCCTGCCTGGCGAGCGTGAGGTCCTGAGTTCGACTCTCAGTACCTGCATATTAAAAAAAAAAAAAGTAGAAACGGCAAATAAATATATGAAAAAATGTTCAACATTACTGGTCGTTCAAGAGATGCAAATTAAAACAATGCTGAGATTCCATCTCACTCCAGAAAGAATGGGTATTATCAAGAAATCAACCAATAACAAATGCTGTGGGGCTGAGGGAAAAAAGGAACTCTTCTTCGCTGCTGGTGGGAGTGTAGACTGGTGCAACCACTGCAGAAATCGGTGTGGAGATTCCTCAAAAAGCTAGGACTAGAGCTCCCACTCAACCCAGCTATTTCCCTCTTGGTATCTTCCTGAAAGAATTAAAAGCATCATACAACAGTGATATATGCACACCCATGTTTATAGCGGCACAGTTTGTAATAGCTAAATCATGGAAACAGCCCAAATACCCATCAACCAATAAATGGATAAAGAAGATGTGTTGTTTTTCATACAGTGGAGTACTACTCGTCCATAAAGAAGGATAAGCTTGAGACATTTCTAGCTAAATGGATGCACCTTGACACCATACTCTTAAGTGAAATAAATTGGACGCTCATGTTTAAATACCACATTGCTTCTCCAGTGTGAGAAAGCAAAAATGTAAATAAGGACCAAAATGTATAATAGATATTGGGAAATGGGAAGAAAATGTTCAAATGAGAAGGAGAACAAGGGAGGAGGGAGGGTGAAAAGAAAGAAGGGACACCCCCCCCAAAAAAAGAAAAATGCAAACAAAGCTTTTGTAAATAAAGAGGGGAAGAGAGGCTGAAGGGAGGGGAGGGGAATGGAAAAAAAAAAAAAGAAGCAAGATATATCATGTACACTTGTAATCCCAGCACTCGGGAGGCTAAGGCAGGAAGATTGCCGTATGTTTAAGGCCAGCCTGCAGTACATAGCAAGACCCTGTCTCAAAAAAAGCTCCTTTCCCAAAGCTATATTATGTACAGGTACAAACTGTCTATGAGTAATGTTATTGTGTATATCTAAAATGTACCAATAAAAAAGTTCAAATCCACAGTCTCCTCTGAGACTTAAGGCAAAATCTTACTGTAAAATTCATAAAGCAAGTTATATTTCCAAAATGTAGTAGGATAAGCATTCCTATTTCAAAAGGGAGGAATAGGAGAATACAAAGGAATTGGAACAAAGTGAGATCAAAATCCAGCAGGACAAACATTAAGTCTTGTAGCTCTGTGTCCGGGATCCAAGACATGTGGTGGTGAGATGTGAACTGTAGAGGGCAGCTCCTGCCTCTATAACCGTGCCCACATGGCTGGCTCTCTTTGCTACCTGCATCTCTCCTTGGCAGATGTTTCACATTCCTGGCATCTCCAACTTCCTGAGGTCTCCACTGCAGTCTCTGTTTTTTTGTTGTTGTTGTTTTTTTGTGTGGGTACCGGGGGTCGACCTCAGGACCTTGCACGCCAGCAGGCGCCCGCGCCGCTGAGCGATATCACCGGCCCCTTTTTTCCTATGTGTGTTCCAGGAGTCGAACTCAGGCCCTCGCGCTTGCCAGACAGGCACTTACACCGCTGAGCCATCTCACCGGCCCTCCACTGCAGTCTCTGACTCACCTCCACAGCTTCCCAAATTTCCCTCTGATTCATAGGCTCCCAGCAGGAACTCTAACCCTGTTACCATTGCTTGGCCTTCTAGGCCTAGCTTTAAAATCTGGGTGGCCATTTTAAACATTTTAAGTGTACAGTTCAGTCGCATTAATTACATCCATGTATAAAACCATCGCTACTATATATTTTCAAAACTTTTTCATCAGTCCAAACAGAAACTCTAAACGTGAAGCAATAGCTCCTCATTCATCCCTTCCCCACCCCTGGTGTGCATCTGTTTCTATGAATGCATCTGTCCTAGATATTTCATATAAGTGGAATCATACAATATGTGATCTTTTGTGTCACTTAGTGTTGTATTCAGGGTTTACAAGGGAAAAGATTTAATACAGGACACATAATTTATAGGATTATTTTATAATATTCACCCAAAGAGTCAAATGCAAAAGAGTGTGGGAGATCTGTCCACACACTAGAGACCCAAAGAATCTACCTGAGAGCCTGGATCCGATGGCAATATCCTGCATGAGTCCAGCTGAAGACCTAGAGCCCATGGTAGTGTCCTCCATGAGTCCAACGGGAGGCCTAGAGCCCACGACAATGTCTCATTCAAGGACCTGCACTGGGAAGGCCCAAAGGCCAGTGGTGGGAGCTAGAAAGTGCACCAGCGGGATGAAGGATCTGTGCCAGCAGGCTGAGGGATCTGCTCTGGAGCCAGGAAGTGACGCTCAAAGTAAGGACCAGAGCTCCCCTGAAAAGAATCGCAGCCATCCTCAGCAACAGGGAGGGCCCGAGCTCCTCTGATGATGAGAACAGCTGAGTTCATATCAGGAAAGCCAGCATGACAAGCTTCTTCAGGAGAATCAACAGCACACCATCTTGCCCTCCAGTTCTCCTTTTTACGCTGTTGGCAACAATGCTCAGGTGGGCCTTCCACACCCAGAACCACACTGACTCAGTTCAGCTGGGTGTTACAAGTTGACCATTATGTAATCCATCACACTTAGCATAATGTTTTCAAGGTTCAACCATGTAACATGTATCAGAACTAAATAATATCCTGTTGTCCCTGGCATTGTGGCACATGTAATCCCCGGGCTTGAGAGGCTGAGGAAAAAGAATGTCTGTGAATTCAAGGCAAGCCTGGGCTACGTAGGGCTACATAGCTAGACCCTCCAAAAGAAATTATGTTGTATGGGTATACCATATTTTGTTCATCCTTACATCTGTTGATGGACACTTGCGTTGTTTCCACCTCTGGCTGTTGTGAATAATACTTCAGTGAATATTGGTATAGAGCTATTTGAGTCCCTGTTTTCAGTTCTTGTGGGTCTGTATCTAAAGGGTGGTCCCCTTTAACCTCATGTTCACACATGTAAGTGGCCACTCGTTGATCATACTGTGGAACAACTGGTATTTGTGTTCTTAACAGCCTATGAAAGACCTCATAAAATGCATAAACTTGATTTTATGCATTTATGGATTAGCTCTTTAGTCACTGCTCTTCCATTTACACATATATATTTGCATACCACACCATCTTTTACAGGGAATATGACTTGCTTCTCTTGCTGTCATTGACTTTATAAATGAGCTGGTTGAGTGGTTAAGAGTGGCTGACATTGTAGTTTGAGTAAGAACAAAGTGTGGAAGAGGAAGAAGAGCCAATATTAGAATGTAATTAGAATGTCAGGAGATGAGCTTGGCAATCTGATTTCCGAGGTATTTGATCTGAAGGTTGGACACACCTTAAATGATGTGTCGTTCAACTACCCTTCCGACCTACAAATCCAGTCTGGACAGTGCGCTCAGATTTGGGCCAAGCCTTTGAGGCAAAGAGTTTCTGCGTCTCACCAGTTTGAGGCAACTCGTCTTATTGGGAAATTCTTCCTACTCAATCTCTCTGTGTTTCTGTGCTCACAGATCTTCCTTCTATTCTCTTTTTTTTTTTTTTTTGTCCCTTCTTTCCTTTCCCCTCCCCTCTGTTCCCCTTTTCATTTGAACATTTTCTTCCCGTTTCCCAATATCTGTTATACATTTTGGTCCTTATTTACATTCTCAGTTTCTCACACTGGAGAAGCAATGTGGTATTTATTTATTTATTTTTTGTGTGTGTGGGTACCGGGGGTCGAACTCAGGACCTCGCATGCCAGCAGGCGCCCATGCTGCTGAGCGATATCACTGGCCCTTTTTTTGTATGTGGGTTCCGGGAGTCGAACTCAGGACCTCACACTTGCCAGGCAGGCGCTTATGCTGCTGAGCCATCTCACCAGCCCAGCAATGTGGTATTTAAACACGTGTGTCCGGGGCCGGTGAGATGGCTCAGTGGCTTAAGCGCCTGCCCGGCAAGCGCAAGGGCCCGAGTTCGACTCCCGGAACCCACATACGAAAAAGGGGCCGGTGATATCGCTCAGTGGCACGGGTGCCTGCTGGCTCGCGAGGTCCTGAGGTCGACCCCCGGTACCCACAAAAAAAAAAAAAAAAAAAACAAAACACGTGTGTCCGATTTATTTCACTTAAGAGTATGGTGTCAAGGTGCATCCATTTAGCTAGAAATGTGTCAACCTTATCCTTCTTTATGGCATACTCCATTGTATGAAAAAAAAACACATCTTCTTTATCCATTTATCGGTTGATGGGTATTTGGGCTGTTTCCAAGATTTACCTGTTACAAACTATGCCACTGTAAACATGGGTATTGTGCTCACAGATCTTATTATAACCTTGGTGATGATCTCATGAATGCCGATTTTTAAACCTTTTTATTAGTTTTATTGACTTTTCAGAAATATTTGTTGTAAAATCTTTCAGTGATTTTCAAATTTGTCAACTGTCTTATCCCTATCTACCAAAAAACTTCTTCAGTACCCATGCATTAATGCTATCATTGTGTGATTAGAAATTGTTTCCACATGTGGCATAAAGTTCCCATTCTGTATATTAACAGAATATTTTTACTCTGTATCTTCACTTCTGTATCTTCCTTGATTAGCATTTACTTTGTTAGATTTATTCCTATTTTTTTTAAAGAGAAGAAAAAACAAAACAAATCAAAAAAGAACAAATTTTCAAAACAACATAATAGGAGGGTAACAATGGTTAATGCATTACTTATTGTTATCTTTCAGTTAGTTATTCAGGATACCAGATATTAGCATTCAATTGTCCAAACATTATTGGCACAAACCTTACTCTTCAATGAACTAAGTAAAATTAGTAGTGTGTCTGTCTTAACCATCTTATATATATACACGATTTTTTTTCCTTTCCCTTCTTTCTTTTCCCTATTCCCCCATCCCAGTCTCTCTTTCCTTTTGACCAGTTTCTTTTTGATTCACCATGTCTATTATACATTTTGTATCTTATTTACTCTTTCAGTTTCTCATACTAGAGAGAAAATACGATGCTTACACATTTGCATCTAGTTTATTTCACTTATGAGTATTTTCTCGAGTTGCATCCATTTACCTATAAAAGTCTCCAGTTTATCCTTCTGTATGGCCGAATAGTACTCCATTGTATAAAAATACTACATCTTTCTTATCCATTCCTCAGTGGATGGGCATTTGGATTGTTTCCAAGATCTGGCTATTACAAATTGTGCTGCTATAAACATGGGTGCACATATATTGCTGTGGTACGATGTTTTTAATTCTTCTGGGAAGATACCCAGAAGGGGAATAGCTGAGTCATATGGTACCTCCAACCCTAGTTTTTTGAGGAATCTCCACACTGATTTCCACAGTGGCTGTACCAGTTGACACTCCCACCAACAGTGAAGAAGGGTTCCTTTTTCCCCACAGCCCCTCCAGCATTTGTTATTAGTTGATTTCTTGATAATAGCCATTCTTTCTGGAGTGAGATGGTATCTCAGTGTTGTTTTAATTTGCATCTCTCAAATGACTAGTGATGTTGCACATTTTTTTGTATATTTATTTGCCATTTGTATTTCTTCATCTGAGAAATGTGTATTCATCTCAGATGCCCATTTTTGGAGTGGGTCTTTAAATTTGGGAGGTCTGATTTTTTTGAGTTCTTTATATGTTCTTGATAGTAATCCTTTGTCTGAGGAACAGCTGGCAAACATTTTTTCCCAGGTTGTGGGTTGTCTCTTCACTCTGTTGGTGGTTTCTCTTGCTGTGCAAAAGCTTTTTAATAAGATGAGATCCCAGTTGTTGATTCTTTGTGATAGTTCCTGTGCGGTTGAGGTTTTATTCATAAAGTCTTTGCCTACACCAATGTCTTCAAGGGTTTTACCTATCCTACCTTCCAGCAGATTTAATGTTTCTGTTTTAATATTTAGATCTCTGATCCATTTTGAATTTAGTTTAGTGCATGGTGAAAGATATGGGTCTAGTTTCAATCTTTGGCATGTGTAGAGCCAGTTTTTCCAGCACCATTTATTAAAGAAGCTATCTTTCTTCCAGTGAATGTGTTTGGCACCTTTGTCAAAGATAAGGTGGCTTAGTATGTCTGGGGTTGTTTCAGCATCTTCTAATCTGTTCCATTGATCTTCAGGTCTTTTTTTTTGCCAGTACCACACTGTTTTTATCACAGTAGCTTTATAGTATAATTTCAAGTCGGGGATTGTGATGCCCCCTGCCTTGCCTTTGTTGCCCAGAATTGCCTTTCCTATTCTAGGTCTCTTCTGATTGCAAACGAATTTTAGGATTGTTTTCTCTAATTCTGTGAGATATGCTGTTGGAATTTTGATTGGAATTGCATTAAATCTGTATAACAATTTTGGAAGTATGGCCATTTTCACTATATTGGTTCTTCCTATCCAGGAGCAAGGGATATCTTTCCATTTTCTGGTATCCTCTTCAATCTTCTTTTTCAGAGTACTGTAATTTTCAGTGTATAGGTCTTTTACATCCTTTGTGAGGTTGATTCCTAGGTATTTCTTTTTTTTGGATGTTATTGTGAAAGATATTATTTCCCTAATTTCTCTTTCAGTAAGTTTGTTATTTGTGTACAGAAAGGCTATTGATTTTTGAGTATTGACTTTGTATCCAGCTACACTACTGAATTTGCTTATTAAATCTAGCAGTTTTTTAGTGGAGTTTTTGGGGTCTTCCGTATAGAGTATCATGTCATCTGCAAATAATGATAATTTAACTTCTTCCTTTCCAATCATTATTCCTTTTATTTCTTTCTCTTGTCTAATTGCTCTGGCTAAAGTTTCCAGAACTATGTTGAGTAAGAGTGGGGACAGTGGACATCCTTGTCTTGTTTCTGATTTTAGAGGGAAGGCTTTCAGTTTTTGTCCATTTAGTATAATATTGGCTGTTGGTTTGTCATAGATAGCTTTTATCAGATTGAGATAAAGACCCTCTATTCCAATTTTCTGTAGGGGTTTTATCATGAAAAGGTGCTGGACTTTGTCAAAAGCTTTTTCTGCATCTATTGAGATGATCATGTGATTTTTGTCTTTGGTTCTGTTAATATGGTGTATTACATTGATTGATTTACATATGTTGAACCATCCCTGCATCCCTGGGATGAATCCAACTTGGTCATGGTGTATAATCTTTTTGATGATTTGCTGGATTCTGTTTGCCAGTATCTTATTGAGGATCTTTGCATCTATGTTCATTAGGGAGATTGGCCTGTAGTTCTCTTTCTTAGTTGGGTCCTTCTCTGGTTTTGGTATCAGGGTAATGCTTGCTTCCAGGAATGAATTTGGGAGTATTGCTTCCCTTTCAATTTCATTAAAAAGTTTGAGAAGTAATGGTGTTAGGTCTTCTCTAAATTTCTTGTAGAATTCGGCAGTGAATCCATCAGAGCCTGGGCTTTTCTTTGTTGGGAGGTTTTTAATTACATCTTCGATTTCATTGGTTGATATTGGTTTATTTAGGATTTTTAAATCTTCTTGATTCAGCTTTGGTAATTCATACGTATCTAGGAATCTGTCCATTTCTTCTGCATTTTCCATCTTAGTAGAATATAAATTTTCAAAATAGGTATAGATGATCTTCTGGATTTCTGCAGGGTCTATCGTGATATCACCCTTCTCATTTTCAATTGCATGGATTTGAATCTTTTCTTTTTTTAAATAAGGTTGGATAAGGTTTTGTCAATCTTTTTTATTCTTTCAAAGAACCAACTCTTTCCTTCATTGATTCTTTGTATTGTTTTTTTAGTCTCCAATACGTTAATTTCTGCTCTGATCTTTATAATTTCCTCCCTTGTACGGGCTTTTGGCTTAGTCTGCTCTTCTTTTTCTAGAAGTTCGAGGTTCACCATTAAGTTGTTTATTGGCGCTTGCTCTATTTTCCTGATATAGGTATTTAATGCCATAAATTTCCCTCTTAGGGCTGCTTTTATTGTATCCCATAAGTTCCGGTATGTTGTACTGTCATTATCATTCAGTTGTAGAAAATGTCTAATTTCTTCTTTAATTTCATCTGTGACCCATTGGTTGTTCAGGAGGGTGCTGTTTAATTTCCATGTGTTTAGGGAGTTTTTGTGATTTCTTTTGCCATTGATTTCCAATTTCATTGCTCTATGGTCTGATAATATGCATGGGATAATTTCAATTCCTTTGCATTTACTTAAGCATGTTTTATGAGCTAGTATGTGGTCTATTTTGGAGAATGTCCCGTGTGCAGCTGAGAAGAATGTGTATTCTGATGTTGTGGGGTGGAACACTCTGTAGACACCTACTAAGTCCATTTGTTCCAAAGTTTGGTTCAGTTCTACTATTTCATTATTGATTTTTTGTCTAGTTGATCTGTCTTTTTGTGACAGTGGAGTATTGAGATCCCCCAATATAATTGTATTAGTGCTTATTTGATTTTTCATGTCCTTTAATACTTGTTTTATGGGTGCACTGGTATTTGATGCATATATATTTATGATCGTTATCTCTTCCTCTTGGATTGTTCCCTTTACAAGGATGTAATGACTGTCTTTATCTCTCTGAATCATTCTTGGCTTGAAATTCACTTTGTCTGCAAAAAGAATAGCTACCCCTGCTTTTTTCTGGGTTCCTGTCGCATGGAGTATTGTTTTCCATCCTTTGACTTTCAG
This sequence comes from Erethizon dorsatum, assembly GCA_028451465.1. Classification (NCBI taxonomy): domain Eukaryota; kingdom Metazoa; phylum Chordata; class Mammalia; order Rodentia; family Erethizontidae; genus Erethizon; species Erethizon dorsatum. Next base: position 105,913,809 of record CM051828.1, on the reverse strand, counting down.
TCTATGAATTTCTTTCTGAATTAAATGTGTTTCTTGTATACAGCATATTGTTGGATCTTGCTTCTTGATCCATTTTGCCAGTCTGTGCCTTTTGATTGGTGAATTGAGACCATTAACATTGATGGTTAAAACTGATATGTAGGGGCCGGTGAGATGGCTCAGCGGCTTAAGCGCCTGCCCGGCAAGCGCGAGGGCCCGAGTTCGACTCCCGGAACCCACATACGAAAAAGGGGCCGGTGATATCGCTCAGTGGCACAGGCGCCTGCTGGCGCGTGAGGTCCTGAGGTTGACCCCCCGGTACCCACAAAAAAAAAAAAACTGATATGTATTGACTTATACTTGTCATGATATTTTCCTGTTGTTGGTTCCCACTCTTTGTTTTTCCCCTCTCCCTCTATTTAATTATCTGCCCTGCCTGGTGGATTCCTTCTGTTGGGGTTCCTGGAGTTGTAGTCCTTATTATCTCTTTCTAGAATGTCCTTCAGAACATTTTGGAGTGCTGGCTTGGTGGTCATACATTTTCTCAGATGTTCTTTGTCATGAAAGTATTTTATTTCTCCATCAATTTTGAAAGATAGTTTTGTGGGGTACATCAGTCTGGGTTGAAAGTTACTTTCCTTTAGAGCTTGAAATACGTCATTCCAAGCTCTTCTTGACTTGAGGGTTTGTGCTGAAAAGTCAGCTGTGATTCTGATGGGTTTTCCTTTATAGGTGATTTGTCTCTTGTCCCTAACAGCTTTTAAGATTCTGCCCTTCTGTTGAATTTCTGGGATCTTGACTATGATATGTCTGGCTGAAGTTTTTTTTTTTGATTGTGTCTAGTTGGAGTTCTATAAGCCTGATTTATATGAAGATTAAATTCTTTTTCTCTTCCAGGGAAGTTCTCCGTGACAATGTCTGTGAATAAGGTCCTAATGTCATTTATGCTATCTCTTGCTTTTTCATTTATTCCAATTATTCTTAAGTTATTTATCTTTGAGTCATCTAGCAGCTGCTGGATTGATTTTTCATGGTCCCTTGCTATTTTTAAGAATTCTTTCTTTTCATGATCACTAATTGCAAGCCTGTCTTCTATATCTGAGATCCTGTCCTCACATTGGCTTAATCTGCTGCAAATACTTTCAATGGAATTTTTGTTCTCCTGGATATCTGCTTGAATCTGCCTTATGGATTCCATTTCTTTCCTATGCTGAGCATTCATGGTTTCTATAATTTTCTTAAGCTCATCTATTTTTTTGTCTGTATCAGCTATAGTGTCCTTAAGCATGGTCTTCATTGTGGACAGTATCTCTGCAGTTATCTGTGAAATTATTTCTGTTTTAATTTTTTCCAGAGCCTCATTCAGTTGCTTTGTTGTTACCACTTCAGATAGGCCAGGTGGGTGGCTTTTGGATTGTCCCACCTCATTGCCCCCTAGGTTTGCCTTTGGTGAATTGGATGTGTGGGGTTGCATCTTGTTTAAATGTGGTCTCATTTTCTTTTCTTTCTTTAGTTTAATTCCTGGGCTGATGTTTGTAAATTGCCTATGGTAGGTTACTTTATTGCTAGTGTTCAAGATCCTTAGGAGATGGCTACTTCTCTTCAGTATCTTCCAAGTGAACCTTGTTTTTGGGTTTGGAGCTTGCTGCCAGATCCTACCTCTTCAATTTGTTGGATATGAGAAGTTGCTACCTGTTTGGCCCAGTCCTTGGTTCTTTGGTACTGTGCCACTGTATTTTCTGTGACCCTTAGTCAAATCTCAATCATGAAATATCAGGAAGGAAAGCTGTTTAGAACAATTATTTCACTTTTGGCTATAATGGTACCTAAAGCATCAAACACAGCCTAGAAAATGACAGACTGAGCTAACCAGTTATTTGCCACTTTTAACCGTATAGAGTTGTGGTTATATAACAAAATCTAAAACACACCAGAAAAATTATATGCAGTATACAAGCCCTTAATATGTCAATTTTGCCCTCAGGAGTTTAAATTTAAAATGAGTTAAGGGGGAAATAGAGTATTGGGAGAAGAGGAAGGAATTAGATGCAAGGTCGGAGGACCAAGAGGGATCCCACGAACATTGGGAAACTGGTGCAGAGGACTGGTGGGAAAAAGAGAAGGAAGGGATAAAAGGAAGAACAGATCACAACCACAATCACAAAGAGGTTAGAGGCTCTGTTTACACTCATATAACAACCAGAGAGAATAATGAAGGAAAGAGCAAACAGACAAACAGAAACAAAAACAAAGACAAAAACAACAAAACAAACAAAACAAAAATAAAACCCCACAAAAAAAACCCTTCACCAGAACAAAAAACAAATGAGAGAGGAAAAAAAAAAAGAATAAAAAAAAAGAAAAAAAGAATCAGTTCCAGGTGTTGACTCTGCTGTAGGCAGGCACTGTGTGGTGACAGAGCCCTGTTCCGTGCAGGTCCGTCCCAGTAAGCCCGGAGTGGCCCTTTGGCGGGGCAGTGAGCAGAAGCGTGCACTCTCAGGCGGAGACCGGTCTCCTTCGCCTGCCGCTGTCAGCGCACTTTCCGCGGGCCTGAGAGCCGCAGCGCCGCACTGAGTCCCGAGCGCGAGTCCCGAGCACTGTGTTTTGGCGCCGCGCTGAGTTTCGCCTCATCCCCCACAATGGCGCCTGGCCAGTCGCTCTCTGGCGCGGGACAGCTGTGGCTGAGAGACGCTCACTGCTGGCCAGCGCAGTCCTTCACTGCTCCCCTGCCCCCCCGCTGTCTCGCGATCCTCCGCGGGGGCTCCCCGGGGCGTTGGCTGTCACAGCGTGTCCGCAGATTTGAGCTTCTGTTGTGCCACGGTTCCTGGGACAGGGAGAAGGCACCGCGGTCTCCTCCTTCTTCGTCGTTGAAAGTGCCCTTCACTGGCGCCCTGAGTCCCGAACTGCGCTTCAGAACTTTCCTGGGTCCAGGGGAGGCACCTCCCTCCCTCCTGCGCTCTCCCGGTCACTGTATTCCCGTGGTCCAACGGCAACTTTTAGAGAGTTTCGCTGCCTGCTTCTTACACGTCCGCCATCTTTTTCCTATTCCTATTTTTAAAGACTTATTCAGTTTTTAACTGATAAGAAATACAGCGACTAATTTATTTTCAAAAGAAATGTAGTGACTCATTTACTTTCTTCCTATTCTAAGTATATTTGACTGATGTGAAATACTGTATTCAAATGTAATTTCACTTAAGAAATAAGCAGGACATTGAGTGAATTACAGTTTTGCTGATTTTAATTCTTTTCTTGGGGGTCCAGGGGCATACATTAGTGGTAGAATGCTTGCCTAGCAAGCACAAAGCCCTGGTTTCTATCCCAGCACCACTTACTTTTCCTTAAGATATTAATTAATTAAGATTTCCTTAAAATATTGATCTGTAACAAAATAGAAAGATTTAAGTGCTTGGGTATGATATTTGCAGAGAAATTAAAAATCATTATTTTAAATTTTTACTAATTTTCTTTTCTCTTTTCCTTTTCTTCTTTATATTTTGTTTAGTGCTAGAACTGGAACCCAGGGCTTACACATACTTTTAAGTTTTCTTTTTTTTTTGTTTTTTATGTGGGTATTGGGGGTCGAACTCAGGACCTCGCTCTTGCCAGCAGGTGCTTGTACCGCTGAGCGATATCACTGACCCTTTTTTCCTTTTTTATGTGGGTACCGGGAGTCGAACTCAGGGCCTCACGCTTGCCAGGCAGGCACTTATGCCACTGAGCTATCGCACCAGCCCCAAGTTTTAAAAATTAATATCAGCTGGGAGTATTGCTTAGTAGTAAAGTGCTCGCCTAGCACGTGTGATACCCTGAGTTTGATCCTTAACAGCACAAAAAAACTTAATATCATTTTTTGCTGGTGTGTTAGTGTGCACCTGTATTCCCAAGTACTCACAAGCCCAAGGCAGGACTATCACTTGAGCCCAGAAGTTGGAAGGCAGCCTTGGCAGCATAGGAAGACCCCCATCTCAGGAAAATTAAAAAAAAAGGAAAAAGATTTTTAAAATGTCAATATCATTGGAATAATGTAGTTTTCAAAAAAAAGTAGTCTATAAGCTGTTACTAGAAACATATATGTATATATGTATATATCTACACACAGTTGTTTGTATTTCAGTCAGCATTACACAGTGCACTACCAGTAATATACGCCAGATAGCCTAGGTATATAGTAGGCTTACATTTAGGTTTGCACTCTGATGTTTGCACAGTGATGAACTTGCCTAACAACAGTGCATGTCTCAGAATATATCTTCATCATTAAGCAATGCATGACTGTGCTGAAAAAAAAAAACTAAACACACTGATTTGTTTGGTTTAGTTTTCTTGAGACTCACTGTGTTGCCTATAGTGGCCTCAAACTCTGACACTCAACCCATCCTCCTGCCTCACCCTCCTGAGTAGCTGGGACTGCAGGTGCATGCCACTGTGCCTGGCATGCAAATATTCGATACAGCTTACAGTGGCCAGCTTCCAGGAGGGTTCCCATTGATCTTCACCACCTGATGTCATACATTTGTGTAATCCTCTTATACATTTTGTCAGGGTTTGTTTGTATGACCGTTAGAATATAAGGAAGTGGTAGTGTATACTCTTAAGGCTAAGGCATACCAGACATGGGTTCTTCTGCCTTGCTTCTCTTGGGTCACCCACTCTGGAAGAAGCCAGCCACCATGTTGTAGAGAAAGGCACTTGAACCAAGCTTCAGAGAGGGCGACAGCTGCATGCATTGTCCTGAGACCTGTTCTTTGGGGTTGCAGTGGGCTCTCTTCTGAAAAGGATGGACACTATGTCCCAATTCCTTTTCCTCTTGGGATCACAAGCATGGCTGCCCCGGGGCATCTCTATGCATGTGCTGCCTCTTCCTCCATTTTATCGTTAATTTTAAAAGATGTGCTATTTATAGGTATGTCTGTTACCTCTCCAGAGTCTGCATTTTAGGTAAAAAGGCCTGTTTTATTTACTTTTTATTCTCTGGCACCTAGCACTTAGTAGGCATCAGTAAACATTTGTAGAATTAGATAATTGAGTAGTCCTAACAAGGCTCCCCACTCCAATCCATCCAATATATAATTGCCGAATTAATATTTGTGGCATTCTCTTGTTCAAAATCTTCAGATTTTGCCTGCAGAATGAAGTCTGAACTTCTTAGCTGAGTTTTTGGGTTACTCAACTATCTGATCTTTTTCATTTGTTTTTTTTTTTTTTTTTTTTTTTTCAGCTATCTGACCTTAATGTCAACTTCATTCCTACTTTGTTTCTTATTACATTTAGTCAAAGTGATCCATTCACTGTTCCAAGAGTTCCCCTTCCTTTTCCACATCCATATCTTGATTCATATTGCTTCTTATTCTTGAAAAGCCTTCATCTCCTATCCTAATTCAGTTCTCTCCTTAGGACCCTCCAATGCCACCTTTTTCATAAAGCTGTCTTCATTATCTCAGATGGTAGTAATCTTTCCCAGCTTTGGAGTCTCTAAGAAGCTAACTGATTGCTTGCTGCCTGTCACATTTTCACATTATGGACATGTACTTACTATAGTCTCTTAAAGGGCAGGTCTGAGATAATTCATCTTTGTGTGCTATACTTTAAGTAGAAATAGGCAACTGGTGACTTCTAGAATGGCTAAATGAATGAATATATGAATAAACAGCTCCCTGAAATTGCACCCTGTCCATGGGTTGGTTTGGAGAGGACTGGCAAGTTAGGGCGTGACATGTAGGTCACAGTGAGACACTGGGAAAGGAGGTACTCCTTGCTCCAGTGCACCTGTCTGCGTGTTCTAATGGCCCAATTATACCAACCCCATTTGGAATATTCACTGAAGTCTAGCATGTTCTAGGCCCCGCACTTGCCACTGGGGATACAAAAGATGCCATGCCTCTGCTAGTTAGATGCCCTTCAGACAGGAAGTTGTTCCGGGGCTCTGGCCCTTTGTATTGGTCATGTAGGCTCCAAATCATATCACCGAATTAGGCCTTGCTCACTGCTGAGCCCTGCCACTGACTTGCTATGTCCCTCTCAGAATTGCTTGACATGGGTAGTTTGTACTGGGTACTTTGGCTAAATCCATTCCGATGGTTCAGCTTACTGTTTAAAAATTTAATTCTAGTTAGATTTTTTTTTTAATATGCGGGTACTGGAAGTCGAACTCAGGACCTCGCGCTTGCCAGGCAGGTGCTTATGCCGCTGAGCTATATCACCGGCCCTCTAGTTAGATTTTAAGTGGCTTATGTTTAATTTTTAGCTTTGTTAAAGCCAACTTTTCTGTGGATAAGATGAATTGACAGTAGAAGCTTTTACATTCACTAGTCTCAGACCTTTCGATGGGCTTTTCTAGTCACTTATTCTATTCCATTGTTTTCCACTTTTGGGAAATACTGCGCAATTTTATCTCAGTCAGCCAACATTGATATTTCATTAGGGAGGGACTAGAAGGACTTACATAATTAATAGTCATCACTATGGAACCATACAAGAAGAACAAGTCTACTCCTATAGAAATCTGAGTTAGTGCCTTCAGAACCATCTTTCCTCACACCTGCCCTCTCTGTGCTGGTACCTGTGTTTTGCAGCCATACTTGAAGTTGTCAGAATCCTCCATGTGTCACTTCTCCAGGGTAGTTGCTACCTCTGATTCAGGATGCCTCTTAGGCCCCTCATCCCTGAAGGTCCCATTCCTTTCCTCCCTCCTTCTTTCCCCTTCTGAGTTACTTGTCCCTTATACCCTTTCCTCAGCACTCAGCACATTTCTGTCAGAGAACTTATCCAGGTACACTTTAGTCATTGGTTTACTTGTCTGTTTTTTTCTGGTAGGCTGATGTCTCCCCAAGAGCTAAGCCTGTCTGATTCCCTTTTATATATCTAGATTAGCACAATGCCTGGTATGTATTAGATGCTTATTAATTGACAATTCAGTGCCCAGCTTTCTAAATTCCATCTTAGCCAGACATTGTGGTACATGCCTGTAATCCCTGCACTCCGGAGGCTGAGGCAGGAGGATCGCCATGAGTTCAAGGCCAGCCTGGACTATATAGTGAGACCCTGTCTCAGAAAACAAACAAACAAACAAATAAATAAATTCCATGTCATGGATGGAACCTACTGAGAAGTACTTTTAACTTTTCTGCTATTTGGTTTTTTGTTTTTGTTTTTGTTTTGGTACTGAGAATCGAACTCAGGACCTTATGCTTGCCAGGCAGGCACTTATGCCAGTGAGCTATATCCCTGGCCTTTTTCTGCTATTTGGCTAACATAAAAACAACACAGAATTTGGTTCGTGAGCAAGTTCTGGCCTGTGAGCAATAATTCTATTACTTGGCACTTAACTGTCATAAAGTAGATGAACCAGAGTCATTCCTGGGGAAAGGCGGAGAAGGGTGGAGTGCAGGATAAAGAGGGGAGTGAGTTAGCAAAACTCCACACAGTTACAAACTAGCACAAAGGTGACTGTGGTTTGTGACTTAGCTTGATTCAGTGGAGCTCAAACAGGAGCAAAGAGCAGACGCAACCACCAGTGAAAACGAGAATTCACGGCAAGCAGGCAGACGTGAACAGGTAAGCACCTGAGTGGGACCCCGGGTCTCTGCCATTGTGGTCTCTCAGGCTCTAGGAAAGAGGGAGGAAGGGAGGCCGGAATCTGAAGTTTTGGGATGGCTGGGTGGGAAGGACTAGTGTTTGCTATAGGTATAAAGAAACACTGAAGAGGGCCGGGGATACAGCTCAGCGGCACAGCGCCTGCCTGGCAAGTGCAAGGTCCTGAGTTCAATTCCCAGTACCTAGAAAAAGAAACACTGAAGAGACCTTAGAAGGAGATAGGTATAGTGAGTGATGAACACCGGCTGGCATCAGCGTCTCAAAGAAAAGAATTGAGAAAAGGCTTTGGGCCGGTGAGATGGCTCAGCGGCATAAGTGCCTGCCTGGCAAGCGCGAGGTCCTGAGTTCGACTCCCGGAACCCACATAAAGGAAAAAAATGGGCCGGTGATATCACTCAGCGGCACAAGCGCTTGCCCAGCAAGTGCGAGGTCCTGAGGTCGACTCCCGGTACCCATATAAAAAAAAAAAAAAGAAAGAAAAGCCTTTTGGGGGGATGAATAAGAGATGATGAGCAAGAGATATTGAAAAAAACCAATTGTGAAAATAATGAGTTTAAATATACTAATGTATTTTCTCCAGTCTATTAAAAAAAGACTTGGCTATCTGCATTATTTTGAGTAGAATATTAAATCTGACACCTTTGGACACGACACCTTTATGGAACTGACACAGAGAAAATCTTCCGTTAGCAGCTTAGAATCCTAATCTTCTGGTGGTTGGGTGATTAATCATTTGGAAAGAAATTAGCTATTATTAACTGGGTGAGATGTAGTGTCTGAGTTATAGGGTCTTTGTTATCCCTAGTATGTTTTAGCACTATTCTAGCACTACAAGTACAACAGAAACAAAATCCCTGCAGACATGTGAGGTGTGGTTTTAAAAAATACAATGACTATTTAATTGTTTCTTTCTTTTTTTTTTTTTTTTAATGTGGGTACGGAGGAGTTGACCTCAGGACCTCGCACTTGCTGGGCAAGCGCTTGTGCCACTGAGTGATATCACTGGCCCTTTTTTTCCTTTATGTGGGTTCCGGGAGTCGAACTCAGGACCTCGCGCTTGCCGGACAGGCGCTTATGCCACTGAGCCATCTCACCGGCCCTAATTGTTTTTTAAAAAATTATTATAGCGAGAGGCTCATTGCCATTAATACCCTTTAAAAATCCTCCTCCTCACTTTGAACACACATATCCTACCATCATGCCTTTTCTGAAGCAGTTCTACAAGTCTTCTTTTGTTATCTAGTTGTGTTGTGGCTGCCTAGATGTCCTGAATTAATTCAAAAGCATTTACCTTTCATGGTCATTTTGACTTTGGGGAAGAGCCAGCAGTCACATGTGCCAGATCCTGTACAGAAGGATGAGGACACACCATGATGTTTTTTGAGCCTGCTTCTCTGTTGGGTGGCACTGCCAGCAGCATTCACCATGTTTTTTACCATACCTCATAAAGACACGAAAGAAGACTTCAGAAGAACAAGAACAATGGGATAAGTGTTTTCAAAGCAAGGGGAAGTATTTTGAGGGGAATTGACAAAAATGTGTCTTTTATTATAATAATTTTCTTTTTTTTTTTTCTTGTGGGTACCGGGGGGTCGACCTCAGGACCTCGCGCGCCAACAGGCACCCGTGCCGCTGAGCGATATCACCGGCCCCTTTTTCATATGTGGGATCTGGGCGTCGAACTCGGGCCCTCGCGCTTGCCGGGCAGGCGCTTACACCGCTGAGCCATCTCACCGGCCCAATTTTCTTTAAATTTAAAATATTCATTGTATATTTTGATCACCTCTTGTTTAGCTTACATGGGAGATGGAAGTGGGGGAAAGCAGGAAATATGAAAATAAAAGTAGTAAATTGTGTGTTGTATTGGAAAGTGAAAAGTGCTGTGGAGGGGATCTAGGGATGAAAGGAGTGGAGAGTGGGGAGGGAAGTGCTACAGAGAAGAAAAGGAAGGTAGAAGATGCATATGGCCAGGTGAGTTGGAATTTTAAAAAGGGAGGACAGGGAAGGTTTCACTAAGTTGACATTTGAGTAAATGTTTTTAAAATAAATGAGCAAGCTGTGCAGACTAGGGTCATGTAAAATAGGATGCCATTCTATAAACTCAAAATTATAAGTTTTTTAATACCATTTTTAAGACAGCTGATCTTAAAAGTGAGGTTGGAAGTGGTGTTAGAAGTAGGTGCTGAGGGCAGAAAGAGCATTTTCTGAGTTGCTCCTTTGCTTGCCTCTAAAATCTGTTGTTTGTTTTACACTCAACACCTGGTATGACTCTGCAGTTCTCACTCCATGAAAATGGATACCTAGGGTGCATATTTTTCCCCTTAAATCTTTTCTTGAAGAAAAACAAATGTTTGCTTAGTGGAAATAGAAGCTGTAGAACTTTTATTTATTTATTTATTTATTTATTTATTTATTTATTTATTTATTTTTGAGACAGAGTCTTGCTATACAGTTCAGGCTGGTCTTGAAATCACTATGTAGCCCATGCTGTCCTCGAACTTGCAGTGATCCTCCTGCCTCAGCCTCCTGAGTGCTGGAAATACAGGCATGCGCCACCATGCCCAGCAATGGAGAGCTTTTTTAGAAACCACAAGAATAAAGAAAATAGAAGTGTGAGTGACCCCTGAAAAAACTGCACTCACAGAAAGGGAGGAAAGCTGGTGCCTGCAGCAGCTCTAATGCACTTTCTGAGAGCGAAGAAGGACCAAGTGTTGGACGAAGCAAGAGTCCACTGTTGATACTCAGAGTCTAAGACGAAGCTCATTCTGTGTTCAGTCATTTAGATTGATCTACATGACCACCCCATTTGCTGTAAGAACCAGCCAAAGGGAGCGCTTTAAGATGTGAGTGTGAATCTGGCCAGGCAGCTGCCCTTTTTTAGTGGTTGATTTCCTGGGATGAAATTTCCTTTGTTTGGGATTTTGAGAATTGAACAATTCTCATTGTTGCTTTCTCTAGCCAGTAGCTCTCATTCTTAGCCACAGAAGTTCAGCCTTGAATAGTATCCAAAAGGATAGTGTCCAACTCTACCTTTTAGTACTTAAGAACAGCTCTAGTTATTTTAAATATATTTAAATTCCAAGAACAATTAGCTTTCATTTACTTTATGTAATGTAGCACCTCTGGAAAGGGAGGCTTCTTTTGGGGGGGAGGGTGCTGGGGTTTGAACCTAGGCCCTTCACACTGAGCACCCTAGCCCTTTTAAAATGTTTACTATGTTTGTTTTAAAATTTTGAGACGGGGTCTCACTAAATTTTCCGGGCTGGGCTTGAATTTATAGTTCTCCTGGCTTAGCCTTCTAGAGTGCTGGGATTACAGATATGAGCCACCATGCCCAGAAGTAAGGCATTTTGATTAAACAAACCCTACATGATCAACAAATTTGATAATGACTGAACCTTAATCTAAAGTCCAAATGTACCAAAGAAGTGGTAAGAATAAGAGACAATAGGAATGGGAAATGCAAACTTTGGAATCAGATCTCATCACTTAATTAGTAACTCTCACCACTCAAGAAATCCAGACATGAAAACTGGATTAGAAGACCTACAACTGTTTTCTCTGTTTAATACCAAGAGAAAATAAGCCTAGCCAGGAGGTAGATGAGTGTTGAGAGATGTTTTTGGTTGTCACAGTCGGTGTGTTGGGGAGGAAGGAGGGATGGCTGTAGAGAGTCTGCTAAACAACCTACCATACACAGACAGTCCTACAACAAAGAATTGTCCAGCCCCAGATGTCAATAGGGCTAAAGCTGAGGAGCCCTGACCTTGAGGAACTCTAGTTGTCCTGTACAGATGAGATCATAGGATGCAGCCTCCAGCAGACCTGCTACACATCTTCAAGACGGAAAACACTTAATTATTTAGTTAATATCTCTCTGGGAGAAAAAAAGAAAAGAAAGTTAAACTAAAGCAACTGCATAGAATCGATCCCATTATTCCATTGAACACTGCTGAGTGTTTTTATCACAGGCTTAAAGAACATTTAAAACTCACTGTAATGTCTCTGGTGCAGCGATGAAAAATAAGCCTTCTGAACATTTTAAAAATTATTTCCCAGTAATGATAACAAAACCTATTCTGTCCTACCTTTCACAACCTCAGTCCTGGAAAAATACTAAAAAGTGTTATACTCAAATAATGCGTTGTAATTTAAAAACAAATAAAGCAAACTTACACACATGAACACATATTTATATGTGTATATCATTTGATTTTCCTAATAAGCACGGAAGGAAGAGAGGGCAGGTGCTCTTGCTCTAACTTTACAGGTAAGGAAATGGGGTCTCAGAGACTGCGCGACTTGCTTAAGATCACACAGCTCCCAGCAGACAGAAACGTAGGACTGAAACCCAGTGCCTCTGACCTGACACTTTGTGCTCTTTCTGCTGTGTTTCATGCCCTTTCTCTAGGTTTCCAGAAGCATTTGTATTTAGCCTCCGTAATACACAAATCTGAACACAAAATGTCAAGCACGCTACGATTTTTGTCTCTGCTGAGGACACACTAAAAAACATGAGCAATAACTTGTCTTAAAGGAGGTAGTTGCAGTCAGGGGAAAAATGTTTAAGCAAGACTAAAGACTGGTTTCTGAGCTGGATTTCATTACTGACTTGCTTTATGACCTTCAGCAAGTCATAGAATCTCTCTGCCTTAATTTGTCCATTTTTTCTCAGTTCTGTGGTAATAACGTGGTCTGAAACCTATGACGACTGTCTTTAAAACCCATTATGGTCTACTAAAGAGTTTTAAAATTAAGTTTATCTATTTTCTTGAAATATTGTATGTACACGTCACTGGCAGCAATGTTGATCACAGATGACGGTGCAGCGGCCTTATTTTTAAAGGCCGTCAATACTTAGGGCTTTTATAACTTCTTTGTAACTTTATAAATTTAATTCAGAAGTTGAAGCTTCTTATCTATCAATCAAAGAAGGTTGAATGGAGAAAAAGAAAATGAGGGGGTTATTTATGATCTAAAGGCAAAATTGTTACAATAGAAAAAAAGAAAATTATACTCAACCACAGGAGCAGGGTGGCAGAGAGAGCCTTTGCATATGTGAGAACCATCTTACAATTAAAAGCAAAGCATGAGAAAACATATTTTAGATCCCACTTTCCTTTCAGAATCCGATACCCTTCAGAAAAGGTGCTAAGGGTTTATATTACCCTGGTTTAGCTGGTTGTACTGGTTATTAGAAATAGAGAAGCAACACCTTGGGGCGGGATTTCCATACTAGTGTTTCTTTTACAGGTTAATCAAAAAAGCCAGTGGCACTAACCTTGTGCATCTTTCCCCTGAAAGTCACCACTGGAGTGTGAGCAGCACTGCTTCTACAACAAAGCCTCGAGTTACCACACCTTGGGAAGAGTATGGCCAGTACCCAGAGCGCAGTCTTTTTCATGCTGGTGATATCCCATGTTTGTAGCACAGTCTTCCACAGAGACCAGCAGACTTGGTTTGAGGGCGTCTTCCTGTCTTCCATGTGCCCCATCAATGTCAGTGCCAGCACCTTCTATGGAATTATGTTCGATGCAGGGAGCACTGGAACTCGAATTCATGTTTATACTTTTGTGCAGAAAATACAAGGTAAGTGCACTGGGACCCTCACCAGAGTCTGAACCCATGCTTTAGCATCTCCTCCCACAAACAAAGGTCCTGAGGTGTGATGTAGAGTGAAGAATCTCACAGCTAGTGCGTGGGTTCCTTCAGAGAACACTTTGGACTTCTTTTTTCAATCAGGGAACACTGTGGACTTTAATCAAACACATAATTTAATTCTCTGTGAAGTTAAGAGAAATCTTGACTGCCTATAGTTTGAAACCCATATGTCTAAGAAATATAGCTCATTTGTCCTTTCCCTTCTCTGAAGTTGGTTAATACCCCAGGGGTCCAGAATATTGAGAATTTTGGGAGTGACCTTGGGGAAAGGATCACATGGGAGTTTCCCTGTCATGGTTGGAGAAGGGACTAAGGGGACCCTGAAGATTAGCTTTTTCTGAATGGTCAGTTCCTTCCTCGGGTTAGCTAAGGAGCCTGGGGAAAGGAGCAGGAGCTGGGCATCCAGCAGAGAAACGGCAGAGACCCTCATGGGTTGCCATCTAATCCTCCTTCCTAATACTTCAGCAAGACAGTGCTTACAAGTGGGGTCATCAGCATGGGAGAAGAGTAGGTTAATCTAGTAAGTCATAGATAACTTGCACAGCCTAGAAGCCTAACTTTTGGTAATCAGCCATCTCTCTTCTTTTTGTTCTGGGGGCAAAATAGGACAGCTTCCAGTTCTGGAAGGGGAAATTTTTGAATCTTCGAAGCCAGGACTTTCTGCTTTTGTAGATCAGCCGAAGCAGGTGAGTTTCCTATGATTTGATGTTTAGATTCTCAGTGCCTTGGTAACTTGACCGTGCCACTGCTATTAAATATCTCATACTGTTCATGAATGATACTGAGAGCAGGTGTGAGACCAGTGTTCTCTCCTCAGTGAATCTCCTGGATGTCATTCGTTGTATGTGTCAGGCTCACCAGGGCTGAAGTGAAGGCTAGAAAATAGGTTGTGCTTATGCAGGAATGATACCAGCTTTTAAGAGATTGCTCTCTTTGTATTTACTATTTAAGATTTTGAGTTGAAGGCAACTCATTGTAAATACAGAAGATAGGTGTGAAGTTCTATAGTATATGAAGTATACACATGGCAGTTGAGGGATAGAGAATTTCATTTCAGACTGCCTTATGAAGCCGGGCATGGTGGCGCATGCCTGTAATCGCAGCACTCAGGAGGCTGAGGCAGGAGGATTGCCACAAGTTCGAGGCCAGCCTGGGCTACATAGTGGGTTCAAGGCCTGCCTGAACTACATGGTGAGACCCTGTCTCAAAAAAACTAAAAAAAAAAACAAAAACAAAAACAAAATGCCTCATGAAGAAGGGAACCATGCCTGTTCCTGAGAAATTAGGCAGCAGCCCACGATGACAGAAATCTTTGGTAGTAGAGGATAAATAGAGTTTGTGGTGCCTGGTGGCTGTATTTCTCATTTGAGCACCCACAAGGTACTACACCCAGTGTGTCTTGTGCCAACACTGAAATAAAATAGAGTAAGGCAGAATGTTGAACTTTGGTAGTAGATATAAGGTATTGTTCAGTGTCACAGAATAATCATTAACCAAGGGAAAACCTGATGTTAAGAGTGGGTTGAGTTGCCAGGCATGGTGTGTACACCTGTAATAATCCCAGAACTTATGAGACTGAAGCAGGAGGATCATGAGTTTGAAGCTAGACTGAACATAATAGCAAGACCCTGTCTAAAAAAAAAACTAAAAAGCAAACAGAGAAATAAAAGCATTTGAAAGCCTGTTGAGTTGTGTACACATTTCATCCAAGGCTCAGAATGCTGCAGTCAGAGGAGCTCCTTGAGTCCAGAATTTCGAGACCAGCACAGGCAACAACATGAGACCTTGTGTCAAAAATGGGGGGGGGTGGCGTGGATGGTTTGAGCCTGAAAACTGAGAGGATGTGTTCTCTCAGTTCAGAGTCAATGTGGTATGAAATTAGAGCTGTTGAAATCAACTACAATTTTGGAAAATGATCATACATTTAGAAACAGTTGTGTTGTTACAATACTGGGGATTGAACCCAAGCCTTGTGCATGCCAGGCAACCATTCTGTCACTGGGATATGTCCCCAGTACCCCCACCTTTTTTTTTTTTAATTTCATATTGAGACAGGGTCTCACGAAGTTGCCCAGACTGACCTCAAACTTGTGATCATCTTGTCTCAGCCTCCCAAGTAGCTAGGATTACAGGCATGTACCACCACACCCAGCTGAAGTATTGGATTTTAAAAAATAATTTTCATTTATTGTAAATTGAGCAACTACTGGGTGTCATGCATTGTAGATGCCAGTGATACAAAAATGAGCCTGACACACTTAGTCCTTAAGAAGAGCATAAAAGTATAGTGTGTTAACAGCTACAGCCAGCATCGGTGGGACAGCCACATGCATTCTGCCTCATCTAATGTGTCCAGCAGTTCAGTGGTGGTGTGAGGCATAGCTCCCATCTCTCACCCGAGGAAACCAAGTCCTGGGTAGGCCAGGCGACCCATGTTAGGTGACAGGGCTAGCAAGCATCCCTGACTCCAACTTCTGAGTGCCTTGCACTATACCCAGCTTTCTGACCTCAACCAAATTTATTGAGACATACAACAGCAGTCATTGGGCATGGTGGCATACACCTGTAATCCCAGCTCTAGAGAGGCTGAGGCAGGAGGATCATCATGAGTTCCAGGCCAGGCTGGGTTACATAGTAAGTTCAAGGCCAACCTAAACTACATAGAAGACACTGTCTAAAAACAAAACAAAACAAAATCAGCTAAATTGACCAAACTATAAAAGGATAACTTTTATTATGGCTATTAAAATGAAATGGAGGGCCGGTGAGATGACTCAGCGGCATAAGCGCCTGCCTGGCAAGCGCGAGGGCCCGAGTTGGACTCCCGGAACCCACATACGAAAAAAGGGCCGGTGATATCGCTCAGCAGCACGGGCGCCTGCTGGCGCGCAAGGTCCAGAGGTCGACCCCCGGTACCCACACACACACACACACACACACACACACACACACACACAAATAAATAAATAAATAAAGTGAAATGGAGCTGAGCATAATGGTTCAAGCCTATAATCCTCAGGAAGTTGAGACAGGAGAATTTCAAGTTCAAGACCAGCCTGGACTATAAAATGAGACCCTGTCTTAAAAAACAAATAAAAAATTAAATGGATATTTCTTGAAAGCACCCTACTTCTCTGGGTTTCTGCTGTCACAGAGCAGAGAGGAGTTGGAAGCTTGGGCCTCATTACCCGTGTTGCTCTCCCAAAGCACGTTGAAGGGACAGACCAATGCTGCCAGGTGGACTGTTCACTGGGTGAATGGGTTCTCTCTTTTGAAGGGCGCTGAGACTGTTCAAGAACTGTTAGAGGTGGCCAAAGACTCCATCCCCCAAAGTCACTGGGAAAGGACCCCTGTGGTGCTGAAGGCAACAGCAGGGCTGCGCTTACTGCCAGAACAGAAAGCCCAGGCTCTCCTGTTTGAGGTAATTTTTGAAATCTGCCTCTTTGATAATTCTGTCTTTTCCTCTATATGAATATTTTGTTTTCTGGAGTGTGACTCCTATTTTGAGCATTCCACAGTTTAAAACACTAGGGTGCGTTCTTCTTGCAGCGAGTTCTTCTTTTTTTTTTTTTTTTTTTTTGTGGGTACCGGGGGGTCGACCTCAGGACCTCGCGCGCCAACAGGCACCCGTGCCTCTGAGCGATATCACCGGCCCCTTTTCCGTATGTGGGATCCGGGAGTCGAACTCGGGCCCTCGCGCTTGCAAGGCAGGCGCTTACGCCGCTGAGCCATCTCACCGGCCCTTCTTTTTTTTTTTTTTTGTAACACAGTACTGGAAATCAAACCCAGGGCATTCTACCACTGAGCTACATCCCCAGCTCTTCTTATTTTTTGTTTTGAGACAGGATCTCACTAATTTTCCCGGGCTAGCCTTGAATTTGCAATCCTCCTGCCTCAGCCAAACTTTTTAAAAGCAGAATCACCCAGGGATGGTGACTCACACCTGTAATCTCAAGTTACTTAGGAGGCTGAGGCAGGAAAATCACAAGTTCAAGACCAGCTCTGGTAACTTAGTGAGACCTCATATCAAAAATAAAAAGACAAGGATTTATAGCTCATTACTCCCTGGATTTAATCCCCAACACTGTATTAAATAAATAAATAAATAAGTAAGGTAGGGTCAGGGATATAGCTCAGCGGCATAGTGCCTGCCTGGCAAGTGCAAAGTTGTGAGTTCGATTCCTGGTGCCAAAAGAAAAGTAAGGCAGAGTCCTAGAAATGGTTTTTAATTAATTTTGTTGAGGTAGATTTATATACAATAAAATATGTCCAAAACTATGTCCATTTTAAATACATAGTTAAATGAATTTTGATAAAAAAAGAAGTTTCCTTGTCCATTTCCCCACCCATGAAATCAGGCAACCCCTAATCTTCTTTTGTTCACTATAGATTAGGTTTAGCTTGTTCTTACATTTCATATGAATGGAATCATATGCTTTATATTTTTTTAACATCTGGATTTTTTCTCTTAGCATTAAAGTTTTAGAAAATTGTGGAGTTTTGTTTGTTTGTTTGTTTGTTTTGAGACAGAGTCTCCTTATGTAGTTCAGGCTAGCCTTGAACTCACTATATAGCCCAGGCTGGCCTCAAACTCACAGTGATCCTCCTGACTCAGCCTCCCGAGTACTGGGATTACAGGCATGCACCACTACATCTGGCAAACTCTAGAGTTTTAAAGTTTGATTTTGTTGTTGTTGTTTTTTTGAGACAAGGTCTCACTATGTAGTTATATAGTTCAGGCTGGCCTTGAACTCTCGGTGAGCCTCCTGCCTCAGCCTCCTCGATGCTGAGATTACAGGCATGTGCCACCATGCCTCATAAATTAGGAATATTTTTAAAAGTCATTTTATTTATTTATTTATTTATTTATTTATTTATTTATTTATTTATTTATTTTTGGTACCGGGAATCAAACTCAGGACCTCGCGCTTGCAAGGCAGGTGCTGTGCTGCTGAGCTACATCCCCAGCCCTATTTTTATTTTTTTAAGGTCTTTTTTACAAGTCATTTTTAAAGGTCCTCTTCCTTTTTTATTCAGTTGAAAAATTTAACTGTAGAGTTTTATGAAACTTAGTATTCAAAATTTTATTGTACGTATTTATTGTGCAATAAACACGATATATATATATATATATATATGTTTTTGTTTTGTTTTGTTTTGTTTTGTTTTGTTTTGTTTTGAGACAGGGTCTCGCTATGCAGTTCAGGCTGGCCTTGAACTCACTTGCGTAGCCCAGGCCAGCCTCGAGCTCATGGCAATCCTCCTGCCTCAGCCTCCCGAGTGCTAGGATTACAGGAGTGTGCCACCACGCCCGACACACAATATTTAAATTTCACATTGTAAAGAATATTTATAGGGGCCGGTGAGATGGCTCAGCGGCTTAAGCGCCTGCCCGGCAAGCGCGAGGGCCCGAGTTCGACTCCCGGAACCCACATACGAAAAAGGGGCCGGTGATATCGCTCAGCGGCACAGGCGCCTGCTGGCGTGCGAGGTCCTGAGGTCGACCCCCCGGTACCCACAAAAAAAAAAAAAAAAAAAAAAAAAAAAGAATATTTATAGGCAGAACCCCATCATTAAAATTAAAAACTCACAGCAAAAAAGGGTTCTGTATTACAGTTGTGCTAGTAGTACTCTGACCTTATTTTCCTTCAGCAGAGAGCTTAAGTCCCTTCTCCAAGGACAAACAGCCTAGAGTGTCTGTGTGAAAATCTGAACCTCGAGCCCTCATTCACTTATTCAGTAGTACATGAGTACTTCTGGGAGCTGGGGAAGTTACTGGGATGCAGGGAAAAAAGAAGACAAACACTGTCTGCCCTGTGGGGTTTGAATTCCAGTTCCAGGAAAACAAAATAAACAACTAAACAAGTCAGTATAAATTGTGTCGGCACTGTAGATGCTATGGAGAAAAACAGTAGGTTACCAGCCAGGTCAGGAGTGCTGGTGCAGGTGAGGGCAGAGATGCTATTTAGAGAGCAGTCAGCGAACACTTCTTGGATAAGACTCACTTGAGCCGGGGTGTGGTGGTGCACACCTGTAATCCCAGCACTTGGGAAACTGAGGCAGGAGGATTGCCATGAGTTCAAGCCCAGCCTGGGCTACATAGTGAGTTCAAGCCCAGCCTGAACCACATAGCAAGACCCTGTTTCAAAAAAAAAAAAAAAAAAAAGAAAAGAAAAAAAATAAAAACCCAAACAAAAAAGGAGACTCATTTGATCAGAGGGAGGTCTGTTGGGAACAGAGAAGCACTTACATAAGCATTTGTGAGGAGAATATTTCACACTAAAGAAACGGTGCAAAGGTCAAAGTGAGGAACATGCCCAGTGTGTTCAGAACAGGAGGCAGGAGGCCAGCTCTGCTGGAGGCGACTGAGCAATGAGAGGGAAGCGGGAGGTGAGATCAGGGAGGTAGAGGGTAATTTATCACACAGGCTCTCAGAGGCCGAGTAAAGACTTCAAGTTTTTCTCTAAGAAAGAAGCTAGTAGAACATTTTGAGCTAAGGAGAGATGATCTGATGTCCATTTTAAAAGCACCATTCTGATCTGGGCATGGTTGTACACACCTATAATCCTAGCTACTCATGAGTGTGAGACAAGAGGGTCAAGACTTGAGGCCAGACTGAGGAACTTACCAAGACCCTATCTCAAAAAATAGGCCTGGGGATGTAGCACCGGTGCTTCCTAGTAAGCAGGAGGCCCTGGATTCAATCCCCAATACTTCAGTAAATAAATAAATGATAAGAACACCCTTCTGGCTGCTATGTTGAGAACAAACTGGGGTGGCAGAGAGGAGGGGCGAAGGCAAGAGCAGAATCTGTGCTTATTTCTGTCTGCTTATCTGTCTTCTCCTTAAAATCTTGTTTATAGATCACCTCACTGGCTTTCCTGGTTGAAGCAGGGTCCAGAGGTCACTGCTTGATGTGACCATAACAAAATAAGCAACAGCAAACATAGCATTGGGTTATATTCACGAGGAATCAAGAGCATTTATGGGGGATCTTGGTCTCCTCCTCCTAACAGAGGATCTGTAAGTCTGGGTCTGGGGTCTCCCTCAGACTCTAGAGGCCCCAGCCATGTGTCAGTGTCCAACAGGGGCTGGTGGCAGAGTGCCTTGGCCTTAGCAGCTCTTCCACCACAGCAGGTTCCTTGCACATCTGAAGAGTGGACTGGGACAGGGACCTCCCGCTGTCCTGTGCATGGCCAAGGGCTTTTCACAAAACTTTAGGATCCTGATTGGCATGGCAGGGTCAGATATATGTTTTTTCCTAAGTCCGGTTAATCTATAAATTTAATGGTTTGATTGAGACTTACTTTACAGTCAAAGGAATCCTTGTGTTTGTGTTTTTGCAAGAAAATAGTAGCGGCTGCCTAGTTCTTTCTCTGGTTTTTAGGGAAAAGTTATGAGTTCTGCTAAAATCGTATCTAATGGAAATAGAGTAGTTTTGTAAGCCTTGTAGAACACAGCTGAAACGTGCACATCTGTTTTATTACCTCAGGGAATCCAGACTTTTTTCCTCTTTCGTTGTAGGTAGAGGAAATCTTCAAGAAATCACCTTTCCTGGTTCCTGATGACAGCGTTAGCATTATGGATGGTTCTAATGAAGGTGGGAGGGCTGGGGAAGGAACGTTCTTGGGGGGAAATAGCAGTCAATGAAAGATCTGTTTGAGGAGCTGGATCTGGGATGGGGCGCTAGAGAAAAAGGAACTAAATAAGGAGAAACAAATGGGAGAGAGGAATGGGATAGCAGGAAATACAGCCACATGGGAAATTTAAAAGAACAAAGGTTGAACCTGGAAAAAAATGCTCTAGAGTAGTGTAATCCTTGTCTTTCTCTCTTTTAGGCATACTAGCCTGGATTACTGTGAATTTTCTAACAGGTAATTACATCCTCAAGTTTGTGTTAAGACCGTCAGTGGTTGGATGTAGTGGCACACACCTGTCACCTCGGCACTCCTGAGGCAGGAAGGTGCACATTTGAGGCCGTCCTGGACAACTTAGTGAGACCCTGTCTGTCTCAAAATGGGAAAAGAGGGGCCGGTGAGATGGTTGGGGCCGGTGAGATGGCTCAGCGGCATAAGCGCCTGCCTGGCAAGCGCGAGGGCCCTAGTTCAACTCCTGGAACCCACATACGAAAAAGGGGCCGGTGATATCGCTCAGCGGCATGGGCGCCTGCTGGCGCGCGAGGTCCTGAGGTCGACCCCCAGTAACCACAAAAAAAAAAAAAAAAAAGGGGAAAAGAAAAAAAGGACCTTATCTGGCATGATTGGAAGAGTAAAAATTCCTTTCTCTTTTCCTGTATTGTATTTTTGTACTTCATTTAAAAAAAGAGTGAGAAGCTGGGCATAGTGGCACACACCTGTAATCCCAGCACTTGGGACTTCAAGGCCCGCCTGCACTACATAGCAAGACTGTGTTTCAAAAACACAGACACAGACACACACACAGACAGACAGAGATATCAGAGCATGGTGTTGCCAGCCTGTGATTCCAATACCTGGGAGGCTGAGGTAGGAGAAGTGCAAGTTCAAGGCCAGCCTTGCTGGGCGTGTTGGCACAAACCTGTAATCCCAGCACGTGGGAGGCTGAGGCAGGATTACCTTGAGTTTAAGGCCAGTTTGGGCTACATAGTGATTCAAGGTCAGCCTGAACTATATGGTGAGACCCTGTCTCAAACAATCAAGGCCAGCCTTGGCAATTTAGTGAGATCCTATCTTTAAAAGGGGCCTGGGGATGTAGCTCAGTGGTAGAGCACTTCAGGGTTCAATCCCTAGTACTGCCAAAAAAAAAAGTAGAGGGCCGGTGAGATGGCTCAGCGGCTTAAGCGCCTGCCTTGCAAGTGCGAGGGCCCGAGTTCGACTCCCGGATCCCACATACGAAAAAGGGGCCGGTGATATCGCTCAGCGGCACGGGCGCCTCCTGGCGCGTGAGGTCCTGAGGTCGACCCCCTGGTACCCACAAAAAAAAAAAAAAAAGTAGAAAAACAAGAAATCAATAGTTACAACTGTCTTCAAGGTCTCACCTGCTCCAAGACACCTCCTGACTTGACACTTCCCTGCAGCCCTTGAGGCCAGGGAGCAGTATGTGTTTCATATTTATGGAATAGCTTCAGTGCACGAGAGCAGGAGAGAAGTGCAGGCCAGTGGGTATTGGGTTCTGCAGATGTGGGGGACATTCTGAGCTCTCTGTTGACAGGTCAGCTGCATAGCCATGGGCAGGAGACTGTGGGGACCCTGGACCTGGGAGGGGCTTCCACCCAAATCACATTCCTGCCCCAGTTTGAGGTGAGTCGTTCACACAAAGGTCTGGTTAGCAGCACACTTGACAGGCATTTCGTGGCATCGAGAAAGTGCTGCCCTACTTTCCAACAGCAGCTCCTCCACAAACAGGCTGAGTCATTGTGACTGGCAAGCTTCCCCTTGCCCTCTCACTGTTCAGAGTCCTTTTGATTTCTCAAGCCTTGTGACGTTGGCAGCATAAACTGTCTCCATCTCTGGTTTGTTTTTGGCGGGGGCAGGGATGGTGGTGATAAGAGCTTCAGATAATTACATATCCTGAATAGTCTTTTTGCTTTTTCTGATTTGCAGAAAACCCTGGAACAAACCCCTAGGGGCTACCTCACTTCCTTTGAGATGTTTAACAGCACTTATAAGCTGTATACACATAGGTGAGGAAGGGGACAGGGAAGAAGATTTCACATTGTATGATTCTGCTCACTTTGCAAGGCATTTCAAACCTGTTGTTGCATTTGATCAGCCTTATCTTTGCTAGTCAGCGGAAACCCACAGCACTTACCAAACCCAAGGGGCCTAAGAGGCTTTGCATTTCTGACCTCAAAAATACGTGTTGGAAGAGCCAAACATTTTCTGTAGAGGGGGGAACGCATGGAGAAGGCTCAGCCAAAGCTCCATAATCTCTGCATGGAATTTGAACCCAGTTGGGATAACGCGGGCTTTTCTGAGGGTGGTTCCCAGGGGGACCCTCGGAAGGATCGCCGTTGCTGGCCTTTGAGTCAGACCTGTGGGCAGCTCTTGTAGTCAGCCTTGATCCGAAAGGTGCGGATACTTCCTCTTTTTGACCATATGAGATAAGTAAATCACAGAGGTAGAACAAGTTTTCATCTCTCCAAAGGGAGATGGAGAAGCCATGTTACTTTTGAAAGATATAGCTTAGGATTGGAGAACTTGAAGACTAGCAAGAGACTGATCAACCCTGCATTTTACAGTTACTTGGGACTTGGATTGAAAGCTGCAAGACTAGCAACCCTGGGAGCCCTGGAGACAGAAGGTTTGCCTGGGTACCTCTGCCCGGTGGGGGATGGTGAGGGTGACACTGGTACTCAGCTTGTCGCTTCCTTCCTTGGCCATGATTCTGTAGAGGAAAGATTTATGTTGAATTAGGAAGCCTGGGTTGTATAATGGACATAATAATTGCAAATTCCTTGCTATCTTAGAAGACCAGGTGCTTTGCTACATATCATTAGCCATTTTTAGAATGAAGTCTACTTGGATAGGGGTAACAGCCTGTAGCTAAGAGGCTGAAGCTTCTGCAGAAAATCAGGTCTCAAAGAGAGTATTTGGCAAGAGCTTGTACAAGCCCTTAGCCTTATGTGGGAGGTGCAGGAAGCAAAGTCTGTTCTGTTTGAAAGGTAGAATAACTGAGGACTCCATTCATCTCTTCATAGTTGGGGTCAGGCAGAACTGGATGCAATCCTAGTTTTGTGGTTTGGGTCAAGTTAGTTCACCTTTCTGTGCCCTGTTCCTTACCTTAGGTGTGTGACTTTGCATTTAATGCACTTTGCGTGATGCCTGGCTCACAATAAAACATTAATGGGATGGAGATTGAATGGTAATTCATTATTTTCCAAACATCTTCAAGTGTATTTCATGTAAGCCTCTTGGCTACTACTGAAGAAAGATAGCACAGTATTTAACCCTACTGTAGACAGGAGGAAAACTCATTGTGGGGTTTTGGTTTCATTGAGATGTAATGAAAACTATGGACCCCTCTGCCGAAGTCACATGTGCATGAAATGTGACTGTAGTTTCAGGGAGTTTACCAGCCCCACAGATCTGTGAACCCTGAGTTATGAATTCCTGTCACAGAAAAAGAAAAAAAGAAAGAAAAAGTATTGCTGTCACAGGATGCAATTAGGGAACTAATTTCATAAGATTTTAAGGCTTCAGCCTCTCAGTGATCCCTTTCAGCCTTATAGACTTCTTGCTTATATCTCTGTCTCTGTCTCTTGCTCTCTCTCTCTCTCTCTCTCTCTCTCTCTCTCTCTCTCTCTCACCTGCCCCTTTTCACTCTGGTTTCTTTTAGGGATTGAAGGACACACTTTCCGAAGTGCCTGTCTACCAAGATGGCTGGAAGCAGAGTGGATCTTTGGGGGCGTGAAATACCAGTATGGTGGCAACCAAGAGGGTGAGTGATGCTTTTCATGACCTTTACAGTAGAAGTGCTGCGAAGTCCCACCAGAAACATTTTCCTGAGCTCAAGAAAGCTTATCATGGTGCAGGCACTCATTCCAAAGATCTTCGTACGCCTCCAGGGACTCATGTGAAGGGACAGCAAACAAGGCAGCTGTCACTCTGCAGCCTGTTTTCTGTTTCCCTCGGCGAGTATCACAGATCCATTAGAACCCTTATTGGTAGCCTGAGTCTAATGTAGCAGCATGAGACCATTTCAGGTTCAGTTAATGTTTAGCTATTTAAATCATAGTAAAAAATTAAAGTTGAGATAATAGGAAGAATGCTTCATCTTAGCTATTATAAAAGGCATACACCTTAAAATCAGGAAGAAATTTGTTTTCCCAGTGAAGGAAGCAGGTAAGCCCTCCGAATACTTGCTCACAGAGACCATGGGACATAATGGTGGGCAGCAGTGCCAGGTCGGCTGGGGCTGTTTGGTGAATGTCGGTTAGAGAGGGGAGCTGCTGTGGAGAAACAGCAGTGGGGTTGCAGACGTTTACTCATCCTTGTTTTTAGGCCTTTTGTTCTGAGTGTCAGCCTCCTCCTCGGTCCTCCTATTGTCCCCTCCCTGGCTCCAGCAGCTTCCTCAGAGAGAGGCCCCCTTGCCTTGTCACTGTTCTCAGCATGTGCTTTTGCCCTGGCAGGGGAGGTGGGCTTCGAGCCCTGCTATGCTGAAGTGCTGAGGGTGGTACAAGGAAAACTTCACCAGCCGGAGGAGGTCCAGGGAGGCTCCTTCTACGCCTTCTCTTACTATTATGACCGAGCTGCTGAGACAGACATGATTGGTGAGTCGGCCTCAGCAGCAGGCCAGGGGGAAGTGGAGGGCTGTTGGAAGGCGAGGCAAGAAGCATGGGAAAGGCTCTGTGAGGCTCATCTTGTGCTGTTTTGCGCCAGCCACTCCAAGCTGGCAACAGATATGACTCGGCGTCTTTGGGAGCTAGGTGACGTAAACAAGTGTACATGAAGCCTTTGTCTTTTTTTTATTTTACACCTTTATTGAGGTACAAATGACACACCATAAATGCACGTGTTTATAGTGTAGTTTGCCAAGTTTATAGTGTAGTTTGCCAAGTTTGCCAAGATGGTGAAACCATCACCACATTCAAGGTAGTGAACAACTAATCTATCACCCTAAGCACTTTCCTCCTGCTTTTTAGGATTACTTTTTTCCTTATCACCAAAGTTATGCTTTTGTTTAGTTGGGAGAGCATATGTACATGCCCTATCATGGCCTGAGAAATATGAATTAAATTCCTATTTATTGGGTTTTTATGAGCCTACTTGCTTATTGTAGTTAAATATATGTAACATAAAATAAATAACACTCATTAATTGTAAATATATAAAATAGGCAGTATAGATTTGTATTGTATGTATACATGTCTGTGTATTCCAGTCTTTAATGTTGGAAATTTTATTTCCGGTTTTTCATTATTACAAATATCACTAGCATAAGTTTCCTTGTTTCCTCAAAGGCTTTTTTTTTTTTTTTTTTTTTGTGGGTACCGGGGGGTCGACCTCAGGACCTCGCGCGCCAGCAGGCGCCCGTGCCGCTGAGCGATATCACCGGCCCCTTTTTCGTATGTGGGATCTGGGAGTTGAACTCGGGCCCTCGCGCTTGCCGGGCAGGCGCTTAAGCCGCTGAGCCATCTCACCGGCCTCCTCAAAGGCTTTTTGACACCAGTTACTCTTCTGCTTCATTTCAGATTATGAAAAGGGAGGCGTTTTAAAGGTTGAAGACTTTGAAAGAAAAGCCAGGGAAGGTGAGTGTCAGGAAGCCCTTGAAAGGTAGGCTGTGAGGGGCGCCTGCCCACTCACGTGACCTGATGTGACTGCACAGGGGACTGCTTCCAGTCGGTACCAGAATTGAAAGCATCAGGTGGCATAGATAGGACAAGAATATAAGATACAAGAGGCTTTGGGGAAATGGTGAAAATTGTCTGTCTACATTTCTTCCTTGATTTTTTTGTTTGTTTGTTTGTTTTGTTTTTGAGACAGTCTCGCTATGCAGTTTAGGTTGGTCTTGAACTCACTATGTAGCCCAGGCTGGCCTTGAACTCGCAGCAGTCCTCCTGCCTCAGCCTCCCAAGTGCTGGGATTACAGGCGTGCACCACCACGCCCAGCTATTATCCTCAGTGTTAATGGAACATCAAGTATATGGGACATAGTCTCAGGCGCTTCCTTGAGAGGGTCACTCTAAATAAGATACAAATGATCTTAATCCTTTGGCCCCACAGGTGGGATAAATGGTGTTACCCTGTCTTCTGGGCTTCTGCATTAATGATAGATAAGGAATTTAGAAATAAGCCCCCATAATTGGTCATAGAAATTTGGCAAGAAGGGGGCTGTGTGGGCCGGTGAGATGGCTTAGCGGCATAAGCACCTGCCTGGCAAGCACGAGGTCCTGAGTTTGACTCCCGGTACCCACATATGAAATAAGGGCTGGTGATATCGCTCAGCGGCATGGGCGCCTGCTGGCGCACAAGGTTCTGAGTTTGACCCCTGGTACCCACAAAAAAAAAAGGGGCTGTGCATGTAGCTCAGTGGTAGAGTACTTGCCTAGTACATGCAAGGCCCTTGGTTCGATCCTCAGCATCCCCATCCAATAGAAAAGAAATTTCATAAATAAACTAGGACCCATGTAAATATGAGTGGTTAAAATTTCACACCAGATTTGTGCAAGTTAAGCTGTGGTCTTGCAGAAGCAATCAGTGCACAGCCTGATCTCCGAGAATCCCAGGCACTGACCAAATGCAGACTCCTGCTTTGCTTATTCTACGTCCGTATTTAGAGAAAATCTCATTTCTCAGCTCGTTGCACACTTGAACTCATCTGTGCACTGCCTGTCACTTTCAGTGTGTGAGAACTTAGAGAACTTCACCTCAGGCAGTCCTTTCCTGTGCATGGATCTCAGCTACATCACAGCCCTGTTAAAAGATGGCTTTGGCTTTGCAGACAGCACTGTCCTACAGGTAAGAGACAGGTAACTGTCGTCCTCTAACAGTCCTTTTGTTGGTATTTGAAAGAAGTTAAGAACTTGCTTAGTGATCAGAATAGCCGTAGATGGAGGTATTATGTTCAGGCGAGGCGTGAAATTGTGAATTTTGGGGTGAAGTAAACTAGTTCGTCTTCCAAGCCCTTCCTTCCCCCACCTCCCCTGGTATCAACTCCTGTTCCCCCAATTTGGGATGAGTTTATATTGCCCCATAGCTTGTGTTATACATTCCATAGTCATTCCTACTGAGGTATTTGGACTTAATGTATTGTTACATCTGTCAGGAATATCAGCATATGAAGTACTTAATGTGGAAGAGTTACCACCAAGAAGTCCGTGTGCTGTAGAGTTTATGAGTCTGTGTTCTTGGAGGAGAGCATGGGTTCCGTTGCCCATGAGGGCTGTGTTCAAGTTCTGATTCCCCTAACTGACTCTGTGACCTTATGTGATTTACTTCCCCTCTATAATTTTAAAGTTCTTCAATCAAACTGCAAGGATCATTACAATACATGTTTCATAGAGCTGTTAAAAAAATTGAGGCAATGCAGGTGCAATGCCTGGCATGTAGTAAGTTGTTGCTAATATTGGCATTACTAATAATGGAGGCATTTCACACTAGTTGGGGATCAGTTTGTGGATAAAAATGATCATTCTATCCAGGCATGATGATTTAGACTGAGACAGGAGGAGCACAGGTTCAAGCCCAGCTTGGGTAAATTAGTGACTTAACAAGACTCTGTGTCAAAATTTAAAAAAATATTTTTTTCAAAGGGCTGGGGAATGAAAATCAATGTGAAGGTCCCGGGTTCAATTCCCAGTGCTTAAAAAAAAAAAAAAAGACACGGACCGGTGAGATAGCTCAGCAGCAAAAGCGCCTGCCCAGCAAGCTCAAGGTCCTGAGTTTGATTCCCTGAACCCACATAAAGTAAAAAAAAGGGCCGGTGATATCGCTCAGCAGCACAAGCGTTTGCTGGCAAGGTCCTGAGTTCGACTCCCAGTACCCACATTAAAAAAAAAAAAAAAAAAAAAAGAATGATTTAAAGGCCCTTCTCCCCTGTTTTGAGTACAGTGACTAGACTCAGTTTCATCAGGTCAACACTTAAAAACCCAGTAGTTTTCAAACTTCTGTTTTGAAAACCATCTTTATTCAACAAAAGCTTACATAGAATGTCAATAATATGAACTGATCAAGTAGAGCTCTTCTGTTGAACCAAAAGTTAGGGACCTGGAACTTCCTTGCCATTCAGATCCCCTTTCTCCTTCAGATCATTTCCAAGGATTCACTGGAATTCAGAAGGAAACAGTTTGATAGACTACTAATCTCCTTGTTCTGTAATTGAGGGAATCAGGTCTAAAGTCTTGCCCAAGGTCACTGAGCTAATTGAGGCACAAACTGGTCCAGAATGTCTTAGATGCCCTAGTTAGTTTATTAGTGCTTAAGAAGAGGCAGTTGCTCACATAGTACAAATCGAGAAGCTTGGTATGTTTCCTACCCCTAAATGTATTCCCAGCTCCTGATAATGCTCCTTCTACCACATCCATTAACATTTCATTTTAAATTACCTTATCAGAAAGAGGTGATTCAGAAAATAAAGCAGGGATGCTGTGCTGTTTCAGGACTGAGTTTAGAAGCCTGTCTTTGTAGATCTCTCTAGAAGGCCTGAGGAGACCACTTCCTGGGTGGAAGCCCTCACAAGGGGAACGGTGGGTGTAGGGCAGTAGGCTGTGGCTGGAGGGAAACTGTCACCGAGGGGAGCAGCGGGAAGCCTCCCAAGACTGTCTCTTCTCAGTTTTGCATTGGCTTGGCCACACACATGGTCTTTGAAGATATTATCTGCCTAAGCGCCATGCTTAGGAATTGAAAATTGGGATAAAAATGTGAAAACTTTTCTTCTTTTTCTCCCCAACAGCTCACAAAGAAAGTGAACAACATAGAGACGGGCTGGGCCTTGGGGGCCACCTTCCATCTGTTGCAGTCTCTGGGCGTCTCCCACTGAGCCATGCCCTTCCTCCAGGCCCACATGCAGCCGCACTGTCTAACAGGAGGAACAGGAGAGCCGTTGCTCTGAGCTCCTCTGGGTGCTGAGGCCCATTAGCTGGCTCTTCAGGAAGGGACTTTTGTAGATGGGTCTCGCCCTTGAACCGAGAGATTTGGGTTTAATTTTACACATTGAATGTGAACCATTACCTAACCACCAGGGTGCACAGCGGGCACTACAGCCTCAGCGAGCCATAAATAGCTCTGGAACTCAGCCTTGGAGCCTTGGAGTGACAGCTTAGGGACAGATCCTGGGAACCAACGAAAAATCTCATTTCAACATTTGGGAGTGTCTCATTCCTTAGAAATTGTAATTGTCCTCTTATATGCTAAATTAAGCGAATTTATTTCAATCTCATGACCTACGAATACCAGTGTCTCTTTCCTTCCTGTATACTGTCCTATCCTCACCCTTACGTGCACCCTTTTCCCCTGAGAGAAAAGAATGCCTCGTTTTGCTATGTGTAATTAAAAAAAAAAAAAAAAGAAGAAGAAAGGTGCCATATCAGATGGCAGACTTAGGAAAAGAGGCTCTGCAGCTGGGCATGGCGGTGCTTGCCTTGCCTGTCATCCCAGCTCCCAGCACTGTCGGGCTGAGGCTCCCAGAGGATCGCAAGGTTGAGCCTAGTCTGGACAACTTAGCAAGATCCTGTCTCAAAATACAAAATGGAGGGAGCTGGGGACGGAGCTCAATGAAAAGGCCCTGGGTTCAGTCTCCAGTACCACAAAAAATAAATAAATAAATGAAGAGAAAAGAGCTGGGTGTCATGGCACGCATGTGTCATCCCAGCTACTTGGGAGCTGAGGCAAGAGGATCACAAGGTCAAGGCCAGCCTGGGCAGTTTAGCAAGACCTTGTCTCAAAATAATAAAAAAGGACTGGGGCTGTAGCTCATTAGTAAAGTGCTTGTCTAGTATGCATGAGGCCCTGGGCTCAATCTCCAATGCTATAAAAAAAGAAGGATGCCCTCTGTCTGTAGGGACATATTTTGGGAGGATGTGGCCACTTCTTACTGCTTACCTTCTTTAGTCAGCTTTCTCTCGGTCAGTGGTGGGATTACTGAGCGTTTCCAACCTTGCAGGTGTGTGTGTGTTCAGTGCCAGGGCCACCTCCCAGGCTAATATGTTTATAGTATTATCTGTGATCCTAAATGTCTTTTTTTTTTTAAAGAGAAAAAAAATTGAAGAAAATTGCAAAACAACATAATAGGAGGGTAACAATGGTTAATACATTGCATGTTGTTATCTTTAGTTACTCAGAGTACAAGATATCAGCATTCAATTGTCCAAACAGTATTAGCACAAACCTTTCTTTTCAATGAACTAAGAGAAATTAGTAGTGTGTCTATCTTAACTATCTTTTTTTTTTTTTTTTTTTTTGTGGGTACCGGTGGTCAACCTCAGGACCTCGCGCACCAGCAGGCGCCCGTGCCGCTGAGCGATATCACCGGCCCTTTTTTCGTATGTGGGTACCGGGAGTCGAACTCGGGCCCTTGCACTTGCCAAGCAGGTACTTACACCGCTGAGCCATCTCACCAGCCAACTATCTTATATATATATATATATATATATATATATATATATATATATATATATATTTTTTTTTTTTTTTTTTTTTTTTGCTTTTCCCTTTCTTCTTTTCTCTATTCCCCCATCCCAGTTTCTCTTTCCTTTTGAACAGTTTCTTCCTGGTAAATGTCTTTGTATTTTGAAGAAATACAATTGTACACTAACTCAGTGGTGGTGAACCTTTGAGCTTGCAATGATAACAAACAGCCCGCTGCAGCATGCATGCCATAGGTTCGCCACCACTGCCCTAGCTTTTGGTCTGTGGCTAGATGGTTGGTGTCTGTGCTATTTTGAGAACCCACAGATTTTAGTCACAGCCTTTCAGTTCATCTGTGTGTGTGTGTGCGTGTGTATGTGTGTGCGTGTAAGGTAATTGAACCCAGGGCCTCACATATACTAAGCACACCCCTTTACTACTGAGCTACTCCCTTTGTCCTATTTGCCCTTTTATTCTTTCCTTTTTTTCAATTTTTAAAATTTTTTTTATTTCTTGTGGTGCTAGGGCTCCAACCCAGGGCCTCACACACTGCTAGACAAGCACTCCACCACACTGAGCTACATTCCCAGCCCAATTCTTTTCCATTTGTAGCAGTACTTTCCTGGCCTGGCATCTGATCATATTAGCTAAGAATTACTTGTCTAGTTCGAAGAATTCCAATCCCTTTCCCAGTGATAACCAACTTTTGATTTGCTTGGCTATTTTCGTCCGTGTCAGAACACTGGGCTAGTATTTCCAGAGAACCATGTTTAATGACTTTCAGGTTCTTTTTTAGAAATTAAACACCTAGACCTTTTGATTTTATGAGTTATTTCCCCCAAAGTCATTAACTTAAAAGATTTTCATTATTTTGCACTTTCCCATCTGACCATCATCTGCTTCTCAGCTATTACTCCGTTGCTCTTAGACTTGAAAGATCTTCTGTAGTTTAGTTCCTTTGCTGTTTCTTTCCCCCTTCCTCTTTTCTTTCCAAGAGTTCACATCTCCCTAAACCTGTAGCTTTCGCAGTCACCTCCCTTTCCATTTTTACAAAGGATTTTAAATGTGCTTCACACTCACACCAGTCCCTGGGGAACCTTGTTTTTTGTTACTCCATGAGTAACTTAACATGAGTCAATAAATATTTAACATCTGCTCTCTTTAAGACACTAGGAAATTGGTGGGGGGGTGGTGATAGATTCAGGGTGGCCTTGAACTCACTATATAGCCCAGGGTGTCCTCAAACTCGAAGCAACCCTCCTGCCTCGGCCTCCCAAGTGCTGGGATTACAGGTGTACACCATGCCCAGCTGAACTAGGAAATTTCTATATCACACCCCACCCCCAATTTTAGTTGTTTAATTCAATGTGGAATTTCTTTAGACTTTTCCCTCTGATTTCCACCTCCCAGAAGCATCTGTGTTGCCCAGGCTGGCCTTGAACTCCCAGGCTCAAGTGATCTTCCTGCCTCAGCCTCAGCCTCCTTAGTAGCTAGGACTACAGACTTGCACTACTGTGCCTGGTTCAAACTGATTTTTATTAGTAAGTTTTTTTTTTTTTCCTGGTGATACTGAGTATTGAACCCAGGGGCACGCTACCTGTGCTATATCTGCAGTCCTTTTTATTTTTTGAGACAGGGTCTTGCTAACCTCAAACTTGCAATCCTCCTGCTTCAGCCTCCCAAATTGCTGGGATTACAGGCATGTGCCACCACACCCAGCACTAAGGTCACCTTTATACTTTTTCCCTTCCTCAAAAAATGTTCATGCATGATAGAATAGAATCTTTAAAACTGGAAACATCCCAAAGACCTAATCTCCCCACATAGCAATCCCTCAGCATTTCAATAGGTTATCACTTGCCTTCTGCAAAGTATTTTTTAGACACTTTATTCATTTGGAATTGCACTGATGTTTATAAATTCCTTCTTAAATATCTCAAGCTGATCTCTACCTTAGTATTTTTTTTTTAAGACAGGGTCTTACTATGTAGTTCAGGCTGGACTTGAACTCACTATGTAGCCCAGGCTGGCCTCAAATTCAGTGATCTTCCTGCCTCAGCCTTCTGAGTGCTGGGACTAAAGGTATGTGCCATCACACCCAGCTTATCTTCTAACTCTATTCCAAAACCTTTCAAGATCTTTGACGATAACTCCTACTAAATTCTTTATGCTTTCTTTCATAAGTAGAAGCTGGATTTGAGACATGGATGTCCCCCAGATTCCTTTGGTCACCCCAATACCGTCAGAACTCTTGGGTAGATGCAGTCTCTCTTCAGAAGTTTCTCTGCATATGTTATGTTAATCTTGATCAGAGTATCTGGAGAATTAGCCATTTGTTAGTTTTAAATGCAATTTGGAGTGGGAATTTTTATCTCAGATTTGTTATTGTAGCTTTTGGGCCTCTTTCTCAGGGGTCCTGCATAGTCTAATATTACTGCTTAATTTCATCTATGCGAATGGGTTTGTGTGTGTAAAATACCAAGGACCTAGCCTGGCACTATCTGGAGAACTGAGTCATGGAGGTCTTTGCAAAGTGTGCCTTAAAATTCTGTCTTTGTCTTTATACTTTTGTAGTTTAAAGTCTCTGCCTGGGCAACCTTTCCATGTTTTGTGATAGTGACCCTGTGCCTACGGTCTCTGCCAGTAGTCACACAGCTTTCTACAAAAGCTGTCATCTCATCTGGGCACGTTTTTCCTGGATTCCAGGACATTATTATTTTTCACTTTGTATCTTACATGTTTCACATTTGCCTGAAAAGCTACCCTATAGCATCAAACTTCTCATTCCTTCAAAAATTATCCCCAAGAATAGCTCAGCTTGGTTCAAAAGCAGACTATTTCTTATTTCATCTTCAAAGCAGACTTCTGGGCAAGATGTTCTTTACGGCGGGCAGATCTAGCAGAGATAAGGACGTCCTCCCGGGAGCCATGGAGAGCTCTGCAGAAGCACTGCAACACTGCTCCCTCTGCCGGCCGTGGCCGCCACCACACGCGGACAGATTCCGCTGCTCAGGTCCCTTCTGACCTGATTCCTGAGGTCTTCAAACCTGTGCAATGAAATTATTTTATTACTGAACAGAGATTGGTGTCCTGGAGAGGAACCATAAGTAAAGTGAAATTTGGTGCTGTGATGAAGATGTAATAACTAGGATTAATAGGATTTGATTGTTTTTTTCCAGAAAGTCCAGTGCACCAATAACAAAGGTTAAAGTACTTTGTATTTAATCTGCATTCTAATGTTAATTTTAAAACAGCAACTCTAATAGAAATGTAGAAAATATTTCTAATTCTTACCTCTATCAAAAGAACAAATTTATGACCAGCATTAAAAATAAATTCTCTTTAGAAAAGTCTGTTAACAAGTGAAAATGAATGGAGCAATACCTCAATAATTTTTATTTTAGTAATAAAAAGCTCTTTTCAGTCGAACAGTAACAGTCTTCCTGTGGAGTTTTTTTTTTCCTCACAGCAAATTATCAGTCATTCAGGTTCCATAGGCACAGTAAGCAGAAGAGAAAGAGACACGAATTCTGATGTAAAGTAAATTTATTAAATTATATCTTGGAAGTATGGGCAGTGGTCATGAAGCAGGAAGTTCTTTTTTTCATCAACGTAATCTCCAGAAGAGAGCGCTCATTTGCTGGCAAAGGCCACAATTTGTTCCTGTAGAAAAGGACAAAGTGAGTGTTGCTCACACACGAAGGTTGGGAGAGGTGAGGCAGTGCTCTCAGGGCTGGGAATATAGTTCAGTGGTAGAGTTTGCTGCACATGCACAAGGCCCTGGGTTCAATTCCTAGTACCTCCCTCCCACAAAATGAAAGAAAAAATAGTAAAGTACATTTTTTTTTTTTTTTTGGTCTTTTTGATACCTGGTTTCACTATGCAGTTCAGGCTGGCCTTGAACTCACTTTGTAGCCCAGGCTGGCCTCGCAGCAATCCTCCTGCCTCAGCCTCCCGAGTGCTGGGATTACAGGTGTGTGCCACCACGCCCAGCAATAGTAAAGTACTTACAATGAAATATCCAAAGTGATCAAAAATAGCCATAGAGATATTCTTTTCAAGAGTCCCTGTTTTATTTTAGCAAAAAAGAAATCTTTAAATGGAAGTATCTCAGAGAAGCTGGCCAAGCAGCAAAAGGAGTTTAAACTTCGTCTTTACAAGGCCTTGTGCACCATTTTTCAGTCCTTCCTGCATATCAAGTTACTGCTTAGATACGTGCCCTGACAGCAGGCCCACAAGGACTCTTGCTCATAACCACTGGGGACGGCAGACAAAATTAAATGTGACAGTCAAGGAAACTTTAGTTTTCTGCCAATCCTTTCTCAGTGAGCAACAATCTTGGAAAACCTCTAGTGGCCCCTTACTTTGAGTGGAGACACAGCATTAGTGACCTGCAAGCCCCACGTCCTGAGCAGCACAAGTGGAGTGGCACTGGTGGAGTAGAGCCTTTTCAACAAGTCTGTAGCAACCAGGAGAGCAGTGTTGTGACGCTGTCTGTCTGTTTCATAACAGGTGAGGTGGCTCATAGAGCCTGGAGGAAAGAGTGAAGGTTAAATCCCTTATCCAATAATAATGGCTTCTTCCCCCTCCTAGCAACCCAGATATACATGATGCTGACCCCACCTTGCTACCGAGGGCCATTCTGGGGCTCTGATCTGTGACTCTGTGACTTCTGGGTGCCTGAATCTTTACCTAAGTCTTTTCCATTGAAGGCTGCAGTACTGAGATGACGGAGCAAGCTGGTGATATCCCCAAAGCCCATGTTGACACCTTGTCCCGCAAGTGGATGGACTCTGTGGGCTGCATCCCTGGGAATGAAGCAGCACTCAGGTGTGGCCTCCAGCGGCAGTGAGGAGGGAGCAGCCGCTCCATTACTGTCTTACCCAATGAGCGCCAAGCGAGGCCGGACGTACTCTGCTGCGTGTCCCAACCCCAGAGGAAACAGTACTCTGCTTTTGGCATCCACCCTGGCTACACTTGGGGGTAGCTGGCGAGCTGAGACTTTAGTGGGCTTCAGAAGAGCAACAGCGTACTGCAGCATGCTGCCAGCAGAGCTGATGAAGTCGGTGTGGTTAGCGTCACTCCACTGAGCATCACCCACAAAACAAACCAGGAGAAATCTCATCAGCGACTAGCAGGAAACTCAACCAGGAAACCTTTTATATAACTGAGGCTAAGGGTACTGCTACCTAACAAGCCCAGTCTGATCTTGACCATGAGTGACAAACCCCTTAAACAAATGCAAAATTGAATTTCCAGCACTCCCCACATGCCAAACTGCTCTTGAGCTGGCTTCTACCCGCCTCCAAGCACCTTTTGCCAGTCCCTACCACTGATAATGATGCATCTGCCAGTGCAGCTCATCCTACGCTATCTTCTCATCTCCAGGATGCCTCTCTGGTTAGAATGCCCGCCCACCCGCTCCCCCAGGATAACACCGCAGAACCCCTGAAGCCTTCCGTTGTGTGTTTCCCCCCCGTGCTGCCTGTGCATACTTCTATCACTGTTCTTAGTCATTTAAAGCCTTTCTCATCCATCTCTATCTCTAGAGGCTGCTACACAGAAGGCCTTGTAATTACTGTTGCACAAACATGTCAGGAAAGTGTTAGGCCTGTGCCAGAAATACATATTCAGTGACCCAGAGAGGGGTAGCAGTCACCATTTATCTTGGAAACCACTGCAGTATGTTTAATTCCTTTTATTCTTACTGCTACTACAGAGCAGTGCTATATAATTCTTTACTGTGAAGTTCTTAGTGAGGCTTGGTTAAAAATCCAAATTTTAAGGGCCAGGTTGAGTACAGAACCCAGCTTTGCCCTAGCTCTGTGACCTCAGGCAAGTTCCTAATCTTTCTAAATGAGGCTAAATACTAGCACCTACCTCAAAGGTTTACTAAATGAAGTAAATACATATAATACTCTAAAGCATTTTTGCTTTAAAAGTGTTCTGGCACATAGTAAACAATAAATTTTAATAATTAGTGCTACTAGTGAATTCAGATAAATGTGAAAGAAAAGCTCCAAAAATACAAGTGCCCGTATTATCTACAGGCTGCATCTACTGCAGAATAAGTAATCATTTGTTGAGAATCAACAATATTAAATATTAAATACTTAATGTATTAAATATTAATACATTAATGTGTATTAAAAATTAACGTGTATTAAATATATTCCAAACATTTTATATAAATTATCTCATTTTATTTTAGTTTTTAATTTCATTGTATGGGGATTAAACCTAGGGCTGTAGGCATAGTAGGCAAAATCTCTACCACTGAGCTACACTCTCACTCCATTTCTCTCATTTAGTCTTTTTTCAGTCCTGAGAGGTTGGTGGTATTTCTATTTTTTCAGGAGATTAACAGAATCAACATTGAACCCATATCTGTCTACAAAGTTTACTCTTAAGCTCTGTGCTAAAAATGTACTCAACCCCCGCCCCACCATGAATCAGGTTTCAAAGGTTCAGATACTTGGGACCTACTAGAATTGTTCAAAATGATCAAAGTATATACGGCTTTAAAAAAGGCAATGCTAGCCACCACCCGTCAGCTGTGTCCATCAGCCTAACAGCAGCCCGCAACCCTAGAAGAACATTACTGTATTTCTATTGTACACTTCCCTACATGCCCTCCTCAGCATAATCCTGATCATGGTTAGTTACAAAGGGGTAGCTGCTTGGTTAGTCCTTCTCCTTACACAAAACTACCTTTCAGTACCTACCCCTGCAACCTATCATCTGCCGGACCAGGTGATACTCACAAAGGCAGAGTTGATGGCATCCACAAACTCTTCCTCATCCATACTGACCAGCTGTGTTGCATGGTCATGGGATGTGGACCAAACCAAGGAACTCAAGGTATCTGAAAGCTGTGTCAAAAGAAGAACATTAATACCAAGGCTAAAATTCTTCTGAACTTGGAGGTCTTGAGCACGATGGAAGACAAGAAGAAGAAACAATGTCAGGGTGGGCATGTTCCCTTGAAACCAGAAAAAGGGCTGAGAAAGTAAAGTCCTAAAGAGGAAGTGATGCCTTTGAGCAGACTGGCCAGACGACCTCTTACCGGGAGCAGAGCAATAGGCCCCGAGGGAAGAAATCTCTGCCAGGCTACATTGTTTTCTGTGGCCTGCAATATTGAAGAGAAAGGCTCTTGTGAAGAATCCCTGGGGCCTGTGAGTAGGGTCCCACATGACAGCTCCAGATCTTACCTCTGATAAATGCAGAGTAGCCACGACAGCAGACTGGTCATAGTTCCAGCTCACATTCGGGATCCCTGCAGCCTGCCGGACTCCTGAGTTGTGACCATCAGCACCAATCTGCATGGAGATGGGAGACTGCTAAGTCTTACAAGCTCTGCATACATCAAACTGCTCCAGGATTTTCTCTTTCCCTTAACCATTACTCTAATTCCAACTGCTGGCCAGCCCACAGTTTCTCTTAGTAGCAGTAAACCTTTCATCAGGCCTGTCTCACTCTCAGCCCTGGAGGGGAGCCCTACGATATGCACCCTCTCTCCACTGATGGAGTCAAAGGGGACATCTGGCCCAAGAAATGCCAGCTTTGTTAAACCTGAGCTAGAAGCTCTTGAGATTTAAACTAGAGAGGAAAGTTTCAGTAGGGGCAGGCCATGGAACTGAATGGGCCTGATGTGAGGTTGGCAACCGCTGCCCTGTGAAAGGGAAAGATACTGAGCAAAGAGGAAAAAAAAAAAATCCAAAAACGAGAGCTTCAAGGAGATGAATGACAATGGGATCATGAGAAGAAAAGAACTGCCTCAACTGCTGACACTCTGGCGCCCGTCCCACCTATCCTCTCCTCATTTCATGACCTAAGATGGCCATGAAATTGCTTCCTGCATAGGACTTAAGACCCCCTCAACTTGGGCAGGCCCAAAGGGCAACTGGGCATTTTATAAACAAAAGCCTTTCCTGAAGTCAATATGGCTTAGACAGATCGGCTTATAGAGGCCCTAGAGTATAAGACAGGGTGTAGACATGCAAGACCCCTGGGAAAATAAGAATCTTCAACTACCAACAATGTGGTCTGGAGGGTGCTGCCATCACCTAGGGTAATATGGACCCAAGGGCTGGAGTCTGCCATGGAAAATGGGCCAGGCCAGGAATAGCCAACAGCTTTGCTCCTGTACAGAACCGTCACTCGATCTGGGGAGGCCAAAAGAGAAAGAAAACAAAAGATTAAAAAGGGAGGCCACAAGGCCAAGGGAAAAGCCAGAACTGAACCTAAAGGAGGTGCGCCAGAACAGCAATGTCTTGTCACTCAAGGCCAAACAAGAAAAGCAAGATCTAAAAAGGACATTAAAAAGAAAGAAAGCGACTCAAGCAATCAATATGTTCTGAGAGCTGATGAATAGCAGAAGCCACAGACAGGGCTCAGTTCACAAGCAAAAAACGCCCTCAGGCTCTCAAGGGGATTCTCAGCCTGGAGCATTCTTCTCTTGCTTCTGTTTCACTCCACACCTCCGAGAGCCTGCACACACTTACAGAGCAGACAGCGCGGGCACGGCACAGGCTCAACACATTTCATACTGCAGTTTTCTTCCCGCTGGAAATCATTTTATTTTTCTGATTAAAAAATAATATGCTCTACATTGGTCATGAGATACTAAGTTATAGTCAGGTGGGAGAAATAAGTTCTAGAGTGCACCACACAGGAGGCTGACTACAGACAACAACGGTGCTCTGTGTATTTCCACACAGCTTGAAAAGAGTCTTTTAAAATCTTTTTTTGGTGCTCGCTTCAGCAGCACATATACTAAAATCTTTTTTTGTTTGTTTTTTTGGTGCTGGGGATGGAACCCAGGGCCCTGTGCCTGCCAGGCATGTGCTCTACTACTAAGATTACCCCAGCCTTGAGAGGATTTTTGTTTTAATGGTACTGGGGAATGAACCCGGGACCTTCACATTGAGAGTCAGCCCAGCCTTTTTTCTATTTTTTATTTTGAGACAGGGTCTTGCTAAGTTAAGTTCCCCAGGCTGGCCTCCAACCAAAGTGCTCGGATTACACACCTGTGCCACCACGCCCAGCAAGAGAAGATTTTCAGTGTTCTCAGAAAAAAGTGATAAATGCTGGAACAGAAAGATATGCTTAACCAGATTCGAACATTACATAATGTATGCATGTATTAAAATATCACATGGGCCGGTGAGATAGCTCAGCGGCATAAGCACCTGCCCGGCAAGTGCGACGTCCTGAGTTCGACTCCCGGAACCCACATAAAGGAAAACAAGGGCCAGTGACATCGCTCAGTGGTGCAAGTGCTTGCTGGCAAGCGCAAGGTCCTGAGGTCGACTCCCGGTACCCACATAAAAAAAATAAATAAATAAAATATCCCAACACCGCATATTTATAATTTTTATATATCAATTAAAAGTCACCTTCTCAAAAAATTGTGCCCTCCAAAACATCAAGTTGTATACAGTAACTATAGCCTTTTGTTTGTCAATCAGTAAGAAGTTTACTTGGGAGGTTGAGGCAAGAGGACAGCCATGTGTTCGAAGCCAGCCTGAAATACGTAGTAAAACCCTGCTCAAAAAAAGGGAGTGGAAGGTTAAATAATAACCTCACTCTGAAAGTCTTCATACAAGACGTGGTGGCACATGCCTCTAATCCCAGCATTCAGGAGGCTGAGGCAGGAGGATTGCTGTGAGTTCAAGGCCAGCCTGGGCTACATAAGCGAGTTCAAGGCCAGCCTGAATTACGCAGTGAGACCCTGTCTCAAAAAAACCAAAAAAAGAGAAAGTCTTCAGAACAAAGAACAGCAGTGAAGAGGGGAATAAAATTAACCTTAGTCATTCTAGTTAAAGCCTTGGGGTAGTATTCCAGATGATGTCCTAGGCCTACATATGCCTGCCTACACACATACAAACACAAGTGGGGTCACATGACACAGAACTTCTTTCACCAATGTATTATAAACTTCTAGGTGACTAAATATTAGAGCAAAATTATTTTATTTTTAAATTTTGCATGCCAGGCACAGTGGCATACGCCTATAATCCCATCACTCAGGAGGCTGAGGCAGGAGAATCGCTGTGAGTTCAAGGCCAGCCTGGACTACACAGTGAGACCCTGTCTCAAAAAAAAAAAAAAAAAAAAAATTTTTTTTTTTTTTTTTCTGGCAGCACTGGGTTTTGATTAAACCCTGGGCCTTGCACATGCTAGGCAAGTATTCTACCATTGAGTTGTACCTCTGGCCCTAAATTTTTTTTTTTTTTTTTTTTTTTTTGAGACAGGGTCTCGCTCTGTAATTCAGGCTGGCCTTGAACTATGTAGCCCCAGCTGCCCTCAAACTCGCAGCAATCCCTTCTTAGCCTCTCGAATGCTAGGATTACAGACCCTGAATTATTTTTAAAAGCTAGACTGTGGCAGATTACCATACAAAAATACTATTCCATATCAAAAAGCATTTAAACTATTTCTAATTTTTTCTCTCCCTAGAATTTTATCTAGGGAGAGAAATCTGATAAAAAAAAATGTGATAAAAAATTTACGCCCAGGGCCGGTGAGACGGCTCAGCGGCTTAAGCGCCTGCCTTGCAAGCGCGAAGGCCCGAGTTCGACTCCCGGAACCCACATACGAAAAAGGGGCCGGTGATATCGCTCAGCGGCACGGGTGCCTGTTGGTGCGCGAGGTCCTGAGGTCGTCCCCCCGGTACCCACAAAAAAAAAAAAAAAAAAAATTTACGCCCAGAATATGTAAAGAACACTTACAACTCAAAAATAAAAAAGCCTGGGGCCGGTGAGATAGCTCAGTGGCATAAGTGCCTACCTGGCAAGAGTGAGGTCCTCAGGTCGACCCCAGGTACCCACAAAAAAAAAAAAAAAAAAAAGCCTGGCAAGGTGGCTACATAGGTATACACACCTATAATCCTATAATTAGCACTTTGGGATGCTAATGCAGGAGCACCCCAAGTTCAACCCTGGCCTGGACAAGTTAATAATTTAGCAAGATCCCTTCTCAAAATAAAAAATAAAAGGGCTAGGGGTATAGCTCAGTGTGAAAGCTCTGGGTTCAATCCCTAGTACTGTCAAACAAACAAAACAAAACATTCTCCAATCACAAGAAAAGTGATTAAGAAGGTGAATCTTTATTTAGCTGGGCATGGTGGCTCATGCCCGTAATCCAAGCTACTGGAGAAGCTGAGGCAGGAGGCTGTATTATTTCAGGCCAGCCTGGACAACTTAACAAAACCTGTCTCAAAACAGAACTTTTGGGCCGGTGAGACGGCTCAGCGGCTTAAGCGCCTGCCTTGCAAGCGCGAAGGCCCGAGTTCGACTCCCGGAACCCACATACGAAAAGGGGCCGGTGATATCGCTCAGCGGCACGGGTGCCTGTTGGTGCGCGAGGTCCTGAGGTCGTCCCCCCGGTACCCACAAAAAAAAAAAAAAAAAAAAAAAAACAGAACTTTTAAAAAAGGGGGGTGGGGCATGTAGCTTAGTGGCAGAGTGTTTGCTTAGCATGTACAAGGTCCTGGGTTCAATACCCAGCACCACACACACACACACTTAATAGAGAAAAGAAAAAAAGGAAAGTAATTATTGGCAAAGATATAGAGAAACTGGAACACTGTTGTTTTTTTTGTTTTTTTTTTTTTGTCTTTTTGAGACAGGGTCTCGCTACGCAGGTCAGGCTGGCCTTGAGCTCACTTTGTAGCCCAGGCTGGTCTTGAACGTGCAAT
The DNA here is from genome assembly GCA_028451465.1 of Erethizon dorsatum. NCBI lineage: Eukaryota > Metazoa > Chordata > Mammalia > Rodentia > Erethizontidae > Erethizon > Erethizon dorsatum. The sequence goes on along the minus strand of CM051828.1, from coordinate 105,870,828 downwards.
GATTCTCCTGCCTCAGCCTCCTGAGTGCTGGGATTATAGGCGTGTGCCACCATGCCTGGCTTTAAGAAACTGGAACTCTTAAATAGGTGGCAAAGCAAAATGGTGCAGCCTGTAGAATATAGTTTGTCAGCTCCTGAGAATACTAGATCTAGGTTCTTATATGACTCAGCAACACCAGTACAAGTATTTACCCAGAACCCAAATGTCTGTCAAAATTTGGTATATTCACACAATGGAACACTATTCAGCAATAAAGAGGGATGAAGTACTGATACATGCTACAATGTGGATAAACCTCAAAAATATGCTCAGTAAGAGAAGTCTGACATGAATTAATACAAATTATATAATTCCATTCATATAAATTGCCCAGAATTGGCAAATCTAGAAAAACAAGCCAGCCCTGGTGGCACATGCCTATAATGCCAACACTCAGGAGGTTGAAGCAGCATTCAGGAGATTGAGGCCTCAAGTTCAAGACCAACCTGGGCTACATAGTGAGTTCAAGACCAGCCTGAACTACATAGCGAGACCCTGTCTCAAAAAACATCTAGAGGGCCGGTGAGATGGCTCAGCGGCATAAGCGCCTGCCTTGCAAGCGCGAGGGCCCGAGTTCGACTCCCGGATCCCACATACAAAAAAGGGGCCGGTGATATCGCTCAGCGGCACGGGCGCCTGTTGGCGCGCGAGGTCCTGAGGTCGACCCCCCGGTACCCACAAAAAAAACAAAAAAAACAAAAAAAAACATCTAGAGCCGGGGATGTAGCTCAGCGGTACAGCACCTGCCTGGCAAGCGTGAGGCCCTGGGTTCGATTCCCGGTACAAAAAAAAAAATCTAGAAAGACAGAAAGCGGATTGATGGTTGGCAGACTCTGTGAGTGGGTCTGTGGAATGACTATAAATGGGTATGAGGCTTCTTTTTCAGGTGAAGGAAATGTTCTAAAATGATACTGGGGTGATGGTTGCACAACTGGATAAATACATGAAAAGTCACTGAATTGTACACTTACATGGGTAAGTTTTATGATATGTAAATTGTACATAAGTAACGCTGTTAGAAAGAGATAGGGATGACGGCACATGCTTATTATAATCCCAGCACTTGGGGAGGCTAAGGCAGGAGGATCCCAAGTTCAAGCTCAGCCCGGGCAACTTAGCAAGACCTCGTCTCAAAAAATGGGAGAGAGTGGCAGGCTGTGGATGTAGCTAAGTGTGAAGGCCCTGGGTTTAATCCCCAGAAGAAAGAAAGGGAAGGGGGAGGGGAGAGAATTGAAAGGAAGGAGAGGGGAAGGAGAGGTAAGGGAAGGGGAAGGAAGAGGGCAAAGGGTACGAAGGGAAGGGGACAGGAGAGAAGAAGAGAGCAAGCTACCTAGCTGCTAAAAAGAAAAAGAACCACCCGGAGATAACGGTCAAAGGATTTCTTGACGGCGGACATTCAGTGTGTGCAAAAGCCATCTTCTCTTGCAGGAGCTCACTTCCCAGGGAGTAACCAGAAGAAAGAAGAGATGGTGACACACCAGATACAGCCTCCAGCTGCTTAGTGAGCGCTTGCAGGATGACGTCGTTCTCCACTATGTAGCCCATGTCATCTAAATTATCCTTATCGAACATTATCAAGGCCTCTGAGCAGCCATCCCACACCTGGAAACACAAAGGGAAAGTTGCATTAAAGCCAAGGAAAAGGAAACATGACTCTAATCAGAAACCAAGCATTGCTTTTCCAAGTGACGGAAGTACAAGGTCACCAACTGTCAGGGTGAAGTGAGAAGATTCTCACCCTCCCACTTCATTAGACGGCGAGCGCACTGCATCTAATTCCTCCCACGTTCACAGAAAACCCAGAGAACCGGGACGCCAATATCTTAACACAAGGCAGACCAAGACATCTTGCCACAGCGAACAGTGTAAAAGAGGCACCTGCATCCGCCGCAAGGCTCTGTATCTCATGTTGCAGATGTGGTCCCAGGCACCAAAACCTACAAAAGAAAGGGTCTGTAGACCGGAGCCACCTCACAGACACCCTGTGCCCCCTCGGGCTCTCCAGCCTGTAAGAGGTGGTTCTCCGTGCTCTCCTACGACAGAAAAACCTTCTCTGCTTCCATCCTGTCTGCTCCTAGGAGCTAAGCTACTCTATTCCTAGTCCCCTGTTGTGCAGCATGGAAAAAAGGCCCCAAAAGTCAAATCACGTTATAAGAAGAGAAACGAAAAGCAAACCAAAGCCACATCGTCCTTTTCTTCATCATTTTAAGAACCCCTGTCTTTTTTTTTGCCCATCGGATTTTATTGGTACATTTTAGATATACATAATGATCACATTCATCAGAGAATTTCTACCCATACAAGATGTAACTTATTTCTTTTTTTCCCATTCCCCTCCCCCCTTCAACCTCTCCTCCCTACCCCATTTACAAAAGCTTTGTTTCCATTTTTTCCTCCTTTTCTCAATTTTTTTTTAACTTTCATCTTCTTTCCTTTCCCCCTCCCCTTTCCCTTGTTCCCCTCCCCATTTGAACATTTTCCTCCTATTTCACAATATCTATTATACATTTTGGTACTTATTTACATTTTCGGTTTCTCACACCAGAGAAACAAAGCAAGAACCCCTGTCTTCTGCAACTGACCTAGTTAGAGAGATTAAACATCAAAAGCCCAATACATCATGCCAAGTAGTAATAAGGGTTATAAAGAAAACGAAGCAGCACAAGGAGCTAGAAAGTCCTGGAAGAGTGTAATAGACAGGCTGGCTCCATATAGGACATGAGTAACATCCAGCAGAGACCCAAAGACAATCTGCTAAGTAAGTGGTTCTGTGTGAACACATTCACCTACCCCCCCCAAAAGTATTAACATGCAGGATCCCTCGCCCACCTGAGGGCCAGCTGTGGGAACGGAGAGTGACTGTTCATAATTAGCTCATAGATGCAGTTCCACAATAACAAGGTGTACACGACGGACCCACATGTCTCAAAGATGCTTTCCCTGAGCCCCGCCACTCCCAGCCCCACTGCACAGAAGTTTCCCCCCTCACAGATGCTCTGGCAACGGCACAGCAGGGTGCACTGCAAGGCCCAGGAGGAAGGAGGCTGGGCTGCGGCAGGAATCAGGATCGCTACTCACTGCTGAGCAGGGTTGCAGAGCCAGGGGAAATGGAGCTGACTCTGTTGCTGTAAGCTTCTGGCAACTTCTCCAGTACTTTCTTTGGACCTGCTTCTAGCAATAGGATTTTCTTGTCATGAAAGTGAATATCATGTCCTAAAAAAAGAAAGAAAAATTTTATGTAGTTTTAGAAAAACTGAGAATGTAATTGCACAGCAGGGTAATAATGTACTGGACATTTCAAAAAGCTAGAGGAAAGAGTCTTGAAATTTTTCAACATGAAGAAATGATAAATGTTTGAAGAGATAAACCTGGTTTAAACATACAGTGTTTACATGTATTATTACATGGTACATCATTAATATGTACAATTTTTGTTTCAGTTTAAAAATAAATTTTAACCAATCTCATAAAAATGGACTGGGCCGGGGATACAGCTCAGTGGCACAGTGCCTGCCTGGCAAGTGCAAGGTCATGAGTTCGATTTCCAGTACCCAGAAAAAAAAAAAAATAGCACGACTGAGATCTGTATAAGTGGAATGAACTATACAGCATGGGAGATTAAAGAGAAAAACAGGGTAATCAGGCTCAGTTTTTTTCTCCATCATGTTAAAAACAGATATCTGTCCTTTTATTTGTAACTTTAACTTTTTATCTTATGAAAAAATAAAACAAAATTTCATAACAAAAATAAATAAAAACAAATTTTAAAAAGCCACATGTGGTGGCACATGCCTGTAATCCCAGCACTCAGGAGGCTGAGGCAGGAGGACTTTTGCACGCACAACCAACCTGGGGGCCGGTGAGATAGGTCAGCAGCATAAGCCCCTGCTTGGCAGGTACAAGGCCCTGAGTTCGACTCCCGGAACCCACATACAAAGAAAAAGGGGGCCGGTGATAATCGCTCAGTGGTACAAATGCCTGCTGGCAAGCGCGAGGTCCTGAGTTCAACCCCCGGTACCCACATTTAAAAAAAAAAAAAAGCCAACCTAGGCTACATAATGAACTGAAGGCCAGTCTGAACTACATAGCGTCTCAAAAATAAATAAATAAAAATAATTGAAAAAAAAAATACGATTAACTTCTTAGGCCTTAGAATACAAATTTCTTACAGGGCACATAATGTTAACACTACTCACACAGAACCCTAAACAATAACATATTCCACCATTCCGTCCAGGAGCGCCGCCCCACTCACCACTGAACCGCTTCCCTAGGCAAAGTCTGCTACATGCCCGTGCTTGAGGAAGCAAATAATGGTAAAAGCCACTGCTAGCAAATACAATGTGCCAGGAAAAAAATAAAAAGAATTTAATCTTAGCTTCTTAGGAGTCTGAGGCAGGAGGATCACAAGTTCAAGGCCTGCCTAGGAATTTAGCAAGACCCTGTCTCAAAATAAAATAATAAAAGGCTGGGGGTGTACCTTGCCTAGTACTATATTTGGACACCACACATTTCCGATCTTTTGGACACCACACATTTCCGATCTTCAGAGAAGTCATTAAAAATGACAATGCCGGGCTGGTGAGATGGCTCAGCAGTTTAAGCGCCTGCCCGGCAAGCGCGAGGGCCCGAGTTCAACTCCCGGAACCCACATACAAAAAAGGGGCCGGTGATATCGCTCAGCGGCACGGGCGCCTGCTGGCGCGCGAGGTCCTGAGGTCGACCCCCCGGTACCCACAAAAAAAAAAAAAAAAAAATGACAATGCCAGGCTGGGAGTATAACTCAGTGGTAGAGCACTTCCCCTGTCTGCAATTCCTAGCACCACCAAAAAAAGGAAAACAATCCTGTTCAACTGAAAAATGGTATAAACAAGATTATTTCAGTTTTAAGATTAAGAATTTATTTATTTATTTTTTTTTTTTGTGGGTACCGGGGGGGACGACCTCAGGACCTCGCGCACCAAGAGGCACCCGTGCCGCTGAGCGATATCACCGGCCCCTTTTTCGTATGTGGGTTCCGGGAGTCGAACTCGGGCCTTCGCGCTTGCAAGGCAGGCGCTTAAGCCACTGAGCCGTCTCACCGGCCCAAGAATTTATTTTTTAAAGACCCCAAAATATAGATTTTGTACCACAAATCTGATCCTAAAACCTCTGTAAAGAAAAATAAAAGCTAGGACTCCGAGGACTTTATTACTGGATGACTGACCCAGCATAGAGCACCCGACAGTGCCTGAGGAAGCCACAGAAACTAGAACAGGAAAGGATTTGAGTCGCTGCCAAAACAAGGAGAAAAGCCCAGTGTGGTGGCGCAGGCCTGTAATCCCAGCACTGGGGAGGCTGAGGCAGGATGGTTGCCTTGAGTTTGAGGCCAGCCTGGGCTGCACAGTGAGTTCAAGGCCAGCCTGAACTACACAGCAAGACCCTGTCTCACACTCCACCCCACCCCACCCAAAAAGAATGTGATCATTACCTGAGAGGGAAGAAACACTAGGCGTTTTACTTAACACTGATGAAAGAAACCCCACAAACCTGTTCAAAAAATGTTTCAGAATATAAGAGAAGAGGCAATATTACGCACAGGACAGGTGAAAAGCAAAGTCGGGGCCAGGGGCAGCGAGGCCCCTCTTGCTCTGCAGCAGCGTCGCAGCAAGGCTGGGCCCAGACACTGCCTGTGCAGATCTAAGCGCAGCCCCTGCACCCCCAGCCCCACCCACTGCAGTCAGGCCCCTCTCCCCAGCACAGAGCAGCTGCCCTTCCACAGGGGAGTCTGTGCCTCTTTCCTCCTTCCGTTAGTTACAAATCTTCCTCCTTTGCTAGACTGTAAATTCTCTGAGGGCAGGAACCATTTCTTTGCTCATGGCTATTATTTCCATCCACAAATGCTGCAGATCCATAAAGCAGATACTGTATGCCTGTGACATACAGTGATGGGCAGGTAAACTAACAGAAAAAGGTTTTGGAACACATTATAAAATATACTCAGGTTCCTTTTTTTTTTTTTCTATTTAACATAACATTTCAGTAGTTACTGAAGGTGCCTGTAGTCCAACTACCCAGGAGGCTGAGGCAGAAGGATCACTTGTACCTAAGAATTTGAGGCCAGCCTGGGCAACATAGTGACTTCCCATCTCAGGAAGGAAGGGAGGGAGGGAGGAGAGAGGGGAGGGAAGGGGAAGGGAGGCCTTATAAGAATATGTTTTTAAAACACTTGACAAACTAAAGGACCATTCCTGAACTCAAATAAAGTGAGAGGGAAATAAAGATGTTTGAAACCGGAAACAGAAACTATTGTGAGCCTAAACAATCTAGGAAGACTTTCAGGGAAATACTGTATTAAAGTCCTACTGGAAATTTTTTAGTTTTAAAGCAACCGTCTAAAAAGCTGTTGAATTAAAAAGTAAGCTTAATCAGCATATAAACTATTGACACAGATCATCCTTTGGGCTCCGTGCTTTGATGACCAAGGAGAGGCGCAGACAACCCAAGCCAGCTGTTGGTCTGCGAACTGCCCCTGGACACAGGGAGAGGCCAGTGGGAGGATGGCGCACCTCCCACAGACAAGCTTCGGGAAAAGGCAAATGCTTGTTCACTGGATCAATTTCATGAAAGATTTCCAAATCTTCCGAAGCTTCAGCTTTTTTTTTTTTTTTTGCTGTTGGAATTCAGACTGAGGGTTTTGCACATGCTAAGCAACACTCTTACCTACCGCTGAACTACACCCCCAGCTCAACCTTTATACTTTAACATTCAGTTTTTTCTGAGTGTTTTTATTTTGTAAGTTTTCATTAGTACTATGTTAGCAATACACAATGAATATACTCATTGTGGGGTGTTGGAACCTGTACATATCACATCTTAATCCTCTTTCCTTCCCCTTCCCTCCCTCTCTCCCCCTAGGTCCCCTGGCTGTGGAGCAGCTTGTATTAACATGTAAAAGCAGAGTCCTCACCTCACAGGATACACAAAATTTAACTAAATTAGGTAGGTCTGACCTCTGTAAGAGATTAAACAATAAAACTTTTAGAAAAAGTCATTGGAGTAAATTGAGTAAATCTTAGTTATAATACAAAAAACATAAGTGATAAAAGAGAAATTGGACTGCATCAAAATTTAAAATGGGATTGCTGAGCAAGGTGGCACACGTCTGTGATCCCAGCACTTGGGAGGCTGAGGCAGGAGGATTGCTGCGAGTTCGAGGGCTACAAAGTGAGTTCAAGTCCAGCCTGAACTGCATAGTGAAACCCTGTCTCAAAAAGACAAAAAAAAGAAAAATTTTAAATGTTGCGCTTCAACCAGGCGTGGTAGTGCACGCCTGTAATCCCAGCACTCTGGGAGGCTAAGGCAGGAGGAATGAAAGTTTATGTCCAGTCTGGGCAACTGGTCAGCTCAATAAGACCTTAACTCAAAATAAAAGGCTGAAAATGAAGCTCAGTGTGATGGCTTTGGGATCAATCCCCAGTACCAAAAAGAAGGAAGGAAAGGAAAGGAAAGGAAGCAGGTAGGAAAGGAGGAAGAAAAGTTTGTGCTTCAAAGAACACTATCAAGGAAAAAAAAAGAATATTTGTAAATCATATATCTGATAATGGACTTGTGCTTAGAATATATAAGAACTCTTACAATTCAATAATAAAAACACATGGCCGGTGAGATGGTTCAGCGGCATAAGCGCCTGCCTGGCAAGTGCAAGGTCCTGAGTTCAACTCCCCATACCCACATACAAAGGAAAAAAGGGCCGTGCTATCGCTCAGCGGCACAACGCGCCTGCTTGCAGGTGCGAGGTCCTGAGTTCGAACCCCGGTACCCACACACACACACACAAAAAGTAATAAAAACACAAATAACCCAAATCAAAACAAAGGGTCAGGCTGGGGTGTGGTTCTGTGATAGAACATGTACGGAAGTCCTGGGTTTCATTCCTAGAACTACAAAATCAAGGGAACTGAGGGTCTAAATAGGCATTTCTCCAAAGAAGACACACACATGGCCAATAAGCATAGGAAAGAATATTCAACATCATTGGTCATTAGGGGACCACAAATCAAAACCATTTCACATCTAATAAAATGCCTATTAAAAATGCTTTCCAGGATCTGGAGAAATTGGTACCCTCATATATTGTGAAAATGTAAACTGATGGGAAACTTTGACAATTCTTCAAAACATTAAACACAGAATTACCATATGATCCAGCAATTCCACTGGTAGGATCAGATAGACCCCAAGATAACAAAAACATGTACAAAAAATTTCACAGTACTATTACTGATAATAGGCTAAAAGTGGAAACGACTCAAATGCCTGTCAATTAATAAACAAAAATATACAAAATGGGGGGGGGGCCTGGTGGGGCACGCTTGTGATCCCAGCACTCAGGAAGCTGAGGCAGGATCCCCTTGAGTTTGAGGCCAGCCCGGGCTACATAAGCAAGTTCAAGGCCAGCCTGCACTACATAGTGAAACCCTGCCTCAATCCCCTACCCCCCATACACAAAATGGAATATTATTACTCAGCCCCCAGAAGGAATGGAGTATGGATGCATGCTACCTTGAAGACACCTTAACTAGATTCCATCTACATATAACTGTCCAGAAAACAAAGGTCTATAGAGACAGAAGGTAGGCAGTGGTTGCCTAGGGTTAAGGAATTGGGGAGACACTGCTGAGGGTTTCAAGTTTCTTTTCAGGGTAATGAAAATGTTCCCAAACTTAATTGTGATGATGGCTGCACAACTCTGCGAATATACTAAAAACCATTAAAATGTACCTTTAAATGGGTGAAATTTATAGTATGTGAATTATATCTCGATAAAGCTGTTTTGAAAAGAACGTGTAGCCCAATGGGAACTCCCGATGCCATCCAACCCCGTAACTAACCAGGGCAGGTGTTTCTCGCACGTGGGATGGACTCATAAGGTCCCGCCCACTTTTGACCCTACAGACTCTGAAGCACCAAACGCAGGCCCGAGGGTCCTGGGGCTCCTCTAGGGCAGGGAGGGAATGGACCATTAGATCCAGGCCGCTCAGTCTTTGGACAGTGTCACGACTCTGACTATTCCCATCGCCTCGTTCCCCGCCACTATCGGCCTGGAGAAGCGCTTACCCAAGGCACAGGCCATGGCAGCGCCCACCATGCCTCCTCCCGACACCACCACATCGTACACGGTGTCTGCTGAGTTGCCGAACCACCTCCGGCAGGAGACCAGCGAGCTTCTGCGGGCACCTACAGGTAAAGCACTACAGCAACTAGCAGCTAGTCGGGCCGCCATGATGGTGACCTACGCTCCCTTACTAGGCGACCCGCAAGACCCGCCTTGGATAGTACTTCCGGAGCAGTCTTCCAATCCTGTGCCGCCTCAGCCGCATCCTCAGAACCGGAAATAAAACGCGCGAAGGGACTAGACCAATCAGAACACTATTCTTGCCTCCTGGGGCGGGATGGATCGGAAGGATGCCCTAAGAGCCAATCGGAGACCAAAGCTAGAAAGGGGCGCGTCTGACACTGTCAGGGCAGCCACAGCCGCTGTCACCGCAGCTGCTGCTTCTGCCTGGCTGCGAAGATGACTGTGGGGAGGCCTGCGGGGGCCCCTGGCAGCGCAGAGTTCAGCCGTCAGGTGAGGAGAGAAAGAAGGGAGACAGCAGGACTGTGCCCCGAAAAGAAATCCCCAAGAGAGGAAACTGTTTTGCGTTGCCTTGGAGACAGACGGCAGGGGCGTGTCACGGAGGGGCGTAAGATTAAAATTGGACCGCGTTTAGGCGCTGGGAGACTAGTCTTGTCTCTCTGGGACTTGAACTACTTTACCTTTTAGGAGATTGTTCATGGGGCCATAGCAATGCACTGTTTTTGCTAATCCTCTCAACTGCCTTATAACCAGTAATACAGTCGTTCCCATTTTGTGGAAGAGTAAACTGAGGCACAGGCAGATTAAGAAACTTGCCTCAAAATCCGTAGAGACAGAAAAGTAGCCTGGTGGAGTTTAGTGCTAACGGGGTAAGGGGTATGATATGTGAGGTTAGGAGACATAGGAAATGACTACTAAGGGGTATGGGGTTTCTTTGGGGGGCAATGAAAATGTTCTAAAATTTGTGATAATTGCACAACATTGACTATACTAAAAAAAACATTGAAATATACACTTTGAATTAGTGAATTGTATGCTATGAAAATTATATCTCAATAAAGTTTAAAAATGTAAGTGCCAGGTGTGGCTCACACCTATAATTCCAGCACTCAGGAGGCTGAGGCACTGTTAGTTTGGGGCTACATAGTGAGTTCAGGGCCAGCCTGAACTGCATGGCAAGACCCTGTCTCAAAAAAAAAAAAAAAAAAAAAAAGTCTATCATGACTTTCTTTACATTAGTCTGCCCTGTTTTCCTTGCTTTCTCCAGGGTGTCCTTTTATTCCTTTTTCTCCTTGTACTCAGCCCAAACTAACCCTGCAGAGCCAGTCTCTCCCTCACTCTTCGCTTTTACTCTCACGAATAAACTTTGCCGCTGCTAAAAATAAAAAAAAAAAAAAAAAAAAAAGAAATTAAGAAATTTGCCCAAGATAGCATAAGGCAACCCTAAAATCCTCCCCATACCCATACCAAGTTCCTTGTGGTTTTCCTAATGTACTACAAGTTAATAAACCTAACCCTAATGATAGGTACATTCCTAGTGGCCCTTCATGGGCTTTATCAACAGAAAAGCTTTCTGTAGGACTCCATCACTCTATAACCTCACACTGTTTATATTCTTTAAATATATTGTCCTCTTGTGTTTTTTGTCTCCTCTCACTAGAATGGGAGTTTCATGAGACTGGAGACCATGTTTATATTGTTCTCGGATGGTAGCTTCCCCATAAGTGTTTTCCATACATTCTGTATGAATGAAGTTTTGTTATTGTTTTGCAGTGCTGGAGATCAAACCCAGCCCTTGAGTATATGAGGCAAGTGCTCTACCACTGAGCTATAGCCCTGCCCCCTGAATGAAGTACTTAAAAGCTGGCTGGGTGTCACACGTTCTGTCATGGTACTCTTTCAGCCAGGCCACATTCTCTCTCCTGTTAATCATCCATCCCTAATGATGAGTGGAAATTAGTTAGAGTATGAGGAAATCGGATATAGATGGAGAAACAAAAGAAGGAAAATGGGTAGCAAGTATGTGAATCCCAGGTAAAACAGGACACAGTTTGGACAATGCTGTGGGTTGGATTCGTGGAGTGCAGTGTGCAGAATGCGCAGTGTAGATTAGTACTCTGTAAATGCGAACCACTCTACATGGCACAGGGAACTAGCTTTAGCTCTTCGTTTCACTTTCCTGCCCTTCCTCCAAACTCGCCCATGTATCACACTGTGAAATTTCTTTACAGTGAGGAACACATTTTATGTTTTTTTTGTTTTGTTTTGTTTTGTTTTGTTTTTTTTGAGACAGGGTCTCAGTACATAGTTCAGACTGGCCTTGAACTCATTATGTGGTCCAGGCCAGCACTGAACTCACAGCAATTCACCTGCCTCAGCCTTCCAAGTGCTGGGATTACAGGCATGTGTCACTATGCCCGGCTAGCAGTTGCATTTTGAAGACCTTTGAAATTATAGTTTAACCCATGACTGACTTCTATTCCATTTCAGATATTCCCTCCCAAATCCTCCTCAGACACCGAGGCGGAAGATGAACTGTCTGGGGATGGGCTGGTGTTGCCCAGGGCTGGCAAACTCCACGAGTTCCTCAGCCCAGAAGAGGAGACAGATTCTACTTCTAACTCAGCTGGGAGCTTTTACGAGACCCTGCAGGTTCTAAAGCAGAAAGGCAGCTGGGATCTGTTGGAGTCCCTCTTTGCCTCTGACCCAGACAGCCATGAGAGCGTCTCTCAAGACGAGGACCTGGAGAGTTTCTTCCAGGACAAGGGCCGGGGGAGGCCACAGGTCTGGTGCCCTCCGTCTCTGAGGTAAGGTGCTGTGTCAACAGCTGCCCCAGGCAAGCCACAGCGTGTCTCTGGGCCTCTCTTCCTTCCTGTGAAAAGTAGTGACCACTTCTACTTCTCGAGGCTCCAAGTCAGATCAACTTTCAGGTTGTGTTCCAGTTCCAGCAAGTGTTCCAGTTCCCACCCAGAAGCCTAAATCACTCTGGGCAGCTCTTAGTTCAGTGGAGCATTGGAATTAATTAAAGAGATACCTTTCTCACACACTTTCCCCCCAAGAATGATAAGATACCTTGACCTCAGTCAAGTCTGTCACATGCATGTGTGCTTTATTTCATTTAACATTTGCTTTCTCCTCCCAATAGCCTTACAAATGGATATTATTTTTGCCATTTTACAGCTGAAGAAATGCAAAACTTGAATGTCTGAAGCAAGGTTTTAACTTGGGTCTGACTCTGAGTCCTGTTCTTCCCCATTGCAGTTTCTCTCTCATATACAAGTACAGAGTGCAGACTGGCAATTTATGGCTCAGTTTTGAGAAGAGCGCTTCCTGGGCAGCTAGGATTGCCTGTGGGAGGAGGGAGGCCTGTGGGACTGTGAGATGTGACCGAGAGGTGAGCTGTGAGCCGCCAGGCAGGGCAGCCTGGGGAAGAGGATGAGGGAGCAGCCAGGCCTCCTGACTGCCATGTCCTCCACACGCAGATCCGCTTTCTTCCCCAGGTGTGGCTCCACGAGGCGTTGCAGTTCCCTGAGCAGCCTTCCCCGTGACATCCCCAGGGCCCAGGCCCAGCCACCCTCAGGCTCTGGGCCTCCTTCCCGGAACAGAAGCATCAGCTCCTGGGCATCCTCCATCACCATCCCTCGTCCGTTCCACATGACGCTGCGTGAGGCCCAGAAGAAAGCCCAGTGGCTGGCCTCGCCTGCCTCCTTTGAGCAGGAGAGGCAGCAGGCCCAGAGGCAGGGCCAGGAGGAGGCCGAGTGCCACCGGCAGTTCCGAGCACAGCCTGTGCCAGCACACGTCTACCTGCCGCTGTACCAGGAGATCGTGGAGCGCAGTGAGGCCCGGAGGCGGGCAGGGATCCAGAAGAGGAAGGAACTGCTCCTCTCATCCCTGAAGCCCTTCAGCTTCCTAGAGAAGGAAGAGCAGCAAAAGGAAGCTGCTCGACAGAGAGACTTGGCTGCCACAGATAAGGCTGAGGTCCCCCAAAAGAAAGCCACCCGAAGGATCCCAAAGTCTGTTCTGGAGCCAGCCCTTGGGGACAAACTTCAGGGTAAAGACATTCTTGCCACATTGCTACCTCCTGCTTGGGGACACCAAGAGACACTGTAGGGATTTAGTTAGCCTGGCCTGGAGACAAGCTGTTTGAGTGGACCCACAGGAGGCCACATGCTTGGTGCAGCCACGAGGGAGGCTAGGGAGCCCATGAGCCGTCTTCCAGTGATGCCCAAGGCGCGTCCTGGCGAGCTCTATCAGTGGACTCATGCAAAGGCCTCTGTGCCAGCACAAGTACAGGAGCTGAGAAGCAAGACACCCAGGACTGCTGAGGCTAGTGTCACTTCTAGCCAGCTGCCCCTAGGAGAGATCCCAGTGCCTCCCTCATCTTGGTGAGGTAGTTACAAGTCACTGAAATTACTTAGGGGATGATTATTTACATGTTTCAAAAAGTATTGTTCTGGCTGGTGAGATAGCTCAGCGGCAGAAGAGCCTGCCTGGCAAGCGCGAGATCCTGAGTTCGACTCCCAGTACCCACATAAAAAGGAAAAAAGGGCCAGTGATATCACTCAGCAGCACAAGCGCCTGCTGGCGCATGAGGTCCTGAGATCGACCCCCCGTACCCACGTAAAAAAAAAAAAAAAGTGTTGTTCTCTGGGGGGATGGGGGTGTAGCTCAGTGGCAGAGCACTCGCCTCGTGTGTGTGAGGCTCTGGGTTCCACCCCTAGAACCTCACAAAAAACAAGAATAGGTCAGGCTTTATTCATTCTTCGGTCTTAATGTGCAACTCACCAAGCGCTATTCTGTGGTGAGTAAACAGATGTGGAGTTGTAGACATGGAGCGGGGCTGATAATAGACAAGTAATTACTGACGGGATACATCATATGCAAGGGTTAATGGGAAACATGGGGGTTCTGTGAGCATAATGGACTAACTCAGGGTGTGGCGAGAGGGGGAGCAGCCCAGGAAGGATCCCAAGAAAGTGAGCACTAGGACAGTGTTAGTGAAGGAGGAGCCGTGGTTAATTTGGTGAAGACAGAAAAGGGGGCAGGCAGAGATGTGGCATGGAGGTAAGAAGCTGAGAGGTCAGAGAAGAGGGAGAATGAGAAGGGAGACACACAGGCCCATTCTGAGGGGCCTTGTGGGCCACTTAAGAAGTTTGGACTTGGTCCGAAAGGCACTGGAGAGCCACTGACAGGCTTTAAGTAGGGTGGCTCATGACCAGATTCCAAAAAGTCACTCTGATGGTTGCATGGATAATGAGAGGGTGGCAAGACTGGATGGATGTTGATCTAATACCCTCCTTCCCCAAAAATAAGACCTAGCCAGAAAATAATCTGCCTTGAAAACTAGAGATCAAAGATGCCAGCCCCGGGCCGGTGAATTGGCTCAGCGGCATAAGCACCTGCCTGGCAAGCTCGAGGTCCTGAGTTCGACTCCCGGAACCCACATACGAAAAAAGGGCTGGTGATATCGCTCAGTGGCACGGGCGCCTACTGGCACGCGAGGTCCTGAGGTCAACACCCGGTACCCACAAAAAAAAAAATACCAGCCCCAATCAACCTGCCTTACAGAGTAGCCACTGAGCAAGGTCTTGTTTTGGGGAAAACATGATAGGAGGTCATTTCAGAAATTCACAGTTGAGCAAATATGAAGCTCAGGGACAGTGAAAAATAGGGGCTGGGGAGAAGTTCAAGAGGAGGAAATGGAGAACCTGTGACAGATGAGAGGAAGAGGCTTTGGTTTGAGCAAAGGGAATGGTTGGCTGGTGGGGCCCGTCTCAGAGAGCAAGGAGCCTGGGAGAGGGGCAGATGGCTGGCCAGCTCCTTTCTGCCTCACCCTGAAGAAGGGGTTTAGAAAGTGCTCTGTAAGTGTTGCCAGGAGCCACATGTGCAGCCTGATTGCCACAGCAGTGGTGTCCTGGTCAATGTGTATTCGTGAGCACTCCAGAAAAGAAAAAGAGCAAACTGCTTTGTCATGTTTGCCATTTTCACTCCTATTGTTGCTAACTGCAAACTTCCCATATGGTGTCAACAGGCTCACAAAATTCCCAGGAAGTTAACAGCTGGCTTCAGCACACTACTGCTAGTACTTCAAGGTGGGGAAGTTCTCCAGACCTTTCGGTGTGAAGTTTGGTCCCTCCTCACCCATCAGCACTCTGACTCTTTCTCCACAGAAGCTGAGCTCTTCAGGAAAATTCGCATCCAGATGCGGGCCCTGGACACGCTCCACAAGGCCTCCTCCCCTCTCACCTCCTCTGGCAGCCGGCCTGACCCACGGCCCCGCACAGCTGCCCGTACTCAGGAGAAGAAGCTCGGCTTCCTGCAGACCGACTTTGGATTCCAGCCTCGGGTGAATCCCGTCATCCCAGACCATGAGGCCCTCTACAGGGCTTTCCAGAGGAGAGCTGCCAAGAGAAGGGAAACCCGAGAGGCAACTCGCAACAAGCCCTTCTTGCTGAGGACCACCAGCCTGTGCCGCCCTCTGCGGCCCTGCGACACTACAGCCCCCGGAGGGAGGAGGGTGAGAACCCAGGCGGCTGCGGGAGGGTCAGGGCCTGAGGCCTGAGATACAGGGTGGGCCCAGGTGTCCGGGAAGCACTTTTCATGACATCTTCATCTTCACTAAACAAAACAACAACAAAATACCAACTCAGTCATAAACACATCCACACAGGAAAACTCCTTTTTGTGCCTCTCTCTAGAGGGCTTTTACAGAAATAAGTCCAAGCAGGTTTGGGAGGCTGAGAACTGGGATCAATTGCTTGTATCCTTATACTAATTCTGAAGAACTCTTCTCATTTGATTGAAAACTTTAGGATATATCCAAGTCTTGGCCTGGTTACTAACCTTGAAGTCTCACTATCCTTCCCTTATTCCAAGGAAAATAATGAAGATTCTCGTTTTCAGTCTTTCATTGAAATTGAATCCTCGTTAAGACAGAAACCAGTACCGCATGCTGTCGCACCAATACCAGCCTTCCTTTCTTCTAGGGTTCCCAACAGCCAGCAGCTACACCCTTGCCCAGGAGTCATTCTCTGAGTGGCCTGGCTTCGCTCTCTATCAACACCCTCCCTGTCCACATCACGGATGCCACCAGGAAGAGGGAGTCTGCAGTCAGGTGAGTGGTCACCACACACGACTCAGTGCTCTGATCTGGGACGAATTGCTGGACCCCACCCTGCTGCTGGGCCCCCTCTGCCATTATCACAGACACCTCAGGAGGTTGAAGGGATTCTGTGACCAGGGCAGGAATACGTGTGGCTCTGCCTGTCTGGTGTGGACAGCACCCAGCCATCACTCAGCAAACACTCACGGGGACTTACTTTGTGCAAGGCACAATGAAGACGTCTTAGGAAACTACCGTGTAATGTGCAGCCTGAATACAGAAGAGTCAATAAACAATTACTATATTTTGTAAGGAGTACAAGTACTGAGGCCTGTGAGGGTACTGGGCAGCTGGGGTGGGGTTGTCTTTTGCAGTAATGTCAGAGATGAAACTCGAAGAATGAGGAGTTAGCAAGATAGGCTGGAGTGGGCCGGTGAGATGGCTCAGTGGCGTACGCGCCTGCCTGGCAAGCGCGAGGGCCCGAGTTCGACTCCCGGATCCCACATACGAAAAAAGGGCCGGTGATATCGCTCAGCGGCACGGGCACCTGCTGGCGTGCAAGGTACTGAGGTCAACCCCTGGTACCCACACATACACACACAAAAAAAAATAGGCTGGAGAGAAAGAGGGTTCCAGACAGACTAATATGTATAAAAGCCCATGTATGGAAGAGGAGGGCAGCCAGATGGCTAAACCTGCCACAAAGGAGACAGCCACTGCCAGATGTTTTTCTTTTATCCAGTACTGAGGATTGAATCCAGGCCTTGGCAATGAGCTACAACTCCAGCCCTCTTTTTTAAGATAAGGAGACAAGGACTCACTAAGTTACCCAGGCTGGGCTCAGATTGTGATCCTCTTTTTTTATTTTTATTTTTATTTTTTTTGAGACGGGGCCTCGCTATGTAGTGCAGGCTGGCCTCAAACTCACTATGTAGCCCCGGCTGGCCTCGACCTCGTGGTGATCCTTTCCTCAGCCTCCCAAGTGCTGGGATTATAGGTGTGAGCCACTATGCCCAGCTCAGTGCCAGCTTTGAGGTGCTCTGAGCTTTAGGGAGGTATCAGAGTTGGATGGAAGAAACAAGGAACCTGTTCTGCATTTTTTCTTAGCTGTGCTGGGGACCAAGTGCAGGGCCTTATGTATGCTAGGCTAGTACTCTATCACAGAGCCTTTTTATTTTTAACTCTTCCATCGAGCCAGCACCTCAGAAGGAGCTCCTCCACGAGGCCTCTGAGCTACTGTGTTGGGGGGGGGGCGGTGTCACCATAGAGAGTAGCTGAGCCCTGGGGAAGGACTAGCGACTTAGTACCTTTTAGTGCATTCCCCTCTTGGTGCCTTCCCATGGGGGCTCCCCCTGAGTTACTAAATGAAGGCTAAATGCATCAGTATGCAGAAGCCCAATAATATCAGCCTCATGAAAAGAGGCCAGCTCACTTATGGAAGATAGCCACGTCTGCTTTCCAGCAGGAGGGAGTTTGACATCTCAGCAGACTAAACTTTCATGCTGCTCTTTCCCATCTGTGCACTAGATTGTCTACATCTTAATACAAGACATCTTGCTTGTTTTTCCTTTTGGTAGAACTCCACATAGAACCTTGTAGAATAATTAAAAAAGTAAGTGCTTCAAGTTGATTCCAAATTGTCTGCATTGAAGGAGGTCCATTTCTAGTTCTTTGTTTGTTTGTTTGTATTTATTTATTTATTTATTTATTTATTTATTTATTTTTAGAGACAACAAGTAAATATTCTCATGTATTAACAAACTCAAGCATTAGAGAATGTACAAATACCTTTTGGAGAAAAATATTACTCAGTATAAGATTAAGCCATGTAAAAGCTAGCTAAAAATAGAAGACTAAGGAATGGAATAGTCACAGTGAAATTGCATTTTCATACTAGGGAGACAATACGATGTTTACAAATGTGCATCCGGTTTATTTCGCTTGTGAGTATTTTCTCGAGTTGCATCCATTTACCTATAAAAGTTTCCAGTTTATCCTTCTTTATGGCTGAATAGTACTCCATTGTATAAAAATACCACATCTTTTTTATCCATTCCTCGGTTAATGGGCATTTGGGTTGTTTCCACGATCTAGCTATTACAAATTGTGTTGCTATAAACATGGGTGCACATATATCGCTGTGGTACGATGTTTTTAATTCTTCTGGGAAGATACCCAGAAGGGGAATAGCTGGGTCAAATGGGACCTCCAACCCTAGTTTTTTGAGGAATCTCCACACTGATTTCCACAGTGGTTGCACCAGTCGACACTCCCACCAACAGTGGAGAAGGGTTCCTTTTTCCCCACAGCCCCTCCAGCATTTGTTATTAGTTGACTTCTTGATAATAGCCATTCTTTCTGGGGTGAGATGGAATCTCAGTGTTGTTTTAATTTGCATCTCTCGAATGACTAGTGATGTTGGACATTTTTTCATATATTTATTTGCCATTTGTATTTCTTCATCTGAGAAGTATTTATTCATCTCAGATGCCCATTTTTGGATTGGGTCTTTAAATGTTCATTTTTTTTTAATGTGGATTTGTATTTCCAAAGAACCATGAACCCAAGTACCTTCTAGCCCACTGTTTGTGGTACAGTGGGCAGAGGCTTGTGAGTCAGAAGTTCTGGTTCTAATCCTGGCTTTTCAGTTGGCATGCTGGGTAGCTTTGAGCAAGTGGCCTGCACTCTCTGACCCTCAGTCTCTTCCTGTGGAGGAGGTTTTCCATCTTTATCTCATAAGGCACTTAGGTTTACAGGAAGTGTGGTGCTTTGTGGTTCATGGTACATAGCTCAGCAAATGGTGGCTATTACTACTGTTTTCAGATAGGTGTGAGCCTAGCAAATCTAATAAATATCTGGCTATTTAAGGATATTTTAACTTGCACGTTCTCCACTTCAGTTAATGAATTTTTCCTAGGGTAGGAAATCTCTGGGCTCGCAGCACTGGGAAGGCTTCATCTTCCAGTGGGTTTAGTCTCAAAACCTTGTTCTTTCTGAAACTGCCCACACTGGTAAATTCATTCATAGAAAACACCAACATACTTTGCAGAGAGATGATTAAGATTGCTCTTAAATACACCCAGGATGGTCATCCGTACACTTCTTTTTGCTCCCTCCCTTTAGAAGTTCACTTGAAAAAAAGGAGAAAGCAGATGAGAGTATTCAGTGGTTGGAGATGCACAAAAAGAAGTGCCAGGCACTGTCTAAGTCTGTGGCCCTGCGTGCAAAGGCCATGGATCCCCACAAAAGCCTGGAGGAGGTGTTCAAAGCAAAGCTGAGAGAGAACCGGTAAGTGTCTTCCGTGTGTCAGCGGGGTGTCTGTCTTGGGATCCAGTAAGCTTGAAAAATGGCAAGCTGGAGTTATTGGAGGTCAGCGTCTGAAATCACAGGGAGTCAAGGATTTTGCCAGGAAGTTAGGAATTTACAATGCACCTCAGAGTTACTCTGCCTAATTGGAATGGATGGTGTTCTGGACTGGAGAAGATGAAATTTTTTCTAGAAATCTTATTAATTCCAGGAACAATGACCGTAAAAGAGCAAAAGAATATAAGAAAGAACTGGAAGAAATGAAGAAGAGAATACAAACAAGGCCCTATCTCTTTGAACAAGTTACCAAGGTAAAACTGTACTGTCACTTATTTTCTTTCTGCCTTGCATAAAAGGGCTCTTAGAGATTATTAAACAATTTCAATATATGAGCATTAAACATTTCCTTAAGACTCAGACATTCTCAGTTGGACCCCCCCACTTTTTTTTTTTTTTTTTTGTCTTTTTGAGACAGGGTCTCGCTATGCAGTTCAGGCTGGTCTTGAGCTCACTTTGTAGCCCAGGCTGGTCTTCAACTTGCAACGATCCTCCTGCCTCAGCCTCCTGAGTGCTGGGATTACAGGCGTGCACCACCACACCTGGCTTGGACCCCATTATTACTATCATTTTTCCCCAAATATAGGTCTTCAAGTGTTTGGGTGCACACGCGCACCTCACAAGGGTCTTTCCAGACTAAGTGACTTTCAGGCAGAATCATTTAAAG
This sequence comes from Erethizon dorsatum, assembly GCA_028451465.1. NCBI lineage: Eukaryota > Metazoa > Chordata > Mammalia > Rodentia > Erethizontidae > Erethizon > Erethizon dorsatum. Next base: position 105,850,539 of record CM051828.1, on the reverse strand, counting down.
ATATTCTCTAAAGGAAGGCAGATCCGTATGAGTTCTCCCTAAGGAAGCTCTGGAGCTACTTGAATGGCTCAGAAAGGCCACTGTCCCAAACATTTTGGGCTGCATCAGGCTCTGTGGATCCCTTTCCTCTTTAGTTTCAGACACAACTTGGGGTTCCCTACTGACTGGTTCTAATTGCTGGGCTTTAGCTCCATCCTCCAGCTCGAGCTTAATCTAGGCATCTGCTTGTCCACTCCAGCCCCACTCCCGTATCCCCAACCCACACCCAGGCTGGGCTGTCTTGGATTTACTTAGCATCTTTCATGCTATCCAGGTGTGGTACAAATGCCTATGATCCAAGGCAGAGACAGGAGAATGGCAGGTTTGAGGTGAGCCTGGGCAACTCAGAAAGATCCTATCTCAAAATAAAAATTAAAAAGGCTGGGCATGTAGCTCAACACTACCTGGGTTCAACCCCCGGTACCAAAACAAACAAAAAACCTCCCATCCTGACCCTTTTTTCCTTTTAGATATTAACTTGAAAGAAGCTAGTGTAGTCTTCAGATCTCAACAGATCTTTTAACACTAGCAGAAATACAAAGTACTTTATGATTTTTGCCCTTAAATATTTAAACATTTTGTTAAGGGTGTTCTGAATATAGCTTGCTTTCTATTTGTTAATTTTTTAGTCTTCTTCATGATAGTTTGTTTGCTTTTAAATTTTATTACTTACCTACTTTATTTATTTATTTATATTTTGGTTTTCGAGACAGAGTATTGCTATGTAGTTCAGGCTGGCCTTGAACTTGCAGCTGTCCTGCCTCAGCTCCTGAGTGCTGGGATTACCGGTGCACGCTACCTGGCTGCTTTTAAATTTTAAAATGTGGTTCTGCAGATTGAATCTAGGGCTTCAAGTGTGTTAGGCAAGTGCTCTACCACTGACCTACTTCCCCAGTCTCCCCCTTTTTAAACAGGGTCTGAGTTACAAGGCTGGCCTCAGCTTGCCATTCTCCTGCCTCTATCTCCTAAGTGGCTTCAGCTGAGTGTGCCCCATGCCCAGCTAAATTTTGGTGGAAGTTTTTTTTTATTGTGTTTGTTGCTGCTGCTGTTTTTCAGTTGGGGTCTCCCTGTGTTGTACAGCTTTTCTCAAACACATGAGTTCATGCAATCCTCCTGCCTCAGCCTCCCAAGTAGCTGGGATTACAGCCATGAGCCACTATGCCGGCTCTTGGACGATATTTTCTTTTTTCATGTGGGTCTCACTTGGTCTCCCACAAATCTAAGTCCTTGCTTTTCAAAGGTATGGCTCCCAAATTAACAGTTGGCATCTCTTGGTAGTGTTAAAAATACAGAATTGCAGGCCACATTTGAGCCCTACCTAGTACAAACCTGCATTTTTTTTTTTTTTTTTAAGGTAGCAAGGTTTTACCTTTATCAATGGTAGGAAAAGAAATGTGCTCTGCAGAACAAGTTTGGGCCAAGTAAAAGTAGGAAAAAGGTACATTCTATAGCGTGAGTGGTGTACTATGTAAGAACCGCAACCAGACCCGAACCCACATTTTAACAGGATCCTCGGGGAGCTCACTTGCAAGCTAAGACCTGAAAACAAAGCTCTAAGAAATTTTTCTGCAAACTTGGGCCCAGCACTAAGGGCAGAGGTGGTGGTTAGGGGCAGGATTATAAGGAAACTGATTAAGCAAGTAATTTAGAAGCATCTGGTAATTAAGGAGACAGCTACAGCAGATTAAGTTCCATTCCACAGGACCTTGCCCGGAAAGAAGCAGAGCAACGGTATCGAGCCACGCTGAGGCAGGCTGGGCTGGAGGAGGACTTTGTGAGGAAGAAGAGTGAGGGCGCCCGGGCTGTGCAATGGAAAGACGAGGCCCAGGGCAAGGATTTGCCAGGTACCTGAGATGCTCTGCCGTTCTGCAGCTCCGGGTTGTCATCCCGGACATTGCCACTGGGAGAAAACTTCCCAGGGGCCACTCACACTTTGTGATCACAGTCCCATACTTAAGAGACCATGCCAGAGGCCTGCCACACATTTGGATTTAGAATAGTACAGCTGTGGATAAAATCTAACAGTTGTATTAAGTTTAAACTTGAAACATCATTTTCTAATTCCAGTTCTAATACCGTGAGTAGAAGTATTTCTACTTTATTTGTGAAGAAAAATCGTGCATAATTTTTTTTTTCCAAGTCTTTTTGAGACAGGGTCTTGCTTTGCAGTTCAGGCTGGCCTTGAACCCACTTTGTACCCCAAGCTGGCCTCAAACTTGCAGCAATCCTCCTGCCTCAGCCTCCTGAGTGCTGGGATAACAAGTGTGTGCCACCACACCTGGCCAAAAATCGTGTATAATTTAACTGCTTGTAAAATGATGGAGGTTTGGGCCGGTGATATAGCTCAGCGGCATAAGCGCCTGCCTGGCAAGTGCGAGGTCCTGAGTTCGACTCCCGGTACCCACATATACAAAAAAAAAAAAGATGGAACTTTTTCTAGCACTCCTTAAAGGTAACTCATTAGCAACACCTCCTCCATAACCCAGGTGATATTGTCTAAATCAAAGAGAAACAAGCACAGGATCTCCATTATTCTCAATTTTCCTGTTTCTTACATCCTAGTAGCCCCTCCCCTAATTCTTGTGTTTTCCCCTCTGAAATGTCCTTTTATACCCACATAAAAGAATGAAAATATTGAAAGCATTCAACTTTACATAATGCTTTCCTTAATTTAAAATATTCTCTTTCATTATGCCTTAACTTATTTTGCAGTATAAATGAAACTGTAAAACTTGACATCAGGGATCCACAGCAAGTTTTAGAAGAATCCCTAGACCAGCTGACAAGCACCAAGAAAGACTTGGACATGCTGTCCTATGAATCACCAGACAATCTCAAACCACGCATTTAACCAGTACACTTAACATTACTGCTTCTGGACATCACGCAGCTATCCAGGAGCTGAGTCAAAGCAAACAAAACTTGGATTTTGTGTCATGACCACAGCTAGAGAACGGGGAGGAGGAACAGAGAAGCAATTTGAGGAAATCAAAATGGACAAGCACAGGGTAGAGGGATCATAGTTCACAGGTAAAGTTCTTGCTTTTTCCCTGACACTTAAAAGTAAATATAGGGGAATATATCCCTTTAGAATACTCCCTACTCGTCCAGAGTAGCTCTCACTATGTAGCCCAGCCTGGCCTTGAACTCTCAGTGATCCTCCTGCCTCAGCCTCTTGAGTGCTGGGATTATAGGCATGTGCCACTACGCCCAGCCACACTAATTTTTTTTTGGTACGGGGAATCGAATTCAGGACCTTGTGCTTGCCAGGCAAGGGCTTGTGCCACTGAGCCATATCCCTGGCTCCACACTAATTTTTATGAACCTGCCTTTCCAATGGATGGCAATCAGCAGCTGCATTCACTCATTTTTTATCATGTCTGAACAACCCTGATGAAGTCCACAACTTCTTCAGAAATTGCCAAGAATGATGGCATAAGTGTGTTTGAAGCAAGAGGAAATTTAACAGTGATCGGTCTTTTACTGTAATTTTTTTTAAAAATTTGAACATTCATATTTTGATTACACTTCATATAGGCATGCACCACCACCCCAGGCTGAAGTTTTTTAATTACTATTGGCCAGGCACGCCATTCCAAAGATGTTTCTTCATGCTGGGTATGGTGGTGTGTGCCTGTAATTCCAGCACTTGGGAGGTGGAAGCAGGAGGATCATTGTGAGTTTGAGGCAAGCCTTGGCTACACAGTGAGTTCAAGGCCAGCCTGCCCCTGTCTCAAAAAAACCACAGTGGTGCTCCCGGTCTCATTCAGTACCACAAAAAAAAATGGGTAGTGCTGGTGATAACACAAGCCCAGGTGCCTATTGGAGTTAATCATGAAACATAAATGAGTGAGATGGATAGATGTAAGATAGCAGGAGGAAGTAGAATGAGTGTAAAACTTGCTAGAAAACAGGCCCAGGGCCGGTGAGATGGCTCAGCGGCATAAGCGCCTGCCTGGCAAATGCGAGGTCCTGAGTTCGACTCCTGGTACCCACATACGAAAAAAGGGCTGGTGATATCGCTCAGCAGCATGAGCGCCTACTGGCGTGTGAGGTCCTGAGTTCAACCCCCAGTACCCACAAAAAAAAAAAAAAAAAGAAAGAAAACAGGCCCAGAATTGCCAGAATCAGCCACATTTTCATCTGAAGCCAGAAATTTGCATGTTAGTAACTAATTAAAAATTATTTAAGCCAGGCGTGGTAGCACACGCCTGTAATCCCAGCACTCAAGAGACTGAGGCAGAAGGATTACTGAGTTCAAGGCCAGCCTGAACTACATAGCTAAACCCTGTCTCAAAAAGACAAAAATAAAAAATATAAAAAATAAAAATTTAAAAATATGGGGTTGGCCTGGTGGTGCACGCCTATAATCTCAGCACTCTGGGTGGCTGAGCAGGAGAATCTTGCATTCAATATTGCTGTATTGCTGGGCAATACAGCAAGATCTTGTCTCAAAATATAAATAAGGGCTGGAAATGTAGCTTAGGGCAAAGGCTCTGGCTTCAGTCCCCAGAACTTAAAATTGTGTAGGTGAAACAATATACATCTGTTTATCAGTTTAGCCCACCCGGGATGACAAATTTGCAACCTTTTACTACAGGCTTTCTTATCCTCAGCAACTGGTATTTTGGGACAGATAATTTTTTATTGGTGGTTAGAGGAAGAAGCTGCCCTGTGTATTGTAGGATGTTTTGCAGCATTGCTGCCTCTATCCACTAAATGCCAGTACCTCCCTTCTCCTGGTTGTGACAACCAAAAACGTCGCCAGATAGTGCCAAATGTTCTCAGGTGAGAATCACTGTTCTAGGATCAAAGTAAGGCTACAGAATACAAAATCTAGCATTTTATTTATTTATTTATTTATTGAGACAGGGTCTTGCTATGTAGGCTAGCCTTGAACTTGTGATAATCATCCTGCCTCAGCCTCCTGAGTGCTGGGATTATAGGTATGCACCACTATACCCATCAAAAAACTAGCATTTTAAGAATACAAGTATTTGCCATGAATTAAGTCTGCATAGTTGGGCTGGTGATATAGCTCAGCGGCACCAGCGCCTGCCTGGCAAGCGCGAGGTCCTGAGTTCAGTTCCCGGTACCCACATTAAAAAAAAAAAAAAAAAAAAAAAGTCTGCATAGTTTAGGATGATTATGTATGTCATTAATAAAGAACTATAATTATTTGAAAGGAACTGATTTTTCCTGTTATCTGTTTAGAATGTGCTACTTTATGCATGTGTGTGTGTTAGCGTGGAAGAGATCATTTTAAATAAATTTAAAACTTTTCTGACAACCATGATTTTCTACTAGTAGGTGGTCTTTGGAATATTCCTCCTGTTGTCTGTAACTGAATATTTTCTCTCAGTAGCTGTGGACAGGTTGATAGCAAGAGTACCTGGGCCGGTGAGATGGCTCAGCGGCGTAAGCACCTGCCCGGCAAGCGCGGGGTCCTGAGTTTGACTGCCGGTACCCACATAAAGGAAAAAAAGGGCCGGTGATCTCACTCAGTGGCACAAGCACCTGCTGGCAAGCGCGAGGTCCTGAGTTCCACTCCCGGTACCCACATAAGGAAAAAAAAAAAAAAAAAAAAAGAGCACCTGCTCTAAACTCTCACATTTTCTTTTTTTTTTATTTTATTTTTTTTTTTTTTTTTTTGTGGGTACCGGGGGGACGACCTCAGGACCTCGCGTGCCAACAGGCACCCGTGCCGCTGAGCGATATCACCGGCCCCTTTTTCGTATGTGGGATCCGGGAGTCGAACTCGGGCCCTCGCGCTTGCAAGGCAGGCGCTTATGCCGCTGAGCCATCTCACCGGCCCTCACATTTTCTTTTAAGTATCTTTCTGGAAAAATTCAAAATTATCTGTTATGACCGCCATGTTCCTAGACGCAGACACAGTCTGTGCTGATGTGGCAGAGTGATACTCTGGTAACAACCTTGTGTGTTTGCTAGGTAGAAATGAGGAATCTCATGTCATGTTTCTCAGGCTTGGTCAGTTTTACCTACATGGAATCTTAAAGGGTGAATCATTGTCCCATTTTAAAGAGAAAGCCTGAATTTTCTTAATCTCCTTTTTAAGAAACTAAGCTGTATTCAAAACAAGAGCCAACCAACTCACTGGGCTGTTTTGTTTATTTAAAGGGAAAACTGAAGCTCTGTATCAGGTGATTTTTAACTTTAAAAAAAAAAAAAACTCAAAACACAAAAACCCCCTTAACATGCTACTGTATGTTCCGTCAACAAAGAAAGCAAAGTGACTGAGCTGAGGTGTACAAGACAGAACCTCAGCACGGGTCAAGGGGAGATTCAAGTAATTCCTTTTTGCAGCCCAATGGCTGAGAGTCTCTTACTCAGGTTGCTGAAGGGAGAACACCACGACAGAACTGACATGACTCCCTTCTTCAAAGCAACAAGGCCTCTTGAAAGTCAAGGAGAAGTTCTGTGGTTGACAGCAGGATGCTGACCATCCATGTGAAAAGAGAGCTGGGTCTGGGATGAAAACTCTGAAGGAAAACCTCCCCTCAACAGTCGTCATGAAAAACTTCAGCCAACACATAACCCAACCTGCCACTGGGAGGAGAAGTCTGTCCCAAAATTTCGCAGTGAGAAGAGGCAGGTAGAGTTACCCAGCCCCAGCCTCTGCTTTGCTTCTTGTCTGGATCACAGGGTGGCTGAAGAGAAGCTCTCCCACACTCATGTTCTCTGCCGGGGAAGTAAGTGAAGAGGCAAAAGCGGGGTTTCGTCCTTCACAGATTTATTTTGGTTCCGGTGGGTCTGGGGCCTTTGTCCTGTACCCACTGTGCGCTCTGGGATTAGACAGAGCTGCTCCTTCAAAGGTCAGCACCCGAGCTCATGTCCGTCTTTCAGTTAAATCTCCTTGGTTTAGTAACTGTAGAAGATTGAAAAGAAATGTAGACTAGGTTACAAATGAATTACAGAAAAAAAAATTCATACTAAGTAAAAGGATTAAGAGGAGGGTGAGGATCAAAATATACAGTGAATGTTTAAATTTCTAAAATTTATTATAGTAAAAGATACCATGAATCCCCCTCAAAATACACCCTCTTGCTATGAACACATTTATTTCATTGTTCTTGTCACTTTCTGAAGCAGTTCTGGAAGTCCTCTTTCATGAGTGTTGCAAGGTGTGATAAAAAGTACGGTGAATACTGCTGCCAAGTGCCATCCAATGGAAAGGCAGGCTTGTAGAAGCATTACAGTGTGTCCTCAACAACCTTACTGATGGATAGATGTGGCACTGTGTGACTCCTGGCTCTTCCTCAAAGTCCAAATGACCATGAATTGTAAACATTTTGAATGAATTCAGGACATCAACAGCACAACTAAAGACACCCAACAATTAGTTATTTTTTTTAATTCTTTTTTTCGGGGGTGGTTTGAGACAGGGTCTCTCTATGTAGCCCAGGCTGGCCTTGAATTCAATGGCAATCCTCCTGCCTCAGCTCCCAAGTGCTGGGATTACAAACGTGTACCACCATTCCTGGCTAAAAATTCTTATCTGTTAAGAGGTATATACTAAAAATTTACAGGTGGTAGGTCTGCAATTTGCTTTAACATATCCACCCACAAACAAAACAGCAACAACTAAAAGTAGAGGGAGAAGATAAAACCAGAACAGTATAAAGTTGATTACTGAACTTGGGTAACAGGTACATGGGTTCATTATCCTATTATCTCACTCACTATTCTCTGAAAACTCCAATATAAAACTCAAAACAGAAAAAGGGCAAAAATAAGCAGGCTCCTTAGGTGAGACAGATGATTTGTTTCAAAACAGTAACTTGGAAAAGGTGACTTAGGATAGAACCAATGATACCAGCAGCAAAATATTTAGCACAATTTAAAGAAGGCTTAGACAAGAATGGGTCACAAGAATGAATATAAAGAAAGGTCCTGGTAGGGTGCAGGCACACATGTCCAGAGCCCTGTGATCCTGGGTACCTCCAGGAATATTTTAAAATAATCGAGACTCTTCAATTTAGGATGCAGCCATTTGACTGACATAACATTACCATAAAGATTACAATGGATGGAAAAAGGAAGATAGGTTTTTTGGTTTAAACATCCCCCCCACGTCATAGCCAAGGGGTCCAAGCTACATAGCTTTTGGTGAAAGCTTACACATATGAAATGAAGTTATGATGAAGTCATGCACTTCCATGACATAAGACCAATGAAATATCCTAAAATTCTAGAAACTTGCTTGGTTTTCATTCTGTTTGCTGGGTGAGAGCCAAGACCATAGACTTAGAAGTACTTAGAATTCACCTGAAACCCCTTTTTTAACTTGGATGGCTTTCATTCAAAAAGCAAGTACGAAGCCATTCTCTTATGCCCAGCTGAACTAGCCTATTATCTTCCAGACACGTGAACTCAGGAGACTGAACAATTATTTTTAATTATTTTGTCACTAATCTTTTTTTGGTCAGGAACCATTTTGTTCCAGGATGTATTTTTTTCCCTTTTTTTTTGTTTTCTGAGATGGTTTTGCTATGTACCCCTGGGTGGCCTTGAGCTCACTATATATCTCAGCTGACCCTGAACTTGCTATGCAGCCCAGGCTGGCCTCAACCTCATGATCCTCCTGTCTCAGCCTCCCAAATTCTGAGTTTATAGGCATGTACTACCACTTAGCAATGTTGTTTTCTTTATAAAGTAAAAGCAGCACCTTCACGTTAGGAGAACAGTGGAACAGACATTACTCACTAAGGATGTATATAAAGGGACGCTAACACTGAGATCTCAGCTGTGATACACTAATCTCCCAACTTGCAAGGCAAGGCTGTAACAATCATGGTCCTTTGAAGGTGGACTCATACTTAGCTTAAAGGAAGATATTCTAGTCAAAATTTTCAAGAAACAGAAACTGGAGAAAGTTTCAGATCTCTAGATCAGTGGTGCTATGGCCATACCACTCTGAAAGCACCCCATCTCGTCTAGACCAATGGCAGTGAACCTGTGGCGCCCATGCTGCAGCAGGCTGTCTGTTCACTGAAAGCTCTAAAAGGTTCCCCATCACTGCTCTCCATTCACAATCCATTGCCACGTAAGTGGACACAGAAACAAAGTAAGGGCAAGAGACAGTTTTACCTCCTGTGGATTTACTGCAGTTAAAACAGAAACCTCATATGACTGCCTCCCTGACTGCATGGTCACCAAGTGATGTGTTACATCAGGCACTGAAGACAGGGGACGTGGGGATCCTTCAGTAAGCACCTCTGTGAAACAAAAGAAAAATTAATCTTCCATGAAAAGTGAATACACAGATACGCTATTGCCACATCAAGCATCATCTCATTAAAACCTAAAAACTATTCCCTGAAAAACTGAGTCCCACATCTCTGTATTCAAGTTAATCCATGCCTGATAATCATTACCAGCAATTTGGAAAGTATTACAAAAGGAAAATGGAAAGAAAAAGCAAGCAATCTTGATATAGGAGTTCATTTTTCAATATAGCAATTTAGAATCATGGCTTTAGCACTGTTATCTGGATTAAAAATGTATGAAACAGGGCTAAAACAGCTCAGGCGGGCAGATCAAGGAACCACAGCCAGCCCCTGAAGCAATCACCAATGACACTAACAGCTCAACACGTGCACTTCAACAACTTAATCTAGGTTTCAAATTTCCTACTCTGTAACCCTTCCTCTCTTGGGACTTTCTTCTTCAAGACCGGGAAGCGGTTCCAGGCAATTTCTGTGCCTCTTGCTCTAGTGATCCACCAGTACAGGTCATGAGACTGCAGCGCACTCTAGGCCTTGTAGGCTCCAGACAGAAGTTATACAAATGCGGTCACTTACCGACCGAGTAGGATGTAAGTAACTAAAACACAGGATCTCACACTTACTAAGTGTTCATCAGTGGGGTCACCATGAAAATCTTCTGGGAATAGTTTATAGGTAAACCATTTAGCCCTCAAACAAATTACAAGCCTCACATAGGGGCTTTGTAGCTTCTACTGCTCTTCCATACTGTACCATATAATATAATGTTTGTTAACGTACTACCTCCTATTTACTCAATGTTGTTTTGCACACGTATGTAAATTTTGACTTCTCAACTGGATTTTAAGGGCCTTATCTCCTACTTTTGCCTTTCCCATAGTGCCAGGCACACAGTAGGCACTGAATAAATGCATGCTGACCTCACCTGGTAAGTTTTTCAGAGAAGAGGGCCTGGCCTGTGTAACTTGGGTGAAATTTCTATACCAGAGAGGAGCAACTCCTAGAGGGCCCTTTCTTTTCTCCAGAAGATTTGGCTTTTGAAGGTATGGAGAAATTGCTTTATATCTCCTCTGTAAAACCTGGTTATGTTCTGTTTAAATGTTTTAAAAGTTAAGTTCTTCCATAACTGCAATAGGAAAGACAGAAATAGTTGGGCTAGGATGCTAGGATTACAAATAATTTTCTCTTCTAAATGTTTTTCTCTTTGTTCTTCTATTATATCATCTTCAATTAATTTTTTAAAACAAATTCATTTAACCACCCCAGAGAATAAGAACACAAATGCTACTCAATCATACCATAGCTACACATAAGAAATACAATTTAAAACCTCCATTTTGGAGATATCCCATTCTTTAGTCCCTAGTTGCAGCTCATTTTACCCAAATAAAGGAGAATTTGAAGTCTTACCATCATCGACGCCCAGGATGGAATTGGTATTTGGTAGGTTCAAGGACTCTCCACCAAGGCTGGGCTGGGAATCCATAGATACCAGGTTTTTGCTGGGTACTGAAGCCTCTTCAAGCAAACTACTACCCATGAGTGGCTCAGCTGCACAGAGAAGAGAGTGTGAGAGACGTGCAGCAGTCAAGACTGTGCCTGGCCCTCACCTTCCTAAGCCGGAAAGCGGGCCTTCTCTTCCCAAACTAGAAATTAGTGTGTCTCTCAGATGCCACATATTTCACCTACTTTCAGGAAATAAGAATAAATCTAGAAGGGAAGGGTTGAGCTTTAGGGATAATTATCTTTGTGATCAACATATGAAAAATTAGCATATGAAATGGGATGGACCAAACTTTAGCAGTATTTGGAATGAAATAACTGATTGAAGAAATACCTGGAAAAGGAGTAAGAATAAAAAAGGGTTATCAAATTTAAGGTAGGGCAAAAGGTAGTCGCAAATGATAAGCAAAAAAATAAATACATAAATTCTTGTCATATAGAAATCTTTTTATTACCATGCTAGTCAAATGCTGGTTTATGAACCAGCATTAATTATTATCAAACTCACCAGACAAACTTTTTTTTTTTTTTTTTGTGGGTACCAGGGGTCAACCTCAGGACCTCGTGCGCCAGCAGGCACCCGTGCCGCTGAGCGATATCACCGGCCCCTTTCTCGTATGTGGGTTCCAGGAGTCGAACTCGGGCCCTCGCGCTTGCCAGGCAGGCGCTTAAGCCGCTGAGCCATCTCACCGTCCCCTGTTGTTTTGTTTTTGAGACGAGGTCTCACTGTGTTACCCAGGCTAGTCTCAAACTCCTGGATTCAACTGAGCCTCCCACCCCAGTATCCTAAGTGTATGGGAACTACAAGTGTGTGCCACTAAGGGGAACTAATTTATTTAATTTTTGCATTGCTGGGGATTGTACCCAGCACCTAATGCATGCTAGGCAAGTGCTCTACTAATGAGCTACACCCCAGACCCTACAGGAACTTTTAAAATGACAGATTCTGGAAACTCACAAATTATTCCATTTATCAGGTTATTTTGTTTTGTACAGGTGGAGAGAGGATGACAAGCAAGAAAATACATGTTTTAAAAGCTTGTATGCTAGGAGTGGTGATGCACACCTGTAATCCCAGGATTTGGGAGGCTGAGGTAGAAGGACTGCTGCAACTTCGAGGCCAGACTGGGCTACACAGGGAGAGCCTGTCTCCAAAAAAACAAAACAAAACAAAACAAAAAAACCATTTGTTTGGAAACTGCCAGCACATCAAGTGAGACCAGGTCTCTCCACCCAAAACTGAATCAGGAGATCACCAGAGGGCCAGATGGGCCAGTGACTTGGCTCTTGCAACTTAGAAAGATACAGCCCTCCACTATGTCCACCCTCCTCACCAGTTTGCTCCTGCTCTTGACTCCCAGCTGTTCCCAGCTGCAAGTGATGCTTTTTCATGTGCACATTCCTGCTTCCACTCTGAGAGAAGGTCTTTCCACAGACTTGGCACTGATGAGGCTTCTCTCCTGAAACAGGGACCAGGAGGTTAAGACAAGGCAGCCAAAAAATGGAGTACATTTTTGGTGGCAAATCAGTGGACTAAAGACTTAGATGCAGAAGGCGAGAGCATGTTAACTATAAGAGGCTGCTCTTTTTCCTGCTCTCTCCCTTCCCCAGCCTCTCAACTTTCAGTACATGGAGAAGCAGGAAGAGTACACCAGAAAGGCTCACAGCCCCAGTCCTTTCCAGACCCACTGTACTACGGCCTCCACCACAGCCTCTTTGGTGAGGGATCCTGGCACCAACACAAAGTATTTACTTCCCTTTTCAAATAGTCTTCCATGAACCTGTAAGACATGTACCCTCCCCAAGGATTCCCATCCTGGGTTCATAATATCCCCTGTCTTATTCTGTGGCACCAAAGTCTTCAACATCCACACTGGCAGTTCTTCTAACATAACGATCTGAACTATCCTCTATGTCAGAGGTGGCGAACCAATGGCATGTGTGCCACAGCTGGCCGTTTGTTATCCTGAAAGCTCTAAAAAGTTTGCCATCACTGCTCTATGTCCTTAAGTCCAAAACTCTTTGTCTCCACTCCACCGACCCAGACAACCATACTTAGACTAGGGATCAAAAACTCATGCCCAGGGGCCGGTGAGATGGCTCAGCGGCTTAAGCGCCTGCCTTGCAAGCGCGAGGGCCCGAGTTCGACTCCCGGATCCCACATATGAAAAAGGGGCCGGTGATATCGCTCAGCGGCACGGGCGCCTCCTGGCGCACGAGGTCCTGAGGTCGACCCCCTGGTACCCACAAAAAAAAAAAAAAAAAAAACTCATGCCCAGAAGCTTTTTAATTTGGTGTGATCCCATTTGTTGATTCTTGGTACCCTTTCCTGTGCAACTGGGATTTCTGTTCAGAAAGTCTTTGCCTACACACATGACTTCAAAAGTTTTACCTATTTTATCTTCTAGCAGATTAAATATTTGTTTTAATAGTTAGATCTTTGGTTCATTTTGATTTTGGTTTAGAACACAGTGAGAGACAGGGATTTGGATTCAATCTTCTGCATGTGGATAGCCAGTTTCCCCAGCACCGTTCATTAAACAAGCTATCTTCCCAGTGTTTTTGACTCCTTTGTTAAAGACCAAATACAATAGTTAAGTGAAATAAATCAGACACACGAGCTTAAATATCACATGGTTTCTCTTATATGAGAAACACAAAATATATAGAAGAGCAAAATAAAAAATAATAGGAAGTAGGGAGATCTTTCTCAAATGGGAAGCAGATCAAGAAATGGAGGGAGGGCCGGTGAGATGGCTCAGCGGCGTAAGCGCCTGCCTTGCAAGCGCGAAGGCCCGAGTTCGACTCCCGGATCCCACATACCAAAAAGGGGCCGGTGATATCGCTCAGCGGCACGGGTGCCTGTTGGCGCACGAGGTCCTGAGGTCGTCCCCCCGGTACCCACAAAAAAAAAAAAAAAAAAAAAAAAAAAAAAGAAATGGAGGGAGCTGGGTGTAAAGTGATGCAGGTACTCTTTTTTTTTTTTGAGACAGGGTCACACTATAGTTCAGGCTGGCCTTGAACTCACTATGTAGCCCACACTGGCCTCAAACTCATGGAGATCTTCCTGCCTCAGCCTCCCAAGTACTGGGATTACCAGCATGTGCCACCACACCCAGCTAATGCAGCTACTCTGGAAAATTGGCAGCTCCTCAAAAAGTTCAATGGAGATTTATCACGTGACCAGCAATTCAACTCCTAGACATACATGTAAGAGATGAAAATGTACAAACATGGAAAAACTTGTACAGAAATGTTCATAGCAGCCTTATGCATAACAGGCAGCATTTGGCGCATCGAAACAAAGAAGTATTACTCAGTCATGAAAAAATGATGTGCTGATAAAATACTACAATGTGAATGAAACCTGAAAACCTGTACCAAGTTAAAGAAATCAGACACAAAATGACACATTGTATACTCTCATTCATATGAAAAGTATTGTATAGAACAAGCAACTCCCTAGAGACAGAAAACAGGTTAATGGCTGCCAGGGGCCAATGGAAGACAGAAATAGGAAATGACTGCTACAGGATGTGGGGATTCTTCTGGGAAGAATGAAATCTCATGGAATTGGATAATGCAACAACTGCAAAACTATGAATATGTTAAAAACTACCAAACTGTAATTTTTTTTTTTTTTCTCAGACGGTCTCACTATGGAGTTCAGGCCGGGTTTTGAACTATGTAGTCAAGGGTGGCCTCGAACTCACAGCAATCCTCCTGCCTCAGCCTTCCAAAAGCTGGGATCACAGCATGCACCATCACACTCGGCCTGCACGTTTTTTTTTGTGGGTACCAGGGGTCGAACTCAGGACCTCACAGGCCAGCAGGCGCCCGTGCTGCTGAGCGATATCACCGGCCCTTTTTTCGTATGTGGGTACCAGAAGTCGAACTCAGGACCTCGCGCTTGCCAGGCAGGCGCTTATGCCGCTGAGCTATCTCACCAGCCCCCTGCACGTTTTTAAAAAGGGATGAATCTTATAGTATGTGAATCGTATCTAGTTTTTAAAAAACTGTATGGGGGAGCCAAGCGCTGTGGCACACACCTGAAATCCCAGCTACTCAGAAGGGTGACACAGCAGGATCACAGATTTGAGCCCAGCTTGGTCAAGTGTGCAAGATGCTGTCTCAAAAGAAAAGAAAAGAAAAGAAAACAAAACAGGGCTGCAGGCTGATACTTAACACTACAGGGAACAAAAGGAGGGGGTGGGGCCTGGGAATACAGTTTAGTTGTAGAGTACCCCTGTAAAAAATTCTCAGTACTGTGAGTGGAGAAAAACAACCTCTCGGGATGTGTGTAATGAAAATAATCTGAATTTCTTTATGCTTGTAAAGGGAAACACTGGAAAAATAAAGCCCGGCATGATGGCACAGGGCTGTAATCCCAGCACTATGGAAGGCTGAAGTGGGAGGAGAGAGTTCGAGACCAGTTTAGGCAATTTAGTGAAATTAGTGAGGCCCTGTATCTTTTTTTTTTTTTTTTTTTTTGAGATAGGATCGCTTGAACTCACTTTGTACCCCAGGCTGGCCTCGAACTCACATCAATCCTTCTGTCTTAGCCTCTCAAGTGAAAAAAATTTTTTTAAAAAGGGCCAGGGATACAGATGTAGCTCAGTGTAAAGCCATGGGTTCAATCCCAAGCACTGCATTGCCAAACAAAACAAAACAAAACACCCAAAAAACCAAAAACAAACAAAAAAAAAGTGAATCTAAAAGGAATTAAAAACCTTTAAAAGAAGGGAAGGAAACAGGGTGAAGGGACAGAACTATAATCAGGACTTCTTTGACTATACCTACCTTTCACTTTACATATTAGTAAGAATAAAATTAAGGGCCGGTGAGACGGCTCAGCGGCATAAGCGCCTGCCTGGCAAGCACGAAGGCCCGAGTTCGACTCCCGAAACCCACATACGAAAAAAAGGGGCCGGTGATATCGCTCAGCGGCACGGGTGCTTGCTGGCGCGCGAGGCCCTGAGGTCGACCCCCGGTACCCACAAAAAAAAAAAAAAGAAAAAAAAAAAGAATAAAATTAAAATTAAAAAAAAAAAAAACTCTACCACTTGAAAAAGAAACTGAAATATATTAGGCAACTGAAATAATAAAACAATTATTTAAAGGATATTTAGATAAGGTATTTTGACTGCACATCCTTAATGGAATATATTGTAAGAAAAACACAACTGCAACCAACAGAATGTGGAAAAAAATTTTTATCAGCTATTCCTCAGAGGTCTCATATCTAGAATGTATAAAGAACTAAAAAAATTAGACCCCCCCATAAAAGACCCAATCAAAAAATGGGCAATTGAAATGAATAAACACTTAGAAGAAGAAATACAAATGGCCAATATAAACATGAAAAATGTTCAGGCTCTGACCATTACCAAAATGCAAATCAAAACAATACTGAAATTCTACCTTACTCCAGTAAGAATAGCCCATCAAGGATTCAAAAAACAACAAACTGCTTGCAAGGTTGTGGGGGGAAAGGAATCGTCCTACACGGTAAGAATGTATACTAGTACAACCACTTTGGAAATCATTATGGAGAGTCCTCAAAAAACTAAAACTAGAAATGCTATTTGTTTGTTTTTTGAGACAGGGTCTCACTGTGTAGTTCAGGTTGGACTTGAACTCACTATGTAGCTGGCCTCAAACTTGCAGCTATCCTACCTCAGCCTCCTAAGTGCTGGGATCACAAGTGTGCGCCACCATGCCCAGCTAGAAATGCTATTTGACCCAGATATACTTCTCCCGGGCACATTACAGTGATATATACATAGCTATGTTTATAGCAGCACATTTCACAATAGCTACATCATAGAAGCAGGCTATATGCCCACCACCAGAGGGATCAAGAGAATTCAGCCATAAAGAAGGATAACTGCTGCCTTTTACTCGCCAAGCCACACAATCTCACATGACATCTGATACACACGGCTTTCAATCTGTGTGGAGGGCACAGGAGGCAGCACAGCACTGTGCCCTCCCACACACACCATTTTGCTGTTGTCTGTGTAGTCTGCACTAGAACACCATGAGATCGAGTTATGAAAAATGCTGCTAACCAGGCCGGATGAGGTGATGCATGCCTGTAGCCCCAGCACTTGGAAGGCTGAGGCAGGATGATTGCTACGAGGTCAAGGCCAGCCTGGGCTACGTGGTGAGACCCTGTCTCATAAAAACAAAAATAAATAAATAAATAAATAAATAAAGCTGCTCACAGTTACATAATAATCCTAAAAGTTTATGATCTTGTGAAATTGTAGTACTAGCTGTCCAAGGATGCATGCAGCCAGCAGGTCAGGCACAACTGTTTTAGAGCTTACTTGAATTTATAGTAAATATAGGGAAACAAGTTAAATGACACAAAAGGAAACTAACCTACAAATCCAGAATGTGAGATAGTCTATAGGACACAACTGACTGTTCTGCAGTAAGTATGAAAATAAAGTGAAGCAAAAAGGTCTAGATTCAAGAAGACTTCAACTGCAACATTACACCTTCCTGAATCCCTTTTTTTTTTTTTTTTTTTTTTTTGTTAAAGCCAGGGTCTCACTGTGTAGTTCAGACTGGCTTTGAACACTCACTGCTACTTCCCAGTCCTTTTACTCATGACAATTAGTTCAGTCAATCAACAAGTTTCCTCCATTTATGGGGAATTTTCCCAATTCCAAGATGAGTCTACTGGGTCCATCTAATACTATCATCTCTTCCAACACTTCTCTACCCCTTCTCATAAATCTGCGAGCCAGCCTGACAATGAGATGGCTAACTTTTCCTCCTTATCTTCACTACCACACTTCTTGAATCAATAGTCTCCTGTCGCTTCTATTTCCCTGTTACTCTATATCCAATCAATTGAGGAATCACAAAGATGCTGCTCCTGAGTCTCCTTCCATATGGCCCTAGGACTACCCTGGAGCAGACTGGTTTTCTGGTGGTGCTGAATCTTGTACATGCTAGACAGGTGCTCTACCGCTGAACTACATCCTCAGCCCTGGGACAGATCCTTGACCATACTAAAAGAAAAAAATCTCTCTTCTCAGTTGAGCTTATGTATCACTGCCAGATTAATTTACAGTAAAATGAGTTCTCATCTGGATGCACCTTCAGGAGGCTCTACAAATTCTTTCCTGGTATTCCAGGCCCTTCCTAAATTATATTTTCAGCCTGCTTTCAATATAATTCATGATGTCTCACAGGTAGTGGTCCCACCAAGATACAGTTGTAGGCTTCTGTTTGGGAGGATGGGAAGGGATGGAAGGGAAACTTTAGCTTTTTCTGTTGAGCTTACAAGGTCTGGTTGATATTGAATATTTTCAGATATTTTGAAAGACATCTTTAGCGGGGAAGACCAGGTCATCTGCACAGAATGAGCAATTTGACAGAATTATAAGGAATTAATTTAAGAATGCAAAACAGAAAACGGGTCATTAAAACTTTTCTCTCTCCTGCACTATTGGTGAAAATGTGGTTCTAATAGTCAAAGGCATAGTTTCTACCAAAATGATGACTAAACAAGACCAACACCTTCTCAGGCGGCTTAATATTACTAGTGCTGCTATCACCAACAACTTCCTAACTACTAACTTTCTTCTGATTTGAAATCCTCCCCCAGAGGAATGAAATGTAAATTCCTAAAAAACAGGATCTGTGTTTGATGTAACTTACAAAGGATCTGGTACAGTGTGAAAAAGTTTGCTGATCTCATAAAAAGGTATGGATTAGAAAGTACTTCCATGGCTCAGCAGAAAATACTATTAGATCCCCGCCTACTATTGTGAGACCCTTTAAACACAATTATTTAGGGCCTTGATTTCTTCATTCAGTCATGAATCAGAAGCTTTATGTATGTTTAGGGTAAACAGTTTCTTTCTTTTTAGATTTCTTTATACCACCCTCCCTTCTACTCTTTTTTTTTTTTGTGGGTACCGGGGGTTGAACTTAGGACCTTGCGCGCCAGCAGGTACCTGTGCCGCTGAGCGATATCACCGGCCCCTTTTTTTCCTTTATGTGGGTACCGGGAGTCGAACTCAGGACCTCGCGCTTGCCAGGCAGGCGCTTATGCCGCTGAGCTATCTCACCGGCCCCCTTCTACTCTTTTGTCTGTCTCCTTTCCTGAAATCTACAAATAGTACAAGTTCTCATACCTGAGTGAACCACCAGATGTTTTCGCAGACTAGAATACTCAGCAAAGGAACGGCCACATCCTTGGGCTTCACAAAGAAAAGGTTTCTCTCCTAGAGGTAGAAAATGAGATAAAGACTCAGTCTTCAGATGAACTGACTTTTCCCATCAACTTTATTATGTTTTTAATGACTTTTTTTCTGATTTCTTTAGTTCATGCTATATATTTCTTTTTTGTTGCTGTTTAGACACAAGGTCTCACTATGTAGTTCAGGCTGGCCTTGAACTCACTATGGAGCCCAGGCTGGCCTCAAACTTGTGGCAATCCTCCTGCCTCAGCCTCCCGAGTGCTGGGATTACAGGCATGTGCCACCACACCCGGCACGCTATATGATTTCAACAGGGTACCTAAAAAGTTCTGTCTCTCAATAATCTAGTATACAATCTGCCACACTGCCCTGCCTGTTTACTTAGTAGGATTGCCCCTGAGCCTCATACTTCCTTCTCCATTTGGCTGACCTCTCCAAACTCAATGATCCTATCTCTTCTGGATGATGTCAAGATTAATGGTGTGGGCTGCAGGGTAGCTCAGTGGTAAGAGCACTTGCCTAGCATGCATATGGCCCTGGGTTCTATCCCCAGCACCATTAAAACAAAAAAACAATCAAAAAAGATTAACCAAGTTTCCAGATTCACTTAAAAGTACAGATTTTTGGGGCCGGGGATTTAGCTCAGTGGCGCAGCACCTGCCTGGCGAGCGTGAGGTCCTAAGTTCAATTGCCGGTATAACCCCAACAAAAAGTACAGATATTTAAAGGTCTGAAAAAGGTATTATATAGCCCCATTTTTCAAAATAATGGAAAGATATTTAGTCACAGGAGTATGCATTAAAGTCTGTAAAGATATTGTGGAAGTGGCTACATCTACATAGTTGTTCTGCAGATCTTTTCTTTCCTTCCTCCCTCTCTCTTTCCTTTTTTTCATGGTACTGAATCCAGACCCTTCACACTGGGCTACATCCTCAGCCCTTTTTTTATTTTATATATTTCAGACAGGGTCCCACTAAGTCCCTAAGTTGTCCAACTTGGGCTTGAATCTGTGATCCACCTGCCCCAGTCTCCCAAGAATGGTGGGATTACAGGCATGCGCCAACACCCACAGCTTGGATCATTTTTTGTGAGTTTTTCTCTTATTTTCATGTTCTATAATATCATTTTGTTATTAAAAAAAAGAAAACTGGAGGTGTGGTTCAGTGTTAAAAAGTGCTTGCCGACCATGCAGAAGGCCCTGGGTTTGATCTCCAAAAATGCAAGAAAATAAATAAATAAATGAATGAATGAATGAATGAATGAATGAATGAATGCATGCATGCTGCATGGTGAAAACTAAGTAAGGTCTGTAGACTAGTTGATAGTAATGTTAATTTCTTGAGTTTGATATTGTTACTAAGGCTACCTTAGTCACATTTTGTCACATTTTGGGGAAGCCAGGTGACAGACAAAAAAGAACTCTGTATGTACTATTTTTGCCACTTCTTGCAGGTCTGTAATTATTTCAAAATAAAAAGTTAGCTGAGTGGGTGGTGCATGCCTGTAGTTCCAGCTACTTGGAACTCAGAGGCAGAAGGTTCACAAAGTTAAAGCCGGCCTGGGAAATTTAGTGAGACACTGATTCAAAACAAAAACAGGGCTTAGAATATAGCTCAATGTAGCATACACAAGGCCTTGGCTTCAATCTCTAGTACTGCAAAATAAACAAATGCAAGGGCTGGGGGTATAGCTTAGTCATAGAGCATGTGCATAGCATGTCTGAAGCCCTGGGTTCAACCCCCAGCACCATTAGAAAAAAAATCAAGATGCAGACTCTGTCCTCTAAGGATCAGACTAGTAGGAGACAAATGTATTCATAAATAACTGCAACACAAGTTCCTGCATAAGCATTTAGAAGAAGAGTAACTCCAATTGTAGTAATTTTTTTAAAGAAGCTGAATTTTAGCTGGTCTTAAAAGATGAGAAGGATGGAAAAGAATTTAAGCCACAAAGAATAACATGAGCAGAGGCTTGAAATGGAGAGTGCCTGAAGTAAATTCAAAGCATGGCAAGTGAGGTAACAACACAGAAGCCAGGCCTAGCGGGAGCAGCAGCACTGTTCTAAACTATACTGTTCTTTTAGACTACACCATACAGATGAATGCTAGGATTCGCACTGGTCTGTACCCTTTTTGTTTCGTTTGGTGGCAGGGATTGAACCCAGGGCCCATGCTAAGCATGAGCTCTACCACTGAGCTACCCCAAATCCCCTGTAACTTTTTCTAATGTCTATTTGGATACTCACACCAATCCCTAGAACACTTGGAACTCAAGAAGTTTCTGAGTGAATAAACATAATATTAATACATGACAGAATAAATGTTAGGAAAAGAAAAAATTTTAATAATAAGGTCAAGTGTTTAATAAGATGAACTAAAGAACTTAAGAAATAAGAGGATTCAGAAAAAGATCCCACACCTCAGAATCTAGTAGGGTGAAATCTCTGCATCAGGCTGGCCTAGGCGAAAGGACTTCCCTGTTTGGAAACTAAGAGGATTGTGCTTTTTGTCAAGATAAAGAGACAGAGGAGTAGGAAGAGGACAATCAAAAGGCAATGCAGCATAACAGTTAAGAACATGGGCTTCAGAGTCAGTTAATCTTCAGTTCAAATCCTGGTGCTACCACTTATTAGTTTGAGGAAGATATTTAATCTAAGAATCAGCTTTTCATCTATGAAATAGATAATATAATCTCAAAAGACAATTTTGAATGTTAAATGAGATACATAAAATTTAAATATTCACCACAGTTCCTGACACATAGTAACCCACGAAAATTAGCAGCTTTAAGTTCTCTCAGTAGAGCATACCAGCAATCCCAGCACTCAGGAAGCTGAGGCAGTTCAATGCCACCTTAGCTACATATTGAGTTCAAGGCCAGCCTGAACCACATAGCAAGACTCTGTCTCAAAAAACAAACAAACAAAAAATCTGTGGTAAAAAAAAATCAAAATAAGGGCTAGAGATGTAGCTGGGTTCAATCTTTAGCACTGCAAATTACATACATATACACAAATGAAGCCAATTTAGCTCAGCTAGACATGGTGGCATATACCGTGCACTCTGGGAGGCTGAGGCAGGAGGATTACAAGTATGAGCACAGCCTGGGCAATTTAGCAAGACCTCGTCTCAAAATTAATAATAAAAAAGGGCTAGAAATGTAGCTCTGTGTGAAGGGCTTGGGTTCAATCCCCAGTACCAAAAAAAAAAAAAAAAAAAAAAAAAAAAAAAAAAAAAAAATTCAGTTCTGTGATGTTGGGCAATTTACTTAACTCTAACCTTTTATTTATTCATCAATAAGTACAGTATCTACTGTTATCTTAAAGATTAAAGGAGATAATAAACATGTGGTTGGTACATAATAGGTGCCTCAAAAATGCTTTTATTATATTGTGATTGAAATGTAGATCTAGGAGGCTTCCAGCAGAAATTACTCAATTGAGGCCTCAGATTCCTGAAATTAGTGAGCAATTAAGAGACTGACAAGAGATAAGAGCTAGCAAAAGTTAAAATGATGGGCCGGTGAGATGGCTCAGTGGCGTAAGCGCCTGCCTTGCAAGCGCGAGGGCCCGAGTTCGACTCCCGGAACCACATACGAAAAAGGGGCCGGTGATATCGCTCAGTGGCACGGGTGCCTGTTGGCGCGCGAGGTCCTGAGGTCGTCCCCCTGGTACCCACAAAAAAAAAAAAAAAAAAAAAAAAAAAAAAGTTAAAATGAAGGGGGAAAAGTAGCAGAAAGTAAAGATGTTCAATGTTATCAAATGCTACAAAGCTGACAAGCAGCATAAGCATGAAAAGGTCACTGAAATTTAACAACAGGCCATGGTAACTCTACTTCTTAGCTATTTAGCTAGATGGTTTGCCTAGGTGTTTATTCAAATTGCTTTCTTGGAGGAAGTATAATTTACTCTTTCAAGAAAGAGCTTAAAAGAGAAAACTATTCTGCCCCAAAACATACTCAGAGGTTATGTCAATGTACCAGGCGTAATACCTAGAACAACTGTGCCTTCAGCTCAGGATATACTTTTTTTTTTTTTTTTTTGTGGGTACCGGGGGAACGACCTCAGGACCTCGCGCGCCAACAGGCGCCCGTGCCGCTGAGCGATATCACCGGCCCCTTTTTCGTATGTGGGATCCGGGAGTCGAACTCGGGCCGTCGCGCTTGCAAGGCAGGCGCTTACGCCACTGAGCCATCTCACCGGCCCAGGATATACTTTTTAAGTACCCTTTAACTGTACCTGCTATCATTTCAGCAATGCAAGAATGAACAAAGAGACAAAGTGGCAAGAGCCAAAGAGGGAACAATTATATATCCTCAGATGGTCATTTGGGTTCAATGATTAAGTTTTGGCATCAGACTACACATGCTTATTAACAAGTGGCTTGGAAAACCAACCTTAGACTCTTAGACTAAAAGTTAAGAAATTTTTATTTTGTTCCTTTGATACTAACAGGCTGTACAACCCATTGTACAAATTACTTTCCATTTTCCTCCTTATGTTGTGAGGCTCTTAACAAGAAAGCAAACTCCTCAAAGGCAAAAATTACATCTTATGTTTTATATTTTCCCCACCTTGTCCCATTTAGTGCTCTGTATGTTTTGTACGACTCAATAAATGTTACTGCCCAAAAGACAATTATGCACTGTTCCGAGATTTGAAAACAGACTGATTTTGTCCCTATCTCCTCATTATTATTAGCTAAGAAGATCTTGTATCTCTTCCTACACATTAGGCTCCTATGGGCAGAAATCAACACTGCCCATTCCTCATGTAGAGGTGAAGTTTAACAAATGTTATTATATGAATTGAAAAGTATAATGAAACATTTAAAAAAATGAATCACATCTTCAATGTTCTAGCAACAACCCAGTATCTTTGCTTCGATGGAAAGGCAAGCAACTGCTAAGCCAAGGAGACTGCCAGGGAACGCTGGGGTTGCACACACCTGTATGGATGCGCAGGTGATTCTTGAGGTTTCCAGCTGTAGTGAACTGCTTTCCACAACTGGACTCAGGGCACATAAAGGGCTTCTCCCCATTATGTGTCCTCATGTGCACCTTCAGCCTCTGTAGCACATAGAAGCTTTTTCCACAGCCTTCTGCAGGGCAGATGAAGGAGCGGTCATTTCTGTAAAAATAATCATATAAGTAACAGTACCTGGAAATACCTTTGCTAGAGCTGAGAAGTCAAAACTCATCACTCTCAAGGAAGACAGTAAATTTCAAACCTGGATATAGCAGAATAATCTGAAGAGTTACTTAAAATTACAGGACCCCCTCCCCCCATATTAATTTCATAGGTTTGGCCTAGGAGCCCAGGCTTATGTATTTGTTTTGTTTTGTTGGAGGTACTGGGGATTGATCTGGGGATTCTCACGTACTAGGGAAGTGCTCTACCACCGAGTCATATCCCCAGCCCTATTTATTTTGAGACACTGTTTTGCTAAGTTGCCCAGCCTGACCTCTAGAATTTGTGATCCTCCTACCTCATCCTCCTAAGTAATGGGCATTACAGGCATGTGCCACTTACTTACATAAGGTTTTTTGTTTGTTTGTTTGTTTTTTTAAAGACAACAAGTAAACATTCTCATGTATTAACAAATTCAAGCATTAGAGAATGTACAAATACCTTTTGGAGAAAAATATTACTCAGTATAAGATTAAGCGATGTAAAAGCTGGCTAAAAATAGAAGACTAAGGAATGGAATAGTCACAGTGAAATTGCATTTTCATACTAGGGAGACAATACGATGTTTACAAATGTGCATCCAGTTTATTTCGCTTGTATTTTCTCGAGTTGCATCCATTTACCTATAAAAGTTTCTAGTTCATCTTTCTTTATGGCTGAGTAGTACTCCATTGTATAGAAATACCACATCTTTTCTATCCATTCCTCGGTTAATGGGCATTTGGGTTGTTTCCACGATCTAGCTATTACAAATTGTGTTACTATAAACATGGGTGCACATATAGCGCTGTGGTACGATGTTTTTAATTCTTCTGGGAAGATACCCAGAAGGGGAATAGCTGGGTCAAATGGGACCTCCAATCCTAGTTTTTTGAGGAGTCTCCACACAGATTTCCACAGTGGCTGCACCAGTCGACACTCCCACCAACAGTGGAGAAGGGTTCCTTTTTCCCCACAGCCCCTCCAGCATTTGTTATTAGTTGACTTCTTGATAATAGCCATTCTTTCTGGGGTGAGATGGAATCTCAGTGTTGTTTTAATTTGCATCTCTCGAATGACTAGTGATGTTGAACATTTTTTCATATATTTATTTGCCATTTGTATTTCTTCATCTGAGAAGTGTTTATTCATCTCAGATGCCCATTTTTGGATTGGGTCTTTAAATTTGGGAGGTCTGATTTTTTGAGTTCTTTGTATGTTCTCAATAGTAATCCTTTGTCTGAGGAATAGCAGGCAAACATTTTTTCCCACATTGTGGGTTGTCTCTTCACTCTGTTGGTGGTTTCTCTTGCTGTGCAAAAGCTTTTTAATAACATGAGATCCCAGTTGTTGATTCTTTGTGATACTTCCTGTGCGATGGGGGTTTTATTCATAAAGTCTTTGCCTACACCAATGTATTCAAGAGTTTTACCTATTCTATTTTCCAGGAGATTTAATGTTTCTGTTTTAATATTTAGTTCTTTGATCCATTTTGAATTTAGTTTAGTGCACAGTGAAAGATATGGGTCTAATTTTAATCTTTGGCATGTGTCGAGCCAATTTTTCCAGCACTATTTATTAAAGAGGCTATCTTTCTTCCAGTGAATGTGTTTGGCACCTTTGTCAAAGATAAGGTGGCTTAGTATGTCTGGAGTTGTTTCTGCATCTTCTAATCTATTCCATTGATCTTCGGGTCTGTTTTTTTGCCAATACCACGCTGTTTTTATCACAGTAGCTTTATAGTATAATTTCAAATCAGGGATTGTGATGCCCCCTGCCTTGCTTTTGTTGCCCAGAACTGCCTTTGCTATTCTAGGTCGCTTCTGGTTCCAGATGAATTTTAGGATTGTTTTCTCTAATTCTGTGAGATATGTTGTTGGAATTTTGATTGGAATTGCATTAAATCTGTATAACAGTTTTGGAAGTATGGCCATTTTCACTATATTGGTTCTTCTGACCCAAGAGCAAGGGATATCTTTCCATTTTCTGATATCCTCTTCAATCTCCTTTTTCAGAGTACTGTAGTTTTCAGTGTAGAGGTCTTTTACCTCCTTTGTGAGATTGATTCCTAGGTATTTCATTTTTTTAGATGTGATTGTGAAAGGTGTTATTTCCCTAATTTCTCTCTCAGTGAGTTTGTTATTGGTGTACAGGAAGGCTATTGATTTTTGAGTATTAACTTTGTATCCAGCTACAGTACTGAATTTGCTTATTAAATCGAGCAATTTTTTAGTGGAGTTTTTGGGGTCTTCTACGTAGAGTATCATGTCATCTGCAAATAATGATAATTTAACTTCTTCCTTTCCAATCATAATTCCTTTTATCTCTTTCTCTTGTCTAATTGCTCTGGCTAAAGTTTCCAGGACTATGTTGAATAAGAGTGGAGACAGTGGACATCCTTGTCTTGTTCCTGATTTTAGAGAGAAGGCTTTCAGTTTTTGTCCATTTAGTATATTGGCTGTTGGTTTGTCATAGATAGCTTTTCTCAGATTGAGATAAAGACCATCTATTCCAATTTTCTGTAGGGTTTTTTATCATGAATGGGTGCTGGACTTTGTCAAAAGCTTTTTCTGCATCTATTGAGATGATCATATGATTTTTGTCCTTGGTTCTGTTAATATGGTGTATTACATTTATTGATTTACATATGTTGAACCATCCCACATCCCTGGGATGAATCCAACTTGGTCATGGTGTATAATCTTCTTGATGATTTGCTGGACTCTGTTTGCCAGTATCTTATTGAGGATTTTTGCATCTGTGTTCATTAGGGAGATTGGTCTGTAGTTTTCTTTCTTAGTTGGGTCCTTCTCTGGTTTTAGTATCAGGGTAATGCTTGCTTCCAGGAATGAATTTGGGAGTATTGCTTCCCTTTCAATTTCATTAAAGCGTTTGAGAAGTAGTGGTGTTAGGTTTTCTCTAAATTTCTTGTAGAATTCGGCAGTGAATCCATCTGGGCCTGGGCTTTTCTTTGTTGGGAGGTTTTTAATTACATCTTCGATTTCATTGATTGTTATTGGTTTATTTAGGATTTTTATATCTTCTTGGTTGAGCTTTGGTAACTCATATGTATCTAGGAATCTGTCCGTTTCTTCTGCATTTTCCATCTTATTGGAATAGAAGTTTTCAAAGTAGGTATAGATGATCTTCTGGATTTCTGCAGGGTCCGTTGTGATATCACCCTTTTCATTCTTAATTGTGTGGATTTGAGTACTTTCTTGCCTTTTTAAAATAAGGTTGGATAAGGGTTTCTCCATTTTATTTAATCTTTCAAAGAACCAACTCTTTGATTCATTGATTCTTTGTATTGTTTTTTTAATCTCCAATACGTTAATTTCTACTCTGATCTTTATAATTTCCTCCCTTGTACGAGCTTTTGGCTTAGCCTGCTCTTCTTTTTCTAGAAGTTCGAGGTTCACCATTAGGTTCTTTACTTGTGCTTGCTCTGTTTTCCTGACATAGGAATTTAATGCTATAAATTTCCCTCTTAGGACTGCTTTCATTGTATCCCATTAGTTCCAGTATGTTGTACTGTCGTTATCATTCAGTTGCAGAAACTGTCTAATTTCTTCTTTAATTTCATCTGTGACCCATTGATTGTTCAGTAGGGTGCTATTTAATTTCCATGTGTTTAGCAAATTCTTGTGGTTTCTTTTGCCACTGATTTCCAATTTCATTGCACTATGGTCTGATAATATACATGGGATAATTTCAATTCCTTTGCATTTACTTAAGCATGTTTTATGAGCTAGTATGTGGTCTATTTTGGAGAACATCCCATGTGCAACTGAGAAGTGTGTGTATTCTGATGTTGTGGGGTGGAACACTCTGTAGACATCTACTAAGTCCATTTGTTCCAAAGTTTGGTTCAGTTCTAATATTTCATTGTTGATTTTTTTTTTTTTTTTTTTTTTTTTTTTTTGTGGGTACTGGGGGGACGACCTCAGGACCTCGTGCGCCAACAGGCGCCCATGCCGCTGAGCGATATCACCGGCCCCTTTTTCGTATGTGGGTTCCGGGAGTCGAACTCGGGCCTTCGCGCTTGCAAGGCAGGCGCTTACGCCGCTGAGCCATCTCACCGGCCCCTCATTGTTGATTTTTTGTCTAGTTGATCTGTCTTTTTGTGACAGTGGAGTATTGAGATCCCCCAATACAATCGTATTAGTGGTTATTTGATTTTTCATGTCCATTAATATTTGTTTTATATAGTTGGGTGCACTGGTATTTGTTGCATATATATTTATGATTGTTATCTCTTCCTCTTGGAGTGTTCCCTTTATAAGGATGTAGTGACCTTCTTTATCTCTCTGAATCATTCTTGGCTTGAAATTCACTTTGTCTGCAAAAAGAATAGCTACCCCTGCTTTTTTCTGGGTTCCTGTCACATGGAGTATTGTTTTCCATCCTTTGACTTTCAGTCTATGAATTTCTTTTTGAATTAAATGTGTTTCTTGTATATAGCATATTGTTGGATCTTGCTTCTTGATCCAATTTGCCAGTCTGTGTCTTTTGATTGGTGAATTGAGACCATTAACATTAATGGTTGAAACTGATATGTACTGACTTATCCTTGTCATGTTATTTTCTTGTTGTTGGCTCCCCCTCTTGTAATTTCTATTTTTCCCTCCCACTCTTTAATCATTTGCTCTGCCTGGTAGATTCCTTCTATTGGGGTTTCTGGAGTTGTAGTCCTTGTTATCCCTTTCTAGAATGTCCTTCAAAACATTTTGGAGTGCTGGTTTGGTGGTTATAAATTTTCTCAGATGTTCTTTGTCATGGAAGTATTTTATTTCTCCATCAGTTTTGAAAGATAGTTTTGCGGGGTACATCAAGCTAGGTTGAAGATTATTTTCCTTTAGAACTTGAAATACATCATTCCAAGCTCTTCTTGACTTGAGGGTTTGTGCTGAAAAGTCTGCTGTGATTCTGATGGGCTTTCCTTTATAGGTGATTTGTCTCTTGTCCCTAACAGGTTTTAAGATTCTACTCTTTCGTTGAATTTCTGGAATCTTGACTATGATATGCCTGGCTGAAGATTTTGTTTGATCGTGGCTAATTGGAGTTCTATAAGCCTCACTTATCTGAACGTCAAATTCTTTTTCTCTACCAGGGAAATTTTCTGTGATAATGTCTGTGAACAGTGTTCTGATGTCATTTATGCTATCTCCTGCTTTTTCATTGACTCCAATTGATCTTAAGTTATTCTTCTTTGCATCATCTAGCAGCTGCTGGATTGACTTTTCATTGTCCCTTGCTATTTTTAAGAATTCTTTCTTTTCATGATCACTAATCGCAAGCCTGTCTTCTATATCTGAGATACTGTCCTCACATTGGCTTAATCTGCTACAAATACTTTCAATGGAATTTTTGTTCTCCTGGATATCTGCTTGAATCTGCTTTATGGAGTCCATTTCTTTCCTATGCTGAGCTTTCATGGCTTCCATCATTTTCTTAAGCTCGTCTATTTTTTTGTCTGTGTCTGCTCTAGCGTCCTTAAGCATGGTCTTCATTGTGGACATTATCTCTGCAGTTATCTAAGAAATTATTTCTGATTTAAATTTTTCCAGAGCCTCATTCAACTGCTTTGTTGTTACCACTTCAGAGATGTCAGGTGGGTGGCTTTCGGTTTGTCCCACCTCACTGTCCCCTGGGTTTGCCTTTGGTGAACTGGATGTGTAGAGTTGCATCTTGTTTGAGTGTCACCTCATTTTCTTTTCTTTCTTTAGTTTAATTCCTGGGTTGCTGTTTGTAAATTGCTTATGGTAGGCTGCTTTATTGCTAGTATTTCAAACTCTTAGGAGATGGCTACTTCTCTGAGGTATCTTCCAGGTGTAGCTTATTTTTGGGTTTTGAGCCTGCTGCAATATCCTACCTCTTCAATTTGTTGGAGATAAGAAGTTGCTGCCTGTTTGGCCCAGTCCTTGGTTCTTTGGTTCTGTGCCACAATATTTTCTGTGATCCTTAGACAATCTCAGTCTTGGAATACCAGGAAGAAAAGTGCCAGTCAGTGTGTCCCTCTCCGGCTGGTGCTTCTCTGTACCATGGCGTCTCGCGTTACTCCACAGAGGTTCCCACTGGAGCCGTGGATGGAGTGGCGGCCGCCCTGAGTTCTGAGCTCAGCTGCTGCCCACCCACAATGGCGCCCGGGTAGTGGCCCTCTTGCGCGCCTGACGGCTGGGTGTCAGCACTGACTGCCAGTCAGTGTGTCCTTCACAGCCACTGCTTCTCTGTACTATGGCGTCTCGCGTTCCTCCGCAGAGGTCCCCGCTGGAGCCGTGGGTGGAGTGGCAGCCGCCCTGAGTTTCAAGTTCAGCTGCTGCCCCCCCCCAATGGCGCCTGGCTAGTCGCTCTCTCGTGCGGGACGGCTGGGCGTCAGCACTCACCGCCAGTCAGTGTGTCCTTCACGGCCGCTGCTTCTCTGCACCGCTGCTTCTCGCGTTCCTCCGTGGAGGCCCCCGGGGGCGCCGGCAGTCACTGCATGTCTGTAGATTTGAACCACTTCTGTCGCGTCGGGATTCCCGACACAGGGAAAAGGCGCCGGAGGCCACCTCCTTCTTCTTTACTGGAGTTTCTCTCTTCACTTTCTCCGTGGGCCCCAAACTGCGCTTCAGATCTTTCCTGGGTCCATGGGAGCCACTTCCCTCTCTCTTGTCCTCCTCCAGTCACTATATTCCAGTGTCTGGATGGCGACTTTTGGAGAGGTTCACTGCCTGCTTCTTACAGATCCGCCATCTTTTTTCTTTTGTTTGTTTTTTACATAAGGTTTTTGTTTTTGTTTTTTTTTATGTGGGTACCAGGAGTCGACCTCAGGACCTCGCGCTTGTGCTGCTGAGCAATATCACCGGCCCTTTTTTTCCTTTATGTGGGTGCCGGAAGTTGGACTCAGGACCTCGTGCTTGCCAGGCAGGCGCTTATGCCGCTGAGCTATCTCACCGGCCCTACATAAGGTTTTAAAAAAATTTTTATAATGAGTTTGAAAATCCATGTTGAGACATTTAAGTGTCAACAATGTTACTTAAATATTTATCAAGAATAGGGTAAATAATTAAAAAATAAAAGAGGGATGGGTATATACAGCTCACAGCATTTGTCTAACATGCATGAGGCCCTAGGTTTGATCCCCAGCACTAGGGGGAAAAATAAAAGGCCAAGAAACACATCTTAACCAGAAGTTAGCTGTAGTCCCTGCTTTCCTTTAATTTGTCAATTTGGGGGACAAGTTTCGCAGGAAGCATCACTGTTCATTTTTTTTTTTAAAAGAGAAAAAAAACAAAATTTCAAAACAAGTTAATAGGAGGGTAACAATGGTTAATACATTGTGTATTGTTATCTTTACTTTAGTTACTCAGAGTACAAGATATCAGCATTCAATTGTCTAAACAATATTAGCACAAACCTTTCTTTTCAATGAACTAAGAGAAATTAGTAGTATATCTATCTTAACTTTTATATATATTTTATTTATTTATTTATTGATTGATTGATTGCTTTTTTTTTTTTTTTGCTTTTCCCTTCCTTTTCTCTATTCCCTCATCCCAGAGCAGCACTGTTCTTAAGCTCCAAAGGTTTGCTCACCGATGAGTTTTGAGGTGATACTTGAAGTGAGCTGGCCACACAAATGTCCGGTCACATCCTTCAACAGTACACTTGAGCTTCTTCTCCACTTGAGGAAGGGGTCCAGAATCTTTGGGTTGCCCATCAGCAGAACCAAGGTGGACATTTTCTCCTAATAACACAGTCACATATTTATAATCCAGGGAAGGACCCTGCTCAGATACTTAGGTTCAAACAATAAAGCTCTTATAATTCACTCCTAGTGATCATTAATCAGATATCTATCTTTACTTTCCCCAGCTCTTTTCTATTTAACAACAGAAATAAGAGTTCTCTACATCCCCATCTCCTTATTCAGAGAACTACCAACTGCTATCATGCTTTGTTTCACACCTCTGGGCAGGCCTCTGACAAATACAGAAAATATCTAAAATGGCTTCTTACCAGAAATCTCAAGCAAAATTAAACCTATTTGAATTATACAGATTTGTTGGGAAGCAGGTAAATCAACAACCAGAATG
Source organism: Erethizon dorsatum (assembly GCA_028451465.1). Taxonomy (NCBI): domain Eukaryota; kingdom Metazoa; phylum Chordata; class Mammalia; order Rodentia; family Erethizontidae; genus Erethizon; species Erethizon dorsatum. Next base: position 105,818,288 of record CM051828.1, on the reverse strand, counting down.
GGATATGACAGAGAAGACTTATAAAGTTCAGGTAATAAAAACCTGTATTTTAAGATGTGGTCATTCTGACTTAGTGTGAGCTTCAGGCTGATTTCTAGCATAGATGACCACTCTTAGGTTTCCATCTTTTGAAGTCAATTTGGTGGTTTCCTGTCATTCTGGAGAATAATATTTCCTCTACTGCTGAGGGCCAGCTTGATGCAATGCAGAGCAGGCAGTGATTGATATTAATAAATTGACATAAAAATAAATTGAATCGAGAGTCTGTCCTAGGCCTAAGTGACTTGTGGTGAGGTCCACAGCTGGCGTGGGGCCAAAGGCCAGGACCAAAACCAGCGAACAGTTTGTGAAGTCCTGGCACCTCAAAGCAAGAGAAACACTACAGCTGAGGACTTTGACTCACCCAAATTCCTTCTAGCTCAGTAGTCTCAGCACATAATCAGGTTACTAGTTAACCATGATCTGTTCCTGTGTGCTTTTCCAAAAATGCTTTGTTCTTCAAATCCTTAAAACTTGCCTGCATTAGCTGTTCAGCCCCATCACTTCCTGTAGCCCACCAGCACACCCCTCAATCAAGCTGTGCACCTAATAAAGGCCAGGGACACTATGCCTCGTGGTCTTAGTTCTTCTGTGACTCTGACCATCTGGTTCCCCTTGTAACTAAAATACATACCTTGTCTGTGTTTTATTCCTTCACTGTATCCCTAAGCAGGAGATCGGTGGTCCTAGGCCAGAGCCCCCTACTCCACCACCTCTCTTTTGTTATAAAGTATTTTAAAATGCAAAAACTCAACTGATTTTTAAATTTATAACCATATTAAATAAAAATAAAAATAAAAAAAAGTAGAGAAGCCAAGCATAGTGGTGTACCACTGTATGTAATCCCAGCATTTTTGGAGGCTGACACAGGAGGATTACAAGTTTGAGAACAGCCTGAGCAACTTAGTGATTTTGAAGACCCTGTTTTAAAATAAAAAATAAAAAAAGACTAGGGATGGATGTAGCTCAGTATAAAGGCCATGAATTCAATCCACAGTACCACCAAAACAAAACACAAACAAAAGTTAAATATCTATTGCTGTTTTGTTCAGTAGATTAAATGGAGGTGAAAATAGTGCTGCCATTAAATTTAAGTGAAATCAGCTGGGCGTGGTGGAGCACACATGGAATTTCTGCATTCTGTGAGGCTGAAGCAGGATTGCAAATTCTAGCCCAGCCTGGGCAACTTAGTGAGACTGTCTCAAATAAAAAAATTTTAAAGCAGACTAGGGATGCAGCTCAGTGTAAATGCCCTGAGTTCAATCCCAAGTACCATCTAAGAAAAAATTAAATCAATTAATTAAAAATTTTATGTAAGAAGCCAGGTGTGGTGGCACATGCCTGTAATCCTAGCATTTGGGAGGCTGAGACTGGAGAATTGCCTTGAGTTTGAAGCCAGCCTGGGCTACATAGTCCAAGGCCAGCCTGAACTATATAGTGAGACCCTGCCTCAAAAAAAAAATAAATAAATAAAATGTATGTTAGTTACAGATTAGCAAGTGGTGTTTTTCCCTTTACTTTGTGTATGTATGGCGGGGGGGTGGTATTGGGGACTGAACTCAGGGCTTTCACAATGAACTACATCCCCAGCCCTTTTTAATTTTTAAATTTTGAGACAGGGTGTCAATAAGTTCCTAGGCTGGGCTTGAACTTTTGATCCTCCTGCCTCAGCCTCCCAGGGTGCTGGGATTATAGGCATGCGCTACCCATACCCAGCTTCCTTCACTTTCTTGAAACTCCTCAGGCAGTGTCAGAAGGCAATCTTCCTTCATTTTCTTTAAGACACAGTTGGACATCAATAGAGAAAAACACTTATTAATTCTGCTATGAGCATATGGAGTTTATTTCTACTATATATGTAACTTAGAAATAAGATTTATATTTCCAATTTCCACTCTCAAAAGCCAAGAATAGGATATATATGTTGTACTTATCACATTCTGGAAACAAAGTATTGTTCAAGATAGTTTCTACTTACTCTCTGTCTCCCTCTCCCCCTTCCTCTATTTTGTTGCTTTTGCTGTCTTCCACCACCATTTACTGTTGCCCTCTGCCATGTGCCACCCTGCCTTGGAGCCAGTCAATTATGGACTGAAACCTCTACAAACTGAGGCTAAATAAACCTTTCTCCCTTGGGAAAAAAAAAAAAAAGTTTCTATCTTATCTATCAATCTTCTCTTTCAGTTTTACATTCTCCTTGCTGTTTTACCAAATTCTAGTCATAAAACAAACTGCTTCAAGGTCAGGGCAGAATCTAGGATGGCTTCTGTAAGTTATTATTAATGTTTTCTTTTTTAATATTGTTCCAGTTTTTAAAATTTTTTGTTTGAGTGCTGGGGATGTAGCTCAGTGGTACAGCACTTGCCTGGCATGCACAAGGCCCTTGGTTTGATCCCGGGTCACTGCATACACACAGGCAAAATTTAAACAGGACAAAATTTCCTACCAATCTCAGTGTTGCAGTTAATTAATTTCTAATGGAAAGTCTGTAGAAATCTTATGTGTTTCCAAGACTTAAATCAGTGAACAGTTGGAGCTTTGTGTATTTCACTTTGAATGTACATTAAGATATTGAAAAAGAACATTTATACAATCATGAAACAGAAGAAAATGAATATATACAGTAAGGATGGCTAAGAAATCACTGCCGTCCCTCCTTTTCAACAATGAAGATTACCAATACAGTATGTGCTCAACTCTAAGGCAATCACTTTTTCCCTAAAAAAATCTCACAGCCAGGTATGGTGGTACACCTTGGAATCCCAGCTATCTCAGGACACTGAGGCAAGAGGATCACAAATTCAAGACTGGTATGGTGGCAGATGGCTATAATACAAGCACTTTGAGAGGCTGAAGCAGGACAATCGCAAGTTTGAGCCTAGCCTGGGCAGCTTAGCATCTTAGCAAGACCCTATCAATCAATCAGTCAATCAATCAATCAATGGCTGAGCTTGTAGCTCAGCGTGAAGGCCCTGAGTTCAATCTCCAGTACCGTACTGTTTAAAAAAAAAAAAAAAAATCCCTCAGGAAAAAGTGAGTTGCCTTGTATTTGAGTTCTTAAACAAGCACTCATTTAAAAGATGCTTCCTTCAGTTACTTTGTTTTTACTTTGTTTTTAAAAGCTAAGAACTAATCAGGGAAGACAGAGTTGCTTACAATAAGCCCAACCAATGACAGTTTTGGATATTCAGAGGTTATCTGATTGAAAAGATTTTTTTAAAATTCCACATTTCATAATTGCAAGTGTTGAACAACACTGTAAGCACTTTAAAGACCCTAGTTATCTGAATAGGTCTTTGCATTTGAGAAAAAATTTCTGCTGAAGGTGTCATATATCGCAGTGGTAAGCAAACTTTTTCCATACAGAGCCAGAGAGTAAATATTTTCAGCTTTTACAGCCATATGGTCTAGGCACAACTATTCAACTTTGCCAAAGTAGTAACTATAAATAATTAGTAACTAATGGATATGGCCATCTTCCAATAAAACTTTATTTATAAACCTATTTACAAAGGCCAAAGGCCTCTGCTAACCTCACATACAGCACCATAAACAAAATTATTTCTGTATTTTAAGCAACTTAGAAGTGAAGACGATGTGCTCTGAAAAACTGTGCTAGAGGACTCAGCACAAAATGATGACTAAGATGTCTGTCAAAAATGCATCAAGGGGCCAGGGATATACAGCTCAGTGGCACAGCATCTGCCTGGCAAGTGCGAGGCCCTAGGTTTGATTCCCGGTACCAAAAAAAAAAAAAAAAAAGCATTAAAATATTGAATAAAATCATTTCATTACATGTTAGGGGGTAAAAAGCAATATTAAGATGATATATTTCTTATGATTAAAGCATGTATATATAACCAGAATAAAATTTTCAAATGGTAACTTACATTGATTTTATCTATATGTTTAAAGGTTTATATAGCTAAATTAGAAGCAAAAAAAAAAAAAAAAAGACTTAGAGAACTCGTTAGGAAAATGAAACTATTTTTTTTTTCCTTTTTTTGAACTTCTTTCCACTCCCACCACCCATGATGCACAAAACAGCATGACCCTGGAACTGTACTTTTGTCTCATATTTGGGCTTTTTTTTTTTGGAGACAGGGTCTTGCTTTGTAGCCTGGGCTGGCCTCAAACTCTCAGAGATCCTTCTGCCCCAGCCTCCTGAGTACTGGGATTATAGGTGTGTGACACCATGCCCAGCTTGGGCTTGCTTTATATTCAGAAAGGTAAGGTATTGGATAACCTAGGGATAATATTTTGAAAATTACTGGAATATACTAGCGTGGTATAGAGAAACTACAGGGATGCTAAAATGAAATGAAACAAGATAAAATCTACCACAGCTAATTGTAAAATTGCCACAAGTGGCAATTATAGTTGCAGTGAAACATCATCTGCCACACTGACTTTATATTAATTTTAGTTCAATGGTTTTATAATTTTTTCTGTTAATAAAACTCTAAATGTAAAAAATTTACACCGAATTTGTTTTTACATATTTAAGGAATGTTACAATAAAAACTGTTTGAGATAACCCCAGGATCTATATTTTTATAGATGCTCTTTAAAAGTTACTCGGAGCCAGGCACAGTGGCACACGACTATAAGACAGGAGGATTACAAGTTTGAATCCAGCCTGGGCAATGTAGCAAGTTAGCAAGACCCTGTCTCAAAAACTAAAAAAGAGCTCGGGTATGAAAGCCCTGGGTTTGATCCCGAGTACCGGAAAAAAAGCACTCTGTATACTATTTTGAGCTGAGAATTCAGAATACTACCTTAATGGATTCTGCACAAAAATTCGGTATGGCCAAGTTATTTTACACAAAATAAGACAAACAATTTACATATTTCTAGCCTTCCATTCTCAACAACAGAACAACTTGGATAATATACGACCCAAAATATAGCTATTCCACTACTAAAATCTCTTTGCAGAGAATGAGAGGAATACACCATGAGTCTCACCATTACTGCTGGTTTTTGCATTCTTTGCTAGCTGTGCACGAGTAGCAGCAATCAAACTGTCATGGGCCAACTCCTGAACTCTGAGGAACCAAGGAATGCTACTGTCTGTGCTCTCATTGGAGAGGAAATCATTCCCTGAATCCTCAGCTTCATCTTGTACAAACACTAAGTGCTCAGCCGAAGAGCCCAGACCTGGAAAAAACAAGAAGACATATGAAAGCTGGCCAACAAGTAATCCTTTATTTGCCCTGGCCCAGAATTAGTATGATTTGAACTATCCAGATGAATAGGCTATTGCTTTTCTACTCTGAGCCCACAGGCTTGTTGTTATCTTGTCTCCTCTCATTTCAAAGGCTAAGCTGTCCTTCTTGGCAACCAGGCCAACCCCACCCTCTAGTGTCACAACCCCATGATCAGTCATCCCCTCCTGTGTCGTTCACTTATGTCCTCTCCCATCTACAGTCTGGTCCTTTCTATTGACCAGCTTTTCCTTATACCTTTAAAAGTGTTCTAGCTCATCTCTCTTCATTTTTCAAAACATTAGAAAACCTCAAGTACTTTTCTAGCTAGTACCTTCTTACCTGTCCCTTCAAAGTTAAGTTCCTTGAGCAAGTGTACCTTCTAAACTGTTTCACCTCTCATCTATTCCCCATCTCTTTAACCAGGGCCTCTACCTCCACTGCTGCAGTAACAATTACTCTTGCTAAGGTCACCAGACACACATTTAGCCCATTAACCCAACCTGCAATATTTTGCACGATCAGCATTTTTTCTTCCTTAAAACTTTTTCCTCCCTTTGCTTGCCACCCACCACTCTCCCAGTTCTCTTCACTCCCTTCTAGCTGCTCCTTTCTGTTGTTAGTCTCTTCAATTTTTTTCAGGGTTCCAGATATGCCATTTTTTGTTAATGCTTCAACTTGTCCTGAATAAAAGAATCAACGCTTGCTGTTTTATACATTTCCTGAATGCTGCTAAACACCCAAATGAGTTCCTTCACACCAGACCTCTTTAGGACTCTGGATTCCTGTTTCTAACTCTCTCAAGAACACTTCCTCCTGCACACTCCTCCAAAATCATACCATTAATGATCCAAATTGTACTAGGCATCCATCCTCTCCAAGCCTTGCTCTCCCTGTGTCACTGTGTCATAAACTACACCACCTAATTTCCCAAACAAGAACTGTTTGAGTCATCTTAGAATCTTCCCTCTTCCTGTACACGTTCAACTGGTCACCAGACCACATCAGTTTTTCAAAATAATCAAATGATAAAGCTTCTTTGCATTTTAAGTATGATTTCCATATGCTCCATCCATAATTTTTTGTTAAGCATGGGCAGATTTTGGAAAAGGGTAAAGAATACGTACCTGCTCTTGTTAGATTAAGAAGAATAAAAGAAGTGCTATCACTTGGCTGTAGATCTTGTAACAAGCTAGGAGACTCTGGAGTGGATAAAAACTCCGGGGACTTCTGTACAGTCTGAGCCCTCGTCTCTTCTCCGTCTGGGCCCACATTCACCTGAAGGCTTCTCAATACAGCTGAGGAAGTGACCTCCTTGGAGGAGTTAGTATGATTTGAAGTATCATCTAGTAAAAGGAAAATACCATAGTTTTATGTAGCACCCATTTCCAAGGAGCTCACCATTTTGATATGTAGTACTTAATATCCTCTACTATCTAGCACCATAAAGCCATGCATGGTGGTGTACTTGAGAGGCTGAGGCAGAAGAATCACCACAAGTTTGCAGCCAGTCTGAGCTACATAGTGATTTCAAGCCCAGCCTGAACTACATTGTGAGACCTTGTCTCAAACAAAACAAAACAAAAACAATAATAATAACAACAATAATGATTATATCTAGCACCCTTATGGGAGTACACAGCATTCTCATTTTATAAATATACAATCTACCTCAGAGAAGTACAGGAATAGCTTTAAATTCTAAAGGTAGTCAGCAAACTGTAAGAAAGAGTTCATTGACACTTGGTGTAACTAATAGTCACCCATCCACATTTGGACATTATAGAATGTGGTACTTTTAGAAGCCAGAAATTAGCATTTTTTTCCTTAAAAAAATATAGCTATACAGTAAATATTAACTCAAGAATAGGCTCTAAACTTTATTTTTTTTGGGGGGGCGCCTTAACTTTTGTACTGTGTATATGACTGTGCTGGTGAGTAATAAGAGGGGAAATAAAACAGCCTGGAGAGTACAGTGGTGCACATCTGTAATCCCAGCTACTCAGGAAGCTGGGGCAGGAAGACTTGTGAGTTGGAGGCCAGCCTATGCAACCTGGCAAAACTCTACCTCAGCATAAAATTTTAAAAAGGGCTGAGGATGTAGCTCAGAGACTGAGCATGTGCCTATCAGGTGCAAGCCCTGGGTTTCAGCCCCCATACTAAAAACATAGCCTGGGAAACAAATGAAATTTTATAGAATCATCAGTATGTTTCATTATAATTCTGGATTAACATGTTTCATTATAGTTTTTTGTTTATATTGAATGTAAAGCTATAAGTGCAGAACTATAATGAAACACTGATTTCAATTCCTTTGGATACACACACAAGCAGGACTGTTGGCTGACATCATGTTTCTGTTTTCAGTTTTTTGTTTCTGTTTTTAGTTTTTTGAGGAACTTCCATACCATTTTCCATAATGGCTGTACTAATTCATGTTCTTACCTAGTGTGCAAGGGTTCCTTTTTCTCTACAGCCTTCCCCCTATTTATCTGTCATTATTTTGACAACAACCATTCTAACTGAAAAAAGAATCTTTCCCCCATTTCATTTCCTTCATAGTTGTTCAAATATTTACTCAATAAAGTAAAACTTTGAGAGAAAATTCAGGGGGGAAAAAAGCCTAACAAATATAAAAATTTATTAGCATCTGGAAATTTTCACAGATTGAAAATCCATAAGGGGTTGGGATGATATGACTCTGAACATAATAGAAAAGCAGAAAATGATAGATAGATGATGTAAAAGAGCTATGATCTAGATAGGGAAATTTAAATTAATGCTCACCGGCTTAAGACATCTGCCCTTTTCTGCTTGGTTTTTTAAGACAGGGTCTCGCTGTGTATTTCAGGCTGGCCTTGAACTCACTATATAGCCCAGGCTGGCCTCAAACTCTCAGCAATCCTCCTGCCTCAGCCTCCCAAGTGCTGAGATTACAGGTGTGTGCTGGCTTATATGCCCTTCTTGAATGTTTAAAAATTAAAAGCAGGGCCGGTGAGATGGCTCAGCGGCTTAAGCGCCTGCCCGGCAAGCGCAAGGGCCCGAGTTCGACTCCCGGAACCCACATACGAAAAAGGGGCCGGTGATATCGCTCAGAGGCACGGGCGCCTGCTGGCGTGCAAGGTCCTGAGGTCGACCCCCCGGTACCCACAAAAAAAAAAAAAAAAAAAATTAAAAGCAGTTTTTTTTTTTTGTGGGTACCGGGGGGTCGACCTCAGGACCTCGTGCACCAACAGGCGCCCGTGCCGCTGAGCAATATCACCGGCCCCTTTTTCGTATGTGGGATCCGGGAGTCGAACTCGGGCCCTCACGCTTGCAAGGCAGGCGCTTACACCGCTGAGCCATCTCACCGGCCCATTAAAAGCAGTTTTAAAGTCACTCAAAAATAAAAGAACACCACCAGAGGATAGTAATCAGAAAACTTTATAACAAGCAAATTGTCCCCATTAACCCTATCTGATTAAACATCAATATTCTAAATGTTAAAATAAGGGTCAGAATATAAAAAATTAATTATATCCAAAAATAAAGTTCTCCCAGCTAACAGTCAAGTGAAAGTCCCTCTTTCTACCAAAAGCTAATCTCACTACTGTACCCAGAGTTCTACTTCCTCCTACCAATTATTCTGTATCTTTCTGTCTTTAGCTTCTGTAATTGGCTCTTTTAGCATAAAATAATTCTTAAAGATCTCCGACACAGCTGGGCATGGTGACGCATGCCTGTAATCCCAGCACTAGGGAGGCTGAGGCAGGAGGATTGCTGTGAGTTCGAGGCCAGCCTGAACTACATAGTAAGACCCTGTCTCAAAAAAACAAACAAACAAAAAAGGATCTCGGACATGAAACAAGAAAAACCCAATTTCCCTCTACCTTACCTCTTTCTGTTTTTCCTTCTCAGATCAGGAAAGCTTTACAAAATATTAGTTACTTCCTCAACTATACACAAGACTTGCTTTGCACTGATATCTCAAACCACTGCAGGCTGGCTTTTCACCCTCTTCCCTTCACGGACTGCGAAAGTCAATGATGGCCTCCGTTTAGTCTTTTTTTTTTTTTTTTTGTGGGTACTGGGGGTCAAACTCAGGACCTTGCACGCCAGCAGGCGCCCGTGCAGCTGAGCGATATCACCGGCCCTTTTTTCGTACATGGGTACCGGGAGTCGAACTCAGGACCTCGCGCTTGCCAGGCAGGCGCTTACGCCGCTGAGCCATCTCATCGGCCCCCTCCGTTTAGTATTGATCTCACTGGGCCTCTCAGGATCATTTGACACACTGACTTCCCTTAGGTTCCATGTCACTACTCAATGTAGCTATTCATCCTACCACCTCTATTTTCCTGTCCTCTATTTTCCTTCCTTCTTCTCAGGCTCTCCTGTCTTATCCTCTACCTTCAATAGGGAGTTCCAAAGTCCTGCCTTGGTTTTTTTCTCACTCTCTTTGTGTGGGTGATCATAATCATTTCTATGGCTTATACTGTTAATGTTCTTATAACTTCCATTGTTACTTTTTTTCCATGACTCCTAACTTGTACAGTTTCTGCCAGTCACTTATAAGATCAGTGATCCATTCTACCAGTACCACAGAGTAGGCTAAGGTCTTTGGGGTTTTTTGTTTTTTTGCACTGCTGGGTACTGGGTATTGAACCTAGAGCCACATGCAGGCTAGGCAAAAGCTCTATCACTGAGCTACACCCTGAGGCCTTTAGTCTTATTTTATTTTGAGACAGGAACTCATGAAGTAGCCCTGCTGGCCTCAAACTTTCACTCTTCCTGCTTCAGCCTGGACAGTGGCTAGAATTACAGTTGTACACTACAATGCCCAGCTCTCAGGACTTCTTTATCCTATGCTTGATGATCTTTATTTTTACCTGGTAACATTAGCCGACTGCATTCTGAGGCCTCAGTCACTGGAAGGAGTGATAAGCAAGTAATGTCTTTAGTTTCTGATTCTACCAGCCCCTGTCCCAATGGGATGGAGGTATTCTGAACAAACTGTACCAGAAGCTGGAAGAAAAAAAAAGACAACACTGAGAAATAACAGTCGTTAGGAAGAGTTCTAAACCTCTGAATTTACCAAAAGATGATGGTGTAATAAAGACTTGACTATTTACTAGACTCAACCATATTCAAAGAAAAACTAGACTAACTATAATATTTAAAGTTGTGTTACCAAGTCCTCTGTTCTAGAGAAAGGCTAATTTATATAATCAAGGTAACCTCTGACATTTTCCATCAAACAGAAAGGACAAAAATAATTGTACTTTAAAATGATGGGCTATTTAAAAAATCAGCTGCACTGTACTGAGCACATTTTACAAAGCATTTTTTTTGTATACTGGCTCATTTAACTCTCCATTAAATCAATAAGATTCAAAGCTATTTTACAAATAAGGACGTAAGTTGAAGACATTAAGTGACTTGTCGAAGATCATGTAACTAGTTAGGAGCAGTCTTCAAACTTCAGTAATCTGAGCCCTAGTTCAGGGATCTTTCCACTATGCAAAAGATTCACCACAATTAAAGTGAGAAAAAGAATGAAAAAAATATTTAAATCGCCCAATTATGTTTAGAAAGAAAATATTTTCAGATATACACAAAATTAATAAAAGAATGGTTTGTGGTAGTAAATATTTACATATACACATACACACAAATTACATATAAATGACATATGACATAAATATATTTTATATATAAAATATTTTGCTATTATATAATTAAATGTACATATATCCTTAAATGACAAATACCCCCCAAAAAAATCAAAGGATAAAAATAAAATTTTTAAATCTTTGAGAAAATACTTAGAAAAATAATAAACTAATTTTCCAATCAAAACTATTTGGTTCACAAAGCCTAAAATATATACTATCAGGTCATCATAAAAAAACTTTGCTGACCCCTGAAATAAGGGTCAATTGAAATATAACCCACCAAAAGAAAGGAAACAAGCTGAGTGGGCTTACCTCTGGTTTGGATTCTAACTCATCTGATAACATTGATTCAGCTTCCAAAATCCTGTAGCTCTTCAGGGTACAGGTTCAGATTTGATTCAGAGTCAATGGTACCTTCCTGTTATGCTCATATTCCTTAGAAAACTCTGTGCTCTTCCTGTAAGACAGTGAACTAGGTTGGTAACCAGTTTAACCTTAAGCAGGAGTAAAAGAGCATTAAGAGAAGTGAGAAAATAGTTAAATAAACAAAGGCATTTCTTTATTCTGTATATCCAAAAATCACAACGAGTAAACAAAGAATTCAGCACAAAAATATTTGTTTTAAAATAGAACACATCCTGAACCCAGTGTGATAGTACACACCTGTAATCCCAGCACTCAGGAGGCTGAGGCAGGAGGATCACTGGAAGTTCGAGGCCAGCCTGAACTGCATAGTGAGTTTGTCTCAAAAAAAAAAAAAAAAAAAAAGAACATGTTTAACAGGTATCAATATCAAAACCCATAAAATCGTTGTTCTGATACAGAATTTCTGGGCCAAGAATGTAGCTCAGTAGCACAGCACTTGACCGGCAAGCATGAGGTCCTGAGTTTGATTCCCGGTACCAAAAAAAAAAAAAAAAAAAAAAAGAAATACTGATACAGAATTTCTGCTTCTAAAATCTAGTTTAAGGAAAGGTCTTAAATATGGAAAAAGGTATATCCCCAAATATATTCATCATGAATATGTGACAAAAACTGGAAGCAACATATAAATACACATATATATCCAACAATTAGGGAGTGATGGATTAAATATGGCAGTCACTTTAAAATATAATTATAGGGCCGGTGAGATAGCTCAGCGGCATAAGCACCTGCCTGGCAAGCGCGAGGTCCTGAGTTCGACTCCCAGTACCCACATAAAGGAAAAAAAGGGCTGGTGATATCACTCAGCGGCACAAGCGCTTACTGGCAAATGTGAGGTCCTGAGGTCAACTCCCGGTGCCCAAATAAAGAAATAAAATAAAATAAATAAAATAAAATTATAAAGACAATGTAAGAACAAATAGGGCCGGTGAGATGGCTCAGCAGCATAAGCGCCTGCCTGGCAAGCTCAAGGGCCCGAGTTCGACTCCCAGAACTCACATATGAAAAAAGGGCCGGTGATATCGCTCAGCGGCACGGGCGCCTGCTGGCGTGCGAGGTCCTGAGGTCGACCCCCGGTACCCACAAAAAAAAAAAAAAAAGAACAAACAAAAATGGTCATAACATATTAATTACAAAAATAAAATACAGAGCCAGGGTGACACATGCCTATAATCCCAGTATTCAAGATACTTGGGAGACCGAGACAGGAGGATTGCTGTGAGTTCAAGGCCAGCCTGGGGTACATAGTGAGTTTAAGGCTAGCCCGAATTACAAAGTAAGACCCTGTCTCACAAAAAATAAAATACAAAGTTATATATTTTCTATTTTTAAAAACTATGTATAGGAAAAAGTAAAAGAAAATTTATACACTTATGATAGTAGCTATATTGTGTGTAGGCTGGTATGACTTTTTCCAATTTCCCAAGTTCTCTAAATTATAATAATTATTATATTGTTTTGATAATTGTAAAAATTACATTTAAAAAGTCAAAGCTGGGTGGAGCGTGGTGGCCCAGGCCTGTAATCCCAGGACTCTGGGAGGCTGAGGCAGGAAGAGCCCAGCCTGGGCAATTTAGTGACTTAGTGAGGCCTTGTCTCAAAGTAATTAAAAAAAGGTGTGGGGGTGTGTCTCAATGTGAGGGCCCTAGGTTGAATCCCCAGCAGCCCAAAAACAAAACAATTTTTTTAAAAAATGAAGGCTGAACTGGGCATGGTGGCACATGCCTGTAATGAAGCACTCATGAAGCTGAAGTAAGAGGATCACTGTGAGTTTGAGGCCAGCCTGGGCTACATAGTGAGTTCAAGGCCAGCCTGAACTACATAGCGAGACCCTGTCTCAAAAAAACAAAAATCGAAGCTGGAAGTATGGCTCAGTGGTATCATGTAGGAAGCTCTGGGTTTAATTCCCAGTGCCCCTGTGTGTGCACGCACACACACGCACACACACACAAAAGGCAAAATTTGAACAGCGTCTCCCAAAGGCAGTACTCTCAGCACCCTGATGCAGCTGTCCCTCCCACCTTCATAATTTAAATTCTTACTTTTCTGTGTGTGTGGGCTAAGGATTGAACCTGGGACCTTGAGTACAGTAGGCACTTGTTCTACCACTCAGCTACTCTCTCAGCCCAAAATTCTTATAGCTTACTCCTCCCAAGGATTTTGCCACAGGAGGTTATTTTATTTATTATAATTGCTTCTAAAAGTGGGAATATTGTTATAAAGTAATCATAAAGTATAAAATGTACCCAGGAGGAGGTTTCTCATTAATATTAGGGTGCACTGAAAAGTTAGAATAAGTCAGACTTGGGCCGGTGAGACGACTCAGCGGCTTAAGCGCCTGCCTTGCAAGCGCGAAGGCCCGAGTTCGACTCCCGGATCCCACATACGAAAAAGGGGCCGGTGATATCGCTCAGCGGCACGGGTGCCTGTTGGCGCGCGAGGTCCTGAGGTCGTCCCCCCGGTACCCACAAAAAAAAAAAAAAAAAAAAAAAAAAAAAAGAATAAGTCAGACTTTACCTAAAGGACATTCAGAAGTACCAAAGTGATTATTGTTTGCTGGTTTTTCCCTCTTTCTAACTACTTGAAAGCCTCATTTTTCATTGTAAAGAAACAGTAATTTACAAGATATAGATAAAAATACTTTTACATTTTCCTACATAAAATAAAGTATCATAAATCTCCAAATTTTCTTTCCACATTTGTATTTTTTTACTCAACCACTATACTAGCTTAGTGTAGTCTATCCATTCATCTGTTTATAGAGGAAGAAACCAGGGCTCAATAAATCACTTGTCCAAGTTACTAACCTAGAGTCAGGATTCCCACCCACTAAGCAGGCTGGCATGAATAGTAATTGCATCTAGCTAGGTTTGATCTTGAATTTGCAAGACTTAAAAATTCCTTTCTCAGCTGGGTGTGGTGGTACATACTGCAATCCCGGCACAGTGGGTGGCTGAGGCAGGAGGGTTTCAAATTTAAGTCCAGCCTGGGTAATGCAGCAATTTAAGTGAGACCCTGTCTCAAAATCAAAAATAAAAAGAAGGGCGGTGGATGTAGCTCAGTGCAAAGGTCCTGCATCCAATCCCCAGCACTGGGAAAAAAATCCTTTTCTCCAGTTCCAGCTCATCTCAACAAGCCAAGAAATTATCAAATGTTTGTTTATCCTTAAAGTTCTTCCAACTTTGAGATTCTAGGATTGCAAAATCTCTAAAAACCAGACTACTATTTACTGACCTTCATATGTTATCTATCACATCTTTTTATTTTAGTGTTTGCATTTTTAATAATAATCTCTAAAAATTAGCATATGCATTTTCTGGAACAACTGAGTATATCACAACTAAGTACAGCCATACAACTGGCACCCAAGTTTATGGTTTGTATGTATGAGGATAATGTATGAAGAAAACAGAGAGTAGTAGGATGCACTAGAAAGGCAGGCTGAACTCAATCTACAGAAGAGTACCTTATCAAGTACAGTGTGCTGACTTCAACTTGCTAAGTACATTAGCCCAGTAGTATAATGGCGACTATGCAATTAAATTTGTTCCTCTTCCTAGTTCCATTACCCATTTGACATATTTCAAAAACTGCAATGCAAATGTTTTTAAAAGTAAGAAACAAGAGTTCACATTACATTCGTTTTAAAGAGTAAACTGTCTTTAGTATATTCACAAGTGTGCAATGCAACCATAACCAAACTAATTTTACATTTTCATCACTCCAAAAGAAAATTCTGAAGTCATTTCCCACTTCTAAAATTATCTTTATTATGAGTTTAAAGGCTTTCCATAAAAGCTTCCCTGTCAGCACAGAGCACTGAATAAGTATTTCTATAGTGAATGAATGACACTGCAATTTTTTTGAGACAAGGTCTTGCTATGTAGCCTAGGCTGGTCTTAAACTGGATCCTTCTCATTTTCGTGAATGCAGGGATTACAGGTATGTGCCACCATGTCCTATTCAACAATACCAAATTTTTGTCTCTAGTCTTGATCTCTCCTCTGAACCCCAACCCTTCATTTCTCACTGCTTACTGGGTCTCTCCACAAATACATCCCACAGCCTTTCAAACTTAACAAAGTACAAAATCTAGATTATCATCTCCTCCACCAAACCTGTTCTTCTTGTACTATCCATTTCAATTATTGCCCAATCTTCCCACTCAACTGCAAACTCTAGGTCTTTACAAATTTCTCATTCTCCATATTGAAATAATCTCAGTGATTCTGAGTTCTCCCAAAATTTATTCCTTGTTTAGGTCTCTTAGTAACTTCCACCTATACACTATTAAAATAAGTTTCTAACCAGTCACCTGACCTTTAGAATTCCCATCTAGCCTATCTTTCTACTGCTTATATCACTCCCTCTGCTCACAGACTGGTGCCTTGGAATAACTCAAACCCCCAAAGATAAACTTCCTTTACACAGAAAAACCCCTAGAGCTACAGATTAACTTGGCAAAATTTTGATATCTACGTGGGTATGACGCTTAAATTAGAATTCAACAGTGACTACTAGTTTAGTTGTCCTTTATTCTACACCACCTTAAGATAAGGAAGTGGGATTTCTCACTACCTAACCCCTCCCCCCCATTCCCCTAACTTTCAAAATGTTTCGTTCATCCTTTTTGCAAATATGCTACGTTGACCCTGGAGCTAACTGTAAATGCGAATTTCTAATCCCCAAGTTAATAGTATTTAACTTTCAAATGGTGTCTAAATGCATCTCAAAGCCTCATAAGCGGAATAAACTTAAATAAACTAATTGGATTCGCTGGAGAAACGTCAGATGCTAAGTTCAGCCAGCAAAACGCATGACCAGCTGTGAACACTGACAGCCCACCAGCCCAACCGAACTGACAGGCGAAAGAGAAACCGGTGGTCCAGCCCCTTCGATTCGGCAGCCCGGTCCCCATTCTAAACTCAGAAAGTAAGTGGACGCCAGAAAGGAGAGTGCAGTTCTCAGCTAAAACGTTCGGGGCGAGGCCCCGTTAGCTTCCCTTCCCCCACCACAAAGGCCTTAGTGTGAGGCCCCGAGGTCCGCGGGGAGGCCCGGCTGCGGCTGCAGTCCGGGGCTCCCGCCCCGGGAACTCGCTGACTCTAGCTTTCTCCGGACAGTCTCGTTCACGCGCCCTCGCCCCTAAAACCGAGTAAAAGATCCAAAACATCGCCCTCAAAATCCCGCCAGGGGAGGGCCAAAGCCGCAGGGCTGCGGACCGGCCGCCCCCAGGCCCGCCCGAGCCGAAGGGGTCCGCTAGGGGGGCGGTTTCTCTGTCCTCCCCGGCGGCTGGGTCGGCCCCAGACCCCGGGAAGTCAGTAGTGGCTCCTCTCTCCCTGAGACCACCCAGGCGAGCGGGTGAGGCCAGCCCCACCCTGGAGCTCACCTTCCAGACCCGGGATACCGGCCGGCCGTCAGTCGGTCCCGAATTCCGTCCACACAGAGCGTCTTCCGGCTCCCGCCGGAAACAGCTCTAACGCGGGACAGGAAGTTTGGCCGCTCCCCCACGCACACACCCACTCGCTCGCCTCCCCCGGTGCTGCGCTGCCTCCTCGCTGGAGGTCTCGGCCGGAGGACCGCTGGCCTGGTCTGTGCCGCCCGCCGCACCGGCCCGGCCTCAGATGTGGAACGTCTGCCCCCTGCCTCCTACTCTTTTTCCCTGCCCTTTGGGGCTCCTAGGTCCGCGAAGCCCGAAAACCAGGTCAGTGCATTCACGCCGTGACATCACTGCCTCCCCCCAGCAGCAGATGGGGTAGTTTCCCATTCGGCTGCGGAATTCCGGGGGAGGAAAAGGAGAAAGGCAAGATCATTAAACAGTCATCAAACCTCTACTGCCCGAGAAGGGAAACTGCAGAATCAAGTTCTGTATTGCATATGGGACAGAGTATGAATCCAGTCACGTGTAGAACTGTTCTGGTTTGTGAATTCCCTACGGTCTGGTTTCCGAATATTATTAAGCAAAGAGCTCTTGGATGACTGTGGGCTAGAACACTTGAGTTTCAGGCTGCGTGCCACCGATTAACTCAGGAGTTTGACTTCTTGAAAACTTTTTTTCAGATAGAAAGCTGTTTAGTTCTTTGACAAAATGCATAAGTATTTATAAAAGTATGTATGAGGGATATCAGCGCCCTTATTTTCCTGGGGAGAACAACCCCCACCTGGAAAGGAACAAGGAGAAGTATGACAAGGGAATGTGTTCACAAGAGAAGGGAGAGGACACAGAAGGTAAACTGAGGCTCCAGCTTTTGCTCTGCACCTCAACAGAGACTATCATCAGAGATAAAATATGTATTATCTGATGACCAGCAGCGGACAGGCACGAAGGTAGGACATAGAATTGTGAACTGCATCTCTACACCATGTAAAAGTATGGTTTACATACACTTATGCTTCTTTACAACATAACTGGCTTGCATTGACTATAGGAGCTTCTTTCGAACAATTCAATCAAGGAACGTAAATTTACCTGGAAAAATAAGTGTGCAACAGCAGCAGGAAAAAGTAGAATGCATCTTCCCATTTCCCCAGGCAGAGGGATGGTCTTGAAGAAATCTCCAAAACAGTGCTAGGCTCTGGCTTGCTCCCACACCGAGGCCCTTCAAGCAATCTTTGGCTGCTGAGGGCCAGCAGGTTCCTTGAAGTGCCCTGTGCCTTCAAACTTACCTGTTCTTTCTCACTTCCTCCCCATCAAAGATTCCCTTCTCTCAGAGAAGGGTGGTGGGGCTACACTTAAAGCAGAATCTTTTTTTTTTCTTTGGTGGTGGTGGTGTGGGGTTGGAACCCAGGGCCTTCCACATACTAAGCAAATGCTGTACACTGAGCTCCATCCCAAGGCCAGAATCTCTATAAGTAATAATATGGCAATTTGTCAATGATCAGGAACTGCACATCTCTCTCAGAGATTTACATTTTAAAACACAAAAGCTTGGGCCAGTGAGATAGCTCAACGGCATAAGTGCCTGCTGGGCAAGTGCGAGGTCCTGAGTTCGACTCCCAGTACCCACATACAGAAAAAAAGGGCCAGTGATATCACTCAGTGGCACAAGCGCTTGCTGGCAAGCGCGAGGTCCTGAGTTCAACCCCCAGTACCCACAAAAATAAAAAAACCCACAAAGCTTAAAATCTCAATTCTCTTAACTGGTAGGGCTTCAGGCAAAATAATTGAGAAGCAAAAAATAAAAGCTGGATGTAGATGCACACTGGGAGGTGAGGGGTAACCTCTCAGGTGGCTCACACAAAGCGTGTTATGTGGCTTGGAGTCACTTCTGCTCTGCATGCCATCCTCCCTTTATCTAATCACTAACCACCCAAAAACTTTATGAAAATACCAGTGGTGGTAGAGGTCCTCCTCCTCCCCTCACACATCGAGGGAGGTATCTTGGGAGGGAGGGGATATTACATCAGTGAGAAAAATGGCACACCAGGATCTGACAGAGCAAGTAATGAGCTTACTTTAAACACTGGTACATTACTCTAGTTGTTGGCTAAATTCCATTTTTTAAAATTCTCTTTGACTTTTTCTCCTGGCCTTCTGTTATCCTTTCTGTAGGTTGCTTCTTCAATCCCTTCATTTTCCTGGTTTGTAATTTGCTTAGGTCTTGTTTCTGCATTATGAATCCTTCCATAAGTTGTACCAAAAGTGTCATGGGACATATTTTTCTTCTTCTTTGTCTTGAGAGCTTTTGGCATTTTCATAGATAACTTATAAAGGTCATCTGAAGCCAGGTGAGTCCTCCTCAGAACCAGATCCAGTGAAGGTCCCATCTCTTCCAACTCAATCCGTGGTGTTCTGTAACCAGATTTCTTCAACAGCAACTTGTAGCTTCAAAAGTAACCCTTCCCCTTCAGAGCAGTGAAGGGCAGAACATACTCTAACCCAGCCAGGTGGATATTTGCTACTGTGGGGTCTCCAAAGAAATCAGTATGACTTTTTAGACTTTTGTAGTCTTTTGTTACAGCAAAATCATCACCAGCAAATATTAACATGGGTTTTGTTCCCTTAGGACATTTACTGTTGTATCATTTAGAGACACAAATTTTTCAATACCTAATTCAATTATATCCAGCACTTGGTAGTCATATGTACGCCCTATTATTAGGTTATTGGGCAGCTTCTTATTATGGGATCCAAACATGAATAAAGAACAATCTGACCAGTGAAATCTGATCCTCAAATGGTCTTGTAATATTTCTCTTTTTATACAGAACTCCATATGGTTTTTTTCAGTGCATACTGTAGAACATAATTTATAGCTTTCAAACAAAACATTCAGGTCTTTCAGTATTTGCATCACTGTTGCATTTTACATTTCCTCCTCTAATCAGCATGGCATTTTTAATATTTTCACTAAGTTTCCATTCTCAAGGAATCTCTTGGCCCTTTTTTTACGAGGGGGGGAGGCTCTGGGGGTGTCGGTACAAGGTGTCTATCATTGCCACAACTTCAGTCTAGCCAATACACATGCACTGCACGGATGCCAAAAATACTAATTTTTTGAATACTTGCTGCAGTACAGAAGAATAGGGAAGTAAGCAACAATACTGACAGTGGGGATTAAAGTTCTCTTAAAAGGCACTTCCAAGGTTAAAGATAATCCAGTGTATACATGGGTGAGGGAGTAGTTTGGGTACATAGTTTGGGTATACAAATAACCTTTCAGGGGAAACTAATTCTTTAGATAAGCAGAGTTTGAGGTGCCAATGAGATATCTAGAGCTGAAGTAATGGAGATGTAGATTTGGGAGTTAATCAGCATACAGAGAAGTCTTGAAACCTCTAACCTTCAGGAAAGGAAATAGTCCAGGAAAGTATAAAAAACAGGCCACTGAAATAAACTGGAGTGATTACCAAAACAGCATTTGAATCTACTTGTTACAAATGTTGCATGCAGAAGTACACTGACCACTTGGAATATAGCTCTTGTAGAAGGCTTGCCAGGAGCCAGGCCCTAGGATCAATCCCCAGTATAGGGGAGAGGGCATGGTAGCACACCTATAATTCCTGCACTCTAGGAGGAAAAGGATCAAATTTGAGCCCAAGGAGCTGGGCGTGGTGGCACACACCTGTAATACCAGCACTTAGGAGGCCGAACTAGGAGGATCACCATGAGTTTGAGACCAGCCTGGGCTACACAGTGAACTCAAGACCAGCCTGAACTATATAGCAAGACCCTGTCTCCAAAAAAAGTTTGAGCCCAGTCTAGGCAATTTATCAACTTAGTGAGACCGGGTCTCAAAAAGTACAAAAGGGCTGGGGATATGGCTCAGTGGGAAGGACCTGGGCTTAATACCCGGAACCACCCACAGGTACGCTAAGGAGTGACCACAAAATATCTTCAATCTGTCTTTGTTTTTGTTTTATTTGTTTTTTTTTTTTTTTTTATACACGGGTACCGGGAGTCAAACTCAGGACCTTGCGCTTGCCAGGCAGGCGCTTATGCCGCTGAGCTATCTCACTGGCCCCTTATTTGTTGTTTTGCTGCTAGTGATTGAACCTGGAGACACTGGCATGCTAGACAGTGTTCTACCCCAGAGCTACACCTTCAGCTCCCTTTGTCTTTAATAACCTGAAATTCCAAGTGATGTTTGTATCTACTTGACCTCTCATCTTTACAACTATTTGTCAGTGTGCCTGCTAGCCTAAAATAAAGATATGCTTTTATCAATATATACTGAGGGTTTTTTGTTGTTTTGTGGGGTTTTTTTTTTGGTACCGGGAATCGAACTCATGACCTTGAGCTTGCCAGGCAGGTGCTGTGCTGCTGAGCTATATCCACAGCCCTCTATATTGAGTTTTTAAGCTGTGCCATAAATTATTTGACAAAACAAATAGATCATCCTCTAGATGTAAATTTAGTCTCATGGTCTCTCTCAACTGATCCCAGTCATTTATTTATCATTCTCAACCCAAAGCCTCTGCTGTATCCCAAAATGTGTCCTACCAGTCTGAGCCTCCCCCATCTCCAGCCTCTATGTATATACCATACCTTTATATGTGTGTGTTTGGTACTGGGGGTTGAACCAGTGATTACTACACAATCACTTTACCACTAAGCTACAATCCCAGCTCTTTTTTGAAACAGGTCTTGCTAAATTGACCTAGGCTGGCCTCAAACTTGGAATTCTCCTGCCTTAGCCTACTGAGTAGCTGAGATTACAGGCTTGTTCTATCATGCCTGGTCGTATCATACCTTTAAGTCCCTTTTCCATCTACAATACAGAATGGCCATCCCAATTCTATTCTTACATTAATGTTCAGTTTAAGAATCATGTAATATATTTCCAGTTCAACAAATGTTTACTAAGTGCCTCCTCACTTATAAAAGAATTAACAGAATATTTATTCTAAGTAAATGTTATTCCATTTTAAAAAATCTATTGTGTATGAACCATTAACAGTTGTACCGAATCTCCAGTGGTTTCAGAATATCTGATACAAATGTCTATAATATTAGTTTTAACAAAAAAAAGAAAAATACATCATGTTGGCTTTCATCTGTTATTATAAATAATCATGTGTTAGATGTACAGTGTACATAATACTGAAGATAGAGAAAAGATTTAAGTTATGCCACTAAGAAAAAAATCACATATGATCACATTTAAGTCAATCTATCTATAATCTTAGGGTTTTGGGTGTTATTGTTTTTGTTTTTGGTTTTGGTTTTGTTCTTTGAGACAGTCTCACTTGTAGTTCAGATTGGCCTTGAACTCACTATGTAGCCAAGGCTGGCCTTGAACTTGTAGCGATCCTCCTGCCTCAGCCTCCTAAGTGCTGGGATTTCAGGCATGTTCCATCACGCCTGGCTCTGTACTCTTAGGTTGTTTAAATGTATCTTCAATGTTTTGTGTACAATGGGAAAAAAATATGTGATTTCTTTGATGAAAAGGTTTATGAAGATTACAAAGAAATTTCTGAAATGCAAACTATCTGCTTTCCGATGTTACCTCCTGTCATCATGGATTGGAATGCAGCTGGAAAGAAAAAAAAAATAAGTTATCTAAATAGCTAAATGTCACCATCATACTTGTTTACCAGTTGTTCAAACACATAAAATTATTTTGAATTATGTCTTCGATGATTTTGTTTTGTTTTGTTTTTTTGAGACAGGATCCCACTATGTAGCCCAGGCTGGCCTTGAACTCATGGCAATCCTCTTGCCTCACCCTCTTGAGTGCTTGGATTACGGATGTACACCACTATTCCCAGCTCCTCAATGATTTTAATATTGAACATAGAAGGAAACTGTCATAAAAAAAAAAAACCGTAAGTCTCCAACCTGGCCTGACTCTCCCAGCCCCCAGCCTGCTTGCCAGCAGAAGCACTGTTCTCTGCAGGGAATTCAGCTCAGCACTGAGGTTGTCATTGGCAAGCACAGGAAAGGAGATAAGATAGGACAAGGAAGTTTGTAGGTCCTGGGGACATCTGGAGACACCCAGGAATTTACAACAGACACTTCAAAGGACTCAGCCCACTGAGATGCAAGATTGCCAGAGAACTTTAACCACAGATGTTCATTGGGATCTTCCTGCCTAATGTCCCCTACCTTCTCTCCATCCCTATAAAAGGGACACACTTCTCTTTATTTGGGGAAGGTCTTATCGCCCTCTCTGCCAGGCACAATAAATTCCATGCCATGTTGCCTTTACACAAGCCTGGTGGTCTTTGCTTCTCATATCTGTTACGAAAACCTCAAGTAAAACCAAGTTACACCACAAAATAACCCAATTAACATTTTAAAAAATACTGTTATCTAAACTAGAAATGAACAAAAGAAAAAAGTTAAATATTGGAAATTTGCTTAATCTTATGATGCCTCACAATCATTTAATCTGAAAAAGTTACCTAGACCCTAAGTAACTTTCTGAAGCCTTACATGTTTTTATAAACTGTTTGAAAAACCAAAGAAACATTTTACAGTTTGAAATGTGAAAATAATATCTCTCAAATAGCACTAAGTTGAACTCTAGTGGAGTACAACTATATTTAAGGAAACTATATTTGACTATATTTAAGGACAGTTTTACAGAGAAGAAATACACCTGGGAGCTGAGGCAGGAGGATCTCAAGTTTGAGGCCAGCCTAGGCAATTCAGTGAGACCACCTCAAATCAAAATAGAAAGATTGTAGCTCAGTGATAGAACGCTTGCCTAACATGCACAGCCTCTGGGTTTGACCCCCACCATCACACACACACACAAACTAAAACCCACATAAAATGTTCAGAAAGCACTGATCTCCAGAACTGTTAGAGAGAAAAAATGGGTAGGGGTGTAGCTTAGTGGTAGAGCATGCTCCAGGCCCTGGGTTCAGTCCCTAGTAAACACACACACACACACACAGAGATAGGATAAAAGACCTGAGAGGTAGTATTTAGAAAGAATATTTGCACCAAGCATATGTATATAACTAATAAATCTGCATTCATCTTACCTCCCATGTTTTCCAATCCATTTATCACAGTTTCCTTGATCTGTAAGTCAAAATAGCTAGATTTAGTATTCTTTAAACTTAAGTGTTTCTATTTAGGTTTCCATTTATGCAAAAGACAGCAATACTAATTAGAACCTTGCATCTAAAAACAGATGTTCTATATTTAGAGTTCCATTCCAGAAGATGACTGTAAACATGTACTAATAAAATAAAATCCTTTAAAAAGTTCCATTATTGCCAAGTGTGGTGATGCATACCTGTAATCCCCACGTTTGGGAGGCTGAGGCAGGAGGATCGCTGAGTTTGAGGCCAGCCTGGGCTACATAGTGAACAAGGCCAGCCTGAACTGCACAGCAAGATCCTGTCTCAAAAAAAAAATTTTTCCCCCAATAAAATCCTGTAATTCCCATTGTCTAATCTTCCTTAAGTAACAGATCAAAAGCTATACACTTTTTTTTTTAATGTAAGCACATACACAAAAACTACCATTTGCAGGTTTTGAGAGCATCCAAGGTCTAGGTCTCTGGATCACAGATTAATAATTTTATGTACTCAGTACACATTTCTTTTGTAGAAAAATTTTTTATAATGAAACAAATGTTTGCTGTAATAAGCTCAAATAATACAAAAGTACACCAAGTAACAAGAAGAATTACAATGATAAAGAATCGAAGTTCTAAGGCTTGGGATGTAGCTCAGTGGTAAATCCTGGGATAGTATGTGTGAGGCCCTGGGTTCCATCCCCAACAGTGGGGGGAAAAAGAAAAGGAAAAGGTACTACCTTTAGCTTTCCTTCTTTAAACCACTGACTCAGCTGTAGAATGCCAGGCTCAAATTTATCCTTATAATTTAATACCAGAAATCTCTCCCTGTAGTGAGAAGAAAAGGATAAATGATCAGAGACTATGACAGAAGAGCCAAGATCAAATCATTCCAGAATTCTAATATGTGTTAATCCTAAAAATCCTTCAGATACTGGGATTTAATTACACTGAGTCTGGTCAGATACAGTTTTAGGTATAGTTACAAACCTAAGTATAGTAAACTTCTGTTTATGTCTGCCTAGTGTCAATAACCCCATTTGACTATAGTACTGTACTATGGTATTTTTTCCTTTAACATCCTCTTTCCACCCTCACCTGATCTTACCCAGCCCAGGCAAAGCCAGTAAGTATCTTTTTCAGGGTGCTAGTTAGTCAAAACCTAAATATTGGGCCGGTGAGATAGCTCAGTGGCATAAGCGCCTGCCTGGCAAGCGTGAGGTCCCGAGTTCGACTCCTGGAACCTACATAAAGGAAAAAAGGGGGCCAGTGATATCGCTCAGTGGCACAAGCGCTTGCTGGCAAGCGTGAGGCCCTGAGGTCGACTCCCAGTACCCACATTAAAAAAAAAAAAAAAAAAAAACCCTAAATATTGAACCAGCTTAGAAGTATATACTTTCCCTGGAGATATAGCTCAGTGGCACAGTGCCTGCCTGGCAAGCACAAGGTCCTGAGTTCGATTCCTGGTACCAAAAAAAAAAGTATACACTTTCTGTAAATAAGGACCAAAATGTGTAATAGGTATTGTGAAACAGGAAGAAAATGTTCAAATGGGCAGGGGAATAAGGGAGAGGAGAGGGGGAAAGGAAAGAAGGAAAAAGTTAAAAAAAAATGAGAAAAGAAGGAAAAAATGGAAACAAAGCTTTTCTAAATGGGAAGGGGAGGAGGGCCTGAAAGGAGGGTAGGGGAATGGGGAAAAACAGTCAAGTCATATCACGTACAGGTACAAATTCTCTATGATGAATGAGATCATTATGTATATCTAAAATGTACCAATAAAATCTGATTTAAATTTTTTTTTAAAAAAAAAGTTCCAGGCCAGCCTGGGCTACACAGTGAGATCCTGTCTCAAACAATGAAAAAAAAAAAAAAAAAGTATATACTTTCAAGTTTTCCTTAATAAGGAAAATCTATATGTAAAGGACAGTACATTCCATATCCATCTATGATATGTAAGCCCCTGGAATCTAGCATAAGGGCAAAGGGAAGGAAGGCACCTTGTGATGTTTCTGTCCTTCTGGATTGCCACTACAGCAGGCGGGAGCGGGGGAGGATAAGGCACATCTTTATTGTACTGAGAAATCTGACCACACAGGACGATGTGGCTGTTCTGATTCATCTGTACAGAGAAAAACAGGATTACACTGTAAGATAGATGCCTTTCCTGTTTGCTGATTTTATGGCTGTCTCAGTGACAGACTCCTTCACCATCATATTTAATCCTTTACTGCCAATTTACTGAGTTTGTTTTGACAGTTTACCCATTCTGTGTATATAAGTTCTAATTAGCTAAAATCTGTCTTAAAGGAATATAAAGGCAAATGAAAAGTTTAGTACTCAATAAAAGAATTACATTAGTTGTCATTGTTACTTTTATTAGTAGTAGTGTATTTCTTCGTTTATTTGTTTAATTTTTTAAATAAATATTTAGGTTTTTTGAGACAGGGTTTCACTATGCAGTTCAGGCTGGCCTAGAACTCACTATGTAGCCCAGGCTGGCCTTGAAATGCCAGTGATCCTCCTGCCTCAGCCTCCAAAGTTCTGGGATTACAGGATGTGCCACCATGCCTGGCAATGGACTTAAATAATAAAACCTCAATTGCAGATAATCTTACATATAGGAAAGGAATACGCAGTTAATAGCTCATGTTGATATTTTATAACATTATTAATAAAAATACATAAATACCCATACTCTATGAAAACCCATTCCCTACCCAAAGTAAGGGACCATTGCTGTGAGTTCGTTGATGGTGAGTTAGGGGTCAGAATTTCAGTATTTTAAAAATGCATCTTTAATTTTTTTTTTTTTTTAGAGATTGAAGCAGATCTCTCACACTTGCCACTGGCTGCATTCCCCAGACTTCTTTATTTTGAGACAGAGACTCACTGAATTGCCCATGTGGACCTTGAACTTGTGATCATCCTGAGCATTACAGCTACCACAGTGTAATTTTTCATGAAAAATAAATTGAAGATGAAAATATATTGCTAGGCAAGAACTGATACTGAAATTCACAGTACAAGTCTATGAGCAAATGAAAGTAGGTATCAGCAAGTTCTTTTTTATCATTTAAATACAATAATCAGTACAATAAGTCCTATAATTTTATATAAAGTATCTTGCCCTTCAGTATCAGGTAAAAAGATATCCAAACAAATAAAATGTTTATTCTGTAAGAAATAAGTCAGCAAACACCTGACTTATCACTGTATCACTGATGTCGCCGCCAACATTGTCGAAGTAAACATCTACTCCAGCTGGGCATGATTCTCGGAGTTGTTCTGCCACGTTCCCTTTTTTATAATTAATTGCAGCATCAAAGCCCAGTTCTGAAGTCAAAAAGAGGCACTTCTCATGTGTTCCGCATATTCCCACCACTCTGGAACAGCCCAGCAAATGGCCAATCTAGGAGGAAAATTTTTTTAATAAAATGGTTTATATTGTCACATTTAAATATATAATTGTGCAAATATACAAGATACTACAAGTAATTGAGAGTGTTCATTACAGGTTAGGTAGATTATACTAGTTTTAGCTAAAAGAAATTTGAAACCTAGAGAAATGAGAGCTGCCCAGGCTGGACTTTAATTAGGATCCTTCTGCCTCAGCCTCCCAGAGTGCTAGGTATTATAGGGGTGGGCCACCACACCTGGCAATAAATGCCTTCTTACTTGAGGATATTTCCTTAAAATAGGAGTTCATGCCATGCGTGATGGTGCATGCCTATAATCCCAGCACTTGGGAGGCTGAGGCTGGAGGATCACTGTGAGTTCAAGGCCTACCTGGGCTACACAGTGAGCTCAAGACCAGCCTGAACTACATAGCAAGACCTTGCTCAGAAAAACCAAAATAAATACGTAAGAGTTTGTGCTTGCAGGGAAGGGGGGCTGCTAGCCATTGAACCCTAGGCCTCATACATGCTTGCACAAGCTATACTCCTAGCAACACCCTCAGTCACTTTAGTTTTTTAATTAAATGGAATTCCAGACAGGTCTCTATGATTGTCATCTTTACATGGATGACAGCGATGCTCCAGCATTTACTAAACCTATTTTTGGTTAATGGAGAATGAAACACAAAAATCTATATTCTTCATATTATTATTAACAAGAGTCCAAGTAAGTAATAATACCTTTTCTACCAGAAATGTGTGAAATAATAATATAAATTTCTTTAATTTAATACTTTAAATTATGTACAGTACATGTATCCAGAGATTCACAATGACTACTTTTTTAGAAAAATCAAATAATTTTCAGCTTTTACCTGCCCGGCCAACGATCCACAGGCACCTGCTGCTCCACTGACAACCATTGTCTGATTAGATCCGGCAATTATATGACCTTTTTCCTGTATCCCAATCAAAGAAGTCAAACCAGGCATACCTATAGCTCCAAGGAAATATGAAAGGTGTCCATCCACAAGTAGTGGGTCTACCTAAAATAAAATATACACCTTTTTAACACAATACTTGCAATTCCTGCTTTAAGGCAGCAAGGTAGAGACTACCTGTTATGGTCTGAATTGTGTCCCCTACCCCAAGTTAATATGTTAAAGCACTAACCCCCAATGTAACTGTACTGGATAGGGCCTTTAAGGAGATATTTAAGGTTAAATGAGGTCATAAGGGTGGTGCCCTAAACCAATAGGACTTGTGCCCTTAGAAGAAACATAGGAGACACCCCCCCCCAAAGACCTTATGGATAGTGAGAAGGTGTCTATCTGCAAGCCAGGAAGAAAAATCTCACCAGAATCCAAATTTTCCAGAACCTTGATCTTGGATTTCTAGATTCCAGAATAGAAAATACATCTCAGATGGCAAAGCTACCCAGCCTGTGATATTTTCTTATAGTAGTCCAAGCAGACTAATAACCCATTATGGTTTTTTAGAACAGTAAAGCATTCTTCAGTCTTGCTAAAATTCTATAATTTACTTATAAAGAGTAAAATATAATTATTGTTCCCTTTATATTTTAAAAACTTGAAAAAATAATTCCTACATTTAAAAAATTAATATTATTTCTTATCAATGTCCTATGTATATCAAAAGACAGGAAACGCTTATAGGAAAACACTAGGGAAAGTTATGTTTGTTTGTTTGTTTTGTTTTTTGAGACAGGGTCTTACTATGTAGTTCAGGCTATCCTTGAACTCACTATATGTCCCAGGCTGGCCTTGAACTCAATCTTCCTGCCTCAGCATCCTAAATGCTGGGATTATAGGCGTGCGCCACCACATCCAGCTGGAAAGTTTCTTAATCTCTGAGCAATTGGAAAGAAAACATTTATCTATAAAAAACCAACTCAAGGCCAAATGCAGTGGCACATGTCTGTATTCCCAGGTACTCAGGAAGATGAGGCAGGAGAAATCCTTGAGCCTATGAGTTTAAGACCAGCCTGGGCAACATAGGAGACCACATTTTAAAAAAAATATATACCAAAACCAAAAAAATTCCCACCAATTCAAACTCCAACCATTTTCATCCTTGATGCTAAAAATCTAAGGAACATGCTGGGGTGTAGCTCAGTGGTAGAGTGCATGTACAAGGCCCTGAGTTCAACCCCAGCACCAAAAAAAAAAAAAAAGTTAAGAACCATGTGATAAAATTTCGTTTAGTTTAATTGAAGAAATGAGGTCTCTTTCAATTTTGCATTTCATGTGTACATGTTTGCTAGGTCCTGTCAATAATTATACTGCTCTTTTTCTGTTTTCTTATCTGTAATGTCAGAATTGAAAAAAGTACATAAAAACACTCCCTACCATACAGGTTTTAAAATAATTTTTAAGGAGTTACATAATTTTGGAAAAGTTTAACAAACCTCCAAAAGTAATCAAGATCTACCTCCTTGGTTTATTTGGGGTTGAGTTACCACAAAGAAATAATATGGCAGTTCGTATTCAGTAGTTTTAAATGACTATCAGTTAAATCTCATATATGGATAAAGGTAAGAAAGACAACGTTCTATAATGCACAGGAGAGTGTATAACACACAGAAATATTTCATGTATTGTAATAGTTGCTTACTAGTAAAGTCAATATAAAAACACTGAGATAAGTTTTTGTTGAGCAATTATTATTTCCCCATCCCTTCTGATTCATTTCTAGTACCTATTCCCAAAGCATGTCCAAGTTGTCTTGACTGCTCAATTTCTCATCATAGCACTCTTAAAGAGTTTTTCCACACTCTCACATGGAACTCTTGACAGCATAGTTGTGTTTTTTTCTTTTTTCACACTACTGAGTTCTTACTAACTAGGTGTCCTAAAATTCAGTTCAGTTCAAATTAATGTCAGATTGCTGCTATCACAATGGGTCCTTGTCTCATGTAAGATGGAAATCATGGGCTGGTGAGATAGCTCAGTGGCATAAGCACCTGCCTGGCAAGCACGAGGTCCTGAGTTCGACTCCCGGAACCCACATATGAAAAAAGGGCTGGTGATATTGTCCAGCGGCACGGGTGCCTGCTGGCACATGAGGTCCTGAGTTTGACCCCCGGTACCCACAAAAAAAAAAAAAAAAAAGATGGAAATCAGACATGGACTAATTCTAAAGCAGAAGTAAAATGAAAGTTTATTACAGGAAAGAACCACAGCTGACTACCCTGTGTAGGCACAGTAGCTCAGGATAGAACATCAAAGCTGGATATTCTTCAGAACAGCCCAGGAATGGACAGCAAGGCAGACTGTTCCATAGCACAGCAGCATCAAACAAAAGAGACCCTTTACTTTTACGGGGGTCTCATCCAGTTCACCTAAACATCCTGCTTCCTTATCTCAGCAAGTGCAGTAGCTTGCCCCCTTGATTAAGCATTTCCTCCCTCTTATCACCAAAAGTGCACCTGCCTATTTGCTTCCTACCAGGAGGCTACTTCAAAGTCCTGCCAAACCTCCTGTCTCAAGATCCCAGAATTAACAGCCTCAATGCCATGAGCCTGTTCAGACTTCAGATACCACTTGCAAGTCTAGGCCTCCTATACTTCTGATTCACTGGCTATAAATCAGGGATTCCCATTTCTTCCTCAGGTTTGGTAATTTGCTAGAATGACTCACAGAACTCAGGGAAACACTTTACATTATGTTTCCTAGTTCATTATAAAAATATGTAAACAGATATAAATGAAAAGCCAAGTGAAGAGACACACAGGGTGAGGTCCAAAAGGGTCCCAAGAGCAGGAGTTTCTGTCCTTGTGGAGCTGGGTGCAGCACCTTCCTGGCACCTGGATGTGTTCAGTAATCCAGAAATTCATCAAATCTCATTCTTTAAGAGTTGCTAAACAACTTAACCTCCAACCCCGTTCTACTGGGTTGGTCTTTCTGTTGACCAGCCCATCCTGCGGCTATCTAGGTACCCCACACTGTCACCTCATTAACATAAACTCAGATATGATTCTGAGGGGCTTGTCATCACACAGGAAATTCCTATCACACAGGAAATTCCTATCATACAGGAAATTTCTATCACAGGAAATTCCAAGGTTTTTAAGAGCTTTGAGTCAGAAACTGGGGACAAAAGCCAGCTGCATTTATTATAGCATAAGCACACTGACAGGCAGAATGTTAGCTGCTGAATATTCCTTTTTTACTTCCAAATAAGAAATTTCTAGTTAAATCTATTTTATTAGAAACATTAAGTTGAAAAATAATTGTGTAACATCTCCTGCATGACACTTGTATCTTAGCCATTTTTAACATAAGCTAACATGAGTGACAGAAAGAATGGATCTCCAGCAACAATTTATACTGTAACAGCAAGGGAATGCAATCTAGGATATGCAAGCCATGACAAACTGTGGCCACATCAGAGAGGCAAACGAATGCAAGGATTTTTAAAGGCAAAACAAGGAAAGTTGCACTAGTTGTTTTGAAACAATTATTCCCCATTACAAGATTACTAAAGGTGGCTAGCATCAGTCCACTAATGGAATAAGTTGATGAAAAGGCATCTCTTCTGTAGAAGTAATATTTATGCAAGGCTGTTGCTTTTGTACAAGCCTGAGGTTTTCAGTGTCCTTGTAATGGTTCTTATCATAGGCATATGTTGATTAGGGGTTTTCCTTCATGGCCTCCCAGCTCCACTCTGTTAGGGTTTGACATCAGTGGTTCCATTTTGGTATTAGCAACTTTTTGAAACTGGTTAAGAATTTGTAATAATAAAACTATTAAAATTTTACAAAGCTTTTTATGAAACAGTCACATTTAATAACATTTAGTTTTCACATCTATTTATGAGATAACTATTATTTTCATTTTGCACCTGAGGAAACTGTGGTATAGAGACATAAGAGTAATTTCTATGACAACATATCAATTAAGCAGAATTACATGAAGCTGCCATTTTTTTTAAGGTCACAGGAAATACTGGCAATTTCACATAGTTCAACCTAAGAGGTGAAGTGAACTCTGGATTTCAAACATGAGATGGTGTCTCGGTTACTTTTCTCTCGTTGCTGGGACAAAATACCTGACATCCAAAATTAAGGAAGGAAAGGTTTATTTGGCTCACAGTTTGTGGAGGTTTCAATCCATACTCGGCTGGCTCCAAGGCAGAGTGGCACATGGCAGAGGGCAACAGTTCATGGTGGCGGAAGGCAGCAAAAACAGCAAGAGCAAAAGGGAGGAGCGTGCGCAAGAGCACGAGAGAGAGAGCAACCTCTTTCCCTCCCTTATATTACATGCAGTCTCCCGCCCCAGGGTGGGCGTAGCACTCACACCCATAATCCCAGCATTAGACCATGAATCAGTCATAAACTCAGAAGCCCGCCTCCATGACTGCATGAGGCTTTGGGGGGACATCTAGACACAAACCATAACATTCCGCCCCTGGACCCCCAAAGACTCATGCACATCCCTTTATGCAAAAGGCATTTTGGTCCATCTCTAAGAGTTGCCAAAGTCCCAACGGTTTAAGCATTGCTCAAAAGTCTAAGTCCCAAGTCTCCTCCGAGATCTAAGGCAAACTCTTAGCTGTGAGCCACTCTGCTAATGAAAAAAAACTTAAACACTTCCAACATTCAATGGCACAAGATAGACATTACCATTCCAAAAGTTACAAACAGGGGGATACAAAGGAATGGGACCAAAGCAAGTTCAAAATCCAGCAGGGCAAATATTAAGTCCTGTGGTTCCATGTGGAACATCCGAAGCAATCTGTGGTAAGTTGTGAGCTCCAAAGGGCTTGTGTGGCTCCGCCCCTATGGCACTTCCGGTGGTTGTAGCACCCATGGCTTCTCTCTTAGGCCTGCTCAGCTCCCTCTTCGCAGGTTTCCTCAGACTATCCACATTCCTGGCTTCTGCAAACTTCTGGGGTCTCCACTGCATCTTTGGCTTCACACTCCCAGCTTCACACAGTGCCCTCTCAGGGGCACCCTGCCTGGCCTCCCAGGCCTTCTTCTGAAATCTAGGTGGAAGCCTTCTTAACCTCAGAACTCTTGCATTCTGCAAGGGCCTAAAACTAGTGCCACGTGGATGATACCAAGGTCTGCTGCCAGCTGGAACAGTAGCCAGGCTTTCTCTCTTGGCTGTAGGGGTCGAGTGCCTGGATCGCTGAGCACGCTGAACCTGATTCTGAGGAACAAATTCTCTATGCTGCCGCCATTTTGGAACCTGGTGTGGCCGCCGCCATTCTGGGACATAGTGTGGCTGCCGCCATTCTGGAATATGGTGCTCTGAAGCTTTCTCCTCAGAGCAGGGTCTTTCACTTTTGTAGTTTTGAGGCTGCAAAGTGTGGAGACTTGCTGCTTCTTGTGATGTCCTCAGGCCGTCTTTTATATTCTCTTGTTCCTTCTCAACAATTGAGATCTTCTCAGCTCTATCTTTGCAGTCCACAGCTTTACTGGAGCTTCCTTTCTGGCCAAACTCACAACATTTTAAATCATTCTTCTGCGCTCCTTGCTCTTGATTCTCAACATAAATCTGGCTAAAGGCCCCCAACAATAGCCATGCCACTGCCTCAACATCAGACTGCCTTGAAATTTTTTCTGCCAGTTTACTTAGTCCACTGCCATTAATCTTAGTCTCAGGCAAAGTCTCTGGACATGAGCAAAATGCAGACAAACTTTTTGCCAAGCCATAACACTCATGTTCTGGAGTCCAGCAGCCAATGCAATCTTTCTTCCCAGCAGAAACCTCCCAAGCCTGATCTTTACCAGCAGGATTTCTATCAGCCTTCTGGTGTCCTGAGCTCTGACCAGGATCTCCCATACAGAACAACCTAAGGCGTTCCAGTGCTACTCCTTCAGGCGACATCTCTGAACATTTCCAAACTCTTCCCACAAGCCATTCCCAAAGACTCTTGAACCACATGGTCGGGTATAGTCACAGCAACGACCCCACTTCTCTGGTACCAAATTCTGTCTCGGTTACTTTTCTCTCGTTGCTGGGACAAAATACCCGACATCCAAAATTAAGGAAGGAAAGGTTTATTTGGCTCACAGTTTGTGGAGGTTTCATTCCATACTCGGCTGGCTCCAAGGCAGAGTGGCACATGGCAGAGGGCAACAGTTCATGGTGGCGGAAGGCAGCAAAAACAGCAAGAGCAAAAGGGAGGAGCGTGCGCAACAGCACAAGAGAGAGAGCAACCTCTTTCCCTCCCTTATATTGTATGCAGTCTCCCGCCCCAGGGTGGGCATAGCACTCACGCCCATAATCCCAGCATTAGACCATGAATCAGTCATAAACTCCAGAAGCCCGCCTCCATGACTGCATGAGGCTTTGGGGGGACATCTAGACACAAACCATAACAGATGGGATTTCAATGATAAAGTAAATTAATTTCTTAGGTGGCTATTTCTCAGGAAACTTTAATGTATGTAATTATAGGGAGACTTCTTTGTTTTTTAGTGATACTGTCGATTGAACCCAGGACATCTGTGCTGAGCTGTATCCCCAGACCTTTTAAAATTTTTTATTTCCATATTTTTTTGAGAGACGGTCCCACTAAATTGCTAAATCGACAGGGCTGGGTGAGAACTAGAGTGCTGGGATTGCAGGTGTGTGCCACTATGTCCGGCTATAGGGGAAATTCTAGTGCTTAGTATAAAATATTTTTATATTATACATATTATTTGAGGGACAAAAATATGGAAAACTGCAGTGTACTTTGGTAACCTACAAATTGTCATATATAGTTGTAGCCAACAGTGGAAAAGGAACAAAGGCTCCCTACATTTTGGCAGCTAGCTAAAAGAAATGTATGCTGTTATTTTTTTCCCTGATAACAAACAAAAGTAAATATCAAGTATAGAAAATAAGAATTACAGAGGGGTAAAAACTAGATACTCTTATATATTATACATCACCTTTTCAAGGCTATTTCCATCCAGAATAGCCCTGGTTTGCCAAGGCCAATAGAAAGAAGTCACAAAATCGCCTTTAGTCAAATTTGTATGCTTGCTTTCTTCTACAACTCCAATACCTCCACCATCAGCCACCTGAGATAGCTGCCAAGGTGCTATATAATCAGTGCCTGTATCTTCATTCATCTTACAACGCTGAAAAAAAGAACAAATTGGTTAAGACAACTTTGTTGGGTTCTGAGCCACAGTTTACTGATTTACTCAGTGACTAAAAGAAAAGTATATAAGTAATGTTAACAAAAGTGTTAGTCAAATAACATGTATTTTAATTTCTCCATTAACTTTTCATTTTGAAAAATAATGCACTACTCTAGTAAGTAAAGAAGTACAATTAAAAAGGAATTTAAAGTTGGGCATATGCCTGTAGTCCAAACACTCTGGGAGGCTGGTCACAAGTGCAAGGCCAACCTAGGCAACTTAGCAACTCAGCAAGACCCTGTCTCAAAATACAAATAAAAATGGCTGCAGAAGTAACTCAATGCAAAGGCTTTGGATTCTATCCCCAGTATTGGAGGAAGAAAAAAAAGGAGGGAGAGGGTGGACTTAAGTATGGGTTGGGGATGTAGCACAGTGGTAAAGCCCTTGCCTAGAAAACCCAAGACCTTGGGTTCCATTCCTGGTACCTCAAAAATAAACAAAAATAACTTAATAATGTTTTGAACTTAGATTATAGTAGTCAAAACAGCATAGTATGTACTTAGAAAACAGATACACAGGCCGATAGAATAGAATACAGAGTCAAGAAAGAAATCCATGCATTTACAACTGATTTTCAATAAAGATGCCAGTAGCACACAATGAGGAAAAGACAGTTTCTCTAAAAAATAATACTGAGAAAACAATATCCACAGGCAGAAAAATGAAATTAGACTTGCACTATATAAAAATATCAACCTAAGACAGATTAAAGGACTGTTGAAAACAGCAGTGTGGTAAGCAGCAATAAATCAACCTCTCAAGATTCAGAATCTAGACACTAGAAAATAACGGGGAAGAAAACGAGGAAGGTAGATCCCCAGGACCCAGGAAGGATTTGAAGGGAAAACTGGAGCCCACACAGAATGTAAAGAGACAGACCTCAATGCAGAAAAAAGGCGGGGGCAATCTTCACTTTCTCCCTGGCTTCTGGGTTGTGGCATGAGAGAGGAGGATGAAATCTACAGAGACACAGTGAGGACATTTGACTCCAGAGGCCTCCAGGGAGAAACGCACCAGTGAAACAGAGCAGTGGATACTGTACACTACCACAGCTGGTGACTCCAGTCCAAGCAACTACAGTGTCCCCTGGAGACAGCGCTTGGTCACAGATCATTTTAGGGAGGAGCCACTTGAACCTGGGACTCGGAAACTGTAGATTGACTTCATTTCAGGGCTCCCAGTATTGAAATCCCACAGTGACTGGGTGACAGACAACCGCAGGAGATGTCCAGGGACAGGCAGCCATGATCAGGCCAGCAAGAGACACCCAGAGTGTTGTAGGCTAAATGACTCAGAGCCCAACCTCACAACCAGAGGACAGGATTAGGCTGAACTTCTGTGGATTCGAAAGTACCAGAACTGGCACCCTGCCCTAATCCTACTGCAGGTTTACTGGGATTATCTAGC
This sequence comes from Erethizon dorsatum, assembly GCA_028451465.1. Classification (NCBI taxonomy): domain Eukaryota; kingdom Metazoa; phylum Chordata; class Mammalia; order Rodentia; family Erethizontidae; genus Erethizon; species Erethizon dorsatum. The sequence goes on along the minus strand of CM051828.1, from coordinate 105,781,529 downwards.
ATGGATCTAGGCTCTGACTACCTCCTTTGTCAACAGCAAGAGCAGAGTCACACCCAGAACTGGATACCACCACAAAACTGTAGACCTCAGAAGATAACCACAGGCTTGAAATCACAGAGAACTTTCTTTTTTCTTTTTTTTTTTTTTTCTTCTTCTTTGCTTTTGGGTTTTTTATTGTTGATGGTCATTTGTGTTTTCTGTAGGGGCAGGTTTACAATGGAGGTTAAGAGTAGGAAAATTGGGCTGGTGAGATGGCTCAGCGGCTTAAGCGCCTGCCCAGCAAGTGCGAGGGCCCGAGTTCGACTCCCGGATCCCACATACAAAAAAGGGGCCGGTGATATCACTCAGCAGCACGGGCGCCTGCTGGTGCGTGAGGTCCTGAGGTCGACCCCCGGTACCCACAAAAAAAAAAAAAAAAAAAAAAAAAAAAAAAAAGAGTAGGAAAATTTTTTGTTTGTTTTTGTTTTTTCATGAGTGTGAACATTGTTTTTAGTTTAGGTTAGGTTGTGTTTTGTTTTGTTTTATTTTGCTTTGTTTTGTTTTGTTTGAGATAGGGTCTTGCTATGTAGTTCAGGCTAGCCTGGACTCACTATGTAGCCCAGGCTGGGCTCTAACTTGTAGCAATCCTCCTACCTCAGCCTCCCTAGCACTGGGATTATAGGCATGTGCCACCACACCCAGCTCCTGTTTTAGTTTTTTTTTTTTTTTTTTTAAATTAGATTTTATTGTTTTATTCTTGTTTTTTACTTTTTCCTTCTTTCTTTCCCTCCTGTCTTCTTCACCAGTATCCCATGAATAATCTTCCTTTGTCTTTGAGCCTTGCTTCTAAAATAATTATCTTTTTTTTTTCTATTTTTCCTCTTATACCTTTTAAATTTTTCCCAAAAGGGTAAAATCACTCTATTGACTGAATATTTACTATTATAATTTTTTGATTTGTCCTAGATCTTGTTATATAACTATAAAATCTTGGACCTATAGTTAAAGTTGGCAAATTAATAGTTATCCCAGTTTGTCATTTTCTAGTCTTGTTTGATGCTATTGTTATTACTAATTCTACTACTTTAGCCAAGATGACATAGTTGTTGCGATCAATTGCTCTTCCTTGTATGCCAATACCTATGTTGTCTGAGGTCATAAACAATACTATAGTTCAGTACCAAAGAACTGGGTGCTAGGCCAAATAGGCAGCAATGTTTCATCCCTAATAAACTGGGACAGACTCAAAAACCAAAAAGCCAGCTCTGCCTAGAAGACATCTCTTAAACGTAGTTGTTTCCTAAAGAGGTCTCGATACTAGTAATAAAGCTATCTACCATAAGCAATTTACAAGCCTCAATGCAGAAAACAAATTAAAAAAATAGAAAATGAGAAAACACAGAAGCAAGATGCAACCCATAACCCCAACTTGCACAAGGTGAATCAAGGGGGGATTGAGCTGGAAGAAATAAAAAACCTGAATTTTATGAAATAGTGGTGGTAGAAGTAACAAAACAGATCAATAAATCTCTTGACAAACACAAAACAGAGATAATTAAAGAGATGACAACCATAATGGAGGAAATGATTTAGTGAATCTAGAGTAGCTACAGATTAAAAAAATAGAGGAGCTTAGGAAAGACATGGCCAACATAGAAGAGAACTGGATTCCATAAAATAGACTCAAATAGAAACCCAGGAGATTAAAAATTCTACTGAAAGTATACACAGCAGAGTCAACCAATGTGAAGAGAGAATATCAGATCTAGATGACAGGCCTGTGGTTGGTGATCATCAAATGAAAGACCTCTTAAAAACAGGAAGGGACCATGAAAAAACAATCCAACTGCTGCTAGACGATGCATAAAAATGACTAGTATAAAATTAACTGGAAACAATGAAGATTCAAAAGATAGCATAAAGGGCATAAAAAACCTGTTCACAGAAGTAATAGCAGAAAACTTTCCAAGCATGGAAAAAGAACTTGAGATACAGATAAGTGAGGCATATAAAACTCCAAATAGTTCTGATCAGAAAAGAAAGGCATGTAATAGTCAAGATTCTCAAAGTGCAATAAAGAACAGTATATTAAAAGCTGTCAGAGAAAAGATACAAATCACCTATAAAGGAAAACCCATCAGAATCACAGCAGACGTCTCAACACAAACCCTTAAGTGAAGGAGAGCTTGAAGTGAAGTACTTCAAGCGCTAAAAGACAACCTCCAACCCAGATTAATGTACTTATCTTTCAAAATTGATAAAGAAAGAAAATACTTCCATGTAAAGGACACCTGAAAAAATTCATGACCAACAAACCAACACTCTAAAAAGTTCTAAAGAGTATTTAGAGAAAAAAGACAATGAAGACAATTCAATACAATGAATCCACAAGGCAAGGCAAGCAATTAAACAGAAGGGAAAGAAAGGGAACCAACAACAGAAAAATAATGACAAGGATAAGTAAATACATATCAGTTGTAACCATGAAATTAAGTAACACCCTCCTGAACAACCAATGGGTCATAGATGAAATTAAAGAAGAAATTAGACAGTTTCTACAATAAACAATAATGCCAATACAACATACTGGAATTTATGGGATGCAAGGAAAGCAGTCCTACAAGGGAAATTTATAGCAGTGAATTCCTGTATCAGAAAAACAGAGCAAGCTCAAATAAATAATCTAATGTTGAACCTCAAGCTTCTAGAAAAAGAAGAGCAAGCTAAACCCAAAGTGCATATAAGGAGGGAAGGGCTGGTGAGATAGCTCAGTGGCATAAGCGCCTGCCTGGCAAGCGCGAGGTCCTGAGTTCGACTCCCGGTATCCACATATGAAAAAAGGGCCGGTGATATCGCTCAGCGGCACGGGTGCCTGCTGGTGCGCGAGGTCCTGAGTTCGACCCCCGGTACCCACAAAAAAAGGGGGAGGGAAATTATAAAGATCAGAGCAAAAATTAATGCAATTGAGACTAAGAAAACAATACAAAGAATCAATGAATCGAAGAGTTGATTATTTAAAAGATTATATAAAATTGACAAACCCTTAGCCAACCTTATCAAATGGAAAGACTCAAATCCATGCAATTAGGAATGAAAAGGGTGAAATCATAACATATCCTACAGAAATCCAGAAGATTGTCAATACCTGCTTTGAGAAACTGTTTTCTAATAAGACGGAAAACACAGGAGAAATGGACAGATTCCTAGATACATATGTATTACCAAAGCTGAATCAAGAAGATATAAAAATTCTAAATAAACCAATATCAGTCAATGAAATTGAAGATGTAATTAAAAAGCTACTGACAAAGCCCTGATGGATTCACTGCTGAATTCTACAAGAAATTTAGAGAAGACCTAATGCTGCTACTTCTCAAACTCTTTAATGAGATTGAAAGGGAAGCAATACTCCCAGATTCATTCCTAGAAGCAGGCATTACCCTAATACCAAAGCCAGAGAAGGATCCAACCAAAAAAGGGAACTACAGGCCAAACTCCCTAGTGAACACAGATGCAAAAATCCTCAATAAAATACTGGCAAACAGAATCCAGAAAGTATTCAAGAAGATTATACATCATGACCAAGTAGGATTCATTCCAGGGATGCAGGGATGGTTCAACATATGCAAAACAAAAAATGTAATACACCACATTAACAGAACAAAAAAACCACACGATCATCTTAATAGACACAGAAAAAGCATTTGACAAAGTCCACACCCATTTATGATAAAAACTCTACAGAAAATTTGAATAGATTGTCTTTATCTCAATCTGATAAAAGCCATCTATGACAAACCAACAGCCAACATCATACTGAATGAGCAAAAACGGAAAGCTATCACTCTAAAATCAGGAACAAGAGGATGTTCACTGTTACCACTCTTATTCAATATAGTTCTGGAAACATTAGCCAGAGCAATTAGACAAGAGAAAGAAAAGGAATAAGGATAGGACAGGAAGTTAAATTATCATTATTCGTGGATGACATGATAATCTAGATAGAAGACCCCAAGAACTCCACCAAAAGACTTCTAGATTCCATAACCAGATTCATTAGTGTAGCTGGATACAAAGTCAATATCAAAAATCAACAGCCTGGGGCCAGGGATATAGCTCAGTAGCACAGCACCTGCCTGGCAAGTGCAAATTCCTGAGTTTGATTTCTGGTTCCAAAAAAAAAAAAAAAACTGGTAAAAAAAAATCAACAGCCTTCCTGTACACAAATAACAAACTCACTGAGAGAGAAATCAGGGAAACAACACCTTTCACAATAGCATTAAAAAAAAATGAAACACTTAGGAATCAATCTAATAAAGGAAGTAAAAGACCTCTACATTAGGGCCGGTGAGATGGCTCAGCGGCATAAGCGCCTGCCTGGCAAGCGCAAGGTCCTGAATTCGACTCCCTGTACCCACATACGAAAAAGGGCCGGTGATATCACTCAGCGGCACGGGTGCCTGCTGGCGTGCGAGGTCCTGAGGTCGACCCCCAGCACCCACAAAAAAAAAAGAGCTCTACATTAAAAACTACAGTACTCTGAAAAAGGAGATCAAAGAGGATATCAGAAAATGGAAAGATATCCCCTATTCTTGGAAAGGAAGAACCAATATAGTGAAAATGGCCATACTTCCAAAATTTCTATACAGATTTAATGTAATCCCAATGAAAATTCCAACAGCATATCTCACAGAATTAAAGAAAACAATCCTAAAATTCATTTGGAACCAGAAGAGACCTAGAATAGCAAAAATAATTTTGGGCAACAAAGGCAAGGCAGGGCGCATCACAATCCCTGACTTGAAATTATACTACAAAGCTACTGTGTTAAATCAGCATGGCACTGACAAAATAACAGACCCAAAGATCAGGGACACAGAACAGAAGATTCATAAACAACTCCAGACATGCTCAGCCACCTTATCTTTGACAAAGGTGCCAAACACATTCATAGGAAGAAAGATAGCCTCTTTAATAAATGGTGCTGGAAAAACTGGCTTTCCACATGCTGAAGAGTAAAACTAGACCCATGTCTATAACCATGCACTAAACTAAAACAGAAATGGATCAAAGATCTAAATATTAAAACAGAAGTGGGGCGTAGTGGCACACACCTGTAATCCCAGCACTTGGGAGGCTAAGGCAATAGGTTCCCCACAAGTTCAAGGCCAGCCTGCCGACATAGTGAGTCCAGGCCAGCCTGAACTACATGGCAAGACCATGTCTCAAAAAATAATAAAAATAAAAATAAAAATAAAACAGAAACACTAAATCTGCTGGAACAGAGAATAGGTAGAATGCTTGAAGACACTGGTGTAGGCAAGGCTTCATAAACAAAACCCCGATTATAAGGAACTATCACAAAGAATCAACAACTGGGATCTCATCTTATTAAAAAGCTCTTGCACAGCAAAAGAAATCACCACAGAGTGAAAAGAAAGCCCACAGAGTGGGAAAAAATTTTTGCCAGCTATTTCTCAGACAAAGGATTACTATCTAGAATATATAAAGAATTGAAAAAAAATCAAAGCCTCAAATTTAAAGACCCGATCCATAAATGAGCATCTGAAATGAATAGGCACTTCTCGGATGAAGAAATAGAAATGGCAAATAAATATATGAAAAATGTTCAACATCACTGGTCATTCAAGAGTTGCAAATTAAAACAACACTGAGATTCCATCTCTCTCCAGAAAGAATGGTTATTATCAAGAAATCAACCAATAACAAATGCTGGTGGGGCTGAGGGGGAAAGGAACCCTTCACTGTTGGTGGGAGTATAGACTGGTGCAACCACTGTGGAAATTAGTGTGGAGATTCCTCAAAAAACTTAAATTAGAGCGCCCATTTGACCCAACTATTCCCCTTGTTGGTATCTTCCCAAAAGAATTAAAAGCATCATACCACAGCAATATATGTGCAGCCATGTTTACAGTTGCACAATTTTTAATAGTTAAATCTTGGCAACACCCCAAATGCCTATCAATTGATGAATGGATAAAAAAGATGTGGTTTTTTTATACAATGGAGTACTACTCAGCCATGAAGAAGGATAAACTTGAGACATTTATAGCTAAATGGATGGACCTTGAGATCACACTCTTAAGTGAAATAAATCAGACACACATGTGTAAATATCGAATTGTCTCTCTGGTGTGAGAAACTGAAAGTGTAAATAAGAACCAAAATGTGTAATGGAAATTGTGAAATAGGAAGAAATTATTCAAATGGAAAGGGGAACTAGGGAGGAGAAAGGAAGGAAGGAAAAAGAAAAAAATAAGAAAATAAGGATAAAATGGGAACAATGCTTTGTAAATAAGGAGGGGGTAGAAGGGCTGAAAGGGGAGAGGGGAATGGGGAAAAAAAAGAGGTACCAAGATATATCATGTACAGGTACAAATTCCCTATGATGAATGTGATCAATATGTATATCTAAATTGTACCAATAAACTTAATTTTAAAAAGATAAAGGACAGAAACCTGACTTTAAGAAATACAATTAGAGGGCCGGTGAGATAACTCAGCGGCATAAGCGCCTGCCTGGAAAGCGCGAGGTCCTCAGTTCAACTCCCGGAACCCACATAAAGGAAAAAATGGGGACAGTGATATCGCTCAGCGGCACAAGCACTTGCTGGCAAGTGTGAGGTCCTGAGGTCAACTCCCGGTACCCACATTAAAAAAAAAAAAGAAAGAGAAATACAATTAAATGGAACCTGTGCCTTTCTCCTATAAAATGGGCTGTCCTTTCACTTGTGAAATGAGTCATTATCTTTCTACCTGTGGGTGGGACATTGATTTTTCTCCTGAAATCAAACCCAAACTTTCTATAGAATCGTACATTCCACTGCCAAAAGCACGTAACTGCCTCTAGTCCCAGATGATAATGTGCCTCTCCCTCTCAAGGCCCCGCACTCCAATTCTTTTGAGTGTGTACTTTTAAAATTCTGCCTAATAAATCCCTGTGTACATCAAAATAAAATAAAATAAAATAGAAGTACACAGTCCTTTACCCAGCTTCCCCCAATGGTGACATCGTCAATAGCTGTAGTATAATATCAAAACTAGGAAACTGACATTAGTACTGTAAATTGCTGTCAACTACTCAACAGACCAATAAACCATCCTCCATAAGACTCTTCTATTTCCTACTTTATATACTTCTGTTCCAACTGTTTATAGTGTCAATAAAAATAATAAAATTGTTCATTTAGTTTAAATGTCTCCAATAATGAGAAAAAGATACTTGGAGTCTAAATAACAAGAAGGGAAGGGTTTAGATGTTATAAGTAAATAAAACAGACTGGGGATATAGCTCAGTGGTATAGAATGTGCTTAGCATAAACAAGGCTTTGTGTTTAATCCCCAGTACTTAACAAAAAAAAAAAAAAAAGGGAAAATATGAGGTTATGAGATGTGGCTTTTCACTAGCTGAAAAGCAAATGGGAAAGAAGGAGAGAAAAAAATAATACAGTTTTTTCCTCATTTGGGCATTCAATAACAAAAGGTGAAGAACAGTGCATTAGAAGGGCAAGAGAAGCCCAGGGAAGGGAAGCTTCAGTGTATCACATTACATGAGCAAATGGAATGACCCTGAGTCCCCAAGGGCTAGATCCTAGTGATTTAAGACCAATTAAAGGATTTTTTCCAGGAGTGCTTTAACCCTCTATTATTTTTGAATCACATGCCTGTTTCAGAACCTAAGAGCCATGTGTAAGTTGTACTCTTTCCATTGTTCTGAAGTAAGAAATCCTGTCATGAGCCTTCTAACTTGATGATAGGCTAACTGACTATAACTTGCCATTGCTCTCCCACTAAAGGGCAGCCTTTGCCCAGCTCTCCCTCCAACCAAAGCTGAGTAGAGTTGTCAGAGCACCTGACCCCTGGACACCCAACATATTGGTATGGTAGGCAAAATAATGGTCCCAAAGAGCTCCATGTCCTAATCCCTAGAACCTGTCAGTATGCTACATTATATGGCAAAAGGGACTTTGTAGATATGATTAAGATAAAGATCTTGAGATGGGGCCGGTGAGATGGCTCAGCGGCGTACGCGCCTGCCTGGCAAGCGCAAGGGCTCAAGTTCGACTCCCGGAACCCACATACGAAAAAAGGGCTGGTGATATCCCTCAGCGGCACGGGTGCCTGCTGGCATGCGAGGTCCTGAGGTCGACCCCCGGTACCCACAAAAAAAAAAAAAAAAAAAGATCTTGAGATGGGAGCTGGGTGTGGTGGCGCACACCTGTAATCCCAGCATTGGAGAGGCTAAGGCAGGAGGACTGCCATGAGTTTGAGGCCAGCCTGGACTACATAGTGAGTTTGAGGCCAGCCTGCAGTACATAGGGAGATCCTGTCTCCAAACAAAAACAAAACAAAACCTTGAGATGGGAAAAATTATCCTGGATTATCCTAGTGTGGCTAATATAATCACAAAGGTCCTCTTACAGAGGCAAGAAGGAGAGTAAGAGTCAGAAATGTGACCATTGATACAAGGGTTAGAATAATGCAGGGTTATGCGTCAAGACCATGGGCAGTCTCTAGAATTCAGAAAAGGCAACAGATTCTCCCTACAACCTTCAGAAGGAACGCAGCCCTACCAAACCTCGATTTTGGCCCTGTAAGGCCCATTTTGACTCTCAGATTTCTAGAACTATATGATAATTTTTTTGACAACGTATTTGTGTGGTTTAAAGCCAGTAGAGTGGGTCAATAACCTATGAAATAGTTGAACAAAACGAAACAGGTAAATTGACCTATTTCCCTCTCTCAACAATCTGATACCAAGCATTGAGGCTTTGAGTAGCAGGAGGTAAAGTAATGGATAGAAATGTGCTTGTACAGAATTAGAGAAAACAATCCTAAAATTCATTTGGAATCAGAAGAGACCTAGAATAGCAAAGGCAATTCTGGGCAACAAAGGCAAGGCAGGGGGCATCACAATCCCCGACTTGAAATTATACTATAAAGCTACTGTGATAAAAACAGTGTGGTACTGGCAAAAAAACAGACCTGAAGATCAATGGAACAGATTAGAAGATGCTGAAACAACCCCAGACATACTAAGCCACCTTATCTTTGACAAAGGTGCCAAACACATTCGCTGGAAGAAAGATAGCCTCTTTAATAAATGGTGCTGGAAAAACTGGCTCTACACATGCCGAAGATTAAAACTAGACCCATATCTTTCACCATGCACTAAACTAAATTCAAAATGGATCAGAGATCTAAATATTAAAACAGAAACATTAAATCTGCTGGAAGGTAGGATAGGTAAAACCCTTGGAGACATTGGTGTAGGCAAAGACTTTATGAATAAAAACTCAACCGCACGGGAACTATCCCAAAGAATCAATAACTGGGATCTCATCTTATTAAAAAGCTTTTGCACAGCAAGAGAAACCACCAACAGAGTGAAGAGACAACCCACAATGTGGGAAAAAATGTTTGCCAGCTGTTCCTCAGACAAAGGATTACTATCGAGAACATATAAAGAACTCAAAAAAATCAGACCTCCCAAATTTAAAGACCCACTCCAAAAATGGGCATCTGAGATGAATACACATTTCTCAGATGAAGAAATACTAATGGCAAATAAATATACAAAAAAATGTGCAACATCACTAGTCATTCGAGAGATGCAAATTAAAACAACACTGAGATACCATCTCACCCCAGAAAGAATGGCTACTATAAAGAAATCAACTAATAACAAATGCTGGAGGGGCTGTGGGGAAAAAGGAACCCTTCTCCACTGTTGGTGGGAGTGTCGACTGGTACAGCCACTGTGGAAGTCAGTGTGGAGATTCCTCAAAAAGCTAGGGTTGGAGGTCCCATTTGACCCAGCTATTCCCCTTCTGGGCATCTTCCCAGAAGAATTAAAAACATCATACCACAGCGATATATGTGCACCCATGTTTATAGCAGCACAATTTGTAATAGCCAGATCTTGGAAACAACCCAAATGCCCATCAACTGAGGAATGGATAAGAAAGATGTGGTATTTTTATACAATGGAGTACTATTCAGCCATTAAGAAGGATAAACTGGAGACTTTTATAGGTAAATGGATGCAACTCGAGAAAATACTCATAAGTGAAATAAACCAGAAGCACATGTGTAAGCATCGTATTGTCTCTCTAGTATGAGAAACTGAAAGAGTAAATAAGATCCAAAATGTACAATAGACATGGTGAATCAAAAAGAAACTGGTCAAAAGGAAAGAGAGACTGGAATAGGGAAAAGAAAGAAGGGAAAGGGAAAAAAAATTGTATATATATATATAAGATGGTTAAGATAGATACACTACGATTTTTACTTAGTTCATTGAAGAGTAAGGTTTGTGCCAATAATGTTTGGATAATTAAATGCTAATGTCTGGTGTCCTGAATAACTAACTTAAAGATAGTAATACGCAATGTATTAACCATTCTTACCCTCCTATTATGTTGTTTTGAAAATTTGTTCTTCTTTTGATTTGTTTTTTCTTCTCTTTAAAATAAAATTAAAAAAAAAAAAAAAAAAAAAAAGAAATGTGCTTGTCATGGTCATGAGATAAAGTTAGGAGTAAAAAAGACTGTGTGACCTCTGAGAGAAACAAAGCAAGAAGACAGCCCTTCAAGCTCAAGTCCCTGTGCCTGATGGTTTCTTTGTTTAGTCCTCAGCAACATATACCTTTCCAAGAACTCTCCTTTTATCCAGAGGTAGCATAAATGAGTCTGTTCCTTTCAAAAAGAGATCAACTAGAATAAAGATCTTGTACACATCCTGCCTTGAAACCAGATCTGAATTTCCAACCATATTTTAGTATTTTCAATCTTTATTTACTATGGGGAAGTGATATGGATATTTGGAAGAACCTGACTAACCATATGTACTACTATTATAAAAAATTCATGCCTTCTACAACATTCCTAATAACACCAGTAAATAAAAACAAAGGTTATCTGTAATTCATAGGTAATAACATGTAACTGCTCAAAAATCAGTCATAAGGACTGCACAATAAAATTCCGAGGCAATGACATGAAAACAGAAATAATTTCACCAACTCACAATATCTTGGTTCTTACCATGTAAGGATCCACAGAAAGATAAAGAGTTCTAACTTGTACTTGCCCTTCATTGATATTATCTGGCAAATTGACTTCTTCTATTCGGAAATTCTCTGCCACTGGATTGCCATTTTTTCCTACAATATCAAGCCAAAATATGAAGTTGAAAAGTCATTGTCCCATATAATTATTATTTTTTAAAAGGTCACCATAGGACTCAGAACACTCTCTTTTAAAACAGGCACAAATAAATCCATACTGTCTTTTAACTTCTCTGTAATTGCAGAAATGATTCTACATAAATTCTAAAAGTCTTATCATTCTTAATTCTTTTGGAATGTTGCTGTCAGCTTGTAATTTTGTTTCTTATAAAATGATGATAAAATCATTTCACACAGTATAAAACAGAAGGAGTTTGAAAAGTGAAAAAAATCACACTCAGCTTTTTTTTAATTATGAGAATTAAAATTTACAAACTAGCAAGAACACACCAGCCAAAGTGAAATATTAGGTAAGCTTTCCTCTCCCATTTTAAGAAGCAAACAAAAACTTCAACATTAAAAAAAGTTAAGTCTTTAAACCTAGGGAATTAGAAGTCGTAAGGTCTGAGACAAATATGTAAGCAGAAAATGTCAGCAAAAATTGCACTTATCTTCAATTACACAAATAAATTTCCTATTCAAGAACCATCTAATTAATAAAGTGGGAACAGAATATAAGGACTTTAATCTAACTGCTCACTTTACTGAAACTGAGGTCAGAAAAGTTGAGTGGCTTCCATAGGCCACACAGTAGGTGAGCAGCAAAACCAAGGCAACTGTGGGCCCAGACCTCTCAGGTTACTTCTATACCTAAGTTTCTATGACTCAGCACTGACAGACTTCATGATGTTTCACATAAAACAGAAAAGCAAATTATAAGAATCAATCATACCTACTATGAAGAAAAAAAAGCCACACATATTTGCAATATAGCCTCCTTTCAAATGTTATGATTCCATGATAGTTTATCTTATCACTGTTACACTGTTCAAAGGATTTATTCTAATATTATTTACGGTCTTAATATCTTACTACCTTAATTTACCACACTGGCATCATAATTAGTTTCATTTTTTGTGTTCTGGGTTTTGTTTTTTTTTTTTTGAGACAGGGTCTCATTACATAGTCTAGGCTGGCCTTGAACTCATGGTGATCCTCCTGCCTCAGCCTCCCAAATGCTGGGATTACAGTCATGGGCCATCACGCCCAACCATCATTAGTTTTTATTCCTCCATTTGCATTAATAACTATCAAAGACCAGAGTTGTTCACTGATCACAGATGAATACATACCAGGTCGGGAATTCAATACCACTCTTTGCACAATCATCATTCCGTGCAGTGTCCCACAAGATTTCTATATAACTCCTATAAATAGAAACATTTTAAATCACAAAAAGGATTTCAAGTATTCAACAATTTAAAAAACAAAAAGAAGTCCATTTGCACTTCTGAGTGAAGAAAGGAAAACTCCTACCTAGGATCCAAAAAATGATATACTCTCCTGTGAAGAGTTTGGCTCCTAAAGCAAATCTAGTTAGACTTTTTAGCTAACAAGAACAAGTTCACTGAAGATTGAGTAAGGCAATCTCATTCTGGCCTCAGATAATTCATGTACATTTATCTTCACATCATCATGATTAAGCACCCTAGTATGGCTTGATTAAAAGAAAAACATAGGGCTGGGGATATAGCTCAGCGACACAGCACCTGCCTGGCAAGTGCGAGGTCATGAGTTTGATTCCTGGTACCAAAAAAAAAAGGAAAAAAGAAAAGCATGACATATTCCTCTAGAGCTAGCTGGTTATCTAGCAGCAAAACACAAACTGCCTAGTTGAGATGTAACCAACTTTCAAAAGGTTCTTATTTATCAAAATGGAAATTCTTTTATAGTTTTGCTGATTACAAAAGTAATACATTAAACCCCCCTATTATGGCTTATCTCTAGATGTCCCTCTAAAACCTCATGTACACATAGGTGGGGATTTTTGGAGCTTGCTGATCTAGGGCATAAGACACTGGGATCAAGGAAGCATGGTACTAAATAAGTCCACTGATGGGAATCACCATAGTTCTGGGTGTGGCTGAGTGGATTTACTGAAGACAGAAGCCCTACCCTGGGTGTGGGTGGCACCACCCAAAAGGCTTGTAGCCTGCATGAGACAGAAAGGAAAGGCAGGCTTTCTGTTTGCTGCCTTCTGCCTGCAACACCATGAACTGTTTCTCTTCTGCGATGAACCTGTGCCACGTCACCCTGCCTTGGAGCCAGCTGACTATGGACTGAAACCTCTACAAAATGTGAACCAAAATAAACTTTTCCTCCTTTAACTTATGGGTGTTGCGTATTTTGTCTCAGCAACAAGAAGAGTAACTAAACCCCACCCCCTTTTTGAGACAAGTCTTTCTCTGTTGCCCAGACTGGCCTTAAATCCCTGAACGCAAGTGATCCTCCTGCCTCAGCTTTCCGACACCTGGGACTATAGGTTATTGCCACCATGTCCCAAAGCATTTTTTCTTTTTTATGTGGGTACCAGGAACCGAACTCAGGACCTCGCACTTGCCAGGCAGGCGCTCGTGCCACTGAGCTATATCACCGGCCCCCAAAGCATTTTTAAATCTTCATCTTACAAGAAATTCTGTACAGAATGGCCAAAAAGGTAAGTAAAAGATTCATTTATTCCAGGTTTACAGTTTGAGCTAATGAAAGCAGCAAAATGAAGTTCCAGTCCTGGAACTATCTGACTTGTTGAAAATCCCTTTGCTTCATCAGTAAAAATGAAAAAATTAAACCCATGGTATTTCTGTACGCTAAGCACAGTTGTGAATATATAGATAATCTCTCATTTAGTCTCCTGACAACTCTACTGAGCGTTATTTCCCCCATTTAATGAGGAAACTGCATCTTAAAGGGCTTCAGCACTTACTTAAGTGGTCCAGATTCAAACCTAAGTTATATGACATTCCTCTTAATTACTATTAAAAGTCCTACCCTACATGTGTTTGATTTTTAAGATATTAAACAAATACTATTCTTTTTCGTATTCTTAATACATTTCTATACCACTTGTGTTTTCTCATTAGATATTTTACTATCTTTAGTACCTAATACATTGAGAAGCCCAAACGAAAACTATTCTACCAATTGCTTTTTTTTTTTTTTTTTTTTTTTTTTTTTTTGGTGGTAATGGGGATTGAATCCAATGCCTTTGCAATAGGGTAAATGTTTAAATAAAGAATAATATATTACAGTAACAGACAGATTGCCATGAATCCCCCTCAGAATATTCCCCCTTGCTTCAGACATACTTACTCAATCGTTCTTGACACTTCCTGAAGTAGTTGGGAAGTCCTCTCTTGTGAGTGTCTTTAGTTGCACTGCTGTGGCTGCCTTCATGTCCCAAATCAATTCAAAATGCTTACCTGTCATGGTCATTTGGACATTGGGGAAGAGCCAGAAGTTGCACATTGCCAGATATAGTGGATAAGGTGGATGAGGACACACCGTGTTTTTATGAACCTGCCTTTCCACTGAATGGCACTTGGCAGCTGCATTCACCATATTTTTTTTTAATCACAAAAGAGGCTTCCAGAACTGCTTCAGGAAGTGGCAACAATGATGTGATAAATGTGTTTGAAAGAAGGAGCAGTATTTTGATGGGGATTAATGACAATGTGTCTTTTACTGTAATAGATTTTTTTTTTTTTTTTGAGACAGGGTCTTGCTATGTAGTTCTGGCTTGTCTTGAACTTACTATATAGCTCAGGCTGGCCTTAAACTCACAGCAATCCTCCTGCCTCAGCCTCCCAAGTACTGGGATTATAGGCATGTGCCACCTTGATCAGCTGTATTCACCACAAATATTGGTCACACCTTATACATCTCTATCCCACTTTTTATTTTTTATTTATTTTTTTTATGTGGGTACCGGGAGTTGAACTCAGGACCTTGCACTTGCCAGCAGGTGTTTGTGCCCCTGAGCAATATCACTGGTCCTTTTTTTTCCTTTATGTGGGTACCGGGAGTTGAACTCAGGACCTCGCACTTGCCAGGCAGGCGCTTACACCGCTGAGCCATCTCACCGGCCCCCATTTTTTATTTTGAGACAAGAGCTCACTAAGTCACTAAGTTGTTCAGGCTGAGCTTAAACTTGTGATTGTCCTGCTTCAGCTTCCCAGAATGCTGAGATTATAGGCATGCGCCATCACACCCAGCTTTGACTGCTTATTTTTTACAATTTTGAAATATACGTATCCATCAGCATCATCTCCAAGCGTAAAGCTTCTATACAGCAGCACACTTACACAGTTACCAACCATCCTAATTTCATTTACACATGGCTCCACTCAGCTGGTCTAAATTGACAGGATCCTTGAATTTCTTCATATTTCTCTTTGTCTGATAAGAGTATCCTTTATAGAACTGAACTTTGTATGTCCCCAAAATGTTAAATAATCATCATAGAATAGTCTTTTCTTCCTTTCTCTTTTTCTTTTCTATTTTGACTAAGATGGAGGTCTCACTATGCTGCCCGGGCTGCTCTCACACCTGAGGGCTCAAGTGATCCTCCCACTTCACCCTCAAGAGTAGCTGGGACTACAGGTATGCACTTCTTTTTTCTTTTCCAAATTTTGCTTAACATATTGTTTATATGGAGATGATAAATTTACAGAGAATTTTCACAAAGAGTCTATCACATTCTTTATAATAAAATTATATATGTAAATACAGCCAGCGCCCCATATCCTTCCATCCACAGATTCAATCAACTATAAATTGAGAATATTTTGAAAGAATATTTAGTCTGTGTGGAACATGTACAGATGTTTTATTATTATTCCCTAAACAATACAACTACTTAACAACTACTTGCACAGCATTTACATTGTACTGTATTTGGTATTATAAGAAACCTAGAGGGCCTGTGAGATGGCTCAGTGGCATAAGAGCCTGCCTGGCAAGTGTGAGGTCCTGAGTTTGACTCCCGGTACCCACATACAAAGGAAAAAGGGGCCGGTGATATCGCTCAGTGGCACAAGCGCCTGCTGGCAAGCGTGAGGTCCTGAGTTCAACCCCCCGTACCCACATAAAAAAAAAAAAAAGAAACCTAGAGATGATTTAAAGAATACAAGAAGATACGTGGGGTTTATGTGTAACTACTACTCCATTTTATATAAGGGTCGCATCTACAGATGTCGGTATCCATAGGGAGTGGGATTCCAGAACCAATCCTCAGTGGGTATGGGGAGATGACTGTTTACTACTATTCTTTTTTTTTTTTTTTTTTTGTGGGTACCGGGGGGTCGACCTCAGGACCTCGCGCGCCAACAGGCGCCCGTGCCACTGAGTGATATCACCGGCCCCTTTTCCGTATGTGGGATCCGGGAGTCGAACTCAGGCCCTCACGCTTGCAAGGCAGGCGCTTACGCCACTGAGCCATCTCACCGGCCCTACTATTCTTATTTTACAAAGGAAGTTGAGGTAGAATTTGTGCCCAAGATCACAATGCAGTCAAGGAGAGGAACTGGGATTGAAACACAAATATCCTCATTCCAGATCTCCTATTTCCTCACATTTTCTACTCTTTCTGCAAAATCTCCCCCAAACAGGGCTTTTATGTATAGAGCCACGGTGACCACCACCTCTCCTGCAGGTACTAAAGAAGGGTTCTACTAGTTAAGAACTATTGTAAATGTCTAGGGCTGGGGGATATGGCCCAGCAGTAGAGTGCCTGCATAACATTTATGAGTCCCTTGGTTTGATCCTGTCTTGGTTACTTCTTCCTCATCACTGAGACAAAATACCTGACACCCAAAGTTAAAGCAGGAAAGGTTTATTTAGGTCACAGTTTGTAGAGGTTTCAGTCCCTAATCAGCTGGCTCCAAGGCAGGGTGGCATGGCAGACAGGCATCACAAAGGAGAAACAGTTGGTGGCAGGCAGAAGGTAGCAAAGCAACAAGCAAGCATGGGATGACCACAGCTCTTTCTATCCCTTATATCTTATCCAGGCTACACCCTTAATCACAGCGCCCTTGATCCTAGCATTGCACCATGAATCAATTCCAGTGTCACACACTCTAGATGCAGCCACTTCTGAAAAAGCCCCACCTATGACCTCATGAGGCTTTGTGGGGAGATCTGGATACAAGCCAAAACAGAGCCCCAGCACCCCCTCCCCCTAGAAAGAACTAAGTGTCGGATGCTGGTGACATTCAGTAAAACAGAATAAAGAACACAGAAATATATCTTATTGGCTTCATTATATTTTATAATGGATATATTTATAATCTCACTAGTTGTGGCAAACATGGCTAGTTGGCCTCAATACCGATTCTTTGCTTCTGGAACAGTGTTGCTGAGATAAAACTGTATGTTCCAGCTTTCCCTTAAAACAACCCCCCCCCCGAAAAAAAAAAAAAACCAACAAATCCCAGAATCACCCTATTTCACCCAAAAATTCTTCACGTAAGCACTTCCAATAACAGAGATTATACTATTACACATAATAGAATAAGGCAATTCCTTAACATCATGTAACACCCAGTGCATATTCAAATCCCTTTGATTGCTTCAAATATTTTAATAGTTGATTCATTGGAATCAGGATTCAAAATTCACATGCTACATTTTGAATCTGTGTCATGCCATTGCCTGGTTTCTTCATTCCTTTGTCTACAGAATGTCCTGATTGCTTCCTTATAAAGTGTCATTTGCTTTGTTTTTCTGTCACCTCCCCATACCTGTGACTGCCTGCATAGATCTGGGGGCTTGATTTTGTTTTGTTTTGTTTTTTGAGACAGGGTCTCACCAGGCATGGTGGCGCATGCCTATAATCCCAGCACTTGGGCAGCTGAGGCAGGAGGATTGCTGTGAGTTCGAGGCCAGCCTGGGCTACACAGTGAGTTCAAAGCCAGCCTCGACTACATAGCAACACCTCATCTCAAAAAAACAAAAAAAAAAGAAACACGGTCTCACTTTGTAATTCAGGCTGGCCTTGAACTCGCAGCATTCTTCCTGCTTCCATCTCCTGAGTGCTGGGATTACAGGCATGCATTGTGATGGGGGAGCGGGGCTTGACCAGATTCTGTTCCAATATTTTTCAGCAGGAATTCTTAAAGGTCATGATGTGTGCACTCTATTTCATCACATCATAAAATCCACAGGGAAAATGTCTACGGAATCACCATGTGTGTAAATTATGGAAGGGTTACAAAGCAAAGTTTTTCCAAATAAAGTGCTTACAAACTGTCCATACTGGTTATTAACTACACTATGATGGCTACATTTTTAATCCAAGGAATCTTTCCAAATGAGGTTTCATATTTGTCCTCTTCTCTACTTTCAACAGTATGCTTTATTTCTTTAAAGTACATATAATTGTAGATTTCTCCAAATACTGCTTATTAGAATGGAAAGTATACTATTATAGTTCTCTCCCTCTGCATTACAAAATTTTCAAGTGCCAAATACAATTAATTAATGCCGATAACCATGCAATAGTCCTCAACAGCACAATAAGCAACACACTAAAAATATAAAAGAACTTGATTTATCACAAAATTAACATCTAAAATAAGATACGCCAAGTTCAAGATTTGAATTCTAGTCATCAGGTACGATATTAAGTGGATTCCTAACTGGTGCTAGGTAATATGCCAAAATAATACCAGATGAATGATCAACTAAAAAATTTCTCCGGTGTTGGTCATAAACAGCATGTTGAGAATCTATCTTGCAGCCTTGTATAAGGGAAAAATCACTACACAAGGAAAAGGAGAGTTAAGTGTCCTGGTTTGAATCAAGTGGGATCTTAGAAAAGTCCCTTCTCTCAGCTCAGCCTGTTTCCTGCAGCATACTGTCGAAAGCAGAGAAGAGGGCAAATAATGGAACATTAGAACCCATACTCACATACCATTTCCCTAACATGAACGTCCTAATACGTGGTGTGAGGAATCAAAAACCCAGGGCCTCGAGCATACTAAGCAAGCACTCTACTACAGTACTAAGCTGCACCACCCAGCCTCTACCATCTTTTAATAATACGCGTCTCTTGTTGGATTATTCTGCTACAAATGTCCATTGACCTTTACCGGGTCCTGACCCTGTCTCTCCCCAAGTCTTATATGTGCGAACTCCCGCATGGCTCTTCCCTTACTCAGTGACCTCTCCTTCCTCCCTGGCTTCCACTATCTACCACTTATATGGAAATTACAGGACTAATAATCTGCGTCTCTAGTTCAGACTTTCAAACTGACTTTCTAGACTGTTGGCACCAACGCAATAAAGACTTGTGTCCGCGCTGTGCAGAATTAAGTCCACCTCCTAACCCGGCACAAGGTAGGTGCTAAACAGACAAGTGTTAAATGAAAAGTCCCAAGGGCACCTCAAATACAATAACGTCCAAACTTGAGGTTGTTTATCCTGACAATTCCTAAAAACAAACCAACAAAAACCATCTGCTTCTCCGGTATTCCCTATCCTAGGGTCCTAGGCAGTAACACCAGGGTCACCAGCACCTCAAGGGGCAAGCGGGAGTTCACTCTAGTTCGAACTTTCCTCCCTTACCGCGCGAGCTTTACCCAACTTCGGGCGCAGCAGACTCAGCGGCCACCACCGGCCCACTCACTTCACCTTCGCGGAGGTTAAGGTCGAGGGTGGGAGATCTCGCGCGATTTGACGGGAAGCGAGGGGCTGGCTGGCCGCGCGACTTCGGCGCTCCAAGCCCACTACGCAGGCGCAAAATCCCGCCGGGTTCCCGGCTCCCTTTCCTGTGTCTTCTCCGTTTCGCAGAGGGGTGGGGAAAATACAGAGTTTCGAAAGATAAATCACAAGTGTGAGCGAAGTTCATTAATAAATTAACCAGGATCGGTAATTTGCGGCCCCGCTACTCTCTGGACCCAAGAGCAAGTTGTTCAGCCTGGCCCATGAGTTCACATGCAGCCACCCTTGAAGGATTTTATTCGTGTTGTGGACTCCGTAAGCCGCGGGTTGGGAAATTACACTGATAGGGACCATCAGGACTATCCCTTGCTTTGTAGATGGGGACACAGAGCCAGAGAGCTGATATGGTTGAACCAACTGCTCACTTTCAGCCAGTTAGGAGCATTGCTGGAGTTAAAACTCTCTGCGCGTCTTTATGACAGGATTTAGTATTTTCTTTCACAAAGCATTCCAAATTCCTCAAAAATGGATTATTTAATGTGGGCTTATTTCTCAATTTCGTTAATTAGTAGGTGTCTCCTATTATGTTGGACTAGGTTGAACAAGGCTTATTCCTAGGTCAGTTTCGGATTGCCAGGGACCTCAAACCCTAAGAGAATTAAGCAAATACATACAAGAACTGCTGTTCACATTGAATTTGTGCGGGATCTGATAGTGCAGCACAAATCATGGAATAGAGTACCTCAAAGATGACTGGCGTGGTCAGCAAGGGGGTAGCAATCAAATAGGCTGGAGCTCACTTCTTGGGAAAACTTCAAGATAGAACTACACGGGGGTGAGGAAAGGCCGGGGCGGTACTGGGATTGAACACAAGGCTTTTGCACCGAGCTACCGTCGCAGCCTTTTTAAAGTTTTTAAAATTATGAGACAGGGTCTAGACAAATCACTAAGTTGTCCAGGCTGGACTTGAAATTTACATTCCTACCACCTCCGCCTATAAGAGTCCTGGTATTACAGACATGTGCCACCATGCTGGACTTGAAAATACCTTCTGGCAGGAATTAATTTTTTTGAGACGGAGGCCTCACTATATAGTCCACACAAGCCTTGAACTTGCTGTGTAGCCCAGGCTGGCCCCGAAAGGGAGATCCTCCTACCTCAGCCTCTTGAGTAGCAGAATTGCAGGCTGGAGCTCATCTTTTTTATCTGTCATGTACAGTGACCTGCAATAACCTTTTATTATAATAATTTGAACCAATGGATGAAAAAAAAAAATGCTCAGACTAAAAATAATAGAAAATAAAGGTATTCTAAAACTTGATTTAAAAAAAAAGAGTCTTTCGAAGTACCAAAACCAAACCAAAACAAAACAAAACAAAAACCCTACAGTATTAAATTAGTTCTGGCTTTCTTGATTCTAGAGTTGGTGAATTCATTGTAATAAGTGGATTTTTCTTCCTACAATGAGTTTCTGTCTCCAGAAATTCAAGGAGTGAGTGGAGGATTTCCAAGTATACTTTAATCTTGTTTCTCCTCTACTTATTTTGTCTGAGACAGGGTCTCACTATGTAGTTCAGGCTGGCCTCGAGCTCACTGAGTAGCCCAGGCTGACCCTGAACTTGCAGCAATGCTCCTGGTTCAGCCTCCTAAGTGTTGGGATTATAGGCATGTGTGCCATCACTCCCGGCTTTTCTCCTCTACTTCTAAGGTTTTTCTAACACTTCTAACGCTACTGTCATTTATGTAAAATCTCCTTTGAGTTAGATAATACCTTGTGTAATTTTTTCCCCTATATGATTTAATTTTCAAAACAACACTTACTCTCATTCTCATTTCGCAAACGAAGAAACTAAGGTTAAATCAATTGAGTATTAAGTTAGGTTAAGTAAACAGCAAGTAGAGGAGGAAGTTCTACGTGAGTTCAAGCATCTTTTGATGCATTTACCATAAATTTGCGATTGCCTTCTTTTCCCCCTCTGCAGACTTCATGTTGCCTCTTTCATCATTCAATTTCCGAAACAATCACATTCCAGACTTAGAGAGAAGTGTAATTATTCTCATCTCTACTTTATCAAAAAAATGCTGTGGTATATATTTCACTCAAACATGGTAACATTTAATCTGATGTTTGTATATTTATTAACTAAATTATTTTTTAAATTAAAATGACCTCACATGACTTCCTATGTAGTCATCTCTGTCAGATTGCAAATTACTCAGAAGGAACTTAAGTATATCCAACCTATGTAGTGTATAGCACTCAGTGCAATATCAGAAGTAATTTGATGCTAAATATCTTTTCATGGAAGCGATAATTGTTCATAATGACATAAATGTAAATCCAAACATACATTCTAGAGAATTAACACAAGGTAGTGAAGGAAAACCACACCCATCTCCCCATTAGTCCTCATTCCTCATTAATATGATGCTCGAGGTTCATGTATTATTGACTTTGTTTTCCTCAACCTCCCAGCACCTTTTATTAAATTAGGACTAGAAGAAGGTGCTTGATAACTGTAGGCTGCATAGATAAATTGGTTATTAGACCTTTATATTGATAGATTTGTCTAAAGTTCATAAATATATCAAAAACTTATGCTAGCTGAGCTTAATGGTGCATACCAATAATCTGAACTATGCAGAAGTCTGAGACAGGAGAATCACAAATTTGAGACCAATCTGGGCCATTTACCTTTCTCAGAATAAAATCTCATAAGGGCTGGGGTGTACCTCAGTGGTAGAAAAACTTGCCTAGCATGCATGAGGCTCTGGCTTCAATCTCTAGTACTGATAAAACAAACAAAACAAATATGCTAGAGCTAATTTTTCCTAAATATTTTATCACCGCATACCCAGTAGAAGTCACTCCCAATTGCTCCCCCTCCTCTAAGTTCTGGCAACCACTACTCTATGTTGTTTTTATGGATTTGCCTTCTCTGGACATTTTATATAGCATATATTATTTTTTTTACATATCATATTGTATGATATGTTTGCCTTCTCTGACATATCATACAATATGTTAGAGCCTTTATTATTAGTAGTAGCAGTATTATTACCTGAACTTAGTTCCCCAGTTGACAAATACTGTAACTAAATCCTGAATTCAGGCATAAATAAATAGACTTTTTTTCTTTTTGGCAAAACAGCATTTCTTCCTGTTACAGAGTGGCTTATCTGGAAAGCCAACTCTGAGTTTTGTGTGCAGATACTTATGAGGGAATGCCTTTGGGATCACACCTATGGAAGGAAGGAAAAGAAAGCAGCATTGGGCAAAGAAAGCAGTTAAACTCCATGACAAGACAATTCTACAAGAAGTTTGGAACTGAAATAGCCAGAGTTGTCTTGTGTTGGACTTGAAGTTTGCCCCCTATTTTTTCTAAAAGTCACTATAAATAATATAGCTCAAAATTCTGTAGCATAATTCTGTATCTGCTGTTGGCATGACTGATCTTTTTAGGGACTTTAATTCTTTAAACTCATTATTTCAGTGTTTTTAAATAAGAGCCTATTGGGCCAGGGATATAGCTCAGTGGCACAGTGCCTGCCTGGCAAGCGTGAGGTCCTGAGTTCGATTCCTGGTGCCAAAGGAAAAAAAAAATCTAAAGAAGAGCCTATTACTTCGTCTTCCACTTCTGCCATTAAAATTTACCTCAACCATCCTCCTTTTTCTTTCTAATGATGACTAGTGAAATCCAGAGCTTGACCTTAAAGATGCAGTCAAAATGATTCTCAGAAAGATGAATGAGATTTCTCCTTCTCCCTGCAGCTAGTGATAGAGAGAGACCTTTCTGAATCATAAAACCACTTCAAAAAAAATTCAATTTTAAGGCATATAACATTAATTCATAAAGCCAGTTATTGGGGTGCATACCTGTAATCCGGTACTCAGGAGGCTTAAGCAGGAGGATTGTGAGTTCAAGGCCAACCTGAGCTACATAGAGAGAGACTGTCTCAAAAAACTAGAAAAAATTTTGTAACATTACCAACTTGAGTGGATATTTATATAATATAAATCTGCCCTTGAAAGTTCAATTGGACAAAAAGAGAGTTTGAAAAACTCCTTAGAAGTTCAGAGATTTCTTGGGATGCCATGTAAAAATAACCTTCAAAGAGAAACCTTTGGGAACTGGGAATGCGGCTCAGCGGTAGAACACTTGCCTGGCATGCATGAGGCCCTGGGTTCCATCCCAGCACCACAAAGAGAGAGAGGGAAAGGGGGAGAGAGAAGAATGCAAATGAATCCAGGCCCAGTTTGCCTGGGTACCTCCACTCAAGGTCCCTGCAGTCAAGCTGCCATCTCGTAAGAAGACTGAGCAAGGATTTGTTTCCAGGCTTTCTCATGTGGCCCGGGACTCCACGTGGGCTCTTGGGTTCATGGAAGGCCTCAGTTCCTACAGGCCATGCCAGTGACGTGAACCAGCGAATAAATAACAACATCCATTTCCTAAAATCCTGCTGTTCCCCACAGCAAGCAGTCCAAAAAAAGAGAAGGAACTCGCTCAAGGTAGAACCTGCGGTCTTTTTATTTTTTAAACGTTTTTGGTGCTGGTGACTGAAGCTAGGGCCTCACACATGTTAAGCATGTATTCTACCATTGAGCTACATGCCCATCCCCTCTTCCTGGTTATAAAGGAATTTTATGATTTTTGTTATTCCATTTTTCCATTTATCTTTTTTAACTGAACCCTAACTAAAAGACTTTGAGAACATTAGGACTAAGGCTTATTGCCAAGAGAACATAAATTTGGAATGTATAAGGGATATAGATAAAATCATGATTTAGATAAGATTCTTTTGATTTTGAGTATCTAGCATAAGTAAAAAGAAATAGGAAATTTCTCCAAATTTCCAAGAGATATTTCAGAATTCAAGAAGAAACCATGAAGATAAACTTCAGGTAGTAATAAAGTTCTTCTAGACACCACAATAAGCTGTGTAGACCATCTCTCTGGATTCAGTGTCAGGGACTCCACGTAAGGGAAAAATCCCAAATCTCTAGGATAGAGATTGGCCTACCTTGGATTAGGACCACTGTGACCCTGAGAAACATCCTTCTACATGGGAGGAGAGTCTAGGAAAATGGTCATCCGCAAATGGAAAAAACCCAGTGTCAGCTCTTCTCTGAGAAACCTAGTATAGCTCTTCTCTGAGAAACCTAGTATAGGCCCATTTGGGGAACTTTAATGTTTTTAACCAAGAAGGTGGTACAATGAAAGTGGTGATACCTTTTAGTTTCTTTCATTATATGACCTTAAAATTTTTCCTGTACAAATGAAGAATTCTTGCTGGACATGGTGGCACACGCCTATAACCCTAGCACTCAGGAGGCTGAGCCAGGAGGATCGTGAGTTCAAGGCCAGCCTGGGCTACATAGTGAGTTCAAGGACAGCCTGAACTACCTAGCAAGACACTGCCTCAAAAAAAGGGAAATGATGAACTGGGAGACAATGTTTGAAATATATATCAGAGCAATGGCTAATATTCTGAATTTACAAAGAGCTTTTAGCAGTTGGATGAAGAGGGAAAAAACCCACCAAAAATCTAATAAAAAAATGAACAAAAGACATGGACAATTTGTAAGAAGGAATAGAGATGTATTTTTAAACTATTCAACTTCACTCACAAGAGAAATGCAAATTAAAACTTACTATTTCTTACCCACAAGATTGGATAAAAGCTTGACAATAAGATAGACCATTTTAAAGGCCAAAAAAAATTTAAAAATTAAAAAAAGCTTGAAACTACAATACATACTGTGACAAGATTATGGGGAAGCCAGTACTCACATTTATGATTGACAGGAATAAGACATGAACGGATCTCTTATGAGGAAAATTTAACAATTTCTTTTTATTGTTGTTTGCTTTTTGATACAGGGTTTCACTATGTTGCCCAAGCTGCTCTTGAACTCATGGACTCAAGTGATCCTCCCACCTCAGCTTCTCACATAGCTGGGACTGTAGGCATGCGCCACCAGCTCACCCAGTGAATTTAGTTGTTTCTAATAAAATATATACACATTTATTTTTCAGTTCAGCAATTCCACTTTTGTAAATTTTCCTGGAATTTGGTTAGATATAGGTAGGTAGGAAGATAGATAGATAGATAGATAGATAGATAGATAGATAGATAGATAGAGGTTGACTTGTGCTTTACAGCATTATTTTTAATGTAAAACATTGGAAACTACACAAATGTCCAAGACTAGGAAATTGGTTGAATAAATTATGTTACATCCATCCAGTGGGGTATTGTGCAGTTGTAATAAAGACCGAGGAAGATCATTATGAACTGGTAAGAATGACTTCCAGGAAACATTATTAAGTTAAAAAAAAAAAAAAAGCAAAGTGCAAATGATCATATGTGGGATGCTATGTTTTTTGTTTTCCTGTGTGCATATGCTTTGAGACAGGGTCTCACTATGTTACCCAGGCTGGTCTCAAGCTCCATGGCTGAAGGGATTTTTTCTGCCTCAGCCTCCCAAGGAGCTGGAACTGCATGAACATCCAACTGTGCCTGGCTTCTAACTCCTCTTTTTAAACCTATTTATTTATTTATATTGGCGCTGGATATTGAACCCATGGCCCTACACATGCTACGAGCACTCTATAACTGAGCTATATTCCCAGTCCTAAGTCCTCTGTTTAAGAAACATCAGTACAAATAACCACATTAAGATGAGAAGTCAGAAGCTGAGAATGGTGGAGTACATACATCTGTAATTCCAGCACTCAGAGGCTGACGAGAGACTGTCATGCGTTAGAGGCCAGCCTGGGCTATATAGAAAGACCCTGTCTCAAAAAAGGAAAAATAGGCCGGGCCTGGTGGTGCACACCTGTAATCCCAGCACTCGGGAGGCTGAGGCAGGAGAATTGCTGTGAGTTTGAGGCTGGCCTGGGCTACATAGTGAGTTCAAGGCCAAGCTGAATTACAGAGTGAGACCCTGTCTCCAAAAAATAACTAACTAACCACTAAATAAATAAATAAATAAATAAGTCAAGGACTGGGGATATAGTTCATGTTAGAGTGCTTCCTAGGATGTGTGAGGCCCTGAGCGCAATAAAATTCAAAAACATAATACTGAATAGAAAAATCAAATTATAGGGGCTAAGCAGTGTAACTCAGTGGTAGAGTATATGCTTAGAAAGCATTAGGCCCTGGGTGTTCAATCCAGGGAAAGAAGCAAAGTACAGAGAGAACAGTTTAAGTCCACTTATGTAAAGTTTAAAAACGTGAAGCAGGGCCGGGGATATAGCTCAGCGGTATAGTGCCTGCCTGGCAAGCTTGAGGTCATGAGTTCAATCCCTGGTACCAAAAAAAAAAAAAAAAAAGTGAAGCAATGCTATCCTGTACTGTATATTGTTTATAGATACAACTTATGTTGTAAAAAGCATAAAACTGCAAGGGAATGATAAACTCCCCATCCATATTAAGAATGGTTATTTCTGGAGGGAGAGAAGTAAGATTAGGTAGGGGGTACAAATACTATTGTATTTATAATATTGTATTTCTTAAACTGAATAGTGAGTACCTGGATGTTTGTTATATTATTCAATAAACTTGTTAAATTCATAAAATATTTTATGATACCAAAACTTTTTAAAAGGGCTGGGGGATAGCTCAGTGATAGAATATTTTCCTAGTATGTGCAAGGTCTTGGAATCCATCCCCAACATCAAAAAATAAATAATTAAGTACATTTCTAGATACATTATTTTAAAGAGGTCAGGAGAGTTAGAGTTACATTACAAAGAGAAAGATTAGCTTGGCTTTTAGAGCACACGGGCATCTGAATAGAATGAGACTTAATTTACTAAAGTATTATCTGAGGGTCCCAGAGGCCTTACATTTGTATGATTAATGTAATTCTCCAAAGCCCTTCATATTTCTGAAGCCTTTTCTGAAAAGCTTCACACATTGTAGCTCTACGTTGGAAGAAAAGTTGTGGGGCTATTAATATCAGGAAGAGTTATGAAAGACTTCGAAATGGGCAAAAGATTAATGTGAGCAAAAGAAGATCTAAAATGGCCGAAAGAAGGCAGGTACCCTGTCAAGCAGGTTATTTTTATCTTTCATTCTCTCTTCAGTGTTTTAAAATTCTGCCATGGCGAAACACTGATAACAGTGCAAATAATTCTGATCCATAGAAATACAAATGCAAATTGCTCCCAGAGTGCTATTGATCTCTGTCCCCTTCACCCAAGAAGTCAGGGTCACACCCATTAAGCAAATTAATCTCATCATTGCTTATTATCTATATAGGTGCCTTTGGTATAAGAATAATGCAGGGAATATTAAAGTTTGTTGTTTTGTTTTCAAAAAGATTGAACCTGATCATATTTTTCTTTTCAAGGGGTCGCTCTGGCTAGAATAAGAAGAATAGATTTTAAATGGACTGGACTAGAGGAAGTCTAAGCAAAAGACAATGGTGAGCTGAACAAAGGTAGTAGTAGAGGGAATGCAAAGAAAAGCACACATTATGGGATATTGAGGAGTTAGAACAAACAAGTCTTGATGATAAATAGACTGAAGCAGAGACAGCCAACAGTAGATGGGTATTTGGAGTCCAAGACAGACCACTGGACTAGGGATACAGATGGGCAGCAAGTCCAGATCTGTGAAGTAAGATCACTCAGAAAGAAGAAGCGAGTCCCAGAAAGATCCCTGAAGACCTCAACCTTTAGAGGAAAGGTGGAGAAAGAAGAGTCCACAGAGAAGCAGACAGAATGATCAAAGACATGGAAGGAAAACCAAGAGAGCAGAATGTCACAGAAGTCCAGGGAAGAGACTGCTTCAATAAGGAGGGCAGGGGCTGAGGGTATAGCTCAGTGTCTGCCTAGTGTGTACAAGCTCCTTGGGTTGATCCCCAGAACTGCAAAACAAGACAATAACAAAAATAGAGGGCAAAGTCAGCAGGGTCCAAGGATGCAGAAACACTAAGGGAGATGAAATCTGAATGTGACTTTTGGATCATTTAGCTGCAAGGAAATCGTTGGAGATCTTGGTAAGAGCAGTTCAGTGGCATGTTGGATGGTTATTGCAATAATGAGATAAAACAATGCTAATTATTACATTATTTTGTGAATTACCAAAAGGGGAGGAGAATTTGTTATCCCTCTATCTTGTATGAGTGTGTTGTTGCCCTTTTAAACAATGCTGTGAATGTTTTCTCTAACTACTAGACCTGAAATTCTTTTTTCTTTTTCTTTTTTTTTCTTTTTAGAGACAGGGTCTTACTATGTAGTTCAGGCTGGCCTTGAACTCACTATGTAGCCCAGGCTGGCCTTGAACTGGTGGCAATCCTCCTGCCTCAGCCTCCCAAGTGCTGGGATTACAGGCCTGTGTCACCATGCCCAGGTAGACTTGAATTTCTTGAGCCTAGAGATTTATCTCATTCATTTTTAGAGCCCCAGTGACTAGCACAGTCTTTGACAGATATAAAGAGTACAACATATATTTGTAAATTTAATAGATCATTTAGGTTTTTGTTGTTGCTGTTGTTTGTTTTTTCCACTAATTCAAGTTATCTGCAGCATCTCAGATAAATGTCTAAACCCCAGAGTCAGAGCTTGAAAAGCATTTGGGAACCAGTTGAGAATAGGAGGTAAATCAGGGATTCCATCTCTGCGACTTCTCATTCATCACTGGACCAGTCACACAGACCCTCTTTTCTCAATTTCCTCATCTCCAAAGTGACTACCTTTATATTTACCATCAGAGGTATTCAGAACCTTAATTAACATCAAGAAAGAACCTGTAATCCTCACAACATGAGATCTGTAATTATCATGGGCCATTTCATTTCATCTGGATGCTTTCTTAACTGGATCGGTTTTACATTTCAGTGTGAATTAGTATGCAGTACTATTGTTAAACTGAGTGTTGAATTTCACTCCCCAAAGAGTTTTCGCCTTCAGTAATGGAAAAAAATGAAGTATACATTATTGCAGTGATAACACCCTCTCTTATGAGTTGTCATTTCACAAGAATCTTAAAATAGGAATTGGGCAGAATTATTGCTTAGAAGAGAGATCTTCTGAGGAAATGCATGTACATTTCTCTTTTCTATTTCCATATTCCACCCGTGAGAACCCAGGAGGAGATGAGGTCGAGCATCATATAGGTACAGATACTCCTAAGGTAATAGCCCCTGCTCCACCAGCCCTACGAGGCTCCTCTCACCAACACTTTGATACGTCAGGCAGAACTTTCTAATACCTGGCTCCAGCCAGTTCTCTTTTCCTTTTTGGGTGCTAAAGAGCTAGTAGCTAAGAACTTGTGGTTTAAAACAGGGTCTCGGGCGGGTGAGATGGCTCAGCGGCTTAAGCGCCTGCCCCGCAAGCGCGAGGGCCCGAGTTCGACTCCCAGAACCCATATACAAAAAAGGGGCCGGTGATATCGCTCAGCGGCACGGGCGCCTGCTGGTGCGCGAGGTCCTGAGGTCGACCCCCCGGTACCCACACAAAAAATAAAAATAAAAAAATAAAACAGGGTCTCACTATGTAGCCCAGGCTGGCCTCAAATTCATTATCCTCCTGCCTCAGCTTTCTGAGTGCTGGGATTATAGATCGGTCCCACTACAAGTAGCTACAAGTTCTTCAGTTTCCATGTCCCATTGGTACTCTACCACATACCTCCTACTGTGGCCAGAATTCAATTATAAATACTACTTTATCCATATATCTGTCTGTATCTATCTATATAGCTATACATCTATCTGTTGGTTAGCAGTTCAAGTTCATAGACATAAAAACATTCAGATTTTCTATTCAGACATTTTGTGGCAGAGAAAAGCATGCTAAAGCCATTTCTCTGGTAATTGTTTTGCCCAGGATTACCTGTTGGAAAAAGGAAATTACAAAAATTTAAAGAATCAAATTAGTTGTGATTTATAGTAAAAATTTAGAATAATTTATTAGAACATTATATTTTTCCAAAAATTAAATACATTATATGTAAAAACACAAGTTCACTTTGAGAATGAAAGGGAAAAATAAAAACAAAACCAAAAATAAAAACAAAAAATAAAGGGAAGATTTCAATAAGGTACATAAACAAATAATTTAGCTATAATAAAACAAGATAATATAGCCGAGTCAAAAATTGTTATGTCCAAGAATGAAAATGTTTTGAGGAACTGTTTTGAGTTGTTATATTTTATTGTAAAGAGATCATAAAATTTATTGCACACTGCAGTAAATGAATGCGAGGTAGCTGTTATTAAAAACCATTCCCTGAGCTGGGTGTGGTGGTGCATGCCTGTAATCCCAGCACTTGGGAGGCTGAGGCAGGAGGATCGCCTCGAGTTTGAGGCCAGCTTGGGCTACATAGTGAGTTCAAGACCAGCCTGACCCTGTCTCAAAACACACACACACACACACACACACACACACACACACACACACACACAATCAAGAAGAAGCATCCCTGAATTGCACATGGCACTTCCATCTTTATTTTTAAGGAAAAGTTGTCTTGTTTAATAAAGAACTTGGCCTTTGTCCCTGGTGCCTGGGAGGGAGAATCTAAATCTTTGGAATGTCCCAAGTAACAGAAGTGTGTTTTATTCATGAGTTGCTTGGATCACAGCTGACTTTATACTAAGGAGATGAGAGGATGTGGGATGGGAGGCCGATCATCAGAAAGATCAGCCCTGTGGTTAGCGGGTTAGAACTTGGAGCTACCATGATCTCAATGGGAGGCGAGCTGGATATTGAGTGAAATAAGGTCCAGTGCTCAAATCTATCATGTCTAGTCAACAAAACTCCAATTAATAACTCTGGACACTGAAGCTCAGTGTAGTTTCCTGGTTGTTCAATACTTTGATGTGACAGGAGGGTGACATGTCCTGATTCCATAGGGAGAGAGGATGGAAGCTCTGTACTTGAATCTTTCTAGGCTTTTCCTGATATGTCTTCATTGGGCTGCTCCTGATTTGTATAATTTATCATAGAACTGTAATCTGAAGTATTGTGCTTTCCTTTTTTTTTTTTTTTTTGAGTCAGGGATCTCGCTATACAGTTCAGGCTGTCTTTGAACTCATGATGTAGTCCAGGCTGGCCTCGAACTCACAGTGATCTGCCTCAGCCTCCCAAGTGCTGGGATTATAGGAGTGCACCATCATGCCTGGTTTATAGTGCTTTCCTGAGTTCTATGTCATCCTAACATATTATCAAACCTGAAAGGATCATGAGAACCTCCAAACTTTTAGCCAGTCAGTTAGGAGTGCAAGTGGCCTGGGATGCCCTGAACAGCTTTATGGAGGACTGAGCCCTTAACTTGTGTACTTCCCCTGGGTGTTAGCACCAGAGGTGAATTTCAGTACAGTGAGTGATGTTGAAACAGAATAAAGAAGTATTTCCTTTCCCCTCTTCACATCTTACACTGGTCATTCTTATACACTGGACAGATCTCCTTTACCTGGGCCAGGTGGAGCTGTGTCTTTCTTATGAGCTTCCCTATGCTATACTTGTTTCCTAGCAAGTGTGCATATGATTCATACAAGCATCAGATTGGAATGGATATTAAAGTCAACTAAATACATGTTTATCTTTTTTTATTTTTGGTACCGGCAATGGAACTCAGGACCTCACAGTTGACAGGCAGGCTCTGTGCCGCTGAGCTATATCCCCAGCCCCACATGTTTATCTTTTAAAATAAGACTAAAGTATAAGGTACTTTTATTTAGTTAAAGTATTGATTTTGAAAATGTCCTCTAATAGCGGGGCTTGGTGGCACATAATCCCACCACTCTAGAAGGCTGAGGTGGAAGATCACAAGTTCGATGTCAGCTTGGGCAACTTAGCTACATAGTACGACCTTGTCTCAAAAAAAAAAAAAAAAAAAAAAAGGTGCTAGGAATGTAGCCCAGCGCAAAGGCCCTGGGTTCAATCACCAGTACCCCCACATCCCATCTGAAAACCACCAAAGCACACACACAATAGTCTTCAACTATTAAAACTAACCAAATACTACTGATTTTTTTTCCTCCAAATATCCAGTGGAGCCAGGCATGGTGGTGAGCACTTGTCACCCTATCTACTTGGGGGCTAAGGCTGGAGAATTGCTTGAGCCCGGATCACAGCAAGATCCTGTCTCAAGACAAAAACAGAACAGTCAGTGGAAAACTACAAAGATAGTATCAATATCTTTCAAAAGCAAAAATTATATATAAGCTCCTTATTTATTAATACGGTAAAAATCATCCCAAAAGGGATATTAAAATATTGTGAAGGGGTTGGGGTATAGCTCACTGGCCCACACAAAAAAAAAATTGGGGGGAAAAATTAAATAATTTACTTGATTAGCAGATCGATTTCTGGCTAACATATAACACAGAATTTATAATAATAAACTAAAAAATAATAATGAACTATGGCAAGTAATATATAATAATATACTTTATGAAAAGCATAACTACAGAGCACAAAATTTAGCAGTTTACCTGTCAAAGAACAGTCATACAATTGGGAAAAAGGTCAGTTTTCCCCAAAAAATTATTTTGCAGTATAAGTTGTTTCATGCTGTTTCAGTGTTTATCATAACAAAAAGTTTCACAAAAGATGCAGAGATTATATAAAGGTAGTCGAGGATTGTGTTTCAGTTATCGCTTAAGTGTCTTTGTGGAATGGTGCCATGATTGTCCACAGGAAGAAAAGTGTTCAGAATTGTGTGTGTGGTGCTGGGGATCGAACCCAGGGCCCTGCACATGCCAGGCAAGCACCCTACCAAATGTACCCGGAGTCGGAACATGTTCATGAGGGGATTCAGAATATGCTACCCCAAATAGGCCATTTTGGGATGTTGATTGAGTTAAAAGAAATTAAGAGCCAGCCAGGAAAAACTAGCTCCTGGCCAGGCCTGGTGGCCAGCCTGAACTGCACAGCAAGACCCTGTCTAAACACACACACACACACACACACACACACACACACACACACACACACACTACTTCCTACTCAACTGTCTAAAATAAAGTATAAATTTCCCTTTTGTAATGGAAATTGACACTTAGAATGGAAATTATTATTAGTAAAGTTATCTATACCAGGTAGAAACCTGCAGCACTGAGACAACTTTTGACACCTGAGAGACTTCTAGCCCCAAAACAAGGCAACCCTATTCACCATTCATTTTTTTCTCCCTAACTTTCCCATTAATTGTCTCCATGACCTCCCCAGAAGTTCCAACCCCTGTTCCTTTCTGTAGCTGAAGATGATCACATCTCAAACATCTGGCCTCTTCCCAGACTCATATCTTTGAGGGACTCCTGTGAGTACATACATAATTAAAATGGGGTTTTCTCCTATTAGTGTGTCTCATGTCAATTTAATTTGCAGACGAGCCAAAGAGCCTGTGAGAGGACAGCACTTTTCCTCCCCTACATTCGCTAGTGTGCATGTGAATAGCATGTGTGTCACATAAAAAGCAAACTCAGGTTCTAACTAGTTATCTGCTCACAGCTGCAGCCAGTCTCCGTTTTTCTGATATTATTAAGAAACATGGGTATGAACATACTTCTTTTAGTTGATTTCGCCATTCCACCAACATGAACACAAAATCCATTAAACCATCTTTACAGTGATAGCTTTTTTTTTGTGTGTGTGGGTACGGGGGGTCGATCTCAGGACCTCGCGCGCCAGCAGGCGCCCGTGCCACTGAGCGATATCACTGGCCCTTTTTTTCGTATGTGGGTACTGGGAGTCGAACTCAGGACCTCGTGCTTGCCGGGCAGGCGCTTATGCCACTGAGCTATCTCACCCGCCCTACAATGATAGCTTTTGACGGAGAGCACAGCGCCACTGACTAGATGTGATAGGGTGTGTGGGAGGCAGAGGATGTACCTAGGGAAGGAGAGGGACGAGGGATGTATAATAAAACCAGGAGTGAAAATAAATGGAAAGGGCTGTCAAGAGCAACTAGTCTATCGCACAAGACGCATCCAAGTCCTTGACAATGGTATGATCACTCTCAGGGAGGACGATCAGTTAAGCTCCTATTTTCAGGAAGTAGTTAGAAAGGATCGCCAAGAAGCTGATTGCTGGACATCCTTTTGAGGAACAGCTACATGACATATACACGGTAAAAGTGGATAAACACATGAGTAAAGACGTAAGCATTTTTGTGTGTTGGAAGTCATATTATTTTGAGTAAATTATTAAGAATTTTAGATTTTGAGACTCAGCAAGAAGAAACTCGTGGGGCCGGTGAGATAGCTCAGTGGCGTAAGCACCTGCCTGGCAAGCGCGAGGTCCTGAGTTCGACTCCCGGTACCCACATATGAAAAAAGGGCCAGTGATATCGCTCAGCAGCACAAGTGCTTGCTGGCAAGTGCAAGGTCCTGAGGTCGACCCCTGGTACCCA
Source organism: Erethizon dorsatum (assembly GCA_028451465.1). Classification (NCBI taxonomy): domain Eukaryota; kingdom Metazoa; phylum Chordata; class Mammalia; order Rodentia; family Erethizontidae; genus Erethizon; species Erethizon dorsatum. Next base: position 105,746,434 of record CM051828.1, on the reverse strand, counting down.
CATTAAAAAAAAAAGAAGAAGAAACTCATTTAAGTAGCTCTTTAGGTGACAGCAGGTTTCTCGTGATAACACAGTCACCTACGTTGTTCTCCATGTTCTATGGTGCCTGTGATGCTACAGCTACTGAGGCCCCTGGCTTAACTGCCCGTGCACACACAGGCGGGGATGTGCACAGCTCATTTCTGTTATTAAAAAACAACATGAAATTTACCACTGATGGAATGCCCGAAAGCTGCTCTTCCCTCTAACTTCCTCGATTAAAGCCAGCCTCGGGGGGTAACCTTAATTCTGCAGCTTTAGTTTAAACCCAAACATCTGCCTAACTTTGTCTTAAATTCAGTTGCTTTGATGGTTCCAAGAGGCCACTCTCTGTGGGTCAAGGAACCAGATGACCATGTTTGTGAGATCCATTGAGATTGTTTTTTCTTTAATTCATCATTTTTTTACACTTCTTTTCTTTTTTTTTTTTTTTTGGTTTCTTGAGACAGGGTCTCACTATGTAGTTCAGGCTGGCCTTGAACTCACTGTGTAGCCCAGGCTGGCCTCAAACTCATGTCAATCCTCCTGCCTCAGCCTCCTGAATCCTGGGATTACAGGTGTGTGCCACCATGCTCAGCTTTTTTCTACACTTCTATAAGGGAGAAAAGTAATATTTTCCCTGGCCCACTTGCTAGGTTTATGGTTGAGACCCCTACAATAAAAGACAGATTAACAGCCAGCCATAGTGTTACAGGGCTATAATCACAGCACTCTGGGAGGCTGAGGCAGGAGGATCACAAGTTTGAGAGCACCCTAAGCAATTTAGCAAGACTCTGTCTCAAAATAAAAAAATAAAAGGGCTGAGGATGTAGCTCAGATTGAAGGCTCAATCCCCAGCACTTAAAAAAAAAAAAGAGAGAGAGAGCGAAAAAACGATCAACAAGAGAACAGCACCCAATTTTATTTAATATAAGTCTTGTGTGACATGGGAGTCTTCAGAAATGAGGCCTAGGAGGACCTCAAGATGGCGGATGAGTAAGAAGCAGGCAGTGAAACTCTCTCTAAAAGTTACCATTGGAACACAGGAATATAGCGACCCGGAAAGCGCAGGAGGGGGGGAGATGCCTCCCCGAAACCCAGAGAAGTTCTGAAGCGCAATCTGGGACCCCCGGCACCAGTGACGGGTGACTTCCAACAAAGAAGAAGGAAAGAAGGAGCAGACCGCGCGCGTGCACCTTCTACTATCCCGGGAGTTGCAGTGCCGCGGAAGCTCAATTCTACGGACACACGGTGGCAGCTGGTGCCCAGGGAGCCCCCACGGAGGATCCTGAGACAGCGGCGGGGCAGGGGAGCGGCGGAGAATGGCGCAGACCGGCGGTGAGTGTCTCTCAGCCACAGCTGCCCCGCGCCAGAGAGTGACCGGCCGGGCGCCATTGTGGGGGGTGTGGCGAAACTCAGAGCGGCTCGGAAACTGCTCTGGGAACTTGTGCTCCGGACAGGGCAGCACGGGGCCTCTCAGGCCCACGAAAGTGTGTTGAGGTCAGCAGGCGAACGAGACTGGACTCTCAGCCACACCTGTCCCGCGCCAGAGAGTGACTGGCCCGGCGCCATTGTGGGGGGCGTGGCGAAAAAGCAGAGCGGCGGGAACCAGTGCAGGGAACCCGCGCTCCGGACAGCACGCTGAGCCTCTCAGGCCCAGGGATCGTGAAAGGGCGCCGAGAGCGGAGGCGAGCTAGACTGGTCTCTGCCTGAAAGTACACGCCTCTGCTCACCACCCACCAGAGGGCGCTCCTGGCTTACTGGGACGGACCTGCACAGAACAGGACTCTCTCACCACAGGGTAACTGCCTACAGCAGAGTCAACACCTGGAACTGATTCTTTTTATTTTTTTTATTTTTATTTTTATTTTTATTTTTTATTATTATTTTTTTTTTCTCACTGATTCGTTTTTTGTTCTGGCGAAGGGTTTTTTTGTTTTTGTTTTGTTTGGTTTGGTTTTTTGGTGGGGTTTTATTTTTGATCTGTCTGTTTTATTGTTTTTATCTTCGTTTTTGTTTCTGTATGTGTATTTGCTCTTTCCTTCATTATTCTCTCTGGTTTTTTATATGAGTGTAAACAGCGCCTCTAACTTCTTTCTGATTGTGGTTGTGATCTGTTCTTCCTTTTATCCCTTCCTTCTCTTTCTACCACCTGTCCTCTGCACTAGTGTCCCAATTTTAGTGGGATCCCTCTTGGTCCTCTAACCTTACATCTAATTCCTTCCTCTTCTCCCAATACTCTATTTCCTCCTTAACTCATTTTAAATTTAAACTCCTCAGGGGAAAAATTGACATACACAGGACTTGTATACTGCATATAATTTTTCTGGTGTGTTTTAGATTTTGTTATATAACCGCAACTCTATACAGCTAAAAGTGGTAAATAACTGGTTAGCTCAGTCTGTCATTTTCTAGGCTGTGTTTGATGCTTTAGTTAACATTATAGCCAAATGTGAAATAATTGTTCTAAACATCTTTCCTTCCTGATATTTCATGATTGAGATTGACTAAGGGACACAGAAAATACAGTGGCACACTACCAAAGAATCAAGGACTGGGCCAAACAGGTAGCAACTTCGCATACCCAACGAATTGAAGAGGTAGGATCTGGCAGAAAGCTCAAAACCTAAAAGCAAGCTCCACTTGGAAGATACTGCAGAGAAGTAGTCATCTTCTAAAGATCTTAAACACTAGCAATAAAGTAACCTACTATAGGTAATTTGCAAACATCACCCCAGGAATTAAAGAAAGAAAAAATGAGACGACACTTAAACAAGATGCAACCCCACACATCCAATTCACCAAAGGCAAACCTAGGGAGCAACGAGGTGGGACAATCCGAAAGCCACCCACCTGGCCTATCTGAAGTGGTAACAACAAAGCAACTGAATGAGGTTCTGGAAAAAATTAAAACAGAAATAATCTCACAGATAACTGCAGAGATAATGTCTACAATGAAGACCATGCTTAAGGACACTATAGCTGATACAGACAAAAAAAAAAATAGATGAACTTAAGAAAACTATAGAAACCATGAATGCTCAGCATAGGAAAGAAATGGAATCCATAAGGCAGATTCAAGCAGATACCCAAGAGATAAAAAATTCCATTGAAAGTATTTGTAGCAGAATAAGCCAATGCGAGGACAGGATCTCAGATATAGAAGACAGGCTTGCAATTAGTGATCATGAAATGGAAAAATTCTTAAAAATAGCAAGGGACCATGAAAAATCAATTCAGCAGCTGCTAGATGACTCAAAGATAAACAACTTAAGAATAATTGGAATAAATGAAAAAGCAGGAGATAGCATCAACGACATTAAAACCTTGTTCAAAGACATAATCAGGGAGAACTTTCCTGGAAGAGAAAAGGAATTTGACACCCCTATAAGTGAAGCTTTTAGAACACCAACTAGACATGATCAAAAAAAAACTTCAGCCAGACATATTATAATCAAGATCCCAGAAATTCAACAGAAGGGCAGAATCTTAAAAGCTGTTATGGGCCGGTGAGATGGCTCAGCGGCTTAAGCGCCTGCCCGGCAAGCACGAGGGCCCGAGTTCGACTCCCGGAACCCACATACGAAAAAGGGGCCGGTGATATTGCTCAGCGACACGGGTGCCTCCTGGCGCACGAGGTCCTGAGGTCGACCCCCCGGTACCCACAAAAAAAAAAAAAAAAAAAAAAAAGCTGTTAGGGAGAAGAGACAAATCACTTATGAAGGAAAACCCATCAGAATCACAGCTGACTTTTCAGCACAAACCCTCAATTCAAGAAGAGCTTGGAATGATGTATTGCAAGCTCTAAAGGAAAATAATTTTCAGCCCAGATTGATGTACCCTGCAAAACTATCTTTCAAAATTGATGGAGAAATAAAATACTTTCATGACAAAGAACATCTGAGAAAATTTATGACCACCAAACCAGCACTCCAAAACGTTCTGAAGGACATTCTAGAAAGAGATAGGAACCCCAACAGAAGGAATCCACCAGGCAGGGCAAATAATTAAATAGCCGGAAAGCAGAAAAACAAAGAGTGGGAACCAACAACAGGAAAATATCATGACAAGTCAATACATATCAGTTTTAACCATCAATGTTAACGGTCTCAATTCACCAATCAAAAGGCACAGACTGGCGAAATGGATCAAGAAGCAAGATCCAACAATATGCTGTATACAAGAAACACATTTAATTCAGAAAGAAATTCATAGACTGAAAGTCAAAGGATGGAAAACAATACTCCATGCCACAGGAACCCAGAAAAAAGCAGGGGTAGCTATTCTTTTTGCAGACAAAGTGAACTTCAAGCCAAGAAGGATTCAGAGAGATAAAGACGGTCATTACATCCTTGTAAAGGGAACAATCCAAGAGGAAGAGATAACGATCATAAATATATATGCGTCAAATACCAATGCACCCAGCTATATAAAACAAGTACTAAAGGACATGAAAAATCAAATAAGCACTAATACAATTATATTGGGAGATCTCAATACTCCACTGTCACAAAAAGATAGATCAACTGGACAGAAAATCAATAATGAAATAGTAGAACTGAACCAAACTTTTGAACAAATGGACTTAGTAGATGTCTACAGAGTGTTCCATCCCACAACATCAGAATACACATTTTTCTCAGCTGCACATGGGACGTTCTCCAAAATAGACCACATACTAGCTCATAAAACCTGTTTAAGTAAATGCAAAGGAATTGAAATTATCCCATGCATATTATCAGACCATAGTGCAATGAAATTGGAAATCAATGGCAAAAGATCCCACAAAAACTCCCTAAACACATGGAAATTAAACAGCATCCTCCTGAACAACCAATGGGTCACAGATGAAATTAAAGAAGAAATTAGTCACTTTCTACAACTGAATGATGACAGTACAACATACCGGAACTTATGGGATACAATGAAAGCAGTCCTAAGAGGGAAATTTATAGCATTAAATACTTATATCAGGAAAATAGAGCAAGCGCAAATAAACAACTTAAGGGTGAACCTCGAGCTTCTAGAAAAAGAAGAGCAGGTTAAGCCAAAAGCCCGTACAAGGGAGGAAATTATAAAGATCAGAGCAGAAATTAACGTATTGGAGAATAAAAAAACAATACAAAGAATCAATGAAGCAAAAAGTTGGTTCTTTGAAAGAATAAATAAGATTGACAAACCCTTATCCAACCTTATTAAAAAAAGAAAAGAAAAGACTCAAATCCATGCAATTGAAAATGAAAAGGGTGATATCACGACGGACCCTGCAGAAATCCAGAAGATCATCTATACCTATTTTGAAAATTTATATTCTACTAAGATGGAAAATGCAGAAGAAATGGACAGATTCCTAGATTCGTATGAATTACCAAAGCTAAATCAAGAAGATTTAAAAATCCTAAATAAACCAATATCAGCCAATGAAATTGAAGATGTAATTAAAAACCTCCCAACAAAGAAAAGTCCAGGCCCTGATGGATTCACTGCCGAATTCTACAAGAAATTTAGAGAAGACCTAACGCCCCTACTTCTCAAACTTTTCAATGAAATTGAAAGGGAAGCAATACTCCCAAATTCATTCCTGGAAGCAAGCATTACCCTGATACCAAAACCAGAGAAGGACCCAACTAAGAAAGAGAACTACAGGCCAATCTCCCTAATGAACATAGATGCAAAAATCCTTAATAAGATACTGGCAAACAGAATCCAACAAATCATCAAGAAGATTATACACCATGACCAAGTTGGATTCATCCCTGGGATGCAGGGATGGTTCAACATACGTAAATCAATAAATGTAATACAGCATATTAACAGAACTAAAGACAAAAATCACATGATCATCTCAATAGATGCAGAAAAAGCTTTTGACAAAGTCCAGCACCTTTTCATGATAAAAACCCTACAGAAAATTGGAATAGAGGGTCTTTATCTCAATCTGGTAAAAGCTATCTATGACAAACCAACAGCCAATATTATACTAAATGGCCAAAAACTGAAAGCCTTCCCTCTAAAATCAGGAACAAGACAAGGATGTCCACTGTCCCCACTCTTATTCAACATAGTTCTGGAAACTTTAGCCAGAGCGATTAGACAAGAGAAAGAAATAAAAGGAATAATGATTGGAAAGGAAGAAGTTAAATTATCATTATTTGCAGATGACATGATACTCTACACAGAAGATCCCAAAAACTCCACTAAAAAACTGCTAGATTTAATAAGCAAATTCAGTAGTGTAGCTGGATACAAAGTCAATACTCAAAAGTCAATAGCCTTCCTGTACACAAATAACAAACTTACTGAAAGAGAAATTAGGGAAACAATACCTTTCACAATAACATCCAAAAAAATGAAATACCTAGGAATCAACCTCACGAAGGATGTAAAAGACCTCTATACTGAAAACTACAGTACTCTGAAAAAGGAGATTGAAGAGGATATCAGAAAATGGAAAGATATCCCTTGCTCCTGGATAGGAAGAACCAATATAGTGAAAATGGCCATACTTCCAAAATTGTTATACAGATTTAATGCAATTCCAATCAAAATTCCAACAGCATATCTCACAGAATTAGAGAAAACAATCCTAAAATTCATTTGGAATCAGAAGAGAACTAGAATAGCAAAGGCAATTCTGGGCAACAAAGGCAAGGCAGGGGGCATCACAATCCCCGACTTGAAATTATACTATAAAGCTACTGTGATAAAAACAGTGTGGTACTGGCAAAAAAACAGACCTGAAGATCAATGGAACAGATTAGAAGATGCTGAAACAACCCCAGACATACTAAGCCACCATATCTTTGACAAAGGTGCCAAACACATTCGCTGGAAGAAAGATAGCCTCTTTAATAAATGGTGCTGGAAAAACTGGCTCTACACATGCCGAAGATTAAAACTAGACCCATATCTTTCACCATGCACTAAACTAAATTCAAAATGGATCAGAGATCTAAATATTAAAACAGAAACATTAAATCTGCTGGAAGGTAGGATAGGTAAAACCCTTGGAGACATTGGTGTAGGCAAAGACTTTATGAATAAAAACTCAACCGCACGGGAACTATCCCAAAGAATCAATAACTGGGCTCTCATCTTATTAAAAAGCTTTTGCACAGCAAGAGAAACCACCAACAGAGTGAAGAGACAACCCACAATGTGGGAAAAAATGTTTGCCAGCTGTTCCTCAGACAAAGGATTACTATCGAGAACATATAAAGAACTCAAAAAAATCAGACCTCCCAAATTTAAAGACCCACTCCAAAAATGGGCATCTGAGATGAATACACATTTCTCAGATGAAATACTAATGGCAAACAAATATACAAAAAAATGTGCAACATCACTAGTCATTCGAGAGATGCAAATTAAAACAACACTGAGATACCATCTCACCCCAGAAAGAATGGCTACTATTAAGAAATCAACTAATAACAAATGCTGGAGGGGCTGTGGGGAAAAAGGAACCCTTCTTCACTGTTGGTGGGAGTGTCGACTGGTACAGCCACTGTGGAAGTCAGTGTGGAGATTCCTCAGAAAACTAGGGTTGGAGGTCCCATTTGACCCAGCTATTCCCCTTCTGGGCATCTTCCCAGAAGAATTAAAAACATCGTACCACAGCGATATATGTGCACCCATGTTTATAGCAGCACAATTTGTAATAGCCAGATCTTGGAAACAACCCAAATGCCCATCAACTGAGGAATGGATAAGAAAGATGTGGTATTTTTATACAATGGAGTACTATTCAGCCATAAAGAAGGATAAACTGGAGACTTTTATAGGTAAATGGATGCAACTCGAGAAAATACTCATAAGTGAAATAAACCAGAAGCACATGTGTAAGCATCGTATTATCTCTCTAGTATGAGAAACTGAAAGAGTAAATAAGATCCAAAATGTACAATAGATATGGTGAATCAAAAAGAAACTGGTCAAAAGGAAAGAGAGACTGGAATAGGGAAAAGAAAGAAGGGAAAGGGAAAAAAACAATTGTATATATATATATATATAAGATGGTTAAGATAGATACACTACCATTTTTACTTAGTTCATTGAAGAGTAAGGTTTGTGCTAATAACGTTTGGACAATTGAATGCTAATGTCTGGTGTCCTGAATAACTAACTTAAAGATAGTAATACGTAATGTATTAACCATTGTTACCCTCCTATTATGTTGGTTTGAAAATTTGTTCTTCTTTTGATTTGTTTTGTTTTTTTTCTTCTCTTTAAAAAATAAAAAAAATAAAAAAAAAAAGAAATGAGGCCTAAAGAAAGAGAAGACTATCTTTCTGGACAGTCGTGCAGAAGTATGATTGGAAGACCAATGAGGGTGTGATCTATGGTGGTTACAAACTGGGAGGAATTTAGCAAGGCCTGTTGGTTCGGATTCTTCCAGGTATCTCTGTGTCTTCAGGGATAAGGACACTCCTTTCCCCCAAGCATAGGGTGGGCACTTGTCACGTGGGAGTGACTGTCAGAGCATGACCTTGCAAGGTCTTCTGGCAGGGGGAGGGTGAGCGTGGCCGTCCTGCTTCTGCTGTTTTCATTCTGTTTCCAAGGTGCTGTATTTTGGCACTGTCTTTCCCATGCCCCTTCACTTCTGTCATTTGTAATTTGCATATGTGCCTCTCTGAGTGGGTCTTGCCTCTGTCAGCCTCGAGTGTGTGGCTGACTGAGTGGCTGTGTTCTACGCTGGAGTGAATATAAAACAAAGCCATCAGCAGTTCTCACAGTGTGGTCACCAAGGCAGGAGTGCTTGCCAGGCCCACAGACACCTGCAATGCTCCTTCTGGCAATGAACGGCATCATTTTCTCAGGGGGTCTCCTAGCAACAGGAAGCCTCACACCAGTGCCAGGTCTTCCCTGGCCATCACCTCAGCACAGCTGGGAGAAGCAGCCAAGGCAGAGAGGGTGGCAGCAGCCAAGGACAATGCTGGCCTCCAGCTCCAACAGCTGTTACCACTTAGGGTCCTTGTCTAAATGAAGAGGAAGGAGTCACCACGGTATAGGCACATGGATAGTATTTTAAAGATTAATATATGGGGGCTTCCTTGCCTTCTATTTTCTCTTTCCCTTCAAGCAAGAAGCTTTATGCTTTGTTGCCCCAGAGCAGGTATATGAAAGGGCAAAAGGCAGGGAATCATTTTGGTTCTCGTTTTCAAAGTACTGAGAAGAATGTAGAAATTGTGTGGTTAGAAGAAAGAGGAAGAAAGAAGGAAAAAGCTCAAGAGTTTTACAGTGAAATGTCTTTAAGAAAGTTGAGGACAGATTCCCTTCCGTCTTGGTTTCCTGGCAGGGCCCCAGGGAGGTGGCAACCAAGTGGGGCATGGAAACAAAGGTGTCACCACATCCAGAAGGGCTACTGAGAAAGGGACAGTGTCTGTCTCAGTGGTAACACTCAGTGACACAGGGGCACCTGCAACTTGGAATTGAGTATGATCATGGAATTTTCCCAAAGTGGGAAACATTTGGAATGACCAAAGTTAATTAAGCATTTTGCCAGTCTGTCAGAGTGGAGTTCAGAGGCAAAAGCTCCACTGATATGGAAAAGAATGAACGAGATGCTCTGCAGGTCTGTGTGGACTGGAGAATGTCCACCAGGAGAGTTGGGGGTCTCCATCTAGCACCACTGGAACTACATTTCCCAGAATTCCCTCCCCGTAGCATATGAGTTAGGCTTGGCAAGGGTGTGTGTGTGTGTGTGTGTGTGTGTGTGTGTGTGAAGTAGCAGCTCTGATGTGATGCTCTGAAGGCCTCCCACAACATCACCGCCCTGCTGGCTTTCCTTGTTGGTGTGGGCAGCAGCTGGGCCCACATCTCTTTGTCTCTCACTGGGCCTCTGTAGGATGCTTCCAAAGAAACTATCCTGCTCAAATCCTTATTTCAAATCTGAGAACACTCAACTTAAAATGGAACTCACTGGATGGAACAATGGATTGAATCTGGTAAGGTTAATTTCAAAGATCTTCCCTAAGATTCAAAATCCATCTTCACGTGTACTAAAAGGGAGATTCTCCCACCAGAGCAGCTTCAGATTTTAGAGTTGGAGCCAGCATCTGCTGGCACTTGTGGGGAAGTCTGGGAGGCGCCTCCAAGGTCCCAGGTTTTTAGTGTGCCTGTGAGTGTGCATGTGTGTGTGCATGTGTGCGTGTGTGTCACTGGATATGGAACCCAGTGCCTCACACATGCTCGGCAAGCCCTCTACCACTAAGCCACATCCCCAGCCTTTCAATAATGTTGTATCCTGTACATCCACCTCAGTAGGATAAGAGTTGTTTGTGTATAAGATGCTGCTGACGCAGATAAAGAGAAGTACATGATTATAATCCAAATAATCCGAGCCTCATTTCCTTCCTTAAGACCTACGTCAGCACTGCATCCTGGTTGAAAGGAACACAAATCTGACTCCAAATAGCCTTTGCAAGTAACAACACCTTTCCTAAATTAAATATCTCTGAGTCAATTGGGAAAGGACCTACCGTATCCAACACACAGCAGGTTCTCTGCCCCAGAGTACCACCTTAAGGCAGTTGCTGAAATCTTTCCTCAGTTTTCCAAAGGTTCCAGAGACTCTCTTCACTCCTGTCTCCCACACACAGTAGTGTCGCCATGTCTCACAAGTTTCCGTGAGAGGTTGGAGTTGGGAAGGGATAGGCTTGGGCAGTGGGGAGACTAATTGTACAGTACTTCAAAAATTGTTGTCCCTGTTCTATGTGAAAATTAATTATTTAAACTGGCTGCAAATTCAGTATCTACCTCGTCACTAAGAGGCCTCCTCTCAGAAATAGCATAGAATTATAGTGTATCTACAACTCAATTACCTCTCACTTTCCGCCAGAAGCCGATGCCATGTCTAGGTAGGTATTTTAGGGAGGGTTGCTCATGACCTCCCAGCCCATTAGTAACATTCTTTATGATGGTTTCACAGCTGGTGTGGGCAATGTGACTGTCCCCTGGTGAGATATGAACTTCTCCATCTGCCCTGGCACAACAATCTTTACATTTTTTAGGAAGCACCTAGTATTGTTGACTAGATTTAAAATCTAGGCTAGTAATAAGGGCTTCAGAAGTTGGCGGACCTCTAGGTCCTTTTCCGTTCTATTCTCTCCAGCACTGATGTATGTGGCATTGTTTATGTGGTTGACACACTGCCAAAACTCCATTTTCTCTGCTAACAGAAGAGAGTCGGAGGGAAGAAAAAAGCGGGCTTTACATCATTCTCAGTGCGCACATCGTCATTCTCAGAGTAGCCTCATTTGCATCGGGATTCAGAAAATGGTACTCCGGAGTACGGTGCTTTGACATGCTGAGTGCTGAGAACTAAAAAAGCAACCTCAGAGCCAAGAGCTCTCTGACCTTCTCCCGCCACCCGTCTCTCACCTGCCTTTCTCCCCAGCACAGGGAGGGGCTTTCTCCACAGTCCCCTTAATTGACAAAGGGAAGTTCCTCCAAAAGGAACACTCATCCTGAGCCCCCTCCCCATAATTTCACCCACTGGAGATGATAAACTTGCAGGGAAGAACACTAGAGTTGACACTACACCCAGAACCCAGAGGAACTTTGTCTTAAGCTAGTTATTATCTCTTCTTCAGGCCCATTCAAAAGAGTGAAATAAAACATAGATATCGAAAAGTGCATAGAACATATTTAGACATTTTAATGAATAATTACAAAGTAGCCCTCTGTGTAATCAATACTCAGGTCAAGAAGTAGTAATGATCAGCATCTAAGAAGTTTTATCCCCCGAGCAAATCACACAACCTTCTCCCTCCCTGTCAGAATTAATCATTGTTATCCTAAATTTTGTGATATTACTTTTCTTCCTATTCTTTGTAATATACCATCTCTATTTGAACTTTATATCTTTGGATTCTGACTGTACAAATTATTCTGTATCATGCTTCTTTCCCTCCACATTGTACTTGTGAGAGTCAAAAAACTCACAGGCTGTTGCTGCAGGTCACTCATTTTCATTCCTGTATTGTATTCCATTCTACACATACGCTATGATGTGTTTTTCCATTCTATTCTTGATGGATAGAGTTGTTTCTAGTTCAAGTCTATTATAAACAATGCTGCCAAGAACATTCTTGCATATAAATCCTGATGCACATGTGCTCTTGCTCCTTCCTAGGGTGATAACCTAGGGTCACACCCCTTTAATCCAGGCTTAGTCCACTCAGGTTTCTTCTCTGTCTCCTGTTTCAAAACTAGCTCTTAAGAAAGGATCATAAATTCACTCATGCTAAGGTATAAATGGCCAAGAAAAATAAGTAGGTATCCTCTCCCATATAACTATGAGGAGAGATCCAATGAACTAATTTCTGATTATAGATTTTTAAGTATCAGGGGGCTGGTAGGAGAGAAATCCATTAAGGTTGGCCCTAGAAAAAAGTATCACATGGTGCTGATGCCATGAACCAAGAAAACTACACATACACAAACCAACAAACCAGCCAAGGTGTAATATTCTATTTGAAAGGCTTAAAACTGGGCCTAAGAAATGAAGTCCCTATAGGGCATTGTAACTCATGGCTGTAATCCCAGCACTGGGGGAGGCAATTTAGTGATTTATTGAGACCCTGTCTTAAAAACAACAACAACAAAAAAAAAATGGCATGGTGGTGCATGCCTGTATTCCCAGCACTTGGGAGGCTGAGGCAAAAGGATCCCTGTGAGTTCAAGGTCAGCCTGGGCTACATAGTACATACTGAACTCAAGGCTAGCCTGAATTACACAGGGAGACCATGTCACAAAAAAAAAAAAAAAAAAATCTGAGAAGTCACTTCTCCAAGAATCACTCATGAGTTAATGGCTAATGAACCCAACTGGTGCTGGAGTAGTCAAAAAGAAACCCTTCAGGACAGGCACCTGCACACCAGCCCCAGCTGCATCAGCCACTGTTATCTTTTCCCAGCCTCATTTCCTCTTCTGTAAAATCGACATGATGATAGTACTTACCTCACCAGGCTGCTGTGAAAATAAAGCAAGGTAATGACTGAATCACATTTCATGCTGAGCTTGCCATTTAGTAAGTGCTCAAACAATATTCGGTAGCCTCCTGCTTATTTTTATTTTTTGAAGCTTGAACATGGACACTTTCTGCGAGTCTGGGTGCTATGGTTGGGATTTTTTTTTTTTTTTTTTTTTTTGGTACTGGGAATTGAACTGAGGACCTCACAATTGCCAGGAAGGTGCTGTGCCACTGAGCTACATCCCCAGCCCTGTGGTTTGGATCTTGAACGTCCCCCAAAGGTCAATGTGTTAAAGGCTTGGTCTCCAAGGTGGGGGTATTGGGATGTGGTGGAACCCTTAGGTGGTCTTCAGGTCACTGGGGGTGTGGCCTTGAAGGAGACTGTGGGACCCCAGCCCCTTCCTCTGCCTCTTCGTTTGCTTTTTGGCTTTGAGGTAAGCAGTGCTCTGCCATATGCTGCTTGCCATTGGCATTGCCATCCAGCACCTCCATTAGAGGCCTAACAGCAAGAGGTCCTCTCAATCACGGAACTTCTAAAACCGTGTGCCAAAGGAAGACTTTTCTCTTTATAAGTTAATTTATCTCTGGTATTTTGTTATAGAAAAGCTGACAGAAAGCTGACTAACACATCGGGTAAGCCAATGTGTAGGGCTCACAGATGCTGTTGGAGATCTTGGCAGGCTCAGAGAGTAAATGGGAGAGAAGAGGAAAAGAAAACGAAGTGAAAGCAGCATATCTGCTGGGCAGGAGGAAAGTGTGAAATATCCAGAATCAGGTTGCTAAAGGGCCACCAGCGGGGACAGTGGAGGGGGCCCGAGAGGCAGAGGGATCGCTGCCACAGTGAGGTCCAGGGAGGAGTCTAAGTGGATTGAGCTGGGTCAGGACAGAGTGGTCAGGTGCAGTCCATACGTGACTCGTACAGTGCAGGGAAAGAAGTAGGTCAGATAGCAGCAGACAAACGTGTGCGCACTCACAGGCAGCCACTTAAGGAGGCTGAAGTCAACCTGCTGGGACCTTGGTCCATGACTGCAGACTCAGCTGTGGTCAAGAGCTCCTTGGCACGCAGGTGACTTTCCATCTCATGCACCAGCAGAGTCCCTCGGCTTTTCTGTCCCACAATTTTGCCCTTAACTTGGGAGCTTGCTCAGTCTATGTGCAGGTACAGCCACTTAGAGTAGTCAGGGATGAGAGAGTGGGAGGTGCTGAGGGAGGATGAAAGCTGCTAGGTAAATGTTCCAAACCCCCGTACTTCAGCAGGACGATTCTAGGCGGTTTCTATGTAGTTCTTCAGAAGGTCTCCAGGGAGACTGAGCCAATTATCTAGTGACAACAAGCTCAATCGTGCAACTTTTGTTGGCTTTACCTTCCTTCCTGTATCGCTCTGCCCTCTTCCTCATCTTCTTCCTGGGATGTCATTCCAAGTCAGCCACTGTCACCCAAGTTCTTGTCTCAGGCTCTACTTCAGGAAGGACACAAACTAAATTGTACTATTATGGCAGCTGAGATTCAAAAAACCAAAAACCTAGCTCAGAGCTGTTAAAAAAAAAAATGATCAAATTGGAAACTAGGCACATTTTTGCCAACACAAAATTTCAAGAAGAGAGTCAAGATCATAGCAAAAGCTAGATGTACACAGATAAACCGGTTGACTATAGAAGGGCATATGAATAGAGGAAAAAGTAAACAAGAATATTAGAAGAAAGTGTAAGCAAACCTAGAAATACATGCAGGACCATACAAGAGGTTGTTCGTTGCAGGGCTGTCTGTGGTAAAGGGAGTCAGGGACTCAGGGGCTCAATACCAGGAGAAGGGATGTACCACAGTTAAAAGCAAGAGCTAAGCATACTGTGGCCGTGGGTACAGGTGGTAAAACAGTGTTAAGAGAAGGTAGTCAGAAATAGGATAAGATCTATGGCACAATATCAATTATAATAAATATACTGTTAAAAAAGGGTGATCAAAATATGTGGTAAATGTTTAAATTTAAAAATTTATTACAATGAAAGACATGTTACCATTAATCCCCCTCAAAAATACTCCCACTTTGAACACACTTATCCCATCATTTTTGCTACTTTCTGCAGCAGTTCTGGAAGTGCTCTTTCATGAGCATCTTTACCAGGCATGATTTAAAAAAAAAAAAAAATGAATGCTGCTACAAAGTGGCATCCATTGGAAAGGCAGGCTTGTAAAAACATTACAGGGGTCGTCATTCACCTTATTTGCCAGATCTGGAGTAGTGTGCCTTCTGGCTCTTCCCCAAAGTCAAAATGACTATCAAAGGTAAACCTTTTGAATCAATTCAGGACATCGAGTCAGCCATGACAGTGCAACTATAGACATTCAAAAAAGAGGACTTGCAGAACTGCTTCAGAAAGTGGCAAGAACTATGAGATAAGTGTGTTTGTAGCAAAGGGGAGGATTTTTAAGGGGGATTAATGATAGTGTCTTTTACCTTAACTTTTAAAAATTGAAACATTCACCTTATTTTTTATCACACCTTGTATAACATTATATAAGGAAACATACAAATACTATAATACCTATCAAACACAGTATAGTGATTGTTATGGAAGTCTGGGAATGAGAGTGGGAAATGGAGGTAAGGGGAATAAACAGAAGAGGTACCTTACACGGACTGATAATGGTTGTGGACTATGAACTGAGCGGCTGAGGAGCGTGATTACTACGGTTTGTCCCCTGTGAAAGCTCATGTTCAAATTTAATATCTCCCATCACGAGATATTAAGAGGGTGGAAACTTAATCAACTATGATGTTTAGAGGTAGGATCTTTGGTGATGAGGATTAGATGAGGTCATCAAGACAGAAGCCCAGCAGTTGAATCCTGGTGGCTTCCTAAGAAGAGGGAGTGGCCGGGAGTGGTGGCGCCCGCCTGTAATCCCAGCACTCGGGAGGTCTTGAGTTCGAAGCCAGCCTGGACTACAAAGGCAGTTGAAGGGCAGCCTGAATTAGAGAGCGAGACTTTGTCCCAAAAATAAATAAATACCGGCGGTGATATGGCTCAGCCGCGTAAGCGCCTGCCTGGCAAGCGCGAGGGCCTGAGTTGGACTCCCCGAACCCACATACGAAAAAAGGGCCGGTGATATCGCTCAGCGGCACGGGCGCCTGCTGGAGCGCGAGGTCCTGAGTTCAACCCCCGGTACCCACACACAAAAAACAAAAAACAAAAAAACCAGAATAAATAAATAAATAAATAAATAAATAAATAAATAAATAAGATATTTAAAAAATGAGATAGGACGCATCTCACACACGCATGCGCACGCTCCGGGTCTCGTGCCACGTGCCACTTCCTGTGCCGCTTGAGGACTGTCAGCAAGAAGACCGTCACCAGATGCAACCCTTTAATCTTGGACCAGAATTGTAAGCGTTAAGCTCTTTTCTTTAAAACTTACCTAGTCTATGGTATTGTGTCGTTAGCAACGGAAAATGGACTAAGACAGTCATTAACACAACTCTTTACACCTGGGATCCAAAATGGACCGAATAAAGAAAATGTAGGGAGAGAGTGTATAGCTTTAAATCAGGGAAAGTCTCTTAAAGTATAAAATGCATGAATGATAAAGGAAATGTAACTGCCTATATGAAAACAGACATTTATAAGGATGTCAACACAGTATTTTATTTATTTATTTATTTATTTTGTGAGTACCGGAGGTTGAACTCAGGATCTCGCGCGCCGGCAGGCACCCGTGCTGCTGAGCGATATCACCGGCCCCCTTTTTCATATGTGGGTTCCCGGGGTCGAACGCAGGACCTCGCGCTTGCCGGGCAGGCGCTTATGCCCCTGAGCTATCCCACTGGCTCTCAACACAGTATTTTAATAAGAGCTAAAATCTGAAAACAAGCTAAATGTTCATCAAGAGGGAAATGGTTAATGGTGGCCTATTCATACCAGAAAATGTTCAGGGATAAAAAGAACAACGACAACAACAACAACGAACCGAGGCAGACCTACAAGTGCAGTGAAGGGCCCAAAGTGTAAGGAGGCCATCCTGAGGGCCGTGTGGGGTTTTGGGGCCTCACCTGGACCCGGACTCTGTCTGGATATATCAATAGGCAAAAGAAGCAGGGCAAAGAATAGCAAGTACAATACCAGACCATTTATACTATAAAAATGGTGGAGGAACACAGAAGGAGATGTATAGGTTTTACCTGTACATCCTATACATATATAAATACCTAGAATAAATTCTGGGAAGTTAAAAACATATGTGTTTTAAAAGTGTGTAGAAAACATGGAAGGATTGCTGCATGGGTAGTTGCTCTGACGAAAGGACTTCCAGAACAGTTTTGGGAAGTGTTTTTCCTAAAGTCACGGGATTCTTCCACACCATCTCTCCAGGGCCCTTTCGCTGGAGAAACGCCCTGCGCCAGAGACTGCACTTTCCCGAGTCGTCCAGCCGGGGGCAGAAGCACCATGAGCCGCTGCCCTGCAGACTGCCCTGTGACCTGGAATTCAGGGATGGGCCCCGCCTGCTATCGCAGCAGACTTTTGGCCTGCTTCTCCACCATTAAAGGTTGCTTATTTTTAAGTTTTTTTTTTTTTTTTTTTTTCGCCAGAGTGGCAGAGTCAAATATGTGCTCTTAGCCGCATGTTTTTATAACTCTGAACGTGCATTTGAGTTCAGGGTAAGGACCTAAGGAATTAGCTTACTTCATTAAAATTGAAATAAAATATATTCGTTATAAGAAAAAAAATTTTGTAAAGTACAAAATGGAAAAGTTTTAGTTTCACCCAGGGGGAATACTAATGTATCTTTTTTCATATGAGAATGCTTTGTCAAAGGTGGCATCATGTAATACAGCCGTTTTACAGATGCTTCATTTCAACAAACCAACCAAATCTCTGGCTTTTTTTGTAGGGGCTGAATAGTAAGTGAAATTTATTATTCTAAAAAAGAAATTTAGGCTGGGCACGTGGGGGACACCTGTAATCTCAGCTACTCGGGAGACTGAGGTAGGAGGATATTGAGTGTGAGACCAGCTTGGGCAACTTAGCGAGATCTTGTTTCAGTGTGCAAAATAAAAAGGGCTGGGAGTGTAGCTCAGTGGTGGAGCACCCCTGGGTTTCATCCCCAATACCAGAAAAAGAACACAAGAGGAAGAAATGTATATATGTGTTGTTAATCCAGTTATTTCCATGAAAGCATCCTAACACCCAGGGAGATGGGCCAAGACCTCCTGTCCCTGTGTGGGCCTCAGGTCATCTTGACTACAAGGGCCAGGCACTTCCATGAGCAAATCCGGGAGGAGGCCAAGCTGTTCTTTGGATCCACTTTTCTAAATGACTAATGAGTTTTGACCACCAAGAGCTTACATGCGCTCTGATCTTTTTTGTAGGTGTCCCCACGTAGTGACTTTTCTGGATGATGGCTGTTACTTCCATTTATTGGGTAGTAGGAGATCATCATGGAGCAGCTTCAAAAGTCTCTGGGAAAAGTTACCAAGCTGTCCCTGTATATTGTGTGGGTTGACTTACTAGAAAGCAAAGACTTTGGGATAACTAGATTTTAGCTGCTTCTCCCTTCAGGAAGGTAATTATCTCACTGTAGAAATTTATAAATTTAGCCAGGCGTGGTGGCATATGCCTGTAATCCCAGCACTTGGGAGGCTGAGGCAGGAGGATCGATGTGAGTTCAAGACCATTCTAGGCTACATAAGCGAGTTCAAGGCCAGCTTGCACTACACAGTGAGACCCAGTCTCAAAAAAACCAAAAAAACAAAAAAATTTATAAATTTAGCCCTTGCCAACTACATTGTTTGGGAGGTTTGGTTAAAAAAAAAAAAAAAAAAAAAAAGATAAAATAATGGCTTCTTATGCAAAGATGTGTCAGGTTTAAATTATCTTCTTTCTGGCTCTGTTCTTCCAGGTGAGTTAAATCTAAGTTTTAGGAAACTGACCCAGATGAAGAAGAGAGTCTGACTTTTTTTTTTTTTTTTTTTTTTTTTTTGTGGGTACCAGGGGTCGACCTCAGGACCTCGTGCGCCAGTAGGCGCCTGTGCCGCTGAGCAATATCACCGGCCCTTTTTTCGTATGTGGGTTCCGGGAGTCAAACTCGGGCCCTCACGCTTGCCAGGCAGGCGCTTATGCCGCTGAGCCATCTCACTGGCCCTGACTTTTTTTTTTTTTAAAGTTAATTTGTTTATTGTTTTGGAAGGGGTTCAAATAAATAGAAAGTTGAAGGATTTGCTGACAAATATGAAAATAAATATATAGTACCATCTGGCGACAATCAATAGCCATACAAAACTTATGCCCAAGGAGACTAAATATAATTTTGTCACCAATTTACAAAGATTATTGAATGCAGGGTTCAGACAGAAAACGTGGTATCATTTGTTCAAATGAGTAATGAAGGATTTCCAAACCCAAACATCTTAGCGGACAATGGCTCACACAATGGCTGAACTGAATAATCAGAACCACAGAACAATAAACCACTGTTGCAAAAGGTCCCTGGGTGGTCAGGCTTCTGGAGAGGTGACAGCTTGCCAAACGTCAAGCTTGCCCCCTTGGAAGAATTCTGCAGTTGTATTCCTTCTTCATCAGGATTGAGGTCATAGATTGTCCTGCTTTAAACCACCAAGCTTCATGCTACTGCCAAAGTTGTCAGTGCCTGGAGTAGCTCTCATCTTGGTCTGTGGTAGGAGACGGGCTAACGAGGCTGGGAAGCGTATTTTATTATTTTTATGTTTAGTTTGGGTATGATGGAAGCCAAAGGTTTTCAGAGGTATGAATGTCCGTTTCATAGAACTAACTACGAAGAACTTTATTAAGGCTGTAGCTCTTCTCATTGTAAAGCCAACAGCAGATGATGTAGAGAAAATGATACCAAACAAACCTGATGTAAAACACATTTGCCCTTGAGAGACGATAAGCGAAAAATGAAGGGGAGGGAGTAATAGATATATATATAGCAGCTAAAAACTGTAAAACTCTCAAAAGAAAACATAGCAGTAAGTCTTTGTGATCTTGGATTAAGTGATATCACATCAAAAGTACAAATGACAAACAGAAAAAAAATAGATAAATCAGACTTTACCAGAGTTAAAACCTTTTTTTCCCCCTTGTGGTACCCAGGGCCTTGCACTGAGCTATATCACCAGCCTTTTCTATTTTTAGAAAGGGCCTAAATAAATTCCCCAGGTTGTCCTCAAACTCTCGATCCTCCTACCTCAGCCTCCTAAGTAGCTGGAAATATAGGCATGAGCCACCACGCCAGCTCAAAATTAAAAAGTTTGAATTTCAAAGGACACCATCAAGAAAGTGAAAAGACAATTCACAGAATGGAAAAAAAATATTTGCAAATCATATATCTAACAAGGGACTTATAGGGTGGATATGTAAAAAACATTTCAACTCAACATTAAAAAGACAACACGCTGAGCATGTTGTCGCACACCTGTAATCCCAGCATTCAGGAAGCTGAGGCAGGAGTATCACTGTGAGTTCGAGGCCAGCCTGGCCTACAAAGTGAGTTCAAGGACAGCCTGAACTGCATAGTGAAACCCTGTCTCAAAAAAAAAAAAAAAAAAAAAAGACAAAAATTAAATTAAATTAAATTAAAAAATAAAAATACAAGTCAATTTTTTTTTCCTTTAGTACTGAGGATTGAAACCAGGGCTTGCACTGAGCTACATCCCCAGCACTTTTCATTTTTATTTTGAGACAAGGTTTTGCTAATTGCCCAGGCTGTCCTCAAAGTTGTGATCCTCTTGCCTCAGCCTTATGGGCATGTGCTACTGCCCAGCAACAACTCAGTTTTTTAATGGGCAAAGAAATAGATATCATGTGCTCAAAAAACACATGACAATGTAGCCAGCACCATTAGCCAGCAGGATATACAAATCAAGACTATAGTGAGATACCACTTCAAATGCGCTAGGATGAGTATAATAAAAAATATGCTGTAAGAACAAGTGCTGGCAAGGATATAGAGAAATTCGACCTTCATCTATTGCTAATGGGAATGTAAAATTATATAGACTTTTGGCAGTTCCTCAATGAGTTAAACAAGTAGGTCTTTTCCTAGAGATAATACCCAAGAGAACTGCAAATAGCATGTTCCCACAAAAGGTTACATATGAATGTTCATAGTATCATTACTCATTATGGCTGAAAAGTAGAAACGACCCAAATGTTCAGCAGTTGTTGAATAGATAATAAAATGTGGTACAGCATTATAATGGAATATTATTCAGCCATAAAAAAGAATAAAGTACTGATACAGGCTACACTATACAGAAGCCTTGAAAACATTGTGGTGTGTTAGGTTGGTGGTGTAGTTCAGTGGCTGAGCATTGCCTAGCATGAGCAAGACCCTAAGGTACCACCAAAAAATAAAAAAAAAAATAGTTGTGCTATGTGAAAGAAGTCAGACACATATATTATACAATCACTTTTTTTTTTTTTTTTTTTTTTTTTTTGTGGGTACCGGGGGGACGACCTCAGGACCTCGCGCGCCAACAGGCACCCGTGCCGCTGAGCGATATCACTGGCCCCTTTTTCGTATGTGGGATCCGGGAGTCGAACTCGGGCCTTCGCGCTTGCAAGGCAGGCGCTTACGCCGCTGAGCCATCTCACCGGCCCTACAATCACTTTTATATAAAGTAGAATAGACAAATCCAGAAGACAGAAAGTAGAAGCCAAGGGCTGAGAGGAAGTAGGAATGGAGAGTGACTGTTAATGGTTATGGGATTTCTTTTTTTGGGAGTGATAAAATATTCTAGAATTAGGTAATGGTGATGGTTGTGCAACTCTGTACACATACTAAAACCACCATATTGCACGCTTTAAAGGGGTGAATTTTGGGGGATATGAACTCTGTCTCAATAAAGCTGTTAAATAAATAAATCAGGAGGGATCGAAATAAATAAAGAGAGTCACAGACTGCCTGGACAACTCTTTCCAACGAGCAGGGGCCTGGAGGTCTGAGTATGGAGCTGGGTGGAGGGACCAGGCCTGGCCCGCTCGCCGGCTTCTGAGGAACGCAGGGGGAGGAAGAGGCACCCACAGGCAGAGGTGTGAGCCGCACTCATCAAGGCGTCACTGCTCAGTGGGGACCTGCTGGTAGGTGGCAACCCATAAAAGCAGAGGCAACCAGAATTGAGCAAGAGAGATGGGCAAGAAGGTGGGAGCTGAGCTATTTCCGTAGATAAAGGGCATATAGCCTTTTTCCCCTTGTGCTGGGGTTGAACCCAGGGAGTCCCACATGCTGGGCCAGCTCCACAAAGCTGATTTTATAGGTTGCCTGGAACCAGGTCTGAGCAGGGTAAGCACTGTTAGAAGCACCAAGGAGAAATTGTGTGGTCTTCCAGGAAAGCGGAAGTCATCATCTACTGTTTCCAAAGTGATTTTGACCTTTGTTTTATTCAGTAAGCTTGTGTGCCTGCTCTCTGCTATACCTGGGCAGTGAAGGGAAGAGTAAGACCAGGAGGATACCAGGTGCCAGGGCAGGAAGCAGGGTCACCAGGCTCAGGCAGGATGCAGTGAGTGACCAGGTAACAATTTGAGTCTTGGATTCTACGTGGACACTAAATACTGTTTTAATTGTAACGTGGTCCAAAAATGCCTGTGGTTGTGAACTGAATTGTGATTCTCCCCTCCTTCCAAAAAAGATACACTGAAGTCTTCACTCAGTTCCTCAGATCTTGACCTTATTTAGAACTAGGTCGGGGCTGGGGATTTAGCTCAGTGGTACAATGCTTGTCTGGCAAGCAGGAGGCCCTGGGTTCAAGCTTCAGCACCAAAAAATTAAAAAAAAAAAAAAAAAGAAAGAAAGAAAAGAAAAAAAATAGAACTAGGTCATTGCAGACAGAATTCATTAAGATGAGGTGATACTGGAATAGCACGAACCCCCTAATCCAATATGACTGTGTCCCAAGAAGACAGCCAAGACAGATGGGGAGAATGCAGGTGACAATGGTGGTGGCAGAAGGGGTACTGAGGCCACCAGCCAGGGCAAGGGAGCCAGGAAGAGGCAAAGAAGGGTTCCTGTGTGACTCTCTCACACCTTGATCTTGGTTGTCAAGCCTCTAGGATTGTGAGACAATACATGCTGTTGCATCAAGCCGCTGAGCTTGTGGAACTTTGTTGCGGCAGCCCAAGGAAACCATTAGAGCCTCCCAAAGCTGCGGTTTTATCACCTTGCTCAGAAAACCAGTCTGTAATCTGTTGGAAGGGTAGAATTTCTCCACTTGTTTCTATTTAAGTACTTTCAAAGCTGGGCGTGGTGGCATACCCCTGTAATACCAGCTCCTGGGAGGCTGAGGCAGGAGGATTGCTGTGAATTTGAGGCCAGCCTGGGCTACTGAGTTCAAGGCCAGCCTGAACTACATAGCAAGACCCTGTCTCAAAATAAAACAAAAAAATCAAAAAACAAAATCATTCATCACTGGGCGTGGTGGTGCACGGCAGTAATCCCAGCACTTGGGAGGCTGAGGCAGGAGGATCTCCACAAGTTCAAGGCCAGCTTGGGCTACATAGTGAGTTCAAAGCCTGAACTATATAGTGAGACCCTGTTACGAAACAAAGCAAAACAAAACAAAACAAAACATCAAAAAATAAAACTCTTGGGCCAGTGAGATGGCTCAGCGGCATAAGCGCCTGCCTGGCAAGTGCAAGGTCCTGTGTTAGACTTCCGGAACCCACATAAAGGAATAAAAGGGCTGGTGATATCGCTCAGCGGCACAAGCGCTTGCTGGCAAGAGCAAGGTCCTGAGGTCGACTCCTGGTGCCCACATAAAAAAATTTAAAAATTAAAAAATAAATAAATAAAACTCTTTCAACCCCCTGGGTCTCCAGTGCTGTTCCTAAGGGTGCAGGAGTTTCCCGACAGAGCCTAGGTCTCTCACCCTGGTGAAATGGGCTCGACCTCCTTGAGAAAAACCTGGAAATGCCATTTACAGGTCCTGTGAGACTGAAATAATGGGAAAATTGCTCTTCTTTTTTCTAGGTTTTTTTTTTGGCAGGGGCGCGGCTTGAGTAGGGTCTCACTATGTGGCTCAGACTGACCGTGAACTCCATATGTAGCCCACATTGGCCTTGAATGGGTGACCCCACTGCCTCATCCTCCTGAATGCTGGGATTACAGGTGTG
The DNA here is from genome assembly GCA_028451465.1 of Erethizon dorsatum. Lineage (NCBI taxonomy): Eukaryota > Metazoa > Chordata > Mammalia > Rodentia > Erethizontidae > Erethizon > Erethizon dorsatum. The sequence goes on along the minus strand of CM051828.1, from coordinate 105,722,317 downwards.
TTCCACCATGCCTGGATCTTTTTTTAGTTTTTAACAGATATTGCAGAACTTATACTTCCATATGTGTGACAGTCTTTCTTGTTCATTCATTCCAACAAATCTGTCCAAACTGGGTGTGCTGGCTCCTACCTGTATCCCAGCTATTCAGGCGGCTGAGGCAGGAGGATCTCGAGTTTGAGGTTAGGCAAGTTAGCAAGACTCTGGCTCAAACAAAACACAACAAAAAACCAAAAAGAAAACATACACACACACAAACAGCACTGCTACTCCATGCCAATGGCCCCTGCCCTCCCTCTGCCCCCAGGCTGGGCTGCCCCACACTTCTCTGCTGTGCCTTTCCAGCCTCCTCCCTGAGCAGTACTCACCTGCCCACAGCACATGCAGCCTCCGCCTCTGAAGGATGATAGGAGTTCTTGGATCATCCAGTGTCTGGGAAATAAGATATATGATTAATCAGGGAAAAACAACAACAACAACAACAACAACCTATCTTTCCCCCTGGAAACCTCAGGGGGAAAAAAACCTTAAAATATTTTAACAGCAATTCCAATGGAATCCATTCACAGCTCATAGGATGAGGCTAGGGAAGAACAATGTCAGTCGGATATAAAAAAAGACTTTTTAGTTCATGGTCATATAAGGAGACCCTTTTGACTGAAGCCCAGCTTCTCACGTGGCAGCCTTTCTCTCATCTTTCATCTCTGTTTCCTGCCCTCTAGAGAGAAGAGTGGGGGGAGGCAGCAGAGCCGTTCATCTCTTCCTTCTTCTTCCTGAGGAAATAGATGGTGACTGGTACAGGGCTAATGTCTTTTAGATCCGACAGTTGTCCCCAGGGTGACACAGTTGCTTTCATTCTGTTTCCTGACCTGTCCAGGGCTCCGCTTCCAAGGCTGTCATCTAATTGTGATGCGAGGCTCATCGCTGCTCCTGTAACACATCACAACACACGCAGCCCGCAGCCACTCACCAAGCTGAGCTGCAAGTGAAAACAGGAAGCAGCCTGGACTTTCCATCCACAGAGGGAAGTGAGTGTCTTGAGATGCCTGAGAAAGTGGCTCTGGTAATTCTGCCAGTGAGCTGGTTTCTAAGTCCAGGCCATGCCTTTATGGTGTGTGCAAATGGCAAAGGTTAGATGCAGGAGGCAATCACACATCTAATAACTGCACTGTTAAGGTCACCATCTCTGCAGAGGAGAGATATTCATTCATTCGTTTACCAAATATGTGTGAAGTGACAGGCACTTTGATAGGCAGTGGGAAATCTAAAGCCGGAAGGAAACACAGTCTCTACCCTCCTGAGGAGACATAAACAGAATCTGGCAGGATATGGCCTGAAGGTAACCATGACAATTTGAGCCACTCTGGATGCATGGTCTGTCCCAGCATCCAACTCACCCCGCTCCAGAGCATTCCATGAGTGGGCGCAGGGTGGGAGGCACCTACTACGAATCACCACCAAAGCTCCCTCCTTTTCAAAACACCTCCGCCCCTTCCCCAAAGTGCCTCTTGCGTTAAAGCTGCTGCATCTCAGCTCCCATCTCAGCCCACCCCAAAAGCAAGAACTCAGCTTTTCCCTCCTCCCCACATCACCCTGGCTTAGAAAAACACACTTGACCCAGGTATCTCTCAAGACTGCCTTCAGACTTCACAGCCAGGCTCTTTTTCAAAGTAGCTGCATTTACCCTTGATTTTATTTTATTATTATTATTATTTTATTTTATTTTTTTGGTACCAGGAATTGAACTCAGGACCTTGTGCTTGCCAGGCAGGCGCTGTGCCACTGAGTTACGTCCCCGGTCCACCCTTGATTTTAAAAATGAGAATCTAAACAAAAATGCCTTCTCTCTCTCCCCACTCTGTGGTTGTGGTTTGAGTACACGTCCCAAAGTTTCATGAGTTGAAATTTAATCCGCATTTTGAGGTACTAAAAGACTGGAAACTTAATCTCACTATGGCGTTTAGACACGGGAGCTTCAGGAGATGATTAGGATTAGATAAAGCCAGCAGGGTGCCATCTCCATGATTTAATATTGTGGCTTGCTAAGAAGAGAAGAGGTCAGAATGCTCCTTTTTCTGCCCTGCCTCTTGCCATGTGATGCCCCTTGAGATCTCCAGACTCTGCCAGCAAGAAAGTCATTACCAGGTGCAGCCCCTTTGCCTTGGACCAGAGCCAAAATAAATATCACTGAGCTACATCCTTACCCCTTTTATTTTTTGTATTTTTGAGACAGGATCTTGCTAAATTGTCCAGGCTGGACTTGAATGTGTGACCCTCCTTCTTCAGTCTCCCAATTAGCTGGGATTTGCCTAGCAAATAAATCTCTTTTCTTTAAAACATAGCCAGTCTGTGGCATTTTATTATTTGCAACAGAAAATGGAGTAATTTACTATTTGTTGAAAAAGTTGGGTGATCTATCCTATAGGACAAAGCTCTCCACAGTCTGAAAGCTGCTGATAACATTTTCTTGGTGTCATTTGACATATTCCTCTTTCTCATGTACTTTATTAAATTTTTTTTTTTTTGAGGCTTCAGTAGATTTAGATCTATTTTGGCCAGAATACTTCAAGATTTGCCAGGCTTAAAATTCAGTAGTGTAGCTGGGTACAAAGTCAATACTCAAAAGTCAATAGCCTTCCTGTACACAAATAACAAACTTACTGAAAGAGAAATTAGGGAAACAATACCTTTCACAATAACATCCAAAAAAATGAAATACCTAGGAATCAACCTCACAAAGGATGTAAAAGACCTATACACTGAAAACTACAGTACTCTGAAAAAGGAGATTGAAGAGGATATCAGAAAATGGAAAGATATCCCTTGCTCCTGGATAGGAAGAACCAATATAGTGAAAATGGCCATACTTCCAAAATTGTTATACAGATTTAATGCAATTCCAATCAAAATTCCAACAGCATATCTCACAGAATTAGAGAAAACAATCCTAAAATTCATTTGGAATCAGAAGAGACCTAGAATAGCAAAGGCAATTCTGGGCAACAAAGGCAAGGCAGGGGGCATCACAATCCCCGACTTGAAATTATACTATAAAGCTACTGTGATAAAAACAGTGTGGTACTGGCAAAAAAAAACAGACCTGAAGATCAATGGAACAGATCAGAAGATGCTGAAACAACCCCAGACATACTAAGCCACCTTATCTTTGACAAAGGTGCCAAACACATTCACTGGAAGAAAGATAGCCTCTTTAATAAATGGTGCTGGAAAAACTGGCTCTACACATGCCGAAGATTAAAACTAGACCCATATCTTTCACCATGCACTAAACTAAATTCAAAATGGATCAGAGATCTAAATATTAAAACAGAAACATTAAATCTGCTGGAAGGTAGGATAGGTAAATCCCTTGAAGACATTGGTGTAGGCAAAGACTTTATGAATAAAAACTCAACCGCACGGGAACTATCCCAAAGAATCAATAACTGGGATCTCATCTTATTAAAAAGCTTTTGCACAGCAAGAGAAACCACCAACAGAGTGAAAAGACAACCTATAACGTGGGAAAAAATGTTTGCCAGCTGTTCATCAGACAAAGGATTACTATCGAGAACATATAAAGAACTCAAAAAAATCAGACCTCCCAAATTTAAAGACCCACTCCAAAAATGGGCATCTGAGATGAATACACATTTCTCAGATGAAGAAATACTAATGGCAAATAAATATACAAAAAAATGTGCAACATCACTAGTCATTCGAGAGATGCAAATTAAAACAACACTGAGATACCATCTCACTCCAGAAAGAATGGCTACTATAAAGAAATCAACTAATAACAAATGCTGGAGGGGCTGTGGGGAAAAAGGAACCCTTCTTCACTGTTGGTGGGAGTGTTGACTGGTACAGCCACTGTGGAAGTCAGTGTGGAGATTCCTCAAAAAACTAGGGTTGGAGGTCCCATTTGACCCAGCTATTCCCCTTCTGGGCATCTTCCCAGAAGAATTAAAAACATCGTACCACAGTGATATATGTGCACCCATGTTTATAGCAGCACAATTTGTAATAGCCAGATCTTGGAAACAACCCAAATGCCCATCAGCTGAGGAATGGATAAGAAAGATGTGGTATTTTTATACAATGGAGTACTATTCAGCCATAAAGAAGGATAAACTGGAGACTTTTATAGGTAAATGGATGGAACTCGAGAAAATACTCATAAGTGAAATAAACCAGACGCACATGTGTAAGCATCGTATTGTCTCACTAGTATGAGAAACTGAAAGAGTAAATAAGATCCAAAATGTACAATAGACACGGTGAATCAAAAAGAAACTGGTCAATAAGAAAGAGAGACTGGAATGGGGAAAAGAAAGAAGGGAAAGGGAAAAAAATTGTATATGTATATAAGATGGTTAAGATAGATACACTACCAGTTTTACTTAGTTCATTGAAGAGTAAAGTTTGAGCCAATAATGTTTGGACAATTGAATGCTAATGTCTTGTATCCTGAATAACTAACTTAAAGATAATAATACGTAATGCATTGACCATTGTTACCCTCATATTATGTTGTTTTGAAAATTTGTTCTTTTTTTGATTTGTTTTGTTCTTTCTTCTCTTTAAAAAAAAAAAAAAAAAAAAAAAAAAAAGATTTGCCAGGCTTAGTAAATACAAATACAGGATGCTCAGTTAAATGTGAATTTTTGATTAACTATGAATAATTTTAGTATGTCTCATGGAATATTTGAGTTATACTAAAATTACTTGGTATTTATTTGAAATTCAAATTTAATTGGGCATTCTGTATTTCCATCAGGGAACCCAGCTACATCACAAGATGTATTGTGACCATCCACCAGGAGTTAAATAATATCTAGCTGTCTCTCTTTTTTGTGATAGTAACAGCTATTGATGATAGCGGCCTAAACTGATTATTTCCCTAGAGGTTGCAAAATCGAATTTTATTTTATTTTTCTGTGGGTACCAGGGATTGAACTCAGGACCTCACACGCCAGCTGGCGCCTGTGCCGCTGAGCAATGTCACCGGCCCTTCTTTCATATATGGGTTCCAGGAGTCAAACTCGGGCCCTCACATTTGCCAGGCAGGCACTTACTGAGCCATCTCACCGGCCCCCAAAAATCAAATTTTAGTTCCATCATTTTTCCCTTTCATTTTTCAGCTGGAATATGTCTATAAAGAGAAAGTTTCCTTCATTAGCTGGTTAACCTGGTTATTTTCATACAGGGAAGGCAGGATACGTGCTTAACTCTCTCCTGTTATTTACCAGTTTTCAGAAAAATGAACGGATTCTTTGGCATCCTCCAAAGGTGATCAGTGAGTTGTATTCTTTCCTTTTAAAGCAGTATCATAAATGTAGGGATTTTGACATGTATTTTTTTGATTCATAGCTATCATTATTCCTTTAGACTCAAACCGTTCTTGTTGGTGACTGGGAGCCTCTTGCACTTGGCATCCAAATCCTTCTGATGCCACCATGGTGGTCTATGTTGGCTTCTTGGTTTTGTGCTGTAACAAGATGTTCCAGAGTCATCTCATGAATTCCTAAGCTCAGACTTAGATTCAGACATGTTTATTAGGAAGTCCTTTCATGGGAAATGATATTTAGAGATCTAATGTTTCTAAGTCCTCCATTTAAAATTCCAACCCCCTAGGAGGAGAAAAAAACATATATACAGGGCTATGGATATAACTCAATGGTAGAGCATTTGCTTAGCATGCACAAAGGTCTGGGTTCCACTCCCAGCACCTATATAAAGTAAAATAAAATGAAATACTTGAATATGATTTCACTGTGGACAGTGAGGCCCAACTAGCCCAACCCAAAGTTCATTTAAAAAAAAAAAAAAAAAAAAAAGAAAAAATACCAAACCCAAAAACACATAAACACATACTTATGTTCCCTGAGAGCAGGTTACCCTGATCTTTTGTCCCCTTTCACTTATCATCTTCTAAATACTACAAATTTACTTTGATTATATTGATTTCCTGTCTTCCACCTTAAGACTGTAAGGTCCTTAAGTGCAGGGACTTTTTGTGTGTTTGTTCACATAGCAGACACTCAGTAAGTATGTCTTTAATGAAAGAATAGCAGAATTTCACCAAATTACATTCTGAAATGTTCACTCTTACTGCTGGTGGAGAATGAATTTAGGAGGGACCCTTCCAAAGCAGGGAGTCCTGTTAAATAGCTATTATTTTGTTGTTTTGTTTTAATTTTGGGGGGGGTGGTTTTGAGGCAGGGTCTCACTGTGTAGTGCAGGATGGCCTTAAACTCGCTTATGTAGCCCAGGCTGGCCCTGAACTTGCAGTGATCCTCCTGCCTCAGCCTCCCAAGTGCTGGGATTAGATCTTTAGGAGTGCACCACCATGCCCCAGCTAAAAAGCTATTATGCATGTAAAAAATGTACCAATAAAATTAATTTTTGAAAAAAGCTATGTCATTTGTCTAGGTGAAAAAATGATAGTGGCTTAGGCTAGGAAATTTTCTGTGGAGATGGAAAGAAAAGTAGGGTAGTGACAAGATATACTGGAGCTGCAACTGACTGAACATGAAGATGGATTACATGTGGAGGATGAGGGGAAAGGAAGAAGGAAAGGTGATTCTAGAATTTGATCTAAGTAAACAGATGGATAAAGGTGATGAAAGGATGAGGGAATTGTAAGAGAAGAGGGAGAGATTTTGAGGATAAGGACAATCCAGAGCTCCACTTTGCATGTATATTCGAGGTGACCATTAGCCAGGTGGAGATGAAAGGCAGGCAACTGGATGAATAAGTCTGGCCTCGGGATGGAGACGGAAGATTGGGAGTCACCAGGATTTAGATCTTTAGCACTCTGGGATGGATCAGATCATCTGGAGAGACTAGAGTTAAATGAGACTAGACACTATTTTGAGACCAAGCCCTGAGATAGCCCTGCAGGTACAGACCAGGTGAAGAAGGAGTAACCTGCCAAGGAGACAGAGAAGAGGCTAAAGGGATGGAAGGAAAACCAGGAGAGGGGATCCTCATGAAAACCAAGGAAGAAGGTGCATCAAGGAGGAGGAAGTGGCCAGGTGTGTCAGATGCTACTGAGGGCTTAAGGTGGACGAGGAGACAGACACATTGGATTTTGCAGCTTGGGAGTTGCTGGTGACCGTGACAAGAGAAGTTTCGGTGGGCCAGTAAGGGAAGGCGAGGGAACAGGAAGTGAAGAATGGAACTAGGAAGAATAGAGTATTATTTCAGGAAGTTTGTGGTCAAGGGGAGAAATAGAAACAGGAGCTGGAAAGCAATGCAGAGGCAAGGAAAGGGAGTCTTCAAGATGGGAGATGTCCCCATGTAGCGGGAGAGCCTATCCAAGGACAGAGAAGCAATCACAGAAGACTCCTGGCTGAGTCCAAGGACCAGGGCCGGTGAGATAGCTCAGCGGCATAAGCGCCTGCCTGGCAAGCGTGAGGTCCTGAGTTCGAGCCCCAGTACCCACAAAAAAAAAAAAAGAAAAGAAAAGAAATAAGGACCTGAACTAGAACAGCTCAGAAAAGCTGACTGAACTTATGAAGCAGGTTAACCTAGGGTCTCCCAACTTCAGATTAGGAGGCAAAATGCCAGCTTATACAATTTCTCAGGACTCAACCCTCTCTGCTGAAGAGTCTTTCCCCTCTTCACCCTCACCCTAAATAAACGAATGGACTGAACTACCTGATTCTTCCCAAAAGCATTAAAAGTGGGATGCACATTGGGATCCTGGACAAATGCTCAACTGCCGCCAGGATGGGCTGATCTGGGGTCAGCACTGAGAAAGCACGCAGCGTTTCCTTGTCCTCTCTCTGGAGTTAAGAAGGATTTAAAGCCCTCTTCTCTGGCTACCTAAGGATTAGCCATGTGTTTCAGCTATTACTTGTCTCTTCTAGTTGAACCGCAAAGATTTGAAATGTATACAGCTTGGCAGGCTGGACAGTGCAGCTGAACACCAAGAGGACGCATCTAAACCATCTGTTGTCCCACTTAATTCCAGCCTTCTGGCCTTCCCACTGCTGGGGAGCACCCGCTTGACAGGCAGATGCAGCACAAAGACAACTGCAGCCTTGACTTCCAGCAGTTGCTCATGCAGTGTCTTGGGTAGATGTGGGGAGGAGGGAAAATTATCCAGTTGATTTTAAGTGCTTTGCAGTCAGGTATGGGGCTTTCCCTCCACTTTAGAGATCCAGAATCGTGCAGACAGAGACCAAGGACATTATTGTTGATTTCTCTCCTCTCAGAGCTGCACAGTGGATTTCAAACTGTACTCAGCTACTCTGAGGCGATTCAGGGTATGAAACAAAAGATTAGAATCTCACTAGAAATGTATTTACATATTTGAAAAACTGCTATTAAAAAATGTTTAGTCCAGCCTGGCACGGTAGCACACACCTGTAATCCCAGCACTCAGGAGGCTGAGGCAGGAGGATCACTGCGAGCGAGTATATAGTGAGTTCGAGGCCAGCCTGAACAACATACCGAGACCCTGTCTCAAAAAAAAAAAAAAAAAAAGAAATTAAAAAGAAAAGAAAGAAAATGTTTAGTTCAATTCAGGCTGACAGTGGTGGTGCATACCTGTAACCCCAGCACTCTGGGACGCTGAGGTAGGAAGATAGCAAGTTTGAACTCAGCCTGGGCAACTTAGCAACTGAGTCCCTGTCTCAAAAAAAAATTTTTTAAAGGGGTCCAGGGACATAACTCAGTATGAAGGCCCTGGGTTCAATCTTCAGTACTGCCAAAAGCAAGTTCAGTCCATAAAACTATGAATGCATTAAATACTCATTTCTAGTGTGTCAAGACTTTAGTAGTATAACAGGCAAACTAAATTTTTTTTGAAAAGCAGACAGTTTTGTCATTATTTTTTAGAAAATTTTAGATTTTTAGAGAAACTGAGCAGAATAGAGTTCCCTTTCTACCCTCTCCTTTCCCAGAATCTGTTTGTCATATTATTAACGTCTTACATTGATTTGGCACATTCACCACTATTGATGTGCCAGTATCGATGCGTTATTAACTGCAGTCTAGGCTTTATTCAAATATCCTTAGTTTTTACCTAATCTCCTATTTTGGCCTCAAAATTCCATTTAGCATACCACGTTACATTTAGATAACATGTCTCCTTAAGGTCCTCTTGGTTATGTCAGTTTTCCTTGTTTTTGATGACCTGTGGGTTTGAGGAATACTAGTGGGGTGTTTTGCTGATGGGATTTGTCTGATGTTTTTCTCTTGAGTAGACTGGGGTTGTGGGATTTGGTGTGGGAGAACACAGAAATAAGTGTCATTTTTATAACATCATATCAGAGATATATGCTATTAACATGATTTTTTCATTTTCTTTTTTGAGACAGGGTCTCGCTATAGTTCAGGCTGACCTTGAGCTCACTATGTAGCCTAGGCTGGCCTCAAACTTGTAGCAATCCTCCTGCCTCAGCCTTCCGAGTACTGGGTTTACAAACATGCGCAACCATGCCCAGCTCAACATGATTTTTGATTGTTGATGTTAACATGGGTCACCTGGCTGAAGAACTGTTTGTGGGTTTTTGTTTGTTTATTTGTTTGTTTGTTTGTTTGGTTTTTTGAGACAGGGTCTCCCTATGTAGTTCAGGTTGGCCTTAAACTCACTATGTAGCCCAGCTGCCCTTGAACTCACAGTAGTCCTCCTCCTTCAGCCTCCTGAGTGCTGGGATACAGGCATGCACCACCATGTCTGGCTAAGAACTGTTTGTTTTTATCCCTTTAAAAAACTGGGCCGGATGGGCCGGTGAGATGGCTCAGCGGCATAAGCGCCTGCCTTGCAAGTGCGAGGGCCCGAGTTCGACTCCCGGAACCCACATACGAAAAAGGGGCCAGTGATATCGCTCAGCGGCACGGGTGCCTGTTGGCGCACGAGGTCCTGAGGTCGACCCCCCGGTACCCACAAAAAAAAAAAAAAAAAAACTGGGCCGGTGAGATAGCTCAGCGGCATAAGCGCCTGCCCAGCAACCGCGAGGTCCTGAGGTCGACTCCTGGTACCCACATAAAAAAATAAAAATAAAAAAAATGTAAGTATGGACTCACAGGTATTTGTTTAATATGCTGGGTTATAATCCAATGCTATTTATTTTTGTTGCACTTTGGCCTTTGGAAGCATCTTTCATTCCCTCCTGTGACCCTTTGACATACCCCATTAGTGTGTTGTTTTGTTTTCAGTAGACTCAATTTTGTTCAGGCTTTGACATAAGCTCCTCCCAGCACCCCAGCCCAGGCTGGCCCAGAGAGTGGGTGTGCCCAGTGGATGTGACCGTGCTGCGCCAGCCTGGGCATGTCTGCTCCTGAAGGCAGAGCAGTGAGGAGCTGCACGCTTCCTGCACTCGGGTTTGTCAGGCCCCATAAACCAGCAGGCCAGTAACAGTAAAACTGTCTTATTCCTTTAGTGCTTGTCATAAGTTTCAGTTGTTTATTGCCTGATTTTTATGTTGATTATGAGGTCAACTTTGAAACAAAAAATTCCACTACTTCTCTTTGTTGAGTGTAGTTTTTTTTTTTTTTTTAAAGACAGTCTTTCCAAGTTACCCGAGCTGGCATTGAACCTAAAATCCTCCTGCTTTGGTCACCCTGAGTGCTGGGATTACAGGCATGTGCACCATGCCTGCCTTAGATTGGTTTAATTGAAGACTATTCTGACTTCAAAAGAGACACTGTGAGCTAGGGGTGTAGCTCAGTGGTGGAGGTACTTGCCTAGCATGCATGAGGCCCTGGGTCCCATCCCTAACTTGGGGGACCCATTAACAGGAGTTCAGAGCACAAATGTTAGAGTGGAACTGCTTTGATTTAAGCCCTTGACCTTGGGCAAATTACCTGCTCCTTCATACCTCAGGTTTTTCATTTATAAAGGGCAGTGTTAATCATAGGCCCACCTTAAAAGGCCTAGTGAGAGCTGGACATGGTAGTGTACACTTGTAATTCCAGCAGGTGTGGAGCTGAGGCAGGAAGATGGTGAGTTGGAGGTCAGCCTGGGTTACATAGCAAGACCTTGTCTTAAAAAAAAAAGCTTAAGTGAGTTAATATATGCAAAGTGAGGAGAATAGGGGCTGGCATATAATGGGTGTTATGGAATGGTTTCTATCATTATTATTTATTTATTTTTATCATTATTATTTGTAACCATCTACCCATATGATCAGAGTTCTCTCAGAACTGTGTGTACCCAGGCAAAATATAAAAATAAGTTAGATGCTAAGACCGACATTAAGACTGAATTGGTCAGCACACTGATTTAAAATTGCAATAGAAACTGTCTCTGGATGATTTAAACCAAAGAGAAATATATGGAAGGGATGTTGGGTAGCTCACAGAATCCCTGGGAAGGCTGAAGAGCTGGCTGGAGAGTCTCTGAAATGAGAACATGGACATTGGCCACAGCCAGGAGTGAGGCCAGAACTGTGGCACAGGAGCTCTCCAGAGGCTTGCTCTGGTCTTGGAACCGTAGGCAAATGGTGCCATGACCACAGCCGCAGCCTGAATGATGATCTTGTTGCTGTTACTCCCGGAATCTAGACAATGGAATCTGGGACCTCTGGCCACTCCCAACAGAAAAGATTCTTTGCTGGGATCTGTGGTTGGTGTGGGCTCCTGACTCAGAGTCCAGGGCAATGCACCAGACTGGCAGAGCCCAAGCCCCATGTTTAAGTCCTGTGTATATGAGGCTGGGACGTGTTTGGCATTTTCAACCTTTGAGGTGATAGTTGAGCGGTGGGTTCCAACTTCCACTAAGATTCTTAAGATGGGGCCAGAGATATAGCTCAGCGGCACAGTGCCTGCCTGGCAAGCACGAGGTTGTGAGTTTGATTCCCGGTACCAAAAAAAAAAAAAAAAAAAGATTCATAAGATGAAGTCTTTCCTAAGCCTGGGAAAGGATTCTAAACCTAGGAGGTATAATAAAACAATACTCGGTGAATGTTAAAACTATTTAAAAAAATTATAGTAAAAAACATATTGCTATTAATCTTCCTTAAAATACTCCCCTACCGCTGCCTAGCTTTGAACACATTTATCCCATTGTTTGTGCCACATTCTGAAGCAGTTCTGGAACTCCTCTTTTGTGAGTGCCTTTAGTTGTGCTGTCTTGGCTGCCTCAGTGTCCTGAATTGATTCAAAAACACATTCACCTTTTATGGCCATTTAGACTTGGATGAAGAGCCAGGTTTCCTGGTGCCAGATCCAGTAAATAAGGTAGATGAAGACACACTAATGCTTTTACAAATCTGCCTTTCCGTTACCAGTGTTTACTGTATTTTTGATCACACCTTGTAAAGATACAAAAAGGACTTCTGGAGCTCTTTCAGAAAGTGGCAAGAATGATGGGATACATGTGTATGAAGGGAGGGGGAGTATTCTGAGGAGAATTAATGGCAATGTGCCTTTTACTGTAATAAATTTTTAAAAATTTAAACATTCACTTTGTATTTTGATGATACCTGGTAGGTAGTAAAAAAGTGATACATGTCACTCATCATTCCTACTTTCAAATTTTGTTCCATCATATTAGTATCATTGATATATACAAGTCACAGTAAGTACTTATAATTAATAGAAGTTTAAAAAACACTGGCCCAGGGCCGGTGAGATGGCTCAGCGGCGTAAGCGCCTGCCTTGCAAGCGCGAAGGCCCGAGTTCGACTCCCGGATCCCACATACGAAAAAGGGGCCGGTGATATCGCTCAGCGGCACGGGTGCCTGTTGGCGCGCGAGGTCCTGAGGTCGTCCCCCCGGTACCCACAAAAAAAAAAAAAAAACACTGGCCCAGGGCCGGTGAGATAGCTCAGCAGCATAAGCGCCTGCCTGGCAAGTGCGAGATCCTGAGGTCAACTCCCGGTATCCACATTAAAAAAAAACAAAAAATATTGGCCCAGTGTTCTGGCATCTCATTTTCTTTGTTTGTTTGTTTGGTTTTTGTTTTTGGCTTTTAAACCAGAGACACAAGTAACTATGTAAGTTCTAAGACAGATAAAATCTCACCTGGCTGGATTTGGGGAGGAGCCTTAAAGGGTGTTACACCCCAATGTTTGTAAGTGACAATAGATGCTTCTATTGATTAATACAAATTCCTTTAAAAGATACGCAAGTTATGTTTTTTTTTATTATTTTGTATTTTAAAAAAAGTCAACAGATATCAAAATTACCACTGCTACCATGTAGAATCTTTGAAATGTTGGGTTTGTGTGTTTGCTTGCTTTTTTATGGTACTGGGTGGGGATTGCACCCAGGGCCTCACATGTGCGAGGGAAGTACTCTACCACTGAGCTACATCCCAGTCCCAGATACTTTACTTTTAAAAGCATTTTAAAAGATGTCTTTTTTTTTTTTTTTTATGTGGGTACCGGGAGCCAAACTTAGGACCTCACACTTGCCAGCAGGTGCTTGTGCCACTGAGCAATATCACCAGCCCTTTTTTTCCTTTATGTGGGTTCCAGGAGTTGAACTCAGGACCTTGTGCTTGCCAGGCAGGCACTTATGCTGCTGAGCTATCTCATCAGCCCTAAAAGATGTCTTTTAAAAAGAGGTCTTCATATTAGAAGGTTGCAAACACTTAACACTGTCCTGCTGCGCCTTTTCTAAATGGAGAAATGCAAGCCTGAGAGGAGATGTGACTGGACAAGGCCATTCAGTTGGTTTAGTAGCAGATCCTGGGCCTTGTGCCAGGGCCCTTGGTGTCTGCCACTGCCAGGTTGCCAGGAACAGGCCTGGCTGTCCAGCTGCACAGCCGCACCTTCCCGAGACAGGTCTTGACAGGAGGCCCAGGCTGCTTTGGAACACTCGTCTTTGGCGGCTGCTGCTTTATTCACCCTTAGCTTTTGGGTTAGGACGTCCCTGAGTAGCTTTCTTTCTGCCTCCCTGCTCTCTCCTTCCAGCTAGGGAGAAAACAGTCCCCATACTGGGCTCACTTTATTAGAAGGTTTCTTCACCTTCTAGATGGTTCTGGGGCTTGGAGGATGTCACCTTCTAGGCTCTGACCTTTGCCAGCTTCAACTCTGCCTCCTGTCGGTACTGTCTACCTCTTGCCCTCACCTTTGACTTGCTCCTGGTCCCACCTCTCTGTCCTGGTTCCTGGCCCTGCAGCTTGGTCTGATCTTGACATGTGCTGTGTGTATCCAGCATTGGAACTGCCTGTCTCCTTGCCTGGCCAGCCAGATGTGGAGCCAGCCACTCTGTAGGAAGCCCCTGGTAGCAGGGCTCAGATTCACCCCCCCCCCAACTTTAGCACCTAACAGGGCCTGGCCATGCCACCCCTTTTGAGGAATGAATGACCTGCTTCTTGTGTTCCCACACCTCCTCCTGATTAATTAGAGCAAAGGGAGGGGGAGGTGCCCAGAGGACATTTCTGACAAACTTGTGTGTGAGAGAGATTTCCCTTCTAGACTGCTGGGGAGGATTTCTGTCTTGTATTAAGATCAGATGTTTAGGGCCGGTGAGACGGCTCAGCGGCTTAAGCGCCTGCCTTGCAAGCGCGAAGGCCCGAGTTCGACTCCCGGAACCCACATACGAAAAAGGGGCCGGTGATATCGCTCAGCGGCACGGGTGCCTGTTGGCGCGTGAGGTCCTGAGGTCGTCCCCCCGGTACCCACAAAAAAAAAAAAAAAAAAAAAAAAAGATCAGATGTTTAGATCTGAAATCAGAGTATCATCAACAAGATTTAGGGGGTGATCTCAGGCCAGAGTAAGGAAAATTGGTGGTGGGAACCCAGAAAGAAACATCAGGATCAGGCTAAGACTGCTGAGGTAATTTAGACAGCAAGGCATTCATTCACTCATTCATTCATCCATCCATCCATCCATTCAAAGATTTGTATTCAGCATATTATGTGTCATAGTCAATGATGAATGAGACAGACTCCTTGCCCTCAAGGAAGACAAGGCAGGGAACTGGTATCTGCAATAGATTATAATGTGTGCTGAAATATCAATGGGTCACATCTATTGAATATTCACTACATCCCAGACTTGGTACTAAGACATTGGTCATACATTGTTTCATGTAATCATGATCATCTCCATCTTACAGACAAGGAAATGGAGGCTCAGAGAGGTTAAGTGACTTCCTCAAAGTCACAGAGCTGGGGCAAGCATCATACCTAGAATTTAAACCCAGACGGTTCGATGCCAGGGCCCTATGCTTGCATCTCCTCTGTTGCTTTTCTATCTCGTGGTGATAGAGGACAGCCAGGATACTGTGGAAGCACATAAAGACTCCCTAACATGGAGGGCAAGGTGGCCTCCTTAGGAGGTGACAAATAAGAGGAGCCAAAGGGCCGGTTTGGAGAATTAGGAGTTTGGGGTGGGGTACATCCAGACTGAGAGCACAAAGACTGGGGGGCAAGAGGGCACGGTGCACTGACTACTATTTAGAGTGTTAAGTACTTCTAGAAGACTCTGCAGACTCTGTGTCATGTTACATGGTTGGCTCAGAGGGGAGGAAGGGAAGCTGAGAAAGACAAGAGGCTGGAGGGCATGGGAGGTGCCAGTCTAAATGGTGTTTCGAGTCCAGCCTAAGGGGGCAAGATCTCTGCGCATGACAGTGAGGAGATACTGAAAGTGGGACAGTTTCCCAGTCAGATTTTACTTCAGAAAACTTGCTTGTAACTAGACTTGGAGAAGAAATGGAGTCAAACAAGACTGGAGGCCATTCAAGCTTTTCAGTCAACAGATGGAGGTGGCCTAACGTGAGGACTGGCAGTGGCAAAAGGGAGATGTAGATTAGGTTTGGTTACTTTGTGGTAGGGAGGCTCACCATCACACTGGATTGCAAATTGGTGGAGAACAAGACACCCTGCCCTGGTAAAATGCTAGGCAATTGGCCAAACTCTAAACAGGTAAATAGGTGGTGGAAGAAAAGCCTGGCAGAAGTCACTTTACTTCTTGATTTTTTTTTTTTTTTCTGGGGATTGAACCCAGGTTCTCACACATGCTAGGCAAGCACTCCACTGAGATACATCCCCAGGCCCGAATTTACTTTTTTTGTGTATGTATGATGCTGGTGATTGAAACTAGGCTGTTCTATGACTGAGCTGTAGCCCTATTTTTTATTTTAAGACAGTGTTACACTGAGTTGCCCAGGCTGGCCTTGAATTTATGATCCTCCTGCCTTAGCCTCCCAAACAGCTGGGATTACAGGCATTCACCACTATGCCTGGCTCCTGATTTACTTTTTTAAACTTTTATTGAGATATAATGCACACACTATCCAAATCACTCATATAAAGTATATAATTCAATGGTTTTTGAGGTATATTCAGAGTTGTGCAACAATTATTACAATCAATTTTAGAACACTTTCATAATTAACTTACTTTTGAAGGAAAATTTCTATTATTCCCATAAATGGAAGACTTGTATTATTTACCATAAATGGAAGGCAAAATACAAACAAAGCAATGAAAGCTGGGCAATGTTATTAAGTGCTTTCTAGCTAGTGCTGTTGTGAAGCATTTGAGCTGGAGACTTTTCTCTTTGCCAGCAAGACCTCACAAGAATCAAAACATGGTTAAGGGTGCACCAGCTCTAGACTGAGACTCTTCAGCATAATGAGAAAAATAAAGACAATTGGAAAGAAAATTACTTTCTTATTATGTAAGGTTAATGCCACATCCCTGAGCCATCTAAAATCAGCTTGTGTACACATACTACACCTGTATTCTCCAGGTAAGAAAAGGGACTTGCCCAACATCGCACAGCCAGGCGGTGGCAAACTGGGCTTAGAATTCAGGTTACTTTTCTTTTCTTTCTTTCTTTTTGGTCTTTTTGAGACAGGGTTTCCCTATGCAGTTCAGGCTGGCCTTGAACTCACTTTGTAGCCCAGGCTGGCCTCGAACTCACAGTGATCCTCCTGCCTCAGGCTCCCAAGTGCTGGGATTACAGGCGTGCGCCACCACGCCTGGCAGAATTCAGGTTTCTTATAAGCTGTTCTCCTTCCACTATATCATAGACTTCTTTGCAATCATTATTTTAAATTAGGTTAAGTGCCTAATGTGTATGCTAAGCAGCCCTTGTTACAAATGTATGAAGCACAAATTTTACAGCTAGGAGGAGCCTTAGAAATAGTCTAATCCCACACATTTCATTTTACAGATGAGAAAACCAACAAGTTTGGTTACCTAAGCATGTTTAGAATTGCATGTCAACAAGTTGACTGGAATATACAACCAACAATATAGCTACTAACAGCCCAGAATTGTAACGACTCTCCTCTTGGTTTAAGCCTAAGCTTCTGGATATCTCAGTCCCGTCACCAGGCCCCGCACTACTTTCAATTTGATCTGTCTTCACATGTGTATGAGTAGTTTCCCCCTTAGCCCAAACTGCCAAGGTGGCTTTCAGGATGGTGGGTGTGAGGGGAATTAGCTGTGGATTGGGAAGGTGTGTTATATGAGAAAGAAAGGAGAAGTTGTTAAGAGCTGTGGAGGGGCTGAGATTTTACTCTGCTTGCAAGCTAACAAGTGAGCCTGCCACACTTTTATGGGTGCTGGCGGAAGACACAAGACTTCTGAGTGTATCAGGAACAAAGGTCTTCTTTATTCACAACAACAGCAGTAGGTAGAATGTTGCCATTTGCTTGTGCTTGTTCCTGAAAGCCCAATTCCTACACAAAGAAGGCCAGGTGACACCTGAATGTGCAGTGAAGCACATCACGAGAGAGGAGCCCTGGGCTTAGAGAATCAGAATCTAAAACACTGGGCAGTCAGCTTGTCTGCACTTTTCTCTGGGAAAGGAGTTCTCTTAAAAAGACAGCCTGGAACAAAGGGCAGTCAGTGACTGCTCACCAGTCACGCAGACATGTGAGAGACAGACAGAAAACTGTCTCCCAAGTCCCCAGTTACGTCAAAACACAAGGGATGGGAAAGATGGGGACAGAGAAGTCCAAGTCAGTGTTTCTATCCTTTCTGTATTGCTTCTTATTGGTTTCAGTTATGGAAAGAGCATCTGGAGGCTTGTTTACAGATTTTGGCACATGTCTCACTTTTCAATGTATGTAGCCTTCAATTCACTGTCTTGCCTGGGTGTAGACAATTCAAAGCATTCCGTACCATGGCTTTCAGAAATCCTGAGAAGCCCATAACTCCACAGATGGCAGACGAATGTAGCCTTCCAAATGTTACCTGCTTCCAGGAAATAGCACATGCTAGAAGGGGGCCATGCTGCAGGGGGTTTTAGGAGGTACACCATCTCTTGCACCATGCCCATCGATACCTAGGAAAATATGGTAAGGGTTGCCAGTCACCATGACGCAATCAACAAGACTCCTGACTTGCTCTAAATTGTCATCTAAAATCACAACCAGATAGGCCATAAAGGCAGGCTTTATTTGTGAATAGGCTTGCTCTCTGAGAATATTTTTATCTATACCTTTGGCTTGTCAAGCCTGAGGCTGTTGGTTTTGCTTCTCTACTTGGAGGATGATGTATCTTGGGACAGAAGCTTAAAGATACGGCTGGCCCCAAACCAGGACCTGGGATGTACTCCACAGAGGGAGTCTGTGTCATTCCACAGGTTCTTGGGCTCTTTGCAACCACATCAGATGGGAGTTAACCTACTGACTGACTCAAGCAGTGAATCAGTGGCAGGTAAATCAATGACCACACCCTCCAACGGGGGCAAAGAGCAAAAATTATGTCAGGAAACCAGGCAAAGCCCAACACCATAGTCAAAGGCCATTCAAGTGGGATAGCTTTAGTGAGTCTAAAAGAGAGATATGGGCATCATGGATCCTCCAGCTGATGTGGTAGGTTGTTGTAAATGGAAATATAATGCAAACATAATAAGAGCTGGCTATCCAAAGTGGCTCTTTCATCTCACTGCCTTGTGGGAAATTTAATTTGGAAGGATGTAGAAGGGGATAAACTGGGGGGAGGGGGATGTGGAATCTTTTGCCTTGTCTAAGCAATCCACAAACTATGGTTTTTATATACAGTCCCTTGGAGCCATGGTGATGAATTCCAGTTGACAAAGATACCCCAAAGCTGTAGCTTCTTATGGATACTTTATGTGGCCAAAGACCTGGTTCCTTGTTCGATTCCCCAGATGTTATCACACCCAGAACAGGAGGACTTCCTTCTTCCCAAGAGAAGTTGTGGGCCCCAAAGTAACCTCGTGATGACTAGTCCTCTTGGCAGTGAACCCAAATGACACCTCCTACATTATGCTAAAGCTGATGTCCCAGGACTAACATTTATTACTGGCGGAGGATTGTGAAAAGACTTCCTCCCGCTGTGCAGTGAGCTTTGACCTTTGAGCTGCGCCTGCTAATAAATATTCACATGTCTCAAACAGGAAAAAGCAACCTGCGCAGGGTGACAGAGTTGCTGGCCAATGTGGATCTCAGGAATGCTGTGCACATTGTCTTGATTCTTGGGTTTGTGTTTTTATATTAATTGTAAGAAGATTTAAACTCTGTGTGGTTGTGCAGTCTTGCTGGCTCCTGGGGTTATCACATGTACAAAATATTCACAGCAACTTTTTTTTATTAGTACATGTTGGCAGTACATAATGTTTACATTCCTTGTGTAAGTTGGTACATGCACATAACACATCAACTTTTAACAGCTGACTCTGATGCACTTTTGTTTTGCCATTTCTACACTTGACCTCTGCATGTGGTGTTCTAGAAGTGCCAAGACATGGTGTGTGAATCAGAGTTCATCCATACATAAGGAGCCTGCACACAGACTACTTTCAAGATACACTCTCAGGGGCCGGGGATTATATAGCTCAGTGGTATGGTGCTTACCTAGCATGCGAGAAGCTTTGGGTTTGGATCCCCAGCATGGCAAAAAGATGCTATCTCAGAGTTTGGAACTTGTGCTGTTGATTTCTAGGGGCCTAAAACTCTGGAAACCACCTGGTGACCTGGCTTCCTGGGACTTTGCCTGGTCCACCTACCCTGGCTTTCTGCTCAAGCTCCAATGTAAAAAGTAGGGCTTCAAATACACATTATAAACACTTTCTAGAAAACACACTTCGAAAACGTCCGTCTTGTTCATTTTCTACAGCTACTGTAACAAACTACCAGAAAGTTGGTAGGTTAATACGACACAGATTTTTTTTTTCATTTTACAGTTTTAAAGGTCAAATGTCCAGCACAGGTCACCAAGCCAGTATCAAGGTGTTGGAAAGACTGTGTTCCTGAGGCTCTCAAGAGGAATTTGTTTTCTTGCCTTTTTCTAGCTTCCGGAAGCCATCCACATTTCTTGGCTCATAAATCACAATTTTCCATCTTCAAAGCCAGCAGTGTTACAGCTCTCTGGCCATTCATTCTTCTGTAGTCACTTCTCCCTCAGAGCCTGGTGCCTCTTTTGCTTCTCTCTTCTACTTTTAAGGATCCTTGTGATTACATTGGGCCCACCCTGATAATCCAGGAAAATTTCTTTGTTTTACAATCAGCTAATTAGCAGCTTTAATGCCACTCACAACTTTAATTTCCCTTTTGTCATGTAGCTTAACATATGAGATGTGATCAAAAATATGGTGAATGTTCAAATTTTTAAAAATTACAGTAAAAGACACATTGCCATTAATTCCCCTCATTTCAAGCACACTTCATCGTTCTTGCCACTTTTTTTAATATATGCAAGTACCAGGAGTCGAACTCAGGACCTTGCACTTGCCAGGCAGGTACTTATGCCGCTGAGCTATATCACGGGCCCTCTTGCCACTTTCTGAAGCAATTCTGAAAGACCTTTTTTGTAAGTGTCTAGTTGTGTTATACTGGCTGCCTCAATGACCTGAATTGATTAAAAACATTTACCTTTCATGGTCATTTTTGTTTGTTTGATTTGAGACAGGATCTTGCTTTGTAGTGCAGGCTAGCCTTGAACTCACTATATAGTCCAAGCTGGCCTCAAACTCACAGCAATCCTCCTGCCTCAGCCTCCTGAGTCCTGGGATTACAGGTGTGTGCCACCACACCCAGCTTTAGGGTCATTTTGACCTTGGGCAAGAGCTAGAAGTTGGATGACACTAGATCATCCAGCAGCATTCACCATATCTTTGATCACATCTTGTAAAGACACAAAAGAGGGCAAGAAATGATGGGATAAATGTATTCAAAACCAGGGAGAGAAAAACAAAAAACAAATTAAAAAAAAAAAAGGGAGAGTATTTTGAGGGAGATTAATGGCAATGTGTCTTTCATTGTAATAAATTCTTAAAATTTAAAAATTTACCATATATAGTTCAGTCACACGTAGTATTCACATATTTATTAGGACATGAACATTCTGAGGCGGACTGTTGTTATGCCTCCACAGTCCTCTCCTGAATTACATCTGGATAATCAGACATAAGTAAATGCAAAGATGTGCACAATGTCTATCTTCCAAAATGGACTATGTGAAGGGGTCAAATCTTCTAATTTATACCACATCGTAAATGTACAGCCTATAGCTGACCCAGCTTGCCTTATAAGCTAATAGTTGGGGAATTTTTAACTTAAAGTTCAGAGGCCTTAGGATCATGTAATCCCCATGAAGAATCCTTCTGCTTGGTGAATGATGTATTTATCGAATGGATACATATAGAATATTTATATTTAAGAGCTTTACAAACTAATTTAATTCTCATAAACCACCTTATGAAGTATGTACAATTGTTAGCATCATCCTAATTTTTACAAATAAAGAGGCACAGAAAAGATGAGTGTCTTGTCCAGAGTCACACAGTATGTGGCAGAGATGGGACTTGAAGCCAGGAAGAGCAGTGCAGAATCCTTGTTCCTGACCACCAGGAGCTCACTATTCAGGCTTGGCCTTTGTTTACTAAGGATGGAGAATATGGAAAACTTCTAAGTCATGACTAATTTCTTCAACTATACAACGGGACACCTTGATGCCTGGCCCATCAGAGGCCCTTGCTGTGTGGCAGTTATTTATTACTCTCTAAATCCAGAACATTCACAATTCTTTGACTGTTCTGATTCCATACAAATATACATATATTGTATACAACTGAAACAAATGCTACATAATTTTATTCTTAGTGCAATGCATCCTTATAATTTTTAATACTTTTTTTTTTCAAAAAGAAAACCCTAGTGGTGACTCAGAACCCCTCTTCCCAGACTAATTTACTCTTTACTCTGACATCTCATGGTGCCCTGTCCAAAGCTAGATTCTAATGCTTCTCATGTTACATGGTAATTTATGTGTTGTCCTCTTCCACTAGGGAGAGACTTTGTCCTTTTCATCTTTGCATCCCCAGCACGCTCAGTAGTAGACACTCAGTGAATCTTAACTAAAGAGATGAATGAAAAACCCCTGTCTGTGTGCTCAACACAAGAGAAAAAGGTGGGGTTCCTTTTATTGTAGCACATAACATCTAGTCTTGCATTGGAGAGCTCAGACCTCCATGGGCAACCGGCACCTGGAGGGATTCTAGCAAATTAATACATAAACCCTCCTGCAGAGAGGATCTAAACACAAAAAATGAGGGCCAGAAACTAACAATTTCTACCCCTTGATATTTTCCCCCTCTGATGTGGCCAGTTTGCATCCCTATGCTAGAATTCCTTTATGTCATCCACAGTAATTTAGTCATATAAAACCGTGCAGACTCAAAATTCAGGGCATTTGGCAGTTCTGTGAAGCCAGACTCTAGGAAACGTGCCCGTTGCGGAACACATTGGATGTGGTTTAGGTAGCAAAGCAAATGACCTAACAAGGAATATATGTGCTGAGCCTAGTTTGGGTTAAATTAATAGATTCACGTTCTGGCACATTCACAACCTCACAAGTCATAGCAACTGGATGACGGCATGGCAACACAACAGCTGCGGCCACTGTACATGAGAAAAACCGGAGCCTGGTGTCTCTGGAGGGAGAACAGAAACAGTCTCTACAATTGCAGTTGCCAGCTTCTACAGCACTGACTGAAGGGCCAGGGTCGGGGCGGCGCGGGGATAACAAGCAGATGCTTGCCCTGGTCAGGGCTAAAGGAGTAGGACATCTCCCCTGCTTCCTAAAACTTTTTGTATTTTATAAGTAAATAATTGGTTCCAGCCAGAGAGGAAGTGATGCTGAGAGACCGTCTTGTGGACAACATGCCCCTCCTAGCCCTAGAAGCAGTGTGGAGGTGATTCGGACCACAGTCTATGACTTGCACTTCAACAGCAGCACCCCAAACTTTCCTTTCTAGTTTTTAGACACCCCACTGAAATCACCTGTCCCATCTGGCTGTCAGAGTGGAAGGACCTCCTTTCAAGCTCTCCTTCCAGAACCAATGCCTGACTCCATGGCCATGGGAAGTGGCAAGGCCTCAGGGATCAGAGTAGAGGCCCTGGGGAAGAGGAAGATTATGCCGGAACAGATGTTAACTCTGTGACACAAAGACATCTGCATGTGAGGACAGGTAGGTAACATCCAACACCAGGGCTGCCTGGGACTAAGCAGCACTTCACACCCCGTGACCTGGTTTAAATTCAAGGATAACCTTTGCTCTGCACATGGAATACGGGCCAGGTCTTCTGTCCTTGGGATTTATGTATTGCACTTAAATCTGCATCAGGCTCTTGATTTTTTTCCTCCATAGTCTCTGTTCCAAGTGAGGGATCAGGAAGACCAAGTGGGGTTGTCACTGGGACTCTGCTGATTCTGTTTGTCTCTGTATTAGTTACCTGTGGCTCAAAACACTGCAGTTTAAGACAACGAACATTTATTATGGTAGGATTTTTGTGGGTCAGGAATGCAGGCAGCTTAGCTGAGGGTAGGCTGTAGTCATGCTGCTGGCTGGGGTGAAAGGTATCATTGGAAGGTCTGATTAGCATGGAGGAAGCTCACTCAAGTGGTTGTTGGCAGGCCTCAGGCCTGTTCCACAGGGCTACCTTAGGACACGGTACTTAGCCCTGGCCCCCTTCTCCTCAGTAAGCAACCCAAAATAGAATGAAAGACAGATAACACCCAAGATGGAAGCTGTAGTTTTGTTTTTTTGTTTTTCACGACTTAGTGTCAGAATCAACATCACATCGCTTTGGTCATATTCTATTTGTTAGGTTGCATCAGTGGGTGCAGCCTCCACTTAAAGAGAGGGTATGAAACCAGGAGACAGAGCTCAATGGCAGGGAGCTGTCTTAGAGGCTGTCGTTAGGGGCTCCACACAGTGGCCTGGAACTCCAGCAAATGCTACCCTGTGTAGACAAAAAGCAGCGTGTACACGCGTGCATTTGTAAGTGGCAGGGCCTTCCCGCATTTACAACAGCTGTTAATTACTTCTGGGCACACAGAAATACTGAATATTCATGAAATTGTGACAGAATTTGGAATCACAGTCCTGAACAAAGAAATATTCTGCTCTTGTTTTAGCAAATGTGGAGTATCACATGATTGTCTTTAGAAGCCTGGCTGACATCTTTTCTACTCATTGGCTGCCTTAAAAAGAACACACTAAAGAGTGAGTTCCATTACAAAACTGAAATGGGCAATCCCTTCCCCATTCCACCACAGTAGTGTGATGTAATAAAAATTTCAGAGAATTATAATTATCGAGTGTAAATGTGCACTTATTTTATTTTATTTATTTTTTGTGGATACCGGGGGTCGACCTCAGGACCTCGCGCGCCAGCAGGCACCTGTGCTGCCAGCGATATCACCGGCCCTTTTTTCTATGTGGGTTCCGGGAGTCAACTGGGGCGCTCGCGCTTGCCAGGTAGGCCCTTAGGCCGCTGAGCCATCTCACCCGCCCGCACTTATTTCTTAAAGCAATATTGTTTTTCTTACACCGTACATTTTGTATTTATAATGTGCCATTAATGTCTCAGTAGAAATTAGAACTAGCACAGCAACAGCTGCAACGTGGAGGATTTCATGTTGCTAGGAGAGCTTGGATCTTCAGGCTCCTAATCTTTGGGTGAATCTGTGGCTCCCCGTGAGGTATTTACACAGACCTGGGGATCATTCTCCAGATGTCATTTTCCATCAGTCTCACATCCATCCACCTTTCTGGACAAAGCTTTCACTCAAGCCTATGGTTTCCTGTGCTTTGGTAAAAAGATGAAGCATTGGAAGGGAGGTTTTATCTAGCCAGTGTGTGTAAGTAACTGGAGCAGTATTTGGGGAAAAAGGGAAAATTGTCCAGCCCTCACTAACAGGCTTTTGAACGCCTTTCAGAGGTCTCTGTTTTCCATTGCAAGCTACAATGAAACTAATGTTTGTTAGGAAAGCCCTCCAACTGCAGTTTCCACTGTCTGCTTTTTTGTAAACCACAGCAAAGGCTTGTCCCGTTTTCCCCTCCAGCTTTAGGGGAATGGGAATTTTTCTTGAATACTGCTGTTTAACTGTTTAGTCGCTACCTATCAGAAACCCAAAAGGTGACTTTCTGTTGTAGCTTTTAAAAAGGTGAGCAATTTTATCTGGGGCAAGGATATATTTCAAAATTATTACTGCCTGCAGCTCCTGTGCTCAGGACTCAACCCTACCCTCTAAGACACTTTTGTGTGGTGGTGAAAACCCAAATACATCACGCCCTAAAGACATCTGAGACTGGAGTGAGAGGGAGAGGTGGAAATCGGCGGAGGAGGACTAGAACAGAACGACCATTTTGCAGCCCCAATCTGGGCGCTGAAATAGCCCCGGAAATTGTAACACGTGGTAAACGCCCTGCGCACGTACAACCCGTGCAAGGGACGGGACAATCGTGCAGACCTTTTGAGGAATGTACGGGCAGGAGACCCGCGTTTGAAGGCCCAGTTTAGGCATTATTTAGGAAAACACAGAGCATACTGCTTTCTCACTTGACCTTTCTAACCTCATGTAACCTCAACACCGAAGTGAGAAACTTTTTCTTCTCCCTCCCCTAACCCTTGTGTGTGCCTATGCGCAGGGGTGTTTTTCCCAAAATCCTAGCTCTCCGGGATCCCTTTAACCAGCCCTCCCTCCCCCGGGGGGCCGGAACCCTAACACCACCCTGCAGACCAGACCTTAGGGCACCTCAGCGTGGCGCCGCCGACCACGCTCCACCTCGCAGAAAGGACGCGGCTGAAGAGGGGGTTTCCCGGGCAGCTGCAGCTCGGTGGCCCACGGCGCACTGCTGCTCGCTCCCCTCGTGGCCCGGGGCGCGCAGAGCGGCGCGCGGGCGCCAGGTCGCGGGCGCGCGGAGCCGGGGGCGCTGGTGGGCGGCTGCAGGGCCCAGCGCGCCGCCGCGCGAGCTGCTGGGTCACAGCCGGGGCCGCGCCGCCGGCTCCGCGAGGAAGTGACGACTGCGCCGTCCCCAGAGCAACAAAGTTTGAGTCTGCGGGCAGCGCTCATCTGCGCCCGCGCCCCTCCGAGCAGCCCAGGATTCAGAGCGCAGGTGAGCCGCGGATCCGGCGTCCCCTCCTGCCGCTGGGGCGCCGGCGTGGGGCTCGGAATCGTTCCGGGGCTCGGGCTCGGCCGTGCGGGCTGGGAAGTGGCGGGAGGGGCCGGGCCGCGCGCCGGGGTGCAGGGGCGCTGCAGGGGCCGAACTGGGCGGCGGGGTGGGGGTCTGGGCTGCGCCCCTGTAGTGGCTGCTTTGCTGCATGACTTCAAGCAGCCAGTGCTGCAGCCGGGACTGTTCCGGGAGCCTTTTGCGAGAAGAGAGGTGCGGGAAAGGGGCTTCGCGGGCCTACATCTGGGGCGAATCCTGCGACCCACGCCCCGATCCCCACAGGCTGGGCATAGCGGCTCCATAGCCCCCGCCTAGTATTTTCCTTGGGAAACGTTCTTTTCCTCTTCGCAGCCCTTGACGAGGTTGCACGAAGGAAGTTAAAGGAACTTTCCCTCCACTTTTATTTCTCAGCCCTACAATGAAGAGTAGAGTAACCCAAAAGTTTGGGAACACAACCCTACGCATTTCCAGTAAACAAAACCCGAATTGCTCCTAGAACCCCCCATCCCTCCTGTCCCTGATTCCTGGTGCCCCTACCCCCACCCCGTCTCCCCCAACCTTAGTAATCACTAAGGCCTAACACTTTGCAATTTAACCCTAAAAACTGTCAGCATACCCACATACCTATGTGGGTGTTTTCTATATAAAACCCAGAAAGCCGCTTCCAGTGGACTCTGTGGAATCTGGTTCTTTTCTGTTTTCTAAAACTGCTAGAGCTGCAGGAATGTGCCTGGGAACTTTGGGGGTAGTTCCCGCCGCCCTCTGTAGCCTCAGTGCCCAGGGCTTTTTTGTTGGTTTGTTTTTGTTTTGTTTTGTTTTTGAAGGATGGCTGAGAAGTGTATGACACCCCTGTGGAGTAACTGGGGGCTTGGCGCGCAGGGCGCCTGGCACCCCAGCTCCCTGGTTTGAGTGTGCAGCCCTAACAGCAGCAGCGTGGTGGCGGCAGCAGGGACACGGTGTTATGTGCAGGAATGTGTGTACGAGCCGTGGAGACTCTGCGATGGGATATCTAGAGGGTGAATGGTGCAGTTCCTAGCAGCAGCTTCCTGCCGGCCTGTAATTACAGCCTGATTGCACAGTCAGGCATTGTTGGCGTAGATGTTTATACACAGGCTATTGTGCAAGACCTTGGTGGTGGAGAACAAAATGCAGATTTGCATTGCAAATGCCCAGGGTAGATCTGGGCCTGAGCTGTGTCTCTGTGTTCTTTTGCCTTTTAACCTTAGCTAGGTGATTTCTTTCCTTGCCTCTCTCTTTTTTTTTTTTTTTTTTTGTGGGTACCGGGGGGTCGACCTCAGGACCTCGCGCGCCAACAGGCGCCCGTGCCGCTTTGCGATATCACCGGCCCCTTTTTCGTGTGTGGGATCCGGGAGTCGAACTTCGGCCCTCGCGCTTGCAAGGCAGGCGCTTACGCCGCTGAGCCATCTCACCGGCCCCCTTGCCTCTCTCTTAACCTTTGCCAAAAGCCAGAGTTGGAGTGGGCTCTGGAGGGCAGGATCCCTCCACTCCTTAGCCGGCCTGAAAACTGCCAGGAATTGTACCTTCATCTGTGTCTGGAGAAAATGTGGGATGACGTCAGCAGGAAAAGGAGATAGATGGCTATCAACCTCCCTAACCGGGAGAGCCAGGAAAGCGTTTGCATTAGCAGAATTGCAGGAATGGTGGACTGGGGCTGACTGCGAAGACGCATACGCCATGTATGAGTTGGCCAGCTGGACTTTGAACCTTAAAGCGTCAGCTGCAGAAACTTTGTAGGTGGGACCCATTTTCTTTATTGTGTTCTGGGCAAAGGGGAAATGTGCTCCACGGCCAAAGGTAAAGTGCTGGGGCTTTGAGACTGTGTTGGTGATGGTGTCTAGGGGGATTTGGGAAGGGGAGGCAGAGGTGTGACTCATGCACATTTTCTCCTGCGGAGCCCCAGGCCTACTTCCTGAGTAAGCCTGCAGTAGAGACCATATTGGAGGTCCTCACATCTACTAAGAGGTTTCCCTGGAGGAAGGGAGCCAAGCTTGCAAGTGTGCAGAGGAGGCTAACAGTTCCTCCTTGAGGGCCTCAGAGGCACTGAGCTGTAGTAGAGTGATCCCACAGTCCTATGCTCCAAAATAAAAAAGCGCATACTACATGTGTGCAGGGCCATCCCAAATCACAACCCGCTCACACCCTGTCCTAGGCAGAAGACTCATGGGGCGGTGCCAGCCCTGCTGGGTTGCTGGGTGACTTGGTGGCATCACCCCGCTGACGTGCCTGGGCTGCTACTCTGCTCATCGTGGTAAGCACTGATGACCCTGGCACGCTGGAACTCCTCTAGGCCTGGCCATCTCCCCAGCCGAGCAACTGAGTTTCATGCACCTGGAAGGAAAATGCTGTTTTGCAGCCTCCTGCCAGCTGTGGGTCACAGGCACAATGACCATTTGTGAAACCAAAATATTAGGGCACAGTCACTAGCAGTACCTCTGTGCTTCCAGAGACTCGAGGACAAAATGTAAAATCAGGATGGTTCTGGAAAGTCTGGGATATGAGGTCACAGTAGCCATAGGGGAATGAAGTTTAGAGCGGAAGCCTCCTGCAGTAGGAATCACCAGTGGTTGCACAACACCCTGTTCTAGGAACACTTGGTTTTTACTGAACTTGACTCTCAGTTCCTGGCTAGCTGTATCACCTGACCAGGGCCGCTTTAGTAAGGCCTAGTGGTGCCCAGTGTGTGGCTTTAGGGGCAGGAGAGGAGTACATTCCCTTCTGACCTCAAAACAAAGTATGAGTTTGTGATCCTTAGTGTTTATGTAGAACCTTGCGGAGATGAGAAATATCCAAAGGCCCTTCTAGGCCAGACAAAGCAGGAAGCGGGGCTCCCTGGAGTTGGGGAACTACCTGGAGCAGTTGTCCATCCACATCTTTGGCTCAACCTGGCTGATTTTTGCGCAAAACTCAGGCCCTTTTGCTGACTTGGTTGGCTTTGCCTCTGTATTCATAGAGCTTGCCCTGCAGTTTAAGATGGGAAACTTAATCCTGACTTCCTCTCCCACTTTATAAAAATCCTGATTTATGGCTTGAAGTCAAAGCCCAGTTCACTGCCCATGAACAGCCCTGCCTGCTGCCTTGCTGTGCACAATTAGAGTAGTGGAAAAGCTCTGATTCAGAAGTTGCCAGATTTAAGAAATAATTTTATTGTTCCTGGAGGAAAATATGCTGGAGGTATTTAGGGACCTCAGCAACTCTGGTACCTCAGGGTACTACTGAGAGAGGCAGACAAGTCCCATGGAAGAGGACGGTCTTAGAATGGAGGCCTTTTATGCTATCCAGGACTGGAATTTGTATTTCTGCTCATCTGCCTCTTCCTGGCTGATCACTCCCTACACCACAACCCAGAGTTTTGACATCCCAGGTCACCTCCAAAAAAGGAGGCAAGCACCCACAGTTAAAGAGGGCATTCCAGACTTGAAAAGGAGCTGCACTTTTCCAGATGCTGTGGCTGGCCGTTCTGTCCTACAGATTTGGTTCTTTCTTTAAAACATCCCCCTTCATTCCTCATTCTCACTGAAGCATCTCTTTGTGAGATCCTTAAACCTTCTTTTTCTGGTCTACATGACACAGGGCAAAAGCATTGCAACTTTCTTTCTCAAGTGCCACTCGAAATACACACAGGGCTTTGAATAAGCCTCAGATAAAGGGCTGGTCTGTAATCTCACTTAAAATGCCTGTTTGCAAGGGTCACCCTCCTGCTCAGCAACCTTCAATGGCTCCCCACTGTCTGCATGGTGCGAGTCAAACTTCTAGGCTGGCAGTCAGGCCTTTCCACACAGGGGTCTGGCCTCTGCTGCTTTCCTGTCCTAATTCACAGCCCTGACCCAGTGACATGCTCTGGGTGTTTGTCCAAACCACCAGTGGACATCATCTCTACCTCCCATGCCACTTCGGAGGCCTGGATGCTTCCCTCTTCCTCTCTTCTACATGAGATAGTCCTGCTCCCCTTCTAGTCCTGTTCCTGTCCCTTCCTTAAGGTTTTCCCACCAAGTGAGCCCCTCCCAGGACTCCAGGAATATCCATTTGGGGCCTTGTGTTGAGGAAAACCTTGAATTCTGGTGTAAGAATTTTCATCTTCTCCTTTGGGCCAAGGCTTTACTTATACCCTTTGTTCAGCTGCTTAAATGTGCTTTTAGGTAAATAAAACTTCTCACTTTTTTTGTTTTGTTTTTTGGAGACAAGGTCTCATTATGCAGTTTAGGCTGGCCTTGAGCTCACTGTGTAGCCCAGGCTGGCCTTGAACTTGTGGGGATCCTCCTGCCTCAGCCTCCCAAGTGCTGCCGGCTAAAACCTATCACTTTTAAACTAAACCGGAAGCCCTTATTGTATAGATCTTTGTATCCCCAGCCTGGTGCTCTATTCATAGCAAGTCCCAGTAAACATCCAATGATGACCATGATACAAATGGCAGTAACTGTTCCATTTTGTCCACTTGTGCATGGGCACACACAAAAGCCCAGTGCCAAGAACCATGGTTCCTCATCTTAATTCTAAACATTTACCCAAACCTGCCTCCACCTGCCTGTTAGTCCTCCCTGGCTCCTTCTGGCTTTACACTTCATTAGTTTTCTCCATTTCTAGTACCTTTTCCTCCTGGGTGCCAAACAGTGTCTGTCCAGGTTGGACACTGGCTCCTTCTCGTCCTGGTTTGGCCCAGTTGTCTTGCCCTGTGATATCCTATGCCTTGGTGCCAGTTTTGAGGGTGGAGGGTTGGCTCAGCCTGGGGGAGTTTGACTGGTAGGAGGCTGGACCAACTCTCAGGCAAGACTTGTGAGGAGGGGAAAGAGCTGCTTCCTGGCCGGCTGCAGGCTTGCTTTGCCCATTCAGGTGTTGACTCTATAAAACTAGGCTAAACCATGAAACTGAGTCTTGGGGAGATCCTGGCTAAACCCTGACCTTAGGCTCAATGAGTAGGGCTTTGTGGCCTCCCCACTGTTCTCAAACTGAATCACAACCTTGCCTGAAAAGCCAGATTGTTTCTTTGTAAATCAAGATATAATTTATATACCATAAAATATAACCTATAAGCCAGATTCTTTAACTTTTTTGTTTTATTTAAAAATAAAACCTGGTAGATTCTTTTCCCCCTTAGTTTTCTCCTTTTTTTTTTTTCCCCTGTTTTTTTTTTTTTTTTTTTTTTTTTTTTTTTTTTTGCGGTAGTAGGGATTGAACCCAGGCCTTGCACATGCTAGGCCAGCACTCTACCACCGAATTGCAACCCCAGCCCTCTTGGTTTTCCTTTTTCTTTTCTAATTTTGGGTACCAGGAATCGAACTCGGGACCTTGCGCTTGCCAGGCAGGCACTGTGTGGCTGAGCTATATCCCCAGCCTCCCTTGGTTTTCTTTTTGACAAGCTAATACACACACATACCTCAAAATTCAAAAGATGTGTTATATAGTATAAAGTCAGACTTAACATAATCTCAATATAAATAAAAGAGCTTACTTACTATGTGTATAGATGCAACCAAATTAGAAAAATAAAGATATGTTTTAACTATGAGAGAAGGAAGACCTTCTTAAGAAAGATACAGAGCCCAGAAACCATAAAAAAATTGTGATAAATGTGGTTACTTAAAACTTTGAGAAAATGAATTTTCTATCCTCTAGGCTTCATTTCTTCAATCCTCCAGCGCCCCTCTCTTAGGCACCTGCAATTTGACATTTTCCAGCTACCCTTCCAGATACGATCTCAGCAGATAGAAAAACATTTGAGATAGGTCACACCCAGAGGGAAGAGCTGACTGGTGTTCAGTCTGTCACTGAGAAGGTGGAATCTGATGGAGTAGTCAGTGTGTAAGATGAAAAATAAAAAATATAATTGACATTAACCTTGCAGGTGCTTTAGGAGAACACCAGATAGGCAGCAGACATGCTGGCTCTTGATACTTACACATACCGTAACCTGGTCCTCTAGCTGTGGAAGAAGCGGTAGTCGCTAAGGCTGAGCACCAGGTAAAGTGGGGGCCATGTCATCTGAAACGGGTGTGCGTTTAAATGCTGCGGTCTCATTCAGCGTGCAGAGAAGTTTGTGTTATGTTATCCCTGCTGCACTGGGCTCAAGATCCTTCACCCAGGCTCATTGCTCATTGCAGCAGCAGGTTTACATGGCTGTGTTTTCTTCTGCTCTGTTTTTCCTTCCGCATCTCCCTTACTTTCTTTCTTTGCTAAGCTTGACTATTTGAATCTGCATCAGTTGAATGAACATGCTGAGATATTCCATTGTCTCATGGGAAGATAGATCATGGAGGCTGTAAGTTAGGAAATAAACCATAGGAGGTGAAAAAGAAAGGCTCTTAGAGTGGGTGAGTGGGATTCAGTGGAGAAGAGAACCAGGGAATAGGTTCTAAGCTGCAATTTGTTCACCCAGGATTGCACATGAAAGCTTTAAGCCTGGTTGCCAAGTCTAAGTGTGTAGCGGGCACCTTGCTCCGTGCCCTCTCCTTGTCCCCCTCCCCAGCCTCCCTATTGTAAGCCAGTACAAGAGGCCTGCAAGGATTCTATGGCCTGAATCAGTATCTACTTCCTTTGTGTGTGCTCTGGGTCAACTTAGAAGCCAACAGCTACTCCCAGAGGCCCTCATGCCCTCCCACTGGAGGAGATGGCAAAGCTCAAGATTTCTTCCAAACCTCTTGAGGAGGTTGTGCTCACCTAGCTAATGGCATTTAGGATGGCATAGCAATGGTGACCTTGCCCCACATGGTTTGCAAGGTGTTTTCCTTCACCCTTCATTCTTTCCCTCGTGCTATGTGAATTTATTAAGCCCTCACTCAGTGAGTGGTTCTGTGCTTGGCACTAAGGATATAAAGATGAAGAAAAGTTCAAGCTTCAAAATTCTCACAGTCTGTGAGGGATATAGGCATGTACTTTTTAAAAAGTTTTTATTTTTATTAGTACATGCTTGCAGTGCATAATGATTACATTCATTGTGGGACTTGGTACATGTACATAATGCATCTTAATTCTTTTTACAGCCCCTTTTCCTCCTTTCCTTCTCCTCTCCCTCCATCAGTTG
This sequence comes from Erethizon dorsatum, assembly GCA_028451465.1. Lineage (NCBI taxonomy): Eukaryota > Metazoa > Chordata > Mammalia > Rodentia > Erethizontidae > Erethizon > Erethizon dorsatum. Next base: position 105,688,940 of record CM051828.1, on the reverse strand, counting down.
TGTACTTTTATTTTATTTTTTTTAATTAAAAAAATTTGGGGGGGGGCGGTGAGATAGCTCAGCGGCATAAGCGCCTGCCCGGCAAGCACGAGGTCCTGAGTTCGACTCCCGGAACCCACATACGAGAAAAGGGCCGGTGATGTCGCTCAGCGGCATGGGCGCCTGCTGGCACACGAGGCCCTGAGGTCGACCCCCGGTACCCACAAAAAAAAAGAAAAATTTTTTTTTGAGACAAGGTCTCGCTATGTAGTTCAGGCTAGCTTTGAACTAACTATGTAGCCCAAGCTGGCATTGAACTCATGGCAATCCTCCTGCCTCAGCCTCCCAAGTGTGAAAATCAGGAAAGGCTTAGGATGGTCTCATGCCTTGTACAGTACCTGTGCTCAGTAGCTGCTGTGGGGTTAATAAACCAGAGGCTGCCTGGGGAGCCTGAGAAGTGAGTGGACATCCACCAGGTGGCAAAGGGAATAAGGGCATTCTGGGCACAGGGAACAGCTCAGCCAAGACCTGGAGGCACGACACAACCTGGTGTTCTTGGGAACTAACTGCAAGTCATAGGGCACAAAGGAGCAGGTGAGAAGGAGGCAGGGAGGGGCTGGATAATGGACCCTCTGTCCATGTCTGCTAAGAGGTTTGGACCAAGGCAGTAGGGAGCCTCTGAGGACTAGATGATGTGTGTCTTTGGGATGTGATCAGATTTTGTTTTTGGAAGATCACTCAGCTGCAGTATGGAGATTGACTGCAGGTGGAGGAAGATGGGCAGTAGAGACACTAGTGAAGAGGTCATTGCGGTTGTTGGGGCAAGAGGGAGTGAGTCTGCGTCTGAGCGGTTGCTTCTACATAGAGAGGGAGGAAGGCAGGAGCCAGGCACGTGTCAGGGAGTTGAGCTGAGGTGAGAGGCTTTGAGGACCCACCAAATGTGCAGTGTGAGGGAGAAGTCAAAGAGTTCATGCAGTTTTTTGCTCAAGACGGAAGAAGATTATAAAGGAAAGACAGAGAGTCTAATTTCAGACGCGGGGAGATGTAGGAGCTTGTGGGACATCTGAGAGAGCTGTCCAGTGGGCAGCTACACATACAGGTTTGGGGCAGAAGAGTCCCCAGGAGATGTTATGGGGTGCCTTAGCCTCTCTACCCCACATAACCTCCACTAACCAGACCACGTCAGACAAACGCCATCTAAATAAAAATAACGGTTTATTGTGCAGCTGCAGCCTTGAGACAACGTTCAGATAAACCTGATCATTTCCCTTTCGCCCCTTTGTCTATCAGAAATTTTGAAGCAGATATTTGGGGCTCACCATCATGTAGAAAGCAGCTAGAGCCCAGGGAGCATACGACATCATCCAAAAGGAGCATATAGAGGAAATGAGGGGATCACCATTTAAGGGATGCAGCTAAGGGGAGTTAGCAACAGGCACAGAGAAGGAACTGATGGTGATGAAGGGAGAAAACCTGGGAGATTGGGGGTGTCAGGAGAACTGAAGAAGGAGGAAGGTTTGCGTTTGGTGAGAACAGGGACCATGATTTTGTGCACGTAGTATAGTGTGTCACACATTTGAAGTTCTCCATAAGTATTTCTTTTTTTTTTTTTTTTTTTTTGGTGGGTACCGGGGGGGTTGACCTCAGGACCTCGCGCGCCAACAGGCACCCGCGCCGCTGAGCGATATCACTGGCCCTTTTTCGTACGTGGGATCCGGGAGTCGAACTCGGGCCCTCGCGCTTGCAAGGCAGGCGCTTACGCCGCTGAGCCATCTCACCGGCCCTCCATAAGTATTTCTTAAGTTGAATTGAAATCAATTATTGAGCTGTGGGAAGTCAAGAGTGCTGAAAAGATTTATTGATTTAAGAAGTAGGAGGAGTTGGGGTTTTGCCAGAAGAGCTCCTCTTGTGCTGTAACCGCCTGTGAAGTAGGTGGTACAGGGATCACCTGCCCCAGTTGAAGTAACATGTGCAGGTCATACAATCTAGGTTTCCTGACTCCAAGTCCGCCCTTTCCTGTGCTGGTGGCAAATAGGGAAGAGACCAAGGCAACAGGATTGCCTTTAATTTCTGCCTGAATCAGAGCATCTGGTCGGATCCAGGACCAGGGTTGTTGTATTTAGCTTTTATGGCAATTGCCTATACTATATTTGCATTCTTAAGTGGTTGTGCTTTCCTTGAATGGTGTGAATATTTTAATTAGACTTTTCACAGAAGAAAAGATGGAGTTTGGAGCACAGTTTTGTCTTGGGGGCTACAGGAGCCTGTGTACAAGCAGGAGATACTGGGGTAGTTCAGGGCCTTGGTCTATAAATAGCAAAAGCCGGTTCTGGCTAAATTGAGAAAAGGAATTTACTGGAAAAATATCTATCTGGTGGCTCACTGAATGTCCTGGAAGGCTGCAGAATGAGGCTCAGAAATCAATCAGACTTGTGGGAAATTGGGTGGCCAGAATCAAAGCCAAAGTGATGAAAACACTGGCCTGGGATCACTGCTATCTGCAGACCTGGATGCTACCTACCATCTCCAGAATGATTTATGAGCTCTCCCTGCCTTTTTTGTATCATTGCCTCTAGAGGCAAAGCTCAAGCTGAACATCTGATTGGCCCAGGCTAGGTCATATGCTCATGTTCTTGCTGTTAGTCCTGAAGGCAAGGCTCTAGAGGCTGCAGCTTCCCCAGTGGCAGGGAGAGCTCTGTCTCCTGGACTCAATGCTAGGCACCTGAAACCAGGGGAGGACTGCAGGTGCTAGATGGACAAGTATCCCCCATAAACCTGGAGCTCAGACTGGGATGATTGGGCAGTATCAGATGTGGGAGGAAGAGACAGGACATCCTCCTTGGGCCACTGAAAACATACACATCTTCATCTTAAACTTTTTGGGCATCTTTCCAAATCCGTAGTCTCCAGCTGAGCTTTAGAATTCAACATTCTGGAGATCTGAGCATTTCATTACATTTGAGTTTCTCCTCTGGAATATGAAAGTATTCCAGTGGAAAAGGATGGTCATCAGCATCTGGATCCTCTCAACACATTTGATTCCACTTGGAAAACTTCAGTGCTGCCTCGTGAGGACAAAGCCAAGGCTTGGCGCTCTCTTTCTAACAGGCTGTTACACTTGAGTTCTGTTCTTCTGGAGCTAGGTGGGATTCACAGGGCTTTGGGGTGTTTGGGAGGTACCACCTTGTGTTTTAGACTAGAGACTGGAGTTCTGGCTTCAGGTTTGGTTTGTGGATCAGTTGAGGTCCCTGGTGCTCAGCTGCTCAGGCGACAGCAGCAAGCACCTCTCCAGTTCTGATGGTCGCCCCAGTTTCCTATCTGAGCCAGCTACAGCAATTAGGGCTTTGTTTGCTTGATGCCATCAACATCACCTGTCACATCCTTGCCTGGTTTTATTACCACCTAAATGGTGAATTTATGTCCCTTCTTGTCCTCTTTTAGTTATAGCTCTTTGAAGCAAGGGCACCTTGACTAAAATCTTGATCACTCAGCTCCAGTACTCTTAGGCAAAGGAATTAATTTCCTTAAAAACAAAAGAGAATAATGCAGTTTTGAAATTACTGGCTCTTGGCTCAGGTGACTGCCAGTGGTCCAAGACTTCTACCCTGGTGCAGTGAAGGGGGAACCTCCTGCCCCCAGGAAGCTGGGTGTATCATGGGCTGGATATTTGCAGCCCTGGACTGGAAGTGATTCCTGATGCTGAGGCTTAGTGATCCACATAGAGTCAGAATGGCCCTGAGGGGGACGGGGCAGAGGTGTTCCTCATCATTGTGGCCCTGGTCTAATTTACACCAAATTTGCCCATTTGAGTCCATGTGAAATAAATTGTGTTAAAAACAGCATTAAAGCAAAAATGAAGTCTGAAAGGAGCCATTATTGTGTTAAAACCCAGCTTTGATCATGTTATCTCCTTAACAACCTTTGAGAACTGCCTGTCTCCTTCAGGAGAAACCCAGCCTTCCTCAGAATGGCACCCCTGGCTCTTATTTGAGCCCCAACCCACCCTTCCCAGCCTCTTCTGCTACTCTGCCTCCCTAGCACAGCTGTTCATATTCCAGCCAGCTCTTGCTGCCCCTGGACACACTTTCACCCCTTTCTGCAGTTTCTCATTCTTCCTTCTGCATGGAATACCTTCCCTGCCCTTTTCCTCTTGGCAGGTGCTCACAGGACCAGTCGGAAATCACTGTCCCATGCTGCTTTCGTGAGCCAGGATCTTGGCGTTTCTGCCATTGACTTTTTCCACTGTAGGACACTGGAGTCAGATGCTGATGTGCCTGGCTTCTACCAGTCTAGTACCTTGCCTAGCACCCAGTAGGGGTCCCCTAATGGGTCCAGAAGGGGCACTGAAGGGATGTAGGGTGCAGTGGGACCTGTGCTCAGGTGGTCAGATGCGCTTGGTGAACCACTTTTCTGTGTGATGGCCCCCCGCCTTCCTTAGCACCTTGGCAGCTCCGCCGTTTCTTTGAGATTGCCAACAAGACCTTGGTGAGGGTGGGAAGGGGATTTGGGGACACAAAGCCCAGCAACTGGCCTAGTTCACTCTGAGGAGTATTCTGACAACACACCCTTAGAAGGCACCCGTGGTGAGGAGACTTCCCTTCCCACCTGAAGGATAGACCCCAGCTGTCCTTAAAGGACCTCTCCCTTTTCACGTCCCACACTGTCTGCTGGTTTTGCACAGAAGGAGCGAGGGAGAACGAGTCAGCAGACCCTGGGAGGAGAGACTGGAGCCCTTTCAAATGAAAGCCCTGTTCAGCTTGGTCACAAGGCCATCAGAATGGGCTGTGGCTCTTTCTGTTGGAGGGCAGAGAGGAACAGATCCTCTGACAGTGACTTCAGGTACAGCAGGGCCCCAGAGCAGGAACCCAGGGCCTCTGTCTATAAAATGAGGGAGTTAGACACCTAAGGATCTTTCCCACTTGGAAATTCTGCATGCCTGAGAGTAGATAGAGCCTGGGAGGTGGTGTCCTTATGGTGCCTCACAATGGGACCTGGAGTTCTCGCAGAGCAGCCTGTCATTGACTAGATATCTACTTAGTGCCCAGGGGAACATCTTTTTTTTTTTTGAGACAGGGTCTCGCTCTGTAGTCCAGGATGGCCTTAAACTCACTGTGTATCCTAGGCTGGCCTCAAACTCATGGCAATCCTCCTGCCTTAGCCTCCCGATTGCTGGGATTACAGGTATGCTCTACCACATCTTTTCCCACCGTGGCTGATAAGTTGGACTTTCTTTTGTTTTTTTTTTTGAGACAGGGTCTCACTGTGTAGTCTGGGGCTGGCCTTGAACTCACTGTGTGGCCCAGGCGGGTCTCCTAACTTGCTACAATTCTCTTGCCTCAGCCTCCCAGAGTGCTGGGATTGCAGACATGCATCACCATGCCAGGATGGACCTTTTTTTTTTTTTTTTGTGGGTACCGGGGGTCGAACTCAGGACCTCGCGCACCAGCAGGCGCCCATGCCGCTGAGCGATATCACCGGCCCTTTTTTCGTATGTGGGTACTGGGAGTCGAACTCAGGACCTTGCGTTTGCTAGGCAGGCGCTTATGCCGCTGAGCTGTCTCAACCACAGGTTGGACTTTAAGAGACTTTTCATTCTTTTTTTTTTTTTTTTTTTTTTTTTTTTTTTTGTGGGTACCGGGGGTCCACCTCAGGACCTCGCGTGCCAGCAGGCACCCGTGCCGCTGAGCGATATCACCGGCCCCTTTTTCGTATGTGGGTTCCGGGAGTCGAACTCGGGCCCTCGCGCTTGCCGGGCAGGCGCTTAAGCCGCTGAGCCATCTCACCAGCCCGAGACTTTTCATTCTTAAAGCTGAGCCACTCTTAAGGCTGAGCTCACTTGTGTCTGGGTTTATCAGACCACTGGTGAGTGCCTGATTTAGGTTGTGCCTGATTTAGGTTGTTCACAAAGTATGTTTTAAGAACCTAGAAGCACTTGGTACTTCCAGGAACCCTTTTAGGAACCCGTCAATATGGGTCTTTACTCTTGGCCCTGGAAATAAACCCAGGGGGATCCTGGGCTGTGAGTGGGATAGGTTTTGTGCCCAGAGAGGTGTTGGCTCATTTTGGGAGGATCTGCTTTTGTTTTTTCTCCACAAGGTCTGCTGTCCCCTACCCCTCCTAGCCTCTCTACCTTCCTCTACATCTTTCTGTCTTCCTTTCTCAAATCTCCACAGCAAATCAATTGTGGTACCTCCAATATCCTTTTAATCAGCATGTTGGTCTGGATGCCCAGCCCGGTGGGGAGTTGGAAAAAGTGCATTTTAAGAGTGGATCTACCCACCCCCCCAAAAAAAGAGTAGACCCATGCGTGAGGGCCTGGGTTTGATACCTAGCACTGGGGGAAAAAAATACAAAAAGCTAAGAACACCCCCCCACACACACATTCAAACAGAGTGGACCTTGACTGGTGAGATTAAGAGGTGTGGTCAGGAAAACTGCTTTGGAAAACAGACAGTCCAGGTAATGCACATAGAACAATATATACTTTAACATGTAGATCCTGAAACTATAAGAAGTTTCATTAATTTTTCTAAACTATAGGAAGACATTAATTTTCTTTTATCTATTAGTATTACTCTTGAGAATTCTAAAGAAATAGTTCTAAAAAGGAAAAGAACTATAAACACGAAGATATTTATGGCAGCCTTGTTTTTTGTTGTTTTTTTTTTTTTTTTTTTGGTGGGTACCGGGGGTCGACCTCAGGACCTCGCGCGCCAGCAGGCGCCCGTGCCGCTGAGCGATATCACCGGCCCCTTTTTCATATGTGGGCTCCGGGAGTCGAACTCGGGCCCTCGCGCTTGCCGGGCAGGCGCTTAAGCCGCTGAGCCATCTCACCGGCCCTGTTGTTTGTTTTTTTGACACAGGGTCTTGCCATGTAGTGCCAGCTGGCCTTGAACTCACCCTGTAGCCCAGGCTGGACTCGAACTTGCAGCATTCTTCCTGCCTCAGCCTCCTGAGTGCTGGGATTACAGGTGTGCCCTGCCATGCCCGGCCAGCATTGTTTAAAATAGTGAAAAGCTCTGTTACAGCCTCAGTGTTCCATTTGGCTGTGTAATTCATGGTACCTAGATTCAGTAGAATATTGTGCCACTGATACATTAATATGAAGATGATTATTTATGGGAAAATGATGAATTTTGGTGAAAATAAAACACAAAGTAGCATATATATATATATTATATATATATATATATATATACAGCGAGGGCATAAAACCTGGGTACATTGGCCATAGTATAAGTTGCCATAATGTAAATACTGGATTTAGGTGAAGAGGTTATACATGGAATATTTATATGTTTGTAATTGTTTTAGAAATATATATCTATGCTTTTTTTAAAGACGGGCCTTAACATCAAAGACTTTGAATCTAGATGGGAAGGAGGCCAAGGAGGGACTCCACGCCTCCCATCTGTTACCACCAGGAAGACTGACCTGCTGTGTCTTATCAGCCACCGTTGCTGTGTGCAGGGGCTGCAGGACTCAGATTGGCCTGACTCTACAGGCTGGCTAACTGTGTAACTTCAGGGTTCACAGCATGGACTCTGCCTCTTGTGTTGGCACAGGCAACCCTGGGTGGCCTCGGAGCTCCAGAACATTGTTCACACCTGAGTTTCCAGGGAACCAGCCAGTGAGCATGTAGCACTTGAGGCTCTGAGCCACCCACTCACCTGCAGGCCCAGCTGCAGCAGGAGGAAGCTGATTCTCTCTTCAGCAGTTCTCAGCAGGCAGTAGGAGAGTGTGCTTTGCAAACTGACCTGCAGCCCAGCCTGCGGGGTTGGGGGTAGGGGAGGTACGGGGGTGGGGGGGCTAAGGAGGTAGTGTCTGTGTGTTTCCATTGTTGCAGATATTTTAGTATTGAATTTAGAGTTGCTCTTTAAAGTTAGCCTATGAAGTCCCTTCATTCATCCAGTCCACTTCTGACTTAACTGGCAGAACTCTCTGAATCTGACCCCCCATTTGCCTTGAGCTCTGCTGGGACTTACAGCTGCAGGTGTGGCCCTGTGGCTGAGCAGCTGACCCTCTTCTGACCGCCTCCTCATATTGGTGGCATCTTTGAACCTTGGGTGCCTGGAGAATGACCTCACCCCCACTGTCCTTGGCTTAGCCCCTAGTGTATAACCTTTTCTTTGAACAGAGGAATTTTCTTGACATAGGGAATGTTCTGAGGGCCCTTGCTCACCCTTTCTCTGTGACCAGGGCAGGAAATGGAGACTCCTTGGTGGTGTTTGGAGTCCTGAGGTGGGTGCGGGCTGGAGTGAGCAGGTCGAGTGAGCAGGTTGGAGCTTGCTAAAACAGAGGCCACTGCAACAGTGCAGAGCGGGTCTGGAGGGATGTCCCGGCCCTGCTGGGGCCTGGGGTATCTCAGCCTATGTCCGCTAAAACCAAGTTCCGGAATTGTCAAAGATTTGGAGTTTTTGTTCTGTGATCAGACTGAAATAGGACCTTGTGGCTGGAGGTTTGCCAGAGTCAGAGAGGAACTGGAAAGAGTGTGGGTTCAGGGCTTGCCAGGATGTTCACTGGGGGTACTCTGGCCAGTTTCACGTCTTCCAAGTAATGCTCATGTGTGAGTGTGTGAGTTTGTGTGTGTGTGTGTGTGTGTGTCAGTGGAGGCTGAGGCTATCCGTGTGCTTCCCTAGAATATCATGTTCATTCCTAGATGTCCAGGCCCCATCAGCACCCTGTAGTGACATGGAGCTCAGTTCTGATCATTGTTGGTGGCTGAATATTAACTGTCACAGAATCTCAGTAACAAACTGTCTTCGTGAGCTGAGGACCTAGCTCATCTCAGTTCCCTAATTTAGAGATCACATGTGTGCCCCAGGGTTGTCAGCAGCTCAGTTTTTTGAAGCTTGAAACACATTTCCATAGAAACAATGCTATAAATGGTGATTGGGCTCCTAGGCTAGCCCACAGAGAGCCCTGGTATCACCTCAGAAGCTGCCAAAATAAGGTATTAGTAAAATTGAGAGCACAAATGCAGCAGTAGGAGTTAGCACCCAGGATGTTAGAGGTTAAATGTGTGGGTTTGTTTGGGTAGCTTTGTTCTTTCCCGAGAGGTGTCTTTCAATGTTCTCCAGATAAGGGAAGCTCTGTCCCAGTTTGCATTCCTTCTCCTGCCCTCTTCAAGCCAGGTGCCTGGGCCTGCCTTTCCCCTGGGACCTTGGCCCGGTGTTTTTATGATGAGGAAATCCTGTCCAGTGGCCCTTACATCATGATCATGATCATTGCTGTTGTCCTTGTTGTTATTTAAACCATCTTCCTCAACTTCATAGAATAAACATTACACCCTAACAATTTACAGTTTAGAATTCTCTTCTGATTGCTCTTATGTTCCTGTGGAAGTGTTAGCAGTTTGTAAAGTTCCTACACATTTCTTTGTGCTCATTTTGTCATTTCACGTGATTTCATCAAAAGGTTTCTTCAGGTGGTTCCATGTATTGAGTCCATTCATATTTTACTCAAGTACTGTATCATATACTACTATAATATGAATAGATTTCAGTATTTGGTGATATATGCAGGCAGTATGAGCTTCTTGTACAGACTCTTTTGTGGTGGCTTTTTAATTTCATGGGAAATAGTTCCCCAAGTGTAATTTCCAGGTCAGAACCTTAGACTCTTGCAACACAATGCCAAGTCACATCCTAGAAAGGTTTAAACAGTTTATAGTAGCACAGCAATGTATGTGCAGCTGTTCCCCCAAAGCCCTACCAACAGCAGCGTTCTTGTCTTATTTATTTACTTATTTTCACATTGACTCGGGCCATAATGGGGCCTTAATGGTGTTGTAATTTGCATATCCTAAATTGTTGCTGAGACCGTACATTTTTCCTCTTGATGATTTACCATTTGCGTTTCCTCATGTGTCAAACCCTGCTCATCTCCTGCAACTGTGGAGCCTCCTGCTTACTTTTATCTCTATGAACCACTTTCCTGTTGGGAAACACAGGGCCCTCCTCCCTTTCTCTCTGGGTGGGGCCCACCCCTGGACCTCATCTAACTCATTCCCACACCTGCTTGGTTCCCCATCCCAGTCACTCCAGCCCTCAGCTCTCTTGCTGTGAGTATGAGCAGCAGACTCTGGGAGCCCCTGGGATGGAAGTGGAAGGAGTTTGAAGGAAGGCAGGGGCTTGTGTGCATGGGGCTCCGGAAGGAGGTTCATAAGGCTTTTGCTTGGAGAGAGGCTGCCCAGAGGCTGCTTGGAGAGAGACTTAGGGCTGGAGAGGGCACTAAAGTTCATCTGGCCTAGGGGTCATGCACTCAAAGGCCAGCAGGGAACAGAGAGAATGAAATGACAGAGACTGGCACAAATATGATGATAAATGACAGTGACCCATGACCTAGGAAGGGGTAGGACCAGCAGGAAATTGGCACATGTGAGTCGCCCTTGCATTGCAGGAGCACTGAGCTTCACCTCCAAGAAGGAAGGCTCACTGTGGCCAGTGTTCTGATTTTTTTTTAAATGACAAACCAGAAATGCTGATTTTTAATTTAAGTCTCCAGATTAAAAAAAAAAGTTGGCAGTAAATTCAGTTAAAATAAAACATAATGAATGGGTCAAATAAAATATACCTGTGAGAGAGACGGCTTCTCAGGCTCTAGTCGATGACCCTTTAACTTCCTTATTAGGGAACCACGTGCTCGGCAAGCTATGTTTTGTCATATAGAAGAGAGACAGAATCAGAGTCTAAGGGTTGAATTCCATCTGTGTGACCTTGGGAGAGTTGTTTAACCTTTTTGAACCTCACTTCCTTATCTATAAAAGGGGATCACGGCTTCCTCCCAGGGTGCTGGGTGGATCCAGTGGTCTTATATGTTGGGCATACAGTAGCAGCTTGATAGATGTGTTAGACAGGTTCATGGAGCGTCATCCGGAAAGTTAAGAGGAAGAAGCAGGCTTAGAATTTTGCTCACATAACTCTTGGTCCAGAGCTTATTCCACATCATATAGGCATGATTTCATGGAAGTTTCTGGAGGTATCTGGACACATGAATCCTTCTTATCCCTGGAAAATTGTAGGTCGCTTTATGAAAGTTTGAGTGTCAGAGAGCTACTGAGCTAAGGTAATGGGGCCTCACAGCTCTGTGGACTTTGTGCTGCAGGACCCAGGACCCAGGAGACCAAATCTGAGCAGCAGCGGTAGTAGTAGCAGTAGTAATAATAATAATAATAAAAATAATGCCATACACCATTGAACCTAAAGAGCCATTGATTATAATGTGCACCATTATTTTACATAGTTAAGAGAAAATGCTGCTGATTAAACCACGCATGCATGCTGGGCATAGTGGCACATGACCATAGTTCTAGCTACTTATGAGACTGAGGCAGGAGGATTGCTTGAGCCAGGAGTTCAAGGCCATCCTGGGTAACATAATGAGACCCTATGGACCGGTGAGATGGCTCAGCGGCTTAAGCGCCTGCCCGGTAAGCGCGAGGGCCCGAGTTCGACTCCCGGAACCCACATACAAAAAAGGGGCCGGTGATATCGCTCAGCGGCACGGGCGCCTGCTGGCGTGCGAGGTCCTGAGGTCGACCCCCTGGTACCCACAAAAAAAAAAACAAAAAAAAAAACAAAAAAAAAAAACACAATGAGACCCTATCTCCCACACACAAAAAAAATCCCCCCAAAACATACATGCTATCCATTGTAAGAAGCATCTTGATTTCAGAGATGTGGAATGGGGGAAATATGCATCTTAGAATCAATGAAATAGAATAGCAATACAAGTAGTAATGATGATCTGTACATTTTGTTGATTGCTTTTTTGTGTCGTTTCATTTGTGAATTTATTGCAGATGTTTGCAAAGTGCCCATAGTGTGCAGGCACTGTGTAGGCACCAGGGATACCATGGGGAGGAAGATGCAGGAGGCTGTGCACTTAAGGAGCTCTGGTTCTGCGTGACGGTGCTCTGTTCACAGAAATGGTACAGCAAGCAGAGTAGAACAACATGTAGGCAATGGAGTGAAGGTACATGGAGGTTTAGGAAAGAGAGTAGCTGTTCTGATCTTTTGGAGCAGGGAGCTAGAAGGGGTTTTGGAAGTGCTCTCAGGAGGAAGGGAAGCAAGATAGAGCAGGGATACAGCTAAGCAAGGAAGGATGTGTTGCAGCTGGAGCCCTGCGCACAAATTGTCTTCCCACAGAATCTGTCCCACCAAAGGTTCCCTTTGATTAGGGACAGCTGTGAGCTCTCAGCAGCTACCACTCACAGTGGGGTGGGGAGACACAGGGGCTGATGCACCAGCCTGATAGAGGGGCCTGGGAACATTCCAACAGCATGCACTTAAGTATCATCCTCTGCTCTGAGGAGTCAAGGAGTCAAGGAAAGCTTCTTGGAAGAGCGGTTGTTAAGCTTCAGGCTGTGAAGCTCCAGTGTGCTGGGAGAGCTGGGCGTGACTTTACCTGCAGATCAGGGTTAGAGGGAGGAGGAGCAAGAGTGAAGACTGGAGAGTGAGAAAGCAGACATCTTGGGAACCTTAAATTGTTTGGCTCTGTGAGGCCAGAGCTGGGGCTAAGAAGTGGAGTAGAATCAGGTGGTGTCAGGAACACAAGTGGCTAACAGTCTGGTTAACAGTCCTGGCTTTATGCGGTAGATGACGGGAGCTGTTGAGGGGTGAGCATTTTGATGGCAGTGTGGACAGTGAAGTGTGCAAGACTAGGAGCAAGATCAGTTAGGAGATGAGGGAAAAAATGACAGTACATGACAGTATCAAAGACTTACTGTGTGCCATACACTTTTAGGCTCTTATCATCCTCATTTTGTAGATGAGAAAACTGGGTAGGTAAGGAACTTGCTCATCAAGTTAGCATGAGCCAAGATTTGGACTCAGGTCTTAAGCTGTGCTCTTAACTTGTACATTCATTCCCATGAACATGAATTTTGGATTCTTGTTCATGACTTATCAGTATTTGTTTTCATTTAAAAGTAATGCTTTAAAGTGTACCCCACTGCACACATTGGATCTGGGGATCCTGCTCCTCCTGGCTTGTGCCTGAGGACAGCCAGCGAGGGAGTCTGTCCGGCCGGTCCTGCGGGGGCATGGACTCTGCCGAAGTGAGGCCTCTGGGAAGCCAGCAGTTCTTGCTCTGTGAAGAAAGGGTATTTCTGTCCCGTGGCCCTGCTGGCCTGCCCTCCTTGGCAGCCACACCTGTTTTGTCCTTCTCTCTGCATTCAGCCAGACGTCTGTCCCAGAGTGACAGCAGCAACTGGAGCCATCTGCAGAAGTTCCCTCTCAGGCCTGACAAAGGCGCTCAGAACCTGGTCCAGGCCTGCAGGGGAGGGAGGCTGGGGAGGGGCACGTGGGAGGGATGATGGGGTGCAGACAGCTGTGGGCTGGTGTGGCCGGCTTGGCCCTGCCCCAGAACAGGTGAAGTAAGTGTGAAACTGAGGAGGAGAGTCCCGTGGGTTTTCAAGGGTAAAAGGGAAGAGAATGCAGGACTTCTCAGTAGTACAAGTTACTGTGGCATAACTTTGTGACTGAGGTGGTTTTGAACTCGCTCTGCTCTTTCAGAAAGGATCTGGCAAGAAGCAGGGAGAAAGCACAGCTGTTAAAGGGTTGTCCATGTTCAGGCCAGGTGGACAGAGTTGTGGAAGTGTAGTGGAAAGGACACAAAGGGAAGGGACAACTCAGAGGGAACACTGGGTCGATGTTGGAAAAAGTCTCTGGGCAGAGCCTAGCAGAGGGTCACTCTGAGGCCAACAGAATCTTTTCAGGGGAAAAAAAAATCTTGCCTGGAAGTAGGTTCTTGAAAGGGAGAACTTAGTTTTGAGAGAAGGAAATATAGAGTAACCGTTGTTAACACCTTATACATGCACGTTGCATGCTACAGTTGTAAAGCAGATTTTTTTTGTCCATTGGATCCTTTCAGGCCTCTGGAAAGAGGGCACCTTTTCATTGTTCATATAACAAATATGGTGCTCTGTTAGGAGACAATAAAAAAAAAGAAAGAGAAGAGAAAAAAATGAAGCTCAGAGTTTATGGAGAACTGTCCTAAGGTTTGTTTTAGTTCGGCAGAACTCTGCCTCAGTACTGGCTGCCAGTTCTTTTCACAGCTTTCTCGTTCTTCTGTTGTAATCGTAGGCAATGAGAACCTAGAGGTAGTATCTTTATTCTGCAAAGAGAAATGGCAGTAGGAACATAAGCACGTAAGGGACATAAGAAGGCTGTCTTTTACGATGTCCTCAACAATGGTTGTACCCCAGTTCCTCATATACTGGTTAAGGCTAATTGGTCACATAAACACACCATGTGTGCTGGGCTCTATGGGATGGTCCTAAAGGACAGTGGAAGAAGGACAAGAATTCAGACACAGACTCGGGGCAGGCGGCTGGGTGGTGAGACCCTGGCTTCTTTAGACACTTATTTTTCTTCTTCATACCAGCTTTAAGCTATAACTCACATACTTGGAAGATTTGGATGGTTTGAACATTGGTGACAGCCACTCAAGGTAGTGCTGGGCCACTCTGAGTAGAGTTCAGAGAGCTGATTCGGGGTCTGGAAGCCTCTGAAATGCTATACTCTACCTTCACTGGGACCCAGCGTTTGGGAACCTGCCACAGTGCTTTTCCTCCTGAAGTATTTGTTTCTTAGCAGACAACCCCTGGGAACCGGAGCTCTTTGAACTCCATGCTTTCCTGCAGTTTGTAAAGAAGGTGGGTGGTGAAGAAACTTACCACCGTGTAAGGTCTCAGGGTCAGCGCCCCTCATCACAGACCTAAATGGTTACCTCAGTTGGAGGAGGGACCGAGGCTTCTAAAATGAAAACTTTCACTTCACATGTCAGTGATTGTGCAGTCATATCTGCAGCAAGACTAACCTCCAGGGCTTTCCCGGAAGGCTCTTTCTTTACATGTCCTCTTCTGCCGGCAGTTGGCAGGTATGCGTCTCCTCTGCCAAATAGTGGCTTTGGGAACAGTCTTGAGCCCTCTTTCCCTGCACACCCACATGCCCCTTTCCTCTCCTCTCAGAGCTGGCTCACATTTAGAAGTTTAGTTGGGGTGAAGGGAAGGGGTGTGCTGCTTCACAGTGAGCAGGGCTCCTCCAGAGCCACTGATGTCTCAGTTTCCTGTGCACTCTGCTACCTGCCTTCACTCCCTGGGCTGCTCCTCAGCCAGGCAGCCCCATGTGGGACAAGGAGGAAGTCCCAACGGGACAAAGCTGAGGAATGCCCTTTGGAGTGGCTCCTGCTTGCCCATTCCCTGGAGGCTGGGCCCTGGCTTGCAGTGTGGCAGGCTCTTCTAGGAATGTGTTCCCCAGCCGGGTTTTCTGGTTGGTTGGGAATGTCCCTGCGCTGGTTTGCACTGGCTCTCAGGGGCTCCCTCTGGGCTGGCCCCAGGCCAGCTGCAGGGGCTGGTCCCTTAGGACAGGTCAGGATGGCTGCAGGTCCGCAGAAGAATCTGGCAGCTGGGGCCCTGGAGATGAAGTCACTTTGCTTTTGTTTCCTTCACTTGGATGAGTTGTCAGTGGGAGGGAAGAAACCCAGCAAATGGAGAAGCTAAAAGGCTCTACACTGAGCCTCTGCCAGGAATCCTGAGAGTCCAGCGTCTACGTGGGGGCCTGAGCACCCCAGTCTTTCAGTTGCTTGCTGCCTTACTCTGTGGGAGATTAGAAGAAAAGCAGTGAGGCAATGGATGATTGCCTTGCAACCTCTGTGAACCTCCGTGTTCTCATACAGAGAGGGATAAGACTCTGTCACTCCATGTGGCTCGGTAGGCTGTAGGGGAAAGTGCTTTGAGACTTGTCAGGAACAATACTGTCATAGTGGATGCTAAATTGGGGAGCCTGGGCTTTTCTGTGCAGAAGGTGGTTTTCTGACTCCTACTTTTTACAACCACAGAATCATGGATCTTAAACTAGAAGGAACTTTAAGAAGTCAGCTGGTCTTGTCTCCTGGCATAATTATCGGTATTTTGTAGATAAGATTGTTTTGAAGGTCATTATTTTGACATATCTGTCATAACATGGGACAAGTGAGTCCTTTACCTCTCTTTGGATGAGGCGTGACTTCCAGATGCATGCAGGTGCTGCAGCCAGTCAAGGGGCAGAAGAGGACTGCAAAGCCATGCCCGTAGAACAAGTGTAGATTGTGCAGGGTTTCTAGGCAGATGGTCCTAGCAGGCTCAGGTCCTGCAGGCTCAGAGGTGTATAGGAACATTCTGCTGCCCTTCCTCTTCTCCTGATTTACCGCATCTCCTGAGAATGCACCTGACTCTTAGGACTGGCCACAGGGGAAAGTGGCTCCCCGGACACGTGTATTCTTTTTTTTTTTTCTTCAGAGTATCTCCTTCTGACTCATCTTGAAAAAAAAAAAAAAATTGTACACCAAAATACATTTAAGGAAGAGCAGGGCTACCTCTGGTGACTTTTGCCTGGCCCTGTAAGACTTCCTGAGGTGCAGAAAATGTTTCCCATTTTCTAGATAGGCAAAGAGGGATCAAGGCTTGGACCTTGGAGGTATTTAAGGAGGGCAGGGGAAATGTGAAAGCTTCCTAACTCTAGTCTGAGTTGCTGGACTTCTAATGGCCATGTGCGTTCTCCACAAGGCCTAGGGCCGGTTTCTCAATTACTTTTACACCACGGGGAGGCTGGGGAACCAGAAAGTGAAAACGGGGAGGCTGTTAATAAAGTGCCTTGGAGAAGGTTGTGCATGATTTACCGTGTCCAAAACCGGAGTTTTCTTTGTGGAAGAAAGCGACTTGTGCCCTCCCCAAAATCACACACACACACTTTCCTGGCAGGCTCCATGGGTTTCCAAACATTTCGTCACCGTCTCCTCCTGACCTTGTGTGCAAGGAACGAGCCGCGTGGCCTGTTGGTTCCAGCAAAGCCATGGGGGCGCCCGCCTGGGCTGGGGGAGGGTGGCGCCTGACTCCGGAGTGGAGGTGAGGTCTGTTGGAAATCCCCAGCCCCAGCCGCCGCCGGAGGTTTAAAGACGCCTTCCTCGGCCTTATTTGGTCGCAGGAAGTGGGCGGCGCTGGGCCTGCTGGCGGAGAGGCCGCCCCGAGTCAGTTGTGCTGATGAAGTGGAAGAGCTGGTTCCTGGTCCTCGCGGTGCCGCGCGCGCCGGCCGGCCGCTGGGCACTCCGCGCACCCAGCCTTGAGTTGTGCAATCCTTTGTAGCACGCCAGAGAGTCCTCCTCCTTCGCTGTTGCCTCTCGCCCTCTCTCTTTTTTTCAAGCTGTGAGCTCAACCGATGAGTCAGAGCCGTGCAATCCTGACACTGCATCGCAGGACTGGGGGTGACACGAAGGGAGGGAGAGCGCTCGCGAGGCGTACAGCACGGGCGCGGGGCGCACCGAGGTTCCTGCGCTGTGAACGAGCTGGGGTGACAGCCTGCGCGTCCCGCCCCGGCCCTGCCAGCAAACTTCCCAGCTTCGGGAGGCGCAGGCTGGCGAAAGCCCCGCGAACGCCGCGGGGAGGCGAAGGCTCCTGTTTGTTTTTAAAATCGGGCAGTGCGTGCAGGAGGCTAGAGTCCCGGAGGCGACCGAAGGCGGCGGCCCGCGGCGGAAGGGGGACAGTCGAGGCCGTAGGTCGGGCCGGAGCGGGGTAAGTCGGGCCACCGAGCCGGTGGCCAAGGCCTGCACGCGGCAGGGGCAGCGCGGCGACCCCGGCAGCGCGCAAGCGGTGGCCGCCCGCCCCTGGGGCTGCAGCTCTGCAGGCGCTGCCCGGAGCGGGGGCGCGGGGCCTCGAAGGCCGCCGCGCGCCAACTTCTGTGGCCTGGGCAGCGGTGGAGCGGGTGCGTGGGGACTTCCGTGGGCCGCCCCCCCCCCGCGCGGCCCCCAGACCTGCGCCCGCAGCTGCGTGTGCAGCGCAGCCCCGCCGTGTTTGTGCAGCTACGCGGCTCGCGTGCGGCCCCCGCCCTCCCGAGCGCGGCCCCGGCAGGAAAACCCTCCCAAGCTTGCCGGTCTGCTGTCCCTGCTCGGGAACACCATTGCTTCCTCCTCCACCTCCGCCCGAGTGAAACGTGGTGTCTGCAGGGACTGGTTGGTGTGACGGAGCCCAGGCCCGCGACATGCGCCTGGGGCTCGCGAGCTGCGGGAACTTGGCGCAGGAGCCCCTTCTCCTGCCTGCGTGCTCGGGAAAGTGGGCAGGGACACTGTGTCTGCGCCGGGACTTTGGGCAACCGAGGTGCAGGGGCAGGGAACTGGGGCAAGTGCAGCCAAGGCCTAGACTGGAGCGTCCAGCGCGGGCAGGCCGGCGGGCGAGCGTGGAGCCACCTTGCCCCGCGCACCCCGGCGCTGCTGGCGCACCCCAGACCTGTCATCCGTCTCGCGCCCCCGCACGCCTGCCCGCAGAGGCCAGCAGAGACCGCGCGGCGCCTGGCCTGGTACTGGGTCCCTTGGTGCCCGTCGAGAGCGCGCGCGGGGGGGGGTGTCGGTGGAGGGTCTCCCCCCCCACGCGAGCGCACAAGTGAGCGTGTGCATTAGGTTGCCCCTCTGGGGCCCCCACCCAGGCCTTCAGGGGGGAAGGCCGAGGGGTGTGCTGAGGAGCCTGGTGTGCCCTGCAAGCTTCAGTCCCCAGGAAGACCAGGAGGAGGTGCCTGCCACCCAAAGGGGAGGCCACCGTTGTCCCAGGCCATTGTCTATCGTGAGCTGCTGGAGAGATGAAAGGGGAAGTTATTTGTCCCATTTAAAACTTTGTTGGCTACAACTTCGATGGCTGCTTCCACTATCCCACGTAGGTGGGACCTGTGTACCATCCTGTGGAAGGGCTGGGGAAGCGCTGGCTGGCCATGGAGGCCGCTGTGGCACCCGTGTATAGGGGATTCCTGTTGGCAGCTGTGGCTGGGGAGGGCAGAGGATGTCTGGCTTCCTCCAGCAGGGGGAATCTGGCCTGGATGGAGATTTTGGCTGACCTGTCCCTGGAGCTTCAAGACAGAGAGAGGAGGTCTGGTAACTGTGGGAGGAACTGCAGTTCTCCTTCCACCTCCACCAGATCTGTTGAGGGTGCAGAATCACCTGTCTTGCTCCAGAGCCTCACAGGGAAGGTGTGGTACATGCTCCTAGGATCAGAGAAGTATGCCCTTTCCACAGGTGTTAGATGGCTTCAGAACCTTAGGGAAAGGACAAACCTTCCTAGGTTAACAATCTGTGGGTCTTTGCTGCACAGGGAATAATAAAGGTGTAAACATTCAATTACTGCGATAAACCATCTCATTGCATGGCTTTGGTCCAGTCTCCACTCTAATTGGATTGGCCTCTGGCTGGTTTCTCTTGTCTGTGTACCTCCCAGGGGCCAAGCTGGTAAGGAGTCTAGAGGATGTCCCCCAGGTCATACAACCTTGGCTGGGACAGCCTGCCCACTTCCAGTGTGACCTTTCCAAGCACTAAGCAGAACTTGGCTCCCCAAGGCTGTCAGTCCCTTACCCTCTCCAGGAAAGAGTACCCTTGGTGTGCCCACAGGGATGAGGGTTAAACTTTTAAGCAGAGATCTTAAAAATAGCCCCAGTGTTTGACCCTGTGGGATGCTGCTTGTAATAAATGGAAGGGGGAAAAAAGCAGCATGCAGTTATGGCTGTAGCAGAGGCGCTCTTGTGGCTGAAGAATCCAGGGAAGGGTGCTCAGGGGAGCCAAGACCTCTGGAAGAGGAGGGGGGGTGGGAGGAGGATGGGAGTTGCACTAGGTATTGTTTCCTGGAAGGAATAGGCCCAGCCCAGGAATCTCTGGCCTTGGTAATTTCTGTTTGTTGGGTCTTCCCAAAGAAAACCTTGCTTATTGCCAGGGGTGGTGGTGCATGCCTATAATTCTAGCTACTTGGGAGGCTGAGGAAGGAGGATCTCAAGTTTGAAGCCATCCTGGGTAATTTAAAATAATTCAAAATAAAAAATAAAACTGGGGTATAGTTCAGTGGTAGAGCACCCCAGAATTCAGTCCCCAGTTTGAGAGAGAAAAATAGAGAGAGGGAGAGGAAGAGGGAAGGAGAGAGAAAGAATGAGACTGTCTTGCTCTTGGTGGAGTGGGGTTGGCCGCAAGTAGATGGAAGACTCCTGTTTATCCTTCTAGTCCTGTTTTGAGTGCCACTTCTGAATTTCTTAGCCTTCTGAATGCTCACTGTCCCTTAGTTATGTGTACGTGTACTCTTGCAAGCTGGTCAAAAATATAGACTCCAGGCTCGAGTCTTTGTATCTCCTTTACCAAGTTTCCAGAGGACTATATGCAAAATATAGCCTGTACTCTCGTATAAGCTCTGTATTGTTCTGACAATGCCTGGCATCCAGTGTTTAGTGCATGTTAGTTGAACCAGTGAAGAATTTTCACTAAAAAAAAGAAAAACAGAAAGAGGCCTCGGCCTGTGGAGGAGGGCCCAGTGAGTCCCTGCTGCTGGGCCCTCTTCACATTGTACCATTAGCTTCAGAAGTTTCAGTCAGTCCACCACAAGGGATTCTGGTGTTAGCGAACCCCATTCCCTGCCACTGCCCTGTAGCAGCTGGCCTTCTGGAGCCTGTGTCTTGGTCATTCTGATGCCAAGGGACCTCAGAGCGAGAGAGTTGTACAGTGCCCTGCCTAGGGTTCTGCTAGCCTGGGCATTTCCATTGTCCAGTCCAGGTTGGCACCTTTCCTGTGTGTGTGCGTGCACATGTGCCAGTACAAGAGCAGCTCAGGGACTCCATTCTTCCCTGACTCACTACAGGCCGCAGGAAATGCAGCAAGCGTTCGCATTCACTCAGAGGAATTGCTTCTGCACGTTAGAACTCTGGACTGTGTGGTGCTGAAGGAAATTGCACTCTGGGCTGGGGCTAAGTGGAGTATGCTGAAATCCCTGCTTCTTACTAAGGGATCTGCATTTGCATTCAGAACAACATTCAGGATACTCTGAGACTGTGAGCTCATTTTATGAATCAGAAGCATTACAGCATTACAGTGTAACTGCAGTGTTGGAAACTGCTCTTTGGAATCCAGATAACCCTTCCTCCACCCCTAACACACGCACACACACTTACTCTGGCTCTCACAGGTCACACAGTTGGGAGAAATAACAGTTAGTGGGGGGATCAATTCAGATTCCAGAACCACACCCACTTCCACACCAACACTCAGAATACCATTCCTGGATGGTGTGTAGACAGTCATGCTGGCAGTGACGGTGAAGGAAGTCTGCAGGGTGCATGGGAGTGAGGCCTGGACAGACTTAGGTTCATACTTCAGCTTCTCCTTTGCAGCATGTTTCGGGGGCATTGCTTAACTTCCTCAGCCTCAGTTTCCTCACCTGTAAAATGAGGAGGACGATTACACTTCATGGGATAGCTGTGAAGGTCGAAGATCGTGTAGGCCAGACGGTTGCTATCATTTCGCTAGTTCCAGGTCCAGTTCCTGTTGCCTTTTACTCCTACCAGGGAAGAGAAAATGAAGAGTGTCCTTCCTGCTTGTGGTAGGAAAACAGTTCCCAGGACATTGGGGCTTACACAAATGAAACTGATGAATCCTTGTTTCTAACTCCCTAGGCACTGTGTACAACTGTGTGACCCATTACCCCCTAGAAGACCCCAGCCCCTGGTGCTGTGTGCTTTTGCCAGGGACTCTGTCCCTGCAGAGGAGGGTTAAGAGCTCCGCTTCCCAGGGATCAGACTGTGCTCTGGGGAACCTACCCGCCTAGGCCCCAGGTTAAATTGCTGACATGGGTGGGCTTGAGGAGGGCAGCTTTCTCAGCTGAGAAATCCCTAGATCTTTGGGTCACCTGAAGCCTCCCAGGGTGACCTCAATGGAGGTTGTGGGGGGGTAGGGAATGAGGATAGGCAGGGATACCAGGATGTCAGGATATTATTTAAGAAGTTGCGACATGTCAGAAAAGAGCTGAGGTTTTGCTGGGTGGGGATGGGGGCGGGGGTCTCCCTGTGAGAAGGGGCTGCTGGCTGTGGTTTGTGGGGGCCCGGTAGGGAGCAGTGGGACTGGGGACCTGTGGCTTGCCATTCTTGGGCTTGCTCTTCCTGGAATGCAGCCTCATGTTGTGGGCAGCCAGGGAAGGTGTTCCCTGTTCCTTCTGCCTTTCTCCCCAGCCTTGGGGTGAGAGTGTTTTTTCCAAGCACTGCTTCTTCCTCAGAGAGTCTCTAGAGGGAGAGGGGAGTAGCCAGGGTAAGGTTTATCTAGGCCAAAGCTTGGTGAGAGGGCAGCATACCAGGCTTGCAGCCTGAAGGGGGTTCTCTCGGGCCACCCGACTTCTCTGGTAGTGGAGTCCAGATAGGAGGAATGTGGTGAGGGATTTTGTTCCTCAGCTTTCCTGATAGTTGGGCAGACAGTGGCCCCAAATCCAGCCCACAGTTGCTAAAACTTGCCAGTTCTCTAGAAGGGGAGGCCTCTGGAGCTCGGAAAGGAGCTGAAGAGGTGACTTGCAGTGATAGAGTGCACGTGGGCTGGCCTTTCAGCCTCCTGCCAGCCAGCAACACCTGCCCCCATCACCTTGCTCTGTCTGAGGGGCCCCAGCTGGCCACCGGTCATAGTTCTTGGCTCCTTAGCTCCTGGGAGTCACCCAGAGCTGGAAAACACTCAGAGGCATCTAGTCCTGCTCCTTTGCTTTCAAATGAGGAAACCAAGTGGCTGTGAGTTGCTTGAAATTGCCATAGAGTCACCACTTTCACCTTGGTGGGGGGACGGTGGAAAGAGGGGCTGTGCTTGTGTCCTGCCCAGGGTCGCTGCCGGTTTCCCTGTGGAAGTTGGGAGGGTTGCTTCAGCACAGGAAGAGCCTGGAGGAATACTGTCTCAGCTCCTGGGTGTGGCTCAGCTCTCAGCTGGCTCCATAGTTATTTATTTGTCTGTTTGTGTGCGTGTGTGTGCGCGTGTGTGTGTGTGAGTAAGTGAGCTCTGTGGTTGGAAGGCTGGATCTGAGCAAAAGCAGAAGTACCCACACTGTGTCAGCTGTGCAGCACACAGATTGGGCTCTATGGGGACAGTCTGGAGAGGAAGAAAGGGGGCAGAGGCCCCTCTGCACGGTGGCTGCTGGTGCTCTTTCTGTCCCTGCTACAGGCCTGCACACTTGAGCATAAACAGCCCATCCATGTTGCTAGCAGCTGCCTTTCCTTGCTAGTTTTGGGCAGAAGAGGTGCCAAAAATAACCAGGCTAGCACTTCTTGTGGGACATTCACTGTGGTGGCTTCTGCTGCTTGCTTTCTGCAGGCCCTGTGTCTCTGCCCTCTCCCCCTGCTCCTACTTCCTGTGGCCACCCCTTCCCAGCCACCCTCAGGCCATGTCGCCTTCCTTTTTATTGCTGCTCTTAGAGTAAGTCCAGGAGGGTGGTGGCTCATCTTGGGGGGCCTGGAAGCTCTGCCAGGTACTATCTGGGAAATACTCTTGCCCCACTGTGTCCCTGCAGGCTCTGCTGGCACAGCTGAGTCCAGAGGAGGCCTGTGCTGCATGTGCCATGGACTTCTTGCCAGCCCTCTCTCCTGGGTCTCTAAGCCAGATGCCCTTCATGCTTGCAGAGCCCAGCTCTGTTGTGGGACTCCTTGTCTTCTTGTCCTACACCTGTCTGGCCAGCCCTGCTGTAAGCCAGCTGTGGGGCTAGGCCATTAATTTTCTCTGGGTGTTAAAGACTGAAAATGAGCCAGGTGTAGGGGTACATGCCTATCATTCCTGCACTCTGGGAGGCTGAGGCAGGAGAATCACAAGTTCAAGCCCAGTCTGAGCAACTTAGTGACTTAATGAGACCCTGTATTAAAATAAAAAATAAAAAAGGTCTGGGAACTCAGTGCAAAGGCCCTGACTTTAACCCCCGGTGTTGTCCCCACCCCGGGAAAAAAAAAAAAAAAAAGACTTATGATGCCTGGTCTGAGTTACTCCTGCTCAGCTAGTGGGAGAGAAATCACATTTATTGAGGGTTTACTTTGTGCCAGGCACTTCATTTTATATTTCGTTAATCCCGCAGTAACCATTATGCGTGTTTACTGGTAAGGAGCCCAGGGCTCACAGAGGCTGATGATGGAAGAAACTGGCATACGTTCTCTCAGACCCTTCTTATCTCACTTCTCCCAGTGACTATTTTCCTTGCCTTATCCTTGGAGTGAAGTCCTGATGGCATTAATTTGACCAACACAAGACACAGGGCAGCCAGAAGCCCGGCCTTGAGCCACCAGGCCGGGTATGGGGATTGCTGGGCAAATCACTTGTGCTCAGGTGGAGTTGAAAGGTTTGCTTTAGGCCTTGCAGGGACCTTCCAGCTGGCTCCTCCTCCCCAAACACACCCTCTGCAGTCCTGAGGACAGCTCTGGGGACCACAGACTGGGGTAGGTGGGATCTTGGGTTTCCCCTCCTAGCTGTTGGGTTTGACCCTGGGGCCCATCATTCCTGCTGGCTTGGCCCAGATCCCAGAGAGCCTAGTTGTGCCTGGTGTGCTGTGCCAAAGGCCTCTGGGTGTATTTCAGGAACAATAAAGAATAAATCAACATAGGAGAAAAAGGCCTTACAGCAGCTGCTCAGAGTCTGGAGAAATGCAAGGAATGTGCAAGCATCTGGCAAAGGTCCTGGATCTTGACCAAGGCCTGCGAAAGGGCCTGACTAACTCGATGGTCAGGCAAGTAAGACAGACAGCTCTCTGTGCCCCCTCTGCAGCCCTTCTAGGGGTCTCCAGGCAGCCATGCTGCAACTCTCCTCTGCTGGCCAGCATCTTAGTCACTAGCGCTGTTGGGGAGCCATATCACCTCCACTTTTTACTCTCACCCAACACCAGCAGATGCCATCCTAACCCCCATCCTTACCTACCAGGTAGGTGTTGGCCCTTCCTGGAGGTGGTCAGGCAGGACAGCCTGAGCTGATGAGGCTTGGTAGCCTTGAGCCCATCCATACGCCCCCTGCTTTGCCTCCTTGCTGTAGAGGAGATGAGCCAAACAAATGTCAAGGACCCAGCAATGCCAGATCTGAGATGGTGCCAAGTGTGAGGTCATCCTCCTGGGAGCTTCTGACCTCAACTTTACCCAAGTAGTTATGCATGTGTCCTTGGGCAGGTGACCATGGATCCATAGTCACTTTACCTCTCAGGGGTTCAGCTTTATCAGCCATGAAACAGGGATTTCTACTGTGATCTTTGGAGTGCGTGGGCACTATTTGCCTTCTCTATTCAGGATGTACCACAAACAGCTTTTATTTAGGAGTTTAAGTCTTTGGGAGAAGAAGCTGAGAGGTCCATGCAGAGATATGGGTGGATATCGCTGGGGCTGGTTCTCAGTGACCTGGGAGGGGGCCAGTGGCATTAATAGGAATTCAAGCATAGAGTCACTTGGACCTAGACCTAAAGGTGCCAGGGGAAGGGACAGAAGCCTGGGCCCTGTGGGGATTTGGGGCATTTGACAAGCAAGGGAGAGCCAAGGCCGGCCTGCCTGCCTGCCTGCCTGCCTTTCTTTCATATTATTGGGAAAATTTTTATTTATTTTTAAAGTTAATTTTATTGATACATTTTTTATATACATAAAGATCATGTTCATCATAGGGAATTTGTACCTGTACATAATATATCTTGAAAGGCTTTATTTTCAAAGAGCTGTTGAACAACTGTGCGTACAGGGTTGGAAGGTGTGGGAGGGCTGGGGTTTCTACTTGGGGAGGTGCTGAGCCTTTCACAGTTGGCCCAGGGTTGGGAATCACCTGTAGCATCTTTTTAGATCTGCTGGGGCTCTCCACCTTCCTCGACCAGCCATACTTCAGAACATTATGGTGGTTTTCAGGCCAGATGAAGCCACTTCATCAAGCAAGTGTGAGCAGCCATGAGGCTTTTGTTGTCTTCTTGCTGCTCCTGTCATCCATCCCTGACAGCCTGGCGTGGCATCGAAGCAGGAAGCTAAGGGAGGGAGTTTCAGAAAGAGCTCCATCTTCACCTAGCCTCTTTATTCCTATGACCTTAGGCAAGGGATTTGACCTCCTGGGTCTTTTCAGTTTCCTTGTTTAGAGATGGAGAGAGTAATATGTATGCTTTGCCCGTTGTGAGGATTAAACAAGGTAATAACGTAGGTACTGTATTGATGAGGTCTTATTTGTGTGGTATTGAGATTAACTTTGGCTCCAGGCTTTGCCTGGTGTCTTACAAGAGGTAGGGCCTACTAAAGTGGAGGCATGAAGTACCATTGGAGTTCCTGATTCTGGCCCTGCTATGCTCCTGGCTGTGTGTCCTCAGGCATATTTTTTTCCTTCTCTGGACTGTGGGGTGGAATGAGGAATTGGACTGGGTGAATAGTAACATCCCTTGATATTTGGAATTTGTTCAGCTTTCCCAGCTGAGCACTGCTTTGCCAGTTGGCTCTTGTGAGAAGCCCAAGCCACCTTGTCTACATAGTATGAGGCCTTTATTCCAGAGTGAGATCCTGCGGCTCCCAGCCCATCCCTGCAGCCTGTCCCCAACACCTGTGTACCCTGTAGGCTGTCCTGGCTGCCTTCCAGGGGCGTCTACCATGCCCTAAATCTGAGGAGGAACCTGTTCCTGGTAGGCTGGGGCTGGGATTGTTTCTTGAGAGGAGTGTTATATACCACGCTCTGTTGGAAACACCCCTCGGAGAAGCAGCCACCCTGTGAAGGAACAGAAGGAAGGGCAGAGTCCATGCTGGCTTCCTGGTGTTCTGCGTATAGCATTCCTTCTGGGCTTACAAGTATAAGGTGGTGGAAATAGCAACATTTTGAAAGCAGACAGTAAGCATTTGGAGTTTGCTTCTGGCACTTTAGCTGTAGAGCCTTAGTTGCCTCTATAAAAAGGGGAGAGTAGGGCCGGTGAGATGGCTCAGCGGCTTAAGCGCCTGCCCGGCAAGCGTGAGGGCCCGAGTTTGACTCCCGGAACCCACATACGAAAAAGGGGCCGGTGATATCGCTCAGCGGCACGGGTGCCTGCTGGTGCGCGAGGTCCTGAGGTCGACCCCCCGGTACCCACAAAAAAAAAAAAAAAAAAAACAAAGGGGAGAGTAAGACCCGCCATGGGAGGTTTGTAATGATAAATTTTGAGATAGTGAATGTCAAGTGCCTGACTCATGCAGGTGCTCTGTCAATGTTAACACCTTTCTTTTGGGAAGGATTCGCCTTTTGCATATTCTGTAGACTGGCCATGGAAGTGTAAATTTTTGCTTGTGGCCATTTTTCCATGGAAAACCAGGGCTGCATGACAAGCTCTTGCAATCCCTAAGGCCTCTCCATCCTGCAGCTGTTTTGATTCTGGGATCAAGCTTGGAGTCAGGATCAGGGTGGTGTGAGGGATGGACAAGGAGCTACTCTGTCCTTTGCAAATGTCTGAGATCTGCTGTGCAAAAGGTATGGAGAACATGGGCTGGGGAGGGAGTGGCCCTTCTGAGCTGCAAGGACCTGTACAGTGACTTCTAAATTTCATTTTCTGTGAATTTCCCAAATTTGTTAACTTGATTTCCAATTTCAGCCCAGTTTGGTCAAATAACATACTTTACATGATTTCAATTCTTTTAAATTTACTGGCTTGTTTCATGGTTCGATTTATGATATGCCATAGAGAATGTTCCCTGTACTCTTAAGAAGAGTGTATTCTGCTGCTGCTGGGCGAAATATCATAATCTCATTTAGATCTAATTGGTTTATATCATTTAAGTTTTCTTTTCCTTGTTGATCTTCTGTTCAGTCGTACTGTCCATTATTGAAAGTGGAGTATTGAAGTCTCAAATGATGATCGTTGAATTATGTATTTCTCCCTTCAGTTCTGACAGTTTCTGCTTCATGTATTTTGGAGCTCTGTGGTTAGGTGCACACATGTTTACAATTGTGATAGCCTCTTGATGGTGGACACTTTCATATTACAAAATGTCCTTCTTTGTCTCTAGCAACAATTTTTGTTGAAGGATCTTTTTTGGTCTCGTTAGTATAGCCACTCCACCTCTCTGGGTCGTTTGCATGGTATCTCTCTTTTTTTATCCTTTTCTTCCAACCTATTTATGTCTTTGAATGGAGTGTACCTTGTAAACTGAATGTAATTGGATCATCTTTTTAAAAATTCTGCTGACCACTGCCGAGTGTTTACTACATTTAAAGTAATTATTGATAAGGTGTAGGACTCAAGTCTGCTGTTTTGCTATTGGATTTGTGTGTCTTATGCTTTTTGTTCTACTGTTCATCCGTTACTGTCTTTTGTGTTAAGTAGTTTTATTTTTTTGCTTTTTGTTTTTTGTACTAGGGATGAAACCCAGGGCTTTGCACATATCAGGCAAGCATTCTGCTACTGAGCTACATTCCCAGCTCTTTTAATTCTCTATTTTGAGATAGTCTTGGTAAGTTGCCCAGGGAGGCCTCCAACTTTTGATCCTCCTGCCTCACCTTCTGGAGTAGCTGGGATTGTGGGCATGCTGTGCCTGCCTAAATAAGGTATTTTTGAGTATACCATTTCCTGCCTATAAAGTGAGAAAAGGAAAGTAAGGATTAAATGTGATGTTGTCTATGATGCACTTAGTAAAGTGCCTGGCAAGTAGCACTCCTTAAATGTGAGCACCCTGCTGGGTCTCAGGCACTGCAGGCGCCCAGTCGGCTCTGACACTGAGAGCAAAGTGGGACACCTCCCTTCTGCAGGCAGGACATAGCACTGTGGCAGACAGTTTCTTTTTGAGACTGGGAAGTAGGGGGTCCTGGGAAATGTCACTGTACCAGACCCTGACCCTCAATCCCATCTCCTTACCTAGCACTGGTTACCAGCTGGGCTGCTTATGTAGCTGTGCGATTACTTTCCTGCTCCTCTGTCCTCCCAGCCGGACCCATGAACCACTCTGTCAGGGTGGGTCTTCCTGTACACACTGAAGTGTGAGAACCAGCGCTCAGCACCAGCGCAGACGGGCAGCAGAGCGTGACGCAGAGACCTGGTTTCGTGCCAGCAGGCTTGCATTCGAGTTCTGACCCCCACTTGCACTGTGATCTGGATGGGTTACTTTTCCAAGGCAGCCTTTGCTCATTTCTCAGTGAGGAGTATTGTGTGTGGTTACACAAGTAAGCACGACTCACATACCTTGGGCACACAGGTGGTGCCGGTGGCCTCTGTCTCATGTGGCAATTACTTGTTACAGAAGTGTTTCTTTGGTTCCTGTGTTGCTCCTGCCCCACCCCTGCCTCTTGAGCTCCTCAGTCAGGAACCAGTGAGTGGCTGCTTCTGAGCCAGACACCTGGTTCCGACACACACAGTCCACTGTCCTCTCCACTGGGCCACACTGCCTCAGGGCAGAAACAGAGTTGAAGAAGCCTTATGGGCTAGTGGTGGAACAGATTAAAGATTCAGAGGGGGTGAGAACTGTTTGTGCCCGAGGGCTGCCTGGAGGTGGCGGGCTTTGAAGGAATGTGGATTGTTAGAGGAGAGGCATGGCTTGCAGGTGGAGGGAACGGCTCCGGGAAGGCTCAAAAGTCAGGGGGCTTTTCAGGGGCCACCTGTTCCTTGTGTTTTATCTCTAGCCCCTGCATTATATTTATCTCGAGTCACCTGCATTATAATTAATATGTGTTTCTGTGTGTCTCTCTCTGCCTACTGGATAGGGAGCTCTTCGAGGGTAGAAGTTGTGCCTTGTCTCCTGTGTCTTCCTGGAGCCTTGCCTGTAGCCAACATGTAGCAGATGCTTGGAGTGGATGGAGGGGCCTAGGTAGACCTGCAGGGTGGTGGCAGTGTGCCTATGGTTGGGGAGCTGGCCTGGTGGGGCTATGTTAATGGAGGCCCTGGTGACCAGGCTCTGTCTCGGCTCAGAGCCAAGGTTGGCACAGGGGCGCTCAGGCATGGGCTCCAGAGAGCCCTGTCCTAGCTAGGTCTTTCCAAAAGGGGAAGGGGTTGCTGGGCCAGCATCTGGCAGCATGAGCCCCACTGGGCTTTAAAGGGCATTGTGAGGGGACAAACCAGGGCTTCACCCGAGGTTCAGTCACCTGAGGGCTTGGCTGCGGGGTTGTTTGTAGAGACAGCCTACAGCCTTTTCCTGCTGAGTCCAGTCCTGTGGGGAGGGGGTTCCTGGACTACCTGCGATCCTTGGTGGCCCTCGCCCAGGAGGGAGGCAGCTGGTCAGTCTCTTAATGTGTAGTCAGAAACTCGGCCTGGAGGCTTAGTCCTCTGCGGGCTTCGCCCATGACTGCGTTTCGGCTCCACCTTCCCCTCTGTAAAAGGGATCTTGTTCTCTTGGCCTACCCGGACATTCTGTGGGTATTTGTAGGGCAGCTGGGGAGAGGGACAATAAAGGTGGTTGCCTTGGGCTGGGCATGTAGCTTAGGTGTAGAGTACTTGCCTAGCCTGGACAAGGCCTTTGATTCCATTCCCAGCGTGGCAAATAAAATTAAATTAAATAAAAGTTAATATCTGGATGGAGCCCCAAGTGTCTCATAAGGCAGAGGATTCCCCTCTTACATATACTTCTTTAAAAGCACCTCAGTGTTAGCATTTTTTTTTTTTTTTCTTGGTGGGTACTGGGGTCAAACTCAGGACCTTGCGCGCCAGCAGGCGCCCGTGCCGCTGAGCGATATCACCAGCCCTTTTTTCGTATGTGGGTACTGGGAGTCAAACTCAGGACCTCGCGCTTGCCAGGCAGGCGCTTATGCCACTGAGCCATCTCACTGGCCCCAGTGTTAGCATTTTTACCATCAAAGCTCACACTACAGCCAGCTTGAACCCTGGCCAGGCTTTGGAGCCTGAACGGCTTGATGGCTGATACTCCAGGACCCCTGGGACTCCCCAGCCTACCAGCCTGGGCTCTGCATCTCAGAGCTGAGCTTCCGTCCAGGGAAGGGATGATCCTGGGACTCTGTGGATTGGAAATAGGCAGGACATAGGCCTCCTACCTCCTCTCTTTGTTCTCAGGGGCAGTGACATTTGTGGGAAGCAGGTCCACGCCTTTTGCCACGGGAGCCTTCTTATTGGTCTGCAGATCCCTTGAGAGCAGGGCTTATGTGTGTAGTGGTTTGGAGAAATGGTATCCTTTGGCCTGTGTGTGAACTCCCAGCTGTGGTGGGGTGGCTTTCAGACGGATACTCTGTGTTCAGAAGGAAGATTTATCTAGGGCTGGGCAACTCTAGCTGGCTGGAGGTGCCAGTTCCAGACCCTGTCGGACTGCAGCTAGAGCCCCAGATGTCTAAGAGCAAGCCCTTCAGAATGTGAGGACTAGGAGGGCAGCTGGCTCATACTGGGCCCTTTGTCACATCCCCCTGGTGTCTAGCCAGACCTTGATTCCTTGGTTCCTTCCTTCCCCGCTTCCCTCCCTCCCTCCCTCCCTCCCTCACTTCTTCCCTCCCTTGCTAGGCAAGCTCTCTACCACTTAGCTACATCCCCAGACTTATTTTTTCTTCCTTTTTAAATTTTGAGACAGGGTCTTGATAAGTTGCCCAGGCTAGCCTCAAACTTGTGATCCTCCTGCCTCAGCCTCCTGAGTAGCTGGGATTATAGGCACAGCCCTGCCTTGGTGTCTTGAGTCCCAGCCCAGCTATGTCAGGGGACGAGGTAAACAGACCCCCAGGCTCTTGTTCTTGGCCATGGTCTGGCAGGGGTGGCACGCTGGTACTTTTACAGGTGGCTTGGGTGTAGTGGCTCATGGGCCAGCCACTGGAGAAAGACTTGTATTCATCTCTGTTGGAAAGGGCCTGGGTTGTGAAGTGGGGTGTGGTCCTGAGGCTGGGCCTTTTCATGTCATCTCAGCCTCCTAGGGAGCTCTGCTGTGCTTCTGTGAGCGAGGGAGATTAGCCTCAGGACCAGGCAGGGGCCCAGGCTGGACACCTGGCTGTGAGCAGCACCTCTGCCCAGGCTTGCTCTAACTCACCTTGGTTGCCATCTTGCATCCCATGAGGCACCTGCAGGCGAAGTGTCAAAGTCTGCAAACTCTGCGCCTTCTGCTGGGGGTGAGGAAACAGGCACCTTGTGTGCTGAGCATGTGGGGGTGGGGTTAGGCGATGTGATGAGCTCATTGTGTAGTTCCTGTCTCAGCCTCAGGGTCAGGGGAGCTTCCCAGAGGAAGCAGTGTCTGAGACCTGAAGGATGAGGAGGTCTTGGCCAGAGGAAAAGGATGGGAAGGTCTCAAAGGCAGTGGTCCATCTTGGTTGGAGCCTTAGAAGCAAAGCAGGACTAGCACGTTGCAGTCCCCAACTGTGCAGCTCAAGCATGGCATGCTGGGAGAGGGGCAGGAGCCAAAGTCTGCAGGGACTTGTGAGTGAGGTAAGGAGTTTAGACTTTGTCCCAAGACAGCATTTTTGGTGCTCATCTGGAGCTCAGAGCCTTGTTGGGGTCCGTCTTGCCCTTGAGGGGAGATGCGTAAGCTTGACTCCCTGTTTCCTAGTGCTAAGTTGGCGGCCCAGGTTTAAGAGCAGGAGCTTGGAGCATAAGTCTCCAAGGATCAGGGCGTTCTGCAGTGAGCCCTCACCTTCAGGTCAGTGCTGAGCCCCTGTGGCCACAGGGATCAAGCTGCGTACCTCCTCCCTGGCCTGTGTGACCTTGGCTCACAGCAGTCCTTTTTCTCAGATGAACACAGTGAATGTCCCAAATCACTGGTGAGTGGCCAGCCCCCTCAGTGGCCACAGTCTGGCCTCTTGCCTGTGGTGAGGGCTCACTGGACTCTCCTGGGTGGGCCAGTGTTGGGCATGCAGCTGGGTTGCTGATGGCACTTGGGGAACTGTATGTGTTGGAGCTGCCATCCCTGCAGAACAAGGTGACCAGAGCACAGAGTACCTAAGGCCTTTCTAGCACCTTCCCCTCATGTGTCTGCAGAACTCATTTTTGGGTTCAGGGCTGCTTTCTTTCCTTGGCTTACCCTACTTTCTTCTGTAGAGAAAGTGCTTCTCACTACAGATGTTTTCTTGGAAGCCTCATGGGTCCTAAGCCAGTGATAATGACTCTCGCCTTGTCTTCAGCCCTGGGAGACCCATGGCGCTGGCCAAGGACTGGTTGCAGCAGAGAGGAGCCTGGAGACAGGAAAAATGAAGAGAGCGTGACAGTCAGTCTGAGTAACAAGATGGGTTGCGGGAGTGGGGCCCATGGTGCTGTGGGTTTCCTTTTATAGTGTGCTTGCATCTGTTGTCAGAGGCCCTGCGGATGATCCTGGGGCGAGCCGCCTGCAGGGGTTTCTCCATACTTCCTCTTCCCTGCACCTCTGGAACTTGGCGCAGTGTGTAGGTTGGCAGCCTTTGGAGAAGGTGGCTTCCTTGCTCTTCTTTGCTGTGAGGAAGGCCATGCTGACTTCTTCCCCCCAGGGACAGAGGAGTGGGGGAGGGGCAGAAGAAATGGAGGAAGTGGCTCAGTTCTGTCCCCGAGTTGCAGGCTGGGAGGTACCAGTGGGCTGCCACAGCTGAAAGGCCCCGCCAGCAGCAACCAGAACTGGACCAGGGGCAGGGTTGCAGGGGTGGGAGAGCCCAGGCCCTGGGAGTGGAGGAGGTGTTGTGTCTGGCGCTCCGCAGCTGGACCTCACAGGCCTGCTGGACCCCCTGGGGTGTGTCCCCTTCCCTGCTTCCTGGCAGATGAGGGTCTCCGCTGATTTGGGCAGTGAGCTGTAGAAAGATGTGTGCAGTGGGACCTGGGGTCTTAGTGGTGCATTGTGGGGATGAGGAATTAAGAGCTTGCTCCTGGAGAGGGACATACCTGCCTTTAAATCCTAGCTCTGAGACATAATTATGTGTGACCACGGCAAGTTACTTAGGCCCTCTACAAAATGGAGGTTAAAAGAGCAATGCCTGCCTTATAAAGTGGTGCTGGGAATGCAAAAGAATGCAAAGCACTTAGGACCCTCCGGCACAAGCACACTATTATTATTGCTACTGCTACTCAGTGCCCTTGGCCTGCGTGGTCCCTTCCCCTCTCTGCCTAGGTTCCCAGGCATCTTCTACTCTTCTCATCCCTCAGATGATGACCTTTCTTCTCTGGGGGACCCAAGCCATGTGTCTGTGTCCCTGACACTCTCAGCTCTCTAGTGGGGGTGACAGGGAGGCCTCTGCAGCAGGAAGCTTTTGGGTTGATTCGGCCTCCCCTAAACCAGGGCCCCTGATTTGTTCTAAATTGTAGACACCTACTGTAGTGTCCTGAATGATGGCTCTCCTTGACATATGTGCAGGGGGTGTGGGTAGGAGGCTGAGCAGCTGACTGCAGCCCCTCTGGGCCTGCATCTGGCCACCAGCCCCTTTCCTGAGCAGGAGCAGCCAGTTCCTGGAGCCCCGTTCATAAACACTACTCTTGTGTCCCCCAAACCCTGCATCAGGCACTGAGTGTCCACTCCCCTGCCGGGGCCCCTCTATCAAGCATTCGTGGCACGTGCACCCAGGTCTGCCTGCCACGTGGGCCTCCCCCACCACGTGGGCCTCCGCTTGCTTCAGGCCCCAGTCCTGTGCTGTGGCTCACAAGGCGACAGGGCTGTGATGGGGGAGGCATGATGCATGTGAACACGCCAGAGCTTACAGCGAGCCCCTGGAGGCACGTGGGCCTCCTGGGCTCCCAGCTGCCCCTTCCCGCCTTGCTTCTGCAGATACACACTGTACTTCCAGTTCACTGGGCTTGAGCCTCCCGCAGAAAGGCAGAGCCAGACAGTCCCACCCTGTGGCCTCACAGAGACGCTTTCAGTGTGGGGCTGGCTTTTGGGTTTCTGCTCTAAGTTGGGTTGGCTGTCAGGGAAAGAGAATTTAGAAGCAAGAGAAAGGGGTTTGTTCCAGAGGTTGTTTCTCTGGCCCCCAGCTCTCCCTTCTTCCCCAAATCACCCCCCTGCTGTTGAATGTTCTGCTGGTCTCTGTCTCCCTCCCTTGGAAACTTCCATAAATAAAGACAAAGGGATTGCACACCAGGAGGGTCTCTCACAGCCTTCGGAGCCGGGAGCGGAGGAAGGAAATGGAGGAGGAAGTTACTCTCCTGGGTGCTGGGTGAAAGTGAAAGACGAGGAGGGGGCCTCCCATGAGTCACGCCGGGGAGGCTGGCAGGCCTGGGAGCAGGGTGGGAGCTGCGGAAACGTGCAGAGGAGCGATAGCGCTGGCCCAGGGGCGGGGGCAGCATTGGTGTAGACGGGGCTTTGTACCCGCCCAGCTCCTGCCCTCTGCTGGTTTCCTGCTAACAATGACCTGGAGCATCCAGGGACTAAGGTCACCTGGACCTGCAGATTTATTCTCTGCAGCAGCCTGAGCTGACCATCCGCCTGTCTCCTCCCAGTCCTAGTGACCCAGGACCAGAGTGTTACCTCGGCGCTCCCAAGTAACCCACTCTCCCACCCTCACCACCTTCCCAGGGAGGAAAATAAAACAAAAAACAAAACTGAAACAAAAAATCTTTCTGAAGAAAGAAAAAGTCTAAGAAATACATGCAAACAGCTATGTCAATTATAAAATAGAGGCCGGGATTCTGTTCTGTAGCTGGATCAGTAGAGCAACCCTTTAAAAAAAATCAAGTTAGAGGGGACTGGGGTATGGCTTGGTGACAGAGCATGTGCTTAGCTTTTTTGAGGCCCTGGGTTCCATCCCTAGCACATCCCCCACCCCCATCAAGTTATCAAACAAAAACTGTGAGCACTTTCATCACGACTTCTGGAGAAACCTTCTGGACTTAAGTTCTAGCAATCTGCACCCTTCATATCCAAGTTAGACTGTTTGCTTGGAATGCCAGGGTCTCTAGCACTTGGGGCTGGGGCACCCATAGCTGCTGACCGTCTACTGGGCTAGATTGGGCCTCTAGCCAGCCAGGGCTACAAAACAGGTTCTGTGC
The DNA here is from genome assembly GCA_028451465.1 of Erethizon dorsatum. Taxonomy (NCBI): domain Eukaryota; kingdom Metazoa; phylum Chordata; class Mammalia; order Rodentia; family Erethizontidae; genus Erethizon; species Erethizon dorsatum. Next base: position 105,653,365 of record CM051828.1, on the reverse strand, counting down.
TAGTTGGGAAAGACTGTGGTAGCCAGAGCCCCACCCACCAGTTCTTCCCAGGGGTGGGACCTCACCTACATGCCTCTGTGAGCCTGGCCCTGGGCCCTGGACTCTTAGAAGGCCTGGCGGGGCTGTACAGGAGGGGTGGCTGTGCTGGGAATGAACCCTGTCCTTCCCACTTCCTGTGTCTGGGATGTGCTTGGAATGTTGGGAGGAGGCACTGTCTGGGCTCTGGTGGGAAGCTGTTACATAGACAGATATGCAAGGAGGACCTGGCCTGACCACCCAGTGGGCTGGGGCTGGGGTTAAGAGGACTAGAGAGCCCAATGCAACCTTTTCCCTCAGGGGTTTAGGCTGGATGTCAGTCCCACTTGCGCCCCCCGCCCGTGTGCCTTTGTGCAGTGTACAGATTACACAACTAAATGCAGCAGTTCTGGAGCCTAACCAGGAAGTGGTGGGACGGAGTGACGGAGGACCTCGGAGACGCTACTGAGTCTGCTGCCTTCCTGGCAGCTCCCCTGTGGGTCCCGGCTCCTCTGTCACCAGTGCTACTGCGGAACCAGAAGGCCTTGGGGTGCTGACACCAGGGATCTGTAGCTGACGATGTCACTGCTCTCCCCTCTGCAGCCTCCAGGACCCCGTGGAGCATCATGAACTGGGAAGAGTAGCTGCACCTGAGAGCCTCTCTGGAAGAGGAAGGAAGAGCAGGTCTCTGCCTGTGGCTGATTCCACTGTCCAGCATCCTCTGCCTCCACTCTGTCCTCACTGGTGTCAGGACCAGGCTTCTAGCAGGACCTTTTCCCAGGGAATGGGCAACTGGTGAAGCAGCTGTCACTGCTGGGGCTCACACCATGAACCTCCAGGCCCAGCCCAAGGCTCAGAACAAGCGCAAACGTTGCCTCTTTGTTGAGCAGGAGCCAGCTCCCAAAGAGCAGCCGCCACCCCTGCAGGCCCCACCGCAGTCCATCCGCGTGAAGGAGGAGCAGTACGGAGGGCACGAGGGTCCGGCAGGGGCTGCCTCCACCTCTCAGCTTGTGGAGCTGCCGCCTCCCAGCAGCCTGGCTCTGCTGAACTCTGTCGTGTATGGGTCTGAGCGGACCCCAGCAGCTATGTTGTCCCAGCAAGTGGGCTCAGTAAAGTGGCCCAACTCTATGATGGCTCCAGGGCGGGGCCCAGACCGTGGAGCAGGTGGGGGCGTCAGTGACAGCAGCTGGCAGCAGCAGCCTGGCCAGCCGCCACCTCACTCCACATGGAATCGCCTGTCCCTCTATGGTGGACCCAAAGGGAGCCCTCATCCCAGTGTGGGGGCCTCTGCCTACTATAACCACCCTGAGGCACTGAAGCGAGACAAAGCTGGGACCCCACAGCTGGACCGCTATGGAAATGCAGTGCGGCCCATGATGCCACAGAAAGTGCAGCTGGAAGGGGGGCAGCCTCAGGTACCCCTGAACTCTTTCCACGCAGCCAAGAAAGTCCCAAACCAGACACTGCCCCTGCAGCCCTTCCAGCTGGCATTCGGCCACCAGGTGAACCGGCAGGTCTTCCGGCAGGGCCCCCCACCCCCCAACCCTGCTGCTGCCTTCCCTCCACAGAAGCAGCAGCAACAGCAGCAGCAGCAGCAGCAGGCCACCCTGCCCCAGATGCAGCTTTTTGACAGCTTCTACCCCATGCAGCAGCCTCCCTCCCAGCAGCCCCAAGAATTTGGCCTGCCACCAGCAGGGCCACTGGGGCAGTCCCATTTGACCCACCACAGCATGGCCCCTTACCCCTTCCCACACAACCCAGATATGAATCCAGAACTGCACAAGGCCCTCCTGCAGGAGGCAGCCCCACAGCCTGTGCTACCTCAGCCCCAGATCGCCTTTCCCCGCCGCTCCCGCCGCCTGTCAAAGGAGGGGATCCTGCCTCCCACCACCCTGGATGGGGTTAGTACCCAACCTGGGCAGGAGCCCACGGGCAATCTGTTTCTTCATCATTGGCCTCTACAGCAGCCACCTCCTGGCTCCCTAGGGCACCCCCATCCCGAAGCTCTGGGGTTCCCGATGGAACTGCGAGAGTCACAGCTGTTGTCTGACGGGGAGAGACTGGCACCCAATGGTCGGGAACGGGAGGCTTCCGCCATGGGCAGTGAGGAGGGCCTGAGGGCAGGGGGCACAGGGGACTGTGGGCAGGTGCTACGAGGGGGGGTGATCCAGAGCACTAGACGGAGGCGCCGGGCATCCCAGGAGGCCAATTTGCTGACCCTGGCTCAGAAGGCGGTGGAGCTGGCCTCGCTGCAGAATGCAAAGGTGAGATGAGCATTGGGGGCCAGGCCTGGCAGGGGCTGGGGCAAAGGGTAGCAGTGCCACTAGGCTCACAATAGCAATTTTTTCAGTTCATTGAAGGAAGTTTAGGAACCTCTACATGCAGAGAACTCCCACACAAGGCATCTATACCTGAGGGAAAGCTGAGGTTTATACACACAGAGGATTGGCAGGCAGAAAAGTGTGGTGACCTGAGGATTGAGAGTAGGGGGACAAAAGGCCATTTCCAGATCCAGTATGCTAAAAGACAAGAATATGGTAGTGGTGATGGTTACACAGTGATAACATTTGTCAAAGTACATTGGAATGTAATTTAAAATAGGTCTGTTTATTATATGTAAATTACACTGCAATAAAGTTCATTTTTAAGAAATTTAATAGTGATAGGAAGGAAGAATAAATAGATAAGTGCACTGCACTGTGCTGTGCTTGGAGTTTTTTATACCTGATCACAAATAGTTTATCATCAAACCCAGTGAGGAGAGTTCTGTCATCTATTCCTGTCTTCTAACGAGAAGCTGAGCCCCGAGTGGGATCTCCCAGGGTCGCGCACCTGGAGCGGAAGCCTTGTATCTGATCCCAGAGCCACCGTTTGCCTTTCTTCCACCAGAGGTCTCACTGCCAATGCCTTTAGGGCCAGACTGATGTGTGGGAGGATGCAGAGTTTGTTCTGTGTTTAAGGACAGCCAGACTCCACTCTTGCCAGGTACCCATGGGGAAATAATTGCAAAAATTACCCTTTACCCTGCCACAGCTTCCTTGCTAACTTTGTTTTGCAGAGATTAAAAAAAAAAAAATTTAGATGCTGTGTCATGTGCCCCACACTATGCAGACCTAGTGAAACATTTGGAGCCTCTTGTGGCCTGAGCTGATTTCTGGGGATCTCCCTGCTCCAGGATGGAAGGAGCTGGCAGAAGAGAGGTTATCAAGAGTATTCGGGCTGTGGTAGGAGAGGTGGTCAGGGAAAGGCCAGGTCGACAAAAGTGGGACCCACTGTGGATATTTGAATCCTGGGATTAATAGTTTAGCAAATCAGGACTCATCTTCCAAATCTCTCTCTCTCCCCCTCAAACCCCCTTTTCTCCAGGATGCCAACTGTTCTGAGGAGAAGCGGAAAAGTGTGTTGACCTCAACTACCAAGTGTGGGGTGGAGTTTTCTGAGCCATCCTTAGCTGCCAAGCGAGCACGAGAAGACCCTGGGCTGGTACCCCTCATCATCCCAGTGTCTGTGCCCGTGCGGACTGTGGACCCAGCTGAGGTGGCCCAAGTTGGAGGTGTCGATGAAGATGGGAAGGATCTGGAACAACACCCCACTGAGCACAAGCCGTCAGTTATTGTCACCCGCAGGCGGTCCACCCGTATCCCAGGGACAGATACTCCTGCTCAGGTAAGAGGCTTCTTTGCCAAACCCCTCCAGGGCGTGTGTACTCCCCGGGCCTAGGACCCTATGGGAAGCAGGAAAACAGGACAGTGTCAGAGGGTTTCAGGGAATTTGTGGTGATAATATTTTTATTTTCTAAATCAAACTTCTGGATGGAGGATGAATCAGGTTTATACTTGAAATTGAGACCATCTGGGAAAAGTAGGATGTATGAATTTCTTTTGTTTGGGGTCAGCAAATTTTGACTGTTTTTTCTTTTTTGGTACCAGGCATTGAATTTAGGGCCTCACGCTTGCCAGGCAGGCACTGTGCCACTGAGCTACATCCTCAGCCCCTTGACTGGTTTCTAACGTGGTCCAAGGCCCTATGCTATGGGGATGCACTGGGATATAGAGACGTTTGCTTGTTCTGTCAGGTCTGAGATATGTACCTTAAAATCTTCCACTTACTGAGGGTTTACCTATTTTTTTCTTTTACTCATATCATTGTTTTGTGGCAATGATATTAGATAGGTACTCATTTAGAACTGGATTAGATATTGTATCATTGTGAAAACTTTCTTTTTTATCTTTAATCCTCTGTTACCTTTAAAGTCTACTTAGTCTGATACTTAACTTTTTTTTGCTTAGTGTCTGCATGTTGTATCTTTTTCAATCCTTTTACTTTCATGTTTTTCTGTATTCACTTAAGGAATATTTTTCAAGTGGTATACAGTTGGGGTTTAATAACCCCAATTGTTAGAGTATAACAACTTTTGTCTTCTAATTAAAACATCAATACAATTTACACTTTCCTATTTATTTACTAATAAAAATTGTATGTATGATATACAAGATGATGTTTTGATATAGGTTATATACTGCAAAGGGCTAAATCAAGCTAATTAACATATTCATTACCTCAGATACTTTTTTGCCCCCCAATACTAGGATTTTAGGGCCTTTGACTGAGCTATAGCCCTTAAAAAAGTTTTTTTTTTTTTTTTTTAAAGTTTGAGACAGGGTTTTGCTAAGTCACTAAGCTGTCCAGATTGGGTTCAAACTTTTGATTCTCCTGCCTGAACGTCGCAGTGCTGAGACCGCCCGCGTGTGCTGTGTATACTTACTTTTTTTGTGTGGTGAGAACATTTCAAATTTGCCCTTGCCAATTTCTAAGTATACAATACACTGTTATTAATGAAAATTGCCATGTTGTACACTAGGTCTACCGAACTTATTCCTCCTAAAATTATGTTTCCTTTGACCAACAGCTTCCCAGTCCCTACTCCAAGCCCCAGACCTTGGTAACCACCATTCTACTTTCTGCTTCTATGAGTTCTACTTTTAAAGGTTCCGCTGATATATTGCTGATACACCTGGGCTGAAATCTGCCATGTACTGTTAGCTTTCTGTTTATCCCATCCTGCCTTTCCTATGCTGTGTCCCTTTTTCTCCTCCCTCCCACTGGTATTACATTTCTCCACGTGTTAATTTATTAGATATATACTGAAGTATTTCTCTTTAGTGATCACCGTAGCAGTCTCTTACCTAGGTATCTGGAGAAGAACCCAACCCTACAGAAAGGGATTTGAGTGACTATTTTCTCAATTCTCTAATGGATGCTATGTGGTTAGGTACCATTCGGGATGCATAAGAAAAAAGTGAACTTATTGTATATAGTAAAGGCGTTATGACTTGGGGCTTAATTCCTTGATTGCGAAGGCTGCTAGAGATTTGAAAACATGCATCCTTGACTTATTGAAATGTAACAGAAGCTAATGTTTTTACCTCTTCCTGGATAATACAAAGTTCTTAAAAGGCCTCAATTCTATTTTCCACTGATCCCTGACTTGCAGAATTACTGCCAAGCATTTTCATTTAACATCAGCAGGACATTTGACATTATTGTTCTATTTGGTTGTTATTTAATTTAGACTTACCCCCAACATTTGTTTTTGTTGTTGCTCATTTCTTCTCATAGCTTGGATCATTTATATGCTGCTTGAAGAACATCCCTTAGTATTTCTAGTTTGAATCTGTTAATAATGGATCTTACTCATCTTTGGTTATCTGAAAGTGTTTTCATTTGATCATTTTTGAGGGGTAACTGCTAAGTGATAAGTTCTAGATTTGTAGTTATTTTATTTTTGGCACTTGAAAGATGTCATTCTTTTGTCTCAGGCTTCCATTGTTATTGCAGTATTAAAAAATTACTGAAAGCTATATTGTTGTTCAAATGTAAGGTGTCTTTTTATGTTGCTTTCAAGATTTGGGTGTGTTTTGCTTTTTTGGTACCCAAAAAAAAAAAAAAAAAAAAGTCTTTGATTTTCAGCAGTTTTGCTGTTGTCCCTAAATATGTCTTTATCCTATTTAGAGTTTATAATGCTTCTTGAAAATTTCTTTTCCATTTCTTCTTTCCTGTGAAACTCCAGTATTGTGTTTGTTAGGCCTTTATCCCATATCCCCTCTTTTATGTCTGGTACACAGTTTCCTTTATTTTCTGTTTTATGAGTCTGATCTTTCAGTTCACTGATTATCTCTTCAGCTATGTTTACTATGTTGTTAAAACTTCATTGAGTTCCTATTTTTAGTTATTTTATCTTTTTAATTACCAGATTTCTATTTGGTTCATTTTCAGAGTTTCTAGTTCTTCGATGAAATTCTCAACCTTGCCTTTAATTTCACTGCATAAATTCTTATTTTCCTGAAGTTTATGTCTGATGATGCCATTAATATCAGCCTGTTTTAATTACCTGTTACTTCTTTATTTTAAATCACATCTTGCTTTCTTGTATATTGTTATTTTTTATTGAAAGTCAAGCATATCCGCCCATTTTCTGTTACTATAATAAAGTACCTGAAGCTGGTTACTTATTTAGCTCACAGTTTTGGAAGTCAAAAGTCTAAGATTGGGTAGCCCCTCTGTTCAGCCTCTGGTGAGGGTCCCTTAGGCTGCATCACAACGTGGCAGATAGCATCATGGTTGGAGCATGTGCAAGAGAGAGAGTAGTCACGTAGCAAGACAGGAAGTGAGAGGGATTCAGAGGCCAGGCTTGCTCTTCTGTAACAACTTGATCTTGGGAGAACTAACTTCCTCTGTGAGACCAGCACTGATCTCTCCCAGGGTCAATGCCCCCAAGCCATAATTACTTTGCACTAGGCCCTGTCTCTTAAAGGTTCCATCACTTCAGCACTGCTGCACTAAGGACTAAACCACCAGCATGTGGGAAAAGACCACATCCAAACCGTAACATCAGAGGTTGTATCTGAGACCTTGTTGAATGGCTGGGGTGTGTGACTTGGTTCCATATGACATTCTTCCCATCTCTCTGATTGCTTCTTTCACCAGAGCTAGGTTGGGACTTGGTGTACACTGGCTCCCGAGCACTCTGCGCCAGCCCCCAGCAAAGCTCCACTTAATGCTGCTTCTTTTCCCATAATCCAAATACTGAATATCCTGCAAAAGTTAACTCTAATACTTTTCTAGAAAATGTAGATATATTTTCCTTCATCCTGTATTGTTCATTTAATATCTCCCCATCTTAGATAACATTTTCAAGCCTTCCTTAATATCTCCTCATCTTCTAGATGAAGTCCTTCCTTATTTGTCATTTATTTCCCAGATCAGAACCCATGGCTTCGTGGCCAGGTTCTAAACAGACTTGGAAAGTGTGCGCATGCACGCGCATGTACACACACACACACACACACACACACACACAACCACAACCCCAAAACACAGTGAGTGTGTGTGTCCCACCAATTTGCCCAAAGTGTGAATTTTTAAAAAATATTAAGGTAATTAAAGGATCTAAATAATATTCTCCTTTTCCAAAGAGGATTTATCTTCACTTCTGATAGGTACCAAAGGGCACTGGTAATCCTGAATCACTTTTGTTTAATCAAAGACAGAAATGAGATGACTTAAATCTGGGCCTTATTCCACGTGAGGACTAGACTATTTCTCATGCATCTTTATTCTGAAATATAAACCCTTTGAAGTCCTAGTCTAAAGCTTGGGTGTTTACCAGACTCTCTTTCCTTGACGAGCCCTAAACTCCAATCTTTATTGTGTTACCTCCTTGAATTTATTAAAAGTTCTGCTCAGTTTCTCAGCCTCTTGATTGCCTCTTCCAGTAATGGCATCCGCTTCTAGGGAAAAGGCAGCCCCAGTGATGGGCTCCCCTCCTCAGCTTTCTCTTCTCACCCCCGCCCCCTCTCATGGCCAGCCTGTTTGCTCTGTTACCTTCAGGAATGTGCTTTTTACATTGAGTTCAGATTTTCTAGTTCTCAGGTGAAGAGTTGTCCTGCATGCCTCGCCTCTATAACCGGAGGACGGGCTCCGTTATTGTGAGATAATTAATCCAAGGTGATCTCCTCTCTGGGATCTTGTTCTGTGCTTGGGAAAAGCTTGTGGTAGAGGCTGGAGGCTGGGCAGTTTCTCCTGAGAGTGGCAGGAAGGAACCTGAGCAACTGCACAGCTGGGCCCTGCTGTTTCGCAGATGAGGAAATAGGTCCAGAAAAGGTTAGAGACTCTGTGAGCCTGTTTTTTATTACTGTAGCTAAGTAATAGAGTCAGGCTAACATATATAGAAAAGAGGTTTATTTTGGCTCATGGTTCTGGAGGTACAAGGCCCAGGCAACTTATCAGGTGGTAGCCTTCTTGCTGATAGAGTCCCAAGGTGATGCAGAATATCGCAGGGTGACGGGGATCACATGTGATGTCTGCATGTCTGATCCCTGTCCCTCTTACAAAGCCACCAGGATCCAACTATGGGACGCTCTACTCTGATGACCTTATCTAAACCTAATCACTTTCTAGAGGCTGTGCCTCTTGGCACCGTACTAATGAAGTTTCCATTCTCCTAATATCATTAATGTATGTCCTTGGGGATTAAACTCCTGCACAAGTCTATGTTGGTGTAAATCATATTCAAACCTTCCCTGTGGCTGGGAGAGTAGCTCCGTGGTAGAGCAGTGGCTTAGCATGTGTGAGGCTCTGGGCCTAATCCTCAGTGCTGAAAACAAAAGCAACACACCTTGCAAGCCTGAGCAGTGACCTGAAATCCTGTAACAAGGTAATGGACGAGCTGGCTCTGGAATTTGCATCTCCTGAGTCCTCGTCTGAGGGTTTTTACTATGCTAGGCTTTTTGGGGACGTTTAGTTGTTATTTATTTAGTTATTTTTCTTTGTATTATAGCCATTTTCAATCATTTATAAAGGTAGAATGGTACAGTGAATGAATGTTTTAGTCACGCAACTGTCACACCAAAATACAGCCAATCTTGTTTCATCTGTGCCTGTTCTTTTCCTACTCCTAGATTATTTTGAGGCACAACCCAAAAATTGTATCATTCCATTCATAAACACTTCAGTTTTTATCTGAATAAGATAAGATACATACATACGGTCTCTTTGTTTCTTTTTCTTTTTAACATAATCTCATTACCATTTTCACACTCAAAAAAAATTGTCAGATATTCAGAATAATTTAAATCCCTTATTATAAAACTACAACCAGTTACAGCTGGCCAAGTTTCTATTGCGTTTCTCATCTAACAAGCTGGGGGGCTGCTTTAGCCCTACTGTCTTTTTCTTTCTTGTGTAATCATTATTGTTCTTCTACAGGCAGAAGAATGAATATTCTCATTTCGTCCTAATCTGTAAAAGAGGGCACACAGGGGTTAAGATCCTGGCCAGGGCCTTCTGTAGGAGGTGTTTTGGGGCTGGAGCGTCAGAGGGTAGAGGGGCCTGACATTGCTCACAGGCCCACCCAGGCACCGTGGCCAACCTTACCTGTTGTACTCTATAGCCAGAGAGAGGACCTGGGTGCTGCTCACCTCTGGAGGGCTCTGTTCTCTGGCCTATTGAGACTATAAGGATGGAGCAAGGAGAGGCCTCTATTCCCTTACAGCCAAACTCTCTGTTCCATATGGTACAGGTGAGCATACCATTCAGGGAGAACTACGAGGCAGGAAGGCTAACTTTTGACAGCACGAGTGGGCTGGTCTCTCTCAGCAGATCTAATATTCTGAGAACAAAAGTTCTGCATGCTTAAGAGTTTCTCCTGTTCCATTTTGTGATCCTTTCCCCAGCTTGGGTCTTGGCACACAGTAGAGGCTTCCATACATAATACAGAGCCTGGAGCTTAAGTAGTGATAACAGCAATATTTATTGAATAATTACTACATGCCAGGTAATAGTCTCATTGATTACCATGTATTATTTCATTTAGTCTTTATAGCTCCTGCTTTAGGTAGGTATGTACTATTCTCATGCTAAAAATGAAGATGCATGGGGGCCGGTGAGAGAGCTCAGCGGCATAAGCGCCTGCCTGGTAAGCGTGAGGTCCTGAGTTCGACTCCCGGTACCCACATAAAGGAAAAAAAAGGGGCCGGTGATGTTGCTCAGTGGCACAAGCGCCTGCTGGCAAGCACGAGGTCCTGAGTTCAACTCCCAGTACCCACATTAAAAAAAAAAAATGAAGATGCATGGAGCTGGGCGAGGTGGCACACACCTGTAATCCCAGTACTCTGGGGGCTGAGGCCAGAGGATCAGGAGTTTGAACCCAAACTAGGCAACTTAAGCAACTTAGTGAGACCCTGTCTCAAAATAGAGAAGGCTAGGGATGTAGCTCAGTGTGAAGGCCCTGGGTTCAAGCCCTAGTTTGTTCATTTTTTTTAAAAGATGCACACAGAAATTCTGTAATTTTAAGTGGCAAATAAAGGTGATAGATCCCAGTCCAAACAATCCAGCACCACAGCCCAAGCCCTTTGCTGGGTACTCCTGCCCTGCTGCTTTATGCAACAGAGGTAAGGAGCTATGGCCCGGGGCCAAACCTAGAGCTATGAATGATTTCTACATTTTTACGTTTTTTTTTTTTTTTAAAGGTAAAAGGGAAAGATTTAACAGAGACCTCCTGTGAGCCACAAAGCCTAAAATATTTACTCTCTGGCCCTTTCTAGAAAAGGTTTGCTGAGCTCTGCCTGAGAGGAGACAGTGCGAAGGGCTTTTGGATCTGCTCTTCTTTCAGGCTTGGCTTGGTGGGTGCTGTAGGCAGGCAGTTCCACAGGGGAGCCTGGCAGGCTGTGGTCAAGCCTTAAGTTTTCCTGAGACACAGGGGCTGAGCCAGCCTTGATCTGTTTCCTTCTCCAGCCTGAGGACCTGAATGTCAAGTTGGAGGGGGAGCCTTCCGTGCGGAAACCAAAGCAGCGGCCACGGCCCGAGCCCCTGATCATCCCCACTAAGGCGGGCACTTTCATCGCCCCTCCCGTGTACTCCAACATCACCCCCTACCAAAGCCACCTGCGCTCTCCCGTCCGCCTAGCTGACCACCCCTCTGAGCGCAGCTTCGAGCTGCCCCCCTACACGCCACCCCCCATCCTTAGCCCCGTTCGGGAAGGCTCCGGTCTCTACTTCAATGCCATCATATCAACCAGCAGTATCCCAGCCCCTCCCCCCATCACGCCAAAGAGTGCTCATCGCACCCTGCTCCGGTCAAGTGAGTGACTCCTCCCCCATTGGTGACGGTGGCTGGGATGTGGGGATAAGTGTACTGGACAGGGCAGCCGCTCAGCTGAGGGGGTTGCTGGGGATTGGGCTGGAGGCGCTGCTCTGGGAGAAGGGACCCTACTCTTTCCTCCTCCGAGAAGAGAACGTTGTCCTGTTACAAGAACGGATGGGGACAGGGATGGAGTCAGTCTTACTGCTTGGGTTCAGGTCCCTATTCTACCATTTACTGTCACATCCCCTTGTGCTAGTCATCTAAACTCCCTGGGCCTCTGTTTCTTCAGTATTAAAAAGGGGATTAGTGGTTCCTGGTTGATGATGAAATTGCCAATATTCAGCCATTTCGGGGATGCATAAATGGCAGTTTCCTGTGGTTCAGCCTTACAGGGGTGTGGTGAGGATCAGAGGCATTAGCAGGCATAAGGCCTTCACCAAGTTTGTTGGTAATGTAACATGCCAGATCTGGTCTCCTGGGCCTCTTGAATAGTCATTTTGGAAAAGAGCATTTTTGGAAATGTTTGGCTGGCCTGGGTGGCGTATTGCTGAGAAATGCTGCCCGTTTCACAAAAGGATCATTTCCCTTGGGGATGGGGGTGGGAAAGTCCTATCCCTTAGGATGGCAGAAAGGGTCAAGTGGGAGGAGCACATGACTGCCTTCTCCGAGTTTATCTCCGACCCAGACTCACCCATGGTGTAGCTCTCTGATGCCCCCTGCTGTCTGTAGGTGGGAAAAGGCTTGCCCTGCACTGGCGGGCTGTCCCATTTATGGTCTCCCTGGGAAGCTTCTCCCCTGACTGGGCTACGCAGGTAATCACCACAGAGAGGGAGAGCAGACTGGCAGCCAGGAAGAGATCAGTCTATCCACCAGTACTTACCAAGCACTTGGGTGCAAAGCCTTGACCTGGGTCCTCAATAATGTATGGGACACCATGATCTGTTCTACAGAAAGCACAGTGCAGGGTCATTAGGGAGTTGACCCAAAAGCCAGAGAGAGAAAAGCAGAGATTCCTGGCAGTATGGGACCAGCAGCCAGTTGAGTGAAGGTGATGCTAAGCTCCAGGCCTGCAGAGGGCTGGCAGGGTGAGGACAGTGTGAGGGAGGGGGTGGGGCTAGAGCTGAGTTTAACTGTGGAGAGGGAGGTGCGAGCAGGGCCCTCCAGGCAAAGCAAGGTGGGACTGTGCCAGGAGAGCACAGGGCTGCCAGGTAAGCAGTCTGCAAGGATTGGGGTCCAGGCAAGGGCTGGTGGGAGGTAGAGAAGGAGAGAGGGCTCCCTTGAACAGGCTTTCAGGTATTTATCCCATGTTGCAGACAGCTGTTGGCAAAGGTGGGTTTTTGGTGGGTTTTTTTGTATTTATTTTTGTTTTTTAAAGCAAGGAAGTGGCTTGATCTTGTGGGGCCTATCAGAAGATTAGCTTGGAAGAAACTGAGGTAGAAAATCCAGAGAGGAAGTGAGAAGATAGTTATAAAACACTTCCTTAGTGTGTCCAAAGTTTCAGCCTCTTTACTAGAAAACCACAGTTTTATGTTGACTTCTGTAGTGTGAGAGCTCCTGGGAGCTGGAAGCGAGCATTGGAGGTAGTGTTACTAGCGGTGCTAATAATACTAGCTGATGTTCACTGAGTGCCCAGCTCTGTGCTTTATTTCATTCATCTTCATGGCAAGGAGACAGATAGCCCCTTTTGCAGGTGTGAAAACTGAGGCACCCAGATATTTAGTCAAAGGCCTGAGTTGTCACAGCAGGTTGCAGAGCCAGGACTCAAGAGCCTGAGTTCTGAGTGATCTCAATGAGTCACAGCTGTGACTCTCTTGCATGGATTGCAGCTACCCTGGGGTTGGGGTGCTTTGTTGAAAGGAGGAAGGTGCCACTTACCAACCTGCTCTTTGTCCCATAGACAGCGCTGAAGTCACCCCGCCCGTCCTCTCTGTGATGGGAGAGGCCACCCCTGTGAGCATCGAGCCGTAAGTGCAGCCTGACTGGGGCCCACAGTGTGTGAAGGTGGCCAGGTGGGCCCTGTGCATGCAAGTGGGCTCGGGGAACGAGAGGAGGGTCTTGTGAGGCCTCTGTACTTCTGCAGTCAGCTGGGCTCTGCTGTCCTTACCCTGCATCTGTGTGGAAGTTGTAGAAAAGGAAAGGAGCAGCTTTGCTTGGGTTTGTCTCTGAGGAGAGCTGGATGGGGGTCCAAGAGACTTTCTCCCTGTCGGCCTACATGGATCAGCTTCTTCCCTTGCCAGCCTTTGGGCCTTGCCTTTCTGGTCGTGCCAGGTGCCAAGCTGTTCTCACAGTCTCCCAGAAGCCATTCCCTGCACCCAGCTTCTGCCAGTTGCCCCTCTTAGTCCCATCCCCTGGGAGAAAGTCAAGGTAACCATCCCCATGAAGTGAGGCCTCACTCCCTGTCCTTCCCACTGCTACAGACGCATCAACGTGGGCACCCGGTTCCAAGCGGAAATCCCCTTGATGAGGGACCGTGCCCTGGCAGCTGCAGACCCCCACAAGGCTGACCTGGTGTGGCAGCCCTGGGAGAACCTAGAGAGCAGCCGGGAGAAGCAGGGGCAAGGTGAGTGGGGACCTGGGAGTGAGTAGGCCAGGTGGGCTGGTGGGCACACAGAGAGGACAGGCCTGGCCCTGCAGTCCCTGCACATGATTTCCTCTCCTGCTCCCTATGCTCCTGTGAATCCAGTGGAAGACCTGCTGACAGCTGCCTGCTCCAGCATCTTCCCTGGTGCTGGCACTAACCAAGAGCTGGCCCTGCACTGTCTGCACGAGTCCAGGGGAGACATCCTGGTAAGAGAGTCTTGTTGGTTTAGGGAAGGCCCCATGGGAGGGCTGGCAAATTTGAGGTGGGTGGGAGGGTCTGACCAAGATGGGGATTGTAGCAGCTTGGCCCAAGGGAACTCTGGTTCTAAACTCCACATTTTGGTATACAGGGTCCTCCTGTCCATCCCAATCCCTGATTCTAGGTCAGTGGGGTCCCCCCTGTGAGACAGGACTGGTACTGAGGGCCTTCTCAGTTCATGCAGCCTGCCTTGGGGGCTACATTTCCCTTAAGAGCCCCTGGTTCCTGAGCTGCCCCACCTGCCATGCCGCTACCATCCTCCCAGACTCTGGTCCCTCAGCAGTTAAGGGGGCAAGCGGAAGTGCCCACCCTACTCTGAGACTTAAGGAGGCCCTCTGTATTGTGCCTGGGCCCTGGATGCTCAGTCCACCACTCAGACCTCGGCCATGACCCTGTCTTCTCTCACTTTCCTCCAGGAAACTCTGAATAAGCTGCTACTGAAGAAGCCCCTGCGACCCCTCAACCACCCACTGGCAACTTATCACTACACAGGTGGGCCTGGCTGCATGGGTATGTGCCCCAAGTCTCCCAGGGTCTCCAGCATCAAGTGCCCTGCTTGGTGCCGAGCCACAGCCCTGGGTGAAGGCGGTGAAATAGGGGATCAGCCAAGAGCCAGATGCAGGAACTGGTACCAGAGCCGGGGTGGCTCTTGAAGGGACTTCCCATTCCCTAGAGGGGAAGGGGTGAAAGAAGTGGGCAGGTGGGAACCTAGCTAGACAAATAAAGCCTAGGTCACAGGTACAAGACCAGGAACCCAGCTGGATACCATCCAAATTGGCCTCAGGTACCCGGAACATAGCTGGCCCTCGGAGCAAATGTCTCATTCTGGATGTTATACTTTCAGAGGGACTTTGGCCAATCACGCAATCCTAGAAGCCACTGTTAATGATCCCTGTTATTGCCACATTTTGTCTGTACCAGAGAGTACCAAGGGCTTCACCTACATTGTCATTTTGTCCTCATCGCACCTGGTGAGGTGGATCTAGATGCTAGTTCCCATTTCGCAAGCAAGGAGAGGGAGGCCCCAGGGGACAGGGTGTGGAGTCAGCTCTGCGTGCTGCAGAGACAGTGTGGGGATGGCTTCACACTTGCGATTGCTCAGAATTGCCCACGGTGCTCACGGGCCTCCCCACCTCACACTCCGGCTCCCACTTTGCCCCCCAGGCTCTGACCAGTGGAAGATGGCTGAAAGGAAGCTGTTCAACAAAGGCATTGCCATCTACAAGAAAGATTTCTTCCTGGTGCAAAAGCTGGTAAGTGGGCTTTGTTTCTGGGCTTGTGAGGGCCAGGAGCTACACATGTGACTTTGGGACTCCTGCGTATGGGACACCTGCAGTTGCTGACCATGCCCTCCTAAGAAGTAGTCAGATCACTGTCCTCCAGTAGCCTCAGAGACAGCTTTCTAAACATTACAAGAAGGGGGAAAGATCTGGCCTTTTTCTCTTGTTGTTTCTGACCCCCCTTCTGCCTTTGGGTGGCGTGAGCATGCTCTGGGGTCTCAATCCACACAGGGGTCTGGTATCACACTTAAAATAGGTGGGAAGATGGGAATACAGGCTTCAAGAAAAGGTGAGCCATTCCCCTAGGCAATATGGGAAAGGAGGTCACTCCAGGGTGAGGGGAACTGACAGCCAGCAAGTGCCTGTGTTGCTGACCTAGCTGACCTCTGCCTGCTTCCTGCTGAGCCAGGGCTTCCTTCTAGTCACTAGCTGATGAGCCTCGGTTCCCCAGATGATTTGGTCGTCTCCCATACTCTTCTGGAAGTATACAGTGCTTTTTGTCTTTTCCAGCTCCATCTCACAAAGTCTGGGCTGTGGGAAGGGCGCGTTGTAGGGCTCACCAAGGGAAAAGAACTTCCGAGAATGGGCTGCTTCCTGCTGGGTGGTAGATTGTGTCAGGCTTGGCCCCAGGGACTGGACAGAGTACTGACAAATTCTCCCGTGAGGGTTTGGTGAAGAGGACAGTTGTTTGTTGTATTTTAAGTAACACTGTCCCCTGATCAGGTGATTCCACTAGGAAGTACATGCCTGTGAAAGTCATTGAGGTGCCCCTAATGCCTAATGTAAGGAACAGATCAATGAATAATCCAAGAAAACTGTCAGGAAGAGTGTAGTGGTCTAATTAACAAGTGTGTGACTCGGCCATTCTCGTGAGATGAAGCATGTCCGTTTGCTCCTCGCACAGAGAACCCCAGTGGCCCCTGGGCTGCTGGACAGGAACTCCCTGCCCAGCAGGGGCAGAGCAGTCTGGGAGCCTGGGGGAGGGCAGGGAGTATAAGAGAACCCTTGGGTGGGAAGTAGTCCAGAGACGAAACCCAGTGGCCAAACAGATTTATGAAATGGGTTGGCTTAAAATTTCAGGCTGAGAAGTCCCTGGAGCTGTCTCATCCCATTATATTTACACCAGCAAAACTGAAATTGGAAAGGTGGGTGACTTGCATAAGGCCACACAGCCATTCGTGGCAGGGTTAGGAACAAGACTTGGGTGTTCAGCCTCCTCTTCAGGTTTCCCAGGGCTTTCTTACAAGTTTTCCTTGAGTCCTGCCTGAGATAGGGCAGTGTGACATTCCTCTGCCTCACTTGTCAGCCACTGCCCCCTGGAGAGGAATGCACCTGCGCCCGCATTGCTGGAGCGCATCGGTGTTGCCTGCTCGGGGCTGGTTTTGGATGTGGTCAATGCCTAGACTTTTCCCCTTAACTTTTTTTTTTTTTTTGTGGGTGCTGGGGGTCGACCTCAGGACCTCGCGCGCCAGCAGGCGCCTGTGCCGCTGAGCAATATCACTGGCCCCTTTTTCATATGTGGGTTCCGGGAGTCGAACTCAGGCCCTCGCGCTTGCCAGGCAGGTGCTTACGCCGCTGAGCCATCTCACTGGCCCTCCCCTTAACTTTTTAACTGGAAAAGTTTCAAACTTACAGAAAAATGGAAAGAATAGTACAATAAACACCTGTTGACCCTTCACTTAGATTTATTAATTGTTAGCATTGGCCCTTTTGCTTTTTTCTCTGTCCACATCTAAATATACACACATAAACACGCGACTGTTTTCCTTTCTCCATTTTAGCTAATCATGAAAAGTTACAGATAGTCTATCATGTGACTTGACAGATTTCAGTGTATATTTCCTAAAAACAGAGAGTTGCTTTTCAGTAAAACCACAGTATCATAAACAAGTTCCAAGAAATTTAAACAGACACAGTGATGGTCGCTGGTGTGCAATGCATAGTCAGTCACATCTCCCCGGGCTCCAGCGCTGTCCCTTGTGTTTCTTTCTTGACCGTAGTGCTGACGCGTTGGTTAATTGCATTGGTCAGGGGTTTATGGCAGCGCAGGCATTGGAGAAATGATTGCATTTCCCGGGTTTACTTCATTTAGTTTTTGGCCTAAGGTGAAAGGGAACATATAGGAAGGAGAAAGCTGGATTCCCTCCAGACAGGTGAGCCAAACCAGCAGACTCTCACCTCAGTTTTGGCTTCAAACCAGATCCAGACCAAGACCGTGGCCCAGTGTGTGGAGTTCTACTACACCTACAAGAAACAAGTGAAAATCGGTCGCAATGGGACTCTTACCTTCGGGGACGTGGATACAGGCGATGAGAAGTCAGCCCAAGAAGAGGTTGAAGTGGATATTAAGGTGATTCCTTGTCCAGCCCCAGCTGCCTAGAGCCTGGCAGGGTCTGGGGCAGGGCCAAGCTCTCCAGGAGTCTGCAGAGGGCAGGCAGAGGAAAGCACGATCCCTAGAGCCCGCAAGAGCTGATGTCCCTAGCCCTAGACCTTTGAACTTCCCTCTGTAGTAGACAGCTGGGGTCACAGTAATTAAGCATGATCTGGGTGCAGAACATTGGAGAATTTCCCCCACAGTATTTGTACCACCATCTACTGCTGTCTCCTCATAGCAGACCTCTAGCACTGTTTCCAAACTTCAGTCATTCTTGCATCACCTTTGTGATTTCTGCTCTATCCACACCCTACCATGTGTCACCATTGCTCTTTATGTTATGTCCACATACCACTTGTGCTATTAATATTTTTCTTTATGTTGACCCATTTTTACTCAAAGAGAATCTATATCATAATCATGACTAGAAAACCAGGATTGTTTCCCATAAATAGAAGGAGCTGGTAAAAAAAATATATATATGTATATATCTATATCTATATCTATATCTATCTATCTATCTATCTATCTATCTATCTATCTATAGAAAACCAATCACTGTTACCAAATTCTGGTTAGATGTTTTGTTACCTGCCAGGGTTCTGAGACTGAAGCCTGATCTCTTTTTGTTAAAGAAATTATCAGTTCGGGCCAGTGAGATGGCTCAGTGGCATGAGCGCCTGCCTGACAAGCGCGAGGTCCTGAGTTCGACTCCTGGAACCCACATACGAAAAAAAGGGCCGGTGATATCGCTCAGCGGCACAGGTGCCTGCTGGCGCGCGAGGTCCTGAGTTCGACCCCCGGTACCCACAAAAAAAAAAGAAAAATTATCAGGTCTACAGAAGCATAAAGGACGACACATTAATACCAACCCGAGACTGTACTTGACCTAACCGGGATTGAAAGAGAATTGAAAGGGGAATATTATTTAATTCTACATCCATGTATCTGTCTGAGATGCCAACTCAGGGTTACAGGTTCACACTTGGTAACATGCCGCTCTAAGACAGGGGGTACTTTGCTCCCCACTTTGCAGATGGAAAGGGAGTGGAGATACAGAAAGTATTACAGAGATGGTTTGGAATTGGAGCTCAAGGCTCCTGCCTGGCTCACCTGACCACTCTGCCTGCAGATGTGTCCTCCAGGTCCAGGAGGTCAGGTGGCTTGTGGGTACTGGCATGTTCCCTCGCTGCCTTCATCCTGAGGGCTTCCAGGTCTCAAGACGTCTTTTGTCCCCAGGGAGACTAGCAAGGGGAAGGCTGAAGCCTGAACCAGACCAGCGGGACAAGTAGGGGCTCATGAGCCTAGGCTGGGTCAGAATCAGTGCACCATCGCAGTGTGACTGAGCCTGTTCTTATTGCCCATAGACTTCCCAGAAGTTCCCAAGGGTGCCTCTTCCCAGAAGAGAGTCCCCAAGTGAAGAGAGGCTGGAGCCCAAGTGTGAGGAGAAGGAGCCCAGGAAGGAGGGGGAGGAAGAGGTCCCAGAAATCCAGGAGAAGGGGGAGCAGGAAGAGGGGCGAGAGCGCAGCCGGCGGGCAGCTGCTGTCAAAGCCACACAGACACTCCAGGCCAATGAGGCGGTAAGTGAGACTCCATCTCCACTCCCTGAGAGCAGGGAGGGAGGGCAGACAGGAACACGGTGGCCGTCCTCATTCTCACAACAGCAGAAAGTGCATCAAGTACTTTATGCTGCTAACTTGTTTAATCCCCATAACTCTATGTGGTAGAGACTATTATTAATCACATTTTACATATGAGGAAATTGAGGCTCAAGATAACACGGCTAATAGCTTGATGCCAGCCTGCTATTTATTTTTGCAGTATGCAGCTTCTGGTTCTGAGCTTTGGAGGAAAAGGGCTTTGTGAAAACCCAGCGGGTATGTGGGAGACTGGGGAAGCATTCATGAGCCATAGTTCAGCCCTCAGTCAACCCCATGAGGGCTATCTCCTGCCTGACAGTATCAGAAATGGAGCTGAGACCATGGCAATAACAACAACTGCCCTTCACACGTTCTCTGCACAGTGCTTTCATTTGCATTATCTCAGTTTCTCACAGTAACCCCATACTGTGTTGACCCCACTTTGCAGATGGGACAGTGGGTTTAGAGATGCCAAGTGACTTGCCTGAGGTCACACCCCAGGTCCTTGGACTCCTAGTGCAGTGCTCTGTCTACCACATAACAGGCCAAGAAGTAAGACTCCTGGTCAAAGGTGCCCTTGGCCTAGAGAGCACTCCCAAGAAGGGGGAGGGGGTGGGAATTTGGACACGTAGGCTTGTAGGACATTATAAGCTGAACACAGCTGTTTGCTCCCTTCTGAGCTTGGCAGTCTGCACCAGAAGCTTTGTGCTCTGTATTTACACTCTGTTGAGTTCTGCAGACTTTGTGAACACTTTCCTCTAAGGGTTGACCCCAGGACGCATTGTTGTGGCCATCTGGGGTGGCCATCTGGGGCCCCCATCGGAGGCCCAGAGCAGCACCTCCTCCAGGGCTGTACCAACTGCCCTCTCTGCTCTGACACCTGCTCTTTCCCCTGTTCTTCCCCTCTGTCCAGTGTTTGCCATGCTCTGTGTGCTCAGCAAGTGACCTGCACGTCTGTACCTGCCCCTTCCACTAGACCCAGAGTTCTCTGAGGGCAGGGATCTTATCTATCAACTTCTGTGTCCCCAGCACCTGTCACATCACACGGACCTGATTTTTTTTTTTAATGGCTTAAAGGCCAGCAACTTTGTAAACAATAGAGCTAGAGTGGACCCAAGATTAAGTGGACATCTAAGGAGGCACTGCGGGCCCTGTTACTGGAAGGACTTAAGTGGATGCTAGGTGATTATGTGGCAGGAGTGTGCGACCTTTAAGTGCCCTGTATTCCCTGAGATTCCAGAATTCTGGATCCCTGCTTCCCCGAAGCACTCAACTCTCCTTGTTGATTTTCTCCAGGCCAATGACATCCTCATCCTGCGGAGCCATGAGTCCAATGCCCCGGAGTCCGAGTCAGCAGGTGGCCAGGCCTCAGAGAAACCAAGGGAGGGGCCAGGGAAGTCACGAAGGGCACTGCCTTTCTCAGAGAAGAAGAAAAAACCAGAGGCATTTAATAAGACCCAGAACCAGGAGAACACTTTCCCTTGTAAAAAATGTGGCAGGTAAGATGGCCAGCACTGTCTCTGCACTGGAGTGGGAGGGGGCGCTACTGGGAGCGCTCAATTTGTCTTCTGATTGGCTCAGTCAGTTGCCAGGGCAGTGACGTCAGCGGGGCAGCTTTACACTAAGTCATGCAGGCTGGGGGTAGGGGGTGGGGTAGCGTAGGGTTGGGGTGGGAGTGGGGAAGCTGCAAATCTGGAAGGCCAGGCACACCACACACACGCACGCACGCACGCCCGCCCGCGTACCCACCCACCCACCCCAGGGGTGCTGGGGCTGGCAAGCCCCTTATCTGCGCCCCTCCTGCCCTACTGCAGGGTGTTCTACAAGGTGAAGAGCCGCAGCGCCCACATGAAGAGCCACGCGGAGCAGGAGAAGAAGGCCGCAGCCCTGCGACAGAAGGAGAAGGAGGCCAAGGAGGCCGCTGCCGCCGCCCTGCACCCCCAGGAGGAGAGCGCAGGGGAGAAGGGCTGAGTTTGCCCGGAGCCCAGAGTGTCACGTGGACATTTCTCAGCAAAACAATTCAGACAGTGAAATAAACGGCTTTTTTCTTTATAAAGGCCCCAGGAGCAGTGTTAAGGGCTGCAGGATCCAGTTCTCTTTGCCTTTGGTCTTTAGGAAGTCGTCCTCCTGCTTTCCTGGAACTGTGAGCGTGCTGGTCGGTCCCGGGGGAGCTGCTGGGAGCAGCTCTGATCCAGCGGCCTCAGCGCAGAGTGGCCTCCTCCCTCCTCTTGGCCCCCTCCTCCTCCTCTGACCTCCAGGAAGCCGCCTTGGCCAGCCAAGCACAAGCTCAACCCGTTGCAGCATTATTCCCCTCCCCGGAGGACCTGGAAGGCTGCAACAGGCCTTGCCCCAAGCAAGGGACTCCCCTGGAGGGCGTGTGGTATCCTGACATCAGTGCTGTCCCTGACCGTAGTGTCCAGGCTGGAGCTTCTCTAGTGACCCTCTCTTCAGGTCTCTGCCTCACTCTGTGGGGAGTGAAGGCCAGGACAGGTGCTGGTCTGCAAAGTTTTCTCCAGTGTTTGGGGAAGGGGCCATTGTTCCTGTCCTTGCCCTTAGCCTGTTCCAGGGAAGGCGCTGTACCGAGGCTGCAAGCTGGATGCTGGAAGCCACAGGGCTGGGCTGGCAGGGGCTTTGACAAGCCCCTCCTGCTTTCCATCCACCTTTTTGCCAAATACCTTTGGGCCCTGGAGGCTGCTAAGGGAGCTTAGCCTCAAGCAGGTCCTCAAGCTGGTGCCAGCTCCCTGCTTGCCTCTGTCCTGTCCTCAGTAGCTGCCACTTAACTCCCCCAACCCCCACCCTCTTTGATCCCCAAAGCTCAGCAACCCCACTGCGCTGGATTTCTGGGTCCTTCCCTGGGAGAGGAGGTCTCCTAACCAGATGGGACAGGAGCCTCCATTCTTTGACTTGTGTCATTTGGGAGCTATTTATTCTTAATATTTAATTTTCAACATCCTCTCAGGGACCAGGGGCCTCCTGCTTTCCAGAGGCCCAAGTGCATTTATCCCAAAACGAGGCACCTTCTTGACACCCCCAATTCCCCAGGCCCTAGGGTCCCTCCCTTTGTTGCTCTGGAGTTTCTGGCTACCAGTGGGAATCTCAGCAGCACTGAAAAGAGGCTGGGAAGGTGGAGGGTGTCCCCAAAGCCACACAGACTAGCAGGAGTGAGGGAAATCAAAGGCAGTTTCTGTTGCTCCCCTCTGGTACTTTGAGATTGCCTGAGGGAGTTGGCAGGAGGCTGCAATTTTAGTTCTGTTTGCCAGGCCTGCATTCTAGCTTAAAGAAGCCATATTTGGCATAGGATCGCTGGAGTGAAGCGGCCAGAAGTCTCTGAAGGCCCCTTCACTTGCCAGTCTCATGGGGGAGCCTGAGTTATTTTTCTGATCTCATAACTTTAGTTGTGCAGAAGAAATTCTAAGTGAATGTGTGTGTTGACAGGCCAGCGTGTTAGGAACCCAGGATTCACCCTCCTGCTACCTAGGAGATAGCCCGATGACATCATGTCAGTAACTGGGAATGGAGAGGGAATTTCGCTTTTAAACTATGCACTATGATTTTTTTTACATTAGTTTATGCATTAATAAGGGTTTTTTAAGACCCCAGCTTTGAAGGTAACAAAATTTCCCCCCGACTCGAAGACAAGCTACTCGGATCTCCAGCTTCCCCATTAGTTTCTTCCACAGGCTTCTGTAAGCTCCAGGTCCCAAGACTGCAAAAATCTGGTGGACCCTCTGGAAGGAGGGCAGCAAATCTTGGCTCTCTTCTACATCCCTTGTGTACTATGAGTGCCTTCGCAGCTTAGCCCCAAAGTGCTACTTACGCTTCCCAAGGTTTTTTCTATTCCATGTTTGGTTTCAGGTCCCTTTATGGACATGTGATAACAGAACCTTCAGTCACATGAGACCCTTCTGTTCAGTGGTAACATCTAGTACTTGGGATTTTTTTTTTTTTTTTTTTAGTAAGAAAGTGATTTGATTCTTCTAAGCTCACAGAGACCAGGCCAGGCAAATGTAGCCAAGGAAAGCCAAGGTGGTACGTACCTCTTGGTACCATCGCATCAGATACCACATTTTAGGAGAGCCCGTGTTCCAGAATGCATTTGTATCTAGAATGCAGTGTGAAAAATGAAATGTATAGAGGACAGATGCAGTCGTGGCAAGTGACCACTCAGTAGAGTAAGTGCAGCCATAGAAGCTGGCGTAGGTATATCCTTAATGGTGCTTTCTCCCTGTGAATATATTAGGCTTGTCTTTTGTTGTTTCCCCCTCCTATTTAGAGCCCTTTGTTTTAAAAAGTTAAACTACAAATAGCTCCAGCTTTATAATTGTCCTCCCCACACCATCTTACCCTGTCAATCTCCCAGCCTCCCTTTGCATTCAGTTAAAAGGTAAGAAACTGACCCTAGTGCCTGGTGTCTGTACTATTTCTGAGGCCTCTTACCCACCTGAGGAGATAGTGCCACCATTACTGTCCTCCATGCCTTTAGCAGCCCCCCTCATGGCTGAGGTGCATGCCTGCCTGCCCCTCTGACCCCCCACCACACCCCTTTGCACAGAGGTCTTGTGCTGCTTTTGTCTAAAGGGTCTCCCTGTATTAACTGCCTCAGTGACCTAACCTCTTTCTTCTCATGTGCCCGAAGTTAAGATGGAGGAACATGACACCTACTCAAGCCTCAGCTGTCTAAGTGTTTTCACTGGGGTTCACTTTTCTGGGATGTTATTTATTATCAGACTGGCAAGCCCAACTCCTTAGGTTTACAGGAAGTATGCATATTTTTATAATACAATTGTGTCTGCCCCACATTTGGCTGTGTTAATATTTGCCTCTGATTAACAGTTTGCAGCTGTTTCACCTTTTCCTTATTTGTCTCAAAGCTGAAGGCCTTGTTGGAGGGGACAGAGCACAGGAACAGCCTTGACAGTCTGTAATTATTGTACAGATATTTTAATAGCATATAAATAAGTATATTCCTTTTATTTTGAAACAAATCAGACACTGCCTTTTGTGTGTTTGCTGCCTGCGGCACCCTTTTTAAAAAGACTGTTACATATTAAAATAGTGTACATATATAAATATATATATAAATATTACCTCTTTTGCTGTACAGTTGTGATAGACCAGACGGAAGATTTTATTTTTTGTGTGCTTTTTATAAAAAATTAATACACTAAAGAATCTTGCTGATGTGATTGTAATGTATCTATGTAACTTATTTACTTTTGAATGTTCTTCTGTATCTTTAAACCTTTTATTAAATAAGGTTTTAAAAGCTCAGAGTTGATGCTCTGTCCTTTAGGGGGATTTTCACCATCTGGGAATGACATAAGTAGGCCTTGTTTTAGAGGGACATTATGTGACATTTTTGAGCCATGATTCTGTTTCACCCACTGTCATTAAGGCCAGAACAGGGAAAATACGTTCGCCTGGCTAGAAAGATGACTGAGCAGACTCAGACCTTGGATGACCAAAAATTGTATTTTTCTGTTAATTTTTATAACAAATTTTAAAACGACAAATTTACTTATTTATTTTGGGTTTTTTGAGACACGGTCTCCTTACTTAGTTCAGGCTGGCCTTGAACTCACTATGTAGCCCAGGTTGGTCTCACTTGCTGCGATCGTCCTGCCTCAGCCTTCTAAGTGCTGGGATTACAGGCGTGCGCCACCACGCCCAGCTAAAAATGACAATTTTATCAAATTTATTCAATATAAGAATCGACCGGTTGAAGTGATATCTACCCAGGCGATGCCAGGGATAGTACATAAACGCGCTGCCCCAATGACACTAGGGGTGAACTGTTAAGTGTTTAACAAAATTTTAGATGACATACCTGGATTACATACTCCTACGTTTCAATTTTATAGGGACGAAATATAGAGGATGCAAAGCCTGGACAGGTGGTACAGAGGAGAACTGGTGTGCTGATGAGTATTTTTCATATGCAGCACAGACAATACCTAGGTGAATGTGCAACCTGAGAAGACAAGTCCAACATTATGCGTGCATATTCAACAGCACCATTTTAAATCCACTCCAGAATTATTTTTAACCTTGGTGCTTAGTTTTTGTTTATTGTAAAAAAAAAGAAAAGGAAATATGAAAAAGGAAATGCGCCGTTAGAGTGTCCAATGCCAGAGCCCCTTGGTGGCACCATGGCAACTGGCCGACCCTCCAGCCACCAGAACTAGCGGGTCGCGCGTCATCCGTGTTACCGTTGCCATGGGCACGCAGGCGCGGGCTCGGTCGCGGGGACGCACGGCGAGCCGGCCCCGCCCGCCACTGCGGCAGTCACGCTTCAGCAGGTTGCGGGGAAGAAGCCTGGGCAGCCAGCCTACAGCCTCGCTTCTCGTCCTAGGTAGCAGGTGCCTCTGCTACCTCTGTTCGCGGTCCTGCCGCCTAGAGGGGTCCAGGAGCCCGCGAGGAAAGCGCCCGCCGGCTCGCCCGGCCGCCGCGACCTCGGGACAGCCTCGCCCTCCGTCCGCCTGACAGCCGCCGCCCGAAGGTCAGACTCCGACCGCGGACGTCCAGTCGGCTCCGGGAACGGGAGCGCGCCCGGCCGCCCCGGCGGCGGGAGACGCGGCCACGCCCCGCGGCCACACCCGGCCATTCCCGCCCCGAGGCGCCTGCCGTGGCCTCGGGTCCGGGCTCTCGCCTCTGCGTGGCGACGCCCAGGCTGCTGGCTGCGGACCCCCGGACCCGGGGCGCGAGATGGCGACCGCTGCGTGATTGAGTCCTTGAGCATCCGCGGAACCAGGCTGCGCGGACTGACTTTGGGGGCAGAGACGCGGCGAGAGCTGTACTCCGGTGTCTTGATAACTGTGATTGCGTGAAGCTTGCCCCTCTCAGGCCTACCTGGGAGACTGCCGTATTGTGCTTGAGCACCGAGAGCCATTGGCGCCCTTGCTAGTTGGAGGAAATGGCTATGACTCTATTGGAAGACTGGTGCAGGGGGATGGACGTGAACTCCCAGAGAGCTCTGTTGGTCTGGGGGATCCCAGTGAACTGTGATGAGGCTGAAATTGAAGAGACCCTGCAGGCTGGGATGCCCCAGGTGCCCTATCGGGTTCTTGGAAGAATGTTCTGGAGGGAAGAGAATGCAAAAGCAGCCTTGTTAGAGCTCACTGGCGCTGTCGATTACACCGTGATCCCCAGGGAGATGTCAGGCAAAGGAGGGGTCTGGAAGGTGGTCTTTAAGCCCCCCACTTCCGATGCTGAGTTTTTAGAAAGGTTGCACCTCTTTCTTGCTAGAGAGGGATGGACCGTGCAAGATGTTGCCCGCGTTCTTGGGTTTCAGAACCCTGCTCTGGTCTCAGGCCCAGAAATGCCAGCAGAGATGCTCAACTACATTTTGGATAATGTTATTCAGCCTCTTATTGAGTCTATATGGTACAAGAAGCTGACGCTGTTCTCGGGGAGGGACATCCCAGGGCCTGGGGAGGAGAGCTTTGAGCCTTGGATGGAGCACACTAACGAGATCATGCAAGAGTGGCAGGTGTCTGATGCGGAAAAGAGGCGCCGGCTGATGGAGAGTCTGAGAGGCCCTGCCGCGGATGTCATTCGCATCCTGAAGACCAACAACCCAGCCATAACCACCTCCGAATGCCTGAAGGCTCTTGAACAGGTGTTTGGGAGTATTGAGAGCTCCAGGGACGCGCAGGTCAGATTTCTGAACACTTACCAGAACCCAGGAGAAAAGTTATCAGCTTACGTCATTCGTCTGGAGCCTCTGCTGCAGAGAGTGGTGGAGAAGGGGGCCATTGATAAAGATAACGTGAACCAGGCCCGCCTGGAGCAGGTCATTGCAGGGGCCACCCACAGCGGGGCCATCCGGAGGCAGCTGTGGCTGACAGGGGCTGCAGAAGGGCCGGCCCCTAACCTCTTCCAGTTGTTGGTGCAAATCCGAGAGGAGGAGGCCAAAGAGGAGGAGGAAGACGCTGAGGCCGCCCTCTTACAGTTAGGCTTGGAGGGGCACTTCTGAGACCCAGGAGAAGGGACTTCAGTGCAGACCTAGATCACAGCTGCTTTTGTTGTCCCTGTGTGGTCTTGAAGTAGTGCCTCTTGAGCAGTAAAGACACCCTTGTTTGGTTTTGTTCGTTTGTTTTGCGGGGAGGGGGACTGGGGAATCAGGCCTGCATATTTATTAACTTTCCGAAAATTGTGCAAGCGAGCACTAGGAGCTGCTGCAGTACAAATGGCGCACGAAGGCAGAAGTGCCAGGGAAAGGCTTGGACACAAAGTGTTGGGTGCAAGCTGTCGTCGTGGCATCATCGTCAGTGGTGAAAAGTGTGAATCTGTGACACGTTCCATCGTGCTAATTCAATGTGAAATTGCATGTTCAGATGTTTAGTGCAGGGCCTGACTCATAGGAAGTGTTCAATAAAAATGTGAACTATTTATATTTGTTACTAATGATGTGAATAGTTTGTCTTATTGTAAATTGCCCTGATTTATATTGCTGGAAAGAAATATGAAGTTACCAGATGACATTATTTACCTTTATAATGCAAATTTCTTATTTCTCATCTTTCAGCATCTGGGACAGTTTAATTGGAAAGTATTCTGAGACTTCAAAATGAGGTGTTCAAAAAATACTGCAAGTATAGGGCTGTGTAAATCAGTTTTCCACTGTGTAAGACACAGATATCAATCAAGTGGAGAGGTTGATATGAACTAGTTCCCCCGCTTCAGATCTTAGTCGTAATTGTTCATGCTGATTCTGTGTTCTGAATTCAGTTACTAAGTAGGTGTATCCAAATAAAAATAATTTTCAAATCATAGTCTCATTTTTCTGACATATATAAAGATTTTTAGTGTAGTTAAGCGCTGTGTCCTTTTTTTCTTATGAAGACTTTTTCCCGTATCATTAAGAAGAAAACTCTAATCTTGATTATTAAGTTTAATTTGCAGTAGCTTTTATTGTATTCAGCTTTTACATGTTTTCTTCAAGGCCAATGTTAGAAGGTTAAATAGCCAGAGATTAGTAATACACAAAATTATTACAAATTTTTATTTATTTATTTTTTTGTGGGTACTGGGGGGTCGACCTCAGGACCTCGCATGCCAGCAGGCGCCCATGCTGCTGAGCGATATCACCATCCCCTTTTTCGTATGTGGGTTCTGGGAGTCGAACTCGGGCCCTCGCGCTTGCCGGGCAGGCACTTAAGCTGCTGAGCCATCTCACCGGCCCCCAAATTTTTATTTTTTACTATTTTTTTTTTGTGGGTACTGGGGGTCGACCTCAGGACCTCACGCGCCAGCAGGCGCCTGTGCCACTGAGCGATATCACCGGCCCTTTTTTCGTATGTGGGTTCCAGGAGTCGAACTCGGGCCCTCACGCTTGCCAGGCAGGTGCTAATGCTGCTGAGCCATCTCACTGGCCCACTACAAATTTTTAGAAAATTCTGAAGTGAGGTTTAGGAGGTTGGTTGGGATTTTTTTTTTTTTTTTTTTTTTTTTTTTTTTTTGTGGTACTGGGACTCAAACCCAAGGGCACTCTACCACTGAGCTATATCCCCAGCCCTCTCCCCTTTTCTTAAATTCTGATTTAGGGTCTTGCTTAGTTGCCCAGGCTGAGCTTGAATTTGTGATCTTGCCTCAGTCTTCCAGGTGTGGGATTACAGGTGTGTACATCACAGCCAGCTTTTTTCCCTTGTAAATCACTTTGCATCTAAAAACTTGTTTCAGGGGGCCGGTGAGATAGCTCAGTGGCACAAGCGCCTGCCCGGCAAGCGCGAGGTCCTGAGTTCGACTCCCGGTACCCACATAAAGGAAAAAAAGGGCCAGTGAGATAGCTCAGTGGCACAAGTGCTTGCTGGCAAGCTCGAGGTCCTGAGGTCGACCCCCAGTACCCACATTAAAAAAATAAAAATAAAAACTCGTTTCACTGAAGAAGTAATTCATCACAACTATGTAAAATAAATATTTGTTTTACAGAAGCCATTTTATATCAAGAAAATACTAAAAGGGAAAAACTTTAAAACATATTTAGCTGTAGAGATTCAGTGACTGCAGCTGTCTACCCTTGAGTGCCTTAGTAAATACCAGGAGTAATTGCTTGAAAGTTAAGTCTTCTGTGGGGTTTACCCTTACGGTTTTAAAGTTATAGCTGCCTCATATGACAGTCATGCAGTACAGAGTATGTAAAGGCTAATATTGGTATGTATTTTTCCAGATTTTTCAATACACTCATGTCTTCACTTCCCATGTCATATTGGTACCTCTTTCATTTCTCCCCTCACAAATGCACATCTCCATGTTCTTGCCTCCCTCCTTCCTCAGTAGACATGCATATCTTTTACTTCTCCCTCAGACACTTGCCATAGCCCTGTCCCCTACCCACCAGACTCCTAAGTCCTGCTCCAGTCCCACCGGCATCAGGTACACACACATACCCCTCCCTCACTTCACACTTCTGTCTTCATGCAATTTATCCAGCCCCCCCCCAAACAAGCATACTCCTTCCGCTATACAAGAGCACTACATCAGCGTCCCACCCCCACAGTATGTATTCCATTCTTCACGATACACACAGGCCCTCTGTTACAGCATGCCAACCAGCCACACTACCAATCCATACACATAACAGGAGTGCTTTCTTTTTTTACCCAATATATTATGCATCCCTCTATGTACATAGGGATATACTCCCCCACCCCCTGTGGTACTGGGGATCAAACCCAGGGCCTCACATGCTAGGCAGGTATTTTACCACTGAGCTACATCCCCAGTCCTAAACCTTTTTATAGCCACAGCACTGATTGCATCCTAGGAAGAACAGTCTTTTACTGCTTGCTTACATATAACAATTGTGTATGTATATATATGCACACATATATTTAACACAATACATACATATGACATAAAACTATGTTAGGATCCTAGATGCCCATCCTTCTAAGAAATAACGAGCTAAAAATAACTGAGCTATTTATGATCTGGATTAGGGCTTTCCATTATAGGCTCAGAATTAAAAATTTTCTGCTTTTTAAGGAAGGCTAGCAGCAAGCAAGGTATCTTCATAAATACTTGTGGGATAAGAAGTAGAAACTGCATTGCAGTCCTGTTCTGTGATCAAAATTACATTTTGGCTGATAGCACAGAGTATGTGCTGGCAAAGTGTGATGTTACTGATATTGCTGGGCTGTTCCTATTTCTCATCTCAAAGGCCCGTCAGCCAGCATTTACTCTGTGCACTCTGGGAGTAAGCTGAGGACTAGGAATGGTCAAATGTAGTAGTAACTTGCTGTCCCTAAATTCACTGTCTAGGAGTCAACTGATTTGAAAGGATAGAAAACAAACTTGGGAAAGGATGCTGTCACTGGTAGTAAACTACTAAAAAAAAGTTTAGAAGATGACCCAAGTAGGAAAATCAGGAAATCCTGACTCTGCTTATGTTGAAATTGTCAGCTTGCTTTCATAAGCTCTTGCTTGCATGTACATTCTCATTCTCTCTCTCCCTTTCCCTCCCCCATTATCCTAAGGCTGAATTTCTTTGGAACTGAGTATCATTGGAAGTTCCCACAGTTGCTCTGTATCAGGTAAAACTAATGATCATGTAACAAAAAAGACACAAACGTCCTTTTCTTATAAAATAACATGATTTATTACTATTTTAAAACAAAATAACAGTCAGCAACTCAATATTTCTAAATAATTTAACACACAATAACGTTAGTCATAAAGTCATGCTACAAAATTCCTGTGTATAAAAGATTATTACCAAAGCATTAATAGATGTTAAAATGCTCTTTGGAATGGAATTGGTTCTAAAAGCCAAAGATCCTAGAATGAAGCTCTTGATCGTAACTGACAATCTGGGAGAAGCAGTTGGAGATATAAACATATATTCTCTTCAGCATCTAACTCACCAGTCTTCATAGCGATCACTGTAGGCAGTAGCACCTTGGAGGCAGGTACTTCCTACTGATCAAAGAAGCAAAGAGCTTCCAACCAATATAACTTAGCAACAACTTAATGCAGACAAGATCTAAATTAGTTTTAAAAATCTGGGTGTGGGGAAGATAACTCACAAAGTATCTGAGTAGGAGAATTACTTGATAAATCCCCCAGAGGGATGATCTGGGATATAGCAGGTATAGAAGATGACTCAAGTAGGGAAATCAGGAAATCCTGACTCTGCTTATGTCAACAGACAGCAATTGCTCATGCTGGCTTAGAATGATCAAGGGTGAGGTTTCATTCTCTAATGTCTATGTGTAGGCTAGGTATTTATTCATCTGCTTTTTGGAAGTACTTTCCACCAACATCCAGTACAGAATTTTAAAGTGCAAATCTACTGAAAAATAGTTTACTCTCCCCCCACCCCCCCTGTTAAATTTGCTAGATCATAATTTGGTTGGCTGGTTCCCCTCTAACCTGCCCAATATGGGAAATAACCTAGATTCCGATTAGGACTTCTCTAAGTGTCAAGTATCAAACTCATTTTAGGTCAGAAGAAGATAAGACTTCGTCTAGTTTTTCCTTTCCGTTTTCTTCTTTTGCAGTCACTGATTAATAAAAGGTAGGAATAGATACACTGATATGGTATTTCTAAAAGCTCAGTGATTTTAAAATGTAACTCTTAATTGTTCAAGTCTCACCTATTTTATAGTTTTACAAAAGGAAAACTATGACATGCTAAAGTAAAAAGAAAGGAATACAGTCAAGTTAGCTGTGTCAGAAGCACCAACTCTGCTACACTGAGTCTTGTTTCATTATTTACAGACACATTAAAAGGCCTAAATAAAGAAAATGTGGGCCAAAGGAATGAACTTCTGGTAAAGGATAACTTGCAGTTTAACCATTTTCTCCCTTTACTGATACTTATGATGTATAAGGTCTTAGTGAACCAATGATCTGACTGCACTCAGAGACACTGACTACACATGGTAGATGCTTGATATTTCCTGCAGCTTTCTAAGGTGAATGACTAAATTCAACCTTTCTGGGCTGGCCCTCTGCTTTTCCATTTAGCCCTTAGAAAAACCCAGGTGGAAGATTCCCACTTCGTATCATAATCATCAACTCTGAGAATAAGTCAACAGTCACAATTCAGTTTCCATTCCTCCTCATTCCATTTTCAACTCACTGTCAAAAAGTGTCAAAAGAAGCACCTATTCAAGCAGAAAATTCCACACAGGAGCCACACTTAAGTGCTACATGCTGTCTTCATACGGAGAATGGATTCAGTAAGCATACCAAGTTATTGACCAGTTATAATGAGCAGAAATCATTCTGCTCACACTCAAAATCAATGTCAACACCAGCTAACTTTTACACATGATACATTTTACACAGTATTTTTCTGTATTTAGTGACTGCCACAGTCTGCAAAAGTTTGCATATTAGGTAATGAATGATGATCCATTTTCTGAAGTATCTTCAAAATATTAAATTTTAGAGACAAAATAAAATCTATCATAAGGTTGAATTCTGTTGATAGTAACAGAGAGGTAGGTTAATAAACATTGTCCTAAGATAAGCGAGGATGGTAAGAAATAAAATTTGAGGCCCTGCTAAAAAAAAGTAAGTTTAACCTTCTAGCCCTGAGTTTCTAATACTATGTGAAACTTGCGAAAATTAGTATTACAAAAAAGAGAAACACGTCTGCCCATTTCCTTCCATCTATGATTATAAATATATCACCTTCTTTCACACAACTCCACTGGCACGTGGCTATGCAGTGAAAATAGATGGATACTGGATAAAAGGAAATAAAAGAAACATGGCAAAAAAGTACTGGTTTTTAACCAGAGGAGAATCTGTTCCCATTCAGTCCCTCAGAGGTTAGATGGCAATGTCTGGAGACACCTTTTGTTGTTATAACTGGGGAGAAAGAGCTACTGGCATCTGTTGGTAGAGTTTAGGGATGCTGCTAATTATCCTACACAGGACAGTCTCCCACAACAATGAATTATCTAGCCCAGTATGTAAACAGTGCCAATGCTGAGAACTTCTGGTTTAAGGGAAAAAAAGCCAATAAACAGAACACAAAAACTTTTCAAGCCTGTTTAGGTAATATGGCCACAGGCTTAGAGTTAGAGAACATAGAAAAGTTGAATTCCTCGCTAGATGAAAATCAAATTTACTGTGAAAAATTAAAATGCTGGACTGATGGGAGAGCTCTACCATCATTTATAAGAATGATACACTCCTGTAACCCCAACACTCCGGGGCCTAAAGCAGGAGGATCACGACTTTGAGCCCAGCCTGGGCAACTTAACAACTTAGTGAGACCCTGTCTCAAAATATAAAAGGGCTGGGGATGTAGCTCAGTGCAAAGACCCTGGGTTCAATCTCCAGTACTGGAAGAAAAAAAAAAGAGAAGTTTAAATGATCCTCTAACATAGGAGCACAGGCATTATCCATATCAAGTAGGTCAAATATCTCATCTCAGAGACATAAGACAAAGGCATTAAATATAAACTACATGTGCAGCAGTAAAGGATGGTAAAAGAATGATTTGAGAGACTATACTGAACTTCTTCATATATCCAATCCTCTATTTTCTAATTGCACGGATTCTGACTTTAATTCCAGGAACAGGGATCCACAGAAGCCATTCAAATATTCGTTGAATGCAACTGAATATGAATTTTGTGTAAAACGGACACAGAAAAGTACCTTTCTCTGAGAACCACCAGTGATTAAAAGACATTAAGAAACAGAGAAAATTAATGTCTACATTACAGAAATTCAGAAAAATCAAACACTAAAAGTGTAAACTATTTCATAAATAAATTCAATACAAAGCCATCCATTTTCTATAACATTCACTTCCAGAGTAACTTTTAGAAAATATACCCATATGTAGCAATATGGTTTCAAGCTTCCCTACTGGATGAAGTGCAAACTAAAAGAAGATCACCTTCCCACTCATCTGATGGGCCTTAAACATCACCAAGGAGCATGAAGGCTCATTGCCTATGGTTCACAAAAGAAACGCTGAAGGCTTTGAATGTAAAAGCCAGTCAGGGTAAAGGCTTCTTCCTACCAGAGCTAAGGGGTTAGACTAAGTGTTCTTGTTTGGATTTAGAGCTGATTGTCAAAGCGGTGGTCCCTTTTGATCAGAATGACTCTTAGAGAAATCAAGTGATTCTTAAGTGATAGCTGTAGATTTCTGAAACCTAGGACTGCTTATGCAATCATTTTAAAAAAATGATTCTCCCCTCTTTCATTAGATGGGGAAATAAGAATCAATAGTCTCTGGCGAGAGACTTTAGGCACAATTTGGCGGGAGACCCCTCGCTTCTTTTCTGCAGTCTACTAGTGATCCACTCATGACCTGCTATGGACTTCATCTGATTACTGATCTTGCGTTTTCCAGAAAAAAACATCTTCTTACATGATAAATTCTAATCTCTGCATCTAACTATTGCTTTGCAATTCAGAAGTTAAATCATCTACAGTGCGTCACATAGGAGGCAATTCTCTCACACGCTGCCGTTTGCCTGGGATCCCACACGGAAACATCCCTTCTCTCTTCCCTCCACAGCCACTTACACAGTACGCTTTCTGAGCCGTTCAACTTAGAACTTCTCAAAAAAATAAGTTTTGAAATATATATATATATATATATATATATATATATATTTGAACTCAACCTTCATTTATTGAGAAGTGCCAAATTCAATCTTCAAGTCTGTACCCTTCTAACCATAACAATGAGGATCAGGAGACCAAATCATTGGGGCAAATTATGACGCATATCAATGGTTGATGTTTAGGCTAGAGCTCCTGACTTTAAACCGTAAGGAACTATAAACCAAAAAAATGTGCTTCAGGCCAGGTCCACGTGGTTAATGTGGCCACACTGTTGGTCAAAGGAGGGCCATGACAGTCATTTTAACCACTGACCTGGGTCACAGAATGACTGATTATACATATACAGTGACTCAAGTGGCCATGCATGTAAACACAACCTAAATTCCAGTTGACAATCTACATATTTTTGGAAAAACAAACAAATAAATATAACGAGGGCTAGAAGGCCTCCAAGATACTAATTCTTCCTTTTTATACCACAGCTTTTCCAACTGGGCTTTGGAGTCTTGGTTCCAGAACTGCTGCTGTACGTATTTCTAAGAGGTGCTCTTTCCATCACCACTCTCCCTTCAGAACCAATGGTGTGATACATTTGTGCTTCTGAGGCATAAGGAGAGGGACCTTCTACAGATTTAAAAGTGTGTCTTTAAAATACCCGACC
The DNA here is from genome assembly GCA_028451465.1 of Erethizon dorsatum. Taxonomy (NCBI): domain Eukaryota; kingdom Metazoa; phylum Chordata; class Mammalia; order Rodentia; family Erethizontidae; genus Erethizon; species Erethizon dorsatum. The sequence continues at coordinate 105,617,873 of CM051828.1, read as the reverse complement.
TAAAAATTACTCGACAAACTGAATAAACAATATTTGTTCCTTTGCTATTAAAATAATTGGTCTACACATTTCAATAGATGGAGATTGCCAGTATATAACTGGCAATGAAGACAAAAATGGAAGTTATAGTTTTCAAAAAGAGAACTAGACTATCTAAAGTTGGTGTTAACGCTTTTGGGGAGAAACGCTGGATAGGTTTAAAAAAACACTGGAAGTGAGATTTCTTTTAAGAACTTTCTGTCCAACACAGAATCTTTAAAATAGAGAATTACATGAAACTTATCTACTGTTCTCATGACATTTAAATAAGTTAACACAAAGAGGAAAGTATGGTGTTAATTTTCTTCTTCCTCATCCTCTTTAATTACTGGAGTACCTAAAATGAAAAAGAAAATTATTTCTGTTTATTCTCAACAGGTTGTTAATTCTAAATGAAAATATTTCCCTGTTAACCTGAGAAGCTCTGAGAGGCTGTGAAATGTGACATAATAAAATAGTTTCATGAAATAATTTCTTAAATTTCAAGTCCACTAGAAAGGCTCTCAGGAGAATTCACAAGTGAATTAATATAAATACTTATGAATATACAGCTCCCTACTGTACGGTTGTAAATAAACATGCCTACAAGTGCCTACAGAAAAATAAGATGGATAGGGTGGCACACACCTACAATCTCTCTCTCTCTTTTATCTATTTATTTTATTTTATTTTCGGTGCTGGGGATTGAGCCCAGGGCCTTGGGCATGCTAAACACATACTACATGGATCTACAGCCCCAGGCTGCTTTTTCCTTTCAATAGAAAGGAAATATTCATCCACCCAAATACTGTATAAATCATTTAAAGAGTCAAACCAATAATTGTATATTCACAATCAATGTAGAAAATAGGATATTACTAGTATCTTAGAGGCCTGTTTGCCTCTTCCTGACTATGCCTGTACAGTACCCTCTCACAAGAGGTAATCCACTGTCTGTCATTTATGCTTTGGTGTGTATCTTGAGGGGAAAAAATATTCTGTATGGTTTAATTTATATAAAACTCTAGAAAATACAAACTGATACAAACTGACAGAAAGCAGTGAATTTCTTGGGAAGATGGTGGAGAATGGCAGGAATGAGGGATTATAAAGAGGCACAAAGACGCTTTTGGGAGTGATGTTTATGTTCATTATCTTGAGTATGATACTGATTTCACAGGCATAGATACCTGTCAAAACTTATCAAATTGTACACTTTAAATATGCATGTTTAATTATATATCAATTATACCTCAAGCTGTTAATTTTTTTTTTTTTTTTGTATAGGAAAAGGGTTAGTTAAGGGCCTTTTAGAGTAATTAATTCCCAATCTGAGGACAGAAGAGCTTTCCTCTCCCTAGGGAGGCATAGGGAGGCATATTAGTATCACCTGTAAAAAGTTTTCAAACTATGCCTTCACGCTCTCCGTAGAGACTTGGAGTGTCTCTCTCCACAGGTATGCGGCATCATTTAAGAACCACTGCCATAGTAAGCTGGGTGGACAAAAGGTTTGAGCACTGAGAGAGCTGCAGCAGGGGAGGGATAAAGACACACAAAATAGGACTAAAAGAACAGAACGCAGAGCAGCAGGGATGGTTAGGAAGAGAAAAAGCTTGAGGAAAATGATAAATGACTAGGTCCTTTGTTGGAAAAACCCTGTGACTCTTTGTATGAGTATGATGAAGACAGGAAGGAAAACCTGCTTGTGAATGGTTGTCGTCGTCGTCATCGTCATCATCATGTGTTGGATGTCACTTATTTTTTTCTAAGTATTCTCCTCCCTCCCATTCGGTCAGCCTAGTCGGCTCTGTGCATGATTGTTTTGGGCACTGGGTGGGAAGTGGACACAGACCGGAAGACTTACTGGCTTTTGTCTTTGAAAATCTTAAGACCACTGAGAAAATACTGTTTGTGAGAAGACAGAACAATGTGGAGAAGGTGGGGATGGTGATCTTTCCCAGACTAGAAAGAAATTTCCTGGGGGTTCTGGAACAGTAAGAATCTTTGCTGTACCTCCTGATAGCACCACAGGGAGGAGGTAATGTCTGTATTTTATGGAAGGAGCTAATCCTATGGCTACCAAAGATTTCATTCTCAAAATAGCACTTCCATGACTCAAGTGTAGGGAGGATATATATGATAGGAAGCAGGGAGGATGAGTGCTGAGGGACCTTGGGAATGGAGACTATAGATTTCTCAGTGATGACCTGTGAAGACAACTGACTTAAGACCGGAGGGTATCTCCTCATGACCTGGCCCTAGAATTATGGCATAATCCCAGGGGAGAGCTAAGAATGACAGACTAAATTTCTTAACAGCCAGCTGAATTAAATAAGGGAGATGGTGATCAAAGTGAAAACAAAGTTAATTTATATTAAAATATTTCTCATATATTTGAGCTTTTGGATTATTAAAATCTTTTAAAATGTTAAAAGGTTTTAAAAGCACAATATTAAACAAACATTATTTCATTTCATGTCATAACAACACTAAAATGATTCCTCATGATACTGTTACCATCTCCAGTTTTTATATTACAAATGAACAAGGTTTGGTGAGATTAATTAACTACCACAATGTCACAAATACTATAAGTGGTGAAGCAAGGACATGACCCAGTGAGTCAGTGATATCCAGTGACATTAACATGAATCTCCATGGTTGGGAAACTAAAACTGAGGAGCAGGGGGTATGAGATAGAATCCTATAGTTCTGATCCAACTGTGAGAAAGCAACTACTTATCATTTATGTCTAATTGTTCCACAAAATATTTCTGTGACTTGAGAATAAGCGTAAGTTTTTTTCTATGAGATCTTGATATAAGGATGATCTTTTATCTGCCCAAGCATCCTAGGAGCTTTTCATACCACCCTGGCATAAACCAGACCATTAAATTTCATATGGATAGAAATGATCTTTAAGATTAGGGACAACCCATCATTTTCTTTAGTTTTACTCCTTGTCATGATTCCATGCCAAAAATTCCATTTTTATAACTAGCAAACATTTCTAAGCCAGTCCACCCAGAGTCACTCACCATCCAGCTTTTTTAGTTTGGGCACTCTCTTGGTTGCTTCCTCAGTCCAATTACCCTCAGCAGAATGTTTCTCTTCCAGAGGATTGCCTACAAACACCAGGTCTTCCAGGCATGGCAGGTCTGTCAGCTTCACAAATTCAGCTGTAAGGACAAAGAACATTTTCCACATTAAAATGGTAAGTTTTACTGTTATAATTTTGGAGATTGAATTCCAAATCGCTACTCTCAATTTGTGATTGTTCGGGATAACTAGTTGTTTTAAGATTTTGAAGAAGGTTAGAGAAATTTTACTATATGAAGTTATTACCTGAGGACATTATGGGATGGGAGGGGGAAAAAAAAAAGACCTTTCTCTTCTACCTTTAATGCTAGCCTAAGGAGGGGACAGGGAGAGGAGATAAGGTTCAAAACTGAAAAGGACTGTTGATCTACAGTAATAAATGCTCTCTTTGCTGTGTTGCATTGGTGTAGGCTAAGCTAAACTGCTTGTTTCTATTCCTTCATCCTCAAATTCTTTTTTTTTTTGTCTTTTTGAGACAGGGTCTTGCTATGCAGTTCAGGCTGGCCTTGAACTCACTTTATAGCCCAGGCTGGCCTTGAACTCACAGCAATATTCCTGCCTCAGCCTCCCGAGTGCTGGGGTTACAGTTGTGCACCATCACACCCAGCCTTCATCCTCAAATTCTTCTTTTTTTTTGATATTACAGGAAAAAGAATACATAATTTATCACATGCCAAAGTGATTTCTTGGGGACTAAGAAAGGCACCTGAAGTCATTGGAAGTCATCACCAGTCCCTAGTGGTTCTGTTGCTCATCCCCCACCCCATCTTAACAACAGAATAACCTGGAAACCACAAATGTGCTTTCTGTTCTCTATTTTTGCCTTCATCATTTCTTTTTGTTGTGCTTTGGGTTTTTTTTAATTTTTCTTTTCATGCTTGCCAGGCAAGGACTGTACCATTGAGCTACATCCTAGCCCCAAGTCTGATTTTTTTTTTTTTTAAAGTACAAAGTAATAAATAAATGGCTTCCTTTTCTTTCCCTGCCCTTTCAACATTGCCTCCCCTCCAAAAAAGCCTGTTTTATCCTGCAGATGTACCAGATATATCCTCTTACATGTGGATGTGCATATATACATATTTCATGTTTTAATAGAAAGGAAAACATTTATTCTACAACTTTTTTGTTCCTTTTAAATTAAAAATTAATCATTGACAGCTTTTTAGGTCACCTTAAGTAGCACTACTCATTTCTCTAATTATTATATACCACTAAAAAAATGTACCATAATTTCCTTAATCATTGCTCATTGATGTTGTTTCTACGTCAAATAATGCTGCCATTAAATAGCTATCTTCACCCATACTTTTGATTTTATGAGATGCAGTATTTTTTAAATTTTATTGAATACTGTCAGATTATTCTGTAAAAAAGCTTCTGAAATCCTGTAGGTATTCCCATGCTAAAAATGGAATGGTTCATTTTGTTACACCCTCTGTAGGACCACTCTTTTCCTTCCCTCTTCTGTCCTTTCCTTTCCTTTTCTGTCCTTCTGTAAACAAATTTATATGTAATGAGACCCAGACTTTTTCCACGATATCCCTGAAACATGCCCCTCAAATTCTTAAAGCAATTCACTCAAATCATTATTACAGAACCTATCATAAAATGTTATAATTATTAGCTTATAAATAAAATTTCCCCACTAAGCTGTGAGCTCCTTGAGGGCAGGGATAGTTTCTCTTCAGTTATGTATACCAAGAGTCTGGTGTCGATCATGCACATAACAGAGCTTTAGTACATGCTGAATTAATAATATGTGATAAAAAAGCAAAACAATGTAGATATCAAATAAGTCTTCCACTCAAGAATTATTAGATTTAAACTGATTCCTTCAGCCTTTGACTAATAGGACAAGGACGTACCTAATTATATTTGTTCTAAGTAAAAATTTAAATATATATTTCATGCATTTAAAATTTAGGAATTCCTATACTTTTTCTATAAAAAATATAAGAAGTTTTGTAGCTGTTTCTCTCTGTGCTTAGAAGTAAATGTTTCCATTTTGCATCTTTTCCTCTACTGGGTACATTCTAGAAACATGAGGTAGATGGTTAGGAAAGAGTCACTCTTAGCTTACCCCAGTCTTTCACCAGGTTATTAGACATGTAGAGAATCTTCAATTTTTTCATTACATGGATCCCTTTCAACTTTTCAATAAAATTGTAGGAGATCCACAGTTCTTCTAACGTGTCCCCTACAGCTTCCTGAAAAAGAAAGCAATGTAACTTACATGCTTTTTTTTTTTTTTTTTTTTTTTTTTTTTTTTGTGGGTACCGGGGGGTCGACCTCAGGACCTCGCGCGCCAGGAGGCGCCCGTGCCGCTGAGCGATATCACCGGCCCCTTTTTCGTATGTGGGATCCGGGAGTCGAACTCGGGCCCTCGCGCTTGCCGGGCAGGCGCTTAAGCCGCTGAGCCATCTCACCGGCCCAACATGCTTATTTTTAACCTTTCCCTTCTGTCACCTTCATTATAAACACAGACAATGACTTTCAAAGAAAACTAAGATGTGCCTATCCACTTGCAGGAGAGCTGACTTTTGTGTGGAAGTTTTTCCCCATTAAGGGAACGAAATAGAACATTCTCTTTCCCTGTGAACTCTTCCTATTCTGATTGTTTCACTGAGTAAAAATTCACAAAACATTCTTTACCAAGAGTAGCTATGCAGTTACCAAGAGGAGAAATAATGGCACTATAGTATCACTTTTATTGAATGCTACTGTTTCTAATTACTATCCTATTGATTATATATATTATTTGGTCTTTCTTTCCCCTGCAGTACTAGGGAATGAACCCAGGGCCTTCACACTGAGCTACATTCCCCAGCCCTTTTAAACAAATTTTTAATTTTGAGACAAGGTCTCACTAAATCACTAAGCTGCCCAGGCCACCTTGAAACTTTCCTGCTTCAGATACCCAGAGTGCTGAGATTACAGGAATATATCAACATACCCAACTTATTATTTGGTCTTTACATTTAAAGTAGATAAGATATTTGATTTCTATTATAAGAGATACTTTAGGGCTTATTTACTTATTTATTTAGAGACAGGGTCTCACTATGTAGTGCAGACTGGCCTCGAACTCATTTATATAGTCCAGACTGGCCTCAAACTCACTGCAATCCTCCTGCCTCAGCCTCCCAAGTGTTGGGATTATAGGCGTGCACCACCACACCCGGATTAGGGCTTTTTAAAAAACAGCACATTAATATTAAGTAGTATATTTAGTCTAAAATTCAGGGTTTTCTCAAAATTTATTATAGGAAAGTTTAAACATAAAAAAGTTGAAAGAATTTTATATTAAATGCCCATATGGTCACTATACATTTTGCCACACTTGTCCTATCATACCTGTCCATCTACCCATCCCACCATCCAACAATTCATCTTATCTTTTTGATATATATAATGCAGTTTTAACCTTTCTATTATATTATTAAATTAATATAACTACTAAATATTAGTAAAGACTTTCTATTATAGTATAAATGTTATATATCACACTGCCTCTTAAATTTTAGATACAATCAATAATTGCAAAAATATTTTCTTTTATAGATATTAGGCAGATGGAGTGATTTTTTTTCTAGAAAAACATAAAAAGTTCTAGGCAGGATCAATTGGATGCTCAATCACCTCTCACCCCCTCCTCTCAATTTATCAATGTGCACAATGTAACCTCTAGGAGGTGGGTCCCAGCTCTACATCCTGCTAACTGTACTTTTAATGACTACAAAGAGAAAAAATATTCCTGGATTAAGATTCTGAATGCATTTTCCATAATGGCAGAACAAAGGGGAAAAGTTGAGAATGGCGTGGTCTGAGTTAGCTCTGTGTGTCATCCCAGATCTAACATTGCATTTTAGTTTCAACTTTCTGAATAGAAGACACAATGCTTTCAAAGTAAAGAAATTTTAAAATCAGTCTATTCTGGCATTCTTATATTAGAAATTTGTAATTTAACCAAGCCCTCTTGAGCAATATTGTGACATCTCCCCAGGTGTATAATTAATATCTCTATATATCTATATGCATATGTCTATATGTATCTTTCACAGGAGGAGAATCAGTCTTCAGTAATTTAAATTTTATTAATACATTTTCACTGACCTAGATCCTCATCCTTCTCATGTCTCTCGTTTATAGTGTGTGAGGTAACAGAAAAACTAATTAAATACTGATCTTGGGGGTAGAGTGCATGCCTAGCAGGCACAGGCCCTAGGTTCAATCTCTAGCACCAAAGAAACAATGAAAAGATTTAGGCTTAATTCTGGGTTCTGCCATTTGTTCAGTGCCATTTTATATGTACAGGTGAAGACTCCTGGTTAATTCCACATAGCCAATTTGGTTAATTTTCCAAATGGCCTGTGTGCTGAATTTGTCATATTAATGATTTACCAAAATAAAGTCTTATTTAAAATGATATCCATTTTAGATAGAACAGAAATTCTTTTACATAAGCAAGCTTTTGAAAATGTCTCCAATACTTTGTTCACTCATTTGAATTATTAACTTACTTCTGATTTAACTTTTAGTCATTTGAAAGCAGCTGCTTTGCCATGACCAAATTTCAGTGCATTTGGGGACTTAGGGTTAGGGCTACCCTGAGATTGTCCCAAGTTCCAGGCAAGTCATGCCAGCATTGTCTCCCTGTCCTGGGCAGGGACCACTTATTGTTTTACTTATTTTTAATTCATAATTTATTTGAATTGGATTGCCTTGGTAACCTCCCAAACCTGATAACTGCCATCACCCCTCCTCCAGCCTCCGCAGTTGGAAGAGGGTGATGTGGGAGCAGGGGGAGAACTGCTGTCACTCAGCTGAGGGCAGAGGGTTCTCCAGAGGGACCGAGGCACTGGCCGAAGGCTCAGCTTCCTCTGTCCTTCCCTATAACCTCCACTCTCCCTACCCTCTTGCCCATCTTTGAAAGCCAACTGTGTGTGCGTGCGCGTGTGCGCGTGTGTGTTTACACATGTGCGCAGGAGCACAAGCTCATGTTTGTGTGGTGTGTGTGAGAGAAAGCGTGCGTGTATGTACACACAGGGGTTAACCATCCTTCACCCAAGACTCCAGACTCAGTTGTCCCCCTTCTCCTGCCCGTGTTTCTTTGCTTTGGGGTTCCTGAAGGGGGACCGAGGAAGCATTTCTCAAAAGACAGCCCCATCATTAAGTGATGCATGAACATAGTTAAACACATTTTTGTATATTGGTATTATGGAAAAGTACACAGCTATTTTAAAAAGAACGTATTAAATCTGCATGTATTGACATGGAATAATGTTCTTGATATACTGATGAATGAAAAAGCAAAATTAGAGAAAAATATGCCTTGTATACTATCAGTACATACAATATAACATATATAAATATATATACATGTGCACATGCCCACACACAGATATCTATTTACTTTCATGTGCACAGAAAAAATGTAAAGTGTACAAAACAATTTCATTTCTGTTTCATATGGAATTGGGGGTGGGAGGGAAGGATAAGACTTTTTTTTTTTGAGACAGGGTCTCACTATGTGGTTCAGTCTGGCTTTGAACTCATGGCAATCCTCCTGCCTCAGCCTCTTGAGTGCTGGGATTACAGGTGTGTGCCACCATGCCCAGCTAGACTTTCATATTAGATTTCATATATTTATGAATTGCTTCTTTTAATAATGAACATTTATTATTTTAGAATTAAAAATTTAACTTAAGTAATAGTTGTATAATTAGTAATAAAACATTGACTCAATACTTATTTATAGAGCATTATTGTAGATGCTGATGAACAAAACTGATGTAGTCATTAGATTTGTGTGGGGGGGTGTATGAGAGAGAAAGAATAAAGAATTTTGGGTACTGATAAGATGAAAAAATAAAACTGTAAGAGGTAGGAGTTGCCTGGAGGGCTGCTACAGATACGGGGAGGTAGGGTGTCGGGTGTCCTGTGAGGAGGTGACATTTGAACTGAGACATGAAGGCTAAGAAGGAGCCAGCACAGTGGAAACGCACGGTAATAGAGTGTTTAAGGCCAAGGGAAAAGCAAATACAAAGATCCTTAGGTAGAAATGGACTTGGTACAGTCAAGGAAGAGAAATAAGGCCAGTGGCTAGCAATTACTAACTAGGAGTAGAGCCCTATGAAGTAAGATCAGAAAGGAAGGCAGAAGCTAGACCACAAATACAAATGGGCCTATGATGTATCTTACAGTCTTTCCTAAATAGTTTAAATAAACTGTTTTCCTTAAATTTAAGGTTTCATATTTCACACATTATAGTAACCATTTGTAATTTACTGATTCAGCTATTTAAATCATGCTACTATGAAGGTGTGTTTGGATGAATAATTTAGCTGTTATGTGAACCTATTTGAAGCGTAGCATTTATATCCCCACGCAGCTTTATTTTTCTTTAGTTTACATATAAGTAGTAAAGCTTTTAGATGCACACACACACCCCACGCACACACAATACATGCTGGAAAGAAAACGAACTGATGATGTATTAATAGGAGTGTGTAGAAAGTGAAAAGATTTAGGGCTGGGGTGTAGCTCAGCTGGAGAATGCTTGCTTAGGGTTCAATCCCCAGCTGAGGTGGGGAGGTATGATTTTACATTATTTTAAAAACTTAGATCACATCCTCTGATCCCAAACCTCCAATGGCTTCACAAGAAACTTGGGGGGAAAAAAAATCTAAAATTTTATCATGGCCTGTAAGGTTCTGTGTGGCCTGGTGCCTGGTTCCCTGTCCAGCACCACTGAGGACCATGCTCTTACTCTTGCTCTTACTCAAGCACCAAGCAGATCAAGGTTTAGGAAATTTCCACTTGCTGTCCCTCAGCCTGTGCATTTGTTCCCTTGTCACCTCTACAGCTGCACAGTCTACATCCTCGCTTCCGCAGGGAGGACTTCCCACCCTTCTGTCTCCTCTTACTGTGCCTCACTGCATTCATCACCACCTGATGTATCATGCAATTAACTTTTGGTACATTGCCCTTAAAGATAATGTAAATTGTATAAGAGCAAGGACTGTTTTATATTCTGCCATATCTCTAATGCTTAGGTAAGTATTCAGGAAATACGCATATGTGGAGTAAATTTGTTGAATGAATGACATAGAAGAATGATTTTTATATGTTAAGTTAAATGGGAATGCAAAACAGTATGTACAGGAGGAATTTCATTATCAACACATCCCTTAAAGAATCTAAAATAAAAGGTAAAAAGTCAGGTATGTTGGGATGTCTGTAATCCCAACACTCTGGGGGGTTGAGGCAGGAGGATAGGAACTCCGAGCTCAGCCCTGGCAACTTAGAGATTTAGCAAGACTGTCTCAAAACCAACGAACAAATAAACAGGCTGGAGATGTAACTCAGTGCAAAGGCCCTGGGTTCAATCTCCAGTACCACAAAAGAGAGAGAGAACAAAGATGTAAATCAAAATGTTAGCAGTGTTTAAATTATCAGTGATTTACAGGTACTTTTTACACGTGCTTTTTTCTTTTTATAATGAGAGAAAAAAGTATGTGTTTTTAAAAAAGAAATAACAACCTACCAGTCCATTTAAGTTCTTTATGTTGTTTCTTCCTAAAGACAATATCCTCAAGTTTTCTGTAGTGGAAAGAAAGCATTTTTCCTTATGAGAATCATATTATACAATTGTTGTAGATCTAGTACAATGAAGCTTTAATATATTTTATATAATAAATATCCTTATAAATAAGTAAAAAAAAAGCTGTATTAGTAAAAATAAGTAATCAGGAAGGAAATACCATTGACCTATCATCTAAAATAAGCACTAAAACTATAATTTCACATCATGCCAATATTAATTTTAAAACTGATTATTTGGAATGCATGGTCTTCAATGGTTGGCTAGTAAAAATATTATAGAGATAAGAGTAAAGATTTTACATTTAAATTTGGGAGTATATATATTTCAAATATTGAATTTATAGTATAAGAACTCACATGGAAAATAGAAACATATTTATGTTTAGCCCATGTTACTTCACAAAGAATTAGAAGAGAGATGAAATAAATGTAAAAAATTTGAATATTTAAAGTCTAAATTTAAAGTTATTTAAATAATTTAAAAATCTTTCATTTTCAATCTTTGTTTTTTGTTTTGTTTTATTATTGGAGATCAAACCCAGGGCCTTCACACTAAGTTGCATCCCTAGGCTTTTTAAATTTTTTACCTTTTTTTTTTTTTTTGAACCAGGAATCGAACTCAGGACCTTGCTTTATTTTTTACTTTGACATAGGGTTTTTTTTTGTTTTGTTTTTGTTTTTTTGTGGGTACCGGGGGGTCGACCTCAGGACCTCGCGCGCCAACAGGCACCCGTGCCTCTGAGCGATATCACCGGCCCCTTTTTCGTATGTGGGTTCCGGGAGTCGAACTCGGGCCCTCGCGCTTGCAAGGCAGGCGCTTACGCCGCTGAGCCATCTCACCGGCCCTGACATAGGGTCTTGCTAAGTCATAATTTGCCTAGGCTGAGCTTGAATTTATGATCCTCCTGCTTCAGCCTCCTAGAGTACAGGGATTATAGATATCATGCCCAGCTGTTTCCAATTTAAAAAATAATTAAATTGAGATTTGCCTAAAAAATGCCTGTTTACATTTTTAAAAGAATGCTTCTATTTGTAAATCTATAGGCTATTTCTGAAAGAGAGAGAGGAAAGAAAGAAATAATGGTTGCCTTTAGGAAGAAACTAAGAGTTTATGGTCATAAGAATACTTATTTTTCATATAACTGCTTTTGAATCGTTTGAATAAAACCATGTGCATATATTACATTTCCAAATTAAAGAAAAAAGGTTTCTAGTAAAATACAGGAAACCATATTTCTGTTTCAGGAACCTACTGTGATCACTTATTTTTTTTTTAATGTGGGTACCAGGAGTTGAACTCAGGACCTCACGTGCCAGCAGGTGCCCGTGCCGCTGAGCAATATCACCGGCCCTTTTTTTCTTTATGTGGGTACCGGGAGTTGAACTCAGGACCTCGTGCTTGCTAGGCAGGCGCTTATGCCGCTGAGCTATCTTGCCAGCCCCTATGATCACTTTTATATAGGTAAAACATTAGGTTTTCACAACTTAAACTTCTATAACTACCTTGTCTAATATGGTAGTCACTAGTTACATGTGGCTGTTTTGTTTTGTTTTGTTTTGTATTTTTTGAGACAGGGTCTCCCTGTGTAATTCAGGCTGGACTTGAACTCACTATGTAGCCCAGGCTGGCCTCAAACTCTCAACAATTCTCCTGCCCCAGCCTCTGGAGTGCTGGGATTACAGGTATGTGCCATGCCCAGCTACATGTGGCTATCTAATTCAAGTTAAATTTCTAAATTAAAATTTTAGGGCTCGGGAATATAGCTTAGCAGCACGGCACCTGCCTGGCAAGCATGAGGTCCTGAGTTTGATTCCCAGTTGCAAAAAAAAAATTTTTTTTTTAGTTTCTCAGACACATTAGCCACATTTCGAGTGCTTAATCACTGTTCAGCTAGTAGCAACTATATAGGGAGACTACAGATTATTCTGTAACAACCGTAATTCAATGGTAAGAAATAGATCCAATTAACTTCCAACTCTCTAGGGAAGCAACAAAACCTCTCTAAATCTCATTTTTACCATATGCATGATGGGGAAATACAGTATCTATAAGAATAATTTGGGTGTGGTGGTACACAGCTGTAATCACAGCACTTGGGGAGGCAGAGGCAGATCACAAGTTTGAGCCCACCCTGGGCAACTTAGCAATTTTGAGAGATCCTATCTCAAAATAAAAAGCAATCTGAGGCTGGGGACACAGCTCAGTGACAGAGCATTCACTGTGCACACACAAAACCCTGGGTTCAAGCCCCAGGATCAATAAAAAAAAATTTTTTTTTTAATTTTAAACAGGGCTGAGATAAAGCTCAGTGCAAAGATCCTGGGTTTAATCTCCAGTACTGGGGAAAAAAATAATAAAAGGATTAAATGAGATAATTATCTAAAACAATCAGTTAAAATGCCTGAGCTACAGCAAGTACACAATAAATAGCATGTATGTGTATCAGGCACATACAACTTTGACATAGGAGATTAGGGCGTGGCCAAACTGGCTGGCAGAGTAGACATGACCAGTTAATTACAAGATCTTGGGACACATGCACAGTGGTTCCCAAAGCCCTGCACATGGACTTCTCACAAGAACTAGAGCAGGTTTGCAACAGGATGGCCTAGACCTGAGGTAAGCCTGAGAGGTGGGATCCCAGCACTCCCTCTCAGGATCCATATGTATAAGTTCTTGCAGGTTTCCTCAGCATCAAAGGACACAGACAACAAGAAAAGGTTGCTATCATGGTTTTCCTCACCATAGCCTGCCCTCCAGTGTGCACTTTTCCTCTTTTACCAGGCCCAAGCTTGCTCTGCAGAGCCAGTTTCTCCCTCACTCTTCACTGTTACTTTTTCAAATAAACTTTGCCACTACTTTTTGCTCAATCAAATGGGAAGCTATAGCAAACTAATACATCCCATATAACTAGAAATTTATGAAAACTAAATATTTAAGAAAATCATATAACTCTTCTTTAAAGCTTATTGATCTAGGAGAATCACCATTTTCTATTACTGTTTTTTTTTTTTTCCCCATTCCCTTCTGCTCCCTTCAACCCTTCTTCCCCTCCCTCTATTACTGTTTTGCTACTTCATGTAGTAGCAAAAGATTATTAAGGGCTGGGGATGTCAAGTGTTTGCCTATCATGCACAAGGCCTTAGGTTTGATCTCGAGCACTGCAAGAAAGGAAGGAAGAAAGGAAGGAAGGAAGGAAGGAAGAATTTATTTAAAAATGTATTCATTTGATACATACTTATTGGATATCTACTATACGCCATGAATGATAATAAGCACTGTAATCTTATAGTGAATAATACATATAAAAATTCCTGATAGCATGAGTAGGTTTAGCTGGGAGCAGAGGAAGACATCAGGACTCAGTTTTGGATATGTTAAGTGTGAAATGTCCACTAGACATCCAGTGGAATTCAGACAACTGAATATGTTAATCAGGAGTTCAGAGAAGACCTCAGAACTATAGATTTAAATTTGGGAGCCATCAGCACGTAGATGGTAAAGCCATGACTCTGGATGAGACAGATAATCCAGGGAATAAATAAAAATAAAAAAGAGAAGAGATTCAAGAACTGAGTGCATGGGCTCTCCAATACTTAAAATGCAGGGACATGAAACTGGGAAGGAGAGGCCAGAAAGGCAGGAGGAAATCAAATACTGACAGTGCTTCAAAGAGGAAAAAGAAATCATCTATGTCAAAATACATGATAGATCAACTAAGATGAAGATGAGGTTGATTCCAGATAATAAATACATGACACTCTCTCAAAGATAAGGTCTAACTTAACATATAAAAGTCCGTTTTAAAAAAAACACACATGCAAATGGTAATGAATGGCTCTAAAAATCTTATTGCTGTATACAAAAACAGGTAAATTGGGCTGGTGAGATAGCTCAGTGGCATAAGTGCCTGCCTGGCAAGCACGAGGTCCTGAGTTTGACTCCCGGAACCCACATAAAAGAAAAAAAGGGCTGGTGATATCGCTCAGCAACACAAGCGCTTGCTGGCAAGCACAAGGTCCTGAGGTCGACTCCCGGTACCCACATTAAAAAAAAAAAAAAAAAAAAAAAAAAAAAAAAAAACAGGTAAATTATGATGTCAAAGTTAATAGATTAAATGTTCCGATATAACACAATCATATATTTTCTATATTATTATAGGATGTTTAAATAGAGTACTACCACAAAGAAAACACTTATTTTTCTCCTAAAAGGTCATAATGGAAATCAAACTAGTGTTTTCAAATTTTTATGCTTACTTGTGACCTGGAAGACTAAAGCTTAATTGTTTTTTAGCAAAGATATAAGGCAACCATTTATTTTTCTAATCTTTAAAATGAGATTATTAATATTCACACTCTGCAATTTTTTAGTCACTGTTTTGAACACAGTTTTGTCATGCAGTTTTCCAGTCAGTTTTGGTATAATAAATTGTCCTTAGGAATATTCTGTCCTATAAACCACCTGTTAAATAGGAACACCCTATGTATGTCAGATCTTCTCATCATAGCATGACAGGTAAGACATTTGCATTCGTGAAAGGACAGGGGTTGAAGGCAAGCTAGAGTCATGCATTCAATCATTCATATGGATAAGTTAGCTTCTTCTTGTTTTGTTTTGAGACAAGTTGATTTGTAGTCCAGGCTGGCCTGCAACTTGCGATTTAACTCAGTCTGGCCTTGAATTTGAGGTCCTCCTAAGTGCTGGGATTAAAGGAATAAGTTACCATGCCTGGTTCCAAATGTGACATTCTTAATCCTTATTTCTTTTTTTTTTTTTTTTTGGTACCAGGAATCGAACTCAGGACCTTGCGCTTGACAGGCAGGCGCTTGTGCCACTGAGCTATATCCCTGGCCCCTTAATCCTTATTTCTTAGAGAACTGTTTTCAATGAAAGACTGCATTAATGTACAAAGTCATAAAAAATGGCATGTTTGGATGTGAATACAGTGGCATAAGCTTTTAGACAATGTTTTAACACTAGGTCTTTAGTAGGCGAAGGGGAGCCATTAAAAGGTCTCTGATCTGGGAGAAAGATATAAAAATAATATTCTCAGAAAAAACTTCATCATTGGTGTCAATGATGAAGATCAGCTGAAGAACAGAACAAAGAAAAAGATAAATTTAGGAGTCTATCACAAAAGTCCTAAGGCAGTATTTTTCAAACTATGGGTCATAACCCATTACTGTAATAGGTTATGAAATCAATTAGTGGAGTATGATCAACATTTAAAAAAAGAAATAAAGGGCCGGTGAGATGGCTCAGCGGCTTAAGCGCCTGCCCAGCAAGCGCGAGGGCCCGAGTTCAACTCCCGGAACCCACATACGAAAAAGGGGCCGGTGATATCGCTCAGTGGCACGGGCGCCTCCTGGCGCACGAGATCCTGAGGTCGACCCCCGGTACCCACAAAAAAAAAAATAAATAAATAAATAAAAATAAAAAAAGAAATAAAATTTTAAAAATACATACTGGATCCTATACTAATATACATATATATATATATTTACATAAATATATAATGAATTCACATGTATTTTTACTTCAGAAACTGGTAAAAAATCCTTGAAAAATATGATCTAAGGAAAAGCTAATATGGCTCTAAATTCAACTTGTAGCTCCTAGAAATGGGAAAGACACAAATTATTAAAGAATTTCTTTCAAGAATAGCCGGGCACGGTGGCACACATCTATAATCCCAGCACTCGGGAGGCTGAGGCCAGACTGGGATACATAATGAACTCAAGGCCAGCCTGAATTACACAGTGAGACCCTGGCTGAAATAAATTAATAAATAAAAGAATAGAATTAACAGAACTTAGTGATGAACTTGGATGTAGGGTTGAAGGGAAGAAAGGAGAGAACGTGTTAGGCTAAATAGTAGCCTGTCAAGCCAGGCTTGGTGCCACACATTTGTGATCCCAGCTACCCAAGAGGCTGACGCAGGAGGATCACAAGTTTCTGGCCAGCCTGGGTAACTTAGTGAGACCCTGTCTCAAAACGAACAGAGCTGGAATGTAGCTCAGTGGTAGAGCACTTGCCTAGCATGTGAAGCCCTGGGTTCAATCCTCAGTATGGGAAGAGAAAAAGTCCCCCAAATGATACTTACATTCTAATCCCTGGAACCTGTGAACATTATCTTATGTGGAAAAAAAGTACTCTGTAGGTATGACTAAATTAAGGATCTTGAGATGGGGACATAATAATACTTCAATATCTAGGAGTACCCCAAATGCAGGCACAGATATCCTCAGGAGGAGGAGGAAGAGGCAGAGCTTTGACACAGACAGAATAGGAGATGGCCTTTCCACCATGGAGGCAGAGGCTGAAAGGTACAGTCAGGAGTGAAGGAGTGTGGCAGCCATCAGAAAATGAAAGAGGCAAGAAGAAGTTCTCCCTCAAAGCCTCAGAGTGGGTGCAGCTTTCTTTTTGGTTCAGTGAAACTGATTTCCAACTTCTGATCTCCAAATAAATTTCTGTTGCTCTGCATCACCAAATTACAGCAGCTATTAGAACTTGCTGAGAGTTGGGGCCTGATAACTGGGAGGGCAGTGATGTCATTCATCAGCACAGCACAGAAAAACAGATGGCAAGGAATTAAATTTTAAATATATATAAGTTTGAAATACATACAAAACCAATCTGAACAGAAAAATGTACAATAAAATCTGATTTTTTATTTAAGTCATATCAATTTTAACTCTATAAAAAGCTTTAAAAGGTCTGTAAAATGTTTAGGTCTCATGTAATCTCTAATTTTCTTTGGATAATCAAATTTAAGAACACATGGTTTTTATATTCACTCTGTCATCTGACAATTACTGTGGTTAAAACAGGTGCCTGCTTCTGGAATTACATAATGTCTTTGGAATGTTTATTCTTTTTTTTTGGTACCGGGAATTGAACTCAGGACCTCACGCTTGCCAGGCAGGAGCTGTGCCACTGAGTTATATCCCCAGCCCTGGAATGTTTATTCTAGTAACTAGAAAAATTTTAAAAAATTTGTTAATGTGGATCACTTACTTAAGCCATTCAGGTTGGCAATTTTTTCAATGCAATTTGTAGACAGTGAAAGCTTCCTTTGAAAGAACAAAGAAAAAATGGAATTAATATGAGAAAGTTGTATATCAGAAACTATGTATAATATAATACAAATACTTAAGTCATATTTCTTTTTGACACTGAATCTTCTTTTCTCTTCTGTCTTGGAATTTATCCTTTCATTTTTGAAATCTTTTTCTCTCTTTGATTATAAAAGTTAATACAGATTCATTGTAGAAAATACAAAAACAATTTTGAGAGAAATTTTGTGTTATCAAAAATATTAACAATGTATTCTTTAACTTTACTTCTAGGAAGACACCATACTAAAATATTAACACAAATGTCAAAAGATATACCAAATAAACATATTACTGTAATAGCAGAAAAATTGATGATAATCTGTTAACTCAGGAACAGATAATGAAACACTATTCTGCCACTAAAAAAAAAAGAGATCCGCTGGGTGGTGTGGCATATGCTGGTAATCCCAGCACTCAGGGAGGCTGAAGCAGGATTGCCGCGAGTTTGAGGCCTACCTGGGCTACATAGTGAGTTCCAGGCCAGCTTGAACTACACAGCAAGACCTTGCCTCAAAACAAAACAAAACAAAACAAAAAAAGAGAGAGAGAGAGAGAGATTGGGCTACAGGTACTGACTTAGGAAGATATCCCAGAAATACGTATATGCATTTGTGGGGTTATATTTTTTTATGTGTAAAATCATTCAGAAATGTATATTGAGAAAAATGTAATCCTAATTGGTCCACACATTCCACCAGAGATATTTATTTTTAATAATTTGTATATATTATTCTATCTATATTTAATTATATAAAAACAAAATATTTAAAGAGAATATAATGATACATTGTTTATCATCCTTTCTGGATTAAAATGTTTAATATCTCAGTAAAGTTCATGCTAAGAAAGGCTAATTCTGTTGAACACTTAATGTGTGTCCAAATATTCATTTAAATACTTCACATGTATTAACTATTTTCATTATCACAGTCCTTTTTTTTTATTTTTTATTTATTTATTTTTGTGGGTACCAGGGGGTCGACCTCAGGACCTCGTGCGCCAACAGGCGCCCATGCCGCTGAGCGATATCACCAGCCCCTTTTTTGTATGTGGGATCCGGGAGTCGAACTCGGGCCCTAGTGCTTGCAAGGCAGGCGCTTACGCCGCTGAGCCATCTCACCGGCCCCATTATCACAGTCTTTTGAGATAAATATTATTATTATTTATATTTTACAAATGAAACTTAAGCACAATGAAGTTAGGTGATTTTCCCAATATCACACAGCCACAAAGTGACAGGGTCCAAATTATAACCCAGCTAAGTTTGACTCTCATGCATCTTATTCATTTTTTACCTGCTTGAAACAGCAAAAACAATTACTACATATTGTAAGAAACTGGGAAAATCTGTATATTTTTTAGTCATCCCCAACTCCTGAGAACTACCAGTAGAAAATGGAGTCCTTTTAAATCTAGTAATATGGTTAGAAAATAATTCTTTAATTCTGTTTAGGCAGCCTGCCAAAAGAGAGTGTCAACACAAATATAAATAGTTTGACTCTTTTTAAGTGATGTGTAAGGTACATTGATATGGAAAACAAAACTTCAAATCTGCCTTTGAGATGGATTTATGATAAAAGATAATGCATACTTTAAAACAAGGATGGTGAACCTTTTAGAGATGAGTGCCCAAACTGCAACCCAAAACCCACTTATTTATTGCAAAGTGACAACACTCCAATTAAAACTGAATAGTGAGATTTTAGTTCAGAAAAAACAACTCATATGTTAACATCTTTTGTCTTAAAAGAAAAACAAAAACACCATAGGTTCATCACTACTTTAAAAGCATGCTTGAAGCCAAAAAAGCATCCCAGGGTGTATCAGACACAGGGCGAAGACATCAGAAAGAACGTCAGGGACTGTATGGTATTCAAGAGCCCTGAGAAGAGATACTGCAGCCTAAAAACATGGTTATAAGGTATCATGGTACAACTGCTTCAACTTAGCCACCAAATCCTGCTAAAAAATTTTGTATAATATGTAGAAAATAAATGAAAATGAATCAGTATAGATCTGGTACTTAATGCCATAGATAATAGGGTTACAAAATAAGTGTAATTTGAACTGAGAATTTTTAAAAAATTAGGATTATCGAAGGTATCAAGTAAGTAAGTACTTCTGACTTTGGTGGATAATTTCATAAGAGGAGGCAGTAGACTTAAAGCCAGAGTAAGAGTTTATTGTGCTACTTAGCTTCTCCCAAAAGACTAGGAAATTTCTATTTCCAAACATATTATGAAAAGTGTACAGAAAAAATATTGTACTGCTCAATGCTACTCTATTAATAATCTTATAAAGCAATAATCTTTCACATTTGGTTTTGCCAAAAGGAAATTACAATAAACCAAGAAAAATACATAAAATAAAATCACAGAAAACAAATACTTCCTAGTTTGTGTGTTTAACAGAAGGAAGGAAAACTTGATAGCAATACTAGAAGAATGAAAAAGAGAACTTACTCGCAATTAGCAAGTGTGGACAAGGAGGCATCCATCTTCTCTATTGGGGGGATCTGGGCGTAAAGCTTTATCTCTTTGGCTTCAGATGGCCTCTGACCGGTTTTCTCTTCCTGTGGGAAAAATTAATTTGGAACAAAATGATCCCCAGTTGTAATGTGCACAATGTTTATTTCAAAACAATTATTAGAATTTAATAACTGCTTAACAAGTATTCACCATTTACTTATTGGAACCTTTAATTGCTTACTCTAACAACAAAGCTTTCACATGGCTAAACAAGGTAACCACCACCTTACCAAATGGAAATAAGGAGAAAAGATAATAACTTTTATATTTGCAATATTTAAGATAATTTATTTAAGAGTGTTTCGATTTAATAAACAAGACCAAAATACAACAAAAACATTTTCCTAAGAAGAATTACTTGTCCCTAGAAAGTCTTTTTCTTAAATGTCAGATTCATACCTGTAGGATCAACTGTTTTGTCATCTCATCTTTTTTTCTATGCACAGTTCAACATAAACTAGAATCCTAAAGTAATTAGAATTTTAAAAGACACTCTCTTTCCAGCACAGCTGTGATTGAAGCTAGCTGCTCTACTCTAATTAACTACCAGATCCTGCCTTAGAGTTTAATTCTAATACTAAGCACACAATTTTAATTCCCAGCATATGTTGCCTATTAATATTTGCTGATTGCCTCATTACTTAAGAGTTAGTTCTCGGGCTGGTGAGATGGCTCAGTGGCGTAAGCGCCTGCCTTGCAAGCGCGAGGGCCCGAGTTCGACTCCTGGATCCCACATACAAAAAGGGGCCGGTGATATCGCTCAGCAGCACGGGTGCCTGTTGGCGCGCGAGGTCCTGAGGTCGACCCCCCGGTACCCACAAAAAAAAAAAAAGAAGAGGTTTGGTCAACAGTACCAAATTACAGTGAGATAAGGGGACTAAGTTCCAATGTTCTACAGCACAGAGGAGGACTAGCGTTAACACTAATGTGTTATACATTTCAAAGGGCTGTGACAGGATTTGGAATGTTCTTAACCACAAAGAAATGATACGATCCAGCAGCTGCTAGATGAGGCAAAGAAGAATAACATAAGATTGATTGGAGTCAATGAAAAAGCAGGAGATAGCACAAATGACATAAAAAAAAACCTGTACACAGACACCACGGCAGAAAACTTTCCTGTCACGGAAAAAGAATTTGACATACAGATAAGTGTGCATGTAGAACTCCAATTAGTCATGATCAAAAAAATTTACAGCAATGCATATAATAGTCAAGATTCCAGAAATTCAACAGAACAGAATATTAAAAGTTGTTAGAGAAAAGAAACAAATCACCTATAAAGGAAAGCCCATCAGAATCATAGCTGACTTCTCAACACAAATCCTCAAGTCAAGGAGAGCTTGGAGTGAAGTATTTCAAGCCCTAAAAGAAAACAACCTCCAACCCAGATTGATGTACCCCGCAAAACTATTTTTCAAAATTGATGCAGAAATAAGATACTTCCATGACAAAGAACACCTGAGGAAATTCATGAACACCAAACCAGCACTCCAAAATGTTCTGAAGGACATTCTAGAGAGAGATAACAAGGATTATAACTCCATGAACCCCAACAGAATGAAACTACCAGGCAAGGCAAGCAGTTAAACAGAGGGGGAAAAAAGGGAGTCGACAACAGGAAAATAACATGACAAAGTAAGTCAATATGTATCAGTTATAACCATTAATGTTAATGGTCTCAATTCACCAAGCCAAAAAAAAAAAAAAAAAAAAAGGCTGGCAGAATGGATTAAGAAGCAAGATCCAACAATATGCTGAATATGAGAAACACATTTAATTAAAAAAAATCATAGACTGAAAGTCAAAAGGTGGAAAATAATACTCCATGCCACAGGAACCTGGAAAAAAGCAGTGGCATCTATTCTATTTGCAGACAAAGTTGATTTCAAGCCAAGACAGATTAAGAGAGA
Source organism: Erethizon dorsatum (assembly GCA_028451465.1). Taxonomy (NCBI): domain Eukaryota; kingdom Metazoa; phylum Chordata; class Mammalia; order Rodentia; family Erethizontidae; genus Erethizon; species Erethizon dorsatum. The sequence continues at coordinate 105,595,588 of CM051828.1, read as the reverse complement.
CAAAGAAAGTCACTACATTCTTGTAAAGGGATCAATCTAAGAAGAAGAGATATCACAAATATATATGCAACAAATACCAGTGTACCCAACTATATAAAACAAATACTAGTGGACATAAAAAATCAAGTAAGCACTAATATAACTGTATTGGGGGATCGCAATACCCCACTGTCACAAATACACAGATGATCTAGACAAAAAAATCAACAATGAAATATTAGAACTGGACCAAATTTTCAACAAATGGACTTAGTAGATTTCTACAGAGTGTTCCATCCCACAAAATCAGAATACACATTCTTCTCAGCTGCACATGGGACGGTCTACAAAATAGGCCACATACTAGCTCATACATAAAAACATGCTTAAGTAAATGCAAAGGAACTAGAATTATCCCATGCATATTATCAGACCATAGTGCAACGAAACTGCAAATCCATGGCAAAAGATACCGCAAGAATCGCATAAACACATGGAAATTAAATAACATCCCCCTGAACAACCAATGGGTCACAGATGAAATTAAAGAAGAAATTAGCCAGTTTCTACAATTAAATGATTAATGCCAATACAACATACTGGAACTTATGGGACACAGTGAAAGCAGTCCTCTGAGGGAAATTTATAGCAGTGAAAATCCATATCAGGAAAACAGAGTGAGCTCAAATAAACAACTTAATGTTGAACCTCAAGCATCTAGAAAAAGATGAGCAACTCAAGCCCAAAGCTTGTATGAGGGAGGAAATTATAAAGATCAGAGCAGAAATTAATGCAATAGAGACAAAGAAAACAATACAAAGAATCAATGAATCAAAGAGTTGGTTCTTTGAGAGAGTAAATAAAATCAATAAACCCTTAGCCAACCTTATCAAAAAAAGGAAAGAAAAGACCCAAATCCATGCAATTAAAAATGAAAAGGGTGAAATCACAACGGATCCTGCAGAAATCCAGAAGATCATCTATACCTACTTCTAGAACTTACATTCTAGTAAGATGGAAAATGCAAAGAAATGGACAGATTCCTAGATACATATGAATTACCAAGCTCAATTAAGAAGATATAAAATTCTAAATAAAGGGCCAGTGAGATGGCTCAGTGGCATAAGCGCCTGCCTGGCAAGCACGAGGGCCCAAGTTCGACTCCTGGAACCCACATACGAAGAAAGGGCCGGTGATATCGCTCAGCGGCATGGGCGCCTGCTGACACGCAAAGTCCTGAGGTCAACCCCCAGTACCCACACACACACAAAAAAATTCTAAATAAATCAGTATCAGTCAATGAAATTGAAGATGTAATTAAAAACCTACCAACAAAGAAAACCCCAGGCCCTGATGAACTCACTGCTGAATTCTACAAGAAATTTAGAGAAGACCTAATACTGCTACTTCTCAAACTCTTTAATGAAATTGAAAGGGAAGCAATATTCCCAGATTCCTTCCTGCAAGCAAGCATTACCCTGATACTAAAACCAGAGAAGGACCCTACTGAAAAAGAGAACTACTGGCCAATCTCCCTAATAAACATAGATGCAAAAATCCTCAATAAGATACTGGCAAACAGAATGCAGCAAATCATCAAAAAGATTTGATATGACATTACCAAGTAAGATTCATCCCAGGGATGCAGGGATGGTTCAACATATGCAAATCAATAAATGTAATGCACCATATTAACAAAGCCAAGGACAAAAATCACATGATCATCTCAATAGATGCAGAAAAAGCATCTGACAAAGTCCAACAGCCATTTATGGTAAAAACCCTACAGAAAATTGGAATAGATGGTCTTTATCTCATTCTGATAAAAGCCATCTATGACAAACCAATGGCCAACATCAAACTAAATGGACAAAAACTGAAAGCTTTCCCTCTAAAGTCAGGAACAAGACAAGGATGTGCACTGTCACCACTCTTATTCAATACAGTTTTTGGAAACATTAGCCAGAGCAATAGACAAGAGAAAGAAATAAAAGGAATAAGGATAGGAAAGGAAGAAGTTAAATTATCATTATTTGTGGATGACATGATACTCTACATAGAAGACCCCAAAAACTCCACCAAAAGACTTCTAGATTTAATAACCAAATTCAGTAGTGTACCTGAATACAGAGTCAACATTCAAAAACCAGTAGCCTTCCTGTACACAAATAACAAACTCACTGAAAGGGAAATTAGGAAAATAACACCTTTCACAGTAGTATCCAAAACATGAAATACCTAGGAATCAATCTAATGAAGGAAGTAAAAGACCTCTACATTGAAAACTACAGTACTTTGAAAAAGGAAATTGAAGAGGATATCAGAAAATGGAAAGATATCCCTTGCTCTTGGGTAGGAAGAACCAATATAGTGAAAGTGGACATACTTCCAAAATCGTTGCACAGATTTAATGCAATCTCAATCAAAACAGCATGTCTCACAGAATTAGAGATAATAATCCTAAAATTCATTTGGAACCAGAAGAGACCTAGAATAGCAAAGGCGATCTGGGCAACAAAGGCATCACAATCCCTGACTTGAAGTTATACTACAGAGTTATGGTGATAAGAAAAAAACAAAAACAAACAAACAAACAAAAAAACAGCATGGTACTGGCAAAAAAAAAAAGAAAAGAAAAAAAATAGATCCAAGGATCAGTGGAATAGATTAGAAGATGCAGAAACATCTCCAGACATACTTAGCTACTTTATCTTTGACAAAAGTGTCAAACACATTCACTGGAAGAAAGCCTCTTTAATAAATGGTGCTGGAAAAACTGGCTTTCCACATGACAAAGATTAAAACTAGACCCATATTTCTCACTGTGCACTAAACTAAAATTGAAATGGATCAAAGATCGTAATATTAAAACAGAAACACTAAGTCTGCTGGAAGAGAGAATAGGTAGAACTCTTGAAGACACTGGTGTAGGCAAAGACTTTATGAACAAAACCCCGATACCACAGGAACTATCACAAAGAATCAACAACTGGTATCTCATCTTATTAAAAAGCTTTTGCACAACAAGAGAAACACCAACATAGTGAAAAGACAATGCACAATATGGGAAAAAACTTTTGCCAGTTGTTCCTCAGACAAAGGACTACTAACTAGAATATATAAGAACTAAAAAAAAAAACCAAAAACCAGACTCCCCAGCCCAAAAATGGGCATCTGAAATGAATAGATACTTCTCAAATGAAGAAGTAGAAACGGCAAATAAATGTATGAAAAAATGTTCAACATCATTGGTCATTCGAGAAATGCAAATTAAAACAACTGTGACATTCCATCTCACTCCAGAAAGAATGGCTATTATCAAGAAATCAACCAATAACAAATGCCGGTGGGCTGTGGGGAAAAAGGAACACTTCTCCACTGCTGGTGGAGTGTAGACTGGTGCAACCACTGTGGAAATCAGTGTGGAGATTCCTTAAACAACTAGGACTAGAGGTCTCAGTTTACCCAGCTATTCCCCTTCTGGGTATCTTCCTGGAAGAATTAAAAACATGATACCACAGTGATATATGTGCACCCATGTTTATAGCAGCACAGTTTGTATAGTGAAATCTTGGAAACAGCCCAAATGCCCAGCAACTGATAAATGGATAAAGAAGATGTGTTTTTTTTATGCAGTGGAACTACTCTGCCGTAAAGAAGGATAAGCTTGAGACACTTCTAGGTAAATGGATGCACTTTGAGACCATACTCTTAAGTGAAATAAATTGGACACACATGTGTAAATACCACATTGTTTCTCTGGTGTGAGAAACTGAAAGTGTAAATAAGGACCAAAATTTATAATAGGTATTGTGAAATAGGAAGAAAATGTTCAAACAGGAAGTGGAACAAAGGAGGAGGGAGTGGGGAAAGAAAGGAAGGGAAAAGTTAAAAAATGAGAAAAGAAGGTAAAAATGGAAACAAAGCTTTTGTAAATAAGGAGGTGAAGAGGGGTTGAAAGGAGGGTAGGGGAATGGGGAAAAAAAAGAATCAAGTTATATCATGTACACATACAAATCCCCTACGATGAATATTATCATTATATAACCTAAAATGTACCAATAAAAATCATTTTTTTGGAAAAAAAGAATGATAAATGTTTGAGGTGATGGATGTCACACTGTTACCCCCACAAAAACATACAATTATGTCAATGAAGAATTTTTTTAAATGTTAAAGATAAATATTGGATTAATCAGTGAAAGAGTGAGCTTGATGCTTTTGTATAATCTTAAAGACTGATGGTGATAATATAAGCCAGAAATGGAAATTATAAGCCAAAACAAACAAACAAACAAAAACTCCAGCAGTTGTTAAAAATAAATAAGACAAAATCCTAAAATCCAACTTAAGGAAAATGAAATCTGAGTCTACTCCATACTATTTTTTTAATAAAACATATTTTATTAGATATTTAATCAAACAGAAATGAACTTTAAAAATGCAATTAGAGTACACAAGAAATGTATAAGTACTAAAACAAGAATGAAAATGTCTCATTATTCAATTCACTATTTTTCTGTTCCCTAGACACCAAGGCTCCTGAAAGACTTTTTTATTCAAACTACTTACAAAAGCCAAGTGTTCAACATTATGCAACAAACTACATAGCATAAAACAAAGAAGTTATTACTGGGCACAGAAATTCAAGAGTCATCTCTGTAATGTATCCAAATTCTTTCTAAAACACTGAATTACAACTTTTGAAATTATAGAATGTTACAATACTCAAAATATGTATAGTGCATAATATATGTATTTTTACCATGTGGTTTCCTCTCTAATACTATATAAGTATTTTTACTCCATATTCTTTCAGTTGTCTATGTGATTTACATTTGTCTACATTGGCTGTCTGTGTTCTCATTTCTATGAAGCTAAAACCATTTTCTAACTAAAGCCTAGACCAGTGATGGTGAACCTTTCAGAGCTTTCAAAAACAAACATCCTGCTGCAGCATGCATGCCCTCAGTTTGCCACCATTAGCCTAGATAATCTACAACACATATCACTCTGTCACTTGAAAATGCCATATGGTCTAATGATGACAAAATTGAAACAGAAAATGTAATGTAACACAAACATTCCAGACATTTTATAGCAATAGAAGAATCAACCTTTCCATTGTTAAATTTTCCAGCGGTCAGAATTCCTTATCTGAAATTTTTATGGGGATACTTGAAGACACATTTGCAGTTATAAAAAATAATGCAAGTGATGGAGGTGTAGCTCAGTGGTAGGGTGCTTCCCTAGAATGTGCAAAGCCCTGGGTTCAATCCTCAGTATCATAAAAACAAACAGAAGGACCCAGAGAGATACCTTATACAGTCTGCCCAGTTTCCTCCAAGGATATTATTCTGTAAACTATTGTATTTTATAACTAGGGTATTACTATTAATAAAATCAATCAATTTTATTCAGAAAGTCCTAAATTTATTTGAGCTCATTTGTATTGTGAATATGAATACATGTGTATGTATTAAGCCCTATACAATTTTTTGTTGTGGTAGTGGTATCGATGATTGAATCTAGGGCCTTTCACATAATAGGCAAATGTTCTCCCACTGAGCTACAGCTCTGGCTCAAATCCTATGCAATTTTATCACTGCATAGGTTCATGCATCCACTACCACAAAACAGTTCTATTTCCACAAGGATCCCTTATACTGAATGGTCAGACTTAAATAACTATCCAAATTTTCCTTGTATGATTTCTAAAGGAAAACTCATACTCACCCATCTGGCTAAGGCTTCTTTGATTGTTGTTGCTTTTGCCTTAAAAAAGAAAAAAGAAGAGGAAGAAGAAAAAGAAACAAGGCTGATTTTATTCATGGGATTTGTTGATTTAATTTTCATGCAATACTTATTAACCTTGGCTTCTACCATTAAAATGATTAATTTCTTTCTTGGACATTTTATAGGTAAGATGGTATTTTCATCTCTGAAATCAGAACAATTTCTTTAAATACCTCTCAGAGAAAATAAGAAAATCATTACATAATGCCCATACATTTCATTACTATATGGCTTATAAAAATACATAGCTTTCAAAAGTTGATATTAATATACATTTTATTTCATTGATTTTAAGATCTACATCTCTTTTTTTCCCATTTTGCCACTAAAATTTGTATGTATCTTATAATCAAGAACAATTTACAATTGCTGTGGCAGGATGGTAGTGGTAAACTTTTAGGAAAATATTGACAGTTTTATTTCATAAACATATGTTCCTTCACATGTTTACAAAGGATGACATATGACAAAAATCTGTCAATCTAAAACATTTAAAAGAATTCTTATCAGCCAGGTGTGGTGGTGAATGCCTATAATCCCAGCTACTTGAGGGGATGAGGCAGGAGGATCACAATTTCCAGGCCAGCCTGGGCAATTTAGAGAGACCCTGTCTCAAAAGTAAAAAGAGGGCTGGGGAGGTAGTTCAGTGGAAGAGCAGTTGCCTAGCATGTGCGAGGTCCTAGATTAAAAAACCAGCACTGCAAAAACAGAAACTATGTCATTAAGTACAAAATAAAAATTCTAAATGATAAGAAAGCATTTGTTATGGGCGTGGCAGCCTACAGCTGTAATCCCAGCACTGGGCAGGCTGAGGCAAAAGGATCACTGCAAATTTGAGGCCAGTGTGGGTTACACAGTGAGTTCAAGGCCAGCTTGAATGACATGGTGAGACCCTGTCTCAAAAAAAAAAAAAAAAAAAAAAAAAAAAAAAAAAAAGAATTTGTCATAATTTACTCCAACTTATTTTTGTTAGTATTAGGATATAAAATAAGGTTGCTCCTTATAATCAGTATCATCTTAGGTTCAATTTAATATTATATTTAAAACTTTGAAGATACACAAGGGAAGATGTCCTTAGTGAATTACTGCTGGAGTTTATTAAAAGAAAATGAATCCTAAACAATAACAAAAGGAAAGTTTTAAAAGATATCATTATGTCTAGAAAGTAAGTATGTACTGATTAATAATCCTTGTATGAAAAAATATATAAAATAACATTTAAAATAAAAATATCATAAGTTGAGGAATATAACACTAAGAAAGAAACATGTCTCCAAGAATTAAAGTCATCATATTACAGGTGCTACATGTATGGCCATGTGTATAGCAGCACAATTCATAATAGCTAAATTATGGAAGCAGCCTGTATGTCCATCAACAGATAAAGAAAATGTGGAATATACATACAATGGAATACTATTCAGTCATACAGAAGAATAAATTTGAGTCATTTATAGGAAAATGGATGGATCTTGGGACAATAATGCTAAGTAAAATAAATCAAACACAGGTGGTTAAATATCACATTGTTCCTTATATATAAAAGCCCCAAAATATAAATAATTTTAAAAGAAAATAAATGAAAGATGATAGGAAACCAGAAGATAGACTTTTTGGAGCTGGGAAGGAGGAAAAGGAGATGGGGAAAAGGAGAATAAAAATGATCAAGATGCTATATGTAGATGTACGAATCCCCAAGATGAATATAATTATTATGTATCACAAAAATATTAATAAAAATTTTAAAATGAGATTAAAAACAAACAAGTTAAGCATTGAAGACATTTTAAAAAGTACATCATTGTATATTCTAAGACGACAGAGGAAATATAAAGGATGAAGTCAATGAAAAACAGAACAGCTGGGTGTGGTGGTGCATGTCTGTAATCCCAGCACTCAAGAGGCCGAGGCAGGAGGATTGCCTTGAGTTCAAAGCCGGCCTGGGCTATACAGTGAGTTCAAGGCCAACCTGAACTAAATTGGGAGACCTTGTCTCAAAAAACAAAAGCAAAACAAAACAAAATAAAACAGAACAAAACAGAACAGAGAGCAGAAATGATTAACAAAACTGCAAGACAGTTCTTAAACCTCTTGCAAGAGTGGGCCAAAACAAGAGATACACGAAATAAAAATGGAGAATGAGTAAGAGGAAATAACTATTTAACACAGACATTTAAAAAATAAAATATTGAGGCCAGGGATATAGCTCAGCGGCACGGCACCTGCCTGGCAAGCGTGAGGTCCTGAGTTCGATTCCCAATTCCCAAAAAAAAAATATATATATATATCATGAGCAAAATATGGCAATAGTTTTAAAACCTAGACAAGGTATGCATTTCTAGAAAAAACATAAAAGTGTCAAAACTGTCTCAAAAAGAATCAGAAAATTTTAATAGACTGATACCACTTAAAAATTGAAATTATAGGGCCGGTGAGATGGCTCAGCGGCTCAAGCGCCTGCCCGGCAAGCGCGAGGGCCCGAGTTCGACTCCCGGAACCCACATACGAAAAAGGGGCCGGTGATATCGCTCAGCGGCACGGGCGCCTGCTGGCGCGCGAGGTCCTGAGGTCGACCCCCCGGTACCCACAAAAAAAAAAAAAAAAAAAAAAATTGAAATTATAAAGAGATTTACCCATATTCTCCCCCCTTAAAGCTCCAAACCTAGACAGTTTTATAAGTGACTTCTAACAAGCTTTCAAGAACTGATATTCTGGGGCCGGTGAGATGGCTCAGCAGTGTAAGCGCCTGCCCTGCGAGCGCGAGGGCCCGAGTTCGACTCCCGGAACCCACATACGAAAAAAGGGCCGGTGATATCGCTCAGCGGCACAGGCGCCTGCTGGCGCGCGAGGTCCTGAGGTAGACCCCCGGTACCCACAAAAAAAAAGAACTGATATTCTGATACGGGGTATGGTGATGTATGCTTGTAACCTCAGCTGTTTAGGAGGCTGAGGCAGGAAGTTTGCAAGTTCCAGGCCAGCCTGGGAAATTTAGTGAAATCCCGTTTCAAAATCAAATAAAAAGAGCTGGGGGTGTAGTTTAGTGGTCTGATGGTGCCTAAGGGAAATTAAGTATTCATAGACCTTATAACTGAACAATTTACAACTACATAATTATATTTCTCAGAGAAATCCTTGCATGGATCCATAAAAAGATCCATAAAAACAATTTCATATCATTGTTTGTGGAAACAGAAGCAATCTAGCTGTTCACTGTGGCAATATAAGTTGGTATAGGTCAATGTTCCCCTTATAGATAGCAGGAGTCAAAAACTCAAATGCCTAAAGCACCAAGTAGACATCACTAATGGGTAAAGCTAGTCAGGTAAGGACAGAGCCCATGTAAAGGAGATAAGCTCTACTCAGCTCCAGATAATGGTTGGCAGGTGACACTTGGAGAAAAGGGTTATAAAAGTCCACTAATGGGGGCCAGTGAGATAGCTCAGCAGCATAAGCACCTGCCTGGCAAGCACAAGGTCCTGAGTTCAACTCCTGGAACCCACATAAAGGAAAAAAAAAAAAAGGCCGGTGATAGCACTCAGGGGCACAAGCACTTGCAGGCAAGTGTGAGGTCCCGAGGTCGACTCCCAGTACCCGCATTAAAAAAAAAAAAAAAAAAAAAAAAAAAGTCCACTATAAAAGTCCACTAAGCAACATTCTTATTTCATGTACCACTAAGAAGTTATGCTGCCAACTAGTATATGACACTGTATTTTAGTAATGCTAAAACATGAAAAAATGTGTCCAATGGTGAAACGTGGTATTTCTCATTTTTCAGAGGCCAAAAACCTGAGTTTTAATGTGAAAGTTGATTTATAAGACATTGGGAGCTACGATTTTTTTTTTTAAAGTTTAAATAGTATATGTGCTTGTATTTCTGGAGCTCCCCAGAACTCGGTTCGCAGCCTCAGCTGGACTCATCTAATGACTGGCTCTGTCCTCTTTTTGAAGATCTTAATAATCCCTCCAGTTCAGAATTACTTCAGGCTGAGTCCTTTTCACCTAAGATCTGAAGCTTTTTACTTTCCCTGACAGTAAATTTCAACTAAATGCCTGTAGAATAAAGTAAGGACCAAAGGGTAGGTTGGGGGAAATACTTTTAAAAGAGTGGTATTTAATATTATGGTTGAAGGCAGGCATGACTTTCCTAATCGTTTTAATGCCCTAAGCTTAATTTCTGCCCACTTATATAGCATTGGACACACACCACTGCTAATTATACTGTTTTTGTTGTTGTACTACTGTTGTTCATTTGTTTGCAGTGCTGAGGATTGAACCCAGGGCCTCTTGCATGCTAAATAAGCGCTCTCCCACTGAGCTATACTCTCAGCACCAATACTTATTCTTTATCAACATCTGCATCTAGCAGAACAATCAAAGCTAAGTAGTTTTGTCTGAGTCCTTTTCCAACTACTAGTTGGAAATACTAAGTGGCTCAGACAGAGAATGCACACTGTATGTAGGAGTTGAGGGGCATCTGGTAGGACAGACCACTAGCAGATTTCAAAATGTGATGGGAAGCTCCCCAATTTTAGAATTACTTGAGGTCCGTTGTGGGAATGCCACGTTCCTGAACCCCAAAATCATATTAAACATTCGTAATCTGCATTCCAATAAGTCCATACTTATGCACACTTAAACTTGAAAAACACGGCTCTAATGTATCCATCAGAGTGCTTTTACAAAGCGTTATCTAGTAACTGCACTCAAGGCAATCTCGGTACGCAAGAGGAATGAATATTGGTGCAATCAGTGCCACACGGACTCCTCTTGTAACCAGCACCCATCCCTCTCCATCTCGCCGGGGGTGAGGGCAATTAAAATTACTGCTACGTAAACAGTTATCTATCCCCAATTCTCTTTCCACCACCTTTCCCACTCCGATCCGCTCTTTTTTTTTTAGAATTTCCTGCTCTTGACCCCCCTTCTCCTCTGTCAAGGGTCCCTCCACCTTAACCCAACTTCCAATCAGCCCCAGGCTGTCCTCACCCTAGACCATCTCCTGCCTGGGATTCTCTTTCGCCTCAGGCCGCCGACTCCACGGAGCTAGCATTCGCTAAGGGCTCCCTTCAACTGTTCGAGGGCCCTGCCACCCTCAGTTCTTCACAGTCATCCTTTTCCACTCTCAATCTCCTCTCGGCTTTGGCTACGAGGCCCGGAGGGTACTCACCATTCCAGCGGTTGCTACTGTCACTGCTCTGGTTGCTAGGGCCCGCTGGGGTCAGTGCGCGTGCGCACTTCTCGGAGCTCGCGGAGGAGGCCTGCCCCGGCAGCGGTCCTTTCTCCCCGCCCTTAGGGTGGTGCGAGCGAGCGGAGCATTGTGGGACGGCGGAGGGTCGCGGCTCCTCCCCCCCGCTGCTGGTGTCTCTAAGGGCTCCCCGTAACACTCTCGGTGTAGTCGGATGTGCTTTTCTTTACTGAAAGTATTTTCAGCTGATCGAAAGTGTGGTTCTTGTCGTCGATAACATTTACCTTTCTCATAAAGGAACTTTTAAAATTCCTTTCCCTGAAGAGTGACGGGGCGAATAAACGACCTGCTGTAATTCGCCTCGCTAGCTGTTCGACTGGGAGTACCCGGAGCTACAGTGGATCAGATTTGTTTCCTTACCCCAGACCCCTGAAAACTCCGCTTGCCATGTAAAATAGCACAGGATATCGGTTTTACATACCCGGGGTGTCTTTTTTCGCACTTAACCAAATTAGCTAAGAATTGAAAATATATATGAATTTTTCTAGCGCTCTTAGGGATATGGAGAATAGAGACGCGCAAATACACTACTGTTTATAGTTGATACAGCCTTTCTGGAGGGCTGTGGCAATATGTATTAAATTCCTTAAAAGGTTTTGCATTCCTTGTGACCAACCCAGAAGTTCCACTTCTAGGACTTCATCCTAAAGAAATATATCTATATATCTATATTTATATTTCAAAGCTTTAAAAGTGAAAAGGAATATTGAACTGTCAAAAAAAGAGAATTGGCTAAGTAGTTTTGAACATCCAAACACTGATATATCTCTTAAAAATGATCTTAAAAGGGGCCAGTGATATCGCTCAGTGGCACAAGCGCCTGCTGGCAAGCGTGAGGTCCTGAGTTCGACTCCTGGTACCCACATAAAAAAATAATAATAATCTTAAAAAATCCTGAAAGGTATCTATTCACACACAAAGATATATACAATATTTTAAGTAAAAACACGTTATCAAACAAGAATTAGTGTGATCCTCTTTAAAAAGTATACATAGTACATACGTATATACATATTACTGAAGTATAATGGCTGTGAGGGACAGAATCATGTCCCCCCAGAATTAATATGCTGAAGTCCTAACCCGTAGCAGTTTTTGGATACAGGGCCTTTAGGCTTAATTGAGGCCATAGCGGTGTGGTCATAATCCAATAGGATTGGTGTTCTTGTAAGAATTGTAAGAGACACCAGAAGCCCAACACGAGAGAAAAGGGCGTGTGAGGACCTTCCTGAAAAGTAATCGCACCAGCACTTTGATCTTGAATATGCAGCTTCCAGAACTGTGAGAAAATATATGTGTTGTTTAAGCCACTCAATCTGTGGTATTTTATCAGCCCAAGCAGACTAACCTAATGCTTGTCTATCTTTTGATTCTGTAATGTGAATGTCTTAATTTTTGAAGTAAATAAAATTCACTTAAAAAAGGTAATTGAATAACATTTTAAGAAAAATAACAAATACTAGCTAGGCATAGTGGTGTAAGTCTATAACCCCAGCACTCTTGAGGCTGAGGCAAGAGGTCACAAGTTTGAGCCCAGCTTGGGCAATTTAGAGACTTAGGGAGCCCCTGTCTCCAAATAAAAAATTAAAAACAAGGCCTGGGGATGTAGCTCAGTGCAAAGACATTGAGTTCAATCCCCACTATATTCTCAAAAAACAACAACAAAAAAAAACTAAGATGTTTATTAAAAAAAATTAAAATGTATATTCATAACATGACCAGTTTTTGCTATTGGAGTGTTTTTTGAGAAGACTTCCACACTTTTCATCTCTCCCAACCATTATTTTTCTTTGCCTGTCAAAATCTCCTAATAATTTTGTGTATATGACTATAACGGGAATCTAAATCTCAAGCATACCTGATCAGCCAGCAGAATATTCATTTTACTCAAAACTGTGGATTATTCCCTATGGAATTATTATTAGTGGGGAATAATAAATCATCATGCTTGTTCATAGCATTGCTTCTATTTGCTTTTTGTCATTGCAGTAGTAAACTTTGGCCACAAATATATTTTATTTACCACTAATATAAAATGTATTTATTGGAAATTTACTTGTCTCTATAAATTAATTCATAGTATCTTGGCAATTTCACATCAAGAACATTTTGAGTTTCAGATTTTCTAAGGCTAAAATCATTCACATAGAAAACAAAAGAATTACATAATTTGGATCCTTTCTTCTTTTATATCCTGCAGAATGAACAAATAGATTCTAACAGCTGCTCACCAGAGTATACGGCTTTGAGTTGGCTTGCTCTTATTTTAGGCCTGGCCAAAGAAACTCGAGATATCTCAAACTAAAAAATAAAAAGGGGCTGGAGATGTAGTTCAGTGCAAAGGAACTGGGTTCAATCCCCAGTAAAAAAGTATTGAAGCTGTGTGCAGTGGCTCATGCTGTAGTCCCAGCTACTCGGGAGCTTGAGAGGCTGAGACAAGAGGACTGCAAATTAATTGCCTGGGCGATTTAGCAAAATAAAACATAGAAGAGGCTGGGGATGTAGCTCAGTGATAGAGCACTTGCCTACAGTAGCATGTGCCAGGCCCTCATTTCAATTCCCATACCACAAAAAACAAATAGAAATAGTGTTGGAACAGTTTTACAAAATTCAGAAAATCTAGCAGTCTATTTGATAAGTGTAGGTAAAATTGTGTTAAATGATAGAAAACAGAATCAAGTAATTAGGAATCAGGAAATCTTTAATTTTTTAAATAAAAATATGGGTTGGATGAAAAAATCGTCACACCTAATAGCCCCCGAACTAGCCCGGCTATGAGATGGAGGTGATGAGGGAGCACAATTTTTGCTTTTTCATTGATGTTGCTGAGCTACACAGGTCTGTACCCTGAAGAAATATTGTTCGGTGGCCTGGCACAGTATTAACAGTGTATATTTTTGTATGTGGAAAATTTAAAGTGTATTATTTTTATGGTTTTTAAAAGAGAGTTTTGCCAGGGATATAGCTCAGAGGCACAAGCACCTGCCTGGCAAGCACAAGGTCCTGAGTTCGATTCCCGGTACCAAAGAAAAATAAAAATAAAAAATAAAAGAGAGTTTTGATTCCACAAAAATTGTATTTTCTGTTAATACATAGATTTGTATGTACATGCATAAAAATGGTTTTAGAAGGGTACACTTGAAGTTGGTAATAGTAACTACGTTCGGTAGAAGACCGGAATTGGGTAATGAGCTAAGAGAATCTTTTATCTGTATTACTTGAATCTTTTACAGTAAAGAATATATTGTTATACACATAAAATTTTTTTCTCTACTACAGAATATCTTATTTAAATTCATGTCTATGATGAGGTTAATTAACCTATACATTCCATTAAACTTTGTCAAGGAAGAGGGGTGTATATGTAAATCTTGCATTTTGGGAAACAATTCCATTTCCAAATATTTTAAGTTTGGAATTTTTAAAATTTATTTTTTATTAGTACATGTTTGAAGTACATAATGTTTACAATTCTTGTATAGGATTATTACATGTACATAACACATTTTAATTCCTTTCTTCATCCCCTTTCCCTGCCCTCCATCCCCCCTCCATCTCTTGATCCCCTTCCCATTTGCAAATATTTTATTTCAGTTACCCATAAATAAAATAATAGTTGTCACTCATCTTGATTTCTGACTCTATTTGCTACTGAAACATATGGCTACTGCACATAGAATTTCTGGTTTAGAGCCATCTAACAACCTGTTTTCTTTAAAAAATATTTGTTAAAGTCCTCCTGTCTTGTTCTTCAGTCATATATATATATATATATATATATATATGGCTGATCCCCACTTTGAGAAAAACAACTCAAGTAATTTTGACTTCTGCCTCCAAATCCATCACTATACTGCCCATGAATATTGGATTTTATACATAGCTGCATGCTAACGTGTGAAAAACTACAAGGCCATCCATAAGCTTTTGTCTTCCCAGAGTTCAACAACCATTTTAAATGAGTATGTAAAACAGCTTAGTTGTGATACTTTGGAAGAATTAAGAAGTCTTGTGTTTTCAGTTGCCTGAAATACATAATGGGTTTGTACAGATGTTTTAAATTTTTAAAAATATTTAAAAAATGACTAGTAGTTGACAAACCACTAGTACATGCTTTCAAAGTTGTCTCTTTGACAGAGGTACAGTCAAGGATACTGAGTTTATGAAAGAAAGCAGAACAATGAGTTGAATTTGGTTCTATGTATTTTATTTTTAATTTATTAATTTAATTTAATTTAATTTTATTATTATTATTATTATTTTTGTGGGTACCGGGGGTCGACCTCAGGACCTCGCGGGCCAGCAGGCGCCCGTGCTGCTGAGCGATATCACCAGCCCTTTTTTTCCTATGTGGGTTCCAGGAGTCGAACTCAGGCCCTCACGCTTGCCAGGCAGGCACTTACACCGCTGAGCCATCTCACCGGCCCTAATTTGTTAATTTTAAAATAATACCTAAATAATATTATTTATTTTATAATACTACCTGAAATAAATAATAATAATACCAATGGCACATATTTATGGGATACCAGGTGATGTTTCAATGGTATACATTATGTAATGTTTAAATTAGGTTAAACATGTTTATCTCCTCAAACATTTATCATATCTTTATGATGAAAACATTCAAAATCCTTCTAGCTTTCTGAAATATAGCACACTGTTGTTATCCATAGTTACCGCCCTGTGTAATAGCATATGCACTTCTTACTCATATATACAACCTCCCCTCACTTTCTCCTCTCTCCTTGTCTTTCAGGAATGTGTACCATTAAGAATGAGGTAGAGCTAGCCATGGTGATGTGCACCTATAATCCTAGCACTTGGGAGGCTGAGACAAGAGGTTTGCAAGTTGGAGTCCAGCCTGGGAAACTCAGCCACTTAGTGAGAACCCGTCTCAAAAAAAAAAAAAGGCTTGGAATGTAGCTTGGTGTGAAGGCCCTAGGTTAAATCCCCATTACTGAAAAAAAGAAAGAAAGAAAGAATGAGGCAGAATCCATTCCTGGGCCGGTGAGATGGCTCAGCGGCATACGTGCCTGCCTGGCAAGCGCGAGGGCCTGAGTTTGACTCCCAGAACCCACATATGAAAAAAGGGCCGGTAATATCGCTCAGCGGCACAGGCGCCTGCTGGCACGTGAGGTCCTGAGGTCGACCCCCGGTACCCACAAAAAAAAAAAAAAAAAAAAAATCCATTCCTTAAGACACTCTACTGGGCAGTTTCCCAAGGTGCAGACAAGATCAGTCAGGGCTCAAAGTGAATATGGGACTTCAGAACAATACAGAAGCTTAGTCTTCAGAATTGGGACACAAAGATGAAGCTAGGCCATCGCCTGAGAGTTGGGCAAGCAGTTTTTACATTTCTTTTGCTTAGGTTAAGATTGTTCCTACAGATGAGATCAGGGTTAAACCTATACATTGGTAGTGTTCAGGAGAGTGAAGGATGGACCTGGCAGGGCGTAAGGGAGGGTTGCAAAGGCTAAAATCCAGTAGGACTTGACAAGAAACCTGAGCTACTTGGGGTTTTTTTTTTTTTTTTTTTTTTTTTTGCATACCGGGGGTCAAACTCAGGACCTCGTGCTTGCCAGGGAGGCACTTATGCTGCTGAGCTATCTCAGCAGCCTGCTGCTTGTTTTTTTACACAAAGTTTCCTAGGTGCTCTGGGAAACCCAACAGAAGTTGTATTATTAGGATTTTTATGAATGGTATTTGATCTATAATTGCAATGTTATAGTTTGCTGCACTTGACAGATTTTTTACCATTGAGATGTTTTTGGAAGAAAGTTTGAATTTGCTGCCAGGCATCCACCTGCGCCCTTGACTGAACCCTTGGCTCACCTCCATAGAATACTGCTTCACCCAACAGTGCGTGAACAGATGCTCTGGAAGGAGGAAAATAAGGGGGGTCAATACAATGACCAGTTTTTGGATAGTAGATTATCTGGGGCTTGTCTTTTCCATGGGCTTGTAGCCATTCAGAGGCTATGTTAGCATAGAATCCACTGTTCCAGTTATGATCATCCATGCCGACAATAAACAGAAAGGGTCCCTGGGCCTTTTCCAATGGAATAAGACTCTGGCGATTGGGTTCCTCCAGTGGGTTGCTCCAAATATCCACTATATTCAAAAGGCCTGACTCAGTGACTTTTTGTTTCCCTAGGTCACTGTGAAGATTAGGAATAATCACGTCCTTGTAATGAAGAGGAGCTATTGTGTTGGCCACACAGGTATTGATAAGTACAGTGGCTGTGATACCTTTCAAGAAAGATGCCATTGAGAGACACAGGTCACCTCCTTTAGAGAAACCAAGAAGCCCAACACTAGGACCTTTCACCTGATGAAAAGAGAGGAAAAGAACAAGCTTAGAATTCACAAATGGAGGACATAAACAGTAATTTTACATTTTTAAGTAACTTCCTCAAATATGATTTGCTTTCCTTATGCAACAATCTACAAAGCTCCAGTGTGTCTTCTATTGTCAACTGATTTCCTAGGGTACAAGTTATCTCCTAGTATTTATGAAGACTGGGTCAAGAGTATACACAGAGACTCTTATACCATAAATCAAATAAACAAGCTGTTAAATAAATATACTATTATTTCCTGCCTTTATACCACCATAACCATTTAAAAGGTCAGGTTTGAATTTAAAATTGAAGAACTCGAATGTGGCATGGAGAAGAACCAGCCACTGACCCTAGTCCCTGAACCCTGGCCCATCCTCCTTCTCTTCCCATCCCTGGCTCCTCTGTGCACCTTGAGGGGTCCCTCACACATGTGTTTGGAGACCCACCCTGCAAGTTTAAGGTGCAGGTGTACATAAACTGATATATCCAGAGAAGGAGCATTAAGGCCTAGAAACTGGATCAGCTCCAGGGTCTGGAGCTGTTAGGTAGAGAACTCTGTGGTTCCAGGTCCCAAGGGCTTGGTGGGGTGCACATGGTCCCTGGTGAACACATTCACATGGCCCCTTAGACGCCTCACCCTATGGGCAGTGGTCCAGGCAAAGGAGGGCCAAAGGATAGTAATTTAAAATGAAGGATCCAGGCCAGAAGACTTGCTTTCCAGGGCAGAACTGGCAGTCCATATACATATATATATATATATATATATTTTTTTTTTTTTTTTTTTTTTTGTGGGTTCCAGGGGGTCGACCTCAGGACCTCGCGTGCCAGCAGGCACCTGTGCCGCTGAGCGATATCACCGGCCCCTTTTTTGTATGTGGGATCCGGGAGTCGAACTCGGGCCCTCGCACTTGCAAGGCAGGCGCTTACGCCACTGAGCCATCTCACCGGCCCTTTTTTTTTTTTTTTTTCTGTGGGTACTGGGGGTCGACCTCAGGACCTCGCGTGCCAGTAGGTGCCCGTGCCTCTGAGCGATATCACCGGCCCTTTCTGCGTATGTGGGTTCCGGGAGTCAAACTCGGGCCCTCGCACTTGCCAGGCAGGCACTTACGCTGCTGAGCCATCTCACGGGCCCCTGGCAGTCTATATTGGTCTTTTATTTTTTTCAGAGTCATATCTGTCCTAAATAAACTAACCTTCACAGTTTAACATTATCTAGATTTTAGCAGCTCTCCTAAGACATCAGTCCCTGAACCGCAAAAAGGTCAGATCACCCTGTACCCCTTACAAAAAATCTTACTCCTTAACATTAGACTTTTTGGGTCTCTTTAAACCTAAATGGTAGCAAACAGTATGTATCTATCATTCCATTTGTAATCATACCAAAATGTCTTAATTTTTTGCTATCAGATAAAGACATTTGAAAGAAAACTATAATACTATTATGACACTTAACACTAATAATGATTCCTTAATATCACCAAAACACTGTTCCTATTCAAATTGCCTCAAGAATGTCTCTTTATAGTAAAAATTTTCTCACTATACATTTACATCAATGCTATAAATGAGAAAAATTAAGCCCCAGAGCCTTATTCAGGATGGTAAGGCCACTATGTGGCACACGTACAACAAGGACTCAAGGTTAGTATTTTCTTTTTCTTTTCTTTTTTTTTTTTTTTGTGGGTACCAGGGGTCAACCTTAGGACCTCGCACGCCAGCAGGCGCCTGTGCCGCTGAGCGATATCACCGGCCCTTTTTTCGTATGTGGGTTCCGGGAGTCGAACTCGGGCCCTCACGCTTGCCAGGCAGGCGCTTACGCCACTGAGCCATCTCACCAGCCCCAAAGTTAGTATTTTCTTAATCCAGTGCTCTTTGAATTATGTAAACATGAAGGGAACTAAACAGTAAGTCTTAAGAGATAGTAAGATGGGTGGAAATGGAAATAATAATCCTAGTAACTTTTAAGGGAGTGCTTGTGTCTCATACATATTTCCAGCCCCCAGTGTCCTGGTGGGGTTTCTGGGGGTTCAGCCCTGTATTCACTGTACCTCATCCCTTCTGCATTTAGGTAGATCTTACCTTTGGGTGTTGAAGCATAACGTTTACAGCTTCTTCAAAATACTCCAGGTGGATCTCACTCAAATATTCTGGAAGGTCCTCAAATCTGAAGTAAGCCAGAGCAAGCACAGCAAAACCATGTCCAGCCAGGAGGCTGGCTCTGTATTCACAAAGGCCACCATTGCTTCCAAACAGGTCGATGATCCCAGGGAAGCTGCCCTTGCCTAGAGAACATCACAAATCAAAGAAGTTTTACCGTCTCAAAAGCCATCCTGGGGGCCAGTGAGATAGCTCAGCAGCATAAGCGCCTGCCTGGCAAGTACAAGGTCCTGAGTTCGACTCCCAGTACCCACATAAAGGAAAAAAGGGCCAGTGATTTCGCTCAGCGGCACAAGCGCTTGCTGGCAAGCATGAGGTCCTGAGGTCGACTCCCGGTACCCACATTAAAAAAAAAAAAAAAAAAAAAGCCATCCTGGGTTTGAGATTTGGGCAGTCAGCAAGTAAATTTTTGAAGCTAGAGAGGTTGGGAGTGGAGGTTAGTGAAAGAGGACCCTTTTTATTTTACTTCTTTGTTTTGTTTTGTTGTTTTGTTTTGTTTTGTCTTGTTTTAATAACCCACAGAGAAGGGAAGCAAAATCCTTTATTTTCTCCTGAATTTGTCATATATTTTCACAAACAATTATATAAATGAACTAAGTAGAAATAGCATGTGATGAGATGTATGGTTTGTCTGCTAACTGTTTTTTCATTTCCCTCAAAAATAGTATCTGAGAATGCTTTGAGAGCTGTAACGTGCACTATGTACACAGGGATCAGGAGAATACACTCCTCACCTCCATCTGCTCCAGCCTTAAAAGAATGCCATCTCCAAATATGCATTGTTGTTTTTTGCCTCTGAATATTGATATATACCATTTCCTTGGGCTACAATACCATTCCCTCTCCTCCCGCTTTTTTGATCTGATTGACTCCTTAGTCTTCAAGCCTAAATTTAGATCTCTTTTCCCAAAAGCCTTCCTAGATCCCCCCATGCTGAGTGGGGTTAGAGAGCCTTTTATATGTTCCCACCAGCACATTGGGCCTGTACCGCCCCTATCATAGCGAAGCCACGTAATCGGTTAAAGAAGAATTTTCCCAGCACAAGTAAAATTCTTTCACCAAACTTAGATTTATTTATTTTTTTCTGCCGGATTAAACTGCACACAAATGCTAGCTAGAAACTCCCTATACTCCGCTTTTCCTGAAAACTCCTTAGACCTCGGCTACAGGGAAATGTCACACCTGGAGTGATGACAGTCAGAAAACCATGTAGCAGAACTGGCCATAGCCAGACATGGGTCAACAGAATTTTTAAGTCCTTTATATTTTCTTTTAGATTCACAAGTTCACTGACCTTCACATAAGTAAGATTAATCAACAACCCTGGTGTCCACCCATCTGGGACCTGCACCCCTTCCCTTGCAAAAATCAAAATCTCAAGCTTAACATTAACAGCAAGATGGTCACTAAGGCTGTCTGACCCACCATCTTCCAAGCCAGCTTGTTAAAGGTAAAACTTTTTCTTCTCCGATCACTCTGTCTCTTAAGTCATTGGCCTTATTCAGCAGCAAGGTAATGGGACCTATGTCTTGGTTACAGTAGCACCTGCCACACTATATTATAGGTACAATGTTATTTGCCAGTATTCTCTATTACACTGTAAGTATAATGAGGTCCATGCTTAAATGTGCCACAAAGTAGACACTAAAATAGTTAACACAAGATTGACACAAGATTGATTTGTGTGGGGTATCAGATAGCACAACTGAGTATGAGTTTTTTTTTAATTAAAACTTTTAGAAGTTTCCAAATTAATCAGTGTGATTTATTGAGCTCCTACTACATTGTTGTGAAAGACTCCAGGAATATACAGATACAGAAATGTGTAAGACCCAACTCCAGTCCTAACAGTCGATAGTGTAGAGAGCAGCAGCCTCTAGTTAAGTTTAAGAATTGCTGATGAGTTACAAAAACAAAACATTCTATTATTTTGGAGAATAATCACAGAGTTCAGCTCAGGGTCTCTGGGCACTGTGGCAAGTCTAGCACTTTTATCTACTAGGAGTTTAAGCCAGGAATTTGGTTGCAAGGGGTGGGTCAGAGGCGGTCTTGTTTCCAGGCCACTTCTACCTAGCCTGCTACCTTCTTCTTAGACTGAGGTTTCTCAGTCCGAGCACTACAGCCATTTTGAGCAAGGTAAATCTTTGTTCTGGTGACTGTCCTGTGCCCTGTGCAGTGTTTACCAGCAACTCCGGACTCTACCTGCTAGATGACAATAGCATATCCCCCTTCAGTTGTGACTACCAAAACTGTCTCCAGATATTGCCAAATATCCCCAAAGGAAGAGGCAAAACCACCCCAGGATGAGATCATTGATAATATGTTAGGGGGAAGTGGAGCATCAGAGAATTTTGTGTTTCAGTGATTATGGGGCATTGGCTTTATTTGGGTTTTACTTCTTTGGAAAGGAGGCAAAAGTAACTTTTGTACCCAGACAGAAATCACTTTATTTCAAAACAAACTCATGTGTCTGGAACGAAGGGGATCTCAATACAAGTGGAATGCACTTCTTAGCATGTGGCTAAGGGACTGCCAATTCCTCCAAGGAGTGCCATGAAACTTAAACTTCCACTCAGCGCATATGACAGACACTGGGCGCGACAAGCAGTTTAGAGAAGTTCCACAACCACAGTCTAGTCTAGGGCCACAGAGCCTTTGTTGCTCTTTGGGCAGCAGGTGTCTCACCTGGGGGCAGGAAGAGGGTGGCCCGCACCCGGCCCTCACGCACCGGCACGCGCCGCACCCCGGGCGACAGGAAGTGGCGCTCGTGCACCGCGCGGGCCAGCAGCGTCCCCGGCTCGGGCTCGTGTCCGTCCAGCACCTCCAGCTCCACGACGAAGGGCGTCTGCACGTCCCGCTTGATGAGGCGCCAGAAGGGCCTGTCAGGCTGCATGGCCCAGAGCAGCCCCATGGGCTCCAGGCCCGCGAAGCTGCCGCCCAGCGCGGGCGCGCGCTCCAGGTCCAGCCGGCCGGCGGCGTCGGCGCGGTAGCGCGCGTGGGCCCGGAAGAGCGCGCCCTTCTCGTCGCGCAGGGCCGCGCGCAGCGTGACGGGCTGCTCGGGGGCTAGGCCGCGCACGGCGATGCGCAGCGGCTCGTCGCAGAGGCTGCGGCCCGCGGGCTCCAGTATCAGCGTCGGTGACATCTCGATTTGGGTATACAGGGGTGGACCTGCTTAGAGGAGTCCAGTGCAGGGACTGGAGTCTTGGCCTCGTGGTTAAGAAGGCGCAGCTCAACCCCTTGGCATCACTTTTGTTGGCTGAGAGCCTCTGTGGGAGGCTCCCTAGAGTTTGTCTATTTTCAAAGACATGGCAACCTTACAAGAAGAAAGAGGAAAGAAAAGTTCATCAAGATTTGGCGCAGAACCGAGGGCGTGAATAGTCAAGGAAAGAGGGCTGCCTGGCGGGATCTCAGAATTCCAAATAGGGAGGCAGTCCCCTAAAGATGATGATGGTACAGGCCGGGGAATCACACATACTATGATTTCCCTGTACCTTTCCAACCACATAGCTCAAGCTACTTGCATGCTCAGCAGTGTGGAGGAGAAGCCTGGAAGGTTTGTGGAAAGGTGGAGTTCAATAAATCATTTAAAAAAAGTTATCAGATTATGCCCCAGGACTGAGAGCTCATTGACCTTCCCCTCAAAAGAATTAATGGCAGGTGGGCATTTGAAATACCTATTCTTGAAAGTGTCACAGGCTGTGCCCCAGTCTAGGAACATTCAACACATAGAGCATTTACCTGGGCATCTGCAGGCAGCAGCACAGAAATAGAAATGTAATGCGACTTCAGAAGGGCAGCTGCTGCTTCCCCGTCTCTCGCAGGTGATACTGTGAAGAGTCATTGCAGTGCTCTCCGGCACAGGAAAAGCAGCCGAGGAGGGGCCTGGCTTGGGCTTTCCAAGCACCTTCCTCTGGGGAGGTCTGTTGCAAGGAGCTCCGTGACGAGGCAAGTGCTGTACAGGCTCAGTGTCGGGGGTGCCCATAATCTGAAAAGGAGTCAGCTACTACATAAAAGGTACCTTAACTCGTGAGAGGAGGCTGGCCTCACACAAAGTCCAGAGTTGTCCAGTGACTTGAAGTAGCTGGGCTAAACTCCTACATATACTATGTGTAGTCTCCAGGATTAAACCAAAACATTAATCCTTTTCTACCAAGTGTTCTATTTTTGGAACATCCATACCAACAAAACATAATAAATGTTTTTCTCTTTAAATTCTTGTTCCTTGAATTTTTCTAAGTAACATATATGAATTTCATGTAAAAATTTTAAAAACAGCAATCTCTGGCATAAATGGGTTAATTTTTGTGCCCTAACTAGGAGGAGGGTGGATGTTATGGAAAGTCAAAATCCTTCGCCTGTCTGGGGCAGAATTTCTCTGTTTACCTCCAATAATGACATTCCCAAAAGGGTTTCTTTCTGAGAGGGTCCCCGAACTACTCCATGATTAATAAAAATGTATCCAAACTCTCACTTAGTGCAGATGTCTTTGTGACACTGCCCGCCTCCTCACTTGAAGGCATACCTCTATCTACTTTATAATAAATTCTGCTTGTACATCTGCATGGCTGCCTGTGTGTCTTGACTGAAATCTTTCATCAAGGGCACAAAAGAACCGAAGACCAAGGAGCGGGGGCTGATTCCCTGCTGCATCAGGACCAGGATTTCCGGTGAGAAGGACATCTGTGCACAGGCATACAGTTACTTTAGAGCTAATATTGCAAGGGGTAATTGTAGTCGCTGTCTTTGCCTGGGAGAGGTCTCATCCTTAAAGGAGGGTTCCCTACATTCAGGGAAATTCAGTGACATGAATGACACTGTTTGCAAAATAGGCACTGGGTGTAAAGAGAGCTTTGTTGTTATCCTGGTGAACCTTCTGTGTGTTGCTCATTTTCCAGAACCTTCAACTGTGTGAGTGACCCAGTTGAATGCTTCCAAGACCTTTCCCCTCGTTCCAGCTGAAAGGGAGAAGTTTGAGACATCAAATCCTTCGGGCACTCCATCAGTTACTTCTGTACCATAATTTTATTAGATAAACAATAAGCATGACCACAGGACTTGGCCAAGCAGCTGTTTTAGACAGAATGAGACACTGGCTTAAAAAAATGCATTGTTTGTTAACTCTCTAGCTGTTCACTACCAACACCATTCATTCCCTTTGTGCCTAATTGTGCAGTACGACAGTTGTGTGGCCAACTGTGTGGTATGACCAAAAGATATGGTGAATGTTTAATAAAAATTATACTAAAAGACACATCGCCATTAATCCTCTTCAGAATACTCCCCCTCACTTTGAACGCACTTATCCAATCGTTCTTGCCACTTTTTGAAGTGGTTCTGAAAGTCCTTTTTTGTGGGCGTCTTTACACAATATTCACAAAAACTATGGTGAATGCTGCTGTCAAATACTATATCCAATGGAAAGACAGATTTCTAAAAACATTATGGTGTGTCCTCATCCACCGTATTCTTTAGATCTGTGACTTCTGGCTCTTCCCAAAAGTCAAAATAACCACGAAAGGGAAAGGTTTCAGTTGATTCAGGACATCAAGACAGCCACACCAGCACAACTAAAGAGATGCATGAAGGACTTCCAGAACTGCTTCAGAAAGTGGGAAGAATGACTTAAATAGTCACCGTATTTTTCAATCATACCTCTTATTTGGGAGAGAAGCAATTAAATACTTGGAAAAATGGATGCCAATCTCTTTGTATTTATTTAAACTAGATTATTTGGGCAGTTGTGGTTCTCCAGCATCTCATAATTATGGTCATAGAAACTTCCATGTTCATCAAACACCAGATCAGACCATCTAATTCTTATCATGTCACGTTCAAGGAGAGGTCTCCCTGTAAGAACTCTCCCTTCCCATATTCAGACTGGTCAATTTTGTCCTACTTTTATCTATAATCCTTCATCCTAATGTAGGATAATTAAATATTTCCACTGGTTTCTCAGCACTTAAACTTTTTTCCTTAACAGTTTTATTGTTGCAAAACATTCCAAGGAGAAATTCAAGTCCACCCACCTCTACCATTTTAGGAGAGGTAAGCACAGAGGAATTGTCTGTTGCTGAGTTCCTTGTCTGCTGCCTCCACCCTTGCCGACTTCTTCACTGATGTGCAATATGTCTCTTGGGGATGCTAACTAATTATAGCTTTTCCCTTCTTTTTTGCAATAGTGAAAGGGAATACTGATATTCTCGAACAGAGAAATTACAAAGTACAAAGGATACCCTAAATTGGAGAGAGATTTCCCAAAGAATAATTATATCTCTTTGGAACAGAATAGCATTGGAATGGGAATATATGTGATGTACTAAACTGTGCATTATCAAAGAGGTTGAGGCAAGGAGAAGGAAAAAAAACAAGGAGGGTTACAGAAGATATTCTGCCACAAAAATCCTCAACCACACAGACTCAGAATAAAGATGGAGCCAGTCTGAGGGTGTACAGACAGTAGCTGGGCACATTTCCTTGCAGATTGATTGATTGATCGGTGTCTAAGTTTGCAGTGGCCTTTGTGCAAGTTTGTGGTTCTGGCAGAGTCTTTTGAGATAGTATCAGGGTATTGTGTGTGAGAACCCTTCCTTCTTTCATAACTATTACTCTTAATACTATCAGAGCACTCTGTGAGCACTCTGAATTCCAGAGTGTGGGTTAGAGTCTTTTCCATGACTCTGATTACAAATGCTTTTAGAAGATAATCAAAAGTGTGAATCACAACACCCTTGGCTAAAATTTGGATGAGAGTTCAGCAATTGAGAAGGCATTTCAGTTATTTTCATTGCATACAGCATTTGAAGATAATTGACTCAGTGTTCCTCAGAATTTTATAAATTTCATAGAACTTTTAGTACATTCATATTAATTACATCTCCACAGGAACACACCTTAAAGAATATTTAGCGTCATTTTACTATTTGACAGTGTTTCCTATAAAATCCAACGTAGTAAAATCCAAGTAGCCTAGTTAGTTTCTCATCTGTAGAAAATGAGTGGTACATTCTTTGAGGATCTACAGGGGCCCAACTGGAAAATCTCCAAGTCCAAAAGGCTTCATTGAGAACTTTGATCCTGAGGAAGCCTGCCAAAGATGTCAAAAGGTTTGAAACATTCGATCATAATCAGATTAGGCATCATTGTGAAATAATAGTCCTTCATTTAACCAGTGTAGGAGATCAGATAACGAGGACTGAGGCCACAGTTGATCTCGGTGAGAACAAAGGAGAGAAACAGCAAGCTGTGCTCCTCTGGCAACATGCAGGCATGGTGGCACGTAGCAAGTTCCAGGGAAGCGTCAACACATCTGAGATCTGGTTGTGTACCTGGGCATATACTATAGATGACAGGAGGCAGATGAATCTTCTGCTACCCTAATTGATTGTTCCTGTGTCTAAGTAAATAAAAGCGAGGTGGGCCTATTGCTCAGGGCTCTTTTGTCCACTAGAGGCGGAGACCCATGGCTGCCGCATTCCAGATTAATTCTGTGCCTTTTTGTCTTTCATCCTTCGGTCTGTGTCTAGTCATGTCCCCTCTGCCCCGTCAGGGATAAACTCGTAGGCATAGGTTAGTTCCTACACACCAGAGTGATTTAACCAGGGTAATAATCCGAATGTAACCAGAGCTATAAAGTCATTTGAAGATATTAAAAGCAAATAGATTACAAAATACTCTTAATGCTTATTTTACCTAAGTAACCAAACACCTAATAAAAGTAGCAGAATCACAATAAATTATCTTTACAAGAATAAAATCTGGGTTTCCTAGGTCAGTTACCAAGAGGAAAAGAAAAAACTTCCTGCTGTGTCATTGCTTATACTTAGGTGAAGACTCTTTACATAATTTTCCATCACACCTGTAGAAATGGTACTTGAAGGTAAGAAGACATGGGAGAGTGTGTGTTCAAATTATGCGTGTATGTCTTGCTATGGAAGAATGTAAACAAGAAAACCAGAGCCTTGGCAGGAGAACGTGGGACTGTGGGAAATGGTAAAAGCACTTCAAATTGGTTCCACTGAACAATTCAAATACACAGAGAAAAGCCAGAGTAAAGAATCAAGGTATTCTAGACATTTAAAAGAAACATTTATGGCATTAGCCACAGTAGCAGTCAGAAAGTAGAGAGAAGAAAAAAGGCTTAGAGGAGCTGACCAAATAGTTTCAGAGAAAGAACACCAATTAATGAAAAGTATAGAGAAGGAAAAGCTGCAAGGTGGAAGATGGTAAAAGAAAAACACATTCTGGAATAAAATAGCAAATCCTCTTGCAAACTTTTGCTAGGAACACATAAATATTTCAAGAAAACCTTGTTGCTTTAAACATAGAGACTTAAATTCTAGTTTATTACAAGTATATTATTGCTCAACTTCCAGAAAGACCCATAAACAATTTTTTTTCAACCGTACTTCATGGTGATCACACATACATTTTCTTTCATAAGATTTGTCCTTCACAAACCTTTTGTGACCTTTACAATCTGTATGAACCTTTAATTTTGCCTGTATTCTTTCTTCCAATTCTTGACCAATCCAGTTATTCCTCTTTAGGACAAAAGTTTATTCTACCATCCAAAATTCCTTTGCATACTAAAATATTCTCTCTCTCTCTCTCTCTCTCTCTCTCTCTCTCTGTAATTTTCTTGACCAAAACACAGGTCCTTACACTTATGAGGGTTGTTTTTTTATTTTTTATTTTTTAACAGCTCTGTCCCTTACTTACTGATTCCTTTCTGTCTTGTTTTTACTTCCTTCCTTAAATTACATTTTGAAAAAAATCCTGAAGGAAAACCTCCAAACTTAGAGAAAATTACTTTCTCTCAATGAAAGAAAAATTTTTTAGAGAAAATTACTTTCTCTCAATGAAAGAAAAATTTTTATGTCTTTCTTATAATTTTTCTCAGAAAAAAAGTAACTATTTTCCTTGGCGTGGTGGTGCACACCTGTAATCCCAGCACTCGGGATCTGAGGCAGGAGGATCGCTGTGAGACTGAGGCCAGCCTGGGCTACACAGTGAGCTCAAGACCTGAACTACATAGCGAGACCCTGTCTCAACCCCCCGCAAAAAAACACAATATAACCCATTTTCTTATATGTTTGCATATATGATTAAATATATTAATTAGAATTTTTAACTCTTAGTAAACATTTTTAGTGAAGACACAGTAAGAATCCCAATAATTTATTAAGACGTTATAATTTCTCACAGAAAAATTTTATATGTGGAATGAGACATACCAATATACTCATATATATTATATATAGTCTTTTATACAGAATTTTAAAAGCTAAGAGTACTTGGATTTACATTTAGCAATGGCTGTTTCACTGTTTTAACTTACTTAGATTCTACTCAGACATTTTATGCACATGTATTACTTAGGTTAACATAACTTTAAATTTGAAAATTCCACGAAAAGTTCATTTATAAACATTTATTCCATTTACATTCTAATTAAGTTTTAACAATATTACCTAGGTTACTTATAAACACTGAGATATTATGCAAGCATGGTCCTAATAAATAACTTGTTTCAAGTTATTTCATTGTCAATGGAAAAAACCCTAAAAGTTAAACTTTTGTACTCAATACTCAGGAAGGAATGGACATGGCATTGCATGTTCATCTGTATATTTGTTCCTAGCAAAATTATACTTTTATGGTTTTAAACACCAGACATAGATAAAATAACCTGCCTGGCTAGCACATGTACTAACATGTGCTAGCAAGTATGATGACAACTTCAGTTTTGTTTTACAAAGAAATTTAAAGCCAACTTATTTTGCAAAGCTTTGCTTAAATCATATGAACTAACAAGAAGTTTTGGTAAATTACTATAATCCTAACAGTTTAATTTATGTGTGTACTCATTTATCTGTTAGCCAACTGGAACAGAAATTTTTTGGCGATTTAGCCATTGGACATAACATTCAGCATGTACACATGTATAACACACATACATGCATATGGCCGAGGATCTTACAGCATTTGTTTTATTTATTTATTTTAATTTTAATTTAATTTTATTTTTTGTGGGTACTGGGGGTCAAACTCAGGACCTCGCGCGCCAGCGGGCGGCCGTGCCACTGAGCGATATCACCAGCCCTTTTTTCGTATGTGGGTACCGGGAGTCAAACTCAGGACCTCGCGCTTGCCAGGCAGGCACTTATGCCGCTGAGCTATCTCACCAGCCCCAGCATTTGTTTTAGAATTTTTTCTCAAAACAAAAATATAGAAATGTAAAAGTACCAGTTTATAAAAGGCTGTGTAATCCAAATTATATATCTGACAAAATAGAACAAATTAAGGCCATCAAATTTTAAGATTTTCATTTGCCCTGCTCCTTAATCTTTTGAAGACTCTGGATCAAATTTTTGGTTAAAGCAGTTCCTAGCAGTTTGATTCTAAAAAGCTTCTTTTAGAGGTTTTTTTCCTTTTCTTCAGTCTCAAATGAGTTTACAGGTTCACTGTCAGATATCCACATTTTAGCTTTCAGTGATCAAAATAATAAAATTCCAAATGAGTTTTGTGAGAAATGCATTCATCTGGCCAGACCCAAAGAATGGATTCAGAGGTGGCAAGAAGAGCAGCAAAAGCGAGGCTGTTTAATTTGGTCTTGGAAGGCTGGATGTCCGATGGATAGGCACACCGAGAGCGGTCACGACGACCAATTTATCCGCAGCACGCTGGTCCTTTCCTCTGCTTTCTTGTTTGCTGAGTAATGCGGAAGTTACAATCTCAGGAGGACACCTAAGTTTTCTTTTCCTCTGTATAAGGTAGTTCCTTGGTCCCCCTCCAAATTCGAGCTTGGCTTTCTTCATAATGCTGTCTGTTCTTTACTTTCTGAGAAGCAGATGTTCCTGTGTAGAAATTTCTTGTGACACTGCGATTACTGTGTGTCTACTTAGCCTTAGCTAGAAAAATAGGCTTTTCTCCTGTCTTCCCCTACTCAGCCTACATTCTACAAAGGCTCTCTTCCTATTTTCATCTCTTCCTCAAGGTCCTGCCGACCCAGAGACCCTCAAATACATGAACTTTGTCAGGCAGTGAGACAATTTTAACTGCCAGTAATTGTCCACTCAGAGTTAACCATTTCATCTTGAAAATGGATTGCATTGTTTCTTTTTCTTACATCTTGAATAGATTCATGAAATTATCTTTTTTATTTATTTGCCAGTCTCATTTGCTTATCTAATCTACATAGTTGGGAGATATTTTTAGAAAAAATTTGGTTTGTTTAGTTGGTTGGTTCTGTGGTGTTGGGGCTAGAACCCAGAACCCCATGCGTGCTAGACAAGTGGTCTCCCCCGGAGATACACTCCCCAGCCCTAGAAATGGTTTATGGAGGATTTTTTCCAGGAATTTTCTTTTTATTTTGCCTCACGGATAAAGCAAACTAAGCAATTCTTTAGTGCCAGACAGAGATAAGTAGCCAACTGCTTTACCGTTACGAATTCTATATGGAAAGTATGGGTACAAAAAGATTCATTTTCTCGCCCATCACTGGAACTCCTATAACAAGTGACTGATGAAAAAGAGAGAAGCATACAAATTTATTGAATACAAGTTTTATGTGACATGAGAGTCTTCAGAAGTGAAAACACAGAGAAAAGAGGGAAACTTGTACATTTTTATGATTTGGAGTGATGAAGAGTAGACTGGCATGTGGAACTATGCTTGGAGTAAAGGGCTGCACCAAGAAACCGCAATTTCTGGTCTTTAATAAAATGTTTTCTATTTAACTACAACGATGATGACGACGACGACGATGATATGGATGAGAGGCTGCACCAGTGTACACTCTCACCAACAGGACCTGGCGCGGAGCAGCTTTCCCCGCACCTGGAACACCACTGGACATTACCTCTATCTATTTTTGTGTTGTAATTAGATCTATTAGCTCTATGTGTTCAACATTTAGAGCAGTTTTTGGTTGACCAAAAAGAAAGGTTTTTTGAATGGGGCCCTGGGTTCACCCTCCAGCAAGGGAAAAGTAAAAAAATACAGTGGGAAGTATACCTCCCTCCCAAACCCCCCTACAACACCCCCATTCACCAGTTTCTTCCATTATTTTATGATGAAGTAAGTTTTACATTAGGGTTCAACATATCTGCATTGTTAACAAACCAGTCCCATTTTCCTGTGACACAGTCTGCCAATCATTGAAACGATAAGTTTCACAAAAGAGAATTTGTTTGCAAGGCAGCTGAGTTGTGGGGAGGCAAGTCTCAAAGCTATGTCACTGACTGTAGGGTTTAGGGGTCTTTATGTGGTGAAGAAGTATGTGATGTAAGGTTGGTGGAAGGTGACTGGACTTGAAGCAATCAGTGGTCTTGGTGGAATGCATGTTCCAAAAATGGTGGTATCAGTGTGACTCAAGGGTAGAGTTTTTGGCCTCTTCACCTCAAAAGGTCACCCAACAGATACTTGTCTAGGCCCAAATGAAGGGTTGCTGGTTTAACAAAAACAATAAACCTTTCCTCCCTTAACTTTGGGGACTGGGTATTTTGTCTCAGCAATGAGTGAAGTAACTAAGACACACTCCAATTATGAAGCAGACACTAGGAAATGGTATTATTCACTTTTCCTTTAGGAGCTAAAACCTTCTTGGTCACATATTTTGCAACAGTAAAAGGTAAGGTTTTTTTTGCCTATGATCTCTACAGAGTCCCTCCCCTCCAAAACTGATAAGTTATGCAGTTTATAAATATCTATTGGTGCAGAACCACTATGTAGTTCTTTAATAGAAAAGAAAATATACACACTAGCTTTGGCAGCTATTCCTAGAAGAGATCCGAATCAGGGATGTCACCTGATCAAACAAAAATTACAGTTTTGCAGGGATGGTCCCCACTTTACTGCCCAAATGTTTGTGGAAGAAAATCTGCAGTTGCTTCCATGCATCCACCTGGGCCATGGCATGAGCCCTGGGCTCCCCTCCATAGACAATAGGAGCACCCACCAAGTTATGCAGAGCAGCCTTGCACAAGGGGAAATAAGGGACCTCAATGTAGTGCCCCGTTTCGGGGTAACAGATGATCTGGGGCTTTTTCTTCCCATGGGCCTGTAAGCGCTTAGACACCTCATTAGCATAGAACTCACTCTTCCAGTTGTGGTCATCCTGGCCTACAAGGAACAGAAAGGTGGTGTCAGACCTTTCCACAGGAATGAAGCTCTTCCGGTCTTCCAGAGGGCTTTTCAGGACATCCACAACGTCCTTGATGCCATCTTTGGTCATCTTGACTCGATTCCTCATGATAGTCACAGGAAGTACAGATTCCTCCTTATAGTAGATGGTTGCCCCGACAGCAGCGACGGAGCCATTGATGATGACGGCAGCCGTGATGCCCTTCAGAAAAGAGGCCATGGCCAGGCCCAGTTCACCCCCTTTGGAAGTCCCAAGCAGCCCAATCCCTGGGCCCTTTACCTGAGAAAAGGATAGATAAAAAAGAAAGAGAATAAGTCAGTGAAGTGAATAGTAGTGTCTACCTAGAAGTCAGCTAGACCTGAGCCCAAATCTGACTCTATCAATACCCCAACTTTAAGAAGGTCACTAAGGCCCTGTAAAGCTCACTTTCCTTAGCAGTGAGATGAGGGGTGAGCCCCTATGTCACAGAGTCTACATGAAGCTCAAAGGAGAAGGCACATGTAAAGCACTTGGCATAATGCTTGTCAAGGAAAAGCATTCAAGTCCAGAAGGTGTTGGCGGATTAGTCTCCAGCATCTTTATCCTTCAGTGTGCCCTTATCCAGATAAATCCATGGGAATCGGAAATGTTCAAGGCAAGCCTAGGTCACAGTCCATTTGCACGGAAGACTCTAAGGTGCACATGAAAGTACAGTATTGGTGAAGAGAAGGGCGGTACTTATAACACCAAAAACCCTTTCCTTCCTGAATTCACAGTTATTTGTGCAAAGAATGTTGGAAGCCATCAAATAGTTATCTAGCTAGTACACCATATGTATGCAATATAAAATCAGCATCAAATGTTTACGAAAAAACTCAAAGCATTCGTATAAGCCAACTTGGCAGCTACTATATCATTACTAATTACCTTTTGTATTTATTTTAACGTGTAAGTGCTAGTGGGTATTGCAAGATGTAAAAAAATAGAATAGCTAGAATGGTCTCCTAGACAACTACTTATTACAACTAGTAATAAGGGTAGCTAACATTTCAGTCTTTGCCAAGTGAGGCCCTTCCTGGGTCTATCTAGTCCCACACAGTTTCATACCCACTGTTCTTCATCAACACGCTGTTAACTTTCTTATCAGCACTTTGATTGTAGAGATTCCTTTGCCCACAGCCCTCCCTCCGCAGTCCCTGCACTCCAAGTCACGTGGCGGGAACCTTGTCCTCCGCACTCTGTGCACTCTGAGCCTGGATCCTCTAATATTTGCTGCACAAACGAATGCATGTTACTCACCAAATGTCAGGCCCAGTTCCAGGATCTCACAGGTGTGATTCATTTAGCTTTTACAATAAGCCTGGAGGCTGGATACAAATTGGCATACCTGCAAAGCAGCACCATCCCACCTGATTTGCCTCGGCCTATCCTGGTCTTAGCACCAAAAGGCCTGCATCCCTCGAAACCCTCTGTCCTGGGCAAAATGAGATGCTTGCTCACCCCTAACTGGGAGTCAACATCTGGCTCGATCCCCAACTTTAGCACCTCAGCTCACAAGTGTACTTTTCTCTGTGAAGCTGGAAGACACTTAATATTTGATTTTTGTCACAGAGAATCCTAAGGTCACTTAGCTGAAAATCTATACTGCCTCTGGGGAGTATTTAGAACCTGCTGTCTGAACCAAAGGACTGAAAGAATAGCCAACCTGAGGGTGACTGAGCAGGTAGTTCACAGCTTCTTCAAAGTACTCCAGGTGGATAACATCTATGTCCTTGGGGAGGTCGTCATAGTTATAATAAGCCAGAGCCATCACAGCAAAGCCTTTCCCGGCCAGCAGACTAGCTCGGTACTCCAGAAGGCCTCCTCCAAGTCCAAAAAGGTCCACGATCCCAGGAAAGGGCCCAGGTCCTTAAAAAGGAACAAAACAAAGATATAGTCCTTAGGTGACTTTTGGAATCTGACTCTCTCTCCTTTATTTGGGAGACTTTAGGGGAGGGCTGATTTTCCAAACCTCCTTTCCTATTTCGAAAGGATGCCTTGTTGGGACCCAGAGAACTATCTATCACTAAGTGGGGACAGCTTCCCTCCTCCAGTGACCTAGACTCATCCCTTGAGTGATAGAGGTAGAAATGATTTAGAATTTACTCAGGGTAACGACGTTGGCACTGAGTCCACAGCAGTCCTTATGTGACACTGAGTGTCCAGCATTAATGATGTCCAGTGTTGGCCCGGTACTGTGACCTTAGTAGGGTTCTTGGTGACGTCTCCCTTGGAAACTCATTTTTCTGATCCCAGTCTTCTGGACAATCGGGTTCCTAAACCTTACCTTGCAATAAAGCCTTTCCTATTTAACTAACAATAAGTCTGTACTTGCAACTCAAAAATTCTAATTGAGCTTCCAATATTCTGATGTTGAAAACCATCATGAGCTCTCTTGGAAATATCTGGAAAGAATTTCAAAGTCTTAGGCAATGTCTGGACATTCTATGTCAAGGCTTACCATCTTCAAGATTGCCATCAGAATGGTCAAACTCAGTCCACATTTCATCTACACCTGCTGTCTCAAATTCCTACTTCTTTGTAAGTAACATTTTAGTGAACAAGGTCTCAGGTTATGATGTTTTTCTTTCCAAATCTGGGGCCAGGGGCAAAACCTGTCTACACTATGTATAATATGTTGATGAATATAGCACAATTTATGTGTTTCTTTTTGATGATCATTAAGGTTGCTGGAACTGCTTTTATATTGCTGCTTTAAGCATCCTGTAAGCTCCAGATTCAAGCATTTTGGAAGCACTGTACATACAAGTTACATGCCTAAATTATTAAGATCATATGTACATATGAATTTTTACTAAGAACTACCAAGTTGTTTTCCAAAGTTGCTTTACTGATTTACACTCCCACCGGAAATGTGGACTGTTTTTGTGGTACTACATCACATCTTCACCCACACTCAAAATCAAGTTTTCAACACATATATTTGTCTAACTGAGGGACATGAGGTATGAGAAGGTATTCCACAATACTTCTAATGTGCATGTGTATGATCACTGAGTTGAGAATTTCTTTACATGTTTATTGGCATTCTTTTTTCTGTTTCCTTTTCCCTTTTTTTTTTGTTTTTTGTGGGTACCGGGGGTCGACCTCAGGATCTCGCGCGCCAGCAGGCGCCCGTGCCGCTGAGCGATGTCACCGGCCCTTTTTTTGTATGTGGGTTCCGGGAGTCGAACTCGGGCCCTCGCGCTTGCCGGACAGGCACTTAACGCCGCTGAGCCATCTCAACGGCCCCTCTGTTTCCTTTTCAAGTGAATTCTATCTCTTTGGCCTGTTTTTCTAAGAAGTTGTGGGTGCCTTTATTGGCTTACATTAGAAACATCTTCTGTTGCTTATGAAGATACCCACATTGTTTTTCCTAATAGTTTGTTTTTCACTTGGCAGTCCCAGTAATGGGTTGAAGTGAGGGAGCGTTGAGCTACACCTCTAGCCCTTTCTTCTTTTGAGACAAGTTCTCGCTAAGTTGCCCAGGCTGATCTCAAACTTGACATCCTCCTCCCTCAGTTTTCAGAGTAGCTGAGATTACAAGTGTGTGACACCTTGCCCAGCTCCTAGTAATGTTTTGTTTTTCATATACATTTCTTCAGTTCATCTGGAATTCATTTTTGTGTATTAGATAAGATAGCAATCTCAATAAGTGGCCAATACAACTGCCTTTCCCCAATAATCTATACCACTACGTGTATCAGTGGTGGCGAAACTGTGGCACATGTACCACAGCCACCTGTTTGTTATCATTGAGAGCGCTGAAAGGTTCGCCATCCCTGACCTATATCATAGTCCATGCTTCCCTATGGGCATAGGTCAATTCATGAAGTGTCTATTCTATTGACCTATTGGGCCATTCATATATCAACATGTTTAATTATCAGACTTAATTCTGGGCAAGGTTAAGAATGTTATTCATCAGGATACAACTATTCCATATAACAAATAAATTACAAGTTACCTTGGAATTAAAAAAAAAAAGAATGTTATTCACTATCCTCTTCAACCTGGTTCCATTTTAGAACTGCAGGAATTACTTTTCAGCATCCCAAAGAAACAATGAAGTTTAAAAACTACCACCTGGGCCGGTGAGATGGCTCAGTGGCATAAGTGCCTGCCTGGCAAGCGCAAGGTCCTGAGTTTGACTCCCAGTACCCACATACGAAAAAGGGCCCGTGAAATTGCTCAGTGACAAGGGCGCCTGCTAGCATGCGAGGTCCTGAGGTCGACCCCCGGTACCCACACAAAAAAAATAAAATAAAATAAAAATAAATAAAAACTACCACCTAACTGGGATATTGGATTATCGGACAGCAAGAATTGCACACAAATACAGCTTCCCATGAGCAGGTCAAGTAAAGATATCACACAGAAGACAGCACTTTAAGGTAGACTCCCTGTGCTGTTGATATATTTGCTT
The DNA here is from genome assembly GCA_028451465.1 of Erethizon dorsatum. Classification (NCBI taxonomy): domain Eukaryota; kingdom Metazoa; phylum Chordata; class Mammalia; order Rodentia; family Erethizontidae; genus Erethizon; species Erethizon dorsatum. The sequence continues at coordinate 105,558,479 of CM051828.1, read as the reverse complement.
GTTACTATTTAAATATGTAAATATTACATTATTTGAAGTTTGTTCACCAAAGAACCACATTTCCAATTTTAGAAGGTTTCTTTCATATCCTAAAGCAGTATTAGGCACAGAGATTTTGGCAAGAGGAAAATGTAACTATTATATAAGAGACAAATAGTCCCTTTATTATTTTGTTTTTTGAGACAGGTTCTCGGGATGTAATTCAGGCCCGCCTTGAACTCTCTAGGTAGCACAGGCCGGCCTGCCACTCGAGATCCTCCATGCCTCAGCCTCCGCAGTGCTGGGGATTATAGGCTTGCGCCAGCACTGCCCTGCTAAACTGTCCTTATCTTTGTGCCTTCTGTGTACACTCTTTTCTGTCTGTCAGCAGTTCCACTTCCGACCTCTACTGGAAAGGGAATTCCAACTACTGACCAGAGTCCCTGAGAACAGCTCTCTGTGAGCTCCTGCGCTTTTCACGTCCCTTTCTCTGAGCAGAGGCTCTCACACTTCCTCTGCCTCAGAAGCAACAGGGAAAAGTGGTTGGACTCAGGCTGCTGGTTCCACTCCCACCCCTTCAGAGTCCTTAAATCTGGGAGGGGCCAAACTGAGCATTTCTAACAAGTTGCCTGGAGATGCTGCGGGTTCCTCCCCTCGGCCTGAATCCCTGATCCACAGCCGCTGATCTCAAACCCGAATGTGTACGCAAATCACCCGTGGGTCTCTCTCGTCGCTACTCAGACTCTACCTGAGCAGGTTTGGAGGAAGCCGGACTTTCTAAGCAAGTTCAGTATTGCTCAGGACTTTAACAGAACCTGCGGCCGAAAGTCGGTCACGCTTTTGCAGTGACCACAGACCTCTAAGGGTTCCCCGGAGGGTTTGGGAGAGGAGGACAGAACGGCATGAGAGACACCGCACCTGTGCAGCGCCACAGGCAGATGGGACCAGTGAGGGCAGCAGGTGTCTCACCTGGGGGCAGGAAGAGGGTGGCCCGCACCCGGCCCTCCCGCACCGGCACGCGCCGCACCCCGGGCGACAGGAAGTGGCGCTCGTGCACCGCGCGGGCCAGCAGCGTCCCCGGCTCGGGCTCGTGTCCGTCCAGCACCTCCAACTCCACGACGAAGGGCGTCTGCACGTCCCACTTCATCAGGCGCCAGAAGGGCCTGTCAGGCTGCATGGCCCAGAGCAGCCCCATGGGCTCCAGGCCCGCGAAGCTGCCGCCCAGCGCGGGCGCGCGCTCCAGGTCCAGCCGGCCGGCGGCGTCGGCGCGGTAGCGCGCGTGGGCCCGGAAGAGCGCGCCCTTCTCGTCGCGCAGGGCCGCGCGCAGCGTGACGGGCTGCTCGGGGGCCAGGCGGCGCACGGCGATGCGCAGCGGCTCGTCGCAGAGGCTGCGGCCCGCGGGCTGCAGGATCACGGTGGGCGCCATCGGTTCCTGGTGAAGAAATTTGGTTTGGCGGGCAGTGCTCTCAGCGCTGACTTCTCTGGGCAAGCGCTTCCGGTTGAGCTCTTCAGACTGCTCTCGTCTGCTGGGTTCCGCTGTGCGAGGCCCCCTGCATTTCACGGACCACAGCAGTGCGCCCAGGGTGGACAAGAGCAGTCTGTTAAAGAGTGGTGATTACTGCTGCGAGTGAGGAAATAGAGGTACAAGGAGTGGTGACCGGAAAACCTGATCAGGTTGCGTTCCAAAGAGGGAACTTCTGTCTCAGGGCTAATAGACTTTGAACCTGAGCAAAGAGCACAAACTCATAGGCAGAAGCTTTCAGTGACAAGAAAGAGGAGATAGGGGGCTTTAGCTTGAGGCACAAAGCTGAAAGGAGCAGAGCAGTGACAAAAAAAATCACGCTGACCATTTTACAAAGCCAAGGGTCAAGCTTTTATTGGGTTGCTGTCTGTGGTGGCGAACCTATGGCATACGTGCTGCAGCGGGCTGTTTGTTTTAATCACTGAAACCTCTAAGAGGTTCACTATCGCTGGGTCATTACTTCAGTTCTGGTTTTGTGAGGTCAATTCCAGCGAGTCCTGTTCCATGAATTGAGCCTGAGTGTCTTTCCAGTTTTAGTAGCCAGTGGACTTCCCATTTGAATGAGTGCCTTCCTCCAGTATTTTTGTAAGATTTGTGTAAGTGTAAAATTGTTTCAATTAAAAAGTTTAGAAAAAATGATCTCTGGGAAAGGAAAAGATATTCCTTGTTCTTGGATAGGCAGAACCAATATAATGAAAATGACCATCCTTCCAAAACTGTTATACAGATTTAATGCAATCCTGATTAAATACCAATAGCATACCTCACAGAATGAGGGAAAACAATCCTAAAATTCATTTGGAACCAGAAATGGCCTAGGATAGCAAAAGCAGTTCTGGGCAACAAAGGCAAAGTGGGGGAGGGGATCACAACTCCTGACTTAAAATTATACTACGAAGCTACTGTGATAAAAACAGAATGGTACTGGCAAAAAAAGAGACCTGAGGATCAGTGGAACAGATTAGAAGATGCAGAAACAATTCCAAACACACTCAGCCACCTTATCTTTGACAGTGGGGCTAAACACCTTCACTGGAAGAAAGACAGCCTTTTTAATGAGCGGTGCTGGGAAAACTGGCTTTTCACATGCCAAAGATTAAACGTAGACTAATATTTCTCATCATGCACTAAACTAAAATCAAAATGGATCAAAGTTCAAAATATTAAAACAGAAACACTAAATTTGCTGGAAGATAGAATAAGTAAAACTCTTGAAGACATAGGTGTAGGCAAAGACTTTGTGAACAAAACTCAAACCACACAGGAAATATTACAAAAAATCAACAGCTGGGATCTCATCATGTTATAAAGCTTTTGCACAGCAAAAGAAACCACCAACAGAGTGAAGAGACAGCCCACAGAATGGGAAAAAATATATAAAGAACTCAAAAAAATAGGACCCCCAGATTTAAAGACCCAATCCAAAAGTGGGCATCTGAAATGAGTAGATATTTCATTCAGATGAAGAACTACAACCAGCAAATAAATACATGAAAAAATATTCAACATCACTGATCATTTGAGAAATGCAAATTAAAAGAACACTGAGATTCTACCTCACTCTCTAAAGAATGACTGTCATCAAGAATCCACCAATAGCAAATGCTGGTGAGGCTGTGGGGGAAAAGGAAGCCTTCTCCACTATTGGTGGAAGTGTAAATTGGTGAAACCAATAGGAAAATCAGTATGGAGAGTCCTCAAAAAACTAAAACTGGAGGATCAATTTGACCCAGCTATTCCCCTTCTTGGTATCTTTCCGAAAGAGTTAAAAGCATCATACCACAGCGATATATGTGCACCCATATTTATAGCAGCACAATTTGTAATAACTAAATCTTGGAAACAGCCCAAATGCCCACCAATGGATGAATGCATAAGGAAAATGTGTTATACAGTGAAGTACTACTCTGCGATAAAGAATGATAAATTTGAGACATTTTTAGGTAAATGGATGCAGCTTGAGTCCATCCTTTGAAATGAAATAAATCAGACACACATGTTGACATAAGCAACTCTGCTTAATACTGTCTACTTTCAGAGGCCAGGATGTTATTGGGATATGTTTCGCAGTCAGGGCTCCCTGGAGCTAGCTGTAGAGGACACAGGGCTGCTGAGCTGGCTGGTTATGCTCTGAGGATACACATGTTTAAATAACGCGTTTTTTCTGTTATGTGAGAAACTGAAAGGGTAAATAAGGACCAAAATGGATGATAGATATTGGGAAGTAGGAAGAACATGTTCAAACGGGAAGGGGAACAAGTGAGGGTGTAGTGGGAAGGGGAGAAGGGAAAAGGAAAAAAGAAGAGAATGGAAGGAAAAAAAGGGAAACAAAGGTTTTGTAAACAAGGAGGGGAAGAAGGGTTGAAGGGAGGGGAGGGGAAGGGGGAAAAAAGAAGAATCAAAATATATTATTTATTTATTTATTTATTTTTGGTACTGGGAATCGAACTTGCCAGGCAGGCACTGTGCTGCTGAGCTACATCCCCAGCCCCAAAATATATTATGTACATGTACAAATTCCCTATGATGAATATGATCATTAAGTATATCAAAAGTATACTAATAAAATTAAGTTTTAAGAAATTACCTCTGGAAATACCAGAGAGAATCTTTGGTGGTTCTCTGTGTCTAACTAGTAGAGTTAATAAAAACAATCCACCTCTGATCCTTGCTTCTCCATATCCTAAAACACTTAGCATTACCCTTTGGACTGAAATTGCTAGTAATTTGCATCATTTATAATCTTGTGACTAGAATCCCCTGAAATTCTTGCTGTTTTTCTTGTCCACAGCATCCAAACTCAGGCATACAGTTATTTCAGAGGAATCTGTCATTGCAGTGGGTCATTATAGAAGGGTCCCTACATTCAAGGAAATTCAGTTAAATGGAAGGCGTGGTTTTCCAGAAAGCCACTGGGTACAAAAAAAACTTGGTCATTATCCTGGTGAGGACTCTGTTGGCTTATTTTCCAGAACCTTGAACTCTGTGGGTTACCCAGTTGAGTGTTTGCCAAGACCTTTCTCCTAGTTCCAGGTGATATCTAGAAGTTTGGAAGATTAACTCTTTCTAGAACCCTACTTTTGCAATTTTATTTGATAACCAATAGGCATGACCATAGGGCTTGGCCTAACAGCTCTTTTGTAAAGTGAATCAAAGACTGGCACACAGCAGTCCTTTTCTGACATCAATTTCTCCTCCTAGATTGGAATTTAAGTGTCTTTTCTTCTGACATTGGGCAGTTTGGTAAACTATGTGGTCCAGATATCAGGGATAAATCTTGTCCTTTCAGATTTACTTCAGATCGTCCAGCTTTGGTTTATAGGTTTTTAGGAAAGAGTAGCCCGTGTGCTTAGAAATTTTGCCAGAGAAAATAGGACTGGAGGAACCTAGAAGAATTTAGGCTATAGTCTGGGCTACAGGTAGACAATTTTTAAAATACTCAACAAAAAAGAAAACAAAAAAGGTGTATTACAGTTTTTCTTTAAAAAGATGTTTTCTTTCCATATACATTCTATATTTTACCAAAGATAATTAAGGAAAAACCAATTTATTTGTAAAATGAGTTTAGTTTTGTTGGATTTGGCTTAATTATTTACAGAAATGCAGCAAGAAGAGTAAATGATATACAGTAATCTCAGATTTATAAACTTATGCAGACTAGAAAGCAGGGAGACTTTAGATTTCCACCTACAGTACCATGTACCTAGAGATGCCAGGGCCTACTTCGAAATGACAATTTTTATTCACTCATGGTAAGGCTGGAAACTCTTGAAGTTAGCATTCTGTATGTATTTTGAAATATGCAAAAGTTTCCAATTGTGTCCTATTGTAAAGAGAACAGATTCTTACTGAGTTTATGCAAACAACCACGTTGGCATAATAAAAATGAAGTTCTTATGAATACTTTTTGAATTTTTTCTTTTCCTTTTTTATTTACTTTTACTTTATCTTATTTTATTTATTTTTTTATTTTTTTGGTACCGGGAATCAAACTCAGGACCTTGCACTTGCCAGGCAGGCGCTGTGCCACTGAGCTATATCCCTGGCCCCTCTTTTCCTTTTTTAAATTGATTTATTTCAGCTGTTTGTTATAGTGATGAATAACAGAGCAGATGCTTTCCTCAGTCTCAGTAATATTTGTAATATTATGTACATACATTTCACAGAAAACATCTCTCAAAACTCACAGAGCAGAAAGTAGCTTCAGTATCTCAATATTTCAAAAAAACAGATACTAAGTTCAGAAATAAAATAAGAAAGGCTATTCTCTTTTTTTGACAGATCTTCATGGAAGGCAACTTAGATAAGTGTTAATTATTAATGTTAGAACTTGTTCTTTTTGATTGGTGTGTATTAGTGATGCAGAACTGTGAGATTCATTTTGGTAGATCGGGACTGTACGTCATACAGTATGTTCTGGTTACTTTTATCCCAAACTCTCCCTTTCCCTTTCCTTCCCCTCTCTCATTGGTCCTCTTCCCTGTCTCTAAAAGTCTACCTACTAAGGAAACTTGTTCCTCAGAGTAAATGTTCCTAACAATTCACAGAAGAGTTTGGCATATTTGCAAACTCTCTAAAAGACAAAGAATTTAGTGTAGACTTGCACATGCTAGGTATATACTCTACCACTGAGCTATACCCTCAACCCTAAAGATCCAACAACATTTTAACTAAGAAACATAAGCACCCTATATTTATCAGTTTATATGTTATCAGTTCTTTTATCAGTTCTTTCATTGTTGTGTAGTTATTGTTTGATTTTCATTAGTAATTTCATGGACCCATCACTTTCTATATTAGAGTTCTAGAAATTTTTAGTTAGTCCATTAGTCTTAGAGCTATCAGAATGTTTATTAGTCTTTTCCATGACCCTGATTTCAAATGTTTTTAGAGGATAATCAAAAGTGTGAATGACAATAGACTTGGCTAAGGTTGCAATCAGAATTCTGCCATTGATAAGGCATTTCAGGTTTTCTTACTGCATAAGCATTTGAAAATAATCAACTCCCAGGGTTGTCAGAATTTTTATGTATCTCATGTAACCTGTAGAAGATTCACGTCAGTTATACCTCCATAGGAACATAACTTAAAGAATATTTAGCGTCATTTTATTATTTGACAACATTTTTCCATACAATTCAGTATATCCAGTAAGCCTAATTAGTTTATTATCTGTAGAAGATGAGAAATACATTCTTTGAGGATCTGCAGTGGCCTAACTGGAAAATCTCAAAGTCCAAAGGCTTCATTGAGAACTTTAATCCTGAGGAAGCCTGCCAATTATGTCAAAGGGTTTGAAACATTCAATCAAAATAAGATTACATGTCACTGTGAATTAATAATCCTTCATTTAACCAGAGTGATTTAACCAGAGTTATAAACCAGATGTAACCAGAGTTATAAGTGATTAGAAGATATTAAAAGCAAATAGATGTTTTAAGAAAACTTAGCTCTTTTAATGCTCATTTACCTAAGTAATCAAACACCTAATAAAGATATCAGAAATAAAAAATGATCTTCAGAAAAAAATTTGCATTTTCTAAACCAGTTACTAAGAGATAAAGAAAAATCTCCTGCCATGTCATTGCTTGTACTTATTCCAGACCTGTTTAGATAATTTACCATCAGACCTAATGAAACAGTACGTGAATTTATTTGGACAAAGGCAGAGTGTGTGTCCAAGTTACGATTGTGTACCTTAGCATGTAAACAAGAAAACTAGAGCCTTGAGCAGGGGAATGCAGGACTCTTGAAAACGGTAAAAGCACTTGAAATTGGTTCCACCAAACAAGTCACATACATAGAGGCAAGCTAAGAATAAAGAACCAAGTTATCCTAGCCTTTCAAATAAATATTTGTGGTATCAGCCTCAATAGCCAAGTCAGAGACTGGGGAGAAGGAAAAAAGCTTTCAGGATATGACTAAAAAGTTAAGGGCGAGAACACCAGCTAATGGAAAGTGCAGTTCACAAGATGGTTTTTAAAAAGCAGATTTCAGAAATAGCAAAACCTCTTGCAGATATTTACTAGAAGCAGATCAGAATTTCTAGAAAGCTTGCTTTTACCATAATGACTTACATTCTGGTTTCATATTGGTGCATTATTGCTCAATTTTTAGAAAAACCTATAAGCTATTTTCTTTTAATTATAGCCGACTTGGTCACATATGCATTTTCTTTCACAAGATTGTTCCTTTACAAACCTTTTGTCACCTTTTCAACCTACTTGAACATTTAGTTTCACTGCTGTTTGTTCCCATTCTGGACCAATCTAACTATTCCACTCTAGGACAAAAATTTATTCTCCCATAAAAATTACCTTGTATACTAAAAATTCTTAATGTTCCTCACCAAAAAGTAGATCCTCAGAGTTATACTTTTTTTTTTTGGCTTCTCTGTTCCCTACTTAATGTTTCCTTTCTGCCTTTTTAAAATTTCCTTCCTTAAATAGCATTTTGAAAAACTCATTAGGGCCGGTGAGATGGCTCAGCGGCTTAAGCACCTGCCTGGCAAGCACGAAGGCCCGAGTTCGACTCCCGGAACCCACATACGAAAAAAGGGGCCGGTGATATCGCTCAGTGGCACGGGCGCCTGCTGACACGCGAGGTCCTGAGGTCGACCCCCCGGTACCCACAAAAAAAAAAAGAAAAAGAAAAAGAAAAACTCATTAAGAAAAATCTCCAAACTTAGAGAAAAATACCTTTTTCTCAAAGAACAAATTTTATCTCATAGTTTTTCTCATGCACAGCACAGCTCTCTTTTCTTTTATTTTTCTCATATAAGATTAATATATTAATTAGAATTTAAACTCCCAGTAAACTTACTTTTTTGTGTGTGTGTGTGTGGGTACCAGGGTTCGACCTCAGGACCTCACGTGCCAGCAGGCGCCCGTGCCCCTGAGCAATATCACCGGCCCTTTTTTCGTATGTGGGTATCGGGAGTCAAACTCAGGACCTCGTGCTTGCCAGGCAGGCGCTTATGCCGCTGAGCTAGCTCACCGACCTGTAAACTTACTTTTTAGTGAAGAACCAGTAATAAGTAATGCCAACACCTCATGAAAGCATATTTTATAATGTCTATATAATTTTTCTCATTAAAAATCTTTAAATGTGGAATAAAACTAACATATATATATATATATATATACACATACATAAATACATATATATCTTTTCTAAATAATTTAGGAAGCCAAGAGTACTTGAATTTATATTTACTAATTGGCATTTCACTGTTTTACTTAGGAATAACTCAGACATTTTATGTGTACCTATTACTTAAATTAATATAACTTTAAAATTTCAAAATTCATGAAAAGTTCATTTATAAACATCCTGTTTATATTTCCATAATTTTACTTAAGAATTTTCACCTAGGTTACTTATGAAACTGAGCTATTAGACAACCACGGTCATTGTTTCAAGTTATTTCCCTGTCAAAGAAAAAACCCTGAAGTTAAAGTGCTGTACCTGGTACTCATTTCTTTGTAAGCCAATTCGAATACAATTCTTTAAGTTTTTTTACCATTGGAAACAAAATACATCATGTACACATGTATAACACACATAAACACATATGCCCAAGGATTTTAGTTTTTAGTCATGAGGCAAAAAAAGCAATATAAACTCACCTGTCTCTATAAAGACTATTGAATCCAAATTGTATTTCTCACAAAATGGGAAAAATTAAGGTCTTCTGTTCATATGTCTCAACATGAAGAATTTTATTTGTCTTGCTCCCTAGTCTTTTAAATGTCTGTGGACCAAATTTTTGGTTAAAGCATTTCCCATAATAAGATAGTTAGGGACCACCATGATGGTGGGAGAGAAGGCTGGAATGACATAATAAACCTGAGGGGCAGCAGCATGGCATGTTCCACAAACCCATCATGCAACCACAAAAGCAGAATATTTATGTGAGATGAGAAATTGTTACCAAGAAAACCTAAGTAAGCCCTCTAGCTTTACTTGCTCTTTAGACCACTTAAAAATTACTAATTTTGGAAGTCACACAGTTGGGCGATACTCTTTTCTCACTAGCTTTGTTGTTGATAGTATCTCTAAGATGGGGTTTGATAACAGTTCCCTAGGTTACTTCCCAGGGACCTGAAGGCTGCTTTTGCTGAGAACACGGACCCTTCACTGAGCCTACAAAAATCTGATGAGCCAGGCATGGTGGTGTACACCTGTAATCCTAGCACTTGGGAGGCTGAGGCAGGAGGATCACTAGGAGTTCAAAGCCAGCTGAGGCTACATAGTGAGTTCAAGGCCAGTCTGAACTACATAGTGAGACCCTGTCTCAAAAAAAAAAAAAAAAGAAAAAAAAAAAAAGATTCAATCCAATGAGTGACTAAAATGGGATTAAAAAGTTGACATCTCTATCTTCAAATTTTATCTGTCCCCTTTGCTGTCTTAATCCTTGGGTCAGATTCTACTCAGCTCTGCACTTAGATATGTTGATCTTATAAAAGTGTTTATTTCAAGATGAAGTACAGTGGTACCTCAGTTTGTGAGTGGTTTTGTTTGCAAACAATTTGGTTCACAAACAGAAGTGTTTGGCAAAATTTTGTTTTTGTTTGCAAACTCGGCATCGGGTGACAAGCATGACCTCAGCCATCTTTCTCACACAAACACAAACATGGGCATCTTTTCCAGAGTCGTAGAACAAATTAAGTTTGTGAATCCAGGCATCACTGTGTAGGGGTAACTTGGGCTGTTGCCCATTGGAGCCAGTGTGTGTTTTCTTTTCTTCCCCCTCCCCTTTTTTTCTGCCCCCATCCTTATCCTTCTTCAGAAGTCACAAAAGGGCAAGCACCTGCAGTCCTTTGGCTTTATCATATGGCCCAGACCCACAAGGCCAGGATGGTTCGTGTGGGATAATGATACCAGCTATAAGAGGTTCCGCTTTTTCTTCCTGCCACTCTCCCCTGCCGCCTCACCTCTTCTGGTGATCATGTATCTTATGATTTTCCCAGAGGGAACAAGGTGTAATCCAGAAGTCCTTTCCGCTAGTCAGACATTTGCTGCTCAACAGGGCCTTCCAGTATTAAATTATTATTTTTGTGCTGACACAAAAATAAAGGCAACTTATGTTGCTTTTGACTCTGAAGAATTATATAGATGCCGTTTAGGATGTTACAGTGCTTTATGACAGGAAAGACAAAGAAGGGCAGCAAATATAAACTACGACCATGACTGACTTCCTCTGCAGAGAATGCCCAGAAATTCACGTTCACACTGATCATATTAACAAAAAAGATATCCAGAAGAACAGGACTCTATAGGAGAATGGCTTCATTAGCACTTTGAGATAAAAGACAAGTTGCCTATAGAATTCTATGAATCACCACATCCAGAAAGAGGAAACAAATTTCCTGGGGAAAATGTTGATTTGAAAGAAACTAAGTCTCTAGAAGACTTGGCGTCAGTGTTGCTCCTAAGGGGTTTGACTGCCGGCCTGCTGATGAGGGAGGGTGGAGGAAACGGTAGGCGAACCCTTGCATCTGCCATACCCTCGGCTCTCTGTGGGTCTCCGCCGGAGTTTGAGATGTGGTGTCTCTGTCAGTGTAGTGGGTGATGTCCCTCACAGATGGCCACACCTCACATCCATTTGCTTGCTCAATTTAGCAAGAAGTGTAAATAAAGCCTTGTCGATTGAACATTGGATAAAATGGAATTTATACAAAAACCAATATGTGTTTGATTTGGGGCAAACACATTGTTTTTCAGCATTAGTGCAGGAGCTCCTGAAAAGGTCAAAGCTAAGTGGAGTTTATGCTGTCCTTTACATGTCCCAGGAACTAACGTCACCTTCTGACAACTGTTAGGACTGTAATTTGCTATCATTTTATAATTCAGATGTCTGCATTTTTAACATTACTTTGCAGCATATTTCATTACATTTGTTATTTTCAGTGTTTGACAACTTGACAGATCCAAACTCTTACAACTGCAGTGTCCAGCGTCTTGCTTTGTAATACTTGGCTTTCTGCTTAGTTTCCAGGAGTCGGTGAAGGAGTGCATTCAACTATCAAGATACTCAAGGAAAAGGCAAGAAGCGTTACAGGATAGAAGCTCTGTTCAGTGTGTGTTTTTATCATGTTGCATTATTAGCTGATTTTACTTCATATTTGAAAAATAACATTTAGTATTTGTTGAAGTCGCTTAAATTTGCATACCCTGTAGTCTACACAAAAGAACAAGGCAGGAAATGTCACGATGAAGCTTAAGTTAAAATTGTTGGTCTGATTCATTGCATCAGAACTTTAAATCGCCCAGCTTTTGAAGGGTGAAGCTGTGCTATTAGTAATTCCCAACAGCTGTGCCATAAGTACTTGACATATTAAGGTTTCCTCTTATCTTTTATTTCAAAATAATCAGTGTGAACCTCTCTGCTGGACCCTGAGACCACAGACAGTGAAGGTGATGGGAGCTTGCAGGCATTCTAACTACATGTACTAGCATGTGCCTTGTGCCTGTTTCTCTGTGATTTAAGCGCCACATCTGATGTGGAAGTCATGCGCCTGCTGTTGTGGTAGCTTCCCCCAGCTTCCCTCAGTGCACGGTGCTGTGGGTGAAGACACAGTGTCAACCCTGGTCCGGAGTTGCTCTCCTCTGGCTCTTGGGCATGAGCTTCCAGGGTGCTGCAGAAGCATCGTGCATTTATCCTTTGTTGAGAAGTTCACCTTCTTCCAGCCAGCAAAACCCAGGTGTAATTCATGAGCACTGAGTAGGTTTGCTCATTTTCTGTCCATCCTAGTAGAGCTACACAGTGATCTGTGACACTCGACAGCAAGCCTGTGCTCAAGAACCAAGCCAGTTCAGCCAGGAACCGATGCATCCCATGGGAGAAGAAGGTCTGAAAGCTTGATCTGCTCTAGTTTATGTTACAATGTAAACACAGTTGTCTGCCGTCCTTTATAATAACATTTCTGCTTACTACTACTTAGGGATTTTTTTGTGTTTTTTGCAAAATGATATTAGTGACCCAGATGAAACACAACAATGGAATCATGATAATGAAAGTGAAAAAAATAATTGAAGGAAATTGTGTCTGATTATGTTACATTGCTTTTCCAAACCAGACAATAAGCCATCTCTTGCAGTACTCTTGGAGATTTGTTGTGGTGTGAGTCGGTTTCTATGTGTTACCCTGTCTGTGCATACAGAGTTCATATCTACCTGTTCCCACAGAATACAGTTAGCCTAACTATGGATGGGGGCATAGGTCAAAGTTGTTAAAAGTGCTCTCATGACAAACTTATCTTCTCTTACCTGCAAAGTGAAATTTAAATCAACCCCATGTCTTTGTAGATAATTTTTAACAGTGCTAAGTTTAGAGCTTCTTTCCAACAAGATCAAAATAAACATAAGCTGTGATACTTCCAATATCATGGATATGCTTCAGTTTTAGATTTTAAGCCGTATCATTGGAATTACATGGATTATAACTGATTTTAACAAGTCAGAGTGACCTCTGTGAGGTCACTTGAACACTGTTTTTCTTAGGTCTGTGCTCATACAGATCTCACAAAAGGTTTATAAAATATGGTAGTGGAAAACTTTTTGTATCAAAATGAAGTTTGTCTTCCATGTGTTGATTTTTACTTGAATTACACATTTTCTAAAATTCAAATCTCTCTGCCTACCTGTAAATCTTTTCACATAATATCATTTAAGCTTTTGTTTGTATTATTCTTGTTGATTTACAGCTTAATTATTATTTAACTTTATACGACTGCCATCAATGTGCATGTTTGTTGTTTTCAGAAAAGGGTGCATTTAGTGGAAAGCCAAAAAAAAAAGTCTTTCACTGTCAAAAAAAAAAAAAAAAGAGAGAGAGAGACTCAGCAGAGACTCTACGATGAGTTGAACATGACCACCCATTGTTCCAAGTCCATCACCAAAAGAAAACTGAACAAAACTACCAAAAACTTTCGAACTATGCCCCAGCCCGTGGAAATTACCAGACTTTAGCTTACACCAACTAATCAGTAAAAACTTGCTGGTCTCCTTCTTCTGTGAACAGCAGCTCGCTTACTCTCTCGACCAATTGTTGGCTCCCTTCTGCTGGAGTACAGTTATTTCCCTCCCTGTGAAGATTGGGCTGTGCAGGAGTGTGCGTGCTTGCCATGTTTAGCCAGTCTCATCTGTGCCATCTGTGCGCCAAAAGATTCCACTGTCCAGCATAAGCATTAACAACAGTTTGGTTCCCTAAAAAGGCTCTTTTATTTCTTTTCTTTTTTCACCTTTTTTTCAGTTTCAAATGAGTTTAGCGGTTACTCTTAAGATGTTTACATTTTAGCTTGAACTGGACAGAGCTACAAGTAACCTTGAGTAAAATAACAAAATTATGTTTGTTTGCTAGTCTGGTTTGCTTGTATAATTAACATGGGCAGGAAGCATTTTCAGAAAAAAATTTTTTTTCAGGGTGCTAAGTATGGAACCCATGACCCCATGCGTGTGAGGCAAGTGGTTTACCACAGAGCTACACTCCGCAGCCCTAGAAATGGTTTCCCGAAGATTATTTGCAGGTTTTTTTCTTTGACTTTTCATTACTGATGTAGCAGACTAAGCCATATTTTAATGCCAGACAAAGATCAATAGGCAACTGCTTTTCAGTTATGAATTCAATATAGAAAGTATAGGTACAAAAATTTATTTTCTCACCCATCACTAGGTTTATGGGTGAGACTGACAAGAGGTGGCAGATGAATGAGAGAAAAACATACACGTTTATTTACTGTAAGTTTTATATGAAAAGAGAGTCTTCAGAAATAAGACCCAAAGGAAAAAAAAGAAACTTGTGCATTTCTGATTTGGAGTGGTGAGTGGATGGGCATGTGGAATTAGCTTGGACTAAGGGGCTATGATCTGGTAGTAAATAAGCAAGGCCAGTTTCAAAGATTCTTCATGGCATCTCTGTGTCTTCAAGGATAAAGAAGTTCCTAGGAGGGATTAATATCAGTTTAGAAACAAAAATTTGGGCCGGTGAGACGGCTCAGCGGCTTAAGCGCCTGCCTTGCAAGCGCGAAGGCCCGAGTTCGACTCCCGGAACCCACATACGAAAAAGGGGCCGGTGATATCGCTCAGAGGCACGGGCGCCTGCTGGCGCGCGAGGTCCTGAGGTCGTCCCCCCGGTACCCACAAAAAAAAAAAAAAAAAAAAAAAAAAAAAAAAAAAAGAAACAAAAATTTGGCACTAAGAAACTATAAGTTCTAATCATTAATTCAATGTTATCTGCTAAAAAAAACCCCTGCACTATGTACATTTTCACCCACAGTACATGGTGGGGAGTACCTTTTCCTAACACCTTGAGCAACACTGGACATTACTTTTATCTGTTTCTAAAGATTTGTGTTGTAATTAAATATATATATGTTTTTTTCCTGTGCTGGTGATTAAACCTGGGGTTTCACCTACACTAGGCAAGCACTCTACCACTGAGCTGTATCTCTAGCTAAATACATGCTTTTGAAAGAAGAGGAAATTTTAAAAACGGACTTTACCTTTAGAACAGTTTAGGTTGACCAAAAAATTTATCAGAGCCCTGGGTTCATTTTCCAGAATGAAAAAACTGAGCATAAACTACAGAGATCTCATATGGCTCCTTTACCTGCCATTGCTCTGCTGCACGCATGTGTGTGCTACACACACACACGCACGCACGCACACACACACACACACACGGGCACAATTTTCCTATTTTCTATTATTAACATGCATTACCGTGGTGTATTTGTTACAATCGATGAGCCAGTAGTGACATTTTACCATTAAGTAAGTTTACATTAGAGTCCAACATGTTCCTATTGTTAACAAATTGGGCCTATTTGACTGCAGCACAATTATGGAGATAACAGATTTGCAAAAGAGAGGTTATTTGCAAGGCAGCTGAAGGAGGAGGTGGGAGACCCAAGTCTCAAATATGCCTCACTGAAGGTAGAGGTTAGGGGTACTTACAGGGGGAAAGAGGAGGGTGATTTAAGGTGTGGGGAAGGTGACTGGAGCTGAAGCAGTCAGTGTTCTGTACATGTGCAATCAAACTTCCTGGTACACGTGTTCAGGAAATGGTGGTATTGACATGATCCAAGGGTGTTGTTAGCCTCCTCATGTCAAAAGGCCACCCATCAGATGCTTGCACAGTGCCAGTCAGTAGTTTTTTTTTTTTTTTTGTGGGTACCGGGGGGACGACCTCAGGACCTCGCGCGCCAACAGGCACCCGTGCCGCTGAGCGATATCACCGGCCCCTTTTTCGTATGTGGGATCCGGGAGTCGAACTCGGGGCTTCGCGCTTGCAAGGCAGGCGCTTAAGCCGCTGAGCCGTCTCACCGGCCCCAGTCAGTAGTTTTAACAAAAATGGCTTTAAGTCCATGAACAGTAGCCAGGGTAACCATTATCATCATAACCCACATGTTAGAGGTGTTGTTGACAACAAAGTTAGTGGGATATGTAATGTCAGCCTGAGCTGGGAGACCCCTGCCTCCCCTTGTAAACAATGAGAAACAATAGGTTGCCCCTGGTAAACGAGAGGTAAGGGCAATAAAGAAATTTAACACCAGACCTATGGTTGCCCTTGTGACACTCTTTTTTTTTTTTTTTTTTTGTGGGTACCGGGAGGTCGACCCCAGGACCTCGCGCGCCAGGAGGCGCCCGTGCCGCTGAGCGATATCACCGGCCTCTTTTTCGTATGTGGGTTCCGGGAGTCGAACTCGGGCCCTCGTGCTTGCCGGGCAGGCGCTTAAGCCGCTGAGCCATCTCACCAGCCCTGTGACACACTTCTTGAGGGGCAGAGACCAGCAGAGACCACCAGGCTTGTGTAAAGGCAACATGGCGTGGAATTTATTGGGCCTGGGTGCAGGCAGACAGAAGATGAAAAGACCATCTGTAGGGAACAAAGAGAAGTGTGTCCCTTTTACAGGGATTGAAAGAAGGCAGGGACATTAGGCGGGAAGATTTTAATTAACATCTGTGGTCAAAGTTCTCCGGCAGTCTTCCACCTCAGTGGGCAAAGTCCTTGAAGCATCTGGGTAAATTTTCAGGTGGCTCCAGTTGTCCCCAGATGTCCCCAGATGTCCCCGGACTGGCAAAATTCCTTGTCCTATCTTATCTCCTTTATGATATCCTGTGCTTGTGCTTGTGACAGCTGTGGTGCTGAGCTGAGTTCCCAGCAGAGAATAGCGTCTCTGCTGGCAAGCAGGTTGGGGGCTGGGAGAGTCAGGTCGGATTCGAGCATTTCAGCCCTGATGTCAACTCTGTGTATCAACCTGCGCTGACTGTCCTTACAGCTTTGAACTCAAACATTCCATCCAGATCCTTTGAGATTCTTTGAAACTCTGACCCCAATCCTAAAACCCTATATATACTCAGATTCCCCTTCAGATATTCCCCAACATACTCCAATGTCAGCCTGCCTGTATGTAGGAGGAATAAAATCTAATCTTTCCCACAGTCTCGGTCTCCGGGTGTTGCCTCATACCATTATCTATCATGTAATAATAGCTCAAGCCAGGCACAGCGGTGTGCGTCTATAGTGCCAGTTATAGGGAGGCTAAGACAGAAGGATCACCCTGGAGAAAACAGCGAGACCCCGTCTCAATAAACAAAATATATATATGTAGCTCAGCTGCATGACTTCCAAAATCAGTAATTTTTAAAGCCAACTAAAAGCAAATAACTGTAGAGTAGCACAGGGGCTCAGAGTCAGAGAGATAAAATGTATGAAACATTGGTTACAATAAATGAGACTAGACCAGCTGTGTCTTTTGGCTATTAATGATCAAAATTGGTGTTCTGTCCTGCCATAGAGTCTAGGAGACAAATCTTATTCTTTTGATGGTTACATTACTGAGAATAGCTCTCAGGTCCTTCAAAGATATTTCAAGTTCCAAAAGCTGCGTATTTACAATTGTCAGTCCTTGGTAAATGCCCAGTAGATGGTTGTGGCCCATGAAGCAAGGGCCAGGTTTTATTGTTGTCCATACTGTGGGGGTTGACAAATATAAAAAGACATTTGTTGACCAGTATACTACTTTGCAAGAGAGAGAGAGACAGACAGACAGACTCTGGGTTCCCAAAAGTTTTCATTTAGGAAAAAGTGGGTTGAATAGACATTTTAGTTCCAAATTCAGTTTTACTATGGTAAATAAAGATCTCGATTCAGAAGATGGAACAAGAGCCATAGAGAACAACTCATACAGAGTCAACTGAGAACTACTGATGTTGGGAGCGTGTTCTCAGGGGGATTTCAGAGTTACTAAGGCCCAGTGGTAGTTCTGTGTCTCCCACTTTCCCCATTGTTGAACAGGAAGGGCTCTTGATAGGAGTTATACCATTCCCATCATTGTACTGTGGATGAGGTCTGCAGGGACAGTTGATCTGCTTGTTTCACGGTGTTCAGATGGACATGAATGTTGCTCATAGAGCTGTACCCCCGGGACTGTTCCAAGGAGCCTCATCTGTACCTGGACGTGACACAGATGAAGAGCTCTTCGGCCTGGAAGGAGCCTGGGCACAGTGCTGTAATGAATGGCAATTTGGAGGTCTTAGATGAGGGGTGGGTGTGTTTTTCCTGTAGGAGGAATGTGTGGCCAGAGGTGAACTGTATTTTCCAGAAAGGTCTACTGTATTTCCCAATTCACATGCTCTTCTAGAACCCTTGTTCTCTCCTTTCAAGAGGTGGATTCTCTATTGTCCTTGAACTTAGGTGGCCTTTGTGACTGCCTTGACCAATAGAGTATGGCAAGAGTGGTGCCATGGAGTCCCCAGGACTAGGTCCAAGGAAGGCCAGGTAATTGTCTTGGCCTCGCTGTCTTGGAACACTCACTCTTGGGACTCAGCCCCACATAGCCAGTGAAAAGGCCCAGGTGGAGGGAAATTGAGAACCCCCCACCCATAGCCCTTTCTGAGTTCCCAAGTAACAGCCAGCATAGCACCCATGCCTGAAAGGAGTCCCTCGAACTACCTCATCCAAAGCATCAGAACAGAGGTGATCCATTCCTCCTGAGTCCTCTCCAACTTGCAGAGTTCTGAGAAAAATGAATGGGTATTATTTCAAGCCACTATGCTTCCCGGTGTTTTGTTACACAGCAACAGACAATGGAAACAAACTTAAAACATAAGTCACCTAAAACAAGGCGACTAAATTATTTTGTTCATAATTCCATACTTTAAACAAGGCTTTATAGGGATAACTCTTCTCTGTTCAGGGTGTTTGGGCAGATATGTTGGGAAGATTCAAATGGCTGGGGCTAGAATTCTCTGGAGGTTTCTCACCCACATTATCTGACACATGGGCTGAGATGAACCATGGTCTCACCTCAGCTGGAGTGCTGAGGGAGGATGCCAAGTTCAAGCCTAGCCCAGGCTTAACTTAGCAAGACCCTGTCTCTAAATTAAAAAAAATATATATGTAAAGGGCTAGCTCAGTGCAAAGTCACTGGGTTCAGCCCCTAGTACAGAAAAACAAAACAAAAACAACAAAAAAAAACTTTTAACAATTAGGGTGCTTTTTTACTTTCTTGTGTAGTATGTCTGAATCTTCTACAACAAAATGCATTGCCTTAGTAAAATATTGTATGGACAAATAAAACATATTGAATAAAATGACTTAAAATACAGCATTAATGCCAAAGACTTGAAATTTAATGTTATTTAGGTGACCACTTACTCCCATACAGTTACTAAACACTAGACTCTAACCTTGAATCTCCCATGTTAACCACAGTTGCAGCAAGCAAAATGCATTATAATTTTGGGGCAGCTCTGTTCTGGGTACCTCCCAAGTGTTTGGAGAAAAAGAATAGGATTTGCTCCCATGCATTTATCTGGGCCTTAGAATGGGCCCTGAACTCCCCACCCCAGATCACAGTTTTGTTCAGTAATTTGTGCAGGGAAGCTGGGCACATAGGAAAGTAAGGAGGTTCGATATAATGCCCAGTCCCAGGGTAAGAGAAGACCTGGGGCTTTTCCTTTCCATGGGCCTGTAATCGTTCAGAGGCTGTTTGGGCATATAAGTCACTCCTCCAGTTATGGTCATCCTGACCAACAATGAAGAGGATGGGCCCCTCAGCCCTCTCTATTGGAATCACACTGGGATTCTTATGCCCTCCTACAATATCATTCCGTATGTCCACAATATCCAGAATGCCTGAGAAAGTGACCTTGGTTCTCCTCAGGTCATGGCCCAATGGTGGGATGTTAGTCTGCTTGTAGTGTATGGTTCTGTTTCCACTGGTCCCAGATCCATTGATGGAAACTGTGGCTGAAACATTCTTCAAGAATGAGGCCATGGAGAGGCAGATATCAGCTCCTAGAGAAATTCCCAGAAGCCCAATGCCTGGGCCCTTTACCTGGAAGAAAGAGAAAAGAATCAACAATCAAAAATGCTTAGCTGGACTAGGGATGTGGTTCAGTGGTAGAGTGCCGAGCATGCACAAGCTCTGGCTTCCATCCCCAGCACAACTAAAAATTTAAACTGCTTTTCTAAAATGCAATTAGAGCTGGGCATGGTGGTGCACACCTGTAATCCCAGCACTTGGGAGGCTGAGGCAGGAGGCTCACAGTGAGTTCAAGGTCAGCCTGAACTACATAGCAAGACCCTGTCTCAAACAAGAAATGCAATTAGAAATGGTGCTAGTTCCAATCTGTGAACTGTCTACAACATCAGCTGATAGGGGCGTTTCATCCTAAGTACTGAATATCTGGTTAAACACATAGCAAACATATCATAAACTCACTAGTAAATTTAGGAAGTAGTTACAGTGATCAGGTCAAAATGTGAGAACATGCTCTGGTATCAATATTAAAGATTAAAACACAAGCATGCAAAGATGAGATGCTCAATTTGTACTGCAGAGGAATTTTAATATTGTGAAATGAAATCTCACATGGATGTTACAATTAATTTTACACTGTGAATTCATTTGACAGGAAAAATGAAAATGATAGGCGCCCAAAGCCAAGGAAGTCTCCAAATGAAATTTCCTCTGTGATGAAAGGACAGAGCAGAGTCACTGCAGCGTACAGGTTACACTCCTTGCAGACATATTTCTAGAGAGACTGATTAAACAAAGGACAGGAGGAGAACCTGGGGGTGACGAAGCATGTAGCACATGGATTCTTCAAAGTAGTCCAGGTATAAGTTGCTGTAATCCTTGGGGAGATCTTCAAAGTCATAAAAAGCTAGAGCCAATGTGGCAAAACCATGGCCAGCCAGAAGGCTGGCTCGGTATTCCAACAGGCCCCCTCCAACACCATAAATGTCAATGATCCCTGGGAAGGGTCCAGGCCCTGGAGAAAGAAACAGTACACTGGGAAGGCACTGCACAATTTAGAGAATTTACTTTCCTCTTACATACCTTTACAATTTATTTACTTCTTATGAATCAAAGGAAGGTGGACAGATCCTCGGGTCACTACTGCAAAGAGATACAAGCTCCTTAGGAGAGGAAAATTCCAAATCAGAGTAACTTCGGTTATTTGACCCTCCATGTGATTCTAGGATAAGCTATCTAGAGGTTCTAAGAATCATCAGTTACTATAAAGGCGAGTAACAAAGCCTTGTATTAACGAGAACCTTGTAGAAGGAGGAATTTATGTTAATTCAGAGTACTCTGTTGGAGGATTCGACATACAACCAAGAATGTAAAAAAAAAAAGCTGGATGTTGTATTGCACGAACCCTGGAATTTTTAGTGTATTGCAATTTCAGATGTCTACGTAGAGAGAGAGAAAAAGAAATACCCAGCGTTGTCATTCAGTGAGGAACGTAGTGAAGTCTGAGATGGAGGGACAAAAAATAAGTGATATTACAGAGATATGAATATAATGTAGGGCTATGACCATATGAAGGTATTACAGAGATGAAGTGAGATAAAGCAAATGAAGGTAGAGTTCAGAGCCTAACATCAAAATCCTTC
Organism: Erethizon dorsatum; assembly: GCA_028451465.1. Lineage (NCBI taxonomy): Eukaryota > Metazoa > Chordata > Mammalia > Rodentia > Erethizontidae > Erethizon > Erethizon dorsatum. The sequence goes on along the minus strand of CM051828.1, from coordinate 105,537,063 downwards.
AGTTAGTGTGAGCGGCCACGGACAGCCAATGCCAGCTTCTCAGGACGGATCAAGAGCCAAACGCCAGCTGGAGCAGCACCAGACCCCATAAGCCAGGGCACACTCATGCTCTAGCAGCCACAGCTCACCTGGGGGCAGGAAGAGGGTGGCCCGCACCCGGCCCTCACGCACCGGCACACGCCGCACCCCGGGCGACAGGAAGTGGCGCTCGTGCACCGCGCGGGCCAGCAGCGTCCCCGGCTCGGGGTCGTGTCCGTCCAGCACCTCCAGCTCCACGACGAAGGGCGTCTGCACGTCCCGCTTGATGAGGCGCCAGAAGGGCCTGTCAGGCTGCATGGCCCAGAGCAGCCCCATGGGCTCCAGGCCCGCGAAGCTGCCGCCCAGCGCGGGCGCGCGCTCCAGGTCCAGCAGGCCGGCGGCGTCGGCGCGGTAGCGCGCGTGGGCCCGGAAGAGCGCGCCCTTCTCGTCGCGCAGGGCCGCGCGCAGCGTGACGGGCTGCTCGGGGGCCAGGCCGCGTACGGCGATGCGCAGCGGCTCGTCGCAGAGGCTGCGGCCCGCGGGCTGCAGGATCACGGTGGGCGCCATCGGTCCCTGGTGAAGAAAGTTGGATTGGCGGGCAGAGTGCGCTCAGCGCTGACTTCTCTGGGCAAGCGCTTCCGGTTGAGCTCTTCAGACTGCTCTCGTCTGCTGGGTTCCGCTGTGCGAGGCCCCCTGCAGTTCACGGACCACAGCAGTGCGCCCAGGGTGGACAAGAGCAGTCTGTTAAAGAGTGGTGATTACTGCTGCGAGTGAGGAAATAGAGGTACAAAGAGTGGTCGCCGGAAAACCTGATCAGGTTGCGTTCCAAAGAGGGAACTTCTGTCTCAGGGATAATAGACTTTGAACCTGAGCAAAGAGCACAAACTCACAGGCAGAAGCTTTAATTTTTTTGAGACTGGATTTATTTATTTATTACTTTATGCAAAAAAGGTGAAATAAAATTTCATAACGAAATAGTAGGAGAATAACAATAGTTAATACATTACATGTTGTTATATTTAAAGTAGTTACCTTTAAAGATATGGGCATAAAGGGCCCGAGAGATAGCTCAGCGGCATTAGCGCCTGCCTGGCGAGCACGAGGTCCTGAGTTTGACTCCCGGTACCTGCATATTAAAAAAAAAAAAAAAAAAAGATATGGGCATAAAAATTTCTCCAGTCGATATTAGCACAAACCTTCCTTTTTAATGAACCAAGGGACACTAATAGTACAACTGACTTGCATTTTTCCCTTTTCCCTACTGTCCTTTCCCCTTTCACCCATCCTAGTTCCTTTTTCCTTTTGAACAGTTTCTTCCCATTTCACAATATTATACATTTTAGACTTTATTTACTCTTTCAGAGTCTTACACCCTTGAGACAATATGTTTACACATGTGAGTGTGATTATTTCACTTATAAGTATGGTCTCAAGTTGCATTCATTTACCTATAAAAGTCTCCAAGGTTATCCTTCTTTATGGCTGAGTAGTACTCCATTATATAAAAAGACCACATCTTTTTTACCCATTCCTCAGTAAATGGGCATTTGAGTTGTTTCCAAGATTTAGCTATTATAAATTGTGCTGCTATAAACATGGGTTCAGTGAGATGGCTCAGCAGCGTAAGAGCCTGCCTGGCAAGTGCAAGGTCCTGAGTTTGACTCCTGGAACCCACATGAAGGAGAGAGCCAGTGATATCGCTCAGCACCACAAGCGCTTGCTGGCAAGTGCGAGGTCCTGAGGTCGACTCCCGGTACCCACATAAAATACATAAATAAATAAATAAACATGGGTGCATATAGATCACTGTGGTATAATGTTTTTAATTCTTCCAGGAAGACACCCAGAAGGGGATTAGCTGGGTCGACTGGGACCTCTAGTCCTAGTTGTTTAAGGAATCTCCACAGTGATTTCCAGTGGTCGCACCAGTCTACACTCCACCAGCAGTGGAGAAGCGTTCCTTTTTCCCCACAGCCCTTCCAGCATTTGTTATTGGTTGATTTTTTTGATGATAGCCATTCTTTCTGGGGTGAGATGGAATCTCAGTGTTGTTTTAATTTGCATCTCTCAAATAACTGATGATTATAGAGAGCCCTTCCTGGTCCTCGTCCCGGTCCAGGAAGTTAGATTTGTAAACCCAAAAAGAAGTTATTGGAATTCTACCGAGTTAATTCCAATCTACCACATCCAATGCAATCCACGGCGAGAATAAAGACACTAAGACATATCTATAGTTGTGGGGAGCCAAGGGGTCCTAAGTCCTGCCAAGATGGTGGCTACTGGGACAAAGGCCCCGACCCAGGGCCGAACCCAGATTTTTATTAATTCTGAAGGAGGGGAGTGGCTCAGGGATGAGTAACTGAGAGTGGCGGGAAGTACGTGAGTCTCCTGAGCTGGGCTAGGCCTGAAAATCACCTTTGCAAATGCAGAGGGAAGGGCCGGTGAGATGGCTCAGCGGCTTAAGCGCCTGCCCGGCAAGCACAAGGGCCCGAGTTCGACTCCCGGAACCCACATACGAAAAAGGGGCCGGTGATATCGCTCAGCGGCACGGGCGCCTCCTGGCACGCGACGTCCTGAGGTCGACCCCCCGGTACTCACAAAAAAAAAAAAAAAAAAATGCAGAGGGAAGTATATGCAGAAGGAGTAATCTGCATAACACAATTCAAGATAGTATCTAATGTTTTGGGGTCGGTGCTTCAGCTCTGATGTATAATCTTTTCTGCCCTGGGAAGTCATAGCCTCTTTCTCGAGGCTCGATCCCAGCCGACAGCGTGGAGCAGGGCTCTCCATCCCGCCAGGCTCAACCATGTATTGGGAGCAAAGGGCGGGGAAACACAGGCCTGTCGCTTTGCTTCAAAGACTACACATCAGGACCTGGGCTGGACCTATTTTCATTGCCTAAAGCCAATTAAAGAGATAAGGAAAAGTCCTAGCCAGCTCTGTACATATCAGTAGGTGGAATTAGGGCCAGGTTCAGCCAAGATGGAGATAGTTGCTCTTCTCTCAAGGACAGCCGTCCAGGTGGTCCCCCACAGATGATGTTGAACGTTTTTTCATGTATTTATTTGCATTTGTATTTCTTCATCTGAGAAGTGTGTATTCATCTCAGATGCCCATTTTTGGATTGGGTCTTTGTATTTGGGGGGCCTGATTTTTTTCAATTCTTTATATGTTCTAGATAGAAGTCCTTTGTCTGAGAGACAACTGGCTATAATTTTTTCCCACTCTGTGGGTTGTCTTTTCACTCAGTTGGTGAATTCTTTTGATGTGCAAAAGCTTTTTACCAGGGTGAGATCCCATTTGTTGATTCTTTGTAGTATTTCCCGTGTAGTCTGTGTTTTGTTCATGAACTCTCTACCTACACCTATGTCTTGAAGATTTCTACCTGCTTTCTCTTCCAGTAGACTTAGTGTTTCAGTATTGATATTTAGATCTTTGATCCATTTTGACTTAAGTTTAGTGCATGGTGATAGACATGGGTCTAGTTTTAGTCTTCGGCATGTACAGAGCCAATTTTTCCAGCACCATTTATTAAAGAGGCTATCTTTCTTCCAGTGAACATGTTTAGCCCCACTGTCAAAGATAAGGTGGCTGAGTGTTTTTGGAATTGTTTCTGCATCTTCTAATCTGTTCCACTGGTCCTCAGGTCTTTGTTTTTGCTAGTACCATGCTGATTTTATCACAGTAGCTTTGTAGTATAATTTCAAGTCAGGGATTGTGATGCCTCCTGCCTTGCCTTTGTTGCCCAGGATTGCCTTTGCTATTCTAGGTCTCTTCTGGTTCTAAAATCAGGAACAAGACAAAGATGTCCACTGTCACCACTCCTATTCAATATAGTTCTGGAAACACTAGCCAGAGCAATTAGACAAGACAGAGAAATAAAAGGAATAAGGATAGGAAAGGCAGAAGTTAAATTATCATTATTTGCAAATGACATGATACTCTACATAGAAGATCCCGAAAACTCCACCAAAAGACTTCTAGATTTAATAACCAAATTCAGTAGCATAGCTGGATACAAAGTCAACACTCAGAAATCAATAGCATTCCTGTACACAAACAACAAACTCACTGAGAGAGAAATTAGGGAAACCATGCCCTTTACAATAGCATACAAAAAAATGAAATACTTAGGAATCAATCTAACAAAGGGAGTAAAAGATCTATATATTGAAAATTACAGTACTCTGAAAAAGGAGATTGACGATATCAGAAAATGAAAAGATAGCCCTTGCTCATGGATAGGAAGAATGAACATAGTGAAAATTGCCCTACTCCCAATACTTTTATACAGATTTAATACAATCACACTCAAAATACCACTATCATACCTCACAGAGCTAGAGAAAAAATTCCTAAAATTCATTTGGAACCAGAAGAGACCTAGAATAGCAAAAGCAATTCTAGGCTACAAAGGAAAGTTAGGGGACATCACTATCCCTGACTTGAAATTGTACTACAAAGCTACTGTGATAAAATCAACATGATATTGGCAAAAAAAAACAGACCTGAGGATCAGTGGAACAGAATAGAATACACAGACACAACTCCAAACACACTCAGCCACCATATCTTTAACAAAGGTGCCAAACATGTTCACTGGAAGAAAGATAGTCTCTTCAATAAATGGTGCTAGAAAAACTGGCTTTCCACATGCCGAAGACTAAAACTAGACATGTGTGTATCACAATGCACTAAACTTAAGTCAAAATGGATCGAAGATCTAATATTGAAATAGAAACACTAAATCTACTGGAAGAGAAAATAGGTAGAAATCTTCAAGACATAGGTGTAGGTAGAGAGTTCATGAACAAAACCCAGACTGCACGGGAAATACTACAAAGAATCAACAAATAGGATCTCACCCTGTTAAAAAGCTTTTGCACATCAAAAGAATTCACCAACCGAGTGAAAAGACAACCCACAGAGTGGGAAAAAATTATAGCCAGTTGTCTCTCAGACAAAGGACTTCTATCTAGAACATAAAAGGAACTGAAAAAAATCAGGGCCCCCAAATACAAAGACCCAATCCAAAAATGGGCATCTGAGATGAATACACACTTCTCAGATGAAGAAATACAAATGGCAAATAAATACATGAAAAAATGTTCAACATCATCAGTTATTTGAGAGATGCAAATTAAAACAACACTGAGATTCCATCTCACCCCAGAAAGAATGGCTATCATCAAAAAATCAACCAATAACAAATGCTGGAAGGGCTGTGGGGAAAAAGGAACGCTTCTCCACTGCTGGTGGAGTGTAGAATGGTGCAGCCACTGTGGAAATCACTGTGGAGATTCCTCAAAAAACTAGGGTTGGAGGTCCCATTTGACCCAACTATTCCCCTTCTGGGCATCTTTGCAGAAGAATTAAAAACATTGTACTGCAGTGATATATATGCACCCATGTTTATAGCAGCACAATTTATAATAGCTAAATCTTGGAAACAACTCAAATGCCCATTTACTGAGGAATGTGTAAAAAAGATCTGGTTCTTTTTATATAATGGAGTACTACTCAGCCGTAAAAAAGGATGGACTTGAGACTTTTATAGGTAAAGGGATGCAACTCAAGGCCATACTCATAAGTGAAATAAGTCAGACCTACATATGTAAACATCGTATTGTCTCACTAGTGTTAGAAAATAAGAACAAGTAAATAAGATCCAAAATGTATAATAGATATTGTGAATAGGGAAGAAACTGTTCAAAAGAAAAGAGAAACTGTGATGGGGGAAAGGGGAAAGGAAGGAAGGGAAAAGGGAAAAAAATATATATATATACACAAGATACTTATACAGCTAGTTTCTCTGCATTCATTGAAAAGAAAGGTCTGTGCTAATATTGTTTGGACAATATTTCATGCCTATATCTTGTACTCGGAATAACTACTATGTAGACAATAATATGCAATGTATTAATTATTGTTACTCTCCTACTAGCCTGTTTTGAAACTCTGTTTTATTGTTATTTTTATTTTTTTCTCTTTAAAATTAAAAAAAAAAAGAAAGGTGCAGTTTCTCCAGGCTTCCTCATGCTGAGAATGTAAACTGTCCCACCCACTCTGCAAAGGACGAGTCAGTACTAACAGCCCTCTGGACGATAGCTAGACTAAATTTACTTTGGGATATTTCCTGGTGTGGGGACAGTAGAGACCCTTACATAGGATTATATTAGGGAGCTGGGCCCCTTTAAGAAGTAGAAAGGAAATAGCCTCTGCATCACAATAAACAGCTGAGCTGACAGCCTGCAGTTTGACCCCTGCTTCTGTGTAGCTGACACTGATTCACCTAAGCTCCCCTTTAAGTAGGTTACTTCTGCCCAGACCCATGCAGCCAGCAGGGTCCTGAGAGAGGGCAACGGGACGTTAAGAAAAAACAAGACTCATGGAAAAAGGCTGGGACTGGACGGGACCTGACCTCTCTAATGGAGAGGCAGCAACAACCCAGCGTAGTCTGCGTCTTTATTTATATACAGTATAAAGGAGGGAAGCATGTGACAGGGCTGAAAGTGCAAGGTCTCAGTGTTTTGCTGAGAACACTGAAAGTGAAACATTCTCAGAGCTATCTGTGCTGTAGTTAACAGGGAGGAACACAAAGGCCAGACACCTGCTGGACTGGCCTTGCTGTAGTCCCAACAACTTGTTCACATGGCTTGCCTCTGGCGCTCCGTGTTCTCAGGACTGGCCTTGCTCTAGCCCCCAGGGTGTGGTTGACCTCCAGCTCAGCCACTTCCCACATTCTCCCCTCAAGATTCCCCTATTAGGGCCGGTGAGATGGCTCAGTAGCATAAGCGCCTGCCTGGCAAGCGCAAGGCCCTGAGTTTGACTCCCAGAACCCACATAAAGGAAAAAAGGGGCCAGTGATATTGTTCAGCGGCACAAGCCCCTGCTTGCAGGGGTGGGGTCCTGAGGTTGACTCCCGGTACCCACACACACACAAAAAAAAGATTCCCCTATTAGCCCACCAAACCTAGCCCCCTAGCAACAAGTCCAATAACCAATAGAGTAATGACCCTTTAAGGGGGTGGAGACAGACCCTTACTCCTATAAAACAGGACTGCTGGCCTGCACTTAACAGTGACCCAGTTCTGGGTGCCTCCACTCCTCCAGAGTGGCTTTGTACCACTTCTTCTTGCAGTGAAATTTCTGCTTTGCACTGGTGTTCTCTTCTGTCTCCTCTTCCTCTTTCTACATGAGAGAGAGAGACAAGCCCAGCTAAGGACCCCCTAGACCCCAGACACACTGGATGCAAGACTGGCTTTTCTTCAGATCCCCCAGAGGCCATTGTTTGGACTAAATTCCTGCACTGGCCAACAGTAGACCAAACTAAGATTCAAAATGGAGTCACCCATGCTAAAGTTCCAGTCATCAAACCCAAACTACCATAAGTTATTTTCTCAAGTTTGAAGAAATAAGGCGGGGTAGGGAGAGAGAACACAAGATTCCTCAACAGGGCAGTTTCAAGTGGCTGATAATGATATTCCCCTAGCTTTAATCCTTACATAAAGTCACTTGAAGTCTTCTGATGTTAATAGATACTTTTCTATTGTTCTGTCTCCCTGTCCCTTCCTGAGGTGGATTAACTAATGGTCAACTTGTAACACCCAGCTGAACTGAGTCAGTGTGGTTCTGGGTGTGGAAGGCGCACCTGAGGATTGTTGCCAACAACATAAAAAAGAACTGGAGGGGAAGATGGTGTGCTGTTGCTGGAGAATCTTGTTGAGCTGGTTTTCCTGATATGAGCTCAGCTGTTCTCATTGTTGGAGGAGCTCGGTCCTCACTGTCCCTGAGGATGGATGCCATTCTCTTTGGGGGAGCTCTGGTCCTTACTCTGAGCGTCACTTCCTGGCTCCAGCGCAGATCCCTCAGCCTGCTGGCACAGATCCTTCATCCCGCTGGCGCAGACTTTCTAGCTTCCACCAGTGACCTTTGGGCCTTCCCAGTGCTGATCATTGATAAAGACTTGCATGAGACATTGCCATGGGCTCTAGGTCTTCAGCTGGACTCGTGCAGGACATTGTCATGGGATCCAGGCCCTCAGCTGGATTCTTTGGATCTCTAGCATGTGGACAGATCTCTTGCACTCCTCTGAATTTGCCTTTTGGGGTGAATACTATAAAATAATCCTATAAATTATGCATCCTATATTAAATCTCTTCCCTTGCAAACCCTGAATACAACACTGCCTTGTAAGGAAAGTGAATTTTCTAATGACCAGTATCCTTTCGGGCTTTTGTTTCTGTTGTTTTGGAATACATGTCTGTCTATAAAGCCCACCTCTCCAGCTAAGCTGATGGTACACTTATTCTATTGTATGGAATAAAGTGTTTCCTGGTTCTAGAATAAAAACTAAAGCACATGCCTGTGACCCTCGCTACTCAGAAGCTTGAGCCAAGAGGATTACAAGTTTGGGGCCAGTCTAGATAGACCAGACTGTGTCTAAAACAAAAACAAAACAACGGGGTTGTAGCACAGTGTGAGTAGCATGGGCAGCACAATTGGGGCTGTGAGACGACTCCTCTCCATCCTCCTGCACTTGGGCAATATTCTAGGGCCAGTGGTGCTTCAGTTGTCCTAAGAGAAGCAGAAATAAGAAAAACCCAGGAAATCTAAAACTGCGCCAGAGCTCTTAGATCTCATAGCTTTACTTACAGCAATCTTTTCCCCACTCGAACTTCATTAATGGTTCATATGTAGGGACCACACGTGATACATGTGATGAAAACAGTAAACCATGGGAGAGTCAGGCAAACTGGATGCCCCTGAGAAGACTCAGCATTCTGTCACTCATTTCTGTCAATCGTATCCAGAGCGATCCTTTGAGAGGCACCCTGGGCAGGGCACGCGTCTTCTAAATCCAAAAACCTGACTTACGTTCACTCTTCCTATTCTCCTGCTGCCCCAGCATCACTTTTTCCCCCCGTTCCTACCACTGTTTTGTTTCTGTTGGCACAAACGTGCACCCTCTGAGTGCACTTCAGTAAACGTAACTGCTTTTTCTTTTGCCATTGGGTGTGTTCTTGCAGTTCGTTGCTCACCGTACACAAGAATCTGGAATCAATCTTTCGGATCCATCACATGTATCATGAGGAGCTGGGTTTGACTGAAAAAGAAAAAAAGTTGTTTTTTTTTTTTAATCTAAATTGTTGTAAATTTGTTCCATGACAAATGATACCACCAGTGGTGATTTAAAGAGATTTTCCTATAGACATACAATGTCAGTCACTGTGAACTCAAGTTCATTGAGTTTTCTGTGATTCTCACTCACCACCTGAGATTCATCTCCTTATCTGATAACCCAACTGGTAGCAAAATGGAAAAGGGTTGTAAGGGGAACAGAGTCCCACTTGCTCCTGTGTCATAGCTCTCATTTCACTTATGTCTCTGGACCTGCTGCTATTTCATGTGCACAGTTTGGGTGAAATGAGAAAGCTCAACATGTTTCCATCTTTTATTTGAATAAGTGCCTTCCCCAAAATAACAATAACTTAATTTCAGCGGTACTTCCATGGTCAGTAGTATTGTATCAGTGGTAATTTCCTAATTTTGAGACTTTTACTATAATATATGTCAACATTATAGGAAACTTGATGAAGAGTATAGGGAGCTCCTCTATTTTTACAAGATTTGTGTACGTGTAAAATTATTTCAAAGTAAATAGTTTACAAGAACGAAATCAAAACACGGCAATCTCTGGGAACGATGAAGCCACCTTGGAGGATCTTCAGTTTTGTGTCCCACTTGTAGAGTTATTGAAGCTTGTCCACTTCCCATCCTTCCTCATTCATATCCTCAAACATTTAGACTTTCCTAATGGATGAGGTTTCTAGGAATTTACATTATCTATAACCTTGTGTCTAAAATCTTTTGAAATTCCTATTTTTCTTGTCCATAGCCTGTAATTCAGGCATACAGTTACTCTAGAGGAGTCTGACTTGCAATGGGTCTTTGGGGTCATTTGCCTTTCCCTGTGAAGGGTCTTATCCTTAGTTTTTAAAGGAAGGCTCCCTATATTCAGAGAGATTCATTTAAATAAAAGGTATAGTTTTCAAAACAGCCATTGGTTGTCTGGGTACAAGAACAGAGTGTCACCCTTATCCTGGTAAGCCCTTTGTTGTCTCATCTCCCACAGCCTTGAACTATGTAAGTTGTGTGGTTGACTGCTTGTCAAGATCTTCACCTCAGTTACAGTGATACTTGATAGTTTGAGCAATTAAGCACCTCAGGTCAATATAATTAATTGTAATTTTATTAGCTAACTAATATGCATGACCAGATTGGTTGGCCAAGCAACTCTTACATAAATACAGTGAGAGACTGGTTTACAAAAAGGCCATTATTTGCCAGCCCACAATGTACTACCAACACAAATCACTCCCTGCAATAGCTTTCCCTCTATCTATTTGGAAGAAAAGGATTTAAGTATTTGGAAAAATTGATGTGATTTCTTTATATTTTAGTGAAAAGTAGATCATTTGGGCAATTGTTCTCCAATATCCTGTAATTCAGGGCATTGAAATAACCACACACTCATCAAACACAGACACATACCATCGACTCTTGTAATGTCACGTTCAAGCCAAGGCCTCACTGTAAGACTCTCTCATCCTACTTCAGCCTCATCAATCTGTCCTGTTTCTCTCCTGTAATTCTTTATCCTAAAATAGAACAATTAAGTATGTTCCCTGGTTTCCCAGTGCTCACTCAGCCTTTTCCTTTAACAGTTAAACTGTTGCAAAGCATTCAGAGGAGAAATTCAATATAACCCCCAAACCCACAGTTCTAGGAGGTAAACACAGAGGGATTTGTCTGCAGTTGAATTTGAGGGGTTAGAGAACTGCTATCTTGACCGGAGGATGATTAGATCAAGCCCCAAGATTTATGGGCCCTTGTCAAGAGTCAAAAAGGAGGAAGGCAGAACTGCCACCCCTACCAGAGGACCAAGAGTTACAAGCCTTGTTAAAACAATGAGCCCTAGCAGATAAACACAAGTAGGCACAACAGCCTGGTGCTCAAAGATTACAAAGGACTCAAGATAGTCACAACCCCCTCCTATTAATCCCATATAAACCCCCTCAGCCTGTAAGAGAGGGCTGTTTTGTTATTTGTTTGCCTTCAGTCCCTCTTGGCTATTAACCCCAATTAAAAGCCTGTCCTCTTTGGTGGAGCTCGGTTCTCCTTCCTTCCTAACAGAGTTCCCTGACAGTTACCTCTGTCCCTTTCCATGATTCACCTCTTCATGGATGTGCAGTATGTTTCATGGGAATGATAACCAGTTACAGCTTTCCCTTTCTCATTTGCATCAGTGAAAAAGACCCTAGCAAGTGTCACCCTAAATACCAGAGATTCTCCAGAAAATAATGATATTTATTTGAATAAATCAATAGGATAAATGTAGGATAAATATAAATAGGATAGCATCGTTACAGCAACATTCATGCCTGCCATAGTAAACAATGAATGTACTCGTGGATATTGAGGAAAGAGGTTGAGAAGGGTTACATAGAATATTTTGAAATAATTCTTGGCTACAAGAAATGATGAAGATGGAGCAATTTGGAAGCTGAACAACAATAACATTACACACATGAATAACAGCATTCATGTGTGTAATGTTGCCTTGGTCTTTGTGCAAAGTTGTCCTGGCTGTTTTGTTTTATAGTATCAGGCAGTGCTCTGTGAGATCCCTTCTTTCATAACCTCCTGCCTTTATTTATTTAGTTATTATTTAGGATTGACACCACAATCAAATTTGATTCTGAGAACTTCCTTACTTCCTCCTTTTGATCGAGATTATTTTTCTAAAAATATTACTGTACCATCCTATAGTTCAGTTTTGGTTGTCCCTCATTGCCAGAGTAGACCATCATTGTCGGTCTGCTTTAATCCAATGTCAAGGGGAAGTGATTGGCAACCAGGAGTCAGTGTCACAAGTTCCTTTGGCCACATCTGATCGAAAAGGAGGCTGTAGTGCTGAGGCTAAATCTACCTGAATTCCATTGTTAAGTTCAACTTTATTTGTTCTGTAGGTGATGATTATTATTTCACAGTGCTGTACCAGGATTATTTTGTTAGGATTTGTACTTCTGTAGAAATTTGATAGGCAATAGGTACAAATTTAAAAGGAAAGTACAGGGCCGGTGAGATGGCTCAGCGGCTTAAGCACCTGCCCGGCAAGCGCAAGGGCCCGAGTTCGACTCCCAGAACCCACATAGGAAAAAGGGGCCGGTGATATCGCTCAGCGGCACGGGTGCCTGCTGGCGCGCGAGGTCCTGAGGTCGACTCCCCGGTACCCACAAAAAAAAAAAAAATTAAAAGGAAAGTACAAAACAAAACCAAAAGTACAGCAATTCCAGTTTGAATAATAGTTTTGAATCAAGAAACTAATAAATTAACCAATGGAATAAATCAAATGGCCAAAGTAAATTAGGTGAGTTCTATTGTAACCACAGAGGCTGTTCTCTTATTTTCTTGTAGTTCATTCTCAGTTTCCCGAATATGGCATGTAGTATTAGCAATAGCACAGACATTTTCCTAACTAACCAATAAATAAGCTGGAGTCAATTTTGCTGACCCATGATTGGGTCGAAATAACAAAGTGCTGTAAGAGTGGTGATGCATGTCTATAATCTGAATATGTTGGGCCCCAGACACCTATGACACAATTGCTGAACACAGCCTTCTCTGTGTTTAACAATCAGGACCCAGAGGAGGGTCAAAACAGAAAAGCTAAAATTATAGCTGTCACAATTGGCAATTGTGACCCAAATTGTCTAATGAAAAACCCAAAGATTGAGGAAAGTTCTTATTTCAAGTGTAAGAAAACTGGACACCGGGTATCCAAATGCACCAAGCCACCGCCCAGGCCCTGCTCCAAGTGTCAGGCGGCTGATGTGCCTGACTCATGGTATTGAGGGTTTGACTGTCCCCACTCCCAGAGAGAAGCTAGGGCAGCCAAAACCCTTATTTCAGCACTAAAGAGGCCCAAGGGAAGCTACAATGCCCCTCGTACATGGATATTACAATTTCCTTTAAGGAACTCTGGGTAACCCTGGATGTCATGGGTGAGCCAATTCATTTATTTCATTCTGTTTTGACTTCCTTCTCTGGAAAACCCTCTTTCATATCTACAGCCATAGTTGGGGCCAAGGGGACCCCTAGTCAGAGATTCTTTACTCCTGCTCTGATGTGTCAGTTTGAAAGCTAAAATGTTTAGCAGTGAGTTTCTAATTGTCCCACAGTGTCCAACTCCCTGCTAGGAAGAGATTTACTAGCAAAATTGGGGGTGATTCTCAAATTCTGGCAAAGGCCAAAACAGATTTTACCTGACTTAAGAAAATCCTCCTTTCTCTACATATCAGAAAAGAGAGGAATTGGTTTGGGGGTCTTGACCCAAAAGCTAGGACAAAAACTCTACCCAGTGGCATACTTTTCAAAAAAAGATGGAGTGGCTACTGGTTGGCCATCCTGCTTGAAGGCAGTAGCAGCTATAGCTATGCTAACAGAGGAAGTTACAAAATTAACTTTGGGACAGAAATTAGAAGTCCTGATTCCACACCAGATCAGATCCTGGAGATGAAAGGTTACTTGTGGTTTACAGGGGAACAGTTTGCCAAGTATCAGGCCATGCTTTTAGACATCCCTGAGATTATAAAAACTTACACTACTCTTAATCCTGCCTCACTAATGCCTACAGGCCCAGAAGATAGCCACTCTTGTAAAAAGTGATTTTCTAGACCTGTGCAAGCAGGTAGGACATCAGCAACCTGCCCCTCCAAGACACTGAAGAGGCATGGTTCACTAATGAAAGTAGTTTTGTCCAAGAAGGATATCAAAGGGCAGGTTATGCAGTTGTCAGTTCACAACAGGTTGTTGAGGCTAGCTTCTCCCAGGGACCTCTGCTCAAAAAGCAGAGCTCATAGCTCTTACTTGGGCATTGATATCAAGAAAAGGCAAGAAGCTATATATCTATACAGACTCCAAATAGGCTTTTCTGTTGCTACTTGCCCATGCAGCAGTCTGGAAAGAAGGAACTTGCTGATTAATAAGCAATCATCTATAAAACACAAGCAGGAAATTCTACAATTCTTAGAGATAGCCCATCTTCCCAAGCAGGTTGCTGTTATTCCTTGAAAGGGATCTCAAAGATACATGTCTAAAGTCTCGTTGAGAAATCAAAAGGCTAATAGGGGGCAAGAGGGGCAGCCCCATAGCCCCTCAAGACCCTAGCCTTATTCCCAGTTCCTGAGGATTCATTCTGGTCCTTCCTCAAGGGACAAGCTATAAAAACCCTACATGGGAAATAATCACTAAAAATTTCACGGGACTAAGAAAGCTACTCCTGAAAACTTCTGGAAAACCTGAGGCTCCTCTTCAGAAAGTGAGACTCCAGTATTGCTCCAGGTTTTTTTGTTTTGTTTTGTTTTTTGTTTTTTTGTTTTTTCTTCAACCCTGCCAGTGAGCCACAACACCCCAAGGTAGTTGGAGAGAACATACTTCCCAGCAAGTAGGGCCTACAGCCCCTTTCATCAGGAAGTTAACAAGGTGAAGATGGAGACCTCCACTCCCTCAGTACCCCATAAAGAATTTTGGGGATATGTGTCTCTGAGGGGGAAATGAGAGAGGAGGTTAGGGCATGCCAAAGCTGGCTGGGGAAGTAGGCATGACCTGTTAATTACAAAATTCCAAAACACATGTGCAGAACATTTCCCAAAGCCTTGCATGTGGACTTCTTGCGAGAACTCAAGGAGGTTTTCTGTAGGATGGCCTAGATCTGATGTCAGCCTGAGGAGTGGATGATACAAAAAGGACGGTCCACACTGTGTTTTTGCCACTGTGTTCTCTCTTGCATGGTGATCCACCTTCACGCTGTCGGGTGAACCTTTTAGAGCTTTCAATAACAAACAGCCCACTGTAGCATGCATGCCATAGGTCTGCCACCACTGCTGTAGGGTGTACTTTTTTTCCTACTTCTACTTGGCCCAAACTTGCTCTGCAGAGCCTGTTTTCCTACCTTTAATAAAACTTCACTACCATTTGTGCTTGTCTTGACTAATTCTTTGCTCAGGATAGAAAGAACCTAGAAACCACCTCTGCAAGGAGACTTCAGCACTGCAAAATCCAGTAACAGTAAGGCTGGAAAACATTGAAGTTAGGCATGTGATGCATATTTTTGAATAAACCAATTTATCCTGTTATATGGAGAATGGAACTGATGCAAATAACTCTATTGCCATAAAACATGAAATTACAGACCAGTGATATAGCTCAGTGGCATAAGTGCCTGCCTGGCAAGTGCGAGGTCCTGAGTTCAGTTCCCAGTACCCACATAAAAAAAAAAAAAAAAAAGAAAAGAAAAGAAAAAAGAAATTACAAAAACTAGTTTTCTAATAGAGGCAGAATCAAGTAGGGAGAAAGAATAAATGCTCCTATCCCTCCCTGTTTACAAAAGTACATTTTATCAAATAGCTGTAAATAGCAAAAAAGTTTAAACCTAAGAAACAAAAGCACATAAGAGCTAGCAATGTTTTTAATAATAGACATAAAGCCCCTAAGTTTTATCAGTTAATTCAGTCTAGTGTCATCCTTGTTCTGTTTGGTCTTCATTAGTAGTTTCATGAACTCATCAGTTTCTTCAAGAGCTCTGGGAAGTTTCATTTAGTCTATTAGTCTTGGAGTTACCATGACACTGTACTGAAGAGTACGTGTTGGTGTCCTTTCCATGACTATGATTACAAATATTTCCCATACATTCCAAATTATTGAGTAAGTCTAATTATTTTATTATAGGTTCAAGAGCAAAGGTACATCTTTGAGTATCTCTAAGGGCTCAACTGGAAAATCTGAACATCCAGAAGACTTGATTTACAACATTGATCCTGAGGAAGTACATCAAAGGTTTAAAACATTTGATCAAAATAGGATCACACATTGTTGTAGAAATAATAGTTATTCATTTAACTTGAGTGTTTTAACCAGAATTATAAGCCAGATTTAACCAAAGTTATAAAGTGATTAAAACCAAAGATGTTAAAAAAAAAACTTACCACTTTTAAGACTCAGTTTTCCCAAGTAATCAAGAAAACCCAGAAATTATCTTCACTAAACACAAAATCTGTGTTTCCTTGTCCAATTAGCAAAAGGTGATAAAACTTCCTACCATGTCCTGTCTCTGGTTATGTGAGGTCTGTTTAGACAACCTGGAGGGCTTATCTCCAGGATGTAGCTCAGTGGTAGAGCATTTAACTAGCATATGTGAGGCCCTAGGTTTGATCCCCAGTACTGCAAAAAACAAAACATAAAAAACAGAACAACAAAAAAGCAAAAACTTGGAAGCCAAACTTGATGAAAACATACTCTTCTTTACTCTAATAAAAGTTTATTTAACAAAAGCTTAATGTAAAAATATACATGACCTAGTTTCTATGTCATAGAAGGCCACTTGGAGAGGGGATATGGATTTTTCTGTTGAACAGTCATTGTTTATAATTTTGGCAACACTTCTAACATAATGATACTATTTCCTTGTGTTATCAGCATTGCAGTATTGTTCTGTTGCCCACTAGATGCCATCTCTACACATTAATCTGTCACAAGATTCATAAAGGGATGTTCTTCAGATATGTCTGCCACTACTTAATTTCAATGATAACTTCTTGTCCATACATTTTTTCGGTTCGGGAGCATGAGTTTTACTGATAGTATCTCGAAGCATACTTGAATGTTATTTAGACACTAAAAGAGAATGTGTTCCTGTTATAAATGCATGTCCTCTTATAGAAGAATGCAAACAAGAAAACCAGAACCTTGAGCAGGGGAATGTAGGAATCTTAGAAATGGTGCAAGCAGGTGAATTTTTCTGTTCACAGAACAATTAAAATAACCCGGGAAAAGCCAAGAGAAAAAAATCAAGTTATCTTATGCCTTTATGACATTTTTAGTGCCAGACACAATAGCAGAGCCAGAATCAGAGGAGAAAAAAAGCTTATAGAAGCTAACTAAAAAGTTAATTAATTAATAGAAATAGTAATACAGGGAAAGCTATGGTTTAGAAGATGGCTTTTTAAAAAGACCAGAATTAACAATCAAAAACTTCCAGATTTTTACTAAGACCAGATCAATATTTCAAGAATACTTTGTTACTTTAAACATAGATACTTAGATTATGTTTTTTTATCAGTGTATTCATGCTCAATGTCTAGAAAAACCTATAAATAAGTTACTCTAATTACTGTATATCCATCTTGATCACACAAATTTTCTTTCACAAAGATTGGTCATTCACAAACCCACAACTAACTCAGAGCCTTCACAACCTTCTTTTACCTTTAGTTTTGCCTACACTTCTTTCTTCCCATTCTGGAACAGTTCATTTTACTTTAGGACAAATAATTTATTCTACCACACAAAATTACTTTTCAAACAAAAAAAATTCTCTTCAACTTTCCTTACCAAAACTACATCCTTATGCTTTTAAATTTTTTCACCCCCCCCTCTCTCGATGGGGTTTTTTTTGAGGAGGATTCACTGCTCAGACTGGCATTGAACCCATGATCCTCCAGTCTCAACCCTCTGAGTAGCTGGAAATCTCTCCCCCTTATTTACTGGTTCTTTTCTGCCTTGTTTTTATTTCATTCCTTAAATTTACATTTTGAAACAATCCTTTTTCAAAAATCCCCAAATGTAAACAAAATTACTTTTTCTCAAAAAAAGAACATATTTTATACCTTTCTTACACTTTATAAAAAAAATCTATTTTTTTTTTGCATATAACTACATGTATTGATTAGAAGTTTTAACTCTTAGTAATTTTACTTGATAGTGAAGATCTATGAAGAATGAATCTTCAGTTGTTTACCATACACCAACAACTTATGAAAATACACTTTACAATGTCTAGAAATCCGTGTTTTCTCACAGAAAAAAATTTAATGTGGAATAGGATGTGTTTATTAATAGACTCGTATGTATAGAGTATATGTAGACTCTCCTCTTTTTCCTGTGTCAGCCTGAGGGGATTGTGGTTTGGCTCACAGCTTTCACACCCCAGGCCCTCACTTCCCTTTGCTCCCCCCAGGCCCCTTCAAATGGACTGGCTGGGCCACCCAAGTTACTTCCGGGCAGCTCTGACAGGAGGTACAGCTCAATCCCCCTCACCGCTCCTGTGGCTCTTGACATTGGCCTCTCTGAAGAATGGAGCAAACCAAGTGGCAGAGATTAGAGGGAGATCTTGGCCCATTATTCACATCGCCAACATCCCTAAGTCCCAGTAAGCTGTGATTAACATGGCTAGCCCTCCTGAAGATCACTGGGATTTTAGCCCTGGCATTTTCATAGACAGAACAGCTGTCATCAACAGCCAGCTCTGACTATCCTAAACACTAGGCACTGTCTTGGAGAGATGTCTTCCTGGACTGCAACAGGCTTGAATTTGAACTAAGCAGTAGAATTTATTTTAGACCAAGCATTAGGCTTGAACCAGAAGGCTTGTGTTTAGACTTATTTGGGACGATCAGCAGGCTTGAATTTGGACTAATGACAGGCTTGCTGCTGCTCTATACACAGCACTTATCTAACCCCTCTGGGGTTAGTCCAGGAGGGCTGCCTCTTACCCTGGCTGCTCTGTGCTGTAGCATAGATCCTGTTGAAATAAAGCCTCACCCCGGTGGTCCCGTGATCCTCTGTGTCTGCTTGCAATTCATTTCTCAGGTAACGTGGGCTTGAAAGTTGCTGTGTATCTACTCAGGATTCTTATCCTTCCTAGGGTGGAAGAGTGATCGCTTTCAAAAGAGAAAGAAACTCTTGGGGCTTTTAACACTAAAGAGATTCAGAGAACAGGAATTGGCAAGTGCTGTTGACTTGTGGCATTAGAGCCCAGAGCTGTAACGCTAAAGGCAGAGGGCCATTGGCACTCAGAGCTGGGATCTGTTGGAAGAGTTGCACTTTGCTGATTGATTATTCTACCCGAATTGAGTAAAAGAACCCTCACCTGATCATGAACTTATGAAGACTGCAGATCAAATTTTAGGTTAAAGTAGTTCCCATAACAGTTTGGTTCTAAAAATCTTCCCTTTATCAGTCTCAAATGCATTTAGAAGTTAATTGTTAGATGTTTATACTTTAGCTTGGACTGGCCAAAATAACAAACCACCAAGTGTCCTTGAATAGAAAAACAAAACACTGTTGGCTAGTATGGTTTGCTTGTCTAATTAACACAGGTGAGAAACATATTTAGAATTGTTTCAGAAGGATTATTTGCAATTTTTTTCTTAGATGTTTTTTCAGACTGATGTGGCAGACAAAGCAATTTTTATGGTAGACACAGAGAGCTTGTATTATTGCTGTGAGCTTAAGATTTTGAACAAGGCATAAGGGTGGCTAAAGAAAAAAAAAAGCAGAACTCTTTTGTCACCCTAAGACATTATTAGCCAAGCAAACCTCAATTTTTGTTTCCAAAAGGGATGACTCTTAGGTATCTAGGTTGCCATGAAGCTGCTGTAAATGGAAAAACCATGAATTTGAAAGTTATTTTCGTTTTTGTGTTGGCTGAAATACTCTAAGGAAAAACTTCTAAGCAGATTTTCTCCGCATTCATTTCAATTACTCTCTATCAATATGTGAAAAAAGCCAACATATTCAAAATAGGTGAGAAAAAATAGAGAGCTACATAATTGCAGTTTAATAATTATCCTTTCTTGCTGATTAAAAAAAAAGCTAGAGTCCCAAAAGATGAACCTTCTTTGCATGCTTTAGAATTTGGGTATCTCATTTTGTTTCTTCTTTCTTTTCTCATGAGTAAATAAGATCCTATAAGCCCTGCTGGGGAATTGGAAGAGTTTGAGCAAAGTGTTTTGCTTTGACAAGTGTATCTGGCATAGGATTCTTTTTTTTTTTTTTTTTTTTTTTTTAACTTGGTGGATAGCCTTTGCCCTAGTTTGTCTAACCTGTGATTCAGATCTCCCTAGTTGCACAAAGATTATCTCAAGCCTAGAGGTGCCCTACAGGAAATTTTGCCTGTCCTTGACCGGGTAATCTTCACACAGGAGTTTTTTACTTCATGTAGAATTTACTTTTGCTCTCTAGAAGAGTTTTAGAAACAAGTAGGGAAAAATGGTTTAAAACCAACTCATATGTAGACACACATGATAACAAAACCAAGATAAAGATGCTTACAAGGAAATTTTGAATTAGGCCTGCACATTAGACAAAATAGGAGTGCAGAGCCAAAAGAGAATATACCAGAAGAGATATGAAGTCCTCAGAGAATATAAATTCTGTGGAAATTTCATTACACATCAGGATAACATTCTTATATCAGAAATGGTTTGGCAGAAAACACACACACAAAAAAACTGTTATAATTCCCCAAAAGGATGCAAGGTTTTATGTAAGGAAGCTTTATCCAAACCAGAGCCTAAATGAAGTCAGCAGAAAGCCTCTACCAAAAAGAGCAGAGTTTAACCTGAGAGAAGACTCACCAGGTCAGAAAAAGGCAACTCATGAAAACAGAGAGCAGAAAGGGTTCAACGTTAACATCAAACCTGATTCTATGGGCTGAGGTTGTAGCTCAGTGGTAAAACACTTGCATAGCATGCACATGGCCCTGGGTTCGATCCCCAGCACCAAAAAAAATAAACAAAGGAAAATAACATATTACTACAGACCTGGGTCCAGGAGAAGTTGGGAATCCCCTCTGAAGGTGATCTTGCTTCAATTCCCACTTCTGACATCAAATAAATCAACATCAAATAAATAACAATCAGAGATTCCCTGCAGAATAAGATTTATTTGAAATAGAATGGTATTACAATGGAAATAAGTGTACCATAGTAAAATGAGCATATTTAAAGAGATTCAGGCATGGGGAAGTTTTTAAAGAAAAAAACAAGGAAGATTACATAAGATATTTGAAACAACAATCCTTTGCTCCAAGGATTATTAACATGGGTGATACCAGTCTGAAACTGAACAGACAGTTGCTGGGCAGATGTTCTTGCAGAATTACTTTTAATATAAAAGTCTAAATTTAGTTCATTTTAATACTTTCTTTTCAATGCTATCTGAGCTTTAAAAACAGATTTCTCACAAAGATATGTCAAATTAAATTGAAGAATCTCATCCCTAGTTGTTCTAAATCATGACACTTTTTACTTTCTATCTACTAATTACACAAAGGTTTTGATTAAAATTATGCTACACTGAAAGACTGATGACAGAAAGACTGTAAGTTCATGGCCAGCCTGGACAACATAGCAAAACTCTGTCTCAAAAAAAAAAATTTTTTTTGTGGGTACCGGGAGTCGAACTCAGGACCTTGCGCTTGCCAGGCAGGCGCTTGTGCCGCTGAGCTGTCTCACCAGCACCCCCCGTCTCAAAATTTAAAAAAGCCTGGGGATGTAGCTTGGGGCAAAGGGCTTGGGTTGAATTCTCAGTAACACATATACACATGTGTGCACTACGAATTTACATGACTCTTGGTGTCAATGTTTTTCTTGCAAACTAATTAAAGGGTAAAGTAGTGGATACAAAAGACTAAATTTTAGGAGAATATAAGAAATTTTAGAATAAGAGAAAAGGAATTAGAGGCAGAAGGTAGATGAAAATTTTTCCAGAAGTTTTAAAGGGAAGTATAGCAATTAGAGTCCATAATTCTAAGGAAGTGGAGCTGAAGGGTTTTGTGTTTTTTATTTTTGTTTGATTGTCTATTAAGACAAGATTAATAACACCATATTTTATGCTAATGGCAATGATATCCAGAAAAAGAGAAGAAAAATGTTGGAACAGACTCCGTTAGTAGGCTTTAGTAGGTTATGGAAAATAGTACATATGTCGAAAAGTAGACAAAATAGGAACTTGAAGTATTCATCTGTAACAATAGGAAAGAAGGCAGAATATGAGTACTGATGCTCTTATGTGGGAAAATGTGATGGGGAGAATTTGTGTAAGTTCAAGTCATTGGCTGCGAGTGAGTACGAAAGAGGAGGTTTGACAGAGAAGAGGAAATACAAAATAGTTGAAGCAAGTCTGGGGATGTAGCTCAGTGGTGGACAACTTGATTAGCATGTGGAGGCCCTTGGTTCAATTTGTAGCACCACTCGTAACAATAATAATAATGATGATCATGACAATGACAATGACAATGTTGATTCTGGTA
This sequence comes from Erethizon dorsatum, assembly GCA_028451465.1. NCBI lineage: Eukaryota > Metazoa > Chordata > Mammalia > Rodentia > Erethizontidae > Erethizon > Erethizon dorsatum. Next base: position 105,514,889 of record CM051828.1, on the reverse strand, counting down.
TAATTAATAACCTGGTTTTTAGAAAATTAACTTATTCATCAGACATATAGAAGTGTTGATACCATAGTAGGGAAAAAAAGCATTCTCTGTCACCTTGCTCTGCCCTCTGCAGCCAGTACAGTAAGTCCCCCACTTACTCAAGTTGCAAACTTTCTCAGGGGTACTGTATAAGACTCACTTTGTTGGATATGAACAAATCCAACTTACAGGAATTCTCCTGGAATGGAACTTGTTCTTTTTTTTTTTTTATAAATTTTATGGAAAAAAGGTAAAACAAAATTTCATAACAAAATACTAGGAGAATAACAATAGTTAATACATTACATGTTGTTTAAAGTAGTTGCTCAGGGTACAAGATATGGGCATAAAAATTTCTCCAATCGATATTAGCACAAACCTTCCTTTTTAATGATCTGAGAGACACTAATGGTATAACTAATTTGCATTTTTTTCTTTTCCCTACTGTCCTTTCCCCTTTTACCAATCCTAGTTCCTTTTTCCTTTTGAACAGTTTCTTCCCATTTCACAATATCTATTGTACATTTTAGACCTTATTTACTCTTAATTTCTCACACAAGGGAGACAATATGATGGTTACACATGTGAGTCTGATTTATTTCCCTTATGAGTATGATCTCAAGTTGCAACCATTTAGCTATAAAAGTCTCAAGTTTATCCTTCTTTATGGCTGAGTAGTATTCCATTGTATAAAAAGACCACATCTTTTTAATCCATTCCTCGGTTGATGGGCGTTTGGGTTGGTTTCCAAGATTTAGCTATTACAAACTGTGCTGCTATAAACATAGAGGCACATACATCACTGTGGTATGATGTTTTTAATTCTTCTGGAAAGATACCCAGAAGGGGAATAGCTGGGTGGAATGGGACCACTAATCCTAGTTTTTTTGAGGAATCTCCACACGGATTTCCACAGTGGTTGCACCAGTCTATACTCCCACCAACAGTGAAAAAGTGTTCCTTTTTCCACACAGCCCCTGCAGCATTTGTTATTGGTTGATTTTTTGATGATAGCCATTCTTTCTGGGGTGAGATGGAATCACGGTGTTGTTTTAATTTGCATCTCTCGAATAACCGATGATGTTGAACGTTTTTTCATATATTTATTTGCCATTTGTATTTCTTCATCTGAGAAGTGTGTATTCATCTCAGATGCCCATTTTTGGATTGGGTCTTTGTATTTGGGGGGCCTGATTTTTTTCAATTCTTTATATGTTCTAGATAGAAGTCCTTTGTCTGAGAGACAACTGGCTATAATTTTTTCCCACTCTGTGGGTTGTCTTTTCACTCAGTTGGTGAATTCTTTTGATGTGCAAAAGTTTTTTACCAGGGTGAGATCCCATTTGTTGATTCTTTGTAGTATTTCCCGTGCAGTCTGGGTTTTGTTCATGAACTCTCTACCTACACCTATGTCTTTTTTTTTTTTTTTTTTTTTTGTGGGTACCGGGGTCAACCTCAGGACCTCGCGCGCCAGCAGACGCCCATGCCGTTGAGCGATATCACCGGCCCCTTTATTGTATGTGGGTTCCGGGAGTCGAACTCGGGCCCTCGCGCTTGCTGGGCAGGCACTTAAGCCGCTGAGCCATCTCACCGGCCCTACACCTATGTCTTGGAGATTTCTACCTACTTTCTCTTCCAGTAGACTTAGTGTTTCAGTATTGATATTTAGATCTTTGATCCATTTTGACTTAAGTTTAGTGCATGGTGATAGACATGGGTCTAGTTTTAGTCTTCAGCATGTAGAGAGCCAGTTTTTCCAGCACCATTTATTAAAGAGGCTATCTTTCTTCCAGTGAACATGTTTGGCTCCTTTCTCAAAGATAAGGTGGCTGAGTGTGTTTGGAGTTTTGTGTGCATCTTCTAATCTGTTCCACTGGTCCTCAGGTCTGTGTTTTTGCCAGTACCATGCTGATTTTATCACAGTAGCTTTGTAGTATAATTTCAAGTCAGGGATTGTGATGCCTCCTGCCTTGCCTTTGTTGCTCAGGATTGCCTCTGCTATTCTAGGTCTCTTCTGGTTCCAGATGAATTTTAGGAATGTTTTCTCTAGTTCTGTGAGGTATGCTAAGGGTATTTTGACTGTGATTGTATTAAATCTGTATAACAATTTTGGGAATATGGCCATTTTCACTATGTTGGTTCTTCCTATCCATAAGCAAGGGATATCTTTCCATTTTCTGATAGCCTCTTTGATCTCTTTTTTCAGACTACTGTAATTTTCAATATATAGATCTTTTACTTCCTTTGTTTGATTCCTAAGTATTTCATTTTTTTTTTTTTTGGATGCTGTTGTGAAGGGTGTGTTTTCCCTAATTTTCTCTTAGTGAGTTTATTGTTTGTGTACAGGAATGCTATTGATTTCTGAGTGTTGACTTTGTATCCAGCTACACTACTGAATTTGTTATTAAATCTAGAAGTCTTTTGGTGGATTTTTGGGGTCTTCTATGTAGAGTATCATGTCATCTGTGAATGATAATTTAACTTCTTCCTTTCCTATCCTTATTCCTTTTATTTCTCTTTCTTGTCTAATTGTTCTGGCTAGTATTTCCAGAACTATATTGAATAGGAGTGGTGACAGTGGACATCCTTGTCTTGTTCCTGATTTTAGAGTGAAAGCTTTTAGTTTTTGTCCACTTAGTATGATGGCTGTTGGTTTGTCGTAGATGGCTTTTATCAGAATGAGATAAAGACCATCTATTCTGATATTCTGTAGGGTTTTTATCATGAATGAGGGTTGGACTTTGTCAAAAGCTTTTTCTGCATCTATTGAGATGATCATGTGATTTTTGTCTTTGGCTCTGTTGATATGGTGCATTACATTTATTGATTTGAGTATTTTGAACCATCCCTGCATCCCTGGGATGAATCCCACTTGGCCATGGTGTACAATCTTCTTGATGATTTGTTGCATTCTGTTTGCCAGTATCTCACTGAGGATTTTTGCATATATGTTCATTAGGGAGATTGGCCTATAGTTCTCTTTTTTGGTTGGGTCTTTCTCTGGTTTTGGTATCAGGGTAATTCTTGCCTCCAGGAATGAGTTAGGGAGTATTGCTTCCCTTTCAATTTCATTAAAGAGTTTGAGGAGTACTGGCATTAAATCTCTAAATTTCTTGTGGAATTCAGCAGTGAATCCATCAGGACCTGGGCTTTTCTTTGTTGGTAAGTTTTTTTTTGTGTGTGTGTGGGTACCGGGGGTCGACCTCAGGACCTTGCACGCCAACAGGCACCTGTGCCGCTGAGCAATATCACCGGCCCCTTTTTTGTATGTGGGTTCCGGGAGTCGAACTCGGGCCCTCACGCTTGCCAGGCAGGCGCTTAAGCCGCTGAGCCATCTCACCGGCCCTGTTGGTAAGTTTTTAATTACATTTTCAATTTCATTGACTGATATTGGGTTATTCAGAATTTTTATATCTTCTTGATTCAGCTTTGGTAATTTGTACACATCTAGGAATCTGTCCATTTGTTCTGTGTTTTCCATCCTATCAGAGTAAAGATTTTCAAACTAGGTACTGATGATCTTCTGAATTTCCACAGGATCTGTAGTGATTTCACCCTTTTCATTCCTCATTGCATGAATTTGAGTCATTTCTTTCCTTTTTTATATAAGGTTGGCTAAGGGTTTATCAATTTTATTTATTCTTTCAAAGAACCAACTCTTTGATTCATTAATTCTTTGTATTGTTTTATTAGTCTCAATTGTGTTAATTTCTGCTCTGATCTTTATAATTTCCTCCCTTCTATGGGCTTTGGGCTCACTTGCTCTTCTTTTTCTAGAAGCTTGAGGTGCAACATTTGGTTTTTTATTTGTGCTCGTTCTGTGTTTCCTGAGGTGAGAATTCACCACTATATATTTCTCTTTTAGGACTGTTTTCATTGCATCCCACAGGTTCCAGTGTGCTGTATTTGCATTTTTGTTTGATTGTAGATATTATTTAATTTCTTCTTTAATTTTACCTGTGACCCATTGGTTGTTCAGGAGGGTGTTATTCAATTTCCATGTGTTGAAGGAGTTTTTGTGGTTTCTTTTGCCATTAATTTCCAATTTCATTGCACTATGGTCAGATAATATGCATGGTATAATTTTAATTCCTTTGCATTTACTTAAGCATGTTCTGTGGGTTAGTATATGGTCTATTTTAGAGAACGTCCCATGTGTAGCTGAGAAGAATGTGTATTCTGATGTTGTTGGGTGGAACACCGTAAACATCAACTTAAGTCCATTTGTTCACAGGTTTGGTTCAGTTCTGATATTTCTTTTCTGATTTTTTTGTCTCGTTGACCTATCTATTTGTGATAGTGGGGTATTACGGTCCCCCCATTACAATTGTGTTATTGCTCATTTAATTTTTCATGTCTGTTAATATTTGTCTTATATAGTTGGGTGCTCCCATATTTGGTGCATACATATTTATGATTGTTAGCTCTTCTTATCGAAGTTTTCCCCTAACAAGTATGTAGGACCTTCTTTATCACTTCTGATCATTCTTGGTTTGAAGTTCACATTGTCTGCGAACAGAATAGCTACCCCTGCTTTTTTCTGGGTTCCTGTTGCATGGATTATTGTTTTCCATCCTTTGACTTTCAGTCTATAAATTCCTTTTTTAAATTTCTTTTTGAGTTAAATGTGTTTCTTGTATACAGCATATGTTGGATTTTGTTTCTTGATCTATTCTGGCAATCTGTTTCTTTTGATTGGTGAATTGAGGCCATTTACATTGATGGTTATAACTGATATGTATTGGTTTATCTTTGTCATGTTATTTTCCTGCTGTTGGTTTCCTACTTTTCCCCTCTGTTTAATTGCTTGCCCTGCTTGGTAGTTTCTTTCAGTTGTTGTTTTTGGAATTGTGGTCATTTTTATCTCTGTCTAGAATATCTTTCAGTACCCTTTGCAGTGTTGGTTTGGTGGTCATGAATTTCTTCAGTTGTTCTTTGTCATGGAAGTATCTTTTTTCTCCATTAATTTTGAAAGATAGGTTTGCAGGGTACATCAGTCTGGGTTGGAAGTTGTTTTCTTTCAGGACTTGAAATACTTCACTCCAAGTATATGAGGGTTTGTGTTGAGAAGTCTGCCATGATTCTGATGGGCTTTCCTTTGTAGGTGATCTGTGTCTTTTCTCTAACAGCTTTTAATATTCTGTTCTTGGCTGTATTTCTGGGATCTTGATTATTATATGTCTGGGTGTAGATTTATTTTGGTTATGGCTAATTGGAGTTCTATATGCCTCACTTATCTGTACATCAGATTCTTTTCCCATGCTTGGGAAATTTTCTGCTATTACTTCTGCAAATATTTTTTTATGTCATTTGTGTTGATGCCTGCTTTTTCACTGACACCAATTATTCTTATATTATTTTTCTTTGCATCATCTTACAGCTGTTGAATTGTTATTTCCTGATCTTTTGTTATTTTCAAGAGATCTTTCCTTTCATGATCGCTAGCCGCAATCCTGTCTTCACAGTCTGAAAGTCTGTCTTCAGTTTCGTTCAAGCAGTTTTGCCAGCTCTCAATGGAATTTTTAATTTCCTGGATATCTGTTTGAATATGTTTCATGCATTCTATTTCTTTCCTATATTGATCATTCACAGTTTCCATCCTATTCCTATCATCATCTATTTTTTTCATCTACCTCTATTCTAGATTTGCTGAGCAATTCCTTTGTAAATGTTGACATTTGTTTTTTTACCTGAGAGATTACTGCTGATCTTATTTACTCTATAGCCTCGTGGATTTGTTTCTTTACTTTGCTTGCTATCATTGCAGAAATGTCAGATGTGTGTCTTCCATTTTCCTCTATCTCGTTGTCTCCTGGACTTGTTCTGGGTGGGCTGGAGGTCTGAGGTTACATTTTGCTTCTGCGTCTTGTCACTTTCTATTTCAGAATTTTTTATTTTGTTTTCTGTGTTGATCCTTGTAAGTTTTTGTAGCAGGTAGCTTTATCACTAGTATCAAGGCCTCTCTAGGTAAGGTTTGTTCTTCAGGGATGTCTTCTGTGTGTAGGAGGGTCTTGGTTTGTGTCTGTCTCAAGATCCTACCTTTCCAATTAATTAAAAGTGGCATGTTCATACGTGTTTGGCTCAGTCCTCAGTCCTTTGGTGCTGGGGTGTGGTGAGGTTATTACCCCAGAACTTCCCAGTATTGTTACAGAAATGAGAACAACTGGTTAAAACAGATACGACATCCTTGCTAAAGTAGTATAATTAGCAATAACAATAGTATCAAGCACAGTTCAGAAACTGACAAACTGTGGTAACTATTAATTTTGTACCTTTAACCATAGGAGCAAAATTTACAATTATATTACAGAACTGATCGTAAATTGGGAGCTTGTGGGCCGGTGAGATGGCTCAGCAGCTTAAGCGCCTGCCTGGCAAGCGCGAGGGCCCGAGTTCGACTCCCGGAACCCACATACGAAAAAGGGGCCAGTGATATCGCTCAGCGGCACGGGCGCCTGCTGGCGCGCGAGGTCCTGAGGTCGACCCCCCTGGTACCCACAAAAAAAAAAAAAAAAAGAAATTGGGAGCTTGTATGCAAAGTGTTTCCCCTTGATAGGGTGGTTTTACCCTGTGGTGGGGAAATTTAAAAGAGATAGTGGATAAAACAAAGATAACTGAAAGGAAAGTAGAAGCCAGGCTGGAGGACAAAAGATGATCATGCAAGCTTTGGGAAACTAGAGAAGAGGGCAGAAGAGAAAGAATGAAGGAGTAAGCAAGAGATTATCTGAACTTGATCTCTGGGTTTGGGGATGGGATTAGTTTTCTGTGGCTGGAGTTCTCTCCAGCCATTTAGAAAAGAGGAAAAAAAGATAAGAAAAAAGAAAACAAAAAAGAAAAATAGAAAAAAAATAGAGATAAGGGGGAGCCCCACCCACCTGCTTCTGTTCTGTCTGTTCCCAAACACAGTGCTGGTTCACCTAATTTACCACCTGTTGTTTTGTGTTGTTACTGTTGCTTCTGACAGTTTCACGCCACTTATCCCACCTGTCCATCCTGTGTACCCTGGCTGGGGCCCTACTGTGTGGCTGATATTCCCTCCCGGCTCTGTGTCTTCCTACACTGTTCACCTGGATCCCAGCAGCCGCGACGGGAGGGACTGGTCTCTGGGCCTCCCACGGTGTTGTTCACCTGGATCCCAGCAGCCACCGGTCTCTCCTAGAATGATTTTTGAAAACTGATTTATTCAATGTTTTCTTCCACCAGGGACTGATCAGACCCCAGATACCGCTGAGATTTGCAGTCACTCAGCAGACTGGATCTTAACAACTTAAATCCAGGCAAGCACCGTGGAGAATTAACCAGTGGAATCTCTCATTCCACTGGTTAGGAGTCCGGTAACTTTTAAATTCAACACCAACTTGAAGACACTAAGAGCACGCCAAGCACTGATGCTCCACACGCTTGAAGCCTCCTACTGGGACCTTGGAACTCATTCTTAAGTCAGGGATTTACTGTACTAATGTGCACTTAACTGACGGAGTCCCCTTCATACCTCTCATAGAGTACATCGTTAAAGCCTGCATTTGCTTTGCTTCACCTTGTAATGAGCTCCTACAGTCTTCTTAACAAAAAGACAATTCATTTCTAAGAGTAAGAGTTGGGTTAGTTCTCACTGAGAAAAATCTCACTGTACAGAGGAAAAAAAAACTGAGGACTCTGTGGGATTTGGCACTGACTCCATCAACTCCATAAAACCAAGTCCATGTGGTAAGACACCATTAATTGTCAAAGATGATAATTAAACAGACAAGATATGCATCATGTTTAAGATTTAAGAAAACTATCAGCATACCTATTTCCACCATATTAGTAAAGAGAAGAATTTTAAATCATTCTTAGCACCATCAAGGAAAACACGTTTTGGTAAGCTGGAACTTGCCTCTCACCTCAGTGTCCTCCTTTCATCCATGAGATTGCTTCTTGACTGCTCTCTAGGCCACTCCAACAAGAGGTGCACCTTGACTGTCAGCTGCGGTGCCCCTCCCCAACTCCCATCATTCCAGACGCTGGTACTACCTCTTTGATGAAGGAGGGGGTTACTGCCTCAACAAGACCAGGACAGAGGAATCTGGGTCCATTATTATATCACCAACCTCCCCAGATTGCAACAAGCTATAATGAACAGAGCTAGCCCTCCTGAAGTTTCCCCAGTTTCAGTCCCTCCAATTTTCATGGAGACTTGACAGCTGTCAGTCACACAGCTATGTCAACCTGCCCTATCATTAAATCATAGCCATGACAGCTTGGGTTGTCCTGGATCCTAGCAATTGAGTCTATCATAGGCCTGCACTTGGACCAATCAGCAGGTCCAGACCTGAACCAATCACAGGCCTGCAGCTGCTATATAAGCAGCACTCATCTCACAGTCTCAGAGAGATTCCTCTGGTGTACTAACCTATCTATACTGCACGGGTCCTGTTAAACATTCATTCCAGTTGCCTGTAAATCTGTTTATGATTTATTTCCCGAGTAATATGGGCTCAGAAGGTGGTGTAAATCTACTTAGGATTCCTGAGTAGAGTAGACAAAATGGTCACTTCAAAAGAAAGCAATAAACACTAGGGGCTGTTAGCCTGAAGAGCTCCAGAGACCAGAAACCAATGAAGATTAGTGACAGCAACAACTAGTAGAGTTGGCCAATAGCACCTGCCATCAACTAGCAACAGCCATCAGTGGCAGAGACTAGCAGCCAGTAGCTTCAACCATTGGTATCCAGCATTAACTGGTGTCAACTGGTGGCATCAGGGTTGTGAACAGAACTGTACTTGGCCAATTCATAATTTTTATCTGAATTGAGCAAAAGAAACCTCAACTGACTGACAACACCTCCATCAAATTGTATGTGGTTTGCCCATCCTGATAAACAATGTCCGTATGGCACTTGTTTAAGTAGGAAACCATTAGCCTCAGGCTGTCTCTGTTCTTTGACTTCCTGATAAACTGCAACCTTAATCAGCATATAAAAGTACATAAACCTAATTTAGGCTTATATTTTTTGTAACGAATAGATCTCAACTAACCACAGCCATCCAGCTGATCAGGCCATGCCCACATAAGGCCAATGCCTGATCATGCCATGCCCAGATATGCCAGATGCCCAGCTGTAGCCAATCAGGTGTTTCCGTATGCTGCTGTGTCCAGATTACATAAGCTCACTGCTTACAGTTCTGTGCAGGGCTCTCTGACCTTATCTGTTTCTGAGTACTGCCCAATATATGAATCATTCTTTGCTCAAATAAACTGTTAACTTTGTTGTCTCTGAAGATTTCCTTCTGACACAATTTTTATTAAAATTTATTTAATCTTTCTAACACGCTTTTATTCTGCAGTTTCATCTCCACACTACCATGTAATGCCTTCTTATTTATACCCCCACCTTATATCAGAAGGGATTAAGGAGGGGTGTCCTCTCCTCTTTGTGTGCTTGCAAGGCCTAATCTCCAGAGGATATACGGTCATCCACACTCCTACACACCTTTTGTTTCTGTTTAAAGGCTCTCTATCCTGCTCCAGAATCTCAGAGGATGAATAGGACAACAGCATGATAAATGGTGAAGCAATTTCCTTGGACAGCAATTTCCTTATTACTTAGAGCATTTTCTTTTCCATCTGTGTGCTGTGGAAAGCACAATCATCAAGGCAAACAGAGAAAGCCACCTACCTACTATTATGTTCCTGAGCCCACCAATGTATGTGGAGACTGAAAACTACAAGCATAACATTTTCTTCATGTAGAAAAAAAAATCTTGGAGGGGGGTTGAGTTTTAGCCTCAATTTTCCTTGTTTTTCAGTTCTAACTATGCAGAGCCAGAGACCACAAGCCATTTGCTAGCACACTTTGTTAAGAGCTTTTTCCATGTCATATTTTGTTTAGGTGCTGAGTCTGAGGCAGGATGCTTAGTAATGAAGCAATTTGTAAAATTCTATAATGAACCTGAAGAGAACTGATGATATAAATCATAATCCATGTTAAGAAACAAAAGGATTTAGTTGTTATATTTACATTTTATTCATACTCCTTTTCCTGTAGTCATAAATGTTCCTTGAAATTTTATTTGTAAATATTTTCTTCAAGACACGTGGACTTTCAAAGGATAAAGTTATGGCCATATTGTCTGTGAAATATAACTATCAAAACTAAAGTCTTGCTAGTTCATTATGTGAAATAATCTTTCTGGTTCATAGGCCCAAAATATAGACATCTGAATTTTCACTGATAGAAATTTAGATGGGTTTTGTCACTCTAATCTCTCTTTCACTAATGGAGTGTTAACAGCAAAAACTGACTCTACACTTAAGATGTCGTGGAGGAGAGCTTTTGTTTGCACACATTCTTTTTTTTTGACACAGGGACTTACAATGCAGTTCAGGCTGGCCTTGAACTCCCCAGGCTGGCTTCGAACTCACAGCAATCCTCCTGCCTCAGCCACCTGAGTGCTGGGATTACAGGTATGCACCACCATGCTTGGTTTGCACACCTTTTACTAGCCTGGCAGAATGGTGTGGATTAGTGTTGGGTATAACAGAGGTGTCCTGGAAACACTGTTTTCTTTCCCAACTGGTTTATTCTTTCTTGGACTAAAATGTTTTGTCTGTTCGTTTTGTTACAGCAGCATAGAGTTTGTGTCACATAAAAAGTACTCTTTTCCTATCATTTATTTGTTTTCTAAAATCAATATTCTTATTAAAAGAACATTTATGCAGTAAAAACTTTTATTCATATAGGTAAGCATGTTAAGAAAAATATATGAAAAGGTATACATTGAAATCATCACAGAAGGTTCTTTTGGAAAGGGCAATAATGAGACTGATATTAGTTGAAAAATTAAAAGGGACAGTAACTTTATCTATAATGTTCCAAGTTTTAATTTGTAGAAAGTATTTACTTTTGTTGCTCCCTATTCATTAGTGCAAACCTTGTTCATAGAAATTATTATAATAGTAATACTATTTAGAAAGAAAGGAATAAAGGTCTGAGAAAGTTAAACTAATACTTCAGATGAACTTAACTTAAACTGAATTTCCAAGAATATCTAGTCTCATACTCTAAATCTTCAATAAATGGGCTTTATTCTCAAGAGCACCCACCTGACCCTTCACCACCCAAGTGTTCATGGAAGAAAGCCTGAAGTTGCTTCCACGCATCCACCTGGGCCATGGCATGAGCCCTGGGCTCCCCTCCATAGACAATAGGAGCACCCACCAAGTTATGCAGAGCAGCCTTGCACAAGGGGAAATAAGGGACCTCAATGTAGTGCCCCGTTTTGGGGTAACAGATGATCTGGGGCTTTTTCTTCCCATGGGCCTGTAAGCGCTTAGACGCCTCATTAGCATAGAACTCACTCTTCCAGTTGTGGTCATCCTCACCTACAAGGAACAGGAAGGTGGTGTCAGACCTTTCCACAGGAATGAAGCTCTTCCGGTCTTCCAGAGGGCTTTTCAGGGCATCCACAACGTCCATGATGCCATCTTTGGTCATCTTGACTCGATTCCTCATGATAGTCACAGGAAGTACAGATTCCTCCTTATAGTAGATGGTTGCCCCGACAGCAGCGACGGAGCCATTGATGATGACGGCAGCCGTGATGCCCTTCAGATAAGAGGCCATGGCCAGGCCCAGTTCACCCCCTTTGGAAGTCCCAAGCAGCCCAATCCCTGGGCCCTTTACCTGAGAAAAGGACAGAAAAAGAGCGCGGATAGTGAGTCCATGAAGAGCTCATACAGTGAGTACTGCCCACCTTGCAATTCAGGTGGACCTGAGCCTAGATCCGGGCTTCATCTACTCTCTAGATCACAACCAAGACAAGTATAATTATTCTTTCTCTCTTCCTTTCCACAGTTTCTCCATCATCATTCTTGGTGACGTCCACAACCGGATGATGATTTATCCTGTAGAGTTCCTTACCCTCCAGACCTCCTGGAATCTTTTTCTCTCTCCTATCTGAGCCAGGCACTCCCCTTGTTCTAACCGAAACCAGTCATCACCCATGAGTACATCATCTCCTAAATCTCAGCTTCAAGCATCCCACCCTCATCCCCACCTTTCATCCTCAGGCTTAACGCTTCTAAGTTTCCACCTCTTTGAGACCTGTGCTACCGCTACTTCGCTTCTTCTCTATCAGTATCTCTCCTGTTCACACTTCCTACCTCCCCCAGCTGGGATTTTGTTTCATCAGTATAATCACTCCCTGGACACCAAGCTCACCTCCTTTCATACCTCTCTTTCTCTGGCCTTACCAGCCTGGCAAAGGGCTGCCCCTGGCTAAATTCACCTACGCACTTCCTCCAGGCCTGCACTGCTGCAAATGAACAGTGCTATGGGAAAATAAACATTAGTGCTGACTGAGCTCACTTTCATTCCCCATCCGGATGGAGGCCCTGGAGCCCATAGAAAGTAGTTACTGTCCTCCTTGTCTTCCATTCCTTGCTAAGTGCCCTCCAGGCATCCCAGGCTCAAGGTCAGGCTTAGCTTTGGAGAGGAAAAGGAGGGATGCCAGGCTTGAATTCACAAGGAAGTAGGCAGATATGGCAGTGAGAAAATAAGCGTTTCCTCTGGATAGCTGCAATGTTTCCGCTGATATATGGAGATCACAAAGGGGAATGTGGGGGTAAAGGGGCTGGAGGAAATAGGTCCTAGAAGTTATGCGTGGTCTATTGAAGGAATGGACGGCAAAATAACATTGGCATGTGGCAGGATTGATGGGCAAGTAGACGGGCAAAATGAAATCCCAAATTTAACTTTTCTCTATACACCTCTACACTGGCTCCACTGCATCCTGTCATATTTTCTAATGGCTCCAGTGCTTCCATCCACATCAAGCTCTGACTGAAGTATCAAATAAACAAGAATCATCTCTGAAATGCTCTGCAAAGAAACCCCAAGACAACAACAAAAAGGAAAGGAACCTCAAGACGTTCCCGGTACCCAGGTGCTGGCCACCAAGTTCCTCCTTTAAAGTTAACCCAGGGCTTTTGAAGGGCTTGAGGGAGAGAAGGTTGCAGAACACAAAGGCTTAAAGGGGCAACTTCTTCTTTCCCTCCACTTCTTCCATCAATCCCAGGTTCTCCAATGTGTTTGGGCTCATTATGAAATACTACATCATTCTGCAGTTCACAATTCCAGAATAACAACTAACAACATCTTTACTAACAGGAAATATATTATCATATCGAATGCACAGAAACATCTATGAGAAGTGAGTATAAGGGGCATGGGTGTTGGGATAGCGAAGGGCAGTCCTGAACGTGTTACTGCCGTGAAACCAAGAGTGTGCACGAGGAGGAGGTGTGATGGGCAGCCCATAAAACTAGGGCAAGAGGGCCGGTGAGATGGCTCAGTGGCATAAGCGCCTGCCTTGTAAGCGCGAGGGCCCGAGTTCGACTCCCGGATCCCACATATGGAAAAGGGGCCGGTGATATCGCTCAGCGGCACGGGCGCCTGCTGGCGCGCGAGGTCCTGAGGTCGACCCCCCGGTACCCACAAAAAAAAAAAAAAGAAAAAAAAAAAAAAAAAAACTAGGGCAAGATCCAACCTCAGGGTGATTGAGCAGGTAGTTCACCGCTTCTTCAAAGTACTCCATGTGCATAGCCTCCATGCTCTGGGGGAGGTCGTCATAGTTATAATAAGCCAGAGCCATCACAGCAAAGCCCTTCCCAGCCAGCAGACTAGCTCGATACTCCAGAAGGCCTCCTCCAACTCCAAAAAGGTCCACGATTCCAGGATAAGGCCCAGGTTCTTAGAAAGAAACAAAAGAAAACACAAAATTAAGCTATTCCTGAAACTACTTGCAGTGGCATCAAAAGCCACTTGTTGCCTACCTGAGAATGACTGACTTTTCTACTGACAAACCAAAAAGCTGAAAGACCTCTGGTCTTCAAACATCCAGAGCGGCCCTTGAAATTTTATTTGTAAATATTTTCTTGAAGACATGTGGACTTTCAAAGGATAAAGTTATGGCCATATTGTCTGTGAAATATAAACATGAAAACTAAAGCCTTGGGGAGGGGTAAAACCGGGTTTGAACCTAAGACCCTGTGTATGAAAGGCAAGCTATATTCCTAGCCTTTTATAGTTTCTTTTTGAGACAGGATCTCACTAAGTTGCCCGGGCTGGACTCGAACTTGTGATCCTCCTGTCCCAGCCTCAGAGTACCTGGTAATAGCTCTTTTTGAATATAAGAATACCCAATAATCTCAGATTTCCTCTGGGAACTCCTAACTGTCATTAACTTTACCGTACTGTGGGAATGAACAGAAAAGTTGCAAAACTGAGAAACTTTCTTGAAAGAACACTGAGAAACTGAAACTATCTATACCTATATAGAGTTTTAAAAAATTATTATCATTATAAGGGTGTTTTCCCTTTCCTCATCAGGTCTCTTAACTGAGTCGTGGACTCAAGGACTTGTCAGTCTGGGAGCGGCAGGGCCCCTCCCATTCCTAGCTCCACGTCACTGACCTCAGGACTCTGGGAGCCGCTCGCTTACTTCTTGGAAAAAGCAAGGAGATTTAGGACTGGCGGTGGATGGGTGCTCACCTGGGGGCAGGAAGAGGGTGGCCCGCACCCGGCCCTCCCGCACCGGCACGCGCCGCACCCCGGGCGACAGGAAGTGGCGCTCGTGCACCGCGCGGGCCAGCAGCGTCCCCGGCTCGGGCTCGTGTCCGTCCAGCACCTCCAGCTCCACGACGAAGGGCTCTGCACGTCCCGCTTGATGAGGCGCCAGAAGGGCCTGTCAGGCTGCATGGCCCAGAGCAGCCCCATGGGCTCCAGGCCCGCGAAGCTGCCGCCCAGCGCGGGCGCGCGCTCCAGGTCCAGCCGGCCGGCGGCGTCGGCGCGGTAGCGCGCGTGGGCCCGGAAGAGCGCGCCCTTCTCGTCGCGCAGGGCCGCGCGCAGCGTGACGGGCTGCTCGGGGGCCAGGCCGCGAACGGCGATGCGCAGCGGCTCGTCGCAGAGGCTGCGGCCCGCGGGCTCCAGGATCAGCGTCGGTGACATCTCGATTTGGCTTCTAAGGAGGAGAAAGTCTCGGTCTAGCCAGGGCAGGAGAGCAGGCGGGACCAGACGCACTACTTCCATTGGCTGGGTGTTGGGACCCTTTCCAAAACACTGCGCGAGGCTTCTCTGTGCAAATACAGCAGTGCTACGAATGAAAGGAAGAAATCAGCTAAGAGTAATGGCTAAACCGGCAAGCCTCATGCTGAATGTGGAAGCAGAGGTCCAAAGACAGCTGAACTTGAAAGACTAAAGGAAAGTTTAAGTTCCAGGAATCCGGGTTTTGCAACCGCTGTCTGTGAGTTGGGTGATCTGTGAAAAACTTTGCCTTGATCCCCCTCATACTTCTCAGCCTCTGAGCAAGTTGGTTGTTTTTTTTTGTTGTTGTTTTTGTTTTCTTCTAGAGCTCATGTAAATTGGGGCTCCTTCCAGAGCAGGTGGGTGCCTGTGGAGTCAGAGCCCCTGTTCCAGTCAGGCTCTGCTCCTTGATACCTTAGGGGTCTTTAGCAACGTGCATAATTAAGTCTCTGAATCCAGTTTATGTATCTGAAAATTTTGTGCAGACTGTTAAACACACTAACATATAAAACCGTCGCTGGCATGCGCATAGTACCAGTACTCAGGGAGAGCACTGTTTCTCAACTCACAGCTCTAGTTGTTGACAGTGTTGATTTGGGGTTGTACCTGTAGAGTTCCCATAGGAAGCAAGCAGCTCCTGGAAACCCAGTAAGGTGAGGAGAGTTTCTTAGAGGACCTACAGGATTTGCAGAGGCACAGATGGTAAGAAACCAAAAAAATCAACAAGATATGGTGAGAACTGTGGGCCCAAAGAGTCACAGGAAAAGGGCTGCCTGTTAGGAGCTGTCGCCTTCCTCTTGTCATTCATGGTCTTGCTAGTACCTGACCTTGTGTGAATCCAACCACGTAGCTCAGCCCATTGAACACTGAGTGCGGTGGAGAAAGAAAGGTTCATGGAGGTGTTGGATAAACAGAAGCTCAATAAACATTTAGAACTGAAGAAAAAAAAAAAAAGAAAGAGAAAGGTTATCATGTTAGACTCATGGTCTGAGTTCAGTGACCTTTCCCCCATTTTACCTAACAAGGTAACTGAACATTTTAAATATCCGTTGTTCTTTTAAAAAGTAAAAATGAAAAAATAAGTGCCTGCTGTTTAAAATGATACAGACTGCTCCCCACTCTGGGGACACTAAACTTGCAAAGAACTTGCCTGGCTGCTGTAGACACCAGCAAAGAAATTAAAATGGGCACACGGATTTCAGAGGGCCAGGTCCTCTCCACTTTCCTGATGCCTTGATGTTGTGAAGAGACACAGAATTGCTGTGTCTGGCGTAGTAGGGAAAAGCAGCTGAGCAGGTGGCCTGGGCTGGGCCATTCAAAGCCCAGTTCTGTCCTGGGAGATGCGGGCAAGAAGTAGGTGCTGTACAAGGCCCACAGTCAGGAGATCACTAATCTGCAGGTCAGCTGCCACAGAAATGACTTTATACTCCTGAAAGGACGGTGGCCCCATGCAAAGTCTAGTGTTGTGCCATGACTTGATGAAGTAAATGGCTTAATCCCCAGATATATGACACACTTTGTCCAGAATTAAATCAAATATTAACTTCTGTGTCCCTAACTAGGGGTGAGGACTTCATGGACAGAGAAAGTCCTTGGTCTGATCTAGGGCATAATTTCTCCAGTTATCTCAGATAATGACACTCCCAGGAGGATTTCTATCTGTGATGGTCCCTGAACTATTCTATGATTGCTGGTCACTGGCTTTCAGTTCTGAATTTGATATGGAAAGGCTGAGCTGCAGAAACAGGGGTATCTGGGTTAACCTGCATCTGTGCACCATCAATATAATGAGTAAGTTCACTATATGAATGGAGTTTAGGACACCTCTTTAAGTCCTACTTTGACAGATTATGACAAATGTTAGAGAATTGAAATTTCTTGAGGCGAGACTGTAAAGGGAAATTACTGGCTGCCGTATGAGGCAAGCTACTGTCAATGTCTAAGACGTATCAGGAATGAAAGTAAGATTAATAAATATGTTCGATCAAAATCGCTGGAGACCATTGTTTTGGACTAATGTCTTCCACTGGGCAGCAGTGGACACAATTAAAAATCAAAATGGAGTTATTCATGCTAAATTAGACACCAAGTTGAAACTCTGTCAAGTTGAGAGAAATTAGAAGAGAGAGCAGACACAAGTTTCCTAAGAAGGCCAGTTTCATGTGGCATGACAATGAAGTTCTCTTGGTTTAGTCTGGGACAGACTGCCACTCTCTCTAATATCATAACTCTGATTTCTCTGATGACCCTGGGGCTGGTCCTATTATCTACAGTACGAGTGAGACAAGACAGGTTATTTTTCCATTTTTCATAGGCAATGTACCACCATGTGAATAAATGTTTTCCTCAAGATAGCAATAACTTGGGCCAGTGAGATGGCTCAGAGGCATAAGCGCCTGTCTGGCAAGCGCGAGGGCCCGAGTTCGACTCCCGGAACCCACATACGAAAAAAGGATCGGTGATATCGCTCAGCGGCACGGGCACCTGCTGGCGCGCGAGGTCCTGAGGTCAACCCCCAGTACCCACACACAAAAAAAGCAATAACTTAATTTCAGTGATACTCTCATGGTCAGTAATATTTTATCAATGGTAATTTCCTGATTTGAGATTTTTACTATGGTATATGAGATGTCAACAATAGGGGAAACTTGTTGAAGAGTATTGAGAACTCTATTACTTTTTCAAGATTTGTGTAAAATTATTTCAAAATTAAAAATGTAGAAAGACAAAAACAAACAAACAAACAAAAAACAAATACAACAATATCTGGGGATGATGAAAGCACCGGAGAGGATCTTTGGTCTTCTTTATCCAGTTAGTAAGGTTGGTAAAACCTGTTCACCTCTTATCCTTCTTTATCCATTTCCTCAAATACTTAGACTTCCCAAATGGATTGAGGTATCCAGGAATTTGTATTATCTATGATCTTGTGCCTACAATTCTTGACTGTTTTTCTTATCCAAAACCTTTGGACTGAGGCATACAGTTCCTCCAGAGGAGACTGATACTGCAGTGGGTCACTGGGGTCAGGTCCTGCCCTTTAAAGGACCTTATCCTTAGTCTTTAAGGGAGGACTCCTACATTCAGGAAGATCATGTTAAATGGATGGCGTGGTTCAGAACAGCCATTGAGGGGCCGGTGAGATAGCTCAGCGGCGTAAGCGCCTGCCTGGCAAGTGCGAGATACTGAGTTCGACTCCCGGAACCCACATACGAAGAAAGGGCCGGTGATATTGCTCAGTGGCACGGGCGCCTGCTGGCGCACGAGATCCTGAGGTTGACCCCTGGTACCCACCAAAAAAAAAAAAAAAAAAAAAGAACAGCTATTGACAATGTGGGTACAAAAAGAGCTTCAGCATTTTCCTGGTGTGCCCTGTCTTGGCTCAGTTCCCAGAGCTTTGAGCTGTGTAAGTTACCTACTTGAGTGCTTGCCAAGACTTTTGTCCTAATTTCCACTAATACTAGGAAGAGTGAGAAATCAATTCTTTCAGGTACCACATTGGTGATTTCTGTAATTTTATTCAATCCCCAGTAAACATGACCAAATAGTTCTGCTAAGCAACTGTTGTATAAACAGAATAAGACACTGGCTTACAAAAATACATTATTTGCCAACTTTCTGTTTATTAGCAGTGCTACCCATTCCCTGCAATAGTTCTGCCTCTAACTATTCGGGAAATTAGGATGTAAATCTTTGGGGGGAAAGGAATGCCTGTTTCTTTGCATTTTAGTGAAGAGTAGATTGTGCAACTGGGCAGCCGGCCTCAAACTGATTTAAGTGCCTCTTTTTGATAAGTCTTCATGTTGTAGCTGTGTCTAGATGTCCCCCCAAAGCCTCATGCAGTCAAAGGTGGGGCTTTTTCAGAGGTGGCTGAATCTAGAGTGTGTGATTCATTCATGGTGCAATGCTAGGGTTAAGGGTGCTAGGATTAAGGGTGAGTGATTACTAAATCAGTCTACTGATTGGTTTGGCACCACCTTAATCTTGGTAGCCTGGATACAATGTAAGGGACAGAAAGAGGCTTTTCTTGCTCTTGCTTACTTGCTTTGCTACCTCCTGCCCACCTTGAACTGTTACTTCTCTGTGATGCCTGTCGGCCAGCAAGCAGACAGCTTTGGAGCCAGCCAATTATGGACTGAAACCCCTGCAAACTGTGAGCTAAATAAACCTTTCCCCCTTTAACTTTGGGTGTTGGGTATTTTGTCTCAACAAAGAGAGAAATGTAACTAAGTCACTTGATTACTTCCATTATAGTTTTCCTTGATTGCAGTTATTCTCTGATATCCCAAAATCAGTTCACATTAATCTCCCTTCCCTGCTACACTTCCCAACCACTATTTTACTTACTACTACTATGAGATCAACCTTTCTGAATATCCACTGATGACTGAAAACAATATTTGTCTTTCTAGCTAATTTCACTTACCTCAGTGCCTTTAGGCTTATCTATGCTGCCACAAATGACAGTATTTCATTCTTCTTATATGAGTAAGTAATATTCCTTTGTGTATATATACCTTATTTTCTTTATCCATTCATCCCTCAGTGGCTAACACAATTGATGGCACATCTTGGCTATCGTAAATTGTGCTGAAATGAAGGCAGTGCTTTTCTTGTTGCTTCATTGCTGTGATAAGTCAACTATCAGCCTTTGTCTTTCTCTAAGTCTCACTTTCTCAGGTTCTATTTAAGAACCTAGATACAGCTGAAGATCGGTGTCCGTTATAAGTTCTAGAAAATCCTATTTCCAAATACTTACAATTAAATATATACATTTTTAAGAGGAGGAAACTTTTCTTAGTTATTCAATTTTTAGTTCTTTAGAGTGCTATAGTTTAAAAAGTTGAGCAGAAAGTATAGAGTTGCTATGTACCTCCTCACCACCTCTACCTTCCTTCACAGTATCCCTTATTATTAATCTTCTTGCCTTGGTCCAGTGTGGTCCATTTGTTCCAAATCATGGATCAATTTGTCTTACATTTCCAGGTGTTGGTAATTATGAATAAAGCTGCTAAAGCCTTGATACATTTTTATCAAGTAAAGTCTATAGTTCATGTTAGGGTTCACATTTTGTGTTATATCGTCTATATATAGTGTTGAAAATATATACAGGGCCAGTGAGATAGCTCAGCGGCATAAGCGCCTGCCTGGCAAGCACGAGGTCCTGAGTTCAACTGCCGGTACCCACATACGAAAAAAGGGCCAGTGATATCGCTCAGCGGCACAGGCGCCTGCTGGCGCGTGAGGTCCTGAGTTCGACCCCTGATACCCACAAAAAAAAAATATATATACAGACATAGAGAATAGTTTCACCACCCTAAAGTCACCTGTATTCCACCTATTCCTTCATCTACCCCAAACTCCTGGCAATCACTGATCTGTTTGCCATCTCCACAGTTCTGCATTTTTCAGAATGGCACGCAGTCAGAATCATGTAGTCTTTCAAATCGGCCTCACTGAACAATATGCACTTACGCTTCTTTCATGTGTTTTGTGGCTTGATAGCTCCTTTTGTTTTATTGCTGAATGATATTCCCATGTATGGATGTCCAAGCATCTTTTTACCCATTCAAGAGGACAGCTTGGTGGTTCTGTGAGAAATGTGTTCACTTGCTCGGACCCAAGGAATGAACTTGAGGCACGAAGAGCAGCGAAAGCAAGGCTTTATTGACAGTCTTGGAAGGCTGGGTGTCTGGTAGACAGAAACACTCAAGACAGTTACAGCGAGCAGTTTATCCTAGCACACAGGTACCTTCTCCCAGTTCCTCACTGGCTGTGTATTAGTGGAGGCGGGCAGTTTTTCCCAGACGTCCCCTAACTTTTATTATCTCCTTAGAATGTAGTTCCCCAGTCCCTGTCCCAATTTGAGTTTGAATTTTTTCATATATTGTCTGTTGTTTATTTTGGGACTGTCTGAGAAGCAGATGTTCTTATTCAGAGATTTATGCAACCTTGTGGTTACTATGTTTTCCCTTAGCCTTAGCTATCTTATCATGAATATGGACCATTCTACGCCTTCTTCTCCACTCACAACTACATTTCTCAACAAAGGCTTTCTTACTAGCTTATCTCTCCCTCAAGGTCCCATTTGCTTGGAGCACTTTTAACTGCTAGCAGTTTTCCACTCAAGTTAACTACTTTGTCTAGGCCACTTTAAGTTTCTTTGTCTTACATTTCCAGGTGTTGGTAATTATGAATAAAGCTGCTAAAGCTTTGGTTTACAGACATTTGTGCAGATGTGCGTTTTCAGCTCATTTGGGTAAATACCATAGGGTGTGATTGCAAGATCATTTGGTAAGAGTTTGCCTGTCTTCCAGAATGCTTGCACAAGTTTGCATTCCCATCACCAATGACAGTTCCTGTTGCTCTTCATGGTTGCCAACATTTGGCATTGTCAGTATTTAGGATTATAGCTATGCTGGTAGGTATGTGATGGTATCTCATTGTTTGTAAATCTCTAGTGACATATGGTGGCCAGTTTTTTTCATATGCTTACTTGCCATCTGTATATCTTCATTCATGAGGTATCTGCCCACAAGTTGTGCTAATTCCTAATTGGAGCTGTTCTGTTATTGTTGAGGTTGTTTTGCTTTGTTTTGTTTTGCACTACTGGGATTGAACTCCAGGCTATATTCCCAGCCCTTTTTTTATTTTTTATTTTGAGATAGCATCTCACTAAATTGCTAAATTGCCCAGGCTGGGCTAAAACTGGTGTCCCTCCTGCCTCAGCCTCCCAGGGTACTGAGATTATGGGCATGCACCACCATGCCTGGCTTATTTTAGAGTCAACAAAATATTTCGGATACAAATCCTAATTTCATATGCACTTCACATATATTTTTTCAGTTTGTGGTTTTTCTTATCTTTTTCCTTTTTTCTTTTTCTTTGTTTTTCAAACAAGGTTTCACTCTGTTGCCTAGGCTGGTCTCAAATTCCCGGGCTCAAGCAATCCTACTGCCTCAGCTCCAAGTAACTGGGAATCATATGTATGCACCACTGTACCTGGCTACCATATACTTTTTAAACAATCAATTCACTTGAGACAAATTTAACTGGTACCTACTATGCACTAGATGCTCAATATTAAAGGTTAATAAATGAAAATTTAAGATGCTGGGCATGGTGGTACATGCTTGTAATCCCAGCTACTCTGGAGGCTGACACAGGTAGTGTAACATAAATAACCAACAGAGACAGCCAGGCTTGGGTAAAGGCAACATGGCACGGATTTTATTGTGCCTGGGTTCAGGCAGAGAGCGCGATAAGACCTTCTGCCCCAAACAAAAAGAAGTGTGTCCCTTTTATAGGGATGGAGAGAAGGCAAGGGACGTTAGGTGGGAAGATCCCAACGAACATCTGTAGTTAAAGTTTTCTGGCAACCTTGCATCTCAGTGGGCAGAGTCCTATGAAGTGTCCATTATAAATTCCTGGGTGTCTCCAGTTATCTCCAGGATCTGCAAACTTCCTTGTCCTGCCTTACCTCCTTTCCTGTGTTTGCCAACTGCTGAGCTGAATTCCCTGCAGAGAGTAGTGCTTCTGCTGGCAAGAAGGCTGGGGGCTGGGAGAATCAGGCCAGGTTGGAGACTTATAGGTAGGTTGCAAATTTGAGGATAACCTGGGCAACCTAATGAGACCTTATGTCAAAATAAAAAATACAAGGGGCTGGAGAATATAGTTCAGTGCCAGGCCCTGAAATTAATCTCCAGGGCCTCAAAAAATAAGTAAGTAAGTAAATAAATAAATAAATAACTGGCCAGTCAGGTGTGGTGGCATGCAGCTGTAAGCCCAGCATTTTGGGAGGTTGTGCCTGGAGGATCACAAATTTGAAGACAGCCTGAAAATCTGAAAAGTTTTTGGGAGAATTCTGGTAGAACCACTTTGATTTCAAACTAACAAAAAGAGAAAAACCAGAGTTTGAATAGGGTTTTGTTGTTGTTGTTGTTGGTAATTCAGTCAACTTGGGGTGGAAGCAAGAGGCACAGAGAACAACTCGTACAGAGTAAACTGAGAACTGATGCAAAAATTGGCCACAGTTGCTGGGTGGATATCAGAGTTGCTAAGGGCCAGTGATGGTTATGTGCCTCCTGTTTTATGTGTTTTTTTGAACAGAATTCTCAATAGGAGTTATACCTTTCCCACCATCATATTATGGATATAGTCTGTAGGGATAGTTAACTTGTTTCACAGGTGTTCAGATGGAGATGAATGGTGCTCACAGAGCTGTACCCAAGGGACTGTTCCAAGGAGCCTCACCTGTACCTGGATTTGATACATATGAAGAGCTCTTGGGCCTGGAAGGAGCCTTGGGCACAGTGCTGTAATGAATGGCAATGTGGCAATCTTAGATGAGGGGTGGGTGTGTTTTTCATGTGGGAGGAATGTGTGGCCAGAAGGCAGACTGTATTTTCCAAAGAGGGCTACAGTCTTTCCCAATTCACATGCTCTTCTAGAACCCTTTCAAGAGGTGGATTCTCTATTGTCCTTGGACTTGGGTGGCCACTGTGACTGCCTTGACTAATAGACTATGGCAAGAGTGGCGCCATGGAGTCCCCAGGACTAGGTCCAAGGAAAGCCAGGCAATTGTGCCTTCCTGTCTTGGAACATTCACTCTTGGAACTCAGCCCCACATAGCCAGTGAAAAGGCCCAGAGAGAGAGAAATTGAGAACCCCCCACCTATAGCCCTTCCTGAGTTCCCAGGTAACAGCCAGCATAGCACCCATGCCATGAAAGTAGATCCTCCAACCCTCAAACTGCCCCAGCCAAAGCCATCAGAACAGAGGTGATCCACTCCTACTGAATCCTGTCCAATTTGCAGAGCCTTGAGAAAAATAAATGGATATTATTTCAAGCCACTATACTTTGGAGTGGTTTGTTACACAATATACAACTAAGACAAACCCAAAACTTAAGTCACCTAAAACAAAAAAACTCAAGTTATCAACACTTTGAACAGGACTTTGCAGGGACAGCCCTTCTTTGCTCAGGGTGTTTGAAACATTTGCTGGGAAGATTCAAATGGCTGGGGTTAGAATTCTCTGGAGGTTTCTCACCCACATTATCTGACACATGGGCTGAGATGAGCCATGGTCTCACCCCTGCTGGAGTGTCACAAGAAGGCCTACAGTTGACCTCACCCATGTTTTGGGCTTCCTGATAGCACCAGAGCCTGATGGTAATGAACATGCCTATGTAAGTGGCTCAGGAAGGCAGGAGGCAAGAGCAAATGTTCCCAGCAAACCCTGCAGAAACTTCATGGGCTTTTATGACCCAGCGTCAAGTCCCACAATATCACTTCTGCTCCGTTGATCGTCTAAGTCACAATGCAGATGTGAAAGGAGGGGACATAGATCTCCTAATACTTGTTGGGAATATGTGAAAAAATTACAGCTATATTATAAAACTACTTTAAAAAAAACAATGACCACTATTAGTTTTACTCTAATTCATTAAATGTAGTTTTCTTTGTAATTATCCTGTCAGGTTTATAGTGTTCTTGAGTATTTGGCTTAACAATTTGGCAGCTTGGAAAATTGAAAATTTGCAAAAAGGCTATTGGAAATCAAGGAGGTATTCTGTCTCTTTGGGTGGGGTTTGAAGACATTCGAATAGCTGTTAAATCTCTCCTGGCCACTTTCCTAAAATGTAAGCCACAGCCTTCATAAGATCACATGTCAGTGCAAATAAAAAAATCCTCAAACTTTTCTACAAACATTAGAAAGCTTCAGTTGTCTCAGTGGATAATGCTGTCCATCTGCCAAATATCCAATTCAGATCTGTTATGGTTTGTGTCTGGATGTCCCCCCCCCCGCAAAAAAACCTCATGTGGTCTTCGGGGGACAGGCTTTTCAGAGGCAGCTGAATCTAGAGTTTGTGATTGACTCATGCTACAATGCTGGGATTATGGATGTGAGTGCTACACCCACCCTAGGACGGGCAGCCTGCACACAGTATAAGGGAGGGAAAGAGGCTTGCTCTCTCTCTCCTCTCCTGTTGCTTCTGGTACCTTTCGCTGCCATGAATGGTCGTCCCTCTGCCATGCCACCCTGCCTTGGAGCCAGCTGATTATGGACTGAAACCTCTACAAACTGTGAGCTAAATAAACCTTTCCCTCTTTCACTTTGGGTGTCGGGTATTTTGCCTCAGCAAGGAGAGAAAAGTAAGATAAGATCCATATATTGTTTTATAAACTAGCAACTTCTATATTATTGTACATGGCAGAGGGCTAAAGTTTTAGGATGAAATCAGTAAGATCTTTGCATCATGCTGGGGGCACAGCTCAGTAGTACAGCACATGCTTAGCATGTACCAGGCCCTGGGTTCGATTTCCAGCACCAAAATGAAAAACAAAACAAACAAAAAACCTTGCATCTGTCTGTACGTTTATGTACATATGTTTGTTATATATACATGCTGCACTTATAAAGTTTCTTAATGGAGCTCTATTCAAACTGACATAGAAATGAGTGTTTACATAATTTATTCATAAAACCCTCAGAAATATAGAAACTAATCCAGCTTTTTAAAGTTTATGTGAGTCGGAGTAATCTTTGATAAATAAAGGTAGTGTTAAAATTATTGGTAAAATAAAAATAAGAATGTCTTCAGGACTGTCGGCATTATGTAAATATAATGCAAATATAATTCAAACTCTGTGTGTGCGCGTGCGTGTATGGCACTAGGACTTGAACCAAGGCAGGACTGAGCTATATCCTTTTTTATTTTGACACAGAGTCTCAGTAAGTGACCCAGGCTGGCCTCAAATTGTCACATTCTGGCCTCAGCCTCCAAAGTACCTGGGATTATAGGTGTGCACCAGCACTCCCAGTTTGGATGTACTTTAAAAAAAATTTTTTGGATTTACTTATCAAACAAGCTTATGTTATTTCTGCTAGATGCTTAAAATGATAAATCTATAAATCTGACCTAAGAAGAAAATGCACATTAAAATGAATGTATTGATGCAAGTCCAGCACAGAAGTTAAAAGAGAAAAACAGAGAGAAATCGGGTTTAACTTTCTATTTCCTTTGTTCTTGTGCTATTTTTGATACCTCCCTGATAATTCAGCTAACAAAAATCTTATGATGACTAATTTTGTTTAATGCCTCATGAAAATTTCATAAGCAATTCAATGTAATTGTTAAGAACAAAAGAATTAGATAAATGTGAGAGAATAGTTTACGAAAAACTTTTCAACCATAACTGTTCTATAAAACATGCCTACTTAACTACTTCTGCAAATTTTTTTGGTAACTTGCAACCTGAAAGTAATGCTAAGTTAAATTAAGCATTCATTAACTATCTGGATAATATCTAAGTAAGACTACTGAAACATTAATTATTAAGCACAAGTTTATCTACCTCTGATTGTGTGTGTGTGTGTGTGTGTTGCTAGATATTGAACCCAAGGTGTTCACAGTGAACTATACTCCAGCCATTTTTAATTTTTTGAGACAAGTCTTGTTAATTCACTAAATTGCCCAGGCTGGGCTTGAACTTGTGATCCTCCTCCCTCATCTGCCCAGAGTATTGGGATTATAGAAATGTGCCACCACATCACCTCTGATGTCTTACATTACCTCTGATATCTTATATTTTATGGAAAGGTAAAATATATTTGTGCCTGTTGATAAACATGAGCAAGTGTATTATGAGGAAGCACATATGTCTAGAAATTATGGAGACTGTTCATCTACCACATACTGATGGGACAGACCATTCACAATTATTTACTTCTTAGTTCTCACTAAAAGTTAAAGTTACTAAAGATTAAAAATTCTAATTAGGGGCCGAGGGTATAGCTCAGTGGTAGAGCCTGTACTTAGCATGTATAAGGCCCTGGGTTTAATCCCCAACACCTAAACAAACAAACTACCCCTATTTTACAAACAAATTAATTTTACTTTGGCCATCTTTAATAGATATGGGGGTGTATGTTGAGAGAAAAATTGTTTCAACAGAAAACTATAGCATAACCTCATAGATACCAGATTCTAGATTTTATTTTCTATCTATAAATTGGACTGGATCCTGAATTGTAGTTTCCTCCAACATCTGGCTATCTTTAAAACTTTCAATTTTTCTCCCACTCCTCTGGCTTAGAAATGCTAAAAACAAAAACTGCCCATGATAGTTCATTTTGATATCAACTTGAGTGGATTAAGAAAAGCCTGGCAGGTTAGTGCAGTACAATTCCGGGCATGTCTGTGGATGATTGACGTACAGGCTGAAAACAGAGGAGGGAAGATCCATTCTGGATGTGAGTGGTACCAACCAATAGGCTGGTAGCCTGGATGGAATAAGAAGGGAAAGAAAAGGAAACATTTCCCCTTTTGCTTCTTCAGAGACGCTCTGGTCGTTGCCGTCGCCTTTGGATGGTCATCTCTAGGTCCTTCAGGCTTCCGGTGCAGGCTCTTCAGCTTTCCAACACAGATCCTGCGGCTCTGAGACAGGATCACACCACTCTCTGCCGTGAGCTTCAGGCTTCGACTTTGGACCAGATCCTCCCATTCTCCACTGCAAAGATGGCCACTCTGCATTCTTCTACCTTTGATTCCACAGGTGGCCACTGTAAGCCTACTTAGTAAATCCTTTATATATCCTATTTTTTATATTAAATATGTTCCTCTAGAACCCTAACTGGTAACACTGCCCTTTCCCCCAAAGCCCTATAAGTTGAAGCTGGACAACCTGATTCAGACTTTAGAGAAACTACTGCAGTTCATGTATGAAAAACCTTCCTGTCACTATGTGGGCTACTCAGAAAGCACAGCACCCTACCTGACACAAACTACAAATCAGGAAAATTCATCAGACTGCCATTACCTGTCCTCATTGCTTGGCTGTAGATGTTAGTGTCCATCATCTAGAAATCTTAACTCACTGCCTCTGGACTTTTAAAAAAAACTGAGTGTATAGTTTTTTCTAGCTATTCACCTTTCTCTTCTATTTCCAGAGAGATGTTTCATTAGTAAATACCTGATTGCCCAAATCGTATAGGGGCCTAACTTTGATGGAATCCCACCTACGGCACTCCCTCCTGAAGTAGGACACAACTGTGTACCTGGGTTGACTTATTTCTAGGACTGAGAGACTGGTTCTGAGGCAGGAGATTAGGGCGTGGCAAACTTCCTGAGCAAGTGGACATGACCTGTCAATAACAGAGATCCAGGAAATGTACAGAAAAACAGTTCCCAAAGCTCTGTGCCTGGGAGAAATCAGAGAATGCTATCTTCAAAACTTCTTGCAAGGGCCGGTGATATAGCTCAGTGGCATAAGCGCCTGCCTGGCAAGTGCGAGGTCCTAATTTCGACTCCTGGTACCCACATACAAAAAAAAAAATCTTCTTGCAAGAACTCAAGCAGGGGGCCGGTGAGACGGCTCAGCGGCTTAAGCGCCTGCCTTGCAAGCGCGAAGGCCCGAGTTCGACTCCCGGAACCCACATACGAAAAAGGGGCCGGTGATATCGCTCAGCGGCACGGGTGCCTGTTGGCGCGTGAGGTCCTGAGGTCGTCCCCCCGGTACCCACAAAAAAAAAAAAAAAGAACTCAAGCAGGTTTTTGATAGGATGGCCTAGACCTGACATCAGCCTAAGGAGTGCTGGATACAAAAGATGGCCCCATTAACCTCGTGGCCACTGTGTTCTCTCTTGCGCAGTGGTCTGGTCTTACCCTGCAGAGTGTATTTCTTTTCCTACTTTTAGTTGGCCCACACTCACTCTGAAGAATGTGTTTCTTTTCCTACCTTTAATAAATGCAAAACCTCTCTACCTTTTGACTTGTTTTGACTAACCCTTTGTGTAGGAGAGAAAGAACTTAGAAAATAACTTTAGAAGGAATTCCCAGCACCCCAGAACCTGATAACACTTCCATGGCTTATGGGACAATCCACCAACCCAGTTTCTGGACTGTGACTAGAGAATGATGGGAGTTAGGACATGCTACTATAAACTATAGTACCTTCATAATTGACTATGTACTACCTTCACACAGGAGAAAATGGCAAATGTAGGTCATAAAACCTAGAAAGGTCACTCTCTGACCCTCTCCCACAATTCTCCCCTTAAGTGAATCATAAAACCTTCATTCAAGCAGTACCCTTCCTCTACCCAGAAGAAAGGAACATCCTTGTCACCTAAGGACACAGAAGAATCTGAACAGCCTTTCTAAGTTCCCCCAACTAACTGTCACTAGATCGTAGCCCCTTTCTCCAAAAATACTTCCTCACAACTATAAACTTCCTCATCATACTAACCATAAAAATACACAGGTTTTCGTGTTCCTTTGGAACTTCATTTCCAAAACCACCCGTGTCATGCAAAACTTACATTTTAAAAAATGTTTATGATTTTCTCTTAATAATCTGTTTTTTGTTAATGGGGGCCTCAGCCATGAACACAGCAATGGATAAGGATAAGAAATCCTTCCCCCACTGCATTATTAATAGTGAGCACTAACTCTGGCAGATTACTGTGGCCTCAGGATGCAGTGGAAAAGAACTTTTTCTTGCACATGTCCTTTTCCTTGCCGCACAGAGTGCTTGAGAAGATTAATGAGTAAGATAACATGGGTGTCCTAGAAGCACCATTTTCTTCCCCAGCAGGAAAAAACTGCTCTTTTCCTGCCTGGATTAAAATGTCAGCCCCATGTGTTGCTGCAGCATGGGATTTGTATCAGGTAAAAGATGCTTTTTTCCACCTTTTTTTTTTTTTTTTTTTTTTTGTAAAACCTATATTCTTACTAGAGTGACACTTCTGCAACACAATTGTTTATTGCTACATGTATACAAGTTAAAGCACAACATCTGAAAAATACATAGCAAAATCATTCCAAAGTCACTTCTGGGAAGGACGATGATACTGGTGACATTAGCCTCAAAATTTAAGGAGACAATAGCTTTGTCTGAAATAGCCCAATTTTCAATTTAACAAAAGTGTTTATACTTATGGCTTCCTTTTCATTCCTGATACCATTGTGTTTCTTTTGTTGTTGTTTAGGCACTATTTTTAATAGTAATATTATTTAAAGAGAAATGAATAAATCTTTAAAAAATTGTAATGATGTTATTAAGTTCATATGTTAATATAAAATGAACTGACGTTCTTAGAATATTTATGAGACTTATCCTCCAAGCCTTCATTATAATTCCTTCTTTCAGGAACATACCTCCTAACTGCTACCACCCAAGTGTTCATGGAAGAAAGCCTGAAGTTGCTTCCACACATCCACCTGGGCCATGGCATGAGCCCTGGGCTCCCCTCCATAGACAATAGGAGCGCCCACCAAGTTATGCAGAGCAGCCTTGCACAAGGGGAAATAAGGGACCTCAATGTAGTGCCCCGTTTCGGGGTAACAGATGATCTGGGGCTTTTTCTTCCCATGGGCCTGTAAGCGCTTAGACGCCTCATTAGCATAGAACTCACTCTTCCAGTTGTGGTCATCCTCGCCTACAAGGAACAGGAAGGTGGTGTCAGACCTTTCCACAGGAATGAAGCTCTTCCGGTCTTCCAGAGGGCTTTTCAGGGCATCCACAACGTCCATGATGCCATCTTTGGTCATCTTGACTCGATTCCTCATGATAGTCACAGGAAGTACAGATTCCTCCTTATAGTAGATGGTTCCCCCGACAGCAGCGACGGAGCCATTGATGATGACGGCAGCCGTGATGCCCTTCAGATAAGAGGCCATGGCCAGGCCCAGTTCACCCCCTTTGGAAGTCCCAAGCAGCCCAATGCCTGGGCCCTTTACCTGAGAAAAGGACAGAAAAAGAGCGCGGATAGTGAGTCCATGAAGAGCTCATACAGTGAGTACTGCCCACCTTGCAATTCAGGTGGACCTGAGCCTAGATCCGGGCTTCATCTACTCTCTAGATCACAACCAAGACAAATATAATTATTCTTTCTCTCTTCCTTTCCACAGTTTCTCCATCATCATTCTTGGTGACGTCCACAACCGGATGATGATTTATCCTGTAGAGTTCCTTACCCTCCAGACCTCCTGGAATCTTTTTCTCTCTCCTATCTGAGCCAGGCACTCCCCTTGTTCTAACCGAAACCAGTCATCACCCATGAGTACATCATCTCCTAAATCTCAGCTTCAAGCATCCCACCCTCATCCCCACCTTTCATCCTCAGGCTTAACGCTTCTAAGTTTCCACCTCTTTGAGACCTGTGCTACCGCTACTTCGCTTCTTCTCTATCAGTATCTCTCCTGTTCACACTTCCTACCTCCCCCAGCTGGGATTTTGTTTCATCAGTATAATCACTCCCTGGACACCAAGCTCACCTCCTTTCATACCTCTCTTTCTCTGGCCTTACCAGCCTGGCAAAGGGCTGCCCCTGGCTAAATTCACCTACGCACTTCCTCCAGGCCTGCACTGCTGCAAATGAACAGTGCTATGGGAAAATAAACATTAGTGCTGACTGAGCTCACTTTCATTCCCCATCCGGATGGAGGCCCTGGAGCCCATAGAAAGTAGTTACTGTCCTCCTTGTCTTCCATTCCTTGCTCAGTGCCCTCCAGGCATCCCAGGCTCAAGGTCAGGCTTAGCTTTGGAGAGGAAAAGGAGGGATGCCAGGCTTGAATTCACAAGGAAGTAGGCAGATATGGCAGTGAGAAAATAAGCGTTTCCTCTGGATAGCTGCAATGTTTCCGCTGATATATGGAGATCACAAAGGGGAATGTGGGGGTAAAGGGGCTGGAGGAAATAGGTCCTAGAAGTTATGCGTGGTCTATTGAAGGAATGGACAGCAAAATAACATTGGCATGTGGCAGGATTGATGGGCAAGTAGACGGGCAAAATGAAATCCCAAATTTAACTTTTCTCTATACACCTCTACACTGGCTCCACTGCATCCTGTCATATTTTCTAATGGCTCCAGTGCTTCCATCCACATCAAGCTCTGACTGAAGTATCAAATAAATAAGAATCATCTCTGAAATGCTCTGCAAAGAAACCCCAAGACAACAACAAAAAGGAAAGGAACCTCAAGACATTCCCGGTACCCAGGTGCTGGCCACCAAGTTCCTCCTTTAAAGTTAACCCAGGGCTTTTGAAGGGCTTGAGGGAGAGAAGGTTGCAGAACACAAAGGCTTAAAGGGGCAACTTCTTCTTTCCCTCCACTTCTTCCATCAATCCCAGGTTCTCCAATGTGTTTGGGCTCATTATGAAATACTACATCATTCTGCAGTTCACAATTCCAGAATAACAACTAACAACATCTTTACTAACAGGAAATATATTATCATATCGAATGCACAGAAACATCTATGAGAAGTGAGTATAAGGGGCATGGGTGTTGGGATAGCGAAGGGCAGTCCTGAACGTATTACTGCCGTGAAACCAAGAGTGTGCGCGAGGAGGAGGTGTAATGGGCAGCCCATAAAACTAGGGCAAGATCCAACCTCAGGGTGATTGAGCAGGTAGTTCACCGCTTCTTCAAAGTACTCCATGTGCATAGCCTCCATGCTCTGGGGGAGGTCATCATAGTTATAATAAGCCAGAGCCATCACAGCAAAGCCCTTCCCAGCCAGCAGACTAGCTCGATACTCCAGAAGGCCTCCTCCAACTCCAAAAAGGTCCACGATCCCAGGATAAGGCCCAGGTTCTTAGAAAGAAACAAAAGAAAACACAAAATTAAGCTATTCCTGAAACTACTTGCAGTGACATCAAAAGCCAGTTGTTGCCTACCTGAGAATGACTGACTTTTCTACTGACAAACCAAAAAGCTGAAAGACCTCTGGTGTTTAAACATCCAGAGTGGCCCAGGCTGAATCCACATTCCCCTCTCCACCCAGAGCCTCAAAGCCTCGCAGATTGTCACAAAGAGCATGTATTACTTTTGACATCAAAAATACCTTATGAGCCTGGGATGGAGCTCAGTGGTAGAGCACTTGCACAGCACATGTGACACCCTGGGTTTGAGACCTCACATCAAAAACGTTTCAGAAATGAGCAAAATATTGCTCTCCCTCCCACCCCCAAAGCCAACAGTGCCAACTGCCAGTGAGGATGCAAAGCTCCTAGAACCAGCAGACAATACTGGTGGTGATGCAACATGGTACAGTTTGTAGAAAGCAGTTGACAGGACCCAGGTGTGGTGGTGAGCACCTGTAATCCCAGCTCTTTGGGAGGCTGAGGCAGGAGGACTGAAAGTTTGAGGCCAGCCTGGGCACTGGTCTCACTAGACTAAGGATGTGGCTCAGTGGCAGCACATTTGCCTAGCATGTGCAGGGCTCTTGATTCAATTCCCAGTATCACCAAACATAAGAAAAGGAAAAGAATTAGCAGTTTCTTAAAAAATGAAACATATATTTACCATATGACCCAGAAACCCTACTCCTAGGCATTTATTCAAAAGAAATGAAAACTTGTATAGAGGGCATGGTGCCATATGTCTGTAATGCCAGCACTGGGAAGAATGAGGCAAGAGGATTTCAAGTTCAAGACCAGCCTGGACTACATAGCAAGACTCTGTCTCAAAAAAAATTAAAGAATTAAATAAGCAAGCAACTTCATCCATAATCTCCCAAAGTGCAAACACATCCAATGTCCTTTAACTAGTGAACAAGTACAAACGGAGCCCCATCCATGTAATGGACTACTACAAAGAAACCAAAAACACAATGCACCAAACAGACCCAGTGAGTATCAAATGCACTCTGCTAAGTGAATAGACACAGATTCAGAGGCCACTTATTGGGCTGCAGGTGTAGCTCACTGGTGGAGCACTTGTCTAGCAGTGCAAGGCCCTGGGTTTGATCCCCAGCATTAAAAATGAATGATCCAAAAAAATTTCTAAAAAAGGACTACATGTTCATGGTGGATGAGTCTAAGTTTTGGGTATTTTCACATTTATATATGAAAGCTTGTCTTTCATATATGCAATTTAAAGAATAATATAGGAAACACTTGATAGAGACCACCCTGTTTAGAAAATAGGTCAGTACCTGTGTCCCTGAGAATCTATGCCCCTCTCTTCCCTCTGAACTATCCTGGATTCTGTGTGTGTATTCTTGAGTCTCTTCATGTACCATCACTTACACATATGCCTTAAACATCATTTTGCTCATTTTGCCTACTTTTCACATGGAATGACATTGCATGTGTCTCCTGGGAGGTAACTGTTTCAGCCAATACTGTCTTGGAGTCTTCTACCAGTTTATCCTTGCAGCTGTGGTTCAATCACTTTGCTGGAAACATGACTCCATTTATTTATCAGTTCCACAATAGGCGGACACCTAGGCTGCTTCCAAACAATATGCCTCCTGGTGCACACGTACCATGAGTGAATGAAATGACAGGTCCAACTATGTAATTAATTACAGAAAAATTATTTCCCTGAGTAGATGAACATTTGGACTCATTCTAGCTGCATAGGTGAGTACTTGTCGACAACGCTAATGTTAGCCTTTTACATTTTTGCCATTCTTGAGGTACTCTGAAGTTTTATTTTGCATTTCCTTCATTACTAATAAGTCTGGGAAGCTTTCCATTTTTATTTCTTCCCTTCTTTTTTTGGGGGGAGAGGGGTAATACTGGAGGTTGAACCTAAGATCCTGTGTATGTTAGGCAAGCTATATTCCTAGCCTTTTATAGTTTCTTTTTGAGACAGGATCTCACTAAGTTGCCCGGGCTGGACTCGAACTTGTGATCCTCCTGCCCCAGCCTCAGAGTGCCTGGTTATAGCTCTTTTTGAATATAAGAATACCCAATAATCTCAGATTTCCAGTTAACAGCAGAGGACTTCTTCCTCTGGGAACTCCTAACTGTCATTAACTTTACCGTACTGTGGGAATGAACAGAAAAGTTGCAAAACTGAGAAACTTTCTTGAAAGAACACTGAGAAACTGAAACTGTCTATACCTATATAGTTTTTAAAAATTATTATAAGGGTGTTTTCCCTTTCCTCATCAGGTCTCTTAACTGAGTCGTGGACTCAAGGACTTGTCAGTCTGGGAGCGGCAGGGCCCCTCCCATTCCTAGCTCCACGTCACTGACCTCAGGACTCTGGGAGCCGCTCGCTTACTTCTTGGAAAAAGCAAGGAGACTTAGGACTGGCGGTGGATGGGTGCTCACCTGGGGGCAGGAAGAGGGTGGCCCGCACCCGGCCCTCCCGCACCGGCAAGCGCCGCACCCCGGGCGACAGGAAGTGGCGCTCGTGCACCGCGCGGGCCAGCAGCGTCCCCGGCTCGGGCTCGTGTCCGTCCAGCACCTCCAGCTCCACGACGAAGGGCGTCTGCACGTCCCGCTTGATGAGGCGCCAGAAGGGCCTGTCAGGCTGCATGGCCCAGAGCAGCCCCATGGGCTCCAGGCCCGCGAAGCTGCCGCCCAGCGCGGGCGCGCGCTCCAGGTCCAGCCGGCCGGCGGCGTCGGCGCGGTAGCGCGCGTGGGCCCGGAAGAGCGCGCCCTTCTCGTCGCGCAGGGCCGCGCGCAGCGTGACGGGCTGCTCGGGGGCTAGGCCGCGCACGGCGATGCGCAGCGGCTCGTCGCAGAGGCTGCGGCCCGCGGGCTCCAGGCTCAGCGTCGCGGTTGTCCGGGCGGGGGCCCCAACGCTTCGGCCGCTCAGCCTGAGCTGGGGAGGCCCTGAATACCGCCCCCAACGCTTCAGGCTCCATTGGTACAACCTGCACGCGCGCAGGACAGCAAGAGTCGAGGCCATCATTTTGCGTCCTGACTTCAAACCTCGGAACTGAACCGAAAAGTGAGGAAAGAAATTACTGTAGAGATCCTCTAGCGGCAGGCTGCTGGCTTGCAGGCTACACGCCCACTGGGGCCCAGCAGTCTGCGCCTAGGAGCTGGGTAGGGCAGTGCCCTGCCAATCAGCAGAAGCGAAAACAGTTTCTTTTGGACTATCTTCAAGCCCCGGGTACTGGAAATCACTTTATGTCGGGGAGGAGCAGGGGTTGCTTCTTAGTTCTGCCTCTCAAGAGGTCGTTGGCCTGTGAAGAGTGGGCTGGACCAGAGCTGGCTTTTAACCTGGCGCCGGGCAAAAAGCCTCTATTTGCTGAACTCCTAATGGCTAAGAGGGCTGCAGGACTGGAATGGAGTCTTAGCACTTTGTTGAGTAATTCACACGTTACTGATCTTGTGTCTTTGCTTTCAAAATGTGGGTCGTGGTGTTTTCCTTGTGTGTTATCTATGTGCTTATCTTCTCCATCTGTCCCACTTCTAAGGGTCTTGGCATTTTACTAACTCTGACCTCTGAGCTGCATTCCATACAGGTGTAAAAATAGCCAAATGACGCAGTAGTTTTTATACTGGGCTGTCTTTTTGCTCCTTTAAGCAAAGGCTATCTCCTGGATTTCTCTCATTTTTCCACTTTTTCATAAGCTAGCAGTTCTAAGTAGTTTTCACCAAATTTAAGCTGTAGACCCCTTCTAAGGCCTTGTATCTGATTTCTTTCTTTCTTTCTTTCTTTCTTTCTTTCTTTCTTTCTTTCTTTCTTTCTTTCTTTCCTTTCCTTTCCTTTCCTTTCCTTCCTTTCCTTTCTTTCTTTCTTTCTTTCGGTTCCGGTAATCGAACTCACAACCTCGCGCTTGCCAGGCAGGCACTGTGCCGCTGAGCTATATTCCTGGCCCTTGTATCTGATTTTATATGCGCAATTTCATATCCTTGTTAGAAAAATCTGGAAGTGTGTTAACTGTGTTAACCTCTGCTCCCGATGAGACCAATGTCAAGGGC
Source organism: Erethizon dorsatum (assembly GCA_028451465.1). NCBI lineage: Eukaryota > Metazoa > Chordata > Mammalia > Rodentia > Erethizontidae > Erethizon > Erethizon dorsatum. The sequence continues at coordinate 105,478,124 of CM051828.1, read as the reverse complement.
TTTCCCAAATAAACCTTTTTACCTAGTTCCAAATGTTCTCATATCCTAATGGTCATTCATCATGCAAACCCTATAGCTCGAGATACTTTTGTATTGGTTCTGTGGAGTACTACAAGTGTTATTTTGTGCGTAGAGTCTAAGGGTAAGTAAGAGTAGCTAATTCTTAAGCCTTACAAGAAGTCTATGAGAAAATTAAGGCTCGGAGAAGTTAACTGATTTGCTAAAGATCACTGAGCTAGAAAATGGAAATGCTGGAATTCATTCCTAGCTTTGACCTGAACCATTGTCCTTTAATTGTCTTTCACATAATGAGGACCTATGTTGAGAAGAGGAAATGGAAATTCTATCAGTAGATGCAGGAGCTAGTATAGTCTTTTCAGAGAAATTTGTATGAAAAAAACTCATTCTCTTTGACTCTTAATTCCAGATTGAGGAATATCTTCTAAGTAAATATTCGTGAATGCGTATAAATATTTGGCTACAAGGAAGTTTATCATATTTTAATAGAGGAAAAGTTAGAAACAAACTAGAAATATAAACTTGGTATGAGCAATTTGTGATGCAGTCGTATAATGAGGAAAACAGCCATTTAAAATGACATATAGGGCCGGTGAGACGGCTCAGCAACATAAGCGCCTGCCTGGCAAACGCGAGGTCCTGAGTTTGACTCCAGAAACCCACATACGAAAAAGGGGCTGATGATATCACTCAGCGGCACGGGCGCCTGCTGGCGCGCGAGGTCCTGAGGTCGACCCCCGGTACCCACACAAAAAAATAAATAAAATAAAATGACATATATATATAATGAGGAAATTTTCATGAAGGCAAAAAAAAAAAAGCAGGTTAAGGAATAGTATATGTAATTTTTTTAAGGTTAAAAAAAGGCTAGTGGGAAAATATTCCACACTGTTGTTTCTTAGCCCCTTGAGGCAGTAGGGATAGTTGTAATTTCTTTGTCCAGAATTTGTATCAGAAAACCTAAATACCTTTAATAATTACACAGAGTTTGGCTTTCTTTTAGGTGTGAAGTTCTCTGAAGAAGCTGCATATGTATTAAAGATCCTGTAGACTCTTTGACCTTGGCCAAATATGACATTGTGATTGTGGAGAGATGGAATCTCCTAGTCAAGAGCCAAAATTATCTTGGGCTATGCAGGCCTTTTACTGGTCATTTACCTTTTGTATCTAACCAATCATTCTCATGACTAATAGATAACCTTCACTAAGTTTAGCAGATCCCTGTCCTCCACCAGCCCTAAAGGTGAGTGCTGTAAGATGGCATCTGAAATCTATAGAAGAGATTCCCCTACTTGGTTGTAGCACGCCCACTTGATACCCCTGCCAATGTAATGGGTAAATGTATTGATTTATGACTCACTTTTGTTCTTTTGTTCTGTTGTAGAAAAGTTCACATAACTACATGGAACATGTCATTCGGGATAATTTGAGTCCATGTTCCTCGGCATGGTCACTCATATCTGGTTCAGAATAAACCAGGATTTTCTTTAAAGCAGAATTATGAGCCACGCATGGCAGCACAGGCTTGTAATCCTAGGCACTCAGGAGGCTGAGGCAGGAGGATTATGAATTTAAGAGCCTGAGCTATATAGTGAGACCTACTCTCACAAATCCAAAAAATAAAAAAATAAAAAAACCAATAACAAAACCCAAAAAAGCAGAATCATCATTTCACATCAACAACACAAACAAAATGTCCCACTTTAACTCTAAACAGATTAAGAACATTAAGTACATTCACATTGCTGTGCAACCGTTACCACCATCCATCTTCAGAATTTTTTCATTATCCCAAACTGAAACTCTGCCCAGCGGTAAGGCTCAGTTGTCTTTGTTAGAGCTCAGAATATACTCCAGAATGTGATGCTATAATATGTTGGGCACATTTTTTCTTTTCCTTTTATTTTTGGGGAGGGGGTATATGGTACTAGGGATTGAACCCAGAGCCTTTGCACTGAGCTACATCCTTACCCCATTTTTTTTTTTTTTTTTTTTTACTTTTTATTTTGAGACAGGCTCTCACTAAGTTTCCTGGGCTAGGCTCAAACTTGGGATCCTCCTGCCTCTGCCTCCAGAGCAACTGGGCTTACAAGCATGGGCCACAGCATTGTGCCTAAGCACTTTGAATGAAAGGAAATTGGAAAATATTAGAAGCTGCTTAAGAATCAAGGTCTCTCTAACCCTCCTTTGTTTCCCTTCAGCCTAGTGCAGGGACTGAGGAAATTTCTTTCAAAAGAAATGCAGTTCATTTAAATCTCCTCCCTAGGAATTTCATCAAACAACCAGAAAAGATTAAACACCAGAGAAGAGACTAAAAGCTTTTACTGTATCTAGAGCTTTTATCCATTCTTCTGAGGGCAGCACCAATAGATTACCTGGGAGACTTTATGACTTTATCTGCATGAAACACCTTTTATTCTTGGTGAAGTTCTACCTTTCACCTTCCCGTAACTTGTCACTACCTCCCTGAAAGCTGAAAGACATTTAATCTCAGGCCATTGTCTGCTCCTCAGGTTCATTCATATATTCTAAAAAGCATATACTAGCTGAGCAAGGTGGCACATGCCTGTGATCTCAGCTACTCATGAGGCTAAGGCAAGAGAATCACAGTTTCGAGGCCAGCCCAGGCAGTTTAGTAATTAAATTTCAAAATTAAAAAAAGAAATTAAGTGGGGAGGGGTGCTGGGGGTGTAGCTCGGTGCGAAGGCCTTCAGATTTCCACCACCACCAAAAAATAATAAATAATAAATCATTTACTGTCTTTCAAAATTGCCTGTATTCTCCCACACCCCATCCACCTATGAAGAAAGACATGAGAGTTTCTGAATTTTTTGGTGCAGGGGAACCAGGATTTGAACTCAGGACCTCACGCTTGCCAGGCAGGTGCCGTGCCACTGAGCTATATCCCTGGCCCCAGTTTCTGAATCTTACTAGACTACTGGGTGATCCCGCTTCTGTGATGCCCCTATGTATGTTAATAAATTTTTATGCCTTCTGTTAATCTGTACATTGTCAGTTAATTTCAAGGACATGTCAGAGGATAGAGAGGAAATTTACCCTGACTTGTACAGCATCAAGCTGCATCCATATACCTGTAGTATGTATCAGAATTTTATTCTTCTTTAAGGCTGAATAACATTCTGTCCTTTGTTTATCCATTTATCCGTCAATGGATGTTATGCACCTTTGGGCTATTGTGAATATGCAGCCATGAGCATGGTCTACAAACAGCAGTTCAAGTCCCTGCTTTCTCTTCTTTGGGGTATAGAAATGGAACTGTTGGATCACACGGTAATTCTGTGGTTAAGTTTTTGAGTTCACTCCTTCAATAGGATTTTAATACATAATCTTTTAGTCTTTCAAGTCTTTTTTCTTCCATCCTGGAGAATGTACCCTCTCACCCTCCTATGGGAGTCCAAGGATCTGAGCACAGGTTGGACAGGAACACCATCCTTCCCAGAAATTAAAGATGGTGATCACCAGAATAGCATGACCTGGGTCAACTAGGCAGCCATAAGCCCAAATTTTCCATGTTGTCAGGACAAAAGTGTTCATTTCACAAGCAGACTCATAAAGACCAGTCTTTGTAGGCCTGGAATTGTACTATTTGAAATGCAAGATTTGAAGAGTCCTCTTGTAAAAATAGTATTATTAGCTTAAGAACTGAAGCTCTCTGAAGAAGCCACATCTGTATTCAAGAGTCTGTAGACCACTTGATGTTGGCTGATTAGAACATTGTGCTCGAGGAGAGATGAAATTTTGCAGATTGAGATCCAAAGATACCTTGTTACGTCCCCCCTGTTTATTCTGAGGGTCTCACTAAGTTGCCCAGACTGTCTTCAAACTCAAAATCCTCTTGCCTTAGCCTCCCAAGTAGTTGAGATTGTTGCAGCGGGGTGAGCAGCTAACTAGGATCAAAACTTATCACCAATAATGAATTAGTGGGACGGAGTTTAAGAAAGGAAGACGATTTGTAAGGAAGAAGAGAAGACAGAAACAAGCTGCCTCAGCGACAGGGCAAGGAGTCCAGAAAAAAGATGGATACCTGCAGGCCCATGTCCCTAGTTTCTTGTATTAGGTATAGGGACCCTTCCTCCTAAGTGGGTACCTGGAACTTGTCACACTCTGATTGGTTCCTTGGGCTGTCTTTGGACAGATCCCATGTTGCAAGACCCTAACCTGGCATCATCGACTATGCGCACACTCCTTTTGATGGGCTTTGACTTCTTCCTGCCTGTTTGTCCTTATCAGGGCCTTATCTCTGGGATTCATAGGTTGGTTAGGAGGAGCCTTATAGAAAAGGCAGCTTAGAGTTACTGATTAAGGGGATATGTGTATATGTAGTACAGTAACGTAGTGACCCTAGAGTGAAAAATACATACATATTATACATATATATTATATATATACAGGGGTACCTCAGTTCATGAACTTGATTCGTTTCACGATTCTGGGGAAGATGGCCACGGTCATGTTTGTCACTCGATGCAGAGTTCATGAACAGAAGCAAAATTTTGCTGAATGCCTCTGTTTGCAGACCAGATTGTTGCAGACCAGATTGATACAAACAAAAGCATTCATGAGGCAAGGTATTACTGTATATTGTGTATCATATATATATGTATGTATATGTATACACATAGGTGTGTATATATTTTTATATACTAAATTAGAGTTTTCTTTTAAATTAGGTAGCCACCCCTCGTCTCTTTTGCATTTTGTTGGAGGTGGAGTGGTGGCTATCCTGGCTTCCATGCTTCTAGGTTTCTCTGTGATTTAGATATCAGCTCTTTCTCTGGTTAATCTCTTCATTAGAGAGCATTCCTTACTTAGTTGTAAATTTTTACACCATTTGTGCTATCTGGTGCCTTTCTTGGTCTGGTCTCTCTCCCCCATCTATGTATGTCTGTCTGTCTTTATCTCTCTCTTCTATCTTTGACCTTTTAATCATTCCTAAATGAACTCCGCTAGTAAAGTTTTAACTCCTATAGTCAGGATTAGCCAGTGAATCTAAGTGGAGAGGCAAAAGCTGCTTTAAAAAAAAATCAGATTTTATTAGTACATTTTAGATATACATAGTGATCACATTCATCATAGACAATTTGTACCTGTATATGATATAACTTGTTTCTTTTTTCCCTATCCTCCCTTCAACCCCTCCTCCTCTTCCCATTTACAAAAGCTTTGTTTCCATGTTTTCCTTATTTTCTTGGCTTTTTTTACCTTCCCCTTCTTTCCTTTCTCCCTCCCCTTTCCCTTGTTGCCCTCCCCATTTGAACATTTTCTTCCTATTTCACAATATCTATAATACACTTTGGTCCTTATTTACACTTCTGGTTTTTCACACCAGAGGAACAACGTGGTATTTACACGTGTGTCCAGATTATTTCACTTAAGAGTAGGGTCTCAAGGTGCATCCATTTGGCTAGAAATATCTCAAGTTTATCCTTCTTTATGGCAGAATAGTACTCTATTGTATTAAAACACACACACACGTCTTCTTTATCCATTCACCAGTTGATGGGCATTTGGTTTGTTTCCAAGATTTGGCTATTACAAACTGCGCTGCTGTAAACATGGGTGTGCATATATCGCTGTGGTATGATGTTTTTAATTCTTTTGGGAAGATACCAGGAAGGCAAATAGCTGGGTCAAATTGAACCTCTAGTCCTAGTTTTTTTTTGTTTTTTTTTTTTTGTGGGTACCGGGGGGTCGACCTCAGGACCTCGTGCGCCAACAGGCACCCGTGCCTCTGAGCGATATCACCGGCTCCTTTTTCGTATGTGGGTTCCGGGAGTCGAACTCGGGCCCTCGCGCTTGCAAGGCAGGCGCTTACGCCGCTGAGCCATCTCACCGGCCCTAGTCCTAGTTTTTTGAGAGATCACTACACTGACTTACACAGTGGTTGCACCAGTCCACACTCCCACCAGTGGTGGAGAAGGGTTCATTTTTCCCCAAAGCCCCGCCAGCATTCGTTATTGGTTGATTTCTTGATGATAGCCATTCTTTCCGGGGTGAGATGGAATCTTGGCAGTTTTAATTTGCATCTCTCAAATGACCAGTGATGTTGAACATTTTTTCATATATTTATTTGTTGTTCCTACTTCTTCATCTGAGAAGTGTGTATCCATCTCAGTGCCCATTTTTGGATTGGGTCTTTAAATTTGGGAGGTCTGATTATTTTGAGTTCTTTATATGGTCTAGATAGTAATCCTTTGTCTGAGGAACAGCTGGCGAAACCTTTTTCTTATTCTATGGATTGTCTCTTCCCCTGTTGGTAATTTGTTTTGCTGTGCAAAAGCTTTTTAATAAGATGAGATCCCAGTTGTTGATTCTTTGTGATACTTCCTGTGTGATTGGAGTTTTATTCATAAAGTCTTGGCCTACACCAATGTCTTCAAGAGTTCTACCTATTCTATCTTCCAGCAGATTTGATGTTTTTGTTTTAACATTTAGATCTTTGATCCATTTTGATTTTAGTTTAGCGCATGGTGAAAGATATGAGTCTAGTTTTAATCTTCAGCATGTGGAAAGCCAGTTTTTCCAGCACCATTTATTAAAGAGAGTATCTTTCTTTCAGTGAAAGTGTTTGGCACCTTTGTCAAAGATAAGGTGGCTAAATATGTCTGGAGTTGTTTCTGCATCTTTTAATCTGTTACACTGATCCCTGAGTGTTTGTTGTTGTTGTTGTTGTTGTTGTTGTTTTTGCCAATGCCATGCTTTTTTTTTTTAATCATCATAGCTTTGTTGTATAATTTCAAATCAAGGATTGTGATGCCCCCTTGCCTTTTTTGCTATTCTAGGTCTCTTCTGATTCCAAATGAATTTTAGGATTTTTTTCTCTAATTCTGTGAGATATGCTGTTGGAATTTTTATCGGAATTGCATTAAATCTGTATAACAATTTGGAAGTATGTCTGTTTTCACTATATTGGTTCTTCCTACCCCAGAGCAAGGGATATCTTTCCTTTTCTGATATCCTCTTCCATCTCTTTTTGCAGAATACTGTAGTTTTCAATGTAGAGGTCTTTTACTTCCTTCATTAGATTGATTCCTAGGTATTTCAGCTTTTTGGATGCAATCATGAAAGGTGTTGTTTCCCTAATTTCTCTCTCAGTGAGTTTGTCATTCGTATACAGGAAGGCTATGATTTTTGGGTTGTTGTCTTTGTATCCAGCTATGCTACTGAATTTGGTTATTAAATCTAGAAGTCTTTTGGTGGAGTTTTAGGGGTCTTCTATGTAGAGTATCATGTCATCCACGAATAATGATAATTTAACTTCTTCCTTTCCTATCTTTATTCCTTTTATTTCTTTCTCTTGTCTAATTGTTCTGGCTAATGTTTTCAGAACTATATTGAATAAGAGTTGTGACAGTGGACATCCTTGTCTTGTTCCTGATTTTAGAGTGAAAGCTTTCAGTTTTTGTCCATTTAATGTGATGTTGGCTGTTGGTTTACCATAGATGGCTTTTATCAGATTGAGATAAAAACCAACTATTTAAATTTTCTGTAGTTTTTTTATGATGAATGGGTGTTGGACTTTGTCAAATGCTTTTTCTGCATCAATTGAGATGATCATATGGTTTTCATCCTTGGCTCTCTTAATATGCTGTATTCCATTTATTGATTTACGTATGTTGAACCACCTCTGAATCCCTGGGATGAATCCTACTTGATCATGGTGTATATGCTTGTTGATGATTTACTGCATTTTGTTTGCCAGTATCTTAATTGAGAATTTTTGCGTCTATGTTCATTAGGGAGATTGGCCTGTAGCTCTCTTTCTTAGTTGGATCCTTCTCTGGTTTTGGTTTCAGGGTGATGCTTGCTTCCAGGAATGAATTTGGGAATATTTCTTCCCTTTCAATTTCATTAAAGAGTTTGAGAAGTAGTGGTATTAGGTCTTCTCTAAATTTCTTGTAGAATTCAGCAGTGAATTCATCAGGGCCTGGGCTTTTCTTTGTTGGTAGGTTTTTAATTACATTTTTAATTTCATTGATACTGAGTTATTTAGGGTTTTTATATCTTCTTGATTCAGCTTTGGTATTTCATATGTATCTAGGAATCTGTTCATTTGTTCTGCATTTTCCATCTTATTAGAATATAAGTTCTTGAGGTAGGTATAGATGATCTTCTGGATTTCTGCAGGATCCATTGTGATTTCATCTTTTTCATTCCTAATTGCATGGATTTGAGTCTTTTATTTCCTTTTTTTTGATAAGGTTGGCTAAGAGTTTATCAATTTTATTTAATCTTTCAAAGAACAAACTCTTTGACTCATTGATTCTTTGTGTTGTTTTCTTAGTCTCCATTGCATTAATTTCTGCTCTGATCTTTATAATTTCCTTCCTCATACAAGCTTTGGGCTTGGCCTGCTCTTCTTTTTCTAGATGCTTGAGGTTCAACATTAAGTCATTCATTTGAACTCACCCTGTTTTCCTGATATGGGTATTCACCACTATAAATTTCCCTCATAGGACTGCTTTCATTGTGTCTCATAAGTTCTGGTATGTTGTATTGTCATTATGTTAAATTATAGAAATTAATGTCTTCTTTAATTTCATCTGTGACCCATTGGTTGTTCAGGAGGGTGCTATTTAATTTCCATGTGTTTATGAAGTTCTTGTGGTTTCTTTTGCCATTGATTTCCAATTTCATTGCACTATGGTCTGACAATATGCATGGGATAATTTCAATTCTTTTGCATTTACTTAGGCATGTTCTGTGAGCTAGTATGTAGTCTATTTTGGAGAATGTCCCATGTGCAGCTGAGAAGAATGTGTATTCTTTTTTTTTTTTTTGGTGGGTACTGGGGGTTGACCTCAGGACCTCGCATGCCAGTAGATGCCTGTGCCGCTAAGCAATATCACTGGCCCTTTTTTTTCATATGTGGGTACCGGGAGTCAAACTCAGGACCTCGTGCTTGCTAGGCAGGCGCTTATGCCACTGAGCCATCTCACCGGCCCAAGAATGTGTATTCTGATGTTGTGAAGTGGAACACTCTCTAGATACCTACTAAGTCCCTTTGTTCAAAAGTTTGGCTCAGTTCTAATATTTCATTGTTGATTTTGTGTCTAGTTGATCTGTCTATTTGTGGGAGTGGGGCATTGAGATCCCCAATACAATTGTATTAGTGCTTATTTGATTTTTCATGTCTGTTTTTATAGAGTTGGGTGCACTGGTATTTACTGCATATATATTTATGATAGTTAGCTCTTCCTCTTGGATTGTTCTCCTTACAAGGATGTAGTGACCTTTGTCTCTCTTAATCGGTCTTGGCTTGAAATCCACTTTGTCTGCAAAGAGAATAGCTACTCCTGCTTTTTTCCAGGTTCCTATGGCATGGAGTATTGCTTTCCATCTTTTGACTTTCAGTCTATAAATTTCTTTTTGAATTAAATGTGTTTCTGATATGCAGTATACTGTTGGATCTTGCTTCTTGATCCATTCTGCAAGTCTGTTTCTTTTGATTGGTGAATTGAGACCATTAACATTGATTGTTACAACTGATATGTATTGACTTATCCTTGTCATGTTATTTTCCTATTGTTAGCTCCCTCCCTGCCCATTTGTTTTTGTTGCCTGGTGGATTCCTTCTGTTGGGGTTCATGGAGTTGTAGTACTTGTTCTCTCTCTCTAGAATGTCCTTCAGAACATTTTGAACTGCTGGTTTGATGCTCATGAATTTCCTCAAGTGTTCTTTGTCATGGAAGCCTTATTTCTCTATCAGTTTTGAAAGATAGTTTTGTGGGATATATCCATCTGGGTTGGAGGTTGTTTCCTTTTATGGCTTGAAATACTTCAAGCTCTCCTTGACTTGAGGGTTTGTGTTGAGAAGTCAGCTGTGATTCTGATGGGCTTTCCTTTATAGGTGATTTGTTTCTTTTCTCTAATAACTTTTAATATTCTGTTCTTGTGTTGAATTACTGTAATCTTGACTATTATATGCCTTGCTATAGATTTTTTTTTTGTCATGGCTAATTTGAATTCTATGTGCCTCACTTATCTGTACGTCAAATTCTTTTTCCCTGCTGGGGAAGTTTTCTGTGAACAGGTTTTTTATATCATATGTGCAATCTCCTGCTTTTTCATTGACTCCAATCAATCTTAAGTTATTCTTCTTTGTATCATCTAGCAGCTGCTGGATTGATTTCTTGTGATCCCTTGCTATTTTTAAGAAATCTTGCTTTTCATGATCACTTACTGCAAACCTATCTTCTGTGTCTGAGATTCTGTCCTCACATTGGTTTATCCTGCTGTGGATACTTTCAATGGAATTTTTAGTCTTCTGGATAGCTGCTTGATTATGTTTTATGGGTTCCATTTCTTTCCTATATTGGGCGTTCATGGTTTCCATCATTTTCCTAAGCTCTTCTGTTTTTTATCTTTATCTGCTCTAGAGTCACTAAGCATGTGTTTCATTGTGGTCACCATCTCTGTAGTTATCTGTGAAATTATTCCTGATTTGGTTTTTTTCTAGAGCCTCATTCATTTGCCTTGTTCTTACAACTTCAGAGAGACCAGGTGGGTGGCTTTGGGATTGTCCCACCTCATTGCCCCCTGGGTTTGCCATTGGTGAACTGGATGTCTGGGGTTGCATCTTAAGTGTCTCCTCATTTCTGTTTTTTTTTTTAGTTTAAAACCATGGTTGAGGGCCGGTGAGATGGCTCAGCGGCATAAGCGCCTGCCTTGCAAGCGCGAGGGCCCGAGTTCGACTCCCGGATCCCACATATGAAAAAGGGGCCGGTGATATCGCTCAGCGGCACGGGTGCCTGTTGGCGCGCGAGGCCCTGAGGTCGACCCCCCGGTACCCACCAAAAAAAAAAAAAAAAAAAAAACCATGGTTGATGCTTGTAATTTTCTTTGGTGAGTTGCTTTATTGCTAGTATTTAGAACCCTTAGGAAATGACTGCTTCTCAGAGGTGTCTTCTAGGTGTGGCTGGCTTTTGGGTTTTGAGTCTGTTGCAAATTCCTACCTCTTCATTTTTTTGGGGATGATAAGTTGCTGCCTGCTTATCCCAGCCCCTGGTTTTTTGGCAGTGACCCACAGTATTTTCTATGACTCTTAGGCAATCTCAGTCTTGGTATACCAGGAAGAACAACTGATTAAAACAATTATGTCACTTTGGCTAAAGTGGCACAATCAGCAATAACAATAGCATCAAACATAGCCTAGAAAATGACAAACTCAGGCCGGTGAGATAGCTCAGCAGCATAAGCACCTGCCTGGCAAGTGTGAGGTCCTGAGTTCGACTCCTGGTACCCACATACGAAAAAAAGGGCCGGTGATATCGCTCAGTGGCACGGGCACCTGCTGGTGTTCGAGGTCCTGAGTTCAACCCCCCAATACCCACAAAAAAAAAAAAAGAAAAAGTAAACAAAATGACAAACTGATGTAACCATTAATTTGCCACCTTGAACCATATGAACTAGATTTGTAGTTATATAACCAAAATCTAAAACAAACCAGAAAATTGTATGCAGTAAGTAAGCCCTCAATATGCCAATTTTATCCTCAGGGGAGAAAATTTAAAAGGGGTTAGGGGAAAAAAGAGAGAAATAGAAGAAGAAGAGATTAGATGCAAGGATGGAGGACAAAGGCACATCATGGAAACTTTGGGAAACTGGTACAGAAGACAGGAGGGAAAGAGAAAAGAAATAAAAGGAAGAACAGGACAGAACAACCACCACAAAAAACCTAAAAACCACATCCACACTCATATAAAAACAAGATCAAAGAATGAAGAGAAAAAGAAAAACAAAAGAGAGAAAACGATATCTACTTCCAGGTTTGTCTCTGCTGTCACTGGTAGACAATGTGTGGAGACAGAGTCCAGATCCATGTTGATTTATCCCATCAAACCAGCAATAGTTTTATGATGTGGTAGTGGATAATCTCAGTGAGCCTACACCTTTATTTCCCGTGAAGTTCAGGCTGGTTTCTGGCCATGAGGCTGGAACCAGACCCGTTCAGCCTACAATAGTCAGCACACCTTCTGAGGGCTTGAACTCGGCTGGGAGCTGCTCAATGGAGCCAGCAGTTGTTCTGAGTTCTGAGCTCAGTTGACCCCCCTCCAGGATGGCTCCCAGCCAATCCCCCTCTCCTGCAGGATGTCCAGTCCTGCAGCACTCACCACCAGCCAGTGCAGTCCTCCACATCCACTGCTCCCTTCCACTGCTGCATCTCTCTCTCTGGAGGCCCCTGGGGTCACCAGCAGTCACCATGTGTCTGCAGGTTTGAACCACTCCTCCCACATAGTGAGTCCCAACTCGGAGAAGTTTCTGCTGGCTTCCTCCTCCTCCACTGAAGTTTCTCTCTTCACTCTCTGGGCTTCAGTTCTCACTTCAGATCCTTCCTGGGTGCAGGGGACCCATTTCCCTCTTTCTTCTCTTCCTCTCATTGCTATATTCCACTGTCCAGACAGCAAGTCCCAAAAGCCACTTTTAATAAGCTTTTCTACTGATTTCTTTAATAAAGCCTAACGAGACCCTTAGTCTCTTTTTTCCTTACCTACACATCCTCATCCCTACAGGCTGACAGGCATATGCCTCGCCAATGCCCAGCTCTTTAGCCTCTTTTAATAGCCATTTACCATCAACCTCTCTCTGATCTAATATAGTCCTGACTCTAGATAAAACTCTTAGAACAGATCCCTAAGCTTGATGCACTTCTAGCCTCCATGAAACCTAAAGCAGAAGGCTATGAGGTAACCTCTGAATTCTCCAGAAGAGATTTCCCTACATTGCAATAGCCCACCTGCCTGATGTTCCCACCAATGTAATTGATAAGTATTTTTATTGACTTACAGTATTCTTTTGTTCTGTGACTATAAAGACTCATGTAACCTCTTCCACAGTGGACTATGTCATTCAAGATGACTTGAATCCATGTTTCTGGGTTATTGTCACTCACATCTGGCTCAGAATAAACTACAGTGATACCTCGGTTGTTGAATGGCTCTAAGATCAAACTTTCCACTACTTCAATGGCAAAGTTTGAAAAAAATCTGTTTGGTGTTCATAATCCAACTAGAAAACACCTGAATGGGGCTGAGAGTGAGTCACGAGTCACACGTCGGGTCTGGCCGCACTCGCAAAGGGTGACGCTTCAGTCTAAGCTCTGCTCTCGTCCAGACAGCATGCAGTGCTTGTATTAGTGTATTAAAATGTTTCATCATTGTACTGCTTTTTTGTGCTTTATTGGCATAAAATATCATAACAATGGCTCCCAAGAAAATGATACCCGCAGTAAAGCTAAGGAAAACTGTGAGAGCCACAACAGAGTTAAAGAAAGAAATCACTGTGAAATTTGTCAAAAGTCCTGGAAAAATGAATTTATAAGTGTTTTTTCTGGACCTCAAAACCAATTATTTGGTTTTCCATTATTTCTTATGGGGAAAAATATATTCAGTTCTGGAACTTTTCAGTGTTCAAACACAAATTTGAAATGAATTGAGTTTGACAATTGAGGTATCACTGTATTTTCTTATTTCCTTTAAAACAGAGTTGTTGTTTTATGTAAATGGACAAATAATCTAGTGAGGACCTGAGAGCGGGGACAGGGGATGGAACTGAACTGTGTGGAAGGAATAGATTGAGTAGCAATGGAGGAAATGAAAAGGGAATAGAAAAGGCCCCAAAGACAGCTTTTATTTCATTGTCTGTTCTATCTACCTGGAAACCTGAAGAATACCAGAGCTGTTTTGGTTCCTGTGTCCCCTTCTTTGGCTTTTTCTCAGCAAGACTGAATTCCTGGCTGAGTGGAGTGGCGCATGCCTGTAATCCCAGCACTTGGGAGGCTGAGGCAGGAGGATAGCCATGAGATTGAGCCCAGCCTGTACTACACAGGGAGCTCAAGGGCAGCCTGAACTACATAGTGAGACCCTGTCTCAAAAAAAAAAAAAAAAAAAAGGTCAAACTTGGAGGGGGGGGGAAGGATATTATATTAAATAGCATAGGACTAGTGGCTTATTTTTCAAAGAATCACTAAGAAATCCATTAAGCCATCAGGGAATACATATGATGCAATTTCTCAAAGTTCAGTTTACAAAGAAGGAAGTTTAACAAATAGAATACCCCCAGTTGAGTCCCCCTGGAACTCTGAACAATTGGTTGCTGGATGACCAACATAAATAGCTTTGGAACCTAAGAAACCAAAGAAGGTCTAAGATACAATGTACCGTTATACCTTGTTTCCCTCTAAGGACTGTGCTGTTGGAGGGGGAGCATACAGAAGGTAATTTCAAAATAGTACATCTTTACCATGATCTTAAAACAGTTAATTAGCATCAGGTAAATGATAAGTTGAAAAGACTCTGTATTAGGTGTCAAAAGGATAGTATTACTTCAGATACCAGCCTGGACTGTGATCTTAGTCAATTCTCCTCTATAGGCCCTGGTTTTGGAACCTGCAAGATGAGGGCATTGGAACAGATCTTTTTTTTTTTTTTTTTTTTTTTTTAATGCGGGTACCGGGAGTTGAACTCAGGGCCTCACACTTGCCAGGCAGGCAGTTATGCCGCTGAGCTATATCACCGGCCCTGGAACAGATCATTTTTATGGCAGCTTCCAGAGTAAGCTCTGGAGACTGCTATATAGCAGTGTAAATGCATATTGAGAAATGAAAATTAGAAAGTAGAAGGGAAAAAAATCAGAGGAACTTTTGGAGAGAAGGCAAAGGCCAGATTGGAAGCCTGCATTTGTGTTGCTTAATCCTGTTGTCCTCATTAACCAGGCTTCCTTTACATGACCTACTGATACTCTTTGGGGCCATTGTTTCCATAAATTTGATAACAACCGCTGAGAGCTTATTAAAATGCAGATTTCTAGGCCTTACTAGCAGCCTATTGAAGCAACATTCTGGAGGTGTGACTGTTTTCAAAAGGAGTCTACATTAGCCTGGAACACGAGACCCTGTCTCAAAACAAACAAACGAAAAACCCAAAGAGTCTGAATTTTATCAAACTCCTCAGGTGACCTTGATACATAAGGTCCCTAAGTCACATCTAACAAACGCCACCCCAGAGGATGACTGGTCCTCTTGGACCCCACTTCATGACTTCAGAATTAGAACTGGAGGAGGAGATAAGAGCGTGAAGATGTCTAATGTTAAGGCAATTTCTTCTGCTTTAATAACAGAGGCAAAACAACAAGAACAAGATACTACTCCTTTTAGCATACATTATTCAACCTACTTCAATAAAACTACTAAACAAGTGGGGGAGGCCAGGAGCCTGAGAAAGTAAACAGAAGAGTGAAACTAAATTGGAAATCTCTGAAATATGACCCGTTTTGAGTTGGGTGTTTTATTGTGGTGGTTGTTGTCTGGTTTGATTTCTTGAGACAGAGCCTCACTATGCAGTCCAGGCTGGTCTGGAACTTGCAAGTTTCCTTTCCTCAGCCTCCCAAATGCTGGGGTTACAGGCATGTGCCACTACGTCTGGCTGAGCTGGGTTCTTCTATTTATAAAATACCAAAGGGAAGAGAGGACTTCAGTTCAACTTTCATGTTTTACAGTTGGAGATTTACAAAGTTCATCAGATTCTAAATGGAAACACATTGTTACGGCAAAATCACAAGATAGATTCACTCACAGGAAGATGAGATTCGAGAAACAAATGAATTCTTTAATTGATGCCGGCCGGGGACAGCAGAAGCTGACCCCGAGCTTTTGTGTCCTCCTCCTTAAGTTTATTTTAGTTGCAGCCTCCTTTTAGGCCCCAAAGGGCCTGGATATGTGAGACTGACAGCACGTGTGTCCCATCTTATAACACAAACCCTAAAAACTGTACAGTCAGCATACAGATTTGAGCCTTTTAGTCAATTATCTCTATCTAGTACATAAGAAGCTTTTACCTAACTTGTCCTTCAATAGGACATCACTGAAGATATTTTATGACATTATCTGGGCTGTTTAATATCTAGGCATCTCTAAGTACTGTGGCACGTATATAGCATATACATCACATAGGTTTTTGTTAAAAATTATCATTTGATCGGTGACCTTATATCAGTATGAACCTCTTATCATAAATATCTGGAGCACAAGCAAAGGCAGGTGTCTGAATCTGAAAGAAAGAAAATGTTTATCTCTATAAACAATCCCAGTTTTATATTTTAGAAGACCTGTACATCTGGAAGGTATGAATACACTTAATATACTATGAGATTAGCAACACTGAATTGTCATAGCCATATGACGACTTTTGTTTCTTAATTTAGTTTTGTACCAGAGCATCTTTAAATCAGAAAACCTCATTGTCTTGTTTTAGAAGATTTAACCTGTTGATGATGACCAATGTAAACATATCACAATAATATATTTTGTCTAACAATTTTCTATGACTTATGAAAACCAGATCACTTAACACATTATTTTGAACAAATAAGAAACTCTCAAATCATAATATAACAATAAACAATAAACAAAACATGTATTACATTTATAAAACCAATTTTAACATCATTTTGGCCAGCTGGCAACTTTTGGTGGAAGCATACCAGACAAAAGTTTCAAAAATCCAAAAATGCAAAAAGAAAATTCATTGAGCTCAAATAAAACAGCTGTTTACGGGTTGGGCACACAGAAAAACAAAACATACAGACAAATTTAAAAAATCAGAGTGCACTCATATATATTGGCCAAATTAAATTATAGTAACTCTTATAATTTTAGAAGTTTGTAATTACAAATAGACTAGTCAGAATTATTTGTAGATCAATAGCAGAGATCTCTTATAAGAATTTGGAAGAAACAAAAAATAAATTCCTTCATAAAAATACTGACAACTTTCATGTTTTCCTTTTATGTAGCTTCCAGCTCAGTCATCTCCATACCCTCTGTCACATACTCAAACCTTTCTTTTACTCTCTTAGCATTCTCTCTGTAAGAATATCATTTATATAAATTTCCTTTGATATATCTTTGTCAAAACTTATTTTGACCCCTTGTTCCTGGGTTGTTACAATTACGCCCAGTTTCCCGCTAGCTGCAAATGTTGCAGCCATTTGTGATTTAAGAGCAGAGACCCTCTTTGTATGCGGAGAAAGAGAAAAACACGCTTCAGGATAAGGTTTTTGTCCCAGGTGTTTTGAGCCAGGGCATCCAGCTTGTGTTTCCCACTGTGGCTTACTCAGCTTACTCGATGTTTTGACAAAGCAGGCATTTATATTTCTCCTTTTAGATAGTAATTTTGATTAATCATCACTCAGGAGTTTGTAGTGCACAAGAAAAGTTTTATGCACATCAGTTTAAACTGAAAACCAAAAGTACAAGTGCCAATTAGTCAAAATCTGTAATTAGATTTCTCCTGTAAAACTTTCCTAGATGCTTGCAGGCAGCGCCAGGCTGGTGACGTCCAGGCTGGCCATTGGGGCAGCACTCGCGCCGCATACAACCAGGAGTTTATATATGGAAACTAATTTGGGTGCTCAGGCTTTCCGGTGACAATATTTCATACTCCATTGATTACCTGGGGGTCGAGCGACCCTTTTGCTAATCATCCCACGTTGAATGTGGGTCATTCAAGCTCACAGAAGTTTTAGAGCTTCACTTTTTTATCTTAACTCCATAATCCCCTTTGAACTTATTAAAATTGTTAAGCATACATTTTAAAACAGTTGACT
Organism: Erethizon dorsatum; assembly: GCA_028451465.1. NCBI lineage: Eukaryota > Metazoa > Chordata > Mammalia > Rodentia > Erethizontidae > Erethizon > Erethizon dorsatum. The sequence goes on along the minus strand of CM051828.1, from coordinate 105,460,481 downwards.
TACTACCAGCGGAACCCATTATGTCAATGACTTGGACAACACAGTAACCCACAATTACAATTTATCTAAGCAAGTCCTGTCCCCTCCACTCAATCTGAAATGCAAACAAAATTTTGAGACTAACAGATGGTCTCCTGCCAGCAGGTTGAATTCCTCTGGTAACAGTGACTTGGAAGCGCAGGCGCAGGGGGGTGGGTATGGACGCAACACAAGGGAGCACGCACACACAAAAAAAAACAGACAATCCCGGGAACAATAACCACTCCCGACCTCAAATTTAGAACAGATTCAGAGGACTACCTCTGACAGATGGCAAAACACCGCGTCCCGTGGCCTAGCTCTCACAGGTTTAAACAGAACAGACGCTAGCACAGAACAGATACCTGGACGAGCCTTGGGCAAATTGCCAAACCAGAAACCGAATTACAAGCGCGCTTACCTAGGTTGGGAGGTGGAAATTCAGTTGTTTCTGTCTCGTAGCCCTGCATCTTGCCTTGCAGCCAATCTGGGGGGGCCAGCTGAAGATCAGCTGTTTGGCGCCTCGGCCCCCCAAGGGTTAGCTGCTGGGCAAGGAGGCACTGAGGCCCCCTCAAATGAGGATCTCCCTGTGAGGATCTCGCTGGGGCCTCCAAAATGTTACAGCAAAATCACAAGATAGATTCACTCACAGGAAGACGAGATTCGAGAAACAAATGAATTCTTTAATTGATGCCGGCCGGGGACAGCAGAAGCTGACCCCGAGCTTTTGTGTCCTCCTCCTTAAATACACTTTTGGAGGCCTTACAAAGTCCTTGGTTGCCATGGAAACTGTATTTTTTACTATATCACCTCTCCGGAAAGTTTTCAAGGTTCTTCAAACATCTGGCCAATTAACACTGGGGATGGGGTAGCAGGTACCACCTGTGCTAAAACCATTTGTCTCCCTTTTTGTGGTTATATGACCTTAAGATAGTGATAAGGAAAACCCATTTGTTTGTGATAGTACCATCCGTTTCTCCTCTTTGAAGTTTATTGCTACAGAAAGGGCAGTGGGACTAAAGTTCAACTAAAGGTTTCTACCTGTTAGTTAAATTCAGAGGTTTAAGGAACAAAATGAAAATACTCTTGCCCTAATAACATGACCTGCCCTTCTTACCTGGCTTCTGCCCTTCCAGCCCAACTTCCTAAAAGGACAGAGATAAAGCTGGTGGTTGCTGCTGGTAGGATTGCAGGCCTATTCTGCTATAGGATTAATTTATTCTTTTTTTTTTTATGTTGCCTGTGTATAGATGCACTTGGGATCTATTTTGCTTTTGGTTCTAGATGGCTGTTTGTTGGGACAGTAGGCCTTGCTTCATAAAATTAGTCCAGGTAATATCTAAGTTTGGATAAACTGGACCCTCCAAACTCCTGTATAGGTTCTTTCTTCCTTTCTAAGCATCTTTGAAGTGTTTAGTGTTCCAATACCCCTAAATTCTAGGCCTAGTGAACCCGATTTAGGGACCTGTCTCCTAAGGACAATTAGTCCATCTTCTAAACCAGTAATAACAATTCTTCACATTTATATAATGCTTTTTAGCATGCAAAGAACCGTCTCACATATTTCCAGTTCTGAGCTTCGGATCAACAGGTATCAGACTCCTTGTTAGAAATAATTAAAACAGATACCACACTCTATTTTCAGATTGCCAAGCCAGGGATATTAAATCATTTGCCTGAGGAGCACAGAAACCTGCCTTAGCTCTGTCTTCTAACTCTAAGACAGACAAGAACAAGCCTCTTCTGACCAAACCTTATATTTTGCCTGCGCACCCCTTCTACTTTTAAAAAAATGGACCTATCATGTTTTCTTTCTCAATTAGCCATCATATCATCATATTCCTTGACAATATACAGTAACTTATAATGATAATATGATATTCTTCTTGTTTGCATTTTTTTTTCTTTTTCTGTGGGTACCAGGGGTCAATCTCAGGACCTCGTGCGCCAGTAGGTGCCCATGACACTGAGCGATATCACCAGCCCCTTTTTTTGTATGTGGGTTCCGGGAGTCGAACTCAGCCCTCACGCTTGCGGGGCAGGCGCTTACGCCACTGAGCCATCTCACCGGCCTGACTTTTTTTTTTTTTTTTTTTTTTTTTTTTGAGACATGGTCTTGCTACGTAGTGCAGGCTGGCCTCAAACTCACCTCAACCCTCCTGCCTCATCCTCCCAAGTACTGGGATTACAGGCATGCACTACCACGCCTGGCTGCATTGTTATAAGGTTTCCTTGGTTCCTTATGTCACAGATTAAAGGGCATATATCTGGGGATTCTTCACTCCCTCCAAACATGTAGTCATCTTGGAGTGAAACCAGGCCTCACCCTGATTTTAGTGTTTAGGATCAAAATGTCCCTGCCTTAGGAACAAGATACAGATGTGCACAAATGTGAAATATTTTATTAATCAATGCGCATAAGTCAGGAGAACACTAGCATTGCTGTCATCTGACAGTTTATTTTCAGCCAGCAAAAGTAGGCACTGTTTCAAGAAAAACATTGTCTTGTTACAGCCTTTACCTTTGCCCTAATTTTTTTAGTCTATTTAAATACTCACTGCCCTTGGGACCGTGTGGCCTTCATGCTTTGTGAAGAGGTGAAACAACTACAATTAATTTTGTATGTAAAAAATCTACCAATTATGTCCTAGGAGCATCGAGATGAAAGCTGACTTAACAGAAAGAAAAATCTCAAGGTCAGGTTTCATACTTAGAAGATAGTGGGATAAATCAGACCCTAAGGAGAGAAGGTGTGTGTTGCTTGTTATGGAGGAATGAAGAGCCAGATCTGGTCCACAGGGGCACCTTGAAGGTGCTGTGCAGGCAGGGGCAGGAGTTGGCAGGAGCAAGAGAGAAGGATGTAGAATAATGATACCTGTCCTTGGGAGCGTAAGTCCAGCATAGGAGTGGTAGCAGTGGAACTTGAGCCAAGGCCAGGGTGGCGCAGAGGTCAAGAGCTATGGAGTCATAGTTCTGCAGACCCGATTCCCCTACTGAGGGGCCAGGCGATCTGAAGTAATTCACTTACCTCTCTGACCCTCAGCTTCTTCCCAGATCATAGCATCTTCAGCAAAGCACAGCACACTAATGATCAGTTATTACTGTTAGGCCAAGAGAGTGCTTCAGAAAGAAACAATAAAATGCACACTAAATCTAAGCACCTGTTCCCTACAGTTTTACCTGTTAGATAACAACCTGGAAACAGCCTGCTCAATGATTAAGGAAGAATCTACTTGATCAAATATACTACAGCTTGAGCATTTTAACAATGAAGGCCATGTAGCAATACAGAAAAGTATTGGGTGGCTTGAAGGACAGAAGAGACAGGAAAAGTGGTCACTGGGCAGTAGTTAGCCAATACTCAACAATGTGAGGTGTTGCAGGATTAATAGCTAAAATAAGTGGTATGGACCAGGACTGATTTATAAATTATTCAGATATGAAATGGCAGCCTGAATAGGTCAAGAAAGAGCTATGGGGGAGGCATATAGGAACAGAGCTAGGCCTGAAAAATGAACAGAATTTTTGTGTCAAGTATGGCAGAAAAGCAATTTCATACAGAGGGCACAAGAGGAAGCCCCACTGGATGGAGGGAAGAATAGAGAACAGGAAGGGGATTTGGCTAGCTCAACCCAAGGTCACATGTTGGAACAAAGTCCTAAGCTGAGGTCCTCCTCATAGAAAACCCTAAACTCCAGGCTGAGTTGTTTGTGTTTTATACTATAAGCCTTTGAACAGAGAAAAAGCAACATCTGAAGAAAACTAGGAAAGCGGGCCACTATTAAAAAGCAGTAATCCCTCCCAAGGAGATGAGGGTCTGAGCTTTGGGGACAAATGTGAGAGCTGGAAGCAAGGACCTGATACAAGAAATATTTAGAATATTGTACCATGTCTTTCTTTTGTTCTGCTAATTCAAGTGGCTTTCCCTTCCCACCTCACTCCCCTTCTCATCTGTCTTCCAAGCTGTTCTCTTTCTGTACTGCTATGGGCTTCCAAATTCTGCTGACCTCAGCTCTCACCAGTTCCTCCTATTACCTGAACAGGTACCTGGTCACAGCTGCAGGCCCTGCCTCTAGACCAGGTAGTGTGGAAGGAAGCATTTTCTGGGAAACAATATGACCACGCCCCAAAAGGAAAAGGTCTTTCTCTCCCATCCTCAGCCACTCAACCCACGGCTGGGATGGGGCATGACTTTCTGCTTCTCAAAACCAAAGGACAAGGAGGAGTGTGCTTCCATTTCTGGTGTGCCTCCCATCTTCCACTTCCGCCCCCAGCACTGTGCAGAGCTCAAGAGCAGGTATCTGAAAAAGGCCGCTGCAAACCTGTCCTTCTCTGCAGAGGTGATGTGGCAGCGAGGGCTGCCCAGCATGCCTTACAGCCAGTACAGCTTTGACCACCTCTACAACGCAAACAACATCGTCCAGCCTCCCTACATCAGGAAGGCCCAACCTGAGAAACCTGTCCGTTTCAGGCTCCTACGTCCCTCAGGACCCTTGGCAGAGGACACTTCCCAGGCTAGGAAGACAGAAAGCTGTGCCCATTTTGAAAAGAAGCAAAAGAAAACAAAGCCAGAAAGCGTGGTCCAGGAACCCTCTCACTCTCTCACGCCTTCTCCCAGCAAGGATCCAGATATGCTGGATCTGCCACATTCTCCATATGTGGAAAGGGAAGTCTGGCTTCCACCTTCTGAGAAGGAGGCCAGAGCTTTGGAGGCCATTGTGCTGGAAAAGCTGAATGAGCGCACAGCCCGATGGATCCAGAACAAGCGTCCTGTGAGGCCTGGAGTATCGCCCAATAAGTGGCAGAGCTTCTTGCGCCAGCAGTACGACTGGAGCCACATCCGGGATGAGCTCACTTCAGCCAGCGACCTGGAGCTCCTGAAACAGCTGGAAGCAGAAGAGACAGCAGAGTTTGAGGGTCAAAGTATCATCCTGCCCCCCCAGGAAAAAAAGAAGCCAGAATTGCTGCTTCCTGTTTACTACAGGTAGGCTGGCCAGGCTTTGGGTATGCCTTTGAGAATCCCTGGCTCCCCTTCAAGGACTCACAGGTGTGCTTACACACCTTATTGTACTTTATCTTTTTTTTTTTTTTTTTTTTTTGTGGGTACCGGGGGGTCGACCTCAGGACCTCGCGCACCAGCAGGCGCCCGTGCCGCTGAGCGATATCACCGGCCCCTTTTTCGTATGTGGGATCCGGGAGTCGAACTTGGGCCCTCGCGCTTGCAAGGCAGGCGCTTATGCCGCTGAGCCATCTCACCGGCCCTGTACTTTATCTTATTTGTTTATTTTCTTCTGTTCTGGGGATTGAACCCAGGGTCTTGAACACGCTAGGCAAGTGCTGTACCACTGAGCTACACCCCAGGCCATACCCCTTATTTTAGAATGCACTCTCCCATCAACCACACGTTCTCCACCACCAACCTGCTGTCTGAGAGCTCCCCAAATTAAGGTTTCCTAGCCACTGCCCTGCTGACAAGCTGGGTTGGACAAATTTGTTGTTGTTTTAAAGGGCTCCCTGTGTATTGCAGCATGTTAGCAACATCCCTGGTCTCTACCCACTAGATGCCAGTAATTGTGACAACCAAAGATGTCTCAGATACTGTTCTGACAAATGTGTCTGAGGGGCAAAATGGCCCCCAGTTGAGGACCATTGCCTTAAAGGGATCAGTTCTTGGCCTTCTTCAGCAGAGTTAGCTATCAGGTTGCTGACCCAGCTACCATCCAAGCATCCCAGAAATATACCCATTGTGGGAATAAGGAAGACAGACACCTCATGGCACCAAAGTATGGTCCTACCTCACTTTGAATAAGGAGCCAGTGTGTCACTGGACTCAACAAACTGCAAGCAGCTCGGAGAATAAGAGAACAAGCAACAGACAGAGAACCAAGCAACCTTGGAGAATAAGCTGACTCCCTATTTCTCAGATTGCTTTCTTCTCATTTGTAATGAAAGTGAAGACTGGAGCTATTATAGTAGCCCTGATTTCCAAAAAGGAATTAAGCGTAACTGGAAATATTTATTCATTTATCGAGCAAATATAAATTGTATTCTTGCTGCTTTCAGGCAGTCTGCCAAGTGTTGGGGACCACAGTGTAAAAGGGCAGATTTGCACCTTTCAGGAGCTTGTCTGCCACTGGGTGGGCAGAAATTAAATAACCACGCCACACTAGAGTGAGGTAATGTAGGAGGCAGGTCCCCTTCCCCAAGTCTGCAACCTTTAAGGGAGCAATGTGAAGCAAGGGTTGTGCTATGGACTGGAGTGTAGCTCAGTGGTAAATCACTTTTCTAGCATCCATAAAGCTTTGGGTTTGATCCCCTGCACCAGACATACACGCATGCACGCACACACACACACACACACACACACACACATATGCACAAAGGGTTATGTTGGGAGCATGGCTGCCCTATCATTCTGTTCTGGCTTCCAAAGGCACAGTTTCATCGTGGAGGGACTAGGTAGTTGAAGACAAGCCTTTTTGGTGGCTCCATATTAAAATGACACTAGGGGAAATGTTAATAAACACTAGTGTTCTTCAGATGCTCACAAGAGTAGGAGCTGAGCTTAAGTGAGCTGTGCTCCCACTGGAAAGTGGGCCACCTCCTACCTTTCCTCCTTTCCGCCCTCTCTACCCCTGCCAAGATTGCCTGGTTACTCCCCACAAGTACAGACAGTTGAAAGCATGCCCAGCAAGAATACCACGGCTGAGGATATCAAGGAAAAGAGAAGTACCTTTCAGCCCCCAAAGCAAAGCTACTTCCGACAGGTGAATCCCCGAGCTGGAAAGTTTGCTTACTCCACAGACAACACCTTTGAACAAGAGATTTACTTTGGTAATTATACTGGGGCCCTGTGGTGGGGACACAGGTGGGCATAGACCAGGGAGGCGTAGGAAGCTGGGGAGGAAAACAGTCATGGGTGGCGGAATGAGAAGCCCTGGATGTCCCTCATTTTCATGGTGCATCACCTGGATACTACCACAGGGGTTGGGGTGGGTAGTGATTTCCGGTGGGAAAGACACAGTTCTCTCTTCCTCCTTCTTTATTTTACTAAGGAGGGAGTGCAGGGGGGATTGTAAGGTCAGCAAGATTTGACTGTGAGAGCAATCTACCTCTTCTCTGTCCACTCTTTTCCCTTCCCTTTGAGGTAGTCCCCAACCAAGGTGCCATGTTGGAAAAAATATCACGGACTTTGAAATCAGGCAGATTTGGAGTTAAATCCTGGCTCAACTCTGTAGTACACTTCAGAACATTTTCCTCTAAGTCTTAGAAACCTCATTTATAAAACAATGTTTAAAAAAATGCACTTCAAGCAGAGTAGACGAGAAATCATATGTTAACACTTCTTATGCAGAGCCTGGCACATACAGGGGCTCAGTAAATTCCCATTACTTCCCCCTTCCACCTTAATGTCCTTTAGATACCTGGGCTTCCAGGGTATACCATCTAGGTGTGTGTGTTCCAACCTGTTTCTTCTTCCCAACCCTCATCCTGTTCCTACACTGCTGTCAACTGTATGTCAACTGATATCACGGAGGACAATGCCTAGAAGTTAAACAGGTTCTGCCTTAGAATGGAAAATGCCACCCTTGGCTCCAGTGTCTCTATGAAGCTTCTTTACGAGGCCAGATGTGACATTTCTAAGCAAGAATCACGTTCCAGAGATGCTTCACAGCATGGTAATCTTCGGTTTCAGGAGCTTAGATTAGTGCAAAAGAAAATTGATTCCTGAAGGATGTAAACCCAGGAAGAGAGGAAAGGAAAAGAAAAAGAGAATGAGGGAAGAGTGAAGTGCTGGGAGACACTGTTTCTTTGTTCACAGATGGAGTCCAGATCATCCACCACATTGGTGCAAAGAGAGACCATATTTTCCTGAAAAACCTCAATCGATACGACAAGCAGCTATGTAAGATCTTCCCTGAAACTCCAGAAAAGTGGAGTTTCCAGCCTGTTCCTGAAGCACGTAAGCAGAAAACTGATGGGGGCAAGGGGTGGTAGAGAAGTGTGACTATTTTTTTAAGATTTCTAGTTCATGGGCTAAGGGCACCCCCAGCAATGAGGGAACTCCCTACCAACTAAAAGGCACCTCATAAAATTATAATATACTAATAACCAGGAAGAGCCTTGGAAAGGTTATTGCCCTCCTTGCTCAAAGGAAAGAACTGACTCAAAGCAAATCTAAAGGTGTTAAGAGTTGGAATGAACTCTGGAAGAAAGAGAAATGGTTGACAGTGACAGAATGAAACATGAGACTAATAGGCAGTGTGGCAAATAATGAACTTAGTACGTTTGGAAATGCTTTTATCTGTCTTCCCTTCCTGTTCTCCACACAACTTCTCTCCTAAGAAAGAGGCTTTCTGAATCCATTGGACACCATGAAGAGCAAAGCATAAAAACCATAACCATTTTTATACAATAACTGTAAATAACTATATTTATAAATATATATGGTTTCTTCTTTTCTCATTTTTTTGTTTGTTTTTTTGAGAAAGGGTCTTGCTAGGTAGTCCAGGCTGGGCTTAAACTCACTATGTAGCCCAGGCTGGCCTCGAACTTGCAGCAGTCCTCCCGTCTAGCCTCCCCAGTGCTGAGATTACAGGCATGTACCACCACACCCAGTGTTCTCAAATTTCTGACTGTTATTTATCATAACTAGAAAAATTCAGAGATATTAAAATCTTTAAAACTTAGCAGCTTATAGTATTGTTCCTTCCCTCAAATAAAAAAAGAGTAAAGAAAAAATTTAATGAATTAATGGCCAATTACACTGTAAACTGCAACACATCAAATATTGACTTTTTTTTCCTTTGGTACTGGGAATCAAACTCAGGGCCTTGTGCTTGCCAGGCAGGCACTGCGCCACTGAGCTACAGCCCTGGTCCAAATATCAACTTTTTGAAATTTTTAGTTTGTCTTACTTTTAGGCAAGGATTTTGCCACATTGCTCAGGCTGGACTTGAATTTGTGATCCTCGCACCTTAGCCTCTTTAGTAGTTGGAATTACAGGTACACGCCACTGTACCTGGATCTCAGTTCCCTGAGTTCAATTTTAATATCTCTGAATTTTTCTAGTTATGATAAATAACAGTCAGAAGTTTGAGAACACTGGGCATGGTGGCACATGCCTGTAATCCCAGCACTGGGGAGGCTAGGCAGGAGGATTGCTGCAAGTTCGAGGCTGGCCGAGGCTACACATTGAGTTTAAGCCCAGCCTGGACTACCTGGCAAGATCCTTTCTCAAAAAAACCATTTTATAAGCAAATCTTATTACCTATAAACATATTTGTATTTCTAAATATTTATTATACTTATAAAAAGGGTTGTATATATCTCTACACCCCCCCTAAATCTGTCTCACTCATCATTATCTTAGCTTATTATGTGGTACTCAAGTCTTTTCATAATTCCCTGTGGGACTTCTACTCAGTTCCCTTATAGTCATGGCAAAGTTCACTCTCAAGAGCTTTGTTTTGCCTTGGTATTAGTAGAAGCAGGAATGGAAAACTAGCAGGGACCACTATGTGCAAGGCCTAAGGCTCTCAGGTGAGGAGACCTCATGCTGCCGTGTTGCACAGCTTGTAGGCCTGTGAAAGGAGCCCCACGCTGGACTGCTCTGCCCATGCCAGCCAAGGATCTGCTGCTGCAGGTGGGTGAGGAGGACGTTCCCATCAAGACCAAGAAATCCAAGCAGCGGGTGAAATCACTGATGGAGGATGTGACTTGGGAACTGATGGTCCTGCGGAGGATGCTGCAGGAGTGGAAGACTGCCTGGGGCCTGAGTGAGTGGAGGGGCGTAGGTCTCACGTTGGACTAATGCTACTCAATCTCTGCAAATCCATCCTTCTCTTGTAAAATGTAAAAACTTGGTTGCCTCATTCAGGTTAGACTAGATAAGAGCTTTTCACACAGTGGGTGTTAGGTGAATTTTAGTTAAATATATCTAGATTTTTTTTTTTTTTTTGCATGGGCCAGTCTTCAGTAATGTGTAGAAACTTGTTACACTGAGAAACCTTCATAGGAACGGACCATGTCTTACTGATTTCTGAAACTTAACACAATTTTTTATGCATGAAGGGAAAGACAAAATATGCTACCCAAGCATTTAGACAGGTAAAGATCAAAAGAAACTAGTTGACTATTGCAGAGTTGGGGTTAACATGCATCTCCTTTTCCTCCAAAAATATCCAAGTAGAAGGCTGAGTGTCTGGGGTAGGTAATGGCCTAGCAAGGATTTTTGGAAGTATTTGAGAACTCAAAGGCTGCTGGCTTTCAGAACATGAGAGATTAGTACAGGAGAGCTGATCCACTGATCCACTAGGTAAGCTGGATCAGAAAACAAAAGAGGTTGAAAAAGAGATTCTGAGTAAAAGATACAAGTGGAGAGTACCTGCAGATCATAGGAGCACTGTAAAAAAAGTATCATACCTACAGAGAGAGCAGTTAGAAATTTCAGTACAAGGAAGCTGTTGAAAACTAGGATGAAGAATCTTCAAATGCAAGGAAACCTGATGATTACAATAACTAACCTTCATTGGGCTGGGGATATAGCTCAGTGGTAGAGCACTTGCCTAGCATGCACAAAGCCCTAATTTTGATCCCTAGTACTAAAACAAAATTAATATTTATTGAACCCTCATTATTAGGCATTTTGCTAAACACTTTGTCAAGTTAAGGATTGAATGATCAAAGCAATTCAATATGATAGGTTCTAATGTTATTCCTATGCTACAAATGAGACATCTCAGGCTCTTTTTGAACTCATGGGGTCAAGTGACCCTTCTACCTCAGTCTCCCAGGTGGGACTACAGGCATGTGCCACCCTGGCCAGCCAATCACTATGCTTTACTGCCTCTTTTATTTTTATTTATTTAAGTTAGGTAAAGCCAGGCATGGTGGCACACACCTGTAATCCAGCATTCAGGAGGCTGAGACAGGAGAATAAGTTTGAGGCCAGTTTGGGCTTACATAGCAAGTTATAGATCAGCTTGGGCTACAGAGCAAGTCCCTGTCTTTAAAAAAAAAAAAGTTATTTAAGCAAAAAGTATAAGTATAAGATTGGATTAAGGGACCTACCTGAGAGATATATGAATCATCAGAGAAATAACTCCCTAAGGAGCCCATCTCTGAATTTTTAATCTTCTAAGCTAATGTTTTGTTTGAATTGTCCTGAGGAAACAGCACTTCTTGTCATCTGCCAGCAGAACAATATCTAATCCTAACCAGGTGGTTCCTTTCTTATTTCTGTCACTGTGACAGTCATCGAGTGGCACCATGAGACAGTGGAGAGCTTGATGCGTGGTTTAGAAGACATGAGTGATCACATTCGGATCCAAGCCATCGTCACTTGTGCCACAGCTGCTCTGGAACACCCCCGGATTGCCACCAGCCCGAGGGACTCAGGTAAGAGCTAGGGCTAAACTGCTTGAGAACATCCAGAATTCATAAAACCCTGGGACATCTGAACTGGGGGTGGGGGAGACCTCAGAGTTTATCTGAGACCATTTTATGAATGTGGAAACCAAGGCCCAGAGACTGCCCTGAATACATACAGCTTATCAGCAGTAGAGAGAGATTAGAATTCCTATGTTCCTGACATTCCTGACTGTTAGTCCAGTGCTTTATTTTTATTTTTATTTTTTTGGTGCTGGATATGAACCCAGAGCCTCACATGTACTAAATGTGTGCTCTACCACAAGTGCTTTTTACTTTTTATCTTCTATTTGCTCATGCCTTGCAGGGAAGTTCACATTTCCCACCCATAGCAGCCAAAAAACTATATTTAAAACATATTGTGTGTGTGTGTGTGTGTGTGTGTGTGTGTGTGTGTGTGTGTGTTTTCATTTCTCCCAACTCCATTTTAGCCCTTTGGAGAGCACATCTCAAACTCAACATATTCAAAACTGAATTCATCATCCTTGACACAGACCCTGTGCCCACTTTCCAAATCTCAATCAGTAGCTCCCCAATCCATTCTGTTTAGAAGCGAGGCCCCTGGGAGTCATCCAGGGTAAAATTCATCATCTACCATACCCAACTAATCATTGAAAACTACTGACTCTGTCTCCTATTTTTCCACTTTTTTAATTACAAAAGAAATATAAAATGTCATTATTCATCAAAACAGAGGAATATAAAAAAAGGCAATGACCCCATCCTGTTTTTTCTAATCCTACTGCCACTCTGTGCATCGCTCCCCAGGTTAACCAATGTTTACAGCTGAGCACTTCACAGCTTTATGCTTCTATAAACATATGTTAACATATATGCGGGCTTTTAAATTTATTACAAAATGAGTATTTTATTAGGCAGATTCTAGTTTTTTCCCTTTAGTCTGTGGATCTGATAAATTTTATTGTTGAATTCTTAGAATAGAGGCAGGAGCATTGCAAGTTTGAGCCCAATTTATGCAACTTAATGATTTAGCAAGAGCCTCTCTCAAACTTTAAAAATAGCAAAAGGGGCTAGGTTCCATCCCTAGTACTGTACACCCACACACCCACATGACTTTTAGAATCCTGCTGAATCATGATTATATTATTTTCTTACTGGATTTAATTTGTTAAGACTTTAGAATTTCTTGTTACATAAGTGAATTTGGTAGTCTTGTTTTTATTTATACTACTTTGTTAAGTTTTAGAATGTTTGTACTCCAAGACAAAAACTTTGTAAAATAAATGGACTTTTTGTTTTTTTCCCAGTGGTCTGTAATCTCTTGGAAACATCAATAGTTTGGAAACATCAATAGCTTTTCTCTTTACTACCTGTAGCAATAGCAGTTAAAAAGAAAATTTCCTATCTACTTGTGCCAAAAATATAACCCACCAAGGAGGTAATTGAATAAGACACAGGTCTCAGATGACAGCATGTTGAAAAGACATACAGCACAGCCTTTCCCTGCTTGTTTTGCAAGTGCCCTCTCAGATATCACCTTTTATACAAAACCTAACCTTCTCTGCTGCTGGTTACATCATAGGCTGACTTCTGTCCTCATACTGACTTTTTTTTTTTTTTTTTTTTTTTTGTGGGTACCGGGGGTTGAACTCAGGACTTCACGCTCCAGCCGGTGCCTGTGCTGCTGAGCAATATCACCGGCCCTTTTTTTCGTATGTGGGTACCGGGAGATGAACTCAGGACCTCGGGCTTGCCAGGCAGGTGCTTATGCCGCTGAGCTATCTCACCAGCCCCCTCATACTTACTTTAATTGTGTACTTTTCTCTATGCCTGTCAGGGAAGGAACTTCTTAAAAGGCAGGGACATGGACATTTTCCCTCCTAAATATGTTTAATTATAAAAGAAATACAAAGTGTTATTATTAATCAACACAGAAGAATATAAAGAGGTAAAAACTTTCTCCACCCACTTTTCAACCCTACTTCCATTTCACAGATCATGCCCCACGCTAACCAATGTTTGGTTCTCAAATTTGCTGCTCTCTCTGCAGGAATATTTCTCTCTTCTCACCTGATAAACCCCACTTGCCCTTCAGTTTCAGCTGAGTTTGAGATGTCACTTCTGAGAACCCCACTTACCCTTCAGTTTTAGCTAAGTTTGAGATAGCCCTTCTGAGAAGCTTTCCCTGCCCCAGCCCCTAGACTTGGTTCAGTGTCCCTGCTATATGCTTCCATTCATATACATTTTTGTTATATCTGCTTATTTCCTTGGTTATTAAACAGGACAAAATATTTTCAGTGGCCAGCACATAGAGAAAACCTCTGATGGGTAGCAATAGATATTATATGCTAATACTGAATCTTCCACATACAGCCATGTACCATTCAATGATGGGGATAAATTCTGAGGGATGTGTCTTTACACAGTTTCATCATTGTGCAGACATCAGAGAGTGATACTTACACAGAAACATCTACAACATAAGGAGAGATTATTTTAATGGGACCACCATCATATATGTGGTCTGTTATTGACCAAAACATCATTTCATGTGGCCATGACTGTACAAAGAACACCTGTGTCTTGCTCAGAAATGTGCCTTTTGTGTGATCCTTTCACATGTCCTGGGTGTCTAGATTTTTATTTCTTTTGTAACTTCCCCAAAGAAAATTACCTTATTTTTTAAATATTCAATTGACTTATTACATCTGTTTGCCTGAAATACAGTTATCACCATCTACAGGTTTAGTATTGTTTATCTGAAATGCGTGGGACCAGAAATTTTTGGGATTTTTTTTCAGAGCTGGGAATATTTGAATACACATTATGAGATATCTTGAGGCTGGGAACCAAATCTAAACATTAAATTCATTTTTCTTTCGTATATACCTATATGCGTAGCCTGAAGGTAGTTTTATGTATTTTGATTTTAGTTCAAATACATTATCAAAATGTATTTTATTTGTTAGTATGTAAAACTAACATCAACAGATGTCTACAAACACAGTAGATTATAAACAAAGTTTAACACTTCTGCCAGTTATTTTCTCAGAAAGCAAATGATCTGCAAAATAACACTAGATTGTGTCACCAGAACTACTTTGGAAACATAATTAGGTTGTACAGAGACATCACAAATCCCACAGCACCCAGTGCAGCCAGAGCCTCTTCTACGATCTGAAAAGTCTTTTGGACATGATCTCTGGACACCGGTGTCAGGCGAGGAGCAAGTTCTGAGCTGCTGACTTTCTGTTCTGCATTCAGGCATGTCAGCCGCCAAGAGCACCAAACTGGGTCCTTCAGGGTCGAAGACACACCATAACCAGGACAAAAACCGTCAAAAGCGAGGTCAGATAAATCGAAGGGCAGCTGCCCGTTTCCTCCCCGCCAGCCCCAGCGGGCACCCTGTTAAATTCTCGTCATGTGGACAGCGGGAGTCCCAGGCTTTTCAGGACGACCACTGGGTCCTGACACCTCACCCAACACCCGTCTCAACCACCGGCCCGCTTCGCTGTCCTCTCAGCACCAGATGACAGAAGTCTGCGGCAGAAGCTGAGGCTCAGCACTTTCCGCCAGCGCCGCTGCTGCCGGTTTCCTGGAATGCTCCACCATCCAGCGGAACGGGTTGGCATTGCTGGAGGAAAATTGAATGGAGGAGCAATTGGGAATCCTCCTCCTCTTGGGCTAAAAGCTGGGCCGGAGCCCGGCCACTAGGGGGTGGACGAAGACTTCATGAGACCCGGGCCATGCGCTTCAACACCCGGAGAGGCGCTGCCGCCAGCGCACAAAGTACGTGGCTCGACGCCACTTGGCTCCAAGGTGGGCGCGCCGCTGCGCGTCACTTCCGTAGCACAGAACTGGAAACCGGAAGCCGGACCAGATCTCTGCTTAGGACTACAGAACGCGAGCCCAGTCGGTTTTATGTGGTATTTTATTTTATTTTATTTTTTATTTTTTTAGTGTGCCTGTGTTTTGACTGAAACCCATAACATGAGGCCAGGTGTGGAATTTTCCCACTCGTGGTGGTGTTATGTCAGTGCTTAAAGTTTCGGATTTTGGAGCATTTGGGATTTAGGTATAAAGGGTGCTTGACTCACGTGTAAGCTGTTCTTAAGAGATATCATATTGACCCATTGCATTAGTAAAACGAACACATGATTAGAAATCATAAGTCTGAGTCACAGGCCTAGCTCTACTACTACTTGAGAAGTCAGTTAACTTTTCTGAGCTTCAACTTCTTTATCTACTTGTGAACAAAGGGGTAACAAAACCTTTTCCCCTTCTACTTGAAAATTTGAGATAAAGTTAAGTGCCTACCTGCTCTCCAAATAAGGTGTGTGTGTGTGTGTGTGTGTGTGTGTGTGTGTGTGTTGCTGCAGGCACTCTACCGCTGAGCTGAAACTATAGCCAAAACTGCTTATTATGAATCTTGGTTGATAAGTTACTGTGGGACCGTGAAGAACTATAAATGAGTCTGGCCTGGTGGCACATTCTGGAGGCTGGGGCAGGAGAAGCCTGGGCTACAAAGCAAGTTGGAGGCCAGTCTGGACTATGTAGGGAGACCTCATCTCCAACCCCTCCCCCCACAAAAAGAAACTAAAAATGAAATATAAATATCTAATAGGAACATCATACTTTGGGCCTCCTGAATGCTGTAATTTATCACTGATACACCCTTTGTGAACTGTAGAATCTTATCTACCATATGGAATTGTTAGAAGAGACACTACTACCTGTGGAGTGTAAGTTCATCCAGAATGAACTCCATGCTCCATGACCTGTCCCCAGAACACCATGGAATGCAACACAGCCTCAAGAACTCCAGCCAAAAGGAACGCCTGACCCTGCTCCCCTACTGACAAACTGTGCTCTCATCTTGTATCCTCCTTCTAGTGCTATGTGTGGCCTATGCTAGTCTTGTTGACTCTGAATGTTTATAGTTAAACTTGAAAGACTCCTTGGTAAGTTCTGCATTGATCCCTACCTTGCTTAATTCAACCCGAGTTGAAAGACAGTGTGAAAACACTGTACAGGCCAGGTGTGTCGGTGCACGCCTGTGAACCCAGCACTCTGGATGCTGAGGCAGGAGGATCACAGTGAGTTCAAGGCCAGCTTGCACTACACAGCAAGACCCCATCTGAAACAAACAAACAAACAAACACCAATGCTATAAACAAACGGCAGCCAGCATAATGGTACATGTCTAATCCCAGCACTCTGGGAGGGTGAGGCAAGGAGATCACAAGTTTGAGTCAAGCCCCGGCAACTTAGTGAGACCCTGTCTGAATGAATGAATAAATGACAAAGCACTATCTAAACATAACTGTGGTTATTATTAAAAACCTAGTCTTGTGGGATAGATTGATTTTTGCCACAGAAACTATTGATGCCCACCATAGCATAGCTGGAAACATTCTTTGGCCTGAATACAGCACTTCAGAGGCCAGATGATAAAGGGGCAGAAAATGGCATCCTAACACAGACCCAGCACATGCTCTAATCCCATGAGCATAAAATCTTTCCAGGCCTAGGGGGATAGCTGACCTGTGGTTACATTAAGTAGCAGTAGGCACCTGGCCAAAGGCTAGGACTTTTCTTACCTGGCTCTTTTCGATCACAGACCAGGGGGCTGTGAAAGCCCCATTAATCCAGGACTTGCCAGAGGCTCTACAGCCTTCCCTAGAGGCTGCTCTTTGTGATAAGAATGTCAATGTGAGGATGGCAGCAGCACTATGCCAATATGCCACACAGTCACATAACCCCCTTGCCCGGGACATCATGGAGACAGCTCTTGTGAAGGGTGAGTAACTCCGTTACTGCTGACCTGGGAATATGGCATAGAGGGGATCTCTCACCATCAGCTTTCACAGTCTTTGCCTCCACTCATGCACTGTGATGTCTGCTGCATCATGTTTGGGTTTATGTTAGAACATTCAGAAATCAGTTCTGCCTAGGTACTTTTACAAAACTAAGCTTTTTATAGAAGCATTTGATTAGAAACTATGTCCTAAAATGGATGACCTGGAGGACATCATGTTAAGTGAAATAAGCCTGACTCAGAAAAATAAGTACCGCATGTTCTCACTCAGAGTCAACCTGAATGTAGAACAGTGATTACCAGAGGCTGGGAAGTAGGGGGAAAGAGGGAGCAGAAGGTGGCTAAAGGGAGAATGGATTTGATCACTGTATGCTATGTGCATGTATTGAATTATTACCCTGAATCCCATTAAATATGCACAAAAAAACCCCATTGCCTCTTTCATACAACCTGATTTTCTTTATTGAAAAGATTTAACAGTATCAAAAACATTTTTTAAAATTTTGAAAATCACCACCTGAGCACATCTTGCTTCCATTTTATACAGTAACTTCCAAGTATCATTCACATGGGTTGCTGGAGTATTTTAATCAAAATGGCTCTAGTCAGGTGTGGTGATGCACTTGGGAGGCTGAGGCAGGAGGACCGCTACAAGTTCAGGGCCAGCCTGGGCTGCTACATAGTGAGTTCAGGACAGCCTGCATAGTGAGACCCTGTCTCAAGCAAACAAAACAAAACAAAACACGGCTCTGTCAGGTGATAGGCCAGAAGTGTGTAACTGTTCTCTCCATCTGGGGGAAACATCGTCATTCTGGACTCATTTCTTCACCCCACCATTGCAGGTAATAGTGTGGACAGCTGGGCTGCAGCTCAGTGCTTGGCTGTTGAAGGCATTGCCACTTACCCGGTGATTAAAAGGATTCTCCATCAACTGTTTAACAAGAAGAATGAGGACACTGAGGACCAGTCTTGTATGCTCCTGTGCCATCTCAGTGGAAAGACAGTACGTGCCCCTTATGGGTCAGAGAGGAAACTAAGTTTTGGGAAATAATTAGATCTTCGTAACCAGTGCATATAAGGAATCCAAAGTGCAGGTAGTTGGGTTGGATAATCTCAAGCATAGGTAAAAGTGCACCAGGTGTGCATAAACATGGGTGTGGAAGTGTATACAGGGAGACTTGACAACGGCTGAGGAAAACAAGAATTAGGTTGCAAATGATTTCTAACTATACAAGAAGAGTTGTGACATGTAGAATTTGCTTCTGAAAGAGGTTTACCACTGAAAACCACACAGACCTACAATTATGTTTAATTTCTTTCCTAAGAAATAGAAAACAATGATTGGAGCATATATAAATCATCTTTGGGTAAAAATAGTCAGGAAGATTATTTATATTATTAAATCAGTACTTTCTTCATTGATTATGATATCAGAGTCAGGTGGCTTGGATGGAGGAGTGCCCATCTCTTGTAAACTCACTCTGTCCTTTATTAGGAATGGGTATCTCATGACCTTGGGACATTTATTATGCTGGATGCCATTTATGACATAACTTCTTCAAGATTCCAGTATCTCTAAAAGTGATCACAACTACTGATACAAGTTCTTCCATTTCCTCAGACCCTGATACACACCATGCTTGCTGTGGAGCTCAACAGCCATCAATGGAAGGACCGGACTATGGCCTGCAGGGCCTTCTCCAGGATCAGTGGAAATGTCTGTTTAGTAAGCTTGCTTTCTTTGCTTCCAGGACAGAAAGCCTAAGTAAGGCTGGACTACAAGGAACCTTTCTACTTTTTCCTACCATATAGTATTTCACTCTCACCAAATAGATTTCTGTCCCCACATTGCTACCTCTTATAACTCAGAATTATCTTCAAATGCCAACATCCTTCTGTGACTTAAGCCAGTGCTTCTCAGTATGGTGGCAATCCACAAACTGTAAGGGAGCCAAAACAGACACAAAAACTAAGAGAAAGAGTTTAGAAACCTAGTTATTAGACACTGCCTTAATAGCAATGGCCTTTATAAAAGTATCAGTGACATATTTTCATCCCACTCCCTGTGCTAAAATTGGTCCTTCATCACAATTTAAGAAGTTTAAAGACCCAACAACCCAACTCAACAAGTGCCTGTTCTGGTTCTCTGAGGGGTCAGCACACACATCTACAAAACATAGTTCCAGGGCCAGGCGTGGTGGCAGACTCCTGTAATCCCAGCACTTGGGAGGCTAAGGCAGGAGGATTGCTGCGAGTGCAAGGCCAGCCTTGGCTACACAGTAAGTTCAAGGCCAGCCTGCACTATACAGTGAGACCCTGTCTCAAACAACGACAACAACAAAAACTGAAACATAGTTCCAGCCAGGTGGACAAGTCCTGGGGCATCGGCAGAGGCAACATCTGTGAGAGATACGAAATCTCATCTTTGGCCAACCAATCACAATCTGCATTTTCACAACTTTAACATCTGAATCATCATACGTTCACCTCCTTTGCACTTATCACTCAGGATTACTAACTCAAAGTGAACAGAAATGCAGAGGTAGCAGTGAACAAAGTAAAGATGAGGACTTCACAGCAGACTGTTGGAATTAAGCGAGGCTGTGTGTCTATGAATTGTTTCATTCATTCAGTAAGCAGTTTCTGACCCCATTCTACATTGCTAGGCATTATGCTGGCATTGGGGGTGCAAAGACACTACCTTCCCTTGATAAATGTTACATATAACCTAAATGGAAGCAGCTATAAGATATGGGGATTTCCTATGGTTCCATGGGGCAGAGGAGGCTTCACCACGGACATGCATTTTGAGCTAAATCCTACAGAGTAGGAAAACATTGGGCATCAGGTAGGGGTGGAGATGTTTCAGGCAGGGAGAACAGCTTGACTGCATTTACATCACCAGCTACAACTGTAGTACTATTTATCCCTTCCCCTCTAAGAGAAGTAGACTGACAGGGTGACCAACTGCCCTGATTTGTCCAGAGCAGTGGTGGCCAGCCTATGGCATGCTTGTTATTTGTTGTAAGATAAAAGATGTTAATGTATGAGTAGTTTTTTCTAACCTAAAACTTCAGGATTCAGGTTTGTTTTTTTTGGCACTGGGAATTGAACTCATGACCTCTCATTTGCCAGGCAGGTGCTGTGCTGCTGAGCTATATCCCCAGACCAGGATTCAGGTTTAATTGCCATGTTGGCACTTTGAGATAAATAAGTGGGTTCTGGGTTGCACTTTGGGTACTAAAAGGTTTGCCATCACTGGTCCAGAGCATTCAGTACTAAAATCGGGAAAGTCCCAGGTAAATGAGGATGAACTGGTCACCCCATTAAGTATGACTTTCAAGTTTTAAGTCTCATATAGACTATGTTGGCCCTGATGCTATACAAATAAAGGATAAGCTTAGGAAACAGCTGGATTTGAGTCCCGGTTCTAGCCACTCACATTAACCCTGGGCAAGTGAATCAAAGCCTCTGTTGTGTCATCTATGACTGGTGATAGTGTTTGCCCCACTGGTTTGGGAGGCTAAAGGATAAGTAAAAACACCTAGCATAACGCCAAGCAGAAAATTAACGTCCAATAAATGATAGCCAATTACTACACCTATTTACAGGATATGAAACACAAGTTGATCCAGTTGATGTGGAATGACTGGAATAAGGAAGTGAGGCAAGCAGCTGCCCATGCGCTGGGGCAAATGAGCCTTGGGAAAGAACTGCACGATGCAATTAGGTAAGACCTAGTCAACGTGAGAGAAACTTCTATTCTTAGAAGCAATTAGTGGGCCTAGGATAAAGGCAGCTAGCATTTGTTGAGCTCCTCTGCGTGCTCAGTATTGTACTAGGTACCACTGTAAAAAGTGCAGTTACTATAGAAACTAACAGTGGGGCTAGAGGAAGCAGCATTCACTAAGTTCACTTATGTATGAGGTGATGTTTTGGGCATCTGAGGGAGTTTGAAAAACAGGACAGTTATGATGAGCAGCACAAGCAAGATACATAAGGCCTAAATAAAAATACCAAATCATATTAAAAACAAATGGCACAGGGCCAGGGATATAGCTCAGCGGCGCAGCACTTGCCTGGCAAGCTTGAGGTCATGAGTTCAATTTCCAGTACCAAAAAAAAAAAGGCATAAATTATATCTGCTGTAGAAAAAATGGAGTGTTCAGTGTGGGCTACAGAAGCAGGGCCAAGTTTCACGGAGGATGGGTAGACAGCATAGTCATTCTAGGCTGGGAGCCAGTTACCAATTGAGCATCACACATGTAAGGGCACTGGAGGGTGGGTGGTATGCAGTGAAAGTTTAAGGAGAAAAAATAAAAGCAATTTGTGCTTCACAGGGTTAAGCTGGTTGAAGGAAATACCCAGGAGCGTGTGAAAGCGCTCTCCCTGATAGGTGGGCTCAAGCTCATGACTGCCAAGCTTCTCCCAGGCTTCCTGCACTGCTTCTCTGATGAGTTTGTAGCAGTTCGGCAGGCAGCCTGTTTGGCAGCAGGTGCCCTGCAGATCCGCAACAGGATGGTGAGTCAGGGAGACATGATCGCATCTTACCTGAATGACCTGAAGAGGGGATTAACTTCCGGTGTTGTGCACAATACACTGACAGAATGAGAGATCAGAACCAAAAAAAGGCCAGGCCAGTCAGTACGGACCATTTAGCTCCCAGGTCCCCAGACTTCAAGACAGAGCATTTCCCTGAATCCTGTTCTCACCTGTTAGCTTCCTTACTTGAGTGCTGATAGGCATGAGGATCAATTCCAGTGAGTGGAGCTTCACACATAGTTATTAGAGAAAATGTGACTGAGATATTCAAAAGAAGTCTGAGACTGGGGGTGTAGCTCACCTCAGCAGGCAGAAGGCCTTGAGTTTGATCCCCATCCACACTCCCCCCAAACACACATGAAAAAAGAAGTCTGTATGGCCACAGATCTGTGGGCTGAGAAATCCAGAGAGCAGGTAATTCTGCTACCATGCTGTATACAGGCTAGTCGTTCAGGCTCCAGCTCATTTGTCACTGGAGTCAATGGGTCACTTTTCAGTTCTAGCACCATTTAGAGACAAGTAGTATCCCTGTTTCTAATTCATTCTTGTTCTGGTTCTCTTCATTCAACACTGACTTTTATCTGTTTATCCCAGGTGCTTGAATGCCTCCTGAATCTGATGCAGACTGATCCTTTTTGGAAAATCAAAGCTTTTGCCATTCGAGGTATTAGAGTAGTGGCCTTTTTTTTTTTTTTTTTTTTTTTTTTTTTGGAGACATTGTCTAACTATGAGCTTTAGACTGGTCCTAAACTCATTATATAGCCCAGGCTGTTCTTTTTTTTTTTTTTTTTTTGTGGGTACCAGGAGTCGACCTCAGGACCTCGCACGCCAGCAGGCACCCGTGCTGCTGAGCGATATCACCGGCCCTTTTTTCATATGTGGGTTCCGGGAGTCGAACTCAGGACCTCGTGCTTGCCAGGCAGGCACTTATGCCACTGAGCTATCTCACCGGCCCAGCCCAGGCTGTTCTTGAATTCATGGCAGTCCTCCTGCCTCAGCCTCCTGAGTGCTGGGATTACAGGCATGTGCCATCTCATCCAGCTTCAACTCTACTTTGAATAACTTCTCCTGTGCTAATATTGATGACGCCCAGAAATTCTCTAGTCAGGGAATGGGAAAGTAGGGTAGGATGATCTTAGTTTCTCAGAAGTTCCTTGCCTGAGAAAGGAGATTTTTAGCTTTGAGTAAATTTAGGTCTCTGCCAAACTTGTTATGGCAAAGGGCAGACAAGTCAGTCCCACACAACAGAATTAAGAATAAGTTCCAAGTAGGTATCCACTGTTGGATCTATCTTGCACTCCCTGGAGGTTCAGCTGTAGCACTCTGTAAAAGACCTGATTCAAGACTGCTAGAGCCCTTAAACCCTGCTCTCTGATTTTTCTCATTTCTTTTTAGGACCTTTGGCTTTGTTTCTCTTTTTGACATGGTCTTTGGCAGGTCTCTAGCCGCCACACCTTGACTAAGCTGGTGGCTTGTGAGCTTTTCGTTGCTGTGACAAAATACCTGAAAAAAAAATCGACTTAAAAGGAGGAAAGATTAATTTTGACTCAGTTTCAGTCCATGGTTGGCTGGCTCCATTGCTTTGGGGCTATGATGAAAGAGACTATCATGACAGAGAGCATGTGGTAGAATAAAGCTGCTCATCTCATGGCAAAGCAAACAGAGGAGGGGTCATGGGTCCCATATAGCATTTAAAGGTACTCAGTGGCCTCTAACCAGGCCCTGCTTCTAAAGTTTCCAACCTCCCAATAGTGCCATGAGTTTGTTTGTTTTTTTTTCCCCCAGGGGGTTATTTAAGATTCAAACCCTAACAGCTATTCTAAGGTATCTGTCCTGTATCTCATCCATAATTAGGCAAATTAGTTTGTGGGCAAAGATGAAATCAAACATCTTCCTAGTAATCCTTTGAAGGTAATATCCTACTCTAACTTATCTCTGAAGCTTGTGTGTGTGTGGTGCTAGGGATCAAACCCAGGGCTGCACAATGCTAGATGAGGGCTCTATCATCTAAGCTCCCCAGCCCACTAGTTTTTTTGTTTGTTTTTGATGTTTTATTTTTTTATCCCTGAGATTCTAATGGTGATTAGTTACCATCCAAAAGGGAAGATATGGTTTGCAATAATCTATTTGTGGATGCTCAGATAGACCCAACTTGGTCCTCAGTAACAGTAGGACATGCTGCCCTCTTTATCTCCTCAGCTTTGGGACAGATTGGGGAAGTGAATCCCCAGGTAACTGATCTCCTGCTCTGGGCTGTCCACTATGAAAAATCGCCAGGTGTACGAGTGGAAGCTTGCCGTAGCATCCTGGCCCTCAAACTTCAAGGGGACAGGGTCAGGGACACCTTCCTAGATGTGTTGCTTCTGGAGAACCATGATGCTGTTCTCAAGTAAGCACTCAACTCTGGTGCCTGCCATGACCTCCTGGATGGCCTCCTCTCCCATCCTTGCTCACTAAATCTATCCCTGCCTTTCCAGGCTCCCTCATAGGAGCAGTTAATGGCCCACTGTGTCATTCACTTACCCACCCGAATAGGTGACAGAAAAAGCAGCCCATATTAGATGGCCAAACTCATATAGTTTGTGTGCTGGTCTCCTCCCCGCCACACACACACCCAGCTGATTTTTGAGTACTGTATTCATATATTCCATTAAATTTATCAAGTACCAATTGTGACAACAGGCTTTAGAGTCAGAAACTCTGGTGTTTGAATTCCAGCTCAGTCACAGAATAGCTATGTGAGCCTGGGGAAGCACTTAAACTCACTGTGCCCTCCCCCCCCGCCAAGTATCAAATGGCAGATGACAGTCTACATAACAAAGCTGCAGTGACAATAAAATGACATTTGGTATCTGTCATAAAGTTCAATAAATGGTGCCTATTAGTATCTTCAAATATGTCATTTCAAAAATTGCACAATATCCCTAGGAACCTCAGAAAAACTGGAGTTAGGATTGGAATTTAGGATTCTTGCTTTATTCCAAGTCCTATATTTTCTACCCCTGTGCTTTTTTTAAGAAGTCCGTCTTTCTCTTTCAGGGAAATTTACCAGGCAATGAAGATACTCAACTTAGGAAATCAAGAATACCAAGAAATGGTCCAGGAGGTCAAGAACAGGGTAAATAAGTGCAAGCAGTGTTTTCAAGAAAAAATTCAGGGCTCGCAAGAGTTCCTGGGATCCTTTTTACTCCTAAGCGTGTATATGCCCTTTGCCTATCATAGAATACTTCACACATCAATCACGGATACTGTGTTGTTCGAAGATATAAAACATATGTGCAAGTTGGGTTTATAAAATCCTGTCAGTATGAAGACAAAAACAAAAATCTAGTAGTCCTATCAAGTAACCCTCAAAATGAGAGCTTACATAAATTGTTTTTTATCATCTCTTTCCCTTCCTGTTTTCTCCCTCCATTTCTTAAATCCAAGTTTTTTCCTTTTTTGCATATGGGCATAAAGAAGGAATGAGATTAAACTTAGCCCCCTACATTTTCTTTTTCCTTCTCAATTTTCCTTAATTCCTAATGTGAAAACTTTCACCAAAGGAACTCTCTAGCTGAAAGGGTTGTTCTAGTTTTTCAAAGCTGTTACATGAGATGAAGGAATAGAGGGAAAAGGACTTAAAAATGGTAATTCAGAAAACCTACTTTAGGGCCGGTGAGATGGCTCAGCGGCTTAAGCGCCTGCGCTGCAAGCGGAAGGGCCCGAGTTTGACTCCCGGAACCCACATACGAAAAAGGGGCCGGTGATATCGCTCAGCGGCATGGGCGCCTTCTAGCGCGCAAGGTCCTGAGGTCGACCCCCCGGTACCCACAAAAAAAAAAAAAAGAAAACCTACTTTACACCAAGCAGGCATTTCTTAGCAGATTTCTTTCATCATGACCAAATAGGTAAAGTAAAATTTTCATTAGCAGGTATAAAAAAAACTCCAGCCGGAATTTTAGGTATCTATATACCACCTAACACTAATAAACATAATAACGATGTTACTTTATTAATACTTTTTGATGATTTGCTGTCTACAAATTTTTTTAACATTTGTTTTAATCTAGATTGAAACATTAAACCAAAAGGACTTGCTGACGCAGAAAATATTCAAGATGGAGAGAGTCATACGAAAAGTGAAAGAAGAAGCAAAACGTGTTTACTCACAACCCAAAGAGGGGCAAAAACCATTGAAACTCCATACTTTTCTCCAAGAAACTTTTCAGGGTAGGTTTCCTAAGGGTGAATCCTGTGCCTTAACTCCTTTTTAATAAAAAATTATTTTTTTGAGATAGGGTCTTGCTTTGTAGTTTAGGCTGGCTTTGAACTATGTAGTCCAGGTTGGCCTCAAACTCTGGCAACTCTCCTATCTCAGCCTCCCAATGACTCTTTAATAAACCTATTCCAGGCCGGGTGTGGTGGTACACACCTGTAATCCCAGCACTCAGGAGGCTGAGGCAGGAGGATCGCCGTGAGTTTGAGGCCAGCCTGGGCTACACAATGAGTTCAAAACCAGCTGGACTACATAGCAAGACCCTGTCTCAAAAAACAAAACAAAACAATAAACCTGGGGCTGGTGATATAGCTCAGTGGCATAAGTGCCTGCCTGGCAAACGTGAGGCCCTGAGTTCGACTCCTGGTACCCGCATATAAAAAATAAAATAAAAAATAACAATAAACCTATTCCAGGATATAGAGTTGAGACTTAGTGGACAGTCTTACAGGATGAGAGTCAGGAAAGGCTACTTCCTTTTCTTCTCAGTCACCATCTGCTTGGTCTGTTATATTTTTCCCCCGTCTACCAGGTTTATTACTTGCTATTTTTGCCTCCTTAAGGGAGGGCCAGTGAGATGGCTCAGTGGCATAAGCGCCTGCCTGGCAAGCGCGAGGTCCCGAGTTCAACTCCTGGAACCCACATATGAAAAAAAGGGCTGGTGATATCGCTCAGCGGCACAGGCGACTGCTGGCGCACAAGATCCTGAGGTCAACCCCTGGTACCCACAAAAAAAAAAAAAAAAAAAAAAAAAGGGGGAGCTCTACTCAAACAGATTGAAAAATTAGGTCGAAAAGGCACAAGTCTTTATAAAAACAAAACAAAAAACTGTGTAGATTTGATTCAGCACCAAAAAAAAGCCTTATAAGAGGGATTAAAGGGAGAGCTATTGTTTTTATTTAGGTATATCTATGCTTTTATAAATTTTTGTGTGTGTGCTGTGCTGGGGATTGAACCTGGGGTTTTGCACAGGCCAGACAAGCACCCTTTAAACCATACCCCCAGCTGCTTTTGTAAATATTTTTGAGACAGCATCTTGCTATGTAGTTCAGACTGGCCTTGAACTTATTACATAGTCTTGGCTGCCCTTGAACTCGCAGTGATCCTCCTGCCTCAGCCTCCTGAGTGCCAGGATTACAGGTGTGCACCACCATGCCAGCCTTGTAGTTTTTTAAAAAAGACTTTATTATAAAGTTCTCACTCTTAAAAAACTGGCCCTAGGGGCCGGTGAGATGGCTCAGCGGCTTAAGCGCCTGCCTGGCAAGCACAAGGGCCCGAGTTCAACTCCTGGAACCCACATACGAAAAAGGGGCCGGTGATATCGCTCAGCGGCACGGGCGCCTGCTGGCGCATGAGGTCCTGAGGTCGACCCCCCGGTACCCACAAAAAAAAAAAAAAAAAAAAAAAAACTGGCCCTATTAGTTATGGTGATAGGTTAAGAGTCCTAGATACAACCTAAATAATGAGGGTGCAGAAATCAAGCTGTACCAAAATAATACTTACAAACTTTGTGTGCCCAAGTGTAGTAGCAGCCTCAGATCGCTTAGCCAGCTGCCTACCAGCCACCACCCCAAACCCAGGTCTTCTGGTTCCAACTCCAAGTGCTCTTTCTGGTACAACAGGCTCTTTTCCACCAACCATGAGAATATTCACTTGCCGGATTTGGGGAAGTTTCTTCCAACTGCCAGGAAAAAATGAGAGTGGAAAGTAACTTGAACACCAGCCTTCCCTCAAGGGCAGCTTGCTAAAAGTTGGTTAACCTCTGACAGCACAACTAGGTGACAGGTTGCCCTCTTGGGAATAGTACCAGACAATGATGTAAGCAAGTACTGAACAAAAACATAATATATACTATTAAAGCTGACTCTGCTGTGGTGTTTAAATAGAACAATTAAATTAAGTAAATTACACCCAAAGTTAAAGAAATTACCCAATCAGATGAGTTTCTCTTCTTTGATTTTTGCATGTTGGTGCTAGGGATCTAGGGAGTGAACCCAGGGCTATGTGTGCTAACTATACGCTCTACCATGGAGCTATACCCCCAGCCCTCTCCTTTCAAGTTGATTAACATGCTCCTTTTACATCCTGCAACCACTTCAAATTGCTTTTCACCCCTCCCGCATTTCTTCAAACCAATCCACATAATAATCTACCTTAGAGAAGAGAAACATTCTTTGGCACTTTAATAACTCATACAAGCTTATTAACAAACATGATACCCCAATCCTCCCCCCAAACTGATGAAAGAGAACTCAAATGAAAGATACAACTTCCAAATAAAAACTTCTAATGTCTTAAGCAGAGTGACAAAACCAGTGCTCACAGTACACAGAAGCCTAAGAGGAATGAAGCTGGTGCTCTGTCTGAAATGATAAACGTCACTTCTACGGAAATAGCTATTTTGTTTTCCTTCTCCAACTTCTGCTTTTACTTTTGTACCTAGATGAGGTTGTTCTTCCCAGAAGACCGTCTGAGGTTTGTGACATTGAAGAAGTCATACAGGTAAATGTGACCATACTGATGGTTATCAAGGTAAGAACAGGAATTAAAAACAAAACCAAAATGGAGGTGGTGGTAGTGTTGAATTACTACTGTCTTGTTTCCAGCAATCAACAAGGTACTAGTTTTTAGCTAGAGGCACCTTGGTGAGTAGCAGCCCCTTATCATACAGCATGGTTGCCAAAGAAAGCTGGTCCTCCACACTGTCACAGGGTAGGTCCCCTATTCTCACAAACTCTGGGTAGGAGCGAAGCAAGAATTCCATGGCATCAGCTTGCTGGGGGTATATTTCCAAGCACTTGGGTTCCTCCAGATGATAAACACGAGAGTTTTCCACTGTGTAATAGAGAAACAACTGGCCCCCCTCACCCACCAGGCGGGCTATCCCATCCTGCAACATGTGGACTTCCGTTTCTGTTGTCAACTGGGCACCCACGTTTACTGGCTCTCCAGCCTCCCAGCGAATTGGGAGCCCGTAAACACTTAGTGCCCTCTCCCTATCAGTCAACACAGGTGGCAGAGAATCGTGGATGAAGTCTTTGGCTCGCTGGTCAGCCACAGCATCAACAGGCGCAAAGTGTCCAAGGCGGGCAACCAAGACCCGTACCTTCTCCACGAAGGCGGTTCTTCTCGGATCCTTAGAATCTGAATGCTGGGCGCCCATGTAATCCATGAAGTCTCGGGGCAGACCCCTCCGAAACTCCACGTTTTCTTCCATTGCAGCCTGCACAGCCAGGGGCAGAATGGCCTCCAGGAAGTCGCCCCAGGTATTGCGCTGGTACGTGGACAATGTAAGGTGCAGAGAGTGCACTCCATCCTGGCATTCAGCTTGGTGAATGAAGCCCCGAGGGAAATAGAGTAAATCCCCGGGTTCCAGCACGGTCTGTAGCACCGGCTCACCAAGGTCCTCCTGGCTAAAGTTGGGGCTGGATGTCAGGGCCAGTTCTTCACTTGGGACCCGGGGACGGTAGACACGCCAGAATTTCCTACCTTCCAGCTGCAGCACGAAAGCCTCGATGTCGTCGTAGTGGGGCGCAAAGCCCTGCGAGTTGGGGGGCGTGAGGTAGACGTTGGAGCCTGCCATGCTTCCAAACTGCTCCTGGAGCACAGCCAAAAACTGCCACACGGTGGTCGAGAAAGCCTGCGGACAGAGGAGGCGCAGGGAGCAGCCGGCCTGGTACAGCGACCACGCGGCGGCGGGCAGCGCGCGGCCCGGCGGGTTCAGGGTCTCGCGTCTCCCGTTGATGTAGCGCGCGGCGTCCAGGTGCTGTCCAAACTGCACCTCCTCGTTGCGCAGGATCGAGTCCAGGTCAGCGGTAGAGAAAAGGCCCTGATAGTAGGCGTGGTCCTGCCGCCGTACCAGCACCGCTTCCCGCTCCCAAAGGCGCCGGTAGAAATGGTCCGGCGGCATGGGCGAGATGAGCCACTCAAAGAGGCGCGTCGCTCGGCGCCGGCTGCTGGGGATGCGGTTCAGCTCAGCCAAGATGCGCTGCAGCGGAGAGTCCCAGGGCAGCTCCCGACCTGCGCTATCCACCTGCGGCGCCGAGTTCGCCACGTGCTGAGGGGTGCACAGCAGGCTCGGGCCGTCCAGCGCGCAGGCGGGCGCAGCCTGCACCTCTGCCACGCGCGCCGGCGGGGTGTGCAGGGAACGCGCGGCGGGCGACGCCTCCAGCAGCTCCGGAATGGCCACCACGCCACCAGGCAGCGCGTCCCCCAGATCGTCGGCAGTCGTCTGCACCCTCGAGTCCTCGCTCGGCAGCGCCTGAGCCCTGAGCGCGGCCATGCGGGACGCGACACTTCTCCTCAGCTGCCTTCGGATCTTCCTGGGCCTCAAGGGCAAGGCCAAGACCGACCCGCTGTGTGGCTGGGGCGCGCGCCGGCGCCTCGGCCGCCCGCGCCTCAACAGCCCAGCACTAGGCCGGACCGCTTCCATGGCAGGACGGTTCCCCGCCGCGGGTGGGAGAAAGAAGCTCACGCTGGCGGCGGCCGCGGTGCACCCTGGGAAGGTGGCGTGGCCTCCAGCCGGCTCGGGGTTGGCCACGCCCACAGCCAGTCCTGACTCCTCCTGCTCGCCGAGTTCGCAAGTGTAGGTTAAATTGTCGGCGTCACCCGAGAGAGGAAGGATCCCTGCTAAGCAAGGTAACAAAGATTCCATATTCAGAGAGCAACTTAAAAGTCAAGTTTCTGGGCACTCCAGGAGAAGGACAGTCGGACACTTAGTAATTTTTTCTTTCTATTCTTATTATTGTGTTCTTCCTGACTCCTTTTTTGTGTAAACAGCATGTTCTCCAGCAGCTTTCCCCAGAGAGGACACAATTCTTTTCAAGGAATGCTCTCAGGCAAAGTTCGAGATTCTACACAAATCCCAGGTCCAACCACTCCTTTTTACTCTGCTGATACTAACTTCACTGAATGAAGCCCTCACAAGCCCTCCATCTAACTTTCCTTCATTTCAAATTCTAGTAGTCAACCTCTGTCTGAAAAAGAAGTTAAAATTTTCTGAGTGCTCACCCCCGGCCCGCACCAGGGATTGAACCCAGGGAGGGCTGAACTACATGCCCAGCCTTGTTTATTGTTTTGAGACAGGGTCTCACAGAATTCCCCAAATTGGCCTCAGATTTGCTATCCTCCTGTGCCTCAGTAGTTGGGATTACTGGTGTGCACCACCACACCTGGCTCTGCGTGCATTCTTTTTTTTTAAATTAATTAAATTTATTGGTACACTTTAGGTGTACATAATGATCACATTCATCATAAGGAATTTGTACCTGTACATGATATATCTTTTTGTTGTTTGTTTGTTTGTTTGTTTGTTTTGAGACAGGGTCTCACTATGTAGTTCAGGCTGGCCTTGAAGTCGCTTATGTAGCCCAGGCTGGCCTCAAACTCACAGCGATCCTCCCCGCCTCAGGCTCCCGAGTGCTGGGATTACAGGTGTGTGCCGCCACGCCAGGCTACCTATACCTGATATATCTGGATTCTTTTTCTGCGTGCATTCTTGATAACTGCCCTTCCCTCTCATCTGAGGTTTTGTTTCATTAGCTACAACTTCTCTTGGGAATAGACTTCTAAAATCTGGGCCTTTCATTTAACAAGCAATATGATAGACATAAGGGTATAATTGTTGAGAACAAAGCCACTTGTTTTCATGCACCTATTGCTGCTTTATATATAAGCATTACTTATCTTTACTTAAATTGTTTAAGATAAATTCCCAGAAATACCATCGCTGAGTGAAAGGATGAAATAATTTTTGTGATGATAATAGGTTTTACCAACTGCCCTTGAAATGGATTTACCAAGTTGTTCTTCAAGAGTTGACTATATTGTGAGCAATTAGCTTTGCACGGTGGCAGTATCATAGCCAATGAGGTTTATCCATTGTATGATTATTGCTATTGTGAGCAATTTTAAGCATATTCTTCCTTTTGTTTCTTTTTATTTTGTTTTGGTTTTGTATTTTTGGTTTTTTGTTTTGTTTTTTGAGACAGAGTCTTACTATGTAGCTCAGGCTGACCTCAAACTCATGATCCTTTTGCCTCAGCCTCCTGAGTGCTAAGAATACAGGCATGTGTGCTGCCACTCCAAGCTAATTATAAGCATATTATACTACATAGCCTTTTCTGTGGTTCCATTTGAGCTTACATTGAGCTTACATCCTTTCTCAGTGACACTCTTACCTAACACTTGGCAAAGCTTTTGAATTTTACCACTACCCTTTCCTAACATTCACCCTTTCATCTTTATTTCCCATATGGTCTATTACATGATTCTCAACTGGGGCAATTTTGCCTCCCTAGGGACAATTATCAATGTCATGGGGGAGAAAGGAGTTTTGAACATCTGGTGGGAAGAGACTAGAGGTGCTGCTAAATATCCCACAGTGCAAAGGAAAATTCCCTACAGCTAACAATTACATAACTCAAAAGGTCAATGATAGTTCTGGGGCTAAAAAACCCTATTGGCCTCCCAAATAGTCTCTTTACTCTATCCTATGCTAATTTATACCACAGGAAGCTATCAGGTTAATTTTCTCAAGTTATGTCTCTAAACTTGTCACTATTCTAGTTGAAACCCATGTGCCCATTGACTACTCCTGTCTCCTCTACTTGATAACAGAGTCACATAATGTTATATTTTTCTTATCAGCCTAAACTCTACTGCTACAAGCTGGACTACTTGCTGTTCTTTTCCACTATTGTCCTTCATACATTCTCTCATGCTGGTCCCTCTGTTTTTTTTGTTTTGTTTTGTTTTGTTTTTTGGGTACCGGGGATCTACCTCAGGACCTCGCACGCCAATGGGTGCCCATGCCTCTGAGCGATATCACCGGCCCTTTTTTCATATGTGGGTACCGGGAGTTGAACTCAGGACCTCGCGCTTGCCAGGCAGGTGCCTATGCCGCTGAGCCATCTCACCGGCCTCCAATGCTGTTCCCTCTTATAGGTGTTGCTAATCATATCAGACAAGGCCATTTTGCAAGGTTGTGCCTATGTAGTTCTGTTCAAAGGTTCCTAGCCAGGGGGCAGAGTAGCAGCTTAAGCCAACTGTTATGGTTTGAACCAAGAATGTCCCCCGCAAAACTCATGTGATGAATATTTGGTTCCCATTGTAGCAATGTTCAGAGGCAAGGGACTTGGGGAGGTGATTCGATCATGAGGCCTTTGACCTCATCAATGGATTAATGCATTGATGGATTCATAATTTAATAGGCTATTGGGAGATGATGGGCACCTTAGGAGGTGACCTAGTTGGAGGAAGTAAGTCACTGGAGTATGTCTTTGAAAGGTATATCATGTCCTCAGCCCCTTCCTGTCTCTTTCGCTCCTCTTCCTCTTCCCCTTCCTCTCTCCTTTCCACATGTCATGAGGTGAGCAGCTCTGCTCCCCCATGTGCTCCTCGCTGTGACATTCTGCCCTCAGAGGCCCAAAACAATGAGGCCAAGTGACCATGAAAGCATGAGCCAAATAAATCTTTCCTCCTTTTAGGTTGTTTTTGTACGGTATTTTGTCATAGCAGTAGAAAGCTAACACACCAACTGTGGTGGATTGACAACTGGTCGTCAACTTGTAACACCCAGCTGAACTGAGTCAGCGTGGTGCTGGGCGTGGAGGGCCCACCTGAGCACTGTTGCCAACAACATAAAAAGGAGAACTGGTGAGGAAGAGTTGGTGCTGTCGGTTCTCCTTGAGGAGCTTGTCACACTGGCTTTCCTGATAGGAACTTGGCTGTTGTCATTGTTGGAGGAGCTCGGGACCTTGTTGTCGCTGAGGATGGCTGTGGTGTCTTTCGGGGGAGCTCTGGTCCTTACTCTGAGCGTCACTTCCTGGCTCCGGGGTAGATCCCTCAGCCTGCTGGCACAGATCCTTCATCCCGCTGGCGCAGACTTTCTAGCTTCCACCACTGACCTTTGGGCCTTCCCAGCGCAGATCCATGAGATATCCTTGGGTGAGACATTGTTGTGGGCTCTGGGCCTCTAGTTGGACTTGTGAGGGCATGGCCATGGGCTCTAGGTCTTCAGCTGGACTCATGCAGGACACTGCTGTAGGATCCAGGCCTTCAGCTGGATTCTTTGGGTCTTTAGTGTGTGGACAGATTTCCTGCACTTTTGTATATGACTCTTTGGGTGACTATTACAAAATAACTCTATAAATTATGTGTCCTGTATTGTATAGTTTCCCTTGCAAACCCTGACTACAACACCAACCAATGTTCCCCCGTGTCCTATGCCCTGGTATAGGGCTGCAGGGACTGGAAGAAGGGACAGAAAGAGGGGTAGCCCTTTTCCTAATTGACACAAAGGCTGTGTGTGATGGCAGAACTCTGATACTGGATCCCTTGGGGAGATGTAGAAGAGGGCAGGTCTCATTTGTCATGGGGAAATTGAATTGTCTTTTCAAAAGAGTGATTTTCAGTTGGCAAAGGACACATCCTGCTGGGATCTAGGGAGTGTACTCTGCTTCTCTGCCTGCGAGGCTGGAGGACCCTGTCCTCAGCTGTAAGAGGGCTGTAGTTTGTTGTTTCCACATCCTATACAGATATCTCCTCCTCCCAGGCTTTCCTGTGACCTCATCCTTTTCTTTTTCCAACATCTTGTCATTTCCTTAGAGAAAGAGTGTAGCTGATATCTCTGTCCTTTAGTTTCCCCTGTGACTGGGAGTTGCCTTTTGGAACCTACCTTATCTGTAATTTCATCACTTTCCTGTAGTTTTACTTAGTTATCACTACAAAAGGAGCTATTAATAACCATTTTCATATATTTATAATTTAATGACTTGGAATGATGATCTTACTATATTGTTGAATAGGAATAAAGGAGGCAATATAAGAATTACAGGCCTATAATCCCTGTACTCAAGAGGCTGAGGCAGCAGGTTCACAAGTTCAAGGCCAGTCTGGGCTACATAATGAGACCCTGTCTTAAAACAAACAAACAAACAAGAATTCCAGTTACACTGTGTATGTGTGTGTGTATCTATCTATCTGTACATCCATATGAACTACTGAATAAAGTTTGAGAACCTTTATACTACAATATTTAACAGTGATTATTATTGAGGTATTGAGAAACCCTTATATAATCTTTGGGTGACAATTCATCAACAACTTTTAATGTTATACCCAGTATAGTAATCTGTCATCAGAAATTATTGCTGACCGCTCAATTTGTTTTTACTTCCATTTTGTTAGCAGGTAAAAATTAAAATTGTCTGACCTATTTGGTCATAATGCTGCATCCCTGTACTCTTACCTATTCTGGAAGCTGAAGCAGGAAAGATCAAAAGTTTCAGGACAGCCTGGGCAACTTCGTGAGACTCTTATCTCAAAATAAAAACTAAAAATGGCTGGGAATGCAGTTCAGTGCAAAGGCCATGTGTTCAATCCCCAATACAAGAAAAAAGAAATCTGACCAATAGTAGAGTTATTTACTTTTTTAGTTTCTGGAAATTAATCTAAAACACTTTACCAAGATTTGTCAAACAACTTTTAGTGATATATGTTCATCTTTTATTTAATTGTGTCTTGTTTAACTCTATAAGTTAAACAACAAAACATTGGGAGGCTGGGGGTATAGTTTACTGGTAACACTTGCCTAACATATGTGAGGCCCTGGATTCAGTTCCCAGCACCACTGGGAAAAAGCCTAGGGAAAATTATAATTTTGATCACTTCCTCACATCTTTACCAGTACAGTATTGTCTGATAAAATGGTTTTCATGCATTTTACTTTTATTTTATTTATTTCTTTGTTTGTTTTTGAGACAGGGTCTCACTGTGTAGTTCATGCTGGCCTTGAACTCACTATGTAGCCCAGGCTGGCCTTGAACTCGTGGCAATCCTCCTGCCTCAACTTCCCAGGTGCTGGGATGACAGGTGTGTTCCACCACACTGGCATTTATTTATTTATTTATTTTTCTTGTGTCGTGGGGATTAAAACCAGGGTCTAATGTATGCTAGGCAAGCACTGTACCACTGGCCTACATCCCAGTCCTTTTTAGTTTATTTATTTATTTATTTATTTATAGACAGGGTCTCACTATGTAGTTCAGATTAGCCTTGAACTCACTCTGTAGTCCAGGCTAGCCTTGAATTCTCATCAGTCCTCCTGCCTCCACCTCCTGAGTGGCTGGGATGGCAGGTTTTTTTGTTTTTTTGTGTTTTGTTTTGTTTTGTTTTTGAGACAGGGTCTCTCCAAACTTCCCAGGCTGGCCTTGACCTTGAGATCCTCCTGTCTCAGCCTCCCAAGTAGCTGAGATTACAGATGTGTTCCACCACTCCCAGTTGACAGTATACTTTTAAAATGTTTATGTCAAAATCTGTAAAACCACAGATTTAACTGATTATAGAAAATATTGGCATATGACCTGATCAGCAAAGCCAATGAAAAATCTGGCTCCCACCATCTTCCATTCCTTTACATTATGGTTCAATTTCAGTGTACATATATCAGTCTTAGAAACCCAAACTCCCTTGGAAAAGAATTCTATTAACTAGAGTTAATATTGCTATGTGCAATTCTTGTGGCCTTTAGTCTTACAGATGCCACCTATTTGCAAAGTTTTAACCAGCGCCTTCACTGAAGTTGTTTTGTACACTTGTAGCACAGTTGGATTCTCTTGTCCCAGTCCAAATTCCTTCCTGGGATCTCCTTCCTTCTCAAATGAAGTTTTAAATTTTTCATACATTGTTTCACTCTTTGTGCTGTAAATTTCAGTGAGTCTTAATAAATGATAATCTCATGTATCCATGGCATCTCACTACCATCCAGAATAGTTTTACCACCCTAAAAATTTAATCCTTATTTAATCCTTTTCTCCTCCTCCCAAACACTTGACAAACTCTGATGTTTTCACTGGCTCTGTAATTTTGCCTTGTCCAGAATGTCACATAATTGTAATCATATTTGTGTAGCATTTTCAGGCTGACTTCTTTGAATTAGCAGTGCACTAAAGGAGGTTCATGAATGTCTTTTTGTGGTTTGGTAGCTCATTTTCTTTCATCTCTGAATAATATTCCATTGTATAGATGTATCAGTTTGTCCATTGACTTATTGATGGACATGCTGGATGCTTCTTAATTTTGGTTTATGAATAAAGCTTCTACAAACTTTCATGTATAGATCAGACATACTTTTTATCATGACTTCATTTTTCATTTCAAATATAATAGTTAAAAATATAAAACTATAATAGAGTAATATACTTTGAAAGTTAAAATATCTTAATATTTTAATAATAATTTTACATATGGTCTTTGGGGCTGGGGGTGTGGCTCAGTGGTAGAACATTCATGTAGCATACATGAGGCCCTGTATTCAATTCCCAGCACGTAAAAAGAGAAAAAGAAATAGTTCATTATAATTGATTTATCCATTTATTAAGTAATAAAAAGAATAAATATGTTGGTTCTTATTATTTAACTAGTAATAATCCAATAAATATATCATTGAAATTATTATTAGTAAAACAAGGAATATTATAAAAGGGAATTCCTTCCGCAAGTGTGTGAGTGGGCATATATTAAACTCTGGGTAAGCTTTTGAGATTAATTAGAGAATAGTCATGCATAAAAATTAGAAATAGGCAGGCACCATGGTGTGCCCCTGTAATCCCAACCACTCAGTAAGCTGAGGCAGGAGGATCCCAAATTTGAGGCTACCTTGGGCAATTTACAAGACCTTATTTCAAAAATAAAAATAAATAAAAAAGACAGGGAATGTAGCTCAAGTTACAGTGTTGCTTAGCATGCCGAAGGTAAGCAATCTGGGCTCAATCCTTGGTACCAAAGAAAAATAACAAAACAAAACAGAAGTAATTCCATCAAATTAATAAAATATAATAAAAATATTCCAGCCAGGTGTGGTAATACACACCTGTAATCCCAGCATTCTGGAAGACTGAGGCAAGAGGATTGCAAGTTCAAGTTTACTTAGCAAGACCTTGTCTCAAAATTAAAAATTTTTAAAAGGACTGGGGAATATAGCTCAGTGCAAAAGCCTGAGTTCAATGTCCAGTACCTCAAAAAGAAAAAAATCCTATTTATTTAATGAAGAGGAAG
Source organism: Erethizon dorsatum (assembly GCA_028451465.1). Classification (NCBI taxonomy): domain Eukaryota; kingdom Metazoa; phylum Chordata; class Mammalia; order Rodentia; family Erethizontidae; genus Erethizon; species Erethizon dorsatum. The sequence goes on along the minus strand of CM051828.1, from coordinate 105,422,397 downwards.
ATAAATATATACAAAGACAGATAAGCCTGTTCCCCATAAGCACATATGTTCTGATAAATTTTATTTTGTTTGGTTCCTGTCAAACAAGAAAGATGAAGGGTACATTTACAGTGCTGCATTATCAGCAGGGACTTTTTTTTTTTTTTTACTAGATATCAGTAAGAACTAAATCTTTCTTTTATGACTTTTATACACATGATAACTAAAAAGAATTGTCCATAAACTAGCTTCTGGCCCTGTACATTTTAAAGGTAGCCTTGTTTTGTCTCCCATTCTAACCTATGTCAGTGTTGGGCACCCTGGGACATGTTCTTATCAACCTGTGGTCCTGCACTTTCATGGCATCTCAGCACTTTAGTAATCATGGCAGGCAGTAGAGCACTTGAGTCAGCCTCATGTTAGGATGGCCAGCAGTAACCTAACCAGTGCAACCCTGGATCAGCGAGGCCTCTGCCCTGGGGCTTCAGCTTTGGAGGACTCAGCCCTTACCTCTGACCACACCTCTCCTCACAGGGTAAGAAATCTGAAATCTACCAGAGCCCACCCACACCTTATACATGGTATACTCTGGGTACCTGAAACTCTGGAATTTCTTGCCCATTTTTGGGCTTTGGTGGGCTGGGCTGTCTTCCCACAGGTGGGCAGCCTTGGACTAAAGGTGGTTGTTTGCAAGTTTTGTGACTATAACTTGGACATGCAGGCTGGAGAGTTCACAGTAATTGTGAGGTCCTTAGAGTGTGGGATAGAGCTGGAAATAGAGACAGATTGGTGGGCTGCGGGTCAGCTTTCCTACACTGCCCATTCTCCAGAGAATCTGAGAGCTCCAAATTTAGACCTGGTCTCCTTGTCAAGGTAGGGAACGGAATTGTTTTACTCAACAGTCTGTTAGCTTGATATATAAAAATTAAGTATTTAAATATATAGTAAATTGTCTTCCATTGTATGTTCAGATGGCTTTCTGACTAGGGTCTTGGGAGACAGATCTTGCGCTCATAGATTCTATCTTACTCAGTTCAGTAATGCAGAGAGCTATTCTGACAAATTGTCACTGAAGAGATTTTCACTTTGGGCCAACCTCTCACACAAGAGCACATGTGTGACATATGCACTCATATGTTAATCTTTCTTTGCAGCCTGTGAAGCCATGCACACCGAATCCCTGGTTACAAAGTCCAGTCCTAGACCTAAACACACAAAACAGACGTCACTTGTCACTTGTCAAAGATCTACGCACTGCCCGGGAAAAAAGGATTGCTATGGGGCCATTTGAATCTCACACCTCAGGTCTTTAGCTGAGTAAATACTTGGAAGATTTTTTCCAACATCGAGTCTTCTCTCTCTGAAAGGAAAGGTACTCACCTCTAGGCTGAATGCTGCTCTTGCTCCAAGATACAGGCACAGTGGACCAGGTCTGTTCTGTCTCTTCATTGATATTGTACAATCTTCTTGTCACTGTTTATAAAGAAAAATTATTTAACTGTGGACTTGATTTCTTAATGTGTAGTAATTACACAGAGGGTTAAAGAAGACTGATGTGGGGCCAAGGATATAGCTCAGTGGTGCAAGTGCCTGCCTGGCAAGCGCAAGGTCCTGGGTTCGATTCCCGGTACCAAAAAAAAAAAAAAAAAAAGACTGATATCACATTTGGTGACAGGGGATATTTTTCCATACTCCTGAAAATCATATATTAAATATGGGTCAGAGCTCCAAGTTTGTTAGAGTAGAAGTAGAAACAGTGAAAGACTTAACATCATTTACAAAGCTATACAAATTGTCCTCTGGAACCCAGATTAGAATCCCATTTGTCTAATAAACAGCTCAGGTGACTTTTTAAAAAATATCTGCAAGTCTAGTCTCTCACTTTTTAAAAAAATCTGCATGTCTACTCTCATTTTAGAGGAAGTTCTTCAAGTGCAGTCCACAGGGCAGTGCAGAAGGCATGTCACAGGGATTGTTAGGCAATATGGCAGTCAAGTCACAAGATTATTACAAAACAAAACAACAACAAAAACAAGCCAACACAATCATTTCTCCTTCCTACTGAGTGGGTGGGTGTGAACACCCTTAAATTCCCAGGAAATAACTCTGCAGTTTCTTAAGGCTTAATGATGAACAATTTTCATGAGCTTCAGTATATTTAATGCTTAAAAGATTTAAGCACTGTGGAGCAGCTGGAAACTATCATAAGATGGGACTCTGTAAGAGCACATGATACTCAAAAAATAACCACAGAAAAAGAGAGACCCAGAGTTCAGTAGTATGAATCCAGTTTTCTTTCCTAAGTATCAATTGCTATTTATACCCTAAAAGGCATAGGAACATTCAAAAATTAAAATAATGGCAGTGTGGAACCCCTCTCCCATTTTCTTCTCCCTAATTGCATCTTCTTTTCTGGTGGCACTGTTATTGAAATATAAACAGTAATATTTTCCACTATGAACTCCTAGTAGCTATGAAACGTGGTGGAGGGGCAACTTTGGGGAACACCCATTTATGCATAACAGAAAATCTTCCCTTTTCTTGACTCATGTAACCCATGTTTTTATTTATTACTTTATACATTCCATCTATTTCCACATCTAACCTGAGGATTCTGGGATCTGGAGCTCATGAGGCATTCAAAACAATAAATAATTCTGTCCGAGTACTTTCTCAGCCCCTCTATCTTTGAGTTTGCCATTTAATAGTGAAAGGACCTTATTGTGCACTCTTTTCGTTGCTGGCAAGAGCAAGAGAGCTGAACTGAACTCTCTCACCAGCCAGCCAGCAAGGCCACACAGAAGGTCTCTTAGGCCATCACCACTGTGGGAGACACAGAAGCAGAAGAAATGGCCCTTGTGTCGAGGAGTTTACAAGCGGTTTTATAAGACACACATACAAGAACCTTTCAAGACAATATGTTTAATCTAGTGGGAATTGTGCGGCACACAGTGGATGTGCTAAGGGAGTACAGGGGAGGAAGGCACTGGAGTCAGGGATGAGAAAACTTTTGTTGGATCTGGGGTAGGTGAGGGGAGTGGGGAGGACTTTCCAGGTTATGGAAAGGACAGGAGAAAGGGCTGGACGGAGGAATGAGCATGGCAGGGATCCATGAGAGGTCCTTTTTCCTCTCTTATTTCCAAAGTTATTCACTTCTTTTTTCACAGCAGACAAGCTGGCATCCATTCTCCCTGCTCTCATGTTTTTGCTAATCTATTCATATTAACAAAATGATATGAGGACAAAAATACTCCACAAGTTCCACAAATCTTTTCTAAAGGGACTTACCTGTCCTTTGTGGATTATTGTCTTAGAGTGTCTTCATTCTCTTCCTTTTATCTGCCTTCATTAACTACACTGGTTAATGAGGCAAGTGACTGATCCCTATCTTGCTATAAAAGGAACCTTCAGTTTGGCCCAGCATGTCAGGAAAACACAATGGTGACTTTTTCTTAGGATCTAGAGAAATTGTCCATTTTTTAACCAAGATTCACATTTCTCTTAGTTTATACATTCTATCTGAATTAGCATTTCTTAGTGAATCATGTCAACAGACCAGATCAAGGGATAATCACAGATCAAGAGTAAACTGTGAGGCTGGACATGTAGCACACGCCTGTAATCCCAGCACTCAGGAGGCTGAGGCAGAGGATTGCCACAAGTTCAAGGCCAGCCTGGGCTACATAGTGAGACCCTGGCTCAAAACAACAACAAACAAACAAATAAAAAACTTGTGTTAGAATTTACTACCTCCCTCCCACAACCTTCAACTGGCTATTGCTTGATTCCTTCACGCTGCCTTATCGTTTCTTGATCTAGATTGTCACTATCGTGTATCAAGAATAGGTACTAGTAGTTATCATGGATAGACCAGGAAGTATGAGACAGTTTTTCTGACTTTGAGGAGTTTGTTGCTTAATCAGATAAAATGGACTTGTTTTGTTGAAGACAGTTATGGAGCCTTTCAGCTATAAAGTGCAAACTGGTCACTCTGATTTTTCTGAGACTCTAGCTATATATATAGATATATATATATATATCTATATATATATTTTTTTGTGTGTGTGGGTACCGGGGGTCGACCTCAGGACCTCGCGCACCAGGAGGCGTCCGTGCCGCTGAGCGATATCACCGGCCCCTTTTTCGTATGTGGGTTCCGGGAGTCGAACTTGGGCCCTCGTGCTTGCCGGGCAGGCGCTTAAGCCGCTGAGCCATCTCACCGGCCCATCTAGCTATATTTTTTAAAAACAGAATTTTAAAAAATTATGGCAGGTTTTAAAGTACACACACTTAAATTATACAATGGATAATTTTCTTCTGAGATAATGCCAGAAATATAAATTAACATGAATGTTCGTGGCAGCATTATTTGTAATAGTCAAGAAGCAAAAACACCCCAAACTGATGAATGGATAAATAAAATGTGCTGTATTCCTATAATAGTATATTATTCAGCAATGACTTAGGCAGGTGCAATAGTGCACATGTGTAATCCCACCACTCTGAGAAGCTAAGGTAGGAAGATTGCAAGTTTGAAGGCCGACCTGGGCAACTTAGTGAGACCCTGTCTTAAAATAAAAAGTTTGGGGATATAGCTCAGTGGGAAAACCCTAGGTTCAATCAATTCCCAGTATTCCCCCCCAAAAAATTTTTAAAGTAATAACTTACTATGCGGGGGGTGTAGCTCAGTAGAGAGCACTTGCCTGGCATGCAAGACCTCACCTTAAAACAAAGCAAGGGCCGGTGAGATGGCTCAGCGGCTTAAGCGCCTGCGCGGCAAGCGCGAGGGCCCGAGTTCGACTCCCGAAACCCACATACGAAAAAGGGGCCGGTGATATCGCTCAGCGGCACGGGCGCGCAGGCACCCGAGGTCCTGAGGTCGACCCCCCGGTACCCACAAAAAAAAAATAAATAAAAAAAATTAAAACAAAACAAACAAGAAAGCAAAGCCCCAACTCATTCAAAGGCACTATTCTAGGCTCTGGGGATACAGTGGTGATCTAGACCATGAGGTTCTCTGCATTATATTTCATGCCAAAAATCTGGATTTTTATGTGAAATCTCTCCAGGGTTAAATATTTGCAATGATTGAAAAGTATTTAAAACACTGTAAACTAACATTGTGCCAAAAACATCTCTGGGCCAGATTCAGCCCTCAGGCTTCAATGAAAGATTTTTAGGTAGTTCCTAAAATGTTACTCAGCTGAAACTTAGCATCCTCAACTGTGCCCATCTGCTGCCCAGCACCAATCAAGGAAGTAGTCCCATAAAATTTAGGGAAATCATCTGTACTACTTGAGCCAGGAACTGGTGGACAGTGGCCTGGGTCCTGTTCATCTCAATGAGATGCTGCAGCCTTCGTCACTGACCAGGTGAGGCGCTGATAATTTTCCACCCCTTCAACAGGGTGGATTTGGATTTGTGCTTCATAGCCTTTCAAGATCATCTGTCCTCCAAGCACATTTGTGGGAGGCCAATTCAGGAAACAATCTCAGAGGTTAGGATTTAGACCTTTTCATTTCCTTTACTTGCCAATACCTATGACCTCAACTGCTTTTGGCCAAAGAAGTGACAGCAGTATAATCAGCTCAATAATTGATGATTAACTTCATCTGTGTTAAGACTTTAACCTATCCATGATCTCACAAAACGAGCTTTAAATTTATCTTGTAGCTATTAAGTTCAGAATCAGCCTCATACTACTAATTTTTTTTTTTTTTTTTTTATGGGTACCGGGGGGTCGACCTCAGGACCTTGCACGCCAGCAGGCGCCTGTGCCGCTGAGCGATATCACCAGCCCCTTTTTCGTATGTGGGCTCCGGGAGTCGAACTCGGGCCCTCACGCTTGCCGGGCAGGTGCTTAAGCCGCTGAGCCATCTCACCGGCCCCTCATACTACTAATTTACCCATCAGCAGAGCAGCAGTTTAAAGCTCCAGAAAGAGAGCGTCGAGAGAGAAGATCAGACAATCAGGTTCTTCGCTGGACCACACTACCCCATCAACACAAAGCTGTTACAGGAAGTCCCTGACTTACAAACGAGTTCCTTTCAGGGAGAATGTTCGTAAATCGGATTTGTTGATAACCCGACAAAGTGAATCTTATACAGTGCCCCTGCGAAAGTTCACAACTCGAATGTTTGTAAATCAAGGACTTACTGTATTTACAGAGCTTCAGTTCGTAGGAGCAGGTAATTCACTCTCAAATGCCCTTGAGTTGAGCCGCCTCCAAGCAAAAGGTAAGTGGGGCACATCAGATCTTCAAAACCAGACCATGTGACAGTGGGAAAATGATAGACTCAAGTTAAAATTTCCTCCTGCTACTATGTGACTTTGTAGAAATTACCTTATTCTTCTGAATTTTGGGGTTTTGCGGTGGGGGGGATTGAACCCAGGGCCTCGAGCATGCTAAGCAAGTGCTCTACCATGCTACATTCCCAGCCCCTGAGTTTTACTTTCATCATTTGTCAAATGAGAAAAATAATTATCTCATGAGTCTGTTGCAATGGTTCTCAACCCCAATGTATATTAAAATCACTATTTTTAAAAATGTCACATCCTGAGTCATACCGCCTACAAGTTAAATCAGAATCTCTGAAGGCAAAATCCAAACATTAGTTGGCAGATAATAGTTTTAAAATCCAGATATTAGTTTTAAAAGTTTCACAAGTCATTGTAATATGTAACCTGGGCTGAAAATCACTGATGAGGTTTAAATACTGTTATTCATGTGAAGCAGGTGCTCTGTTAGTTTCTACTTGTTTCCAATTGTTTCAAACCAGCAATTTAATCTACTTTGGGTATATGTTCTAAAACTGTGCCACTAGATGTCAGTTTGACCCTACAAGATTGTTCCTAGGAGCTTCTGGTTATCTGCTCTCAGAGTAACAACCACGTACCACAACCATTTGTCAGGTACCTGTAGAATGCCAGCCACAGTGTCAGTAACTCTTAAAACATGTGATTTCTAATCATATAGAAAGTAGGCAAGGTAGCTGTTGTCTCAATCATGAGGAAGGTGAGAGTCATAGATTCTGTGACTTGTACAAAGATACACAGTGACAGAAGTGGAATCCAAGCTTCATTCATTGAAAAACGGAACACTATACAGAAAGTACTATACAATAGCAGAAAAATCCTACTGTGCCTATGATAATTGTGATCTTGGATGACTGCTGCTTAGGTCATTCAGCACAAGTGAGCGCTAAGCACAGTTCTCATCCCTTTATCCTTCACTTGTAGGTACATTTGAGAAGAAAAGGTGGGCAACACTTTGGCAGTTGTTCTTAGCATCAGTTTAGCTCTATCGTCTAAAGAATTTAAATTATGTGTTCCTAACAGGGTAAAAATTGATTCTTAAGTAGAGTTTCCTGAGATGGCTTTTCCACTGTCTCCAGCTACTGCAACAAAATAATAGTTTTTAAGAGTCTATTACATAGAGGATAGGGACTTCCTAATCTGACCTGTTTTACTACTATCTTATTTACTTATTTATATGCTCAGCAACAATTTGTTAGCCTGGAGCACGTACCTAATTTTAAATCAGTAAATATTTACTGAATAAAAGAACCTCTAGCACTGTGTTAAACACTACAAAAAGAGCTATGAGAGAAGTGTACACCTAAGGTGAAGAAAAATACACCTTATCCTGGTAAGCAAATCTGAGTATTTCCTTCCAAAAGAAGTACATTGTTTCTACAGCTGATTCATATCTGAGGTGGGAAAGACTCACAGGTCTTGGAGAAGGTTCTACGTGACCCAGGGAACAGAAGACTATTATACTGCTTGATTTTCTCTGTGGATTCAGAATCTAATGACTGCTCTGGAGTTTGTGCCCATGTCACGAGGATACCAGCTGTATGTATCTCTGAGTTGTCATTCACCAACCAAGCAGTTTGACAATTGGGATTATAGGGACTACCAGGCTGGATCAGACTTATGATCTATCCAACAGCCTCTTACCTTGGAGGAAAGGTTATTCAGGCAGTGGTCCTCAAAGCTGGTTATAGTCAGGATAACCTGGGGGAGCTGGCCAAAATACAATACAGACTCCTGGACCCTACTTCAACCTACTGAACTGGAATTCCTGAAACTGGAAGAGGAGCCTGGGATTCCCACACAGGACCAGGGTTGAAAAATGGTTAGTTCAGGATTCACACAGCTTCATTCATGCAAGATTCTGCAATTCATAAATTTGCTCTGACCTAGGCTGTATTCTATTTCATTTCCTCCCTAGGTATGAGTTCCATGCAGTATGAACCCTGAAATTTTTTTGGTTGTAAGCTTAAGTCTGTTAGACTTTTATAAGCGACATTGGAATCCTAGGATGTGGGATTTGAGAGATGAGATCATGTTGCTTTTACTTACCCATGCCATTTGTGATTCTAGAGACTTAGCTCCCTCAAGAGCTTGCCTTTGAAGTTACATGCCTATCCTTGAGATTTTTCATCGTTTACAAGCAGCTCTGACTTTATCAGGTGATCTGTATCAGCTAGTTTTGTCCACTTTGTGCAAGGGCAGAAAAGTCATATGTGTTCTCTGATGTTTGTGATCTGGGATGACTGCTGCCTACGTCATTCAGAACGGGTAAGAACTTGTTGCAGGCTTGGATTAAAGGTCTGTTCTGAGTCTAGTCAGCCTGTTAGTTTTGAAGAGACCAGGAAGGGGAATATGCTTTCACTCAAGAGCTCAGTGATAAATGTTCTTCTCTGGAATGGCAATCCAGATGATTCATGAGAGTAGAAGAATGAGTGGAGTGAAAGTACTCATGGTAAAGTATAAAAGGGGACAAATAAAGAAGGAGAATACCAAGGTCATGTACCTGCCAATTAGAAAGAAAAAGGATTTGGTTTAAGCATATCATCCTCCTTTTTTTTCTTTTTAAGGCTGAGCTTCTGAAGATAGGGGGCCACTTAGGATGATCACTTTGAAATTTCCTTGTGTCCTTCAGCTAGTCAGAGTAGTTTGTTTTGTTTTGTTTTTGAGACAGGTTGTTCTCTATGTTGCCTAATCTGGCCTCAAACTAAGGCTCAAGAAAGCCTCCTGCCTCAGCCTCCTGAGTAGATGGGACTATAGAAGAATACACCACTAATGTTTTAAGTAGCCTTATGCATGTGTAAGGGCAAAAAGAGAGAGGAGAGAAAAGTATTATCAGATTATAGCCTGCACATCATCCCCTAGGCAAGTTAGGTCTGGCCAGAATCAGTCTGCACAGAAAGCATTTTGGAGCTTGGTTGGAAATTTCTATACTCTGGCTGAGATTTCTGGGTATATTGTTCAGGGACCTCACCACTGACCCTGTTCTCAATTGATACTACTAGAAAACAGATCCCTCAGGACTGGTCTACCCAAGATAAAACTACTGCAGCCTCCAATTCCAATATAGAAGCTCAAAGAAGCTCTGGCTCCCCTATGATCAGTGTTCAAAGTAATGACGGCTTTTCCTGGAATTTCCTTTCATCTAGAGATTTCAGAGCATCCTGAAAATATCTGCCCATCCCATAAGCAGCTGATTAAGCCACATCTCGGACATTCATCTTTTGCTTGGGGGGTCCTCCCCTTAAACTGGTGACTGAGCAGGAAATAGAATGTGGGCCTCCTGATTCAAGGTCTTACACTGGACGCCCACTCCCTCTCTTCACTTGAGCAGTTTGTAGCTCCCACAGGGCATAGCTCTTTCGAGGAGCCTGTGTGTCAGATTTGCCTGCTTCTTTGCTGTCATCACCTCCCACTGACTGCATTTTCGGGTTCTCCAGTGTCTTGGTAACTGGGCTGTGCCTTAGCTGTCCTGTATGTGGGAATTGTTGAAGAATCTGCAGGGAATCTCTGTGTCTTGTTACCCTTCATTTCCAGTTCCAATTTCCCCCATCCATTGTTCCCTCCCCCATCTATCAAAGTATTTTGCCCTCTGGTTCCTTTTTATCTGAATCTACACCTACCCAGAAGAAAGAGGAAGAAAGACCACTGCTTAGGAGGGATGGGGGAATAGGACCGACATGTCTTTTCTCCTGGGTTGCTCTTTTATTCCCAGGGAGAGGGCCATGGCCATGAACCTTAGTCTCAACGGACTGTGGAGGAGATTAGCAGGATGAGTCTACTTCCATCACCTGCCCTGAGGGAGCTGACTTGTTTTCCATGGAGGAGGGTGATTCAGCTCAGACCCTTGATTGAGAAATCCATCTCAGAGCCTGAAGGGAAAGTAGCAGAAGGCCAGGTTCTTTAATTTCAGACCAGAGAGTGTTTACTGATTTACCAGAAACTGAGCTATCTTTGTTCCCAGCGTTGGTGACTTTGTATAGAATTTCCCAAAGAATGGCCCTGTCCACAGTGGTCCAACAGAGCTAGGCAGTGGGATGCCAAATTCAGTGCAGGGATGGCCTACACATACTAGTGTAGAGCTTTATTTAATCTTACTACACCACTGTGCTTTTTTTTTTTTTAATGTGGGTACCGGGAGTTGACCTCAGGACCACGCGCTTGCCAGCAGGCGCTTATGCCGCTGAGCGATATCACCGGCCCTTTTTTTCCTTTATGTGGGTACTGGGAGTCGAACTCAGGACCTCGCGCTTGCCAGGCAGGCACTTATGCTGCTGAGCCATCTCACTGGCCCACCACTGTGCTTTTAATGACAATAACTACTAGTGATCATGATATGATAATTAGCACATGCCTTTTTTATAACTCCCAGAGCACACCCAAAAATAAATGATCGTGCTGGCTGGCAAAGCTGTTTCTAGAGACAATTCCTGAATCATTCATTCACTTACTAAATATCTAGTGATCTATTGATGGCCAAGCCCTGTGCTAGACATCATGAGCAGGAAGGATGTGGTCCGGGTTATCCCAGTGGTGATGCACTATAGGATGGATAAGCAAGTTTATCCTTGGGATGTATGTATCCAAAGTGGAAGTGCATTGTGTATTAATGGAGCATGCAACTGAATGGTGGCTGGGAGAAGGGGTGTCAGGAGGCCTCCCCTGTAATAGTAACTTTAAAGGTGATTTGTAAGATGAGTGGGAGTTAGCAAATGGAATCCAACTTAGGGTAAACTTATGTGATTTGTAAGATTTCCAGGAAACAAAGTTGAACAGGCCCCAAGCTGCCTTTTATATTAACCCTCCAATGTAACTACCAGGCTATGCCATTTACGGTAGTGTCTCAGCTCTGCTTCTATACAATGTGGTGCTACTTTCTGACAGTGTCAAATTCTACTCAAGTGGAAGACGTAATTATTGTTATCCCACTAGAGAGAGTTTTCATGGAGGAAGATGACACCAGGGAAACAAGCATGAAATCAGGCTCTTCTACTACTTTTACAACCAGGTCCCATTCTCTATGTCCTTAGAATAGTCTAGATCTGTGATAGGAAGTGTCTTCACTTCAATGACAACATCCTTCTTATCTGCTGCTGGACTGACAAGGAGACTGATGTCCGTTTACAGGAAACTAACAGGAAAAGAAAGAAAGCCTGCCACTAAATGCACTTCCTGGAGGTGAATTGAAATGGCTGCTGCTCTGGCTGTGGTGTAGGAAAGGGCTGAATAAATAAATACACATCCCTATTGTGTAGTCAGACCTCTTCTTTCCCTTCTAAAATCAGCCAGCCTGCCAGAGGCCAGACAGAGGTCTTCTTGGGTTATTAAGCGGTATTGAAACTTACAATTCTCCTCTGTCTCAAACACAGAGAAAACAGAATTGGAAAGAGAGAAGACAAAAGTCACTGGAAGAGGAACTTACTATTGCTACATACCTTCTGTTTACCCTCTTGGAACTTTCCCAGCAGCTTCTGCTTCGAGCCTTTCTATGCATAAATGTGGTGATGTTTGGGAATGTGTCAGGAGGAAAAGGGGTCAGGGTTAGTGCATCTCAGAAAATCAGTGGGCTTCTTTAAATCACAGCTGCACAGGGGACTTTATCTGGAGGTAGAGGTGTAGGCCATTATTATCTGTGGCTATATATTAAGCTCTAACATGTAGCACCACAGCAGGTGCTGCTAGAGAAGATGACATTGGAGCTGGATGTGTTTGTTGGTTTTGGTACTGGGGATTGAGCCTCTGGTATGCTAGGCAAGTCCTCTACCACTGAGTTACATCCACAGCCCTTTTTAACACTTACATGGTTTTTTTTTTTTTAAATAGGGTCTTGCTATGTAGTTCAGGCTGGAGTTAATACTCGTTATGCATCCCCGGCTGGCCTCAAACTCATGGTGATCCTTCTGCCCCAGCCTCCTGAGTGCTGGGATTACAAGTGCACACCACCATGCCTGGTTTAAATTTTATTCTGAGGCAAGGTCTCACTAAATTGCCCAGTTTGGTCTCAAACTTACAATCTTCCTGCCTCAGCTTTCCAAGTAGCAGGGTTTTTGGTTAAGAATAATTTATATTTCAAGAGGCTACCCCCCATCTTTCTTATATAATAATCACGGGTACGTCCTGAGAAATGACTCAAAGCCAAAATAATGGGATTTCCTTAATTGTAGTTCCTTATTTTCCCTGGCTACAGGCCAATCCTCAATATCATCTTCCCTTATAAGAAAGCTGGCTTGGACCTAGCCTTGCTGGGTCACTTCAACCTTTTAGCAATCATGTTGCAAACGAGACTCTCTTCTTCTAACTTTTTTATTGTAAAGTTGCTCTTTATTCAGTCTCATAGTTCTTATTACTTCCAACTCGGGTGTGGAAGCCTCCTCTTAGGTGCCCCTATCCTGTCCGAAGAGCCCATGTGGGATTCCTCTTCCTCTCATGCTCAGCTGAGGACTGACTTGGACTGCACAGTGACCAGCTTCTTTTGAAAGGATGGAGCCAGGCTTGCACTCTTCTGCGAATAGGAGGTGCTGCTCTAATTAACCTGCCTTGCAGGTTTTGGGCATACTCTTCTTGTTATAGGGCAGGCAGGAAATTAGATTGGGTCATAGTTTGTTGGTCATTGTCTATAAATCCCAGATCTGGGACTGTGCTCTGGCAAGTATAGGGTACTCATGGAAAAATGGGCCAACATAAGTGGAAATAAGACCAAACTTGAAAAGTTACCAGAGTTACCAGAGTTCATAACCTTTCTTTCCTATCGTTTGGCAAAGCAATCAGATAACATACAGTAATGTAAATAACTAATGGTTATTGAGCACTTACTATGTGTCAGGCCCTGAATTACACATGTTATCTCATTTATTCCTCATCAAAGTTTTCCTTCTAGTAGTTAGGAGAGAAAACCAGCCATTACATACATTCAATAATAGTATTAATAGCAATATTAGTTATATATGCCAGTTATACATTGTATAATATACTGGCCCTAAATTGAATGTATTCTCTCATTTAATTTTTTTTTTTTTTTTGTGGGTACCGGGGTCGACCTCAGGACCTTGCGCGCCAGCAGGCGCCCGTGCTGCTGAGCGATATCACCGGCCCTTTTATTCATATGTGGGTTCCGGGAATCGAACTCAGGACCTCAAGCTTTCCAGGCAGGTGCTTATGCCGCTGAGCCATCTCACTGGCCTCATTTAATTTTTAAATGAGTCCTATAAGTAGGTATTATATCGTCACAATCCTAAAGGAGTTGCTTCTAAAATAGTGCCTAGTGATGGTCCTCCTGCTGGTATTTACATCCTTATATAACCCCCTCTCTTGAGTATAAGCTGTACCTAATGGCTTACTTCTAAGACAATGTGACAAAGTGATGGGATGTCACTTCTTTTGGATTATAAAATACCATGACCTCCTTCTCTGGCTGGCCTTCTTTCTTGCTTGCTCTGATGAAGTAAGCTGCCGTGTTGTGTCACGCATAGGCCCATGAGACGAGACTCTGAGGGAGGCCTTCCGCCAACAGCCTCTGAGGAACTAAGGCCTTAGTCTAAAGCCAGCAAGAAATTGAATTCTGCCAACGACTGTGTGAGTGCATTAAAAAGCACATCCATCCCAACTGAGGCTTGAAAGTATTGCAACCGTCTGAGGGACCCAAAGCTAGAGAATCCAGCTAAACTGGGGTAGGATTTAAGACCCACAGGAACTACGAGAAAATAAATGTAGCTTTAGGACACTTAGATGGGAGGGCAACTTATTATACAGAAAAAAAAAAAGAGCTAATGCTCATCCCACTTTGTAGATTAAAAAACTGAAGCTCAGATAGATCAATCAACTTTCCCAAAGTCACACAATTAGAAAATGGGACAGCCAAGATTTAAACAACAACAAAAACATTAGGTTTGAGAATTTAAGTCTACTTTCTAATGAGGTTCCAAGTGATAGGGACACTGAAATTCTAGAAGGCATTCTACTCTGAGAAATCCTTGGAGAGTAGCCATGTTTCCAGGAAATTCTTTGTGTGCATGTAAAACAGGGATGGACAAAAGTTTACATAGTGCTAAGTACTTTGTAAGGCCCACTCCCTGCTGTAGAAGAATGGTTGGTCCACCCATAGATCTGGTGATAGTAACCAGGGGTCCCTTTCAATAGCACAATGACAGAGCTAAGAGCTAAGAGCCCATCCACCATAGAAACACTCAAGCCGTCTTACCTATAAAATGCAAGGCAGGTGGATGGGGGTCATGTACTTTTCTTGAAGATGAAAATGAATGTATTTAGTAATAAGGCATGGTGTTGTATTTAAAAATCAGCAAGAGTACTAGAATTAGAAAGCAAGTGATTCTGCCTGAAAGAATAGCCCCTTCCACTGAGTTATTTTTTTCTTCTTCTTCCCATCCATGAAACACCCTTGAACTTTGAAACTACAGTGCCTTGTTCCAGCGTGGAAAGCAGCTTGGCACTTCCCTGTATTGGAAGCTCTCTGGTTTGGGATGGTAAAAACATCTTCTCCCAGAGCTTTTTGCCAGTGGTCACCTTTATGAAGATATACTTCTTGGCTGGCTGCATGAATCCATCCTTCCCTGTCAGCCTTGCCCTGCTGCCAGAGCAGCAGGCTTTGAGCTCAGGGAGGATTTCCAGGTGGCAGCAGAACAACAGTCCCATAGGCTGGAGCATTGGCACGCTTCCCCCTTTTAACCAGTGGCAGACTGCACTTGGCTGGTGTGATTATGCAACCTGGTGTAAAGTCCACAGCCAGGGAGCGGTGGAGGCAGGACTCTAAGCTGGCTCAGCATGCCCCAACTAGGCTCCTGGACTCTCATTCTGGTTTTATCTTTTTCTCGCCTGACCAAAGTTTCTCTCTTTCTTTCTCTCTCCCTCTCTTCTTTCCTGGCCTCTTTGTATCTCTCTCCATCACCTCCCCTTCCCTCCCTTTTTCTTTCCTTCCCTTCTCTCTAGTCCCTTCCTCCCTGTCAGCGGCAGGGATCCCTAACTCAGGAAACCACCTCATTATCAAGCACTTGGCTTGTCTCCAACTGCTTAGTGGCAGGCTGCTCTGGCCCGTGTCTGCTTTCTGAGTAATTTTCTTCTCCATCAGTTGTTTGTTTCTCTAATCCAGTTGGAATTGGGATTGCGGAGAGGATCCCTGAGCCAGTACATGTATACGGGGTGTGTGTGTATGTCCAAACACAAGAAATAGAGCTTTTCCTTGGTGAAATTTTGCCCCTCTGAACTAAAACAGGTATGAAAGAAGACTTAGATTCCTCTCCTTTGAAAAGTGACACTGTGAAAAGAGAGCAGGTGAAAAAGTAGCATTTGTACACAAGGAAGCCCAAAGCGTACCACATCACTCCTCAAGCTCTCCATTTTCTTTTTTTTTTTGTGGGTACCGGGGGGTCGACCTCAGGACCTCGCACGCCAGCAGGCGCCCGTGCCACTGAACGATATCACCGGCCCCTTTTTCGTATGTGGGTTCCGGGAGTCGAACTCGGGCCCTCGCGCTTGCCGGGCAGGCGCTTAAGCCGCTGAGCCATCTCACCGGCCCTCCATTTTCTTTTTAATTGGATTTATAAAGACTATTTTTTTGCCCTTAATATACCTGCCATCCTGGTCTCGCTCAAGAGGCTCTGAACAGACACCATCTGTACCATCTCCAGAGCCAACCACACAACACAATGCTGCAGACTCCCAGTCTCCGGTGTTCTTGCTCTCTAGGAAGGGGCCATGAGAATGGCAGAGAAGCACATAACATAGGAAAGAGGAGAAGCTGGATGGAGTAATTACATTATAGCGTTACCTTGTGCATGTAAAATCAAAATGTATAGTTCACACAATAATCTCTCTGGTACGACGTAGTCTTTGATAATACAGTATAGCCTTCAGTTAGTTCAAAGTATGTTCCTTAAAATCTTCCTTCTTCAAGGGTTTCCTTCTCACCGTGTTGTGTCTATTTATTTTACATTTTCTTTCTTAACTGATTTTTACAAGGAATGGGAACAATAGAAATGTACATGCATGTATGAGCAAAAGCATTTATAAAAGCCTTTTTTTTTTTTTTTGTGGGTACCGGGGGGTCGACCTCAGGACCTCGTGCGCCAACAGGCACCCGTGCCACTGAGCGATATCACCGGCCCCTTTTTTTTTTTCGTATGTGGGATCCGGGAGTCGAACTCGGGCCCTTGCGCTTGCAAGGCAGGCGCTTACGCCGCTGAGCCATCTCACCGGCCCAAAAGCCTTTTTTTTTTAAAGCGTATGAAACAGAATGAATAGCTGGCCTTTGTGGCATTTTCCCCCCAAATTTTGTGAGAGTAATTTCATTGAGTTCCTAAACTTAGATGGCAAGTCCTCCTAGTGAGACTAGCCTAATTCTACGTTCTCTATGGCACCTAGTCACTATGGCTCTGTGAGAGCCATTATTACACAAAGCACCATAATCATGACCAGGCCCTCCTATGACGTTATTGTTTCCTATCTGCCAGAACATTAATTGCCTTCTAACTTGCTCTAAAATTGGTTGTACAGCATGCTGTCAAGACTAGAGAGAAGAAAGCTGCTAGTCACATATTAAATGGCTGTGTAAAAGGACATTAGGGCATTTTCACATTTGCATGTTACTTCAACTGTTATGGGACGTTAGCTCAGGCTGTCTGTCTTGACTTCTATCTCATTGTGGTCAGTGCCTAATCTTTCCGTCCACTAAATGATTCAGACATCTCTGAAGTTATTTTGGCTTTTCCATTTTCCTTTTACAGACTTTTTGTGAGTCACTGAATAGAATGGGAGGTTATTTCTAAATTAGAAGGTGAGGATGAGAGAAGAGGAAGGAAAGTTCCGGAAAGTAACTAGGAAAAGACACATTCTTTTTATGTATAGTTACTGGAGGAATAATTTCCACTTGGTTTGGTGACAGAACTGTGTAGTTTATTTAAACTTGACTAAAAAATATAGGTTAGAAAGCAATTTTTTCCCCCCTGGATAACAAACATACAGTTTCGGACTCCTCAAAGCTTGCTCTGCAAAGGACAGGAGGTTAGTAAACAGATGAGATATGGGACAAAGAGTTAGCAGGAAGAACATAGAGGCAAAGTACAAAATTTCCAAAGTCCAGAATCTTGGTCCCACAGGAAGTTCCCAGTCATAAAGTGGTGCTTGTGAAGAGAATGCCTCCTCAACTGTGTCCCAAACACCCCTGCCCCAGCCCACATTTCATGGCCCATGGGTTTGCATATTGTGGGTGGAGCTGTGGGGAAGGTATATTTAAATCTGATTTAGAAATTGAAAGAGTAATTAGGCCAATATTTTCTTTCTTTCCAGCATTTTCTTATTCAGGAACAGGAAAAGTGGGTGGAAATGAAAAGAAGTAAAAATGCGAATATATTTCTAGGAGCACAAGCGTTTTTATAGCAACAACAGATTTCTCAAAAATGCCTACTGTGATTTGTACCCGAATGAATAAAAATGCAATCATTTATTCTTGTGCATTGCGCCAAGTGAGGGAAAAAAACCCTACAATTCATTCATGGCTCTAATTCAGACTGCTAGGAAGAGAGGTTTAGGAAAAAAAAAAAAAAAAAAAAAAGGACAAGCATTTAAAGTATCTGACACACAGCTAATAGGGCTATTTAAGAATTGCTGAACATAAAAACCAAGCAGGGGAGGAAGGTGGTTGGAAGCGGTGTTCTCATTTTCAGAACATCACAGAGTGAAATGCGGCCCGTTTATTCAAAACTTGTTGATTATTCTCTGCTGTCTGGTTATTTAGCAGAAGTCAGCCAGGAGTGGGTCTGGAAACTGAAGAACTCTCAACACCATACTTAAGTTTATTGACGAGGTTTATATATTGCAACTGAAGTGGACTGATTGCTGCTAAATAAAGGGCTGCACTTTGAGTTTTTAGCATTTAGACTGCCGGAAAGAACTTCAAAGAAATTGGGCGTATTGGGAATTCAAGAAAAGGAAATGTTTATCTAGATAATACCTTTCTCTCAAGGGGTTAGAAACACTTCTTAAACACAATCTTTGATGTTGGTATTTCGCAGGTGTTACTAATATGAATAAGCCGACATCGATTAGCTTCATCTTGTAGGAAGGGAATTGGAAAAAGAAGAGTTTACAGCGTGTGCTCCACAACAAAGACTTAACCCTTCCCCGGTAACCTCAGATGTGAGCTTATGCCCCGACTTAGCTTTCTACAGCGCAACCAAACTGTGCACAAGCTGGAAACAACTGCGGCCGTCACATCCCTTGCCAGTTAACTTAACAGACACTTCCAGCAGCCTATCATAACTTCGAACAGCCCAGTCACCAACCAATACAACTAAAGCTTGGTCTAGGTCGCTCCAGGTCCGGGAGGGGGCTAATACCCGGTCCAGGAAAAGGGGAGGTAAAGACGCGATGACCGGCAAGTGAACTAAACCAATCAGAGAAGAGAGCCGCCGCCCCATTGTCCAATAGATAGGTCGGAAGTATGATATAGGGTGGGCCTGTTGTCATGGGGGAGGTGGTGGCGCTTGGTGGCTTACTGGCGGCGGAGGTAGAGGCAGAGGCGTTGGAGTTGGTCGGGAGCAGCGGCAGGTGAGTGCGGTAACGCGGCCCTGAGGTCTGGAGGCCGTCTCGGGGCGGAAACTCCAGCTCAGCGCTCTGGAGGTAGTGGCGGGAGGAAGAGGGGCCTGGACCGTGGGCCAGGTCGGGGCCAGGGCCAGGGCAGAGGCGGTGGCGAGTTCGGTCTGACTGGGTTGGTGGGAGAATGGCCTGGTTCCTAGCGGCAGAGTTCTCGCTGGGAAGGTCGGCTGGCGCCGGAACCAAGCGAGCGAGGCCCGGAGGTCCCTTGGGACGCCCAGCTGCTCGGGTCTGGGGCACTGACTGGCGGCCGGTGTGTGAGCGGTAGCGCTTGAGGAAACGGGAGCGGCCAGGGTCCCAGATAGGGCGGTGACCCGGGGTGACCAGTCTGCGGGCGGGGTGACTTGAGAATACCTCGGACAGCTTGGGTGCGGAGGAAAAAGGGAACCCTGGAAGCTCGGGAGTGGACAGTGTGTAGATAGCTGGGGGCCCGAGGGAACTGGGAGGAGGGGTCCGAGATGACAGAGCAGCCCGAATCCGAGTAGGGGGCGTCTGCGGAGAGGCGCCTAGCGGGTGGGGACCCTCCTGAGAAAGACGGCTGTCCAAGAGACAAGGGCTCCTGCCGGGCTCCTGCCGAAGCGGCGGGTCTCGGAGGGTCGGACCGGTGGAGACCTGGAAACGGAGACCCGCAGCGCCCAGGCGCCCGCCACCCCCAGCCGGACTGGGACCCGAGGTTGGACTGGCAGCTCCTGGTCTGAAGATCCTCGGGGCACCAGGAGAGAAGTCCTTGAGGAGTAAATCGGGCTTGAGACGAGGGTGAGAGTTCAGTGGGGGGAAGTGGAAGTTCCCTGAAGCAAAACGGGATGGAGGTGGGAGGGGAGGAGTAACTTCCCCCGTAGGAAGTGGATAGTAGATTGGTCGAGGGAGCGACAGAGCTAGTTGCTCAGGGAGAATAGTAGTGGTCTTGTAGAAACTGGCCAGGATAGTAGATACCAGAAATTTTACGGTGGTGTCACTAGTGGATTCTAAGATCTTCAGAAAGAGAAGAGACTTAAGCTTCATAATTAATACAAAGATGCCATCTAGGACCAGAGAGAAAGTCCTAATAGCAAGGTAAAGTGACTTGCTTTCTGGTGCTTTAGAAATGTGGTTTACGACGACAGCGATAATACTGGAAAATAAGGACATTGACGGGATGGGGAATTTGAGAAGGTAAAGGGGAGGAATAGCTGAGCTAAAGGATTAGAACAGGACACTTGGTCAGAAAGAGGATATTCATGACGAGGATAGGCATACCCTGCAAATTGAAAATAAGTTTTGAGTTCTATTTCCACTTTGCTTGGCCAACTTAACCTCTCTGTGTTTTTCTTCATCTGTGTAATAGAGATACTAATAGTTTTTACTTAAGAGGATTTTAAATATTTTTTACATGAGCTAATATTTGTAGAGCTTTAAAATAGTGACTAGTATATAGTTAGAACTGTGAATTGATTAAATGGGGGATAAAGACCTGAGTTCTTTAATAATGTGGTTCTCAAACATTAGCTTACATCAGAATTACCTGGAGGGCCTGGTAAACTACAGATTGGTTGGCCTCACCTGGGGTCTGATTCAGTAGGTGTTGGGTGGGGCCCAGGAAATTTACCTCAAGTGATGTTTATGTTGACCAGGAGGCCATACTTAAGAACCACTTGCTTTAATGAAAATAGTAATAATCAGCAACCCTGAAACACCTGTCCATTCTGCTAAAGAGACAAGTAGGGGAAAACTAAAAGTTTTTTTTGTTTTTGGTAGTCCTGGGAATGGGACCCCAGGGCCTTCTTCATAATAGGCAGGTGCTCTACCATTGAGCCACAACTCCAGCCCAAGGATACCCTTTTTAAAGCCTGTGCTTTTAAAATGTGGATCATGATTAATTTGTAATTTATAAAACTTTGTAGCTTACCACAAACAGAATAGACTAGCATTGCACTTGGTAAGGAAATGTTTTGGGAAACTTCTCATACATGTATGTACTAGATCACAATGTAAAATGTATTTCTTTTTTTTTTTTTTTTTGTGGGTACCGGGGGGTCGACCTCAGGACCTCGGGTGCCTGCGCGCCCGTGCCGCTGAGCGATATCACCAGCCCCTTTTTCGTATGTGGGTTCCGGGAGTCGAACTCGGGCCCTCGCGCCTGCCGCGCAGGCGCTTAAGCCGCTGAGCCATCTCACCGGCCCGTAAAATGTATTTCTTGCAGTCAGAAAAGTTTAAAAAGTGTTTGAGCCATGCAGTTTAGCAAAAGCAGCCCTCCGGTGTCCAGGGGTTGGGTTATTATTTAATCATCTTTTTCTTGTATTTCTTTCTTAAGTGGTAACACAGTCCATTAAATTTTTTCACTCGATCTTAGCCAAAAGGCTGAGAAGTGATTAGTCCATTAAATATTTTTATTTTCTGACTTGACTTCTCTTATGTTAGTGTTATCACTATTGTGTGCCTCTACTCTGGAACTTTTTTGGATATTGAGAATCTTTGGCATGAGGACTGAAGAGAATTTGAGGCAGAGAAATTGAGTGGTGTTTCTCAAATGTCTGCTTTTGTTGTGCCCTCTTTTTCACCCTTTTTTTTTTAAACCAATACTGTAAAGCATTGTCTGAAAAAATATACACAGACATAGTGACAGTAAACAACAAAAAGTGAAATGAACAGGTTTAAGAACATTTCATGTATAGACAATAAGCAAAATAAGAAACATTTCAAAAGCAAAAAGCGAAGTATTTTGTATTTGGAGAGTAAAAATATTTTAAATTTTTTCTTGGCCTTACACTAAAACAAAACATACAGACTTTTTAAGGTACTGGCAATATGATTTCTAGGTTTTTGTAGAGAGAAGTAGTGATAATACTTGACAGCAAAGTGCACTGGGCTAGAGACTTAAATGCAAAGAGGAATTGCTCAGTAAGCAGGAGCTTTTGTTTTGATAGTTTTCTCCTCTGAGAGTGAACTGGATGTGGTATATGTTGTAAATTTAATTTGTTTGAGCAGCCTAAATATAATCTACAATGTTCGTTTAAAGTTATATTAAGAATATACAGTATATGTTTTGTGCTACCCTTCGTGTGACATTCCACTGAAAATTAGATGGAGTTGGTTTAGAAATTTTTTTGTTGATATTGTTATTCGAGTCAGGATCTTGCTGTGAACCTAGGCTAGCCTCAAACTCAAGGTGATCCTCCTACTTCAGCCACCTGAGTGCTGGGATCACAGGTGTGCTCCATCACACCCAGCTGGTTTAGAGCTGTTATTATTTATGAACAGAAACCAGTATTGAAAATTGAAAGAGATTCTTGTGGTTCTCTTTAAAATCTTTAATCCAGGGGATTATGTAACCTTTCATTAATGTTTTATGAAACTGAAGAAACTGTTGCTGTAGCTTTGCATAAAGATTTTTGAATTATTTTTCTCAAAACATTTAATTCTATTTCAGATATTTCCATTTCTTTAAAGTTATTTTTATTTTTAAGGCTGGAAAACATAATCATTCCATGTTTGATTTCAAAAGTAAAAGCAGGGCCAGTGAGATGGCTCAGCGGCATAAGCACCTGCCCAGCAAGCGCAAGAGCCCGAGTTCGACTCCCCGAACCCACATACGAAAAAAGGGCTGGTGATATCGCTCAGCGGCACGGGCGCCTGCTGGCGCGTGAGGTCCTGAGGTCGACCCCTGGTACCCACACACATACACACACACAAAAGTAAAAGCAGCCCTTTCACAAGACAAATTCAGTCAATTTTTTTGTGACGAGGGATCCAGCATGAGAGCTTTTGATTTCTTGCATTGAGTTAAATGAAATGCCAGTAGTAGACAGGGTGTGGCACACACCTGCGATCCCTGTACTGAGGAGACTGAGGCCTGAGGATCACTGAGTTCGAGGCCAGCCTGGGCTACATGGTGAGTTAAAGGCTAGATTGCACTACAAAGCTAGCTACTGTCTCAAAAAAAAAAAAAAAAGAAAAAGAAAAGAACACCACTAGAATGGTTGTTCTTGAAGTCATCGTACATTCCTATGGATCATTTAGTTCTACCCCAAATGAGAGAAGAATGTAAAATCTTAATTGAATGTGGGAAAAAATATAAAAGTTCATTCTTCATAATTGTGAACATTGTCCAGTTTATTTACTTGCTTTCAATAAGTGGACTTTTTTCAGTTGGCTTATTATTCATCTATAATTCAATCATGCTTATCTATGAATAGCTCTGATTGCACAACTCATTTTGCAGTGAGATCTGTTAATCTATCATTGAACAAATGGTGTTTTTTTTTTTTTTTTTTGTGGGTACCGGGGGGTCGACCTCAGGACCTCGCGTGCCAGCAGGCACCCGTGCCGCTGAGCTATATCACCGGCCCCTTTTTTGTATGTGGGTTCCGGGAGTCGAACTCGGGCCCTCGTGCTTGCAAGGCAGGCGCTTAAGCCGCTGAGCCATCTCACCGGCCCCAAATGGTGGTTTTTAAATCTCAGAGAAACTGCTCCTGATTGTACTTCATGAGACTCAGTTTTATTTACCAAAGTTTATACAGACAAATGATTTTTTATGGAAGTTTAATTAATACTAATTAAGTATATTTTCTATTTTATGGAAGTCTTGTTTTGTTTTATGATAGCTTTTGATCTGCTTTTTCTGCTTCCTGCTCTTAACCACCCATATAGTAAATCCTAAAGGAAAATTTAGTCCTGTAAAAGTACAAAACCCCTATATCTGATTTTTAGTTTGCTTCAAGAATTCCTTTATTAGGAAAGCTTCCTTAGTATACTTACCACCTTTAAAAAAAGATACTTATATAATAGATTTTGATTACTACAGAATAGATCTCCAATTCTGCACATTTCTGAATTCTGATTTGTGTTTCCTTGATAGGGCTGGGAGAAATGAAACAGTGTACTCCTTAAATTTTAAAGTGTTTGCTTTCTTAAAAAATCTTGAAATTATGATAAATACTTTTTTAAAAAGTTTTTGTGTTCTTTTTCTGAGATAGTATCTCGCTATTGCCTAGGCCAGCCAAGAGCTTACTATTGTCCCATCTCAGGCTCATGAATATCTGGGGTTACTAATAAATCCTTTAGCTGCAAAGAAAATTTGTTTTAGTAATATATATTAGAGATAGAAATAATGTGTAAGATTTTAGGATGTCTATTCAGAAGTGAGGTAGCGATAGTGGTGAATAGGATGTTATTAAATACTAGGCACAATATTGCCATAATTTTGGAGAATATAAAATAATACACTTACAAATCTTGAGGGAAAAAGGAGGCCTGAAACTAAAGGAGAATGAGAATACTGACATGTGTTTAGGGAGGAGTCTGGAGAACCTGCTGGAAGTATCTAGAGGAGTGAGCAGCTCTTGGCAGTTTTCCTGGAGTGACATATGTAACGGAGGATGATACCATTTGTAACATTCTTCCATGGACTGATTCTTCATTCTCTGCAGTTGCTGCTGCTTGCTATAACTCTTCCTTTGTTTTCTTCCACTCAAAAAGCTCATTTCAGAATATAAGTAAATAGACTGAGATGTACTAGTCTTAGAGGATAAGAGACAGCACTATGTGGATTTTTTTTTTTTTTTTTTTTAATGTGGGTACCGGGAATTGACCTCAGGACCTCATGCTTGCCAGGCAGGCGCTTATGCCACTGAGCTATCTCACCGGCTCGGTTTTTCTTTGTTTCTTTGTGATGCTGGGGATTGAACCCAGGACCTAGTGCATGCTAGACAAGTACTCTACCACTAAGCTGCATCCCAGCCATGACCAGATGGATTAGAAGACTCAGAACTGTTCCTGCAGCTCTTGGGAATATTCCCAGCAACCATAACTAGGCCAGGCCTTGCCCTTGTCCTGTCCAGTGGAGTATGGTATTAGGTGGAAACCCCATACTCATTTTAAACAGATTAACCATGGAGCTGCTATATTAGTAATTGTTAGTGGCTTCTCCTTCTCTCCCCGCCAAACCTTTATTTCTCCCCACTTTCTTGCTACTACCTTACATTCTTTTAACCAGAATCAAAGTCTTGAATTTCCTGACTAAACAGTGAAATCTTAATTATGGTAATTTGATTGTTAACATGCATATAGTTAAATCAGATAATGATTCTTGTCAGATTTTTTTCTTGTTTAGATAAGGTAAAAGGGGACTGAAATCTATAGAAAAAAGGGTCTCAATAAAAGCACAGTCAGGGAAGCTAGAAGCCAGGATCCACAAATTAGGTAAGTTCATAACTATTTAAGATTGATCTTGGTTTCCTTTAACCTTAGAAAAGTAAAAATTAAGGAAGCTTTCATTCTGGCTGGCCATGCACATGTATATCTCAGGTACATTTTAATTGTATTATGTGGATAATTTATAAATTGCTTTTCATATAATTAACTTTTTGTTGTTTGAGACAGGGTCTCACTGTGTAGTCCAGGCTAGCCTTGAAATCACAGCGATCCTCCTGCCTCAGCCTCCTGAGTGCTGGGATTACAGGTGTGCCTCACCCTACCTGGTTAATATAACCAACTTTGTTGTGAGGAATTTTAGCTGCTTACTATTCCTTAATCAAGATAAATTCATTTTGTTTAAACCTAGCCTCTTACAGAACTATATTTGTAACTGCCATATAGTGAAATTGAAAAATATATCATTTGTGCAGAGGAAGCATTATAAAGCGGGCAAGATCCAAGTTTTATAATTGTATGACTAAGTTCTTGAGTCCTAGCTTTATTTTACTAATTTATTGATTGGAGAATTTATTAAACTTGTTGTAGGTTCAGTTTTATGCTCTCCTCCTCACCAGGCTGCTGGTGATAATGAAAAGCATTTTGTATGGTACCTTGCTCAGAGTGGGCACTCAACACATGATTAATTACTAATAATTAAAACAACTTTAGACTTACTATAAACTTTGTAAGTTGGCTAATATTTCCCATATGATGGCTAATATTTCAGATAATAATATAAACAGTGTGGTAGTTAGAAAAAAGGATACAATCTCTGATCTGCTATTTGTCTTTACAGTTTGTATTTTCCAGAATTTTATATAAGTAGTATCATGTGGTGTATATTATTTTCTGGAAAGGCCATCTAACCCCCTCCCCCCCCCCCTTTTTTTTTTTTTGAGATAGACTCTTGCTTTGTAGTTCAAATTGGCCTTGAACTCACTATGTAGCCCAGTCTGGCTTCGGACTCATAGCTAATCCTCCTGTCTCAGCCTCCAAAGTGCTGGAACTACAGTGTGCGCCACTACTCCTGACGTTACATGATGTATATTCTTTCTTTTTTCTTTTTTTGAGAGGATATTTGAGTTCTTTCACCCTGCCTAATTAAGATCTGTGTTTTTGTATGTGTGTTTGCGGGTCAGTAACTCCTTCATTGTTATTGCTGAATAATATTCCATTATATGACTGTTTCACTTTTTTTTTTTTTTTTTTTTTGCGGTCCTGGGAATTGAACCCTGGGCCTTGCATGTGCTAGGCCAATGCTGTGCTCCTGAACTAGACCCTCAGTCCTGGATGTATTACATTTTGAAAAATTTCTTTTTCTATTGATAGACATTGGATTGTTTTCAGTTTTTGGCTATCTAGATAAAGATGTTATAAAAAATCATGTACAAGTTTTTGTGCAGACATGTATTTTCATTTCTTTTGGTATATGCCTAGTAGTGGAATTGTTGGGTTGTATGGTAACTCCTTTGGGGTTTTTTTGAAGCAGCTGTACTACGTGCAGCTGTGAGTATAAAGGTTAAATTTCTTTAAATTCTCACCAACATTTGTTATTTGTTGTTTCTGTTTGTGCATGCGTGTACGTGTGTGTGTGTGTATGTGGGTGCGGGTGCATGTGTAAATGTGGATGTTGTGGTGCTGGGGATTGAACCCAGTGGCTCGGGCATGCTAGGGAAGTGCTCGACCACTGAGCTACATCTCAAGCCCAAAGTCCAACTTTTTTTTTTGTGCTTGTGCTTTTGATGTAATATCTAAGAAACTGCTAAATCCAAGCTCATGAATATTTATACCTTTGTTCTAAGAGTGTTTTTCTTCTAAGAGTTTTACAGATTTAGCTCTTACATTTAGGCCTGTGATCCATTTTGAGGTAATATTTGTGTATGGGTGGGAAGGGGCCCAACTTGATTCTTTTGCAAATGGGTATGTAGTTGTCCCATCACAATTTATTGAGAACACTACTTTTCATTTATTGGCTTGTTACAAAAGTTGAACAAAAATTTCTGCTTTGTTAACTTTTCCAAGCAGTAATTTGTTGGTTTTTGATAGTGTGGCAGTTTAGTATCATGGTGCTGAGGGAAGCCACTTAGAGTTGTGAGAATAGGTTATAAATGAATCCACTGATTTAAATATACAGGTTGTATAATTTCATCCATACATTACTTTATAACTTAACCATTAAATGAAGTTCAGTTCCATTTCTCTGCTTACTGGACAATCTTGTGTGAGTTCTACAGAATTTTTAATACTGGAGCATTTAATGGAAATCAGTCAGGTTTCTAAACGTGTGTAAAAAGAAAAACATATTTTATACCTGTTCCTTTCTCTGTTTGAAAAAAGTGTTTCTTTTTATTCTTTTTCTTTTTTGTCGTATCAGGGTTTGAATCCAGGACCTTCACACTGAGCTACATCTCCAGCTCCCTCCTTCCTTTTCTAAGACAGGGTCTTAACAAGTTGCCTATGTTGGGCTTCAACTTGGGATCTTTCTGCCTCAGCCTCCCAGAGTACTGGGATTACAGGTGTGTGCCACTATGCTTGGCTCTTTTTTTTTTTTTTTTTTTTTTTTCCTTTTCCTCCTTCTCTTTTAACGCACTGTTAGTTACTTTAGTTACTTTCTCCTCACTGGGACGCAATTCCCAACACCCACAACTTAATGGAGGAGAGGTTTATTTTGGCTTACAGTTTTAATCCGTGGTCTTCTGGTTCCAAGACAGAAGCTGTATGGAGGAAGGGCCTAGGTGGAAAACAGCTGCTCATCCCAGGGTAGAATGGAAGCAGAGAGGCAAAGGAAGATGGGGTATATCCTCCCAGGTCATGCCCCCAGTGACCCACCTTTTTGGATCAGACCCCACCGCCTAACAGCACTTTCAGCTCAGAACTTTCCAGTGGTACAGCACCCCCATGATCCAATCATCTTCCAAAAGCACCCTCTCTGAAAGCCTGAGAACTTTGGGCAACATTGTAGATCTAAACCATAATACCTATCCTGTCATATTTTTATCCTAAGATGACTCTTTTGGATTATTACACGTAGCCTTTTTCTGAAGGGATATCAAGCATTTTTTAAGATAAAAATTCAAAGAAATTTTCAGTAATGATGATGGAAAAGATTATAGAGACAAATCCTAAGGATTTTTATTATCTTTGATAAATTTAAAGGCCAGAATTATTATTATTAATATCAATGTTTTGTTTTCCATGTAATCCTAGTTGAAATTTAGAAATGGTGTCTATTCTTTTTAATTTAAAAAATAATATAATTATTTTACAACTTGTGAGATTTATCCAGCATTTGAAAGAAACTTGTTTTTTTGTAGAACTTTTTTTTTTTTTTTTTTTTTTTTTGTGGGTACCGGGGGGTCGACCTCAGGACCTCGGGCGCCAGTAGGCGCCCGTGCCGCTGAGCGATATCACCGGCCCCTTTGTCGTATGTGGGATCCGGGAGTCGAACTCGGGCCCTCGCGCTTGCCGGGCAGGCGCTTAAGCCGCTGAGCCATCTCACCGGCCCTAGAACTTTTAACTCTAAGTTGGACTTTTAGATTTTTTCTGTGTTTTTAATAGGCACTAATCATTCTCTTTTGGAGATCTTAACAAAGGGAAAAATATATCTTGTACAGAGTATTTGAGTTTTATGTACTCATCCCTATTTGTAGAGTTTTGTTTCTTTAGAATATGAGACCAGTTCTTTGCTAAGAACTAATTTCCTGGGAAATCTGGTTGCTGGCTTGGCTTCTTGTGGTGCCTTTCTCATCTTTTGTTGCTTTATAAAGGAGCTGAGTTCAGTCCTGTGGAAACTCACTAAATCAACCTATTATTTTCTATAGCTCAGATGGCATATGGTTGGTATATATTTACATTCCATTGAATTCCATAATTTTTTATTACAGATATGTTAACATATCTTGAAGGACCTGGACTTCATTTGACACAGTTAATTGTTCATATCTGAAGTAATACTAATTGTGTGCTCCTTTAATGGATGGTATTATATTTTTGGTCTTTTTCCCTCTCCAGTAGAGTTGGTACAGAATGTCTCTCATGTGCTTTTATAATAAAGACCAGACTCTTGTGAGATATAATCATAGTTTCTATGATATTGGCCTCTAACTCATTTTGTAAAAAAATAAATAAGTCACATCAAAGGAGGGGTGATGGAGAAAGAATAAAGGATATATAGGGGGTGTAGTTGGGTAGGAATAATGTCTAATATTCTCCAGCACAGTAGAGTAACTATGGTTGACAACAGTTAACTATATTTCAAAAGGGCCGACAGAGAGGACTTTGAATATTTCCAACACAAAGAAATGATAAATGTTTGAGGTAATGGATGTGCCGGTTTCTCTCATCTGATCATTTACACATTGTATACCTTTGTGACAGTATCACACTATATTCCCATAAATAATATGCAATTATGTGACAATTAAAATTTGTAAATTTTTAATGAATGAATGAATTTAGCAGTACCAGAGAGTGAACCCAGGGCCTTAGCACTGAGCTATATTTCTAGCCCTTTTTTAAGTTTTTAAATTTTGAGACAGGGTCTTGCTAAGTTGACCAGGCTGGGCTTGAACTTTTGATCCTCCTGCCTCAGCCTCTCAGAGTGCTAGGATTACATGTGTGTGCCATCATACCAGCTAATTAAAAAAAATTTTTAAAGCTGAAGAATAAAAAAAATTCACATTTATTGTTTTTCCCTTATGGATATTTTTACTATACTGCTAAATAATTTTGGAACCTGCTTTTTTTTTTTTTTTTTTTGTGAGTACCAGGGGTCGACCTCAGGACCTCGCGCGCCAGTAGGCGCCCGTGCCACTGAGCGATCTCACCGGCCCTTTTTTCATATGTGGGTTCCGGGAGTCGAACTTGGGCCCTCGTGCTTGCCGGGCAGGCGCTTACGCCGCTGAGCCATCTCACCGGCCCGGAACCTGCTTTTTTGTTTTTTATTTTTTATTTTTTTTTTGTGGGTACCGGGGGGTCGACCTCAGGACCTCGCGCGCCAGCAGGCGCCCGTGCCGCTGAGCGATATCACCGGCCCCTTTTTCGTATGTGGGATCCGGGAGTCAAACTCGGGCCCTCGCGCTTGCCAGGCAGGCGCTTAAGCTGCTGAGCCATCTCACCGGCCCCCCGGAACCTGCTTTTTAAAGAACGTATAATATGCATTTTAATATCATTACAATTTTATTTGAAAACAGTTTATAGCTGAAGAATATTGCTTTGAAGGATATATTATCAGTTATGCAACCAATTTTCGGTGTTCACATTTAGATTAATTTCCAATTATTAACAAACTTTAGTGAATATTGTTAAATATAAATCTTGGTTCTCATTTCTGTATTCTCATAATAGATTTTTTTTTTTTTTTTTGGTACTGTGGATTGAACTTGGGGCCTTGCACTAGGCGCTGTGTCGCTGAGCTACATCCCCGGCCATAATAGATTCTTGTAATTGGGATCAAGTCAAAGTACATTAACATTTCTAGGGCTCTCGGGAGAGCAAAACTGTCGTATATTTTACTTTCTAGAAATGTACCAACATACATTCCTGTTAACAGTACATGAGATGATACACAGCTTTACCAATAATACTATCATTTAAAATATTTGATAGTTTGATAGGAAGAAAATAGTAACTGATTTCAGAAATTTTTTTATATATTTGATCATTAGTGGAACATTTAAAGTATGATCATAAGGGCTGAGGTATGGAGCTCAGTGGTAGAGCACAGGCTTAGCATGTATGAGGCTCTGGGTTCAATTCACAACACTTAAAAAAGAGAAGAAAGAAATAAAAAATAAGATTGCTAACCTTATGTATTCCCTTTAAATGAAGTTACTTGTTCTTATTCTTAGTTTTTCTTTGGGTGACCCCTGCTTCTTAGGTAGGGTCAAAGGATGCATAGACTTCAAACCTGTTACATCTATACAAGTGATAAGCACAAAGTTGTTTCATGTCTCTTTTAAGTTTTATCCTTCCTCTCCCCCAAATACTTTCTGATTTTGTCTGTTCTTGGATTTTATATTCGATGCGTGATCACAGTATGTGGTGAAAGTTTAAATTACAATTTTGAACAATGAGACACATCTCATCTTTCTTGGCACTTTCTGAAGCAGTTCTGGAAGTCCTCTTTCATGTGTTTATGAGGTGTGATGAAAAACATGGGGAATGCTGGTGTTCAGTGCTATCCAATGGAAAGGCAAGTTGGTAAAAACATGACAGTGTATCCTCATCCACGTTATTCACTGGATCTGGCACCATGTGATTTCTGGCTCTTGCCCAAAGTCAAAATGACCATGAAAGGTAAATGTTTTAAACTGATCAGGACCTCAAGTGCAACTAAAGACATGAAAGAGGACTTCAGAAAGTGGCAAGAAAGATGGGATAAGTTTGTTCAAGGTAAATGAAAGGAGTATTGGGGGGAGGGGTGTTGATGGCAATGTGTCTTTTACTGTAATTAAAAACATTCACTGTATTTCAGTTGTACCTTATAAGTGGAATCATACCATATATATTCTTTATCTGGCTTCTTTTGCTTAACATATTTTTGATATTCATCTATGTTATCATATGTATCAATTCTTTTTATTGCTGAGTACTATTTCTTTTTTGTTTCATACTTCTTTTTAAAATAAATTGAGGAAACCATAATCAATGAAAAATTGCAAGCCGTAACTCACAGTTTAAGTATTTA
Organism: Erethizon dorsatum; assembly: GCA_028451465.1. Lineage (NCBI taxonomy): Eukaryota > Metazoa > Chordata > Mammalia > Rodentia > Erethizontidae > Erethizon > Erethizon dorsatum. Next base: position 105,390,644 of record CM051828.1, on the reverse strand, counting down.
GTTTACCTTGAGTCCAGGCTTTATGTTCTATGATACTGTTTCCATCACAGTAGTTAATTTAAGCCAGGCTTTTTCTACATGGAGAATTTCTGGAAAAGAAAGGAAAAAAAAAAAAACAAAAAACCTTTGCTAGGATGAAAATGAACTCACATAGGAAAAGATATGTATGTGCAAGTACATTAAGTAGTTTATGTGACTTAATAAAGCTCTGGGGCTTATTTGCTTCTTTTTTTTTTTTTTTTTTTATTTTAAAGAGAAAACAAAACAAATCAAAAGAAGAACAAATTTTCAAACAAACATAATAGGAGGGTAACAATGGTTAATACATTACGTATTACTATCTTTAAGTTAGTTATTCAGGACACCAGACATTAGCATTCAATTGTCCAAACATTATTGGCACAAACCTTACTCTTCAATGAACTAAGTAAAAATGGTAGTGTATCTATCTTAACCATCTTATATATATATATATACAATTTTTTCCCTTTCCCTTCTTTCTTTTCCCTATTCCAGTCTCTCTTTCCTTTTGACCAGTTTCTTTTTGATTCACCATGTCTATTGTACATTTTGGATCTTATTTACTCTTTCAGTTTCTCATACTAGAGAGATAATACGATGCTTACACATGTGCTTCTGGTTTATTTCACTTATGAGTATTTTCTCGAGTTGCATCCATTTACCTATAAAAGTCTCCAGTTTATCCTTCTTTATGGCTGAATAGTACTCCATTGTATAAAAATACCACATCTTTCTTATCCATTCCTCAGTTGATGGGCATTTGGGTTGTTTCCAAGATCTGGCTATTACAAATTGTGCTGCTATAAACATGGGTGCACATATATCGCTGTGGTACAATGTTTTTAATTCTTCTGGGAAGATGCCCAGAAGGGGAATAGCTGGGTCAAATGGGACCTCCAACCCTAGTTTTCTGAGGAATCTCCACACTGACTTCCACAGTGGCTGTACCAGTCGACACTCCCACCAACAGTGAAGAAGTGTTCCTTTTTCCCCACAGCCCCTCCAGCATTTGTTATTAGTTGATTTCTTAATAGTAGCCATTCTTTCTGGGGTGAGATGGTATCTCAGTGTTGTTTTAATTTGCATCTCTCGAATGACTAGTGATGTTGCACATTTTTTTGTATATTTATTTGCCATTAGTATTTCTTCATCTGAGAAATGTGTATTCATCTCAGATGCCCATTTTTGGAGTGGGTCTTTAAATTTGGGAGGTCTGATTTTTTTGAGTTCTTTATATGTTCTCGATAGTAATCCTTTGTCAGAGGAACAGCTGGCAAACATTTTTTCCCACATTGTGGGTTGTCTCTTCACTCTGTTGGTGGTTTCTCTTGCTGTGCAAAAGCTTTTTAATAAGATGAGATCCCAGTTATTGATTCTTTGGGATAGTTCCCGTGCGGTTGAGTTTTTATTCATAAAGTCTTTGCCTACACCAATGTCTCCAAGGGTTTTACCTATCCTACCTTCCAGCAGATCCAACGCCTCCGTTTCAATATTCAGACCTCTGATCCACCTTGAATTTAGTTTAGTGCACGGTGAAAGATACGGATCCAGCCTCAATCCTCGGCATGTGCAGAGCCAGCCCCCCCAGCACCATCCATTAAAGAGGCCATCCCTCCTCCAGCGAACGCGCCCGGCACCCCCGTCAAAGATAAGGCGGCCCAGCATGTCCAGGGCCGCCCCAGCATCCTCCAATCCACTCCATTGATCTTCAGGTCCGCTCCTCCGCCAGTACCACACTGCTTCCATCACAGCAGCTTTACAGTATAACTTCAAGTCGGGGACAGTGATGCCCCCCGCCCTGCCCCCGCTGCCCAGAACCGCCCCCGCCACTCCAGGTCTCCCCTGATTCCAAATGAACCCCAGGACTGTCCTCTCTAATTCTGCGAGACATGCCGCCGGAACCCCGATCGGAACTGCACCAAATCCGCACAACAATCCTGGAAGTATGGCCATTTTCACTATATTGGTTCTTCCTATCCAGGAGCAAGGGATATCTTTCCATTTTCTGATATCCTCTTCAATCTCCTTTTTCAGAGTACTGTAGTTTTCAGTATAGGGGTCTTTTACATCCTTCGTGAGGTTGATTCCTAGGTATTTCATTTTTTTGGATGTTATTGTGAAAGGTATTGTTTCCCTAATTTCTCTTTCAGTAAGTTTGTTATTTGTGTACAGGAAGGCTATTGACTTTTGAGTATTGACTTTGTATCCAGCTACACTACTGAATTTGCTTATTAAATCTAGCAGTTTTTTAGTGGAGTTTTTGGGGTCTTCTGTGTAGAGTATCATGTCATCTGCAAATAATGATAATTTAACTTCTTCCTTTCCAATCATTATTCCTTTTATTTCTTTCTCTTGTCTAATCGCTCTGGCTAAAGTTTCCAGAACTATGTTGAATAAGAGTGGGGACAGTGGACATCCTTGTCTTGTTCCTGATTTTAGAGGGAAGGCTTTCAGTTTTTGGCCATTTAGTATAATATTGGCTGTTGGTTTGTCATAGATAGCTTTTACGAGATTGAGATAAAGACCCTCTATTCCAATTTTCTGTAGGGTTTTTATCATGAAAAGGTGCTGGACTTTGTCAAAAGCTTTTTCTGCATCTATTGAGATGATCATGTGATTTTTGTCTTTGGTTCTGTTAATATGCTGTATTACATTTATTGATTTACGTATGTTGAACCATCCCTGCATCCCTGGGATGAATCCAACTTGGTCATGGTGTATAATCTTCTTGATGATTTGTTGGATTCTGTTTGCCAGTATCTTATTAAGGATTTTTGCATCTATGTTCATTAGGGAGATTGGCCTGTAGTTCTCTTTCTTAGTTGGGTCCTTCTCTGGTTTTGGTATCAGGGTAATGCTTGCTTCCAGGAATGAATTTGGGAGTATTGCTTCCCTTTCAATTTCATTGAAAAGTTTGAGAAGTAGGGGCGTTAGGTCTTCTCTAAATTTCTTGTAGAATTCGGCAGTGAATCCATCAGGGCCTGGGCTTTTCTTTGTTGGGAGGTTTTTAATTACATCTTCAATTTCATTGGCTGATATTGGTTTATTTAGGATTTTTAAATCTTCTTGATTCAGCTTTGGTAATTCATACGAATCTAGGAATCTGTCCATTTCTTCTGCATTTTCCATCTTAGTAGAATATAAATTTTCAAAATAGGTATAGATGATCTTCTGGATTTCTGCAGGGTCTGTCGTGATATCACCCTTTTCATTTTCAATTGCATGGATTTGAGTCTTTTCTTTTCTTTTTTTAATAAGGTTGGATAAGGGTTTGTCAATCTTATTTATTCTTTCAAAGAACCAACTTTTTGCTTCATTGATTCTTTGTATTGTTTTTTTATTCTCCAATACGTTAATTTCTGCTCTGATCTTTATAATTTCCTCCCTTGTACGGGCTTTTGGCTTAACCTGCTCTTCTTTTTCTAGAAGCTCGAGGTTCACCCTTAAGTTGTTTATTTGCGCTTGCTCTATTTTCCTGATATAAGTGTTTAATGCTATAAATTTCCCTCTTAGGACTGCTTTCATTGTATCCCATAAGTTCCGGTATGTTGTACTGTCATTATCATTCAGTTGTAGAAAGTGACTAATTTCTTCTTTAATTTCATCTGTGACCCATTGGTTGTTCAGGAGGATGCTGTTTAATTTCCATGTGTTTAGGGAGTTTTTGTGGGATCTTTTGCCATTGATTTCCAATTTCATTGCACTATGGTCTGATAATATGCATGGGATAATTTCAATTCCTTTGCATTTACTTAAGCAGGTTTTATGAGCTAGTATGTGGTCTATTTTGGAGAACGTCCCATGTGCAGCTGAGAAAAATGTGTATTCTGATGTTGTGGGATGGAACACTCTGTAGACATCTACTAAGTCCATTTGTTCAAAAGTTTGGTTCAGTTCTACTATTTCATTATTGATTTTCTGTCCAGTTGATCTATCTTTTTGTGACAGTGGAGTATTGAGATCTCCCAATATAATTGTATTAGTGCTTATTTGATTTTTCATGTCCTTTAGTACTTGTTTTATATAGCTGGGTGCATTGGTATTTGATGCATATATATTTATGATCGTTATCTCTTCCTCTTGGATTGTTCCCTTTACAAGGATGTAATGACCGTCTTTATCTCTCTGAATCCTTCTTGGCTTGAAGTTCACTTTGTCTGCAAAAAGAATAGCTACCCCTGCTTTTTTCTGGGTTCCTGTGGCATGGAGTATTGTTTTCCATCCTTTGACTTTCAGTCTATGAATTTCTTTCTGAATTAAATGTGTTTCTTGTATACAGCATATTGCTGGATCTTGCTTCTTGATCCATTTCGCCAGTCTGTGCCTTTTGATTGGTGAATTGAGACCGTTAACATTGATGGTTAAAACTGATATGTATTGACTTGTCATGATATTTTCCTGTTGTTGGTTCCCACTCTTTGTTTTTCCGCTTTCCGGCTATTTAATTATTTGCCCTGCCTGGTGGATTCCTTCTGTTGGGGTTCCTATCTCTTTCTAGAATGTCCTTCAGAACGTTTTGGAGTGCTGGTTTGGTGGTCATAAATTTTCTCAGATGTTCTTTGTCATGAAAGTATTTTATTTCTCCATCAATTTTGAAAGATAGTTTTGCAGGGTACATCAATCTGGGCTGAAAATTATTTTCCTTTAGAGCTTGCAATACATCATTCCAAGCTCTTCTTGAATTGAGGGTTTGTGCTGAAAAGTCAGCTGTGATTCTGATGGGTTTTCCTTCATAGGTGATTTGTCTCTTCTCCCTAACAGCTTTTAAGATTCTGCCCTTCTGTTGAATTTCTGGGATCTTGACTATAATATGTCTGGCTGAAGTTTTTTTTTTGATCATGTCTAGTTGGTGTTCTAAAAGCTTCACTTATAGGGGTGTCAAATTCCTTTTCTCTTCCAGGAAAGTTCTCCCTGATTATGTCTTTGAACAAGGTTTTAATGTCGTTGATGCTATCTCCTGCTTTTTCATTTATTCCAATTATTCTTAAGTTGTTTATCTTTGAGTCATCTAGCAGCTGCTGAATTGATTTTTCATGGTCCCTTGCTATTTTTAAGAATTTTTCCATTTCATGATCACTAATTGCAAGCCTGTCTTCTATATCTGAGATCCTGTCCTCGCATTGGCTTATTCTGCTACAAATACTTTCAATGGAATTTTTTATCTCTTGGATATCTGTTTGAATCTGCCTTATAGATTCCATTTCTTTCCTATGCTGAGCATTCATGGTTTCTATAGTTTTCTTAAGTTCATCTATTTTTTTGTCTGTATCAGCTATAGTGTCCTTAAGCATGGTCTTCATTGTAGACATTATCTCTGCAGTTATCTGTGAGATTATTTCTGTTTTAATTTTTTCCAGAACCTCATTCAGTTGCTTTGTTGTTACCACTTCAGATAGGCCAGGTGGGTGGCTTTCGGATTGTCCCACCTCGTTGCTCCCTAGGTTTGCCTTTGGTGAATTGGATGTGTGTGGTTGCATCTTGTTTAAGTGTCGTCTCATTTTTTCTTTCTTTAATTCCTGGGGTGATGTTTGCAAATTACCTATAGTAGGTTACTTTATTGCTAGTGTTTAAGATCTTTAGAAGATGACTACTTCTCTGCAGTATCTTCCAAGTGGAGCTTGCTTTTAGGTTTTGAGCTTTCTGCCAGATCCTACCTCTTCAATTCGTTGGGTATGCGAAGTTGCTACCTGTTTGGCCCAGTCCTTGATTCTTTGGTACTGTGCCACTGTATTTTCTGTGTCCCTTAGTCAATCTCAATCATGAAATATCAGGAAGGAAAGATGTTTAGAACAATTATTTCACATTTGGCTATAATGTTAACTAAAGCATCAAACACAGCCTAAAAAATGACAGACTGAGCTAACCAGTTATTTACCACTTTTAGCTGTATAGAGTTGCGGTTATATAACAAAATCTAAAACACACCAGAAAAATTATATGCAGTATACAAGTCCTATGTATGTCAATTTTTCCTTGAGGAGTTTAAATTTAAGATGAGTTAAGGAGGAAATAGAGTATTGGGAGAAGAGGAAGGAATTAGATGTAAGGTTAGAGGACCAAGAGGGATCCCACTAAAATTGGGACACTAGTGCAGAGGACAGGTGGTAAAAAGAGAAGGAAGGGATAAAAGGAAGAACAGATCACAACCACAATCACAAAGAAGTTAGAGGCGCTGTTTACACTCATATAAAAAACTAGAGAGAATAATGAAGGAAAGAGCAAATACACATACAGAAACAAAAACAAAGATAAAAACAATAAAACAGACAGATCAAAAATAAAACCCCACCAAAAAACAAAACAAAACAAAACAAAAACAAAAAAACCCTTCGCCAGAACAAAAAAACAAATCAGTGAGAAAAAAAATAAAAATAAAAATAAAAAATATAAAAAGAATCAGTTCCAGGTGTTGACTCTGTTGTAGGCAGGTACCTTGTGACAAAGTCCTGTTCTGTGCAGGTCCGTCCCAGTAAGCCAGGAGCGCCCTCTGGCGGGTGGTGAGCAGAGGTGCGTACTTTCAGGCAGAGACCAGTCTAGCTCGCCTCCGCTCTCGCCGCCCTTTCACGATCCCTGGGCCTGAGAGGCTCAGCGTGCTGTCCGGAGCGCGGGTTCCCTGCACTGGTTCCCGCCGCTCTGGTTTTTCGCCACGCCCCCCACAATGGCGCCGGGCCAGTCGCTCTCTGGCGCGGGACAGGTGTGGCTGAGAGTCCAGTCTCGTTCGCCTGCTGACCTCAGCACACTTTCGTGGGCTCAATTGAGAGGCCCTGTGCTGTCCTGTCCGGAGCACAAGTTCCCAGAGCAGTTTCCGAGCCGCTCTGAGTTTCGCCGCACCCCCCACAATGGCGCCCGGCCGGTCGCTCTCTGGCGCGGGGCAGCTGTGGCTGAGAGACACTCACCGCCGGTCAGCACCGTTCTCCGCCGCTCCCCTGCCCCGCCGCTGTCTCAGGATCCTCCGTGGGGGCTCCCTGGGCGCCAGCTGCCACCGTGTGTCCGTAGAATTGAGCCTCCGCCGGCGCTCCAACTCCCGGGATATTAGAAGGTGCACGCGCGCGGTCTGCTCCTTCTTTCCTTCTTCTTTGTTGGAAGTCACCCGTCACTGGTGCCGGGGGTCCCAGATTGCGCTTCAGAACTTTTCTGGGTTTCGGGGAGGCATCTCCCCCCCTCCTGCGCTTTCTGGGTCGCTATATTCCCGTGTTCCAATGGTAACTTTTAGAGTTTTGCTGCCTGCTTCTTACTCATCCGCCATCTTGAGGTCCTCCTCTTATTTGCTTCTTAAAAGCACCAATTTAAAAGTTCCTCAAGGGGGCCGGTGAGATGGTTCAGCGGCTTAAGCGCCTGCCCGGCAAGCGCGAGGGCCCAAGTTTGACTCCCGGAACCCACATAAGAAAAAGGGGCCGGTGATATCGCTCAGCGGCACGGGTGCCTGCTGGCGCGCGAGGTCCTGAGGTCGACCCCCCGGTACCCACCAAAAAAAAAAAAAAAAAAAAAGTTCCTCAAAAGTTAATATTGTGGTGAGAAAATTCCAGTGGGTTACTTAAAAAAAAAAAAAAGTTATTTTCAGAGCCAAAATGACCTGCAACTAGAGATTGCTTAAAATGCTTTATTTTGAGACAGGTTCTCTCTTTTCTTTTTTGTGGGTACCGGGGGTCGACCTCAGGGCCTCGCGTGCCAGCAGGCGCCCGTGCCGCTGAGCGATATCACCGGCCCTTTTTTCGTATGTGGGATCCGGGAGTTGAACTCGGGCCCTCGCGCTTGCCAGGCAGGCGCTTAAGCTGCTGAGCCATCTCACCGGCCCAGGTTCTCTCTTGTAGTCCAGGTTGGCCTTGAATTTGTAGCCCAGGCTGACTTTGAACTCATGATTCTCCTGCCTCAGGCTCCACAGTGCTGGGATTACAGGTGTACACCACCATAGTCAGTTTTAAAATGAGACAGAATTTAAAGGAAATGAAATATCCTCTTTTTTTTTTTCTGTTGGTACCGGGGGTCGACCTCAGGACCTCACGTGCCAGCAGGCACCCGTGCCGCTGAGCGATATCACTGGCCCAAAATATCCTCTTTGAAAAGTAAGTTCCACATCATTATTGTAGACAGTAGATAACTTAGTAGGTGAAATAGTGTTCCATTTTATGAATATACCACTTTGTTTTTCCATTCACTTGTTGGTAGACACTTGCATTATATCCAATTTTGATCCACTGTAAAATTAAGTCTACCATAAATATTTCTGTACAAGTCTTTGTAAACATATATTTCACTTCTCTTGGCAAATACCTAGAATTGTTGAGTACATGTATGTTTAACTTTATAAGAAACTATCAAGTGATTTTTCAAAGTATTTGTACTGTTCTGTATTCTACCAGCTGTGTATGAGATCCAGCTGCTCCATGTTTGCTATAGCTTATATCTAGGGGTCCCCCCAAAACCTCATGTACTCATAGGTGGAGCTTTTGCAAGTGACCGAATCATGTGTGTGTGGTACTGGGTTAGTCCACTGATTGGTTTAGCATAGTTCTAGGTATGAATGGTGGACTTAACAAAAGAGGGAAGACTACCCTGGGTATGAGTGGCACCAGTCCATAGGCTTGTAGCCTGGATGGAATAAAAGGGAAAGAAGAAGGAAGTCATGCTGCTTCCTGCCTGCCGTGCCATGAACTGTTTCTCCTCTGTGATGTCCCTATGTAATGCTGCCCGGCCTTTGGGGCCAGCTGGCTGTGGACTGAAACCTCTACAACTGTGAGCTAAAATGAACCTTTCCTCCTCTAACTTGTGGATGTCAATGTCGAGTATTTTCTCATAGTGATGAGAAAGTAATTAAGACAACATCCTTGTTTCCACTTGGGTTGTTACTCTGATTTTAGCCATTCTAGTGGATAGTGAAGTACTGTAGTTATTAGAGTGGTTTTAATTTGCATTTTCTGGATGACTAAAGATAGCTGTAGATATGGCGGCATACCCTGTAATCCCAGAACTTGGAAGGCTGAGGCAGGAGGACTGAGTTGAAGGCCAGTTTGAGGCCAGCCTGGACTACATACACTTTCCTAGAATGTATGATGAGCATTTACTCTTTCATTGTTGTTAAAATCTTTGAAAAACGCAATTTTACAGATTGATAGTAAATGTCTTTTTAGGGAGTGGTGCTAGGGATTGAATCCAGGGCCAAGAACAGTGAGAACACACTGAGCTACATCCCCAGCTACCTTAGTAAATACTTTTTGGTTTTTTTGGTGGTCCTAAGGATGTAACCCAGGCCCAGCACTTGTAGTCAAATGCACTACCACTGAGCTAAAATTCCAGCCCTATAAATATCTTAATAAAAGGATACATTAATTTTATTACTGTATATGGAGCTAAACTTATTAATTTGATTTGTAAGATCAGAGGTTAGTACGTAATTAAAAGTAATATGAGGAACTGTCCAAGTATAAGATTTTTTAGAAGTTTCCTATCATATAGAAATGATAATTTATACTTTCTTATTTTTTTAAAGAGAAAAAAATTAGAACAAAATTTCAAAACAACATAGTAGGGTAACAATGGTTAATACATTGTGTATGTGTTAAATTAGTTACTCAAGGTACAAGATATCAGCATTCAGTTGTCCAAACAATATTAGCACAAACCTTTCTTTTCAATGAACTAAGCGAAATTAGTAGTGTATCTGTCTTTTTTTTTCATTTTCATTTGTTCAGATTTGTAAAAGAACTTGAGATTGTAGCATAGAACAAAACACACATCATCTGCTATCTAAAACACAAAGCCAAAGGCCACACATATCTGATAGTATATACAATGAAGATGATAAGTCAGAGGTAAAGAAACCACAGGAGATCATTTTCTTCATTTTATCTTTTGATAGTTTGGTGTTATTAGTACTTCCTTTAGGGCTGGAGGAGATTAAGAAAGAAGAAATAAATGAAAAGCTTATATTTTGTTGTTATTCTCAGCTTCATTGTTTTGTGATTACAAAGTACTTGTTATAAGAAAGTCATTACAGAAATAAAAAAGAAAGAAAACCTTTTTACTCTGTGACCATCAGTCAATTACCCTTCCTGCAACAGAAACTGCCCATCCTCTGTGGATTTCTTTTTTGTTTAAAGTTAATTAATTTATTTATTTTAAAGACAACAAGTGAACATTCTCATGCATTAACAAACTCAAGAATTAGAGAATGTACAAATACCTTTTGGAGAAAAACATTACTCAGTATAAGATTAAGCCATGTAAAAGCTAGGTAAAAATAGAAAACTAAGGAATGGAATAGTCACAGTGAAATTGCATTTTCATACTAGGGAGACAGTACGATGTTTGCAAATGTGCATCCGGTTTATTTTGCTTGTGAGTATTTTCTCAAGTTGCATCCATTTACCCATAAAAGTTTCCAGTTTATCTTTCTTTATGGCTGAGTAGTACTCCATTGTATAAAAATACCACATCTTTTTTATCCATTCCTCGGTTGATGGGCATTTGGGTTGTTTCCAAGATCTGGCTGTTACAAATTGTGCTGCTCTAAACATGGGTGCACATATATCGCTGTGGTACGATGTTTTTAATTCTTCTGGGAAGATACCCAGAAGGGGAATAGCTGGGTCAAATGGGACCTCCAATCCTAGTTTTTTGAGGAATCTCCACACTGATTTCCACAGTGGCTGCACCAGTTGACACTCCCACCAACAGTGAAGGAGTGTTCCTTTTTCCCCACAGCCCCTCCAGCATTTGTTATTGATTGATTTCTTTTTCCTTTTTTTTGGGGGGGGGGTTCCGGGGGTCGAACTCAGGACCTCGTGCACCAGCAGGTGCCTGTGCTGCTTAGCGATATCACCGGCCCTTTTTTCGTATGTGGGTACCGGGAGTTGAACTCAGGACCTCTTGCTTGCCAGGCAGGCGCTTATGCCGCTGAGCTATCTCACCGGCCCCTTGATTTCTTGATAATAGCCATTCTTTCCGGGGTGAGATGGAATCTCAGTGTTGTTTTAATTTGCATCTCTCAAATGACTAGTGATGTTGAACATTTTTTTCGTATATTTATTTGCCATTTGTATTTCTCCTGAGAAGTGTGTATTCATCTCAGATGCCCATTTTTGGATTGGGTCTTTAAATTTGGGAGTTCTGATTTTTTTGAGTTCTTTGTATGTTCTCGATTGTAATCCTTTGTCTGAGGAACAGCTAGCCAACATTTTTTCCCACGTTGTGGGTTGTCTCTTCACTCTGTTGGTGGTTTCTCTTGCTGTGCAAAAAATTTTTAGGGCCAGTGAGATGGCTCAGCGGCGTAAGCGCCTGCCTGGCAAGCACGAGGGCCCGAGTTCGACTCCCGGAACCCACATATGAAAAAAGGGCCGGTGATATCACTCAGCGGCACAGGCGCCTGCTGGCGCGCGAGGTTCTGAGGTCGACCCCCGGTACCCACAACAACAACAACAAAAAAAGCTTTTTAATAACATGAGATCCCAGTTGTTGATTCTTTGTGATACTTCCTGTGCCATTGGGGTTTTATTCATAAAGTCTTTGCCTACACCAGTGTCTTCAAGAGTTTTACCTATCTTCCAGCAGATTTAATGTTTCTGTTTTGATATTTAGATCTTTGATCCATTTTGAATTTAGTGCACAGTGAAAGATATGGGTCTAATTTTAATCTTTGGTATGTGCAGAGCCAGTTTTTCCAGCACCATTTATTAAAGAGGCTATCTTTCTTCCAGTGAATGTGTTTGGCACCTTTGTCAAAGATAAGGTGGTTTAGTATGTCAGGAGTTGTTTCTGCATCTTCTAATCTGTTCCATTGATCTTCAGGTCTGTTTTTTTTGCCAGTACCACGCTGTTTTTATCACAGTAGCTTTATTATAATGATTTCTTGGAGCTGAGTAAACATTTACTGTTGATTCCTAATAGCATGACAAAAGGAGGACTTCAGCCTGGATTTTGTAGAGCTGCTTTTTAATTTGGTATATTGAATCATTGGTTCAGGAACATTAAAATTTCAAGATCTGGTTGAAAAACTATTTTATGTTTGAGCCACATGTGTAAACTGATAGTCTAGTAAGGCATTAGATTCTAATAGTTATAATAATAATACAAGTAATGCTGTATTCCAGTAATTATTCATATGCACTGCCTAATTTAAATCTTATAACCCTTATGAGATTACTATTCTTATATTTCAGTTAAGGAATCTGAAGTACAGAGTATAAACAGTTTCCCAAGATCATAGACCAAGTGATAAAAACAGGGATTCAAACCTAGATAGTTTCTGGCTCTAGATCTCCTACTCTATTTTTAGTACTAAAGTGGTTAAATTCAAGGCAGTCAATTTTGCCTTCTTTTTAGAGCATATCATAGTGTAGTAGTGATGGCCCAAGTTTTAAGTTGGGATTTCTGAGTTTGCAAATAGGCTGTTAGTCTCTTTCTCTTCACTACCAATATTCTTGTCATGTATCCCAAGGGTCATTTATGGAAGGGGAGTTTTATGTGAATTAACAGATGGTGGATAATTTAGAAACTTGAGATTGAATGCTTTCTAGAGAAAAAACCATTCTTTCTAGGAGTCTGTCTCTCTCTGAGTCTTAGAACAGAAGCAATTATGACATTGTTGAGCAATATTTGCTTAACTGATCTTTGGGAAAATCTTTAAATGTAAATGTTTACAGTTAACATCCTCTTGACACTGTGTGATATGAAATTGATGAAAAGCATTTGGCCTAAATTATTGATCGTAATATAGTACTGTATCAGAGTTCACTAAAGGAACAGGTTTCATATATAAGGTTTTACAATGGTTGCCTGTGAGTCAGGGGTGGAAGAATGGAAAAAGACCTTCACGTAGCTGGGTGTGGCGGCACATGCCCATAATCTCTACACTTGGGAGGCTGACACAGGAGGATTGCTGTAAGTTCGAGGTCTGGGCTACATAGTGAGTTCAAGACCAGCCTGGATTACATAGTAAGACCCTGTCTCAAAAACTGAAAAGACAAAACAAAACAAAACGCCGTCTGCATGCTGGAGAGCTGGAGGACCCAGTCAAAAATTGAAGACTTGGAGCTCACTGTGGAGGCCTGTTGGGAGTCCATGTTGGAAGGGTCTGAAGGATCTTCGTTAGAGATCAGGAGTCTGTGCTGGATGCCTTAAGGAACTGGAGACAAAATGTTCAGAGGTGATGGTGAAGACTGGAGCACCTCCAGAGCACAAAGGCAGACTTCTTCCTTTCCTTTTTATTCCATCCAGGCTACAAGCCTGTTGGTTGGTGCCATGCACATCCAGGGTGTGTCTTCTCTTTTCGTTTTGTGGCTTACAAGTCAGTCATGCAGACACACCTGGAACTCTGCTCCACTGATGTGCTAGGCATTTCTTAATCTATTTTAGTTGACACCACAAATAACTATCACAAGCACTACCTAAATACTTGATATTTATAGGTACTTATACCTATGACACAAACGTGGTATTTGTTAGCCAGGTGTAGTACACACCTGTAATCTCAGTAATCAGGAGGCTGAGGCAGGAAGATTGTGAATTTGAGGCTAGCCTGGGATACACAGTGAGTTTGAGGTTACCTTGAGCTACACAGCAAGATCTTGTCTCAAAATGCAAAAGCAAGGGCTGGTGAGATGGCTCAGCGGCGTAAGTGCCTGCCTGGCAAGCGCAAGGGCCCGAGTTCGACTCCCGGAACCCACATATGAAAAAAGCGCCAGTGATATCGCTCAGCAGCACGGGCACCTGCTGGTGCACGAGGTCCTGAGGTCGACCCCCAGTACCCACAAAAGAAATCCAAAAGCAAAACAAGAACAGTAGTTATTAAGTCTTTTCTTTCTGAAGTCTCTGCCTACTGAAACCATGGAACTATTTTTTGCATTAGTTTGGGTTTAGAGAAGATTAATTTTCCAAGGGAGGGGTAGACTTTTTGGCCAATTTACTTTTTTTTTTAAATTAATTAATTAATTTTTAAAGACAACAAGTAAACATTCTCATGTATTAACAAACTCAAGAATTAGAGAATGGGGCCGGTGAGATGGCTCAGCGGCTTAAGCGCCTGCCCAGCAAGCGTGAGGGCCCGAGTTCGACTCCCGGATCCCACATACGAAAAAGGGGCCGGTGATATCGCTCAGCGGCACGGGCGCCTGCTGGCGCACGAGGTCCTGAGGTCGACCCCCCGGTACCCACCAAAAAAAAAAAAAAAAAAAAAAAAAAAAGAATTAGAGAATGTACAAATACCTTTTGGAGAAAAACATTACTCAGTATAAGATTAAGCCATGTAAAAGCTAGGTAAAAATAGACTAAGGAATGGAATAGTCACAGTGAAATTGCATTTTCGTACTAGGGAGACAATATGTTTACAAATGTGCATCCGGTTTATTTTGCTTGTGAGTATTTTTTCAAGTTGCATCCATTTACCTATAAAAGTTTCCAGTTTATCTTTCTTTATGGCTGAGTAGTACTCCATTGTATAGAAATACCACATCTTTTTTATCCATTCCTCGGTTGATGGGCATTTGGGTTGTTTCTATGATCTAGCTATTATAAATTGTGCTGCTCTAAACATGGGTGCACATATATCGCTGTGGTACGATGTTTTTAATTCTTCTGGGAAGATACCCAGAAGGGGAATAGCTGGGTCAAATGGGACCTCCAATCCTAGTTTTTTGAGGAATCTCCACACTGATCTCCACAGTGGCTGCACCAGTTGACACTCCCACCAACAGTGGAGAAGGGTTCCTTTTTCCCCACAGCCCCTCCAGCGTTTGTTATTAGTTGACTTCTTGATAATAGCCATTCTTTCTGGGGTGAGATGGAATCTCAGTGTTGTTTTAATTTGCATCTCTCAAATGACTAGTGATGTTGAACGTTTTCTCATATATTTATTTGCCATTTGTATTTCTTCATCTGAGAAGTGTATATTCATCACAGATGCCCATTTTTGGATTGGGTCTTTAAATTTAGGAGGTCTGATTTTTTTTTGAGTTCTTTGTATGTTCTCAATAGTAATCCTTTGAGAAACAGCTGGCAAACATTTTTTCCCACGTTGTGGGTTGTCTCTTTACTCTGTTGGTGGTTTCTCTTGCTGTGCAAAAGCTTTTTAATAAGATGAGATCCCAGTTGTTGATTCTTTGTGATACTTCCTGTGCCATTGGGGTTTTATTCATAAAGTCTTTGCCTACACCAATGTCTTCAAGAGTTTTACCTATTCTATTTTCCAGGAGATTTAATGTTTCTGTTTTAATATTTAGATCTTTGATCCATTTTAAATTTAGTTTAGTGCACGGTGAAAGATATGGGTCTAATTTTAATCTTTGGCATGTGTAGAGCCATTTTTTCCAGCACCATTTATTAAAGAGGCTATCTTTCTTCCAGTGAATGTGTTTGGCACCTTTGTCAAAGATAAGGTGGCTTAGTATGTCAGGAGTTGTTTCTGCATCTTCTAATCTGTTCCATTGATCTTCAGGTCTGTTTTTTTGCCGATACCACGCTGTTTTTATCACAGTAGCTTTATAGTATAATTTCAAATCAGGGATTGTGATGCCCCCTGCCTTGCTTTTGTTGCCCAGAATTGCCTTTGCTATTCTAGGTCTCTTCTGGTTCCAGATGAATTTTAGGATTGTTTTCTCTAATTCTGTGAGATATGTTGTTGGAATTTTGATCGGAATTGCATTAAATCTGTATAACAATTTTGGAAGTATGGCCATTTTCACCATGTTGTTTCTTCTGACCCAAGAGCAAGGGATATCTTTTCATTTTCTGATATCCTTTTTAATCTCCTTTTTCAGAGTACTGTAGTTTTCAGTGTAGAGGTCTTTTACCTCCTTTGTGAGGTTGATTCCTAGGTATTTCATTTTTTTGGATGTTATTGTGAAAGGTGTTGTTTCCCTAATTTCTCTTTCAGTGAGTTTGTTATTTGTGTACAGGAAGGCTATTGATTTTTGAGTGTTGACTTTGTATCCAGCTACACTACTGAATTTGCTTATTAAATCTAGCAATTTTTTAGTGGAGTTTTTGGGATCTTCTATGTAGAGTATCATGTCATCTGCAAATAATGATAATTTAACTTCTTTTCCAGTCATTATTCCTTTTATTTCTTTCTCTTGTCTAATTGCTCTGGCTAAGTTTCCAGGACTATGTTGAATAAGAGTGGAGACAGTGGACATCCTTGTCTTGTTCCTGATTTTAGAGAGCAGGCTTTCAGTTTTTGTCCATTTAGTATGATATTGGCTGTTGGTTTGTCATAGATAGCTTTTCTCAGATTGAGATAAAGACCATCTATTCCAATTTTCTGTAGGGTTTTTATCATGAATGGATGCCGGACTTTGTCAAAAACTCTTTCTGCATCTTGAGATGATCATATGATTTTTGTCCTTGGTTCTGTTAATATAGTATATTACATTGATTGATTTACGTATGTTGAACCATCCCTGCATCCCTGGGATGAATCCAACTTGGTCATGGTGTATAATCTTCTTGATGATTTGCTGGATTCTGTTTGCCAGTATCTTATTAAGGATTTTTGCATCTATGTTCATTAGGGAGATTGGTCTGTAGTTCTCTTTCTTAGTTGGGTCCTTCTCTGGTTTTAGTATCAGGGTAATGCTTGCTTCCAGGAATGAATTTGGGAGTATTGCTTCCCTTTAATGAAATACTGGCCTATTTACTTAAGGGGATCTAGGGATCAAAGTAAATGAAAGTATATATTGGCTGTTTCCTTCATCACATCTTTCGTGTCTTCTTCCGATTTCTGATTTGGTGGTGGTGTTGCTATCATGAATGATATAAAGAACTTCAGGTGAGTGGGAATGTTTGTGTGTATTGAATGAGTGATATAAATTCATGAAGGAATAAATCATAAGGTAGGAGATTGATTCTTGTGCATATACACTGTATGATTCGTCCAAATGCTTTCTCTTGCCTTTGTTTCTTCTATTATAAAATGATAAACATCTTTAAAGTTTTTTTGATGCTGAAATATTTCAGTTATACTAAATGTTATAGAAAATAAGATAATGACTGTAATTCTATTATTTTTTGCGGGTGCTGAGGATTGAAGGGCCTTGAGCATGCTAGGCAAGCGTACCACTGAGCTTATGCGCCTAGCCCTAGAATTCACTTTTATTTATTTATTTTTGGTACTGGGGATTGAACCTAGGGCCTTCACATTGAGATACATCCTCTGCCATTTTTATTTTGAGATGGGAGGGTCTTACTGGTTGCTAAGTTGCCTTGCCCAGGCTGAGCTCAAGGTGATCTCCTGCCTCAGCCTCCCAGAGTGCTGGGATTATAGGCATGCGCCAGGACAACCAGTTTATGATTTCATAATATAGTATAGAAAATAAGTAGTACCAGTACCACTTATTTAGTAATATCCATTCCTCTTTATCTTAAATGAGGATCTTAAATGAATGTATATGTATATTACGTATACACATATGTGCCTGTTTTATGCTCTTTACAGTATTTGCCTGCCTTTCTACCAATACTGTTTATTTATTGTAGCTTTATAAGAAGTCTAAATATCTGCTATTGTGAGGCTGCATTCCTGTTATTCTTTAAAATTATCTTGACTATTCTTCTAAATCTCTCTTGACCTTTAAAATTCTGTGAGGTGGTTTTCATTTGTTTTTATTTGTGGAGCTGGGTTCAAACATATGGTCCTGTACATGCCAGGCAAGTGATCTATCACAGCTAAATTTCCAGCACTGTATGTGATTTTATATGTAATACTTTTGGTATTGCTTATACTGTATGGGGTTTTGAATGGTAATCAATATTTTCATATTGGATAAATATAATGAACAGCCAGTTATACTCTATATAGCCTTATATATAACAGAATACTACAAGTTATTATCAGTAAGATTATGACTACTTTTAAGAGTGCTGCTAAAACACTTGGCTTTTCCTTTAGAAAGTAATTAAATTATTTTATAATTTAGGCCAAGTATAACTGAATATCTTGGAGTCTACCCTCTCTGCACTTTCCTTTTATTCTGTATTCCCTTTGGGTAGAAGTTTGTTTGGAAAGAATATGATTTTTAATTGTTTAGACAGATGGTTTATTTTTTATTTACTTTTTTTGGTCTTTGAGACAGGGTCTCACTATGTAGCCCAGCCTGGCCTTGAACTCATGGGGATCCTCCTGCCTCAGCCTCCTGAGTGCTGGGATTACAGGTGTGTGCTACCATGCCTGGCTAGATAGGTAGTTTAAAACTACTTTGGGCTGGGGGTATAGTTCAGTGATAGTGTACTTGCTTACTGTGAGTGAGGCACTGATGTAATCCTTAACACTGACAACAAAAACAAAGACTACCTATAAATCATGATAAATTCCACATGAAATTGATGAAACATGCCATTTTTTTTTTTTTTTTTTGGTGGGTACCGGGGGTTGATCTCAGGACCTCGCGCGCCAGCAGGCGCCCGTGCTGCTGAGTGATATCACCGGCCCTTTTTTCGTATGTGTGTTCCTGGAGTCGAACTTGGGCCCTCGTGCTTGCCAGGCAGGCGCTTATGCTGCTGAGCCATCTCACTGGCCCAAAACATGCTTTTTAAAGAACATCTTTTGCTTTAAAACTATTTGTCTATATGATTGCCATCATGTGGAATTTAGCACTGGAAAGGACATTAGTTATCATTTACTTGAATAATTTTATAATGGGTATAGCTCATTTCTGTCATGCTCACTGAACACTTTGTTTACTGTTTTGTAACAGAGATTCCAGTAGTACCTTACAGTTTCTCGTGCTGCACCTGCATGGATCTTTTTAACCTGCTCTCCCTATGCCTTTTACCTTTCCCTTTTATATCTCTTTATTAAGGCTAGTCTGCTTTGAATGCTTTTGTTACCCATCCAAGCTATAGTAGAACCCTCTTTTTTCATCACTTTCTCCACATTTTATTTTTGCCTTTTGATTCCATACCATTTTGTGCTAATATTATGATACATTTTTTACTATTCATTTTAGTTCTATTATCTACAATAATAATTGTAGTACGTATTTACCTTTCTAGTTAGTGTACTGGGAACAGGAACCTTATTACTTTGACCTATTCCTTGTAACTCAGACAGTTACCACAGTCCCGTGTATGTAATGAGTCCTCAGTGAATTGAACTCATTTAATAAATCTCTGTTCTCATAGAGTCTAAAATGTACTAAAAGAGGATCCACAATAAGAAGATAAGCAAATAAATATTTAGGAAAATTGCCATGTAAGAATATACAGTGGCAAAAATGAATTGTATACTATGATGAGAGAATAATGGAGGAGTAGTTTTGATCTTGTTGAAGTCACATTTCGGGTTGAAGACACATTAATGTGAAGGATTAGAAGGAACCACTATGCAGAAAGCTGGAGGTAGAGCATTTTTTAAAGGAGGTAGAAAATTTTCTGCATGTGAGAAAACTAATGTGGAAAGAGTTTGAATTTTTGAGGAAATAAGTGAGACTAGAGCTTAGCATGTGGTATGTGGGAAGAGCACTTCCCCCCCCCTCCAGTGGTGGTGATTAAACCTAGGCCCTTGAACATGTAAGGCAAGCATTACACTACTGAGCAACATCTCCAGCCCCTTTTCAAAAAAGTTTTTGAGTCAAGATCTTGTGAAGTTGCTAGGTTGGCCTTGAACTTGAAATCCTGCCTTAGCCTCCTGAGTAGCTGGAATTGCAGGTGTACTACCACCTCTGGCTTTTATTTATTTATTTATTTAGTACTGGGAATCGAACTCAGGACCTTGCGCTTGCCAGGCAGGCACTGTGCCTTTGAGCTACATCCCCGGCCCTATTTTTTAAAGTAACTTTTTCTTTTGTTTTTGTGATGCTGGGGATCAAACCCAGTGCCTCACACAAGCTAGGCAAGCACCCAACTACTGAGCCACATCCCCCAGCCCTAGCGTAACTAAAATGAGGTTAGGTAGGTGTAAAGATTCCAGATCATGCAGTGCCTGGAAAGGAATTCAGATTTTATTCAAAATGTAATGGTATACCATTGAAGGATTTAAGCAGGGCATGACATGAATAATATTTACATTTACATTTTTAAAGATCAAGTTGGCTTGCTGGTTATTGATAACCTCAGGCTTCAGAGAGCCCCCTGTACCTTTTGTGCCTTTGGATTTAGGGGAGGTAATAGCTTTTTTCCCTCCAATACTGGGGATTGAACTCAGAGCCTACATACTGAGCTACATACCTTGCCCTTTTAATTTTTTAAAATTTTGAGACAAAGTCTTGTGAGTTGCACAGGCTTGGCTCAAACTTGCAATTGTCCTGCCTCAGCCTCCCAGAGTGCTGCGATTACAAGTGTGTACCACCACGTTTGGCTAATAGCTTGTTGATTGCTGATTTCTGGGTGCTGTACCATCTTTTTTGGTTCTTTCAGTCCCCTGGCACATCTTTGTAAATAGTTTCTCCTTTAAACTCACTTCATTATTCCTTTAAGTGTGTCATCTTTTTAAATGGGCATAAGGACCAATTTTAGTAAACTTGTGGAGCTGGAGTACTTTGAAGAAGATTGAATGGAAGGTAAAGAATTAGAACTATGAGAACTGAGGGTTTTTTTTTTTCTCTCTCTCTCTATTTCTATTTCTATCTCTCTCTCTCTCTCTCTCTCTCTCTCTTTTTTGAGACAAATTCTCCTTATATAGTCCAGGTTGGCCTTGAACTTGATGTTAGCCCAAGCTGGTCTCAAGTGATCCTTCTGCCTTAGCCTCCTGAGTGTTGGGATTATAGGTATGCACCACCATACCTGGTTTAGAACTGATACTTTTTGTGTGTGTGTGTGTGGGTACCGGGGGTCGACCTCAGGACCTCGTGCGGCAGCAGGCGCCTGTGCCGCTGAGCGATATCACTGGCCCTTTTTTCCTATGTGGGTTCCGGGAGTCGAACTCAGGACCTCGAGCTTGCCAGGCAGGCGTGTAGGCTGCTGAGCCGTCTCACCGGCCCCGAGAACTGATACTTTTTTCTTTTCTTTTTGGTGGGTACCGGGGCTCAACTTCAGGACCTCGCGCGCCAGCAGGCGCCCGTGCCGCTGAGCGATATCACCGGCCCTTTTTTCGTATGTGGGTTCCAGGAGTCGAACTGGGGCCCTCACGCTTGCCAGGTGAGGTGTCTCACCGGCCCCGAGAACTGATACTTTTTTGAGAAGTATGGCTATAAAAGGGAACAGAAAAACAGGGGAGGAGGTAGACATAACTGATTATGAAGAATGATTATTTATTTTTCAACCTGGTACTGGATTGAACCCAGGGCCTTTGCGCTGAGTTACATCTCCAGCCTTTTTTTTTTTTAAATTTAATTTTTTTTAAATGAGGAGAGATTCAATTTGGCTCATGTTTATTTTCTTTTATTTATTTATTTATTTTTTTGTGGGTACCGGGGGTCGAACTCAGGACCTCGCACACCAGCAGGCACCCATGCCGCTGAGTGATATCACCGGCCCTTTTTTCGTA
This sequence comes from Erethizon dorsatum, assembly GCA_028451465.1. Lineage (NCBI taxonomy): Eukaryota > Metazoa > Chordata > Mammalia > Rodentia > Erethizontidae > Erethizon > Erethizon dorsatum. The sequence continues at coordinate 105,369,211 of CM051828.1, read as the reverse complement.
TGTGGGTTCCAGGAGTCGGACTCAGGACCTCCCGCTTGCCAGGCAGACGCTTGTGCCGCTGAGCCATCTCACCGGCCCTCATGTTTAATTTAATAGTAATTTTGAGACAGGGTTTTGCTAAATTTTTCAGGCTGGGTTTGAACTTGGAATTCTCTTGCTTCAGCCTTCCACAGTGCTGGGATTACAGGCATATGCCACCACACCTGGCTTGATGGGTTATTTTCTAAAAATAAAAATACAGGAGATAATGATACATATTTTTTACATGATAATGGGAATAGTCCTATGGAAGAGGAAAGATTGATGGTATAGGAGAGTGGATGATGAAAAGGATTTTTTTTTTTTTTTGTGGGTACCGGGGTTCGACCTCAGGATCTCGTGCGCCAGCAGGTGCCCGTGCCGCTGAGTGATATCACCGGCCCTTTTTTCGTATGTGGGTACTGGGAGTCGAACTCGGGCCCTCGCACTTGCCAGGCAGGTGCTTACACCGCTGAGCCATCTCACCAGCCCTAGGAATTTTTATTTTTATTTTTTTGTGTGGTTGGATTAAACCCTGGGCCTTTCACATGCTAAGCAAACTATCACTGAGCTATATCCCCATCCCTACTATTTTCTTAGTGAATAAAAGTGTCTTAAAAAATGTGTGAATTTTTTTTTTTTTTTTTTTTTTTTGTGGGTACCGGGGGGACGACCTCAGGACCTTGCGCACCAACAGGCACCCGTGCCGCTGAGCGATATCACCGGCCCCTTTTTCGTATGTGGGTTCCGGGAGTCGAACTCGGGCCTTCGCGCTTGCAAGGCAGGCGCTTAAGCCGCTGAGCCGTCTCACCGGCCCGTGAATTTTTAAGGATTAAAGAAAACTGTTGTTACAGAGAGCTTATAGAGTAGTATTGCTGTGTTTGCAGTTGTTTAATACGAATCTATGACAGTAACCAGTCTTCCTGGATGTGACTTTCTCCAGTATTCCACTGCTCTATTGCAGTCATTGGGATGGTTGGCTGCAGTTAAAAGAATGTGAAGGAGAGAGACATGGGTGACATTGAGTGACAATAGTGATTATATTGATAAACTGTGAAATCCGAGTTGGAGAACAAAGGAAATGAAATCAGGAAACTGGCGGGGAGAAAGTGAAGGTTTTCATAAGTTGGCCTTGGTAAGAATGAAGAATTATTTTTGAGGGCACACTTGAACAAGTGACTTGGAAAGATTAAAGTTTTTACTATTTATTTTCTCTGCTCCCTCATGTACTGTAAAATGAACAGAATATCTTAATTTGTACAGACTTAAAACACTTGGAAGCTGCCATTCTGAATAGACAACTTAAACACACCTCCTAGCCAAATAGATTGAAATACACTCATACAGAGTGCCCTGTAGGGCTTATGAGTGCAATTTCAAACATGAGCATATTTTAAGTCTATTACAAAATTTTTATCTATTTGATAAATACAAATATTTATCAATCAGCTTCCTTTGTTAACTTTTACTTTCTTTAAATAGGACACAGGAAAATAATTTCCTGTGATATCTGGATATATTTAGCATCTTTCTGGGAAATTTGTGACATAAGGTCTAAGCTTGTTTTTCCTTAAAACAATAAAAAAAAACCTCATTTGTTAGCACAACCTCTTTGGAAAAAAGTTTGGCAGGTTCTCATACACAATTAAACATACACTTACCATGATCCAGCAGTTCTACTCCAAGATATTCACCCAAGTGAAATAATAAATTATAGTCACAAAAAAACTTTTATGCTAATGGAACTAGAAATAACCCAGATGCTTTTCGGCTGGTAAATTGATAAGCTTTGGTACAGCCAGATAGTAACCCTGTCTGGCCCTGTGCACAGCAACATGGGTGAACTTTAGCTGCATTATGTTAAGTAAAAGGAGCCAGACTCAAAGAGCCATATATGAGTCCATTTTTATGATATTTTAGAGCAGGCAACACTATAAGGACAGAAGGGAAGGGTCTGACCACAAAGAGCAAGGAAATTTTGTATCTATCGTATATCTTGATTTTGGTGGTGGTTAGATAACTATGCTTTTTTTCAAATGAAGAAGTGTACATTAAAAAGAGTGAATTTTTGTATATATAAATTCTACCTCAGAGTTCTAGCTTATATTACTATATTTAAAGGTGTTTTGGGAATTTTCTCAGAAATATCTCAAATGTTTTGTTGGATTTTAGTTTCTGCTTTAGCTTTTTGGGGAAGAAAGAGTAGTGGCTAAGCATCCTTAGTGTTGATAAAGTTCTTTAAAGCTCTTGAAAACGTGAATGCTGAATACCTATACACTTATCAAACGTTCATCATGTTTAAAAGAATATTACAGTGTTAGGTTTAGAAGGGCCCAAGAGACATTATAAAATGTCCTCATTTTACAGATAACCTAAACCTTAGATAGAGTAGCTAAAGTCCTACAATCAGTTAGTGGCAGGGATAGGTCTAGAATTGAAGTTTGGGATACTAATTTGACACTTATTTTACTAAAATTTTACTTTTAATTTCAAGTTATTTTCTCCAGAGACAATTTTTAATTCCTTTACAGAACCTTTCAATTGTGTCGTCCTAAAACTGGAAACCACTCCCTTCCTAGTAATGGGAAAGTCTGGTTGATAATAGAAGAGCTAAATTTGAGGGATCCCACATCACTTAAATTTGTATAGACATAGTCAAAAATAAATTCAGTTACAAAGATACTTTTTTTTACCTGAAGGGAGTTGCTTATTTTTGTAGTTATCAAATGCTGTCAGTTAAAAAGAGGATTTTGTAATTTTATTGCATTAAAAATCTTTTTGGGTATTGTGATTGTTGGTTTATTGGCACAGCAGATGAGGTTTAAATGTGTTAGAATCTTTTTGATTGCCTCAAGTGATGAGGACTTACAATAGTGAGAGATGTCAGAGAACATTAGAAACCATCCTTAATAGCCATGCATTCCAGAAACGGGAATGAATGTCATTCAGAATATAACAGCAGCTTTAGTTGCTGTCTATTCTTGAGACCCAGCTAATTTTCACTGTCTTCTGGGTTCACTCCTGCTTGTATTGCAGTTTTTTAGTTGCTCCTGGACCTCAGTTCTAGAATCAGCCTTAGAGTTCCTATCCTTGAGATATTGATGATATTGTGGATATTGCAGATGTAATTAGAGAGCTAGTAGGTATCTGTGTCCTGCAATCTTTCTGGGAGTTGCTGCTTAAAGGGCATAGCCCCAGGCAGAGCTGGCAAGTTATTTTCAGCCTAACTTTGTAAGTAAGGGAGTCCCATGCCAGCCCTAGCTCTGACAGGTTCCCTATCTTATATAGAGCATTTTCAGTCCTGTTCCCCAGGATAGCCAAACTTTAGTTGATATTGCATGTTTCTAGACCAGAAGCCCTCAGCTTCAGTCATGATTTCCACTTTGTGTTTATATTCCCTATAATTGCTTGAAAGATATTTATATTATGTTTTAGCTAGCTATGCATTATTTATCTGATACATTTATAGATTGAGTTGTTTGCGTGAATTTACTATACTGTCTTGACTGGAAGTTCTTTAATCTTTCAAATCCATAATTTTTCATCATTAAAATTATAGTCTTTCTCTTAGTGTTATGAAGTTATACACATATGCACATATATAAATTCTTAGGGTCTAGCATATAGTAGGCACTATATATGTGGCAGCTATTACATTTTTCAAGTGAATTCTATATTTTTGTGGGTTTCTGTATTTAGACAGCTATTTAGTGACCCCCATACACTTGTCAACCTGTATTCAAAAATATTCTGCAAATATATCTGGGAATTATGGAATGTTTGATACAGTTGAGTGGGATGTTTTAGATCTAACTTTAACCTATACCCTAGCAAACTTGAATTGGAGGTTTTTCATGCAGAATTGCTTTTTTTTTTTTTTTTTTTTTGCTATAACAGTGTTCTGGAATGCTTATTTGTATTTATAGTAGTGTTTTTTAGAAATAGGTAATTGACACTCTTTTAAGCTCTATTGCATATTCTTTCCATTACCTACTAACCATTGAAGTCATATAGAATCTATTGATGTCATAAAAACATCATTGTGGAAGTTGTAGTGGAAATTTTAAGGCAGAAAAAAGGTATAATATATAAGTGTGCATGAAGGAGAATATAAGTTGGTATTTGGGCTAGGGATGTTGGCTTAGACAACCAGAATTCTGAGTGAGATAAAGCTCTGCTTGGGGAAAGAGCAGCAAAAAGAGAAGAGAAAATGTATTATGGCCCAGTTGGTGTGTTTAGGTCATGAGAAATATATTTGCATATTGTAACTCCTGAAGCCTTCATTCTAGTCAGACTTTACCTATGAATTCAGAAGCATGAAGTTTTAAAATGTTTTTCTCTAAGTATCAGGTATATAAATTAAATTACTTTTTCCTCTAGATTTTGGGTTTGTATCTTGTAGACTATTGTCTACTAACTTTTTTTTAGGAAAGGCTGAGTATAAGTCTGCCATTTAGAGATGTATCTAAGATTGTGCTTACTGATAAGTGATTCTACTTCCTTATTTAGCTGAAATAATACGCATACTACTTCCCTTTTCCTCTTACATCAAGCCCTGAGTATGCTCTTGGTTTTATTTTTGTCTTATTGTAAACTTCTGTGTGCAAATACGTGCTTGGAACCATGGGAATATTTTTTTTCCATGAGAATATTTTTATCAAGTTGCATGGCATAGCTGGGCACAGTGACACACAAGAGGATAACAAGTTCAAAGCTAACCTAGGCAACTTAGCAAGACCCTGTCTCAGAATTTTAAAAGTGGCTGGGGGTATACAGTAGTTCAGTGGTAAAGTACTTGCCTATCATACACGAGACCCTGGGTTTGCTCGCTACAATTAAAAAAAAGAAAAAAAAAAGGCATGGCACAATACTGTTTAGAATTTGAAGTTTACTTGCTAGTCATGAATGAAAACTAATTCAGTATTCCATCCTATGATGTATTTATCTTAAAGATGAATTTCAAATAAATATGTCTGAGAGGAGTGATATAGGTGACTATATTAGAGTTATTTTAAGCTGAGATTTCATAAGGTTCTTAATGGTTATTGAGACCCCCCCTAAATAAAAACCCTGAAAGGTTTTTAATAAGAATTTAACTCTTTATCAAAATCTATGGTGGGGATTCAGGAATGTTGATTAAATAGAAGATTCATTAGAATTCTGATCCTGAATCTTTCAGACATTAAGAAGTGATTAGGCACTTTGTTTCATAGATACTTCTAAAATTTTATTTTTTTGTTATTTTTCTTTCTCAGTATGAGACATGACACTTTTTAAATGTTAGGTTTCAAAAATCTCTTATTTTGAGACACAGCTGATTTATATAGTACAACTAGAACCATCACTCATATATCAAAATAGATTAAGAGGGTTTATATTGATGTTTTGCCCTTAACATTTCCATTGTTTAGACTGACAAGTTTTCTTTTATCTGTGGTGCCAAACGAGGCTTTTGTGAAGGGAAAAACATAAGATTTGAAATCAGAGGGCTTGAAATTCTGTCTCTGTCGTCTAGTAGCTCTGTGACTTTGATGTTTCTGAGATTGTTCTTATACAAAGAATGATATCTGTCTCACAGGCTTGCTAATAGAATTAAAACTAAAAATCCTTTGTATGAACTATAACATACTCTGAGTGTAACAGTGTTTTTCAGTTTGACATTTATATTTTAGCAAAGTAACAGTCTTGAAAGGTTGCCACTGAATAGGTAAAAAGACTGCTAACTTTGCATTGATGTATTATTTTTCCTTAGGTCAAGATCCTTGGGTTTTTATCTGCCTTTGTATTTCTTCATTGTGTTAGGATCCCTCCTTTGCCAAAGTTAGAAATCTGTTTAGACTTTTCATGGTCACATTCGACTTCATAGTGTCATGAAAACAAGGCAAGTTGGAGGACCACGTTGGAACCTAACCTTTGTTGAAGGCTCTAGTTCTTAATAGGCACAATACTGCTGCAATGAGGTGTTTAGATCTTTGAGGTTACTTTTTTTTTTTTTTTTTTTCCTCGCTATAACAATTAGGGTAGGGTGGGTGCAGCTGGGTATTCAGTGAGCAGGAAAATGTCCGATGCCATACAAGATATGATACAATTCTGTAGGACTTTTCATTTCTTAGACCATTTTTTTTTTTTTTTTTGCCTTTATGTGGGTACTGGGAACTGAACTCAGTACCTCGTGCTTGCCAGGCAGGTGCTTATGCCGCTGAGCTATATCACCAGCCCTCTTAGACCTTTTTAAGGGGAAAAACGTTATAGTTACCTGTTACTGATAGAAATTCTGTCTTACGTTTAAATACAAAGTTTTTTTTTTTTTTTAATGGTTTTAATAGTGAATTTTCCAAGAATGCAACTACTCAGTAAACCAAAGACAAATTATACTTTGTTTTATTCAGAACTTTACTAAGAGTTGTTTGCTGTTTGGAAAATCCTGTCATAGCATTGCTCCTTATGATTTTCCTACTCAAGACATTTGTGTAAGTCTACATTTTTAGCAGTCATATTCTTGGTGATTCTTGTACTTCTAACAGGTACAAGTATCTGTTTCATAAAAGTGAATGCTAGGATGATTACACCCAAGTGTTTACCATGTGTGTGTTTGGTACTGGGGATTGAACTCAAGGCCTTCACACTGAGATATCTCCCCATCCCTTTTTAATTTTTATTTTGAGACAGGATCGCACTAAGTTGCCCAGGCTGTGATCAAACTTGCAGTCTTCCTACCTCAGTGTCCCAGAGTACTGGGATTATAGGTGTACTCCATCATACACAGCTGCATTTACATATTGAAAATATTACTTTATTAAATTATTTTCCTTTTCTTATATTACATAAGGCATTGTAGTAATTGGTTAATTAATTAATTTTGAGATGGGAGTCTTGCTGTGCCTCCCTGGCTGGCCTAGAACTTGCCAGATTCCTGCTTCAGTCCTCTGAGTAGCTGGCACCACAGGAGCGCCAACACTCTCTATTAATTTTTAAATCCAAGGATAGATTGGTTATTTACTTGCATTTCATTTCAGCTTTATACCCTTAAAAAAATAAAAACTTATTTTAGTAGGGTTTCAAGATGGAGCCTGTATTTACATGGAAATTCATGTTGCCTTTTTAGGGAGTGATAAGAGGTCTGTGTTGACCTACATTATAGGTGTCTATCCTCTTTCCCTCTCTATCCCCTCCCCTCTTTCCTTCCTGTTTCTCTCCTTCATGTTGTGAACTATTTGATATATAGACAAAAATATAGCACTGTATATTTAAGTGATGAATCATACAATGAAACCAATCAATGCCTGTGAACCACCAAGCTTAAGAAATAGAGCAATACAGTATTTCTCCTGATTTTCATTCAGTTGTCTCAGTAGAGGTAAAAGCTGTTTGGAATTTTATTTTGATTTTATTTATCATATTTGGTTTTCTTTTTCTTTCAAAACTCTGTTTAGTTTTACTGTTTCTAAACTACATGATAGAATCACTGTCCCCCCATTTATATTCATATTCTGGTTTTGTTTTAATCAACATTATTTTTAAGATTCATTTATATTAAGGTATGTAACCATGGTTCGCTTTCTCAGAGGTGGTATTAATTGTAGAACTACCACAACTTATTCATTCTCTAAAAGATGGATATTAGGTTTTTTTCCACTTTGTTGCTATTACAAACATATTCTGGTTTATGCCTTCAGGTGCACATGTACAAGAGTTTTTCTACAACAGTGAACTTTATTTTGATGGTGTTATTCTCTCTCACCTACAAGAGTTGAAAGAAAAATGTAAATTAGTATTCACTCTTATACTTGTGACGTACTAAGTTTTTCCATCCTCCCCTGCCATCTCCTCCATAAGTAATGACTGTGACCTCTGATTTCACAGTTGATTTTTACAGCTGAAGATAGCCGTCATGATCTCCTTTGGAGAGTGGCTATGTGGGCTTGGCTTTCCTTTGCCTTACGGATTGTGTCAGAGGATAGCATCTCATCAGATATAAGTACCTGGCTAAGCTATAGCACTGTTCCCACACCTGATGAATGTGGTTTTGAGTTCAATAATTTCAGCTAGGACTAAATTTGAATTTAGCTCTTAAGTACCCTCTTTCCTTGATAGAGCAAATTCTCTTAAGTGTGCCGCAATAGTTTGGGTTATGCTTCAGTCATACTATTTTCTGAGGATGCAAGGGACAGAATAGCATTGGTTGGAGCATTCAATTCTTGACATTTATTTTGATGTCAGACTTAGCTCCCCCTTCTACTTATTTTGATCATAAACTTTGTTATCTAAGGCTTAGATCTCAATACTTTTTTTCCTCCAGTTTTCAGATGACTTTCTAATATGTGCATTCAGATACATCCTTTTACTTGAGTTCTTCATTCTTCACCTCCTACTAGATAGCTTGAAATTTTTGCTGAAGGGGAAAAGAAAATTTACGTGGCAATTGAAGAAAAGAGAATTTACATCGCAATTTATTTGACTTTTTTTTTTTTTTCCATGAGAATTCGGGCAAACTTTTATTCAGGAGGAGAGAAGGGAGGGACTGCAGTTTGAGGGGAAGAGCTGAAGGGGCCAGTGCTGATGATCAAGCTGGCCTGTAAACATGGCAAAAAGGGTAAGGTTGTATGGGGCTGCTGGGGTGGTGTAGAGTTGGTATTTTCCATTGGCTCACAAGCATGGAATTTTTTGGAAACCTCTTCCTCATGTTTCAAAGGATTCCTTCCTATGTAAGATACAGATCAGCAGCCAGTGCTGGAGGCATCATGGCGCCACCTCAATGTTATAGCACACCTGGTCCTACAGGGCACCTGGTTCTACAGTGCACCTGGTCCTCAGATAAGAGGATGAGGATAGGAGAGGACAGGGACACATTGCATTTGTTGTCGAAAGGGAGACACTAGGGGAAGAGACACATTGACTTTTAGTGGGTCACAGGTTACGATGGAGGCCAGAGAATACCTCCATGCTGGTCCTGCACTGTGCAGGGAGACAGAGAGATGGGCATGGAGGAGGTGGGTGTAGTGGGGAGGGATGCAGTGATTTCTAGGTGTAGCTCTGTGGAGTGTGGACTGTGACAGGATTAATCCTCTTCAGGAGGGCAGGAGCAGCTACTTATCCCAGGCAGCCTGCTGTTGGACAACTTCTCTTCCAGCGAGTTGCTGTCAGGATCCTCTGCACGCTTCCTGTTATTGTCCATCTTTTTCTCTTTAAGTTGTCTAAGTTTGTTGTATATGCTGTATTCAGATCCTTTGTTTGGTAAGTGACTTACAGTTTCTCTGGGTGTCTAGCTTATATTTCATGCTACATCTGGTACCTTTTGTCAAAACGAAATATTTCATTCTTATCAACTTTGCACCACTTTTTCTTTAATGGCTGTGCTTTCTGTGTCTCTTTGGGAAATCTTTCATAACTCTAATGTCATAAACCCTGTTTTGTTGTTTCCTTCTCACTCTGTTTCCATGTCACTACCACATTTAATCCATGGGTGCAGATTCTTGAGCAGGGTATTAGGAAAAACTGTACTTTTACCTCTTCTTACCCACTGCTCCAGGGAGGCAGCTGGGAGTGGATTTGGGTAGAGGGTCTCCCATGTGAAAGGCAGAGGCCACCCCTGGTCTAGGTCCAGACACTGGTTCCTAATTTTCCTTTGTGGAGTAGCCCATCCTTGTTAGAATCCTCAGCAAAGTGCTGATCAAAGTTACAGGCTACTTTCTGCTGTTCTTTGGAGAATTAAGGGAAAGGGACCATCCTACATCTGGGATAAAGAGGGCTGGTGGAGCATTGTCCCCACCAGAGGTCAAGATGCTGTAGTGTTAGCCACCCTGTGGATGCTGATGGTGTTACCAGGGTTCAGGGGGGCTGTGGACTCCTTATGAAGATTCTTCCCAGGTTATTGTCCTGAACAAAGAATTGGCCAAGACAAGTCCAAAGGGTAGCAAGGTTTTATATTTATTGACACGGGGCCGGTGAGATGGCTCAGCGGCGTAAGCACCTGCCTGGCAAGCGCGAGGGCCTGAGTTCGACTCCTGGAACCCACATACGAAAAAAGGGCCAGTGATACCACTCAGCAGCATGGGCGCCTGCTGGCGCACGAGGTCCTGAGGTTGATCCCCGGTACCCACAGGAAAAAGAAAAAATTTTATTGACATGTTCTTGATGGTTTGCACCACTGGTGCTACATGCACGACTGTCCCATGCTGCCTGATTGGACAATTGTGCATGTACCACACTGGTGGTTCAGAACCACCTGGCAATGAGAAATGAATTTTGGTTCTGTTGTGAATGTGTTAAAGGTAGGAAGAGAAATATGTTCTGTGGAGTGAGTGCAGGACAATTAAAGTAGGAAAAATACCCTATGCAGGGTGAGAGCAGGCCACTGAAAGAGCTTACAGTGGCAACAAGGTTAATGGTGACTATCTTTTGTATCTCCCATTTCTCAGGCTGTCAGATCTAGGTCATCCTATCAAAAACCTACTTGATGTTGTGCCAGAAGAATTGAAGATAGCATTTTCTGATTGGCCCCCAGCCCAGGTGTGGGGCTTGGGCATATGGATCTGTGATTGACAGGCCATACCTGCTTGCCCAGCCAGCTGGCCACACCCTAATCTCCTGCCTGATTTCCTCGTGATACATAAATCCCCATAACTATGGGTTGCTGAGGGTGTGGCATTCTGTATTTCATATAGCTACTTCTGATTAAAAAGGGTTGTAGGCCCCTATACATTGGGGATTATGTTCTCTCCAACTACCTTGGGATGTTGTGGCTCACTGTTTGGGTTGAAAAAAAGATGTGTCAGAAGGCAATGAGAAAGGAGTTAGTATCTATCTGTCAAGAACTGTTCAGCTGCCTGTTCAATGGGAAAACGCTTGGTAAATTTGTCGTGAGAGTCATGGGCCATAGTCTGGATCACCATCTGAAGCCGTGAATGGATAAACTTTACTATTAGGTTGAGGATGCAGAACCTAAATAAGGAGTAGGGCAGAATATTTTTTGGTGTGTCTTAAAAGGTAGACTATGATAGAACCAGCAATTAGAGATTTTCTTACTGCCTATGGAGGAGAAAGCATGGCAAAGAGGAATATTAAGACTACCAAGTTCCTGAGAGCCACAGCCCCAGAAAAATTACCCGCGTTATAGAGCTAATTAAAAACAGGAATCACAATACAGGTGCCCATTTAAGGTGTGGTGGATTAAGGCTCATTAGTGACTCTACTTATCAGCACCCAGAGCGGTACTGGAGTCTCGTTTTTTAAATCTCAGGTCTTCCAGAGATTCACAGGAGTAGCTTTCTTTTGGGTAGTCTTTTTCCTTAGACAGTTCAAGTGGGGCTAGCTTTATCCTAGAAAGTTGAAGGCTGTCCTTTTTGCTTCTCTATCAGCTTTTTGATTTCCTGAAGAGACTCTGGACACGTCTCTTTTGTGTCTCTTGTAATGAATGACAGCGACTTGTCTAGAAAGATAGACTGCCTCTAGGAGTTGTAGAATTTTCTGCTTGTGCATTATAGATACTTACTTATAAGTCAGCAAGCCCTTTTCTTTCCAGATTGCTGCATGGGCATGTAGAAAGGCATATTTGGAATCTGTGTAAGTGTTTAGCTTTTTGCCTTTTTCTAATATCAATGCTCAAGTAAGGGCTATGAGCTCTGCTTTGTGGGCAGAGGTCCCTGAGGGTAGGCATTTAGTCTCAGTGACCTGTTGTGAACTGACAGCTGTATAACTTGCTTTTTGATGTGCTTGGACAAAGCTACTTCCATCAGTGAACCACCTCCTCAAGGTCCCTGCCTGCTTGTATAGGTCTGGGAAATCACCTGTTCACCAGAGTGGCTAATCTCTGAGTAGGCATCAGTGAGGCAGGATTAAGAGTAGTGCAAGTCTTTATGGTAACTTCAGGGGTGTCTAGAAGTGTGGCCTGGTACTTAGCTGTTTCCCTGTCAACCACAAGTTGCCTTTTTGTCTCAAGAGTAGCCTTGACCTGATGGGGAGTCAGGACTTTTAGTTTTTGCCTAAAGTTAGTTTTATAGCTTCTTCTGTTAGCACAGCTGTAGTCTCCATCACCCTCCCAGGTATTCCATTATACCATGCAGCAGGATCCACCTGTTGGCTGATTAGGTCAGGGAGACCTGGTATAGCCTCAATAGGTAAAATCCACTTTGGCCTTTGCCAAAATTGGAGGATTACCCCCAATTTTACTAGTAAATCTCTTCCTATTAAGGGAGTAGGACACTGTGGGACAATTAAAAACTCATGTTTGAACATTTGACCTTCAAATTAACATGTCAAAGCAGGAGTAAAGAAATTCTGACTAGGGCTCCCTTTGAACCCAATTATGGCTGTAGATCTAGAGGAGGATTTTCCAGAGAAGAAAGTTAACCACTTACCAGTCCATTGTTTAAATACAAGATGATCAAAAATTGCATACTTTTTCATTAATTTTTATAAGATAACAGGAAATATAAAAACAGTTTTATCAAATTTCATACAAGAATCGACTGGTTGGAATGACACCTGCCTGAGTGACACACGGGATAATCGGTATGTAAACACACTGCCAGCGTAACGCTCAGAGTAAACTGTAAAGTGGTTAAAACAGAGTAAGCTTCTTTTGTATCTACAGTATAAGGAATTGAATTTGCTTGTCCATGGGTTACTTGGGGTTCCTCACAGAAAATGGAGATCTCCATGGACAGGTTCATTGTGGGTTGCCCTGGGCCCTTTCAGTCCTTTTTATCAGAGTGGGAAGTGAGGGTTTTGGCTGGTGTAGCCCTTCTCTGGGAGCAGGGACAGTCAATTCTCCAGTGCCATGAGTTGGGCACATCAGCTGCCAGACACATGGAGCAGAGCCCAGGCAGCAGCTTGATACAGTCAGGTGCCTCAGGGTCCAGTCTTCTTGCATTTAGAGCAGTGTCGTGACCCGCGGAGGCTCCGACCAGCAGAGCTCCCAGGGGCAGGAACGCGTAGCCCGAGAGACAGTATGGGGATGAAGAAAAACACATACGCAGTTTGAAGGCGAGGGCGAGAGAGAGAGAGTTTATTGAGGAAGTGCCAAGGCTTATATCTCTTTGAGGGAAGCAGTGGGAGGGTCTAATGGGTGACGTAGGATCAGGATGGGCAGAGGGAGCGCATGCTCAGACGCGAAGCTGGGTCATTTGTGGCTCTCTACAGAGCAGGGACTCTTTCCTTGGCCTTGGGTTTTCCTTTAGGCAACTGGGGTGTGTTTAAAGCATTGCCAACTGTGACAGCCATAATTTTGGCCATTTTTTCTCAGCTCTTCTCTTTTCATCCTTATCTAGATCCCAATTGTTGGACACAGAAAAGGCCATGTCCAGGAATTGGGTCATCAGGGTCTGAGGGCCCATTTGAAGTTTTTGTAATTTGTGCCAAATACCTGGGGCTGCATGACTAGTGAAATGCTGTCCCATCAGTACCTGTCTCTCCTTGGAAGATAGATCTAGGTTTGTATATTTACAGAAAACGTCTACTAATCAGTTATGGAAGACAGCTGGATTTTCCTCTTTGCCCTGTGTACCTCTCACCCTTTCATAATTAACAGGTTTCTTGATGCATCTTTTTATTCCCATGATAAGAGCAGTTATCATTTTTAGACCTAATTTCTAGTCTATTGTTAGTGTTATAGTCCCAGTTTGGGTTGGGTTAACAACTTCTCCGGGGTGATTTCCTTCTCTTGATGTAGCATATCGTCCATCTGCATGTCTCCTGTCCTCTACAAGGATTGTTTTTCATCTGGGGTACTGCAAATGGACAAGATAAATAGGGCATCTCACCACAGTAGGTCAAAAGCAAGGGTCAAAGTTTGAAAGCCATCTGCAAATATACCAGGATCTTCTGAAAATTGGACTAACCATTCTTTGCACTGTTGGGGGACTGAAAAAGGAGCCTGGACTCGCATAGTCCCTTCTCTGCCTGGAACCTCTCATAGGGGCAGGATGAGATGTGAGTTAGAAGAAGAAGCTCCACTCAGAGTAAGTCCTGTGGGGCTTAGAGCTGTCTGGGGAACATGAGAGGCGGCTGGGGAATACTGGGACTCTCTGGAGTGCTGGCCTCTGATGGAGTTCTTGAGTCACTCGAAGAAAATGGGAGTGATCTACTGGCCTGAGGATTATAAGGAAGAGGTCAGGGAGACCACCCAGTATGGTTGTTTCCATTAAACAGATGGGAGAGACCCATATCCCCCTGAGAGACAGGTGGAGGGTCTGAGGACAGGATCATCAGTATCAGTTCCTTAGGGGCCTCTTTAAATACCGTAGTTCTTGGGCCTTTGATAGAAAGCTGTAAAAGCCTGAATATAATGGGTTTTACGCCACTTTCCTTGCTTTTTGCGAAAAAGATCTAACTGAAGAATAGTATCATTATTTATTTATTTATTTATTTAGTATCATAATTTATTTTTTTTATTTTTTATTTTTTTTTGTGGGTACCGGGGGGTCGACCTCAGGACCTTGTGCGCCAGCAGGCGCCCATGCCACTGAGCGATATCACCAGCCCCTTTTTTCATATGTGGGATCCGGGAGTCGAACTCGGGCCCTCACGCTTGCCAGGCAGGCGCTTACGCTGCTGAGCCATCTCACCGGCCCTAGTATCATAATTTAGACTGCCATTTTTTTACACATTTCTCACCATTTCTTACCTTATAGTGCACCCAAACAGTATTGCAATAGAAGACAAGTTGTTCTTTGTTCAGATTGTTAGGGTCAAATTGTTCCCATTTTTTAAGGATACAGCCTAATGGCAAGGTTGCTGGGATCTGCAGTGTGATTCCCATGGTGCGTCATGGGGCCTCCTGACTGGCTTTGCCAAAAATGTTATGGGATTCTGGGGTACTGTAGACTCCTTCTAGAGACTCTTTCCAGGTTCCTGTTGCCCTCAACAAAGAATTGGTCAAGATGAGTGCAAAAGGTAGTGAGGTTTTAGGTTTATTAAAGATAGGAAAAGAAATATGCTCTGCTCAGTGAGTGTGGACCAATTAAAGTAGGGAAAGAAGTACAGTCTGGAGGGTAAGACCAGCCACTGAAGAAGCTTAGTGGTCCATTTGGCTGTATTCTTAATTCATTGTTAATTTAGGCAAAGAAACTACATTTTTCAACATGATTAATGTGATTATTAGAATATGTCTACAAATTCTAACTTAACAGCTGTACTTTGAACTTTAAGAGAGAATATTTATACTTGATAGTATTCTTGATTTGTATAAAGGTGCTAAATAATGGGACTGAGAACAGGAGTAATCAAGATAGTGTTTTCTTTTCTTTTTTTAATATGCGGGTACTGGAAGTTGAACTCAGGACCTCGCGCTTGCCAGGCAGGCGCTTATGCTGCTGAGCTATCTCACCGGCCCGTGTTTTCTTTTTAAAAAATCTCATTTTGTAGGACTCAAAAATAATAAATACAATGTTCATTCCAGTCTAGAAATTGTGATATGGTTCTGTTTATTTTTTTTTTTTAATTGCGGTAAAATACTCATAACACAGAAGCTACTATTTTTTTTTTTTTTTTTAGAAGCCACTATTTATTTGTTTTTGTTTTTGGTACTGGCAGTTGAACTCACGACCTCGTGCTTGCCAGGCAGGTGCTGTGCCACTGAGCTATATCCCCAGTCCTAGAAGCCACTATTTAAACCATTTGTAGTATACAGCTCAATGACAGTCACTACATTCATGTTGTGAGACCATCATCACCGTCTATCTCCAGAACTTTTTTATCTTTGTAAACTGAAACTCTGTACCCATTAAGCAATAACTTTCCATTCCCCCTCTTCCCCGCCCAGGCAAATATCATTCTTTCTATCCCTTGATTTTGACTATTCTGGATATCTCACATACATAGAATCATATGTTTGTCCTTTTATGCCTGGCTGATTTCATTTAGCATAACATTTTGAAGGTTCATCGATCTTGTACCATGTGTCAGAATTTCATTTTAAAGGCTGAATGATATTCCAATGTATGTATATATTATATTTTGTTTATCTATTGATGGATACTTGGGTTGTTTCCATCTTTTGGCTACTGTGAATAATGTTGTCATGAAATTGGTGTACATAAATCTGTTTGAGTCCCTGTTTTTAATTTTTCTTTTTGGCGAGGGGTATATACCCAGGAGTGGGATTTTGCTGCATTATATGATCGGTCATTCTGTTTGCTTTTTTTTGAATAAGTTTTTGAGATACTTTTCTGTTTTTTCATATTATAGGTATATTTTATTTACTTATTGCTGGAAATTGAAATCAGAGCAAAGTGGATGCTAAGCACACACTACCAGTGAAGAGCAGCCTAGCCCAAAAGTGCATTTTATTTATTTAAGAGATGAGATCTTGCTGTGTTGTCTCAAACTCCTGGGTTCAAGCCATCCTCCTGCCTTAGCTGCTTTTTCTTTTTTCGTGGTGGGGTGGTGATGATACTTGGGATCTCACCCGGGGGTGCTCTGCCACCCTTTTTTAGTTTGAGATTATGTCTCACTAAGTTGTCCAGGCTGGCCTTGAACTTGCAGTATGCTTACTTTAGCCTCTTGAGTTGCTGGGATTACTGTTGTATGTCACACCCCCAGCCCCATAAGGTGTCTAAAAATTTTTTTCGTGCTGAGGTCTTGCACATGCTAAGCAAGCACTCTATCACTGAACTACATCTCTAGTCCTCTGTAGGTGTGGGGTTTTTTTTGTTGTTTGTTTGTTTGTTTTGTCTTTTTGAGACAGGGTTTCACTATGCAGTTCAGGCTGGTCTTGAATTCACTTTGTAGCCCAGGCTGTCCTTGAACTCACAGCAATCCTCCTGCCTCAGCCTCCCGAATGCTGGGATTACAGGCATGTGCCACCACACTCGGCTATAGGTGTACTTTAAATCAATAGTTATAGACCTGCCTCATAATATTTAATGACCTATAGGATCTCATTGTATGGATATTCCATGGTTAATTTGTGGATGTATCCATTGCTGACAATTTTTGCTATTATAAAACTGTGATTTATTTGTTCATCAAATATTTTTTGAATACCTTCTCTATGTCAGGGATATGTTATACATACATATTTGCACTCCTATTTAAGTTTAAATTTTTTTTTTTTTTTTTTTTTTGTGGGTACCGGGGGTCGACCTCAGGGCCTCGCACGCCAGCAGGCGCCCGTGCCGCTGAGTGATATCACCGGCCCCTTTTTTCGTATGTGGGTCCCAGGAGTCTAACTCAGGCCCTCGCGCTTGCCAGGCAGGCGCTTATGCCACTGAGCCATCTTACCGGCCCTTAAGTTTAAATTTTCTAAAAATTGGGTCAAAGGATGAGCATATTTTGAAGTGTGATTATTTTCCTGAAAGCTTGTGTACTGATAAATGATTATTGGATATAGTGAATAATAGTGAATAGGAGTGTCAGATTCCCCGTACCTTATACAATGCTAGGCATTATTGATCTTTCTAGTATTTATCAATTTGATATGATACTCATATTTCTTTGGTTATTCCTAATGACGTTGAACATCTTACACGTATGATTTTCTTTCATCAGTTGTGTGCTCATGCATTTCTGCCTGTCTTTTGAAAAAAGCTTTTGTAAGACCTACTTACACATGAAGGCTATTAAATCTATATCTTATATTTTAAATATTTTCCCAATTTATCATTTGTCTCTTAAGTTTCTTTGTAATGCCTTTTGCAGTGTAGACTTTTACATTTTTATAGTTAAATATGTTAATCTTTTGTGATTTCTATTTTGGATCCTTGTCCTAGTAGTCATGTCCCTACCCTGATTCCACATTTTTTTCCTTCATAAGATTAGAATTCTAGAAAATTTTTTTTAGAAGTAAAAATCTCAAGCCAGGTATAGTGGTGTATACCTGTAATGTCAGTATTCTGGGAGGCTGAGGCAGGAGGATCACAGTTTTAAGCCCAGACGAGGCAACTTAGTGAGACCTTGTTTCAAAATTAAAAATAAAAAAGGGCTGGACATACAGCAGTGCAGAAACCCTGGGTTCAGTCCCCAGCACTATCTCCCCCAACCCCCATAATAACTCCATATAAATTGATTACATCAAAATTTCAGACTGATCATTGTTATAAGTAGTCAGAGAAAATGAGGCATAGAAGATAAATGAGCAACCAAGACTTTATTTTAACCAGTTTTTTAAAATGAAAATCTTCATAGGTATTGGATTCTTCTAAATGAACATTTATCATAGACAACAAAACATATTTTAAGCTTACAGTAATTTGCTTTTTATGCTCTCTATGGGCTAGGGATATTATTTTATTGTTCCTTATTAATTTAGATATGTAAGGTAATGGTGGATGAGAGAATGAATTTGCTTGTTCTAAAAATTTCTTGCATAATTTCTTAATTAGAGGTTATTGAAGTAGATGTTACTTTAATTGGTATTTCCATATTAGCCACCTTTGCCTTTTATAGTCTAAATCATATTTCTCGGTCTCTTGTAATATTTGTTCTCTTCTGTATTCTCTTGCTATATATGGTCTCTAGTGCTTTTTGTCATACTTTTCCTTTTGTTTCTTTTACCTACTTCAGTTTGACACAGGTAAGAATTGAGGAAGCATTCACTTGTTTTGGTTTTGAACAAATTAATCATACCTTGTAATCTTTATGTACAGATTCTTTCTGGTATAGGACACATTTTGGGTTTCCTTCAGCTCCTGGTGCACACCTCAATGCAAGTGTACATATATGCATTGTACATATATGGATAATAGTGTACATATATGGAAGAAATGTTATTGTCATTTGATCTGATACTGTCATTTGAGTTGATATAGTATTGAAATAATATGATAAAAATGTTAGCTTTATGAACTTAATAGTGAGTCTGCCTTTTGATCCTGGGTCTATCATTTAAAGGAGCATATTTTTAATTTTATAAACTGAGGTGATCTCATATTACAGCTGGATAGAATTTTGCGAATGTAGGAGCCAAAGATTTAAGAGTTCAGGACTTTTAGGGATCATGTGGTTTCTGTTTTGTTCTCTCTATAAGTATTTGCCTGGTATTGTTTTAGTTTTGAGGGTTTATGAAATTTATGATCTTGTTTGGAAAGTCATGAACCTTTTTTTGAGAGAGCATCTTGCTATGTTGCCTAGGCTGGCCTCAAACTCGAGATCATCCTGCTTCGGTGTGTCCAGTGTTGGTAATAAAGGCATATGCCACCATGCCTTTATTGAAAGATTCTTTGCTTTATTTTGGTGGGTCTTAATATGCTCAAAAGAAAAATAATTTGGTTCCTTATATGCCAGATAGGAAATGAAGTATAAAGCACAGAGAGACTCTGGATGAGTAAACTAGATAGCTCCTCTCAAATTTTTCTGTGCGTTCAAATAGTCTTAAGATTTGTTAAAATGCTGATTCTCATTCAAGTACATCTAGGGTAGGATCTGAAATTCTGCATTTCTAATAAGCTAACAGGTGTTGCTGATGTTACTGTTTTCCGAGCCACACTTTGAGTAGCAAGGATGATTCAGTATATAATTAAGAGAAAATAAGCATATCCTATTATAAATTTGAGAAGAGTTGTTTGGAGCTAGCAGCACAGGCTTGGAATTGTGAGCTGCAGATCACACTTGACCTTGGTAAAATAAAATTATAAGATCTGTTAATGTTCATATGTTAAAAGGGATATTAAGAAAAGTAATCAACACCTATTTTTTGAATAGCATCCACAATTGAAGTTGGATGATGAATGGGTCTGAAACCTTTGAAAAGGTACTGGGGCTGACATGCTGAATCTTGGAGGGAAAGAGAAAAGGATCTTCAGGTATAATAAAAGTAAGTATCTAGTCAGATAATTAGAATTTGTAAGAGTTAAGTATTGACTAGGATGACTTAATTTGCAATTGGGAATGTTTCCTCCACTCTATACTTACTGTAATTGGCACAGTGATTCTAGTAAGAAAGTAAGAATTAGTGTGTTTTCTTTTTTGTGTGTGTGGGTACCGGGGGTCGACCTCAGGACCTCGTGCGCCAGCAGGCGCCCGTGCCGCTGAGCGATATCACTGGCCCTTTTTTCATATGTGGGTACCAGGAGTCGAACTCAAGACCTCGCACTTGCCAGGCATGCACTTATGCTGCTGAGCTATCTCACTGGCCCTTCTTCTTTTTTTAAACTAATTTTTTTATGAGCATATTCTGTGTGGAGGGTATGTCAGTAGTCTTCGTTTTCCAGGTCTGAATAAAGCTTAAATGTTGTGCTAAAGTTGCTCTTTTCTGAGCTGTTCCCCTAGTGGCAACTACCTAGAGTGTAAACAATCTGGGTATTGTTCCTTTATCTGCATAGAATTAGTAAAAGACTCTTAATCTTGGAGGTGGTATAAAATGTTATGGTGAATAGTGAACATTTATCCATAGAGGAAAATTTGGCAAGCCAGATCTTTGAATCAGCAGTCATTTATTTAGTTGGTGTTTCCAATTGTGTTTTTAGAAATTTAGTATTTTTCTTTTCCTTTTTGGTACTATTTTAGAAATAATTTTAATATTTCTTTAATATAACACCTGGCCTGCTCTAATCATAAGATACTGAGTAACACTCATAATTTATATCTCCTTGACTAGCATCATTGGCAAATTGGTTTCTTTGAAAATAGTTACAAAACAGTAAGGAGACTTCATTTATTGTGCCGTCATGGAGGCAGAAAGATGTGAAATGCACTCCTAGAAGATTCTGATATACAATCTTAAAACTTTAAATGTTGCTTTCATTATATTGACTACTTTGGTCAAATACATGTCAGGTGTGTTTTCTTGTAAAATAGTTTCTTATATTTGCTACATCTGTTGTTACTTCTGTTTTTGTTAGTGTTTAGTTTTTCTTTTACAACACAACTTTTAAAATTGAAAGTCAGACATCAAAAATATTAGTTAGTTCAAGAATCAGGCCAGTGAACAGATGAACTGAAACACATTGTTGGCTAAAAATACATTTTGCAAATTACATCTATTGGAAATGAAATCCAGCTGTTATTTTTTTTTTTTAAATGTCATTATATGAAAGTAGATGGGCTTGCAAAACAAGTTGTTAATGCCTCTCAGTTGTTAACTCATTTTTCCTTTAAGACCATATAAGCCTTTTCTGTATACTCTGAAAACTAAAGGTAGTAATACCTGGAATTAGAGTAAAACAAAAAAAATTACAGATAAATCTAATACCAGAATATTTAATACTTTAGGTTTTTTATTTTTACTTATTTATTTATTTATTTTGGTGGTGCTGGGGATTGAGCCTACGGTCCTGCATATACTAGGCAAGTGGTCTACCACTAAGCTACCTCCCCAGCCCCACACCGGCATATTTAAAGGTAAAACAGTAAAATTATGGTGTGACTTTTTCCTTCTCTGAGGTAGGAATTTGAACCTGAACTTTTTGTGTGCTAGGGAAGTGTTCTGCCACTAAGCTAAGGTGTGAATACTTAGTAGTATATCATCCATATTGAAGGATCTTTGAGGGCAAAGACTATATCATATATTTGTGTTTAGCACACCTAACTCTTTGTTCTGTGAAAAAAAATCTTTTGGAGCAAATGTTTCTAATTCTGATAAAATCTGATTTTTAAAAACAAAGTTATTTAGTTAAAAACTTCAAAAAAGAGGCACTTTATTTAGCATAAGGTAGCTTGATTTATTTCATATTTTTTAATCTCAGCTCCACCATGTAGTAGTTTTATGGTCTTGGGAAGTAGTTGGTTTTTCTGTGCCTTAGTTTTCCTAGTTGTAATTGAGAATAGTAATGCAGTAGTCCATTTCATAAGGGACATTGCTAGGATTAAATGAGGTAATCTACAGAAAGTGCTTAGAAGAGATTTTGGCAAGTAACTACAGAAGATGTTAGTTGCTGCTAGTCATATTCAGGAGTAATACTGTTGCATTATCAATGGTGGATTTTTTTGCTTTTTAAAATAGGCATGTGTGCATTCAGATTCTAATATATGTGTGGCTACTTAAAATATATACTAAAATTTAGTTTTGAAGAAAAATCCTAAGAATTTTCATTTTCAGCTACTGTAACCTTAATTCTATAAAAATAGAGAAGCCATTCATTAATTTCTTCAGTCCTTTTTCTCTTTTTTTTTTTTTTTTTTTGTGGGTACCGGGGGTCGACCTCAGGACCTCGCGCGCCAGCAGGCGCCCGTGCTGCTGATTGATATCACTGGCCCTTTTTTCGTATGTGGGTTCCTGTAGTTGAACTCGGGCCCTCACGCTTGCCAGGCAGGCGCTTACACTGCTAAGCCATCTCACCGGCCCTTCAGTCCTTTTTCTAATAAACAATTGATACATGAAATTTATTAGACATTGAATAGGTGCTAGGAATATAAAATGGACCAAACTTGGTTCTGACCTTTAAGCTGCTTAGAAGCTAGTGGAGAAAGGCACTCCCGAGTTTTACAGTGTTTTAAATAAATATTTGTTACTAAAACTCCCTTGGCACTAGATTATTATTAAAATGGTAAATTTTTTTGTTGTTTTAGTTTAGGTCTCACTTTGTTGCCCAGGCTGGCCTTGAACTCCTGGGTGCAAGCCTTCTGCTTCCACCTGCTGATTAGCTAGGACTATAGGCACATGCCACTGTGCCTGGTATAATGATAAAATTCATTTGAGGCAGTGCCCGCTATGTAATCCAGGCTGGCTTTGAACTTGCTATGTAGCCCAGGCTGACTTGGAATTGTGATCCTCCTGCCTCAGTGCTTCTAGGTGTGCTGGCTGTTACGTGAAATGATAGATTTTTGATGTGTCTTCTATGAGGAGTTCAAATTGAATTTCTTGAGGGACTATCCTTGTATTTTTAGCATCTTGTCAATTTACCATAACTCTGTGATACAGTATGTGTAGTCACTATTGTTTTGCAAATAAGGGAATCGGGATTCAAAGAGGTTAGGTAACTCCTGCAGCTACAAAACTAACTCCAAAATCCTATTAAAATTTTATGCTTTTTGGGCCGGTGAGATAACTCAGCGGCATAAGCGCCTGCCTGGCAAGCACGAGGACCTGAGTTTGACTCCCAGTACCCACATATGAAGAAAGGGCCAGTGATATCGCTCAGTGGCATGGACGCCTGCTGGCGCATGAGGTCCTGAGTTTGACCCCCGGTACCCACAAAAAAAAAAAAAAATGTTTTTGAGACACTAAGGAGCAAACCCAGAGCCCCACACCTACTAGTGCTGTACCACTGAGCTGTGCCCTCAGGCTCCTACTACATTTTAAGTCACATCACCATTCTTCCCATTATGGCAGAAGTTTCATAATCTCTAATATGAGACCTAACCTATATATTACATTGGAGGTTTATGTGTCTGTTTTCCTTTTGATGGGGAGGTTTTTACTTTTGCTTTTTAGACCAGGACTAATCTTATTTATTCCCCCAACCTCCAGCAACTAGTCCCTGTCACATATTAAGTACCTAATAACTATTAGTTGAATAGTGTGAAATGTTAGAAGTAGAAAGAATTTTAGAGCTCATGTAAATCAGATAGACACTAGAATCTTAAGAATTTAGGTTACTTATATAATCTTATTTTGACACTATTAACAAACTTCTTACATCTTATTAAAAGGCAATTGTAACCTCAAACAAGTAGAAAGGCCAATCTCATAGTAAGTGCAGTTGGTAACTTTATACATATTATTTTGTCCTGATTGGCACCTGTACAGGGATTGGATTTCAGGAAACACTATCTAATTCAGTGCTCTCCTTTTATAGATGATAAAATTGAGCTCACCTGAGTTCATAGCAAGGCAGAAATATAACTGAATTTGGAACCCTGGTCTTCTGCCTCTCAGCTCAAAATTTTGATTCTGCCCTCTCAATCTTTGTCACATGATTGGATTTAGGAGGAAAGAACTTGTATAG
The DNA here is from genome assembly GCA_028451465.1 of Erethizon dorsatum. Classification (NCBI taxonomy): domain Eukaryota; kingdom Metazoa; phylum Chordata; class Mammalia; order Rodentia; family Erethizontidae; genus Erethizon; species Erethizon dorsatum. The sequence continues at coordinate 105,345,371 of CM051828.1, read as the reverse complement.
CTGGGACCATAATCCACATTGTCCAACTCCATTTTTAATGAAACCTGTGTATTCTGTGTATCTTAACAGACTCCATCAATCCCCATTCAGTTATAGAAGCAGAATTATGTGTTTGAAATTGAAAGGAAGTGTTTGTATTTAGGATTTCCTTTCCTTGAAAATTTCAGATTTGGGGCTTAAGCAACTTCTTCCAAAGAAGAGTACCAGTGGAGCTGCTGTTGCAACCCAAGATCTTGATTCATATCTGTAGACTGGAATATTGGTGGGGCAGCAATCCTCAGACACCTCACTTAGGATAGGTAAGTGAAAGAGACAGTTGAGGATAAGAAAAGTAGATTGTGGGCCGGTGAGATGGCTCAGCGGCTTAAGCGCCTGCCTTGCAAGCGCGAAGGCCGGAGTTCGACTCCTGGAACCCACATACGAAAAAGGGGCCGGTGATATCGCTCAGTGGCACGGGTGCCTGTTGGCGCGCGAGGTCCTGAGGTCGTCCCCCCGGTACCCACACACACAAAAAAAAAAAAAAAAAAAAAAAAAAAAAAGAAAAGTAGATTGTTAGTTTTTCCTGTTTTTACTTGGATAAAAAATAGTTGACTACCTTTAAAAATTTAATGCTTTATCTTGGTAAAAATAAAACATTTGTAATCTTGAGTGGGGTAAAGCATTTTCTTGATGTAAAATATGTGTCAAAATGTAAGTAAATTTTTTTCTTTTAGTGCATGTCCAAGCTGTTATTATGAACTTGTGTTATTGTTTCATAACAAACTATTCCAAGTTCAGTGGCTTAAAACATAATCATTGCCAGGCACACACCTGTAATTCCAGCATTCAGGAGACCGAGGCAAGAGGATCAAAAAGTTGGAGTTCAAGGCCAGTGAAGGTTACATAGGGAGTTTCAGGCCAGCCTAATTATAAAGGGAGAACCTAACTAAAAACAAAACAAAACAAACGTGTTTACTCTGCTTGTGTGTGTTCAGTTTGGTCAAGGCTCTTGGTGAGAATGCTGTCTCTGTATTAACATGTGGCATGAGGTGGGATGGCTGGATAGGCGCGGATGACTCAGTGGCTGAGAACTGGAATCATTTGAAGGCTTGTTCACTCACATTTCTGGTGGTTAATTCTGGCTGTTGGCAGGACCTCAGCCTGGGCTGCTGGCCAGAACACCTACAGGACATCTCTGCTTGCGGCTGCTTGGCTTCTTCACAGCATGGTGGCTGGGTGCCAAGACAGCATCCCAACAAAGGAAGACAAAGGTGCACAGCATATTGGACTTAGCTTTGGAAGTCACATGATGTTACTTTGTTCTATTGGTTGAAGTAGTTAAAAAGGTTTATCCAGGTTTGGATAAGCCCCTACCACTTGAAGCAAGAAATATCAACATCACATGTGAGATGGAATGTACTGTAGCCAGGCATCTTTGGAAAATATAATCTGTCACAGTTTGTATTACTTTTAAGATAAAGAATATTAAAAATGTGTAATATATGAAAAGAGGAATATTTGCAGGAAACTATGGTGTGCAAGTCCAAAAATGAATTTGTCTTCTTCTCTAGTACAGTATGATTTTTAAAATGAGATGCTGCAAAGGAGAGTGCCCAAGAGTTGCCCACCAACAAAGGTGGAGAGACAGGGGAGTCAGATGGGATGACCTCTGCTCCCGCGGTCCTGGGGACCACAGACACAGATGCGATCCCGGAGGAGACTGATGGAGACGGAGGTGCGGACTTGACAGAAGCCATAGCAGAGGAAGGCGAGCTCAAGAGTTAAGATGTCTCAGATTTAACACCAGGTGAGAGAGAAGACACATCACTACACTTGCTCCTGCAGCCAAAAGACTGAAAATAAAGGCCAAAGGAAAGAGAAAAAGCAGAAAGTGGATGAAGATGAGACTCAGAAGATGCACATCCTGGTTTCTTTTTCGGAGGAGCAGCTGAACTGCTGTGAAATGTATCACAGGTCAGCTTTTCCTAAGGCAGCCATTAAAAGGCTGATCCACTCCATCACTAGCACCTCTGTGTCCCAGAATGTCATCATTGCCATGTCCAGTATATCCAAGGTTTTCTCTGGGGAGGTGGTAGAAGCAGCACTGGATGTGTGTGAGAAGTGGGGAGAAACGCCACCACTACAACCCAAACATATGAGGGAGGCTGTTCAAAGGCTAAAGTCAAAGGGGCAAATCCCCTACTTGAAGCACAAAAAAATCACTTTCTAGACTGAAGCCCCATAAGGCCTACTACTGACAAGGAATTCTGGTTCTGGATTCCCTGTTCCATGATACTTTCTGCACTGGTGCTTCAGCATCGTAGTCCTCCAGGGATTCCATGATGTTTTTAATGCCACGCTTAGAAGCCATGCAACCTGTTTCACTTTGGGACCTTGTAGGCCATTTTGAGATACTCAGTTGTCTCTGGCTAGCTGGAAGAAAGGAGCATGGACCTTCAGCATCTTCTGGGCAGGGGTGTTGCTTTGGAGAGAAAATCTTTCCAAGAGAACTTTCACATTGAAGCCTAAAGTACCAAGACTTAGGTTGTTTCTTGCATTCTGCTTTTAAGTAGATGAAATCACCAGAAACTTTTGACTTGTATTCTACCAAGAAGTATGTGGTGATAACAGCAGTAGTGGAATAATCTGTGCCTGCTAACATTTAAGATTCTCCTGTGGATTTTGGTGACTGATCATCAGACTTTTCCAACTTGTAATCTTTTTATTATTATTATATTTTTTTGTGGGTATCGGGGATCAAACTCAGGACCTCGCGCACCAGCAGGCGCCTGTGCTGCTGAGCGATATCACCGGCCCTTTTTTCGTATGTGGGTACCGGGAGTTGAACTCAGGACCTCGCTCTTGCCAGGCAGGCACTTATGCCACTGAGCTATCTCACCGGCCCCGCTTGTAATCATTTTGTGTCTAACTGGTTGGAATGGGGAGAATTTCATCATTCTTTTTTGGTGTCCAAATAAAACTAACTTTGGCTTTTTTGTAAAATAAAAATTAAAAAATACATAACATAAGATGCTTAAATAGAAAAGAAATTGATTTTGAATTCTATTTTGTGTCAACAAAGCAGTTTATTGCTGTAATCAAACACAGATAAAAGGGCCGGTGAGATAGCTCAGCGGCGTAAGCACCTACCTGGTAAGCACGAGGTCCTGAGTTTGACTCCCGGTAGCCACATTAAAAATAAATAAATAAAAGTTTAAGAATAAAGGGGCTGATACTTCCAAAATTGTTATACAGATTTAATGCAATTCCAATCAAAATTCCAACAGCATATCTCACAGAATTAGAGAAAACAATCCTAAAATTCATTTGGAATCAGAAGAGACCTAGAATAGCAAAGGCAATTCTGGGCAACAAAGGCAAGGCAGGGGGCATCACAATCCCCGACTTGAAATTATACTATAAAGCTACTGTGATAAAAACAGTGTGGTACTGGCAAAAAAACAGACCTGAAGATCAATGGAACAGATTAGAAGATGCTGAAACAACCCCAGACATACTAAGCCACCTTATCTTTGACAAAGGTGCCAAACACATTCGCTGGAAGAAAGATAGCCTCTTTAATAAATGGTGCTGGAAAAACTGGCTCTACATATGCCGAAGATTAAAACTAGATCCATATCTTTCACCATGCACTAAACTAAATTCAAAATGGATCAGAGATCTAAATATTAAAACAGAAACATTAAATCTGCTGGAAGGTAGGATAGGTAAAACCCTTGGAGACATTGGTGTAGGCAAAGACTTTATGAATAAAAACTCAACCGCACGGGAACTATCCCAAAGAATCAATAACTGGGATCTCATCTTATTAAAAAGCTTTTGCACAGCAAGAGAAACCACCAACAGAGTGAAGAGACAACCCACAATGTGGGAAAAAATGTTTGCCAGCTGTTCCTCAGACAAAGGATTACTATCGAGAACATATAAAGAACTCAAAAAAATCAGACCTCCCAAATTTAAAGACCCACTCCACAAATGGGCATCTGAGATGAATACACATTTCTCAGATGAAGAAATACTAATGGCAAATAAATATACAAAAAAATGTGCAACATCACTAGTCATTCGAGAGATGCAAATTAAAACAACACTGAGATACCATCTCACCCCAGAAAGAATGGCTACTATTAAGAAATCAACTAATAACAAATGCTGGAGGGGCTGTGGGGAAAAAGGAACCCTTCTTCACTGTTGGTGGGAGTGTCGACTGGTACAGCCACTGTGGAAGTCAGTGTGGAGATTCCTCAGAAAACTAGGGTTGGAGGTCCCATTTGACCCAGCTATTCCCCTTCTGGACATCTTCCCAGAAGAATTAAAAACATCGTACCACAGCGATATATGTGCACCCATGTTTATAGCAGCACAATTTGTAATAGCCAGATCTTGGAAACAACCCAAATGCCCATCAACTGAGGAATGGATAAGAAAGATGTGGTATTTTTATACAATGGAGTACTATTCAGCCATAAAGAAGGATAAACTGGAGACTTTTATAGGTAAATGGATGCAACTCGAGAAAATACTCATAAGTGAAATAAACCAGAAGCACATGTGTAAGCATCGTATTATCTCTCTAGTATGAGAAACTGAAAGAGTAAATAAGATCCAAAATGTACAATAGACATGGTGAATCAAAAAGAAACTGGTCAAAAGGAAAGAGAGACTGGAATAGAGAAAAGAAAGAAGGGAAAGGGAAAAAAATTGTATATATATATATATATAAGATGGTTAAGATAGATACACTACCATTTTTACTTAGTTCATTGAAGAGTAAGGTTTGTGCCAATAATGTTTGGACAATTGAATGCTAATGTCTGGTGTCCTGAATAACTAACTTAAAGATAGTAATACGTAATGTATTAACCATTGTTACCCTCCTATTATGTTGTTTTGAAAATTTGTTCTTCTTTTGATTTGTTTTGTTTTTTTTCCTTCTCTTTAAAAAAAAAAAAAAAAAAAAAAGAATAAAGGGGCTGGTGAGATGGCTCAGCGGCATAAGCACCTGCCTGGCAAGCGTGAGGGCCTGAGTTTGACTCCCGGTACCCACATACAAAAAAAGGGCCGGTGATATCACTCAGCGGCATGGGCGCCTGCTGGCACGCGAGGTCCTGAGGTCGACCCCCGGTACCCACAAAAAAAAAAAAAAAAGATTTGTAGCTTGAGGTTTTTTTTTTTTTGTATTGTTTTGTTTTGAGAATATACTAGTTATTTTAAAGTCTACCTTTTTACCCTTGCTTTAATAATTTGAGATTTATTTGGGGAATTGGTTTCCAATAAAAATTTGAGAAACTGTTGCCGGCCATTGTTTAGTTTATCTGACCTTGTTTCTTTTTTTGTTTGTTTGTTTGTAGTGTATGCTGGCATTGAACTTGAGGTGATCCTCCTGCCCTCAGCCTCCTAAGTGCTGGGATTCTGGGTGTGCACCACCATACTCGGCTTCTTGCTTCTTTTTTTTTTTTTTTTTTTTAAGAGCAGAATATATTTATTGAAGGGGCCGGTGAGATGGCTCAGCGGCGTAAGTGCCTGCCTGGCAAGCGCGAGGGCCCGAGTTCGACTCCCAGAACCCACATACGAAAAAAGGGCCGGTGATACTGCTCAGCGACATGGGCGCCTGCTGGCGCGCGAGGTCCTCAGGTCGACCCCCGGTATCCACACACAAAAAAAAAAAGAATATATTTATTGGAGAAAGAATGCTGCTGTGTGAGAGACAGAAGAGGTCCCAAGCAGGTTGCCCCGCCTTTTTTTTTTTTTTAAAAAGAAAAAAAATTTTCAAAACAAGACTATAGGAGGGTAACAGTGGTTAATACATTGCGTATTGCTATCTCCAAACTAGTTACTCAGAGTACAAGATATTGGCATTTAATTGTCAAAACAATATTAGCACAAACCTTTCTTTTCAATGAACTAAGAGAAATTAGTAGTATAATTATCTTAACTGTCATATATATAAATATATATATTATATAAATATAAATATAAATATAAATTTTTCTTTTAAGGAAAACTATAAAATCTTTTTTAGAATTATATAATCTTACCTGCTAAACTTCTGGAAAATGAACAAGTTTTCAGTGGAACAGGAAAACTTCTACAGTTGTAGAATATTTGGTTGTCTTATTGATCACATTTACCATTTATATAAATTGCCTGTAAAAGGTTTCAATATAGCTAATATTCAATTTTTGGATTTAATAGTATAATTTTTTAGATAATCCCCTAAGCATTACATGGGACTGTAGATCCATTCACAATAGCTGGGAAAGAGGTTGTAGAAAGCATCTAATCTCTTAGACCCAGAAAATTTCTTGCTGTCTGCTTTCTTATTCATAAGTGATTTAAGTCAGTGAGGCTAATTCAACTGAGTTGGTTCCACACTATTTCCCCACTATTGAAAGGTAGGTAGGTAATCATTCTACAGTAGAAAAATAACTGAACCAACTTTTTTTTTTTTTAAAGAGAAGGAAAAACAAAACAAATCAAAAAAGAACAAATTTTCAAAACGACATAATAGGAGGGTAACAATGGTTAATGCGTTACGTATTGTTAAGTTAGTTATTCATGAACCAACTATTGTGACAATAGAATCAGAAATTTGCTCTCAGCTGCAGATGATGTGATTTCTGTGAAACTGTATTTTTTAGTTCAGAAAGTAGAGTATTTGGGAAAGCTGTTTTCTTCTCTCCCTCTTTCCCCCTCTCTCCTTCCTTTTTAAGGTTGATATTCCATTGTGTGTATATACCAGATTTTGTTTATCCTTTGACGGACACTTGGGCTTCTTTTACCTTTTGGCTATTGTGAATAATGCTGCTGTAAAATACTGTATCTGAGTTCCTGCTTTCAGTTCTTTTGGACATATCACCAGAAATAGATTGGATCATCCAGTAATTCTGTTTTCAGTTTTTTTTCCCCCATAGTACTGGGGATTGAAGCCCAGAGAACCCTGAGTTACATCCCCAGCCCTTTTTATTTTTGTGGGGGTTAAGTTCTTGCTAAGTTGCTAGTCTGTTCTTTCACTTGTGGTCCTACTGCCTCAGCCTCCTGAATAGCTAAGATTGCAGGTGTAAACCACCGTGCCAGGCTATTTTCAAACATGAGGAACTGCCATACTGTTTTCCATAGGGAGCACACCATTCTATATTCACATCAGTGCACGAGGATTCCAATTCTCTACATCCTCAACACTTGTTATTTTCTGGTTTTATTATGTTTTGGAGCTGAGTATTGAACCTGGGGCCTCATTAAGTATGTGCTCTACCACCACGCTATACCTACAGTGCCTCCTGTTTTTTCCTTTCAATAGTGGCCATCCTAATGTGTATGAGGTGGCATTTCATCGTGGTTTTGGTTTGTATTCTCTAATGATTTGTGAAGTTGAGCATCTTTTCATGTGCTTGTTGGCTATTTGTATATCTTCTTTGGAGAAATGTCTATTCAAATCCATTGCCTATTTTTAAAATGTTATTTGTCTTGTGGTTGAGTAATAGGAGTTCTTTATATATTCTGATATTAACTTTTTCAGATACAAGATTTATACATATTTCCTTCTATCTCATAGGTTATATTTTTCACCTTCTTGAGTGTTCTTTAAATATACTTTTAAATTTTGATGTAGTGTGATTTATCTGTTTTCACTTTTGTTGCCTCTGGTTCTGGTATTGTATCTAAGGGATCTCCTCAAAACCAATATCAGAAAACTTTCCCCTTGTATTTTCTTTTAAAATTTGTATAGGGCCGGTGAGATAGCTCAGCGGCGTAAGTGCCTGCCTGGCAAGCACGAGGTTCCGAGTTCGACTCCCAGTACCCACATACAGAAAAATGGGCCGGTGATATTGCTCAGTGGCACGGGCGCCTGCTGGCACATGAGGTCCTGAGGTCGGCCCCTGGTACCCACACACACACACACACACAAATAATAATAATAAAATAAAATTTGTATAGTTCTAAGTCTTACATTTAAGTTTCTGATCCATTTTGAGTTTTTTTTTTTTTTTTTTTTTTTTTTTTTGTGAGTAATGGGGGTCGACCTCAGGACCTCGTGTGCCAGCAGGCGCCTGTGCCACTGAGCGATATCACCGGCCCTTTTTTCGTGTGTGGGTTCCGGGAGTCGAACTCGGGCCCTCGCGCTTGCCAAGGCAGGCGCTTACGCCGCTGAGCCATCTCACTGGCCCTTGAGTTAATTTTTGTATGTGGTAAAATTAGGTTAATTTTTTCATATGATGTAAAGGTGGATATTCAGTGGTGCCAGTTCTATTTGTTGATGAGAATATTCTTTTTCCTATAGAAAGATCTTAGCACTCTTACGAAAATCAATTGGCCGTATGTGTGTTTACTTCTTTCAGGTCTGTTCCACTGGTCTATACATCTGTCCTTATGCTGTACCATAATTTTGATTATTGTTGCTTTGTAGTATAAGTTTTGAAGTAAACAAAAGTCGTCCAACTTTATTCCATTTTAAGATTGTTTGGGACTCTTTCATATTCCATATGAATTTTAAGGTTAACTTTTCATTTCAGCAAAATAAACAAAACAAAAAATCCACTGGAATTTTGATAGGGACTGCATTGAATCTATAGATCACTTTGCGTAGTATCACCATTTTAAGTCATGCAGTTAGTGTCTTTCCTTTATTTAGGTCTTTAGTTTTTTTCAGCAATGCTTTGTAAATTTTCACTGTGTAATTGTTGTGCTTCCATGGTTAACTTTATTCTTAAGTATTTTGTTTTTTGCACCATATTGTAAATGATATTAATTTTTTCAGAATTTTTTATTGCTTGGTTATAGGCACACATTTTTTTGATGTCTGATCTTATTCTTAAATATTCTTATTTTTGAGTAGACTCAGAAGTAGCTCCCAGGGAGGACAGCTTGTGTCTCTTGGCAGCCTGTTCCTGGCATTTTTTTCTTCGGCTTCCTTCATTCTCTTGGCCAAAAGTTTAGGATATTCTTTTTTTTTTTTTTTTTTTTTGGTCATTTTGAGACAGGGTTTTGCTATGCAGTTCAGGCTGGCCTTGAACTCACTTTGTAGCTTAGGCTGGCCTTGAACAAGTTTAGGTATTCTGCAGCCTCTTCCTTATTTTTCTTAATGTACTATTTCTTCAGAGCAATACAAACAGTATTTGTGTTGTGGTTATGTGGAGTAACAAGATGCTGAATCTTGGCTCCTTTGTTCCTGGGTTTCTTACCTTCCATAAGGGCTTTTGAACAGTGTATTGGTGGACATCATCTTTAGAGAGATTAAAAAGTTGTGCATTCTCCCGTTCTTTTGGGCTCTAGGCAGTGAGGCACAATAGTATCAGTCCACCAAGAATGTCCTTCTGTTCTTCTTCTTCTTTTTTTTTTTTTTTTTCCCATGTAGTACTGGGGAGTCAAACTCAGGAGAACTCTATTACTGAGCTCTACATTCTTGGCCCTTCTCAAATCATTTCTTTATTTTAAAAATTGATTGATTGGTTGATTTTTGTGGTACTGGGGATGGGACCCAGGGTCTTTGCAATGAGCTGTATCCCAAGCCCTTTCCTTTTTTTCTTTTTTTCTTTTTTTGGAGACAGAGTTTGGCTAAGTCACTAAGAGTTGCCCAAGCTGAGCTCGAGCTTGCAATCCTTCTGCCTTAGCCTCCCAGAGTGCTGGGATTAGTCATGTGCCATCACACCTGGCTACTTTTCTCCTTTTAAAAGAATAACCAAATTGGCGACACTCAGCTTGGCATTCATAATACAACCCTGAGCAGATTCATGCTTTCTCTCTCCAGTTCTCCTGGGTCTGTAACAGGAATGCCCCTTACTCAGGAGGCACACCTGGTCATAGGTCAAGTTACCCTGCTCATGGGGCAGTTTTGTTGGTGGTTTTCACCACTGATTTGGACCACATAATACCTTTATTCTTCAGTATGTCAGAAGCAACATCTGTGGCCATACGTGTCACATAGAAAGTACGAAGTTTGTGTTCATGGTTCACTTCAATAAGTGTCTGGCAGCAAGTGGCAGAGAAGATACACAGCTTCATTTTGATGCAGCTGATTGCCTGTGAGGTGCCAGAAAAAAGAACCACAATTAGTTTTTGTATGTTGATCTTATGCCCTGCATATTTTGTTGTATTCATTTCTTAGCTCTAGGTATATGGGGGGATATGTGTGTTCTATCTGTGGGATCATGTCATCTGAGAATAAGTATAACTTCTGTTCCAGTGTGAGTTTCTTTTATTTATTTATTTTTTCTTATTGCTGTGGCTAGACCTTCTAGTACAATATTGAGTAGGATTCTTTTTTTTTTTTTTTGCCTTGGGGACTGACCCCAGGAACCCAGGGTCTTTTGCATACTAAACAATCACTTTACCACTGAGCTATATCTCTAGCCCAGGATGTTATTTTTTAGTGCTTATTATTATTATTTTTTTTTTTTGTGGGTACCGGGGGGTTGATAGTGCTTATTATTTTTAAATAGAGCTAGACTATTTTCTGCATTTTGCCAAGGAGGTCTTGTCTTTTGATACATATTATGACATTTCATGTTATATGATACACTTTCTTAATCAATTCCATAAGTTAGAAATTATGCATATTAAGCTCTATTATTTATAATGATAGTTGTTTTATGCTTTAAGATATTTGTGGAGATAACAAATTTATCTTGGTTTTAAACCTGATTCTAGGGTTCAAAATATGTTTTTTAAAAATGTTAGCTTCTAGTCAGGTGTGGTGTGGCTACCTGTAATCACTGCACTCTGGAGGCTGAGGCAGGAGGATTGTGTGAGTTTGAGGCAAGCCTGGGTGATATAGTGAGTTTAAGGCCAGGCTGAACTACTACATAGTGAAACCCTGTCTCAGGAAAGAAAAAAAAAAAAAAAAAAAAGAGCTTCTGGGAGAGCTTGGTTGTAGTCTAACTCCAAGTTATAGTTTTACAAATTGAACAGCGTGTATTAAAGGATCGATATTAAAAACTTCATGACATTGAGTCCTTGTGCTTGAGGGCACAGATTGTGTATTAATCGGGAAATATTAATATTAGATAGTGACCTAAGGGTAACAGAAACAGGCAAGGAAAATTACTAAGGTCTGATTGGAAGAAAGCCATACTGTCATCAATGGAGATATTTTGCAGAGATGTTTCTCTTTCATCTCGCTGTGGAAGAAAATGAAATCTCAAGAGAACTGATTAAGTTTACAGGAAAGGTAAATCTAAGAGCCTTTCTGATGATAGTGTAAGGAAATCACAGAACTACTTCTGTCCCCCCAGCTTGGATAGTTTAATCCTTGGAAAAGGGTAGCTTAGTGAGAATTTTGATTTCTTTGAATCTCTTACAAATTTTAAAACTGAATTAACACAGGAAAATCTAGTTCTGACTATGGTTAGAGGTAAATTAGAAAACTCTTAACTTATTTAAGCCTTACTAAAACCAATATTAGAATTAGCAGTGAGGCATGAGTTAAAAATTAAGTGCATTTTGATATTGATATTTTAAGAAATTGTATCCCATCCATTTGGACATGTTCAAAGCTGTGATGTAGCTCAGGTAGAATGCTTGCTTAGCAGAAGGCTCTGAATTCTAGTGAATTCAGAGCACTAGAAAAACAATCACAATCCGTTTGTGTATGTTAATACTAGTTAATATTTATTAAAAAATTCTGTTTCATAGAAAAACATAGTTGAACAAAACTGTGCTGTTTTGACTATTAATCCTTAAGAGAAACTTATTCATATAGAACTATACCTCTCTCCAGTAACTTATGGTTTTACCTTAAAATAAAGAAGAATAGAGGGTTGAACACCTTGCAAATTTGAGTCTATAAAGTGAGGACAGTGCTGTAGGAAGAAATTTCCTAGAGCTCAGGGAAAGGTTGGGGGAGGTTCCATGTCATTTCAGTTTTCAGAGCTCTGGCACTGCTTTTCAGATATGTCCCACATGTAGTTCTACTCAGTAGTCATTTGGAATTGGCGAGAGGCCTACCTGTTATCTGTCTTCAGAGTATTTATTGTGTTAATTAGTATCAGATCCATACCTACACAGGTTGAACCAATAATTAAAAAATGACTATGGGATCCTTTTCCTATGAACAAAGAGAAAATAAAAACACAAAAAACAATAGGAATTGGCCTGCTCATTTGGAAGTAGGGCTCCACTGAACAGAAAGGAAGGTTCTTTTCTCAGAATTTTTGCTCCTCAGACTTTCCCCAGGTGCTCCTGCTATTCTGCTGTCCCCACTACAGATGACTTGGGACTGGGGTGTGAAAGTATGGAGAGAAACAGTTAAAAAAAAATACTTAAGGGAGTTTCCATAATTTCTCTGAACTTTTAGGAGTTCCATTTTTGGACCTCAAGCCAGAGCTAGAGAGTTTCTTCTGTTTCTCTCTGTGTGCACCATGGTGCTCAGCAGGTTTTAGCTTGGTTGAATTCAGGCTGGAAGAGACTAATGGGAAAAAAATGGCAAACTCAGCTTATTTGGTGATGTTCCAGCATTCTGGGTCTCTTACTAGATCTACCTGTGATAATTACTTTTCAGAGTCTTCCAATAGCTATTTATGCATTCTGTCCCAGTTTTATAGTTTAGTGGAAAATAAAGGAAAGTATTTATTCCATCTTACCAAACTAGAAGTCTTCTCAATAAAAAAAAAAAAAATTGTATTTTAGCTTAATTTACTTTTAGTTTAGGTTTGAGACAGGGTCTCACTAGGTTTCCCAGGCTGGCCTTGAACTCACAGTCCTCCTCCCATAGTTTCTCAAGTTTTGGGATTACAGCCAGTGCCACCATACCCAGCTATTCCCAACTTTTTTGGTTTAACTATATTTTGAAATGATTTTAGATGCACAGGAAATTGTAAAGAGGACAGAAAAGTCCTACATGCCCTTTACCTGGCTCATATCACTATAGGGTAATACCCAAACTAGGAAATTAACGTTAACACCAGCTTTTTATTATGAAGCATGTTGACAGAATAGAATGTTGAATATCAATATTTCCCACTGATAATTCAGCAAGTTTTCATATTTTCCCATACTTTTCTTGATGCTGAGACAAAATACCTGAAACCCACAAGTTAGAGGAGGAAAGGTTTATTTCAGCTCAGTTTGTAGAGGTTTTAGTTCATAGTTGGCTGGCTCCAAGGAAGGTTTTTTTGACAGAAGGGCATTGCAGAGGAGAAATAGTTCATGGTGTGGCAGGCAGAAAGCAGCAAACAGGCGAGCTTGCGTTTCTCTTTTATCCCATCCAGGCAACAAGCCTTTTGGGTGGTGCCACCCACACCCAGGGTGGGGCTTCTGTCTTCATTAAATCCGCTCAGCCACACCCAGAACTATGCTAATTCCATCAGTGGACTAATTTAGTACCACGCTTCCTTAATCCCAGTATCATATTCTCTAGATCCAGCCAGCTCTGTAAAGCCCCACCTATGACCGCATGAGGCTTTTGGGGGGACACATCTAGATACAAGCCATAACACTTGCTTTTTTATGTATTCAGTATGTGTGTATTCTTTTATATGAACTACTTGAAAATTGAAGACATCATAATTCACCCTTAAATACCTAAGTATACATCTTCTGAGAAAAAAAAGATCATATTTTAATGAGCATTCATTTAGTAAATGCAAACTGTGGTTCTACATAACACCAATGACATCACAACTAAGAAAATTAATATAAGTTTTTTGGAGGGGCAGGAATGTTATTGTTACAGGGCATTTCTTTTGAAATATGTTAGACTTTGGAGGCTCACATTATTATTCAAAGATGTGTACCTCCTATTCATGTACTCAGTAATTATTGAGAATCTGGACTTCGATTATATATGCAATTCAGGAGCACAATGGGAGTTCCCCGATCCTATAGTCTGTTGACTCATTCTTCCCTCAGGCCTTATTAGGAGATTGTAACTTTGTCAGACTAATTTAAGACTAGTATGTGACTTCATTTTAAATTATTAGTCAGTAAATTACTTACTGTTAAGCATAGTTTCTGATACGGTGGTACATAATGGTTTCATCTAACTTTAAGCAGTTGAAAACTTGACTAGAAGGCTTAAAGAGAGGTTAGTTTTTCTTACGTAAGACTGGAAGTGTTACCAATTTCTGACCTTAAACTGGGTCCTTTTTTCATCTTGGAATTGCGGAACCAACTGTAAGATTGAGAACCAACTGATCAGCAAAGGAGACTTTATTCTTAGCCAAGAATAGGAGGAGTGGGAGATAAAACTCTCAAATCAGCTTCTTGCATTAGGGGCCAGGGGGTTATAGATATGAGTAAAAAAATGAAGTAGAGAGACAGGCTAATAAGGGGAGGAATAATCACGTCTTTTTCAGGAATTAGGGTGTCACCTCTTTCTGTTCCTTTTACATTTTTTGTTTTTATTTTTGGTGATTGACATGGTAGTTGTCAACTGTCAGGGTATTGAGTGTGTTATTTAGCATGCAACTGGAATTATAATGAGGTGCTATGGCATGTATGCTGCAGCAGGCTGTATAACTGAAAGCTCTAAATGTTCGCCAACACTAGGTTAGAGCCTGTCGTGTGGTCACTGTGGCAGCCATCTTGATACATCCCATTTTGGCTGGCCCACTTGAAGAGGAACTTCTAGTTTACAGGCACTCCGTCCTCAAAGATAAATAAGATTGGGGGAGGTAGAAATTTAGCTAGGCTAAGCAGGCAGTGAGATTGGAGCAGGGTAACAGCAGCAGGCAGTTGCTCATGTTGCTTCAGTGGCTCAACATTGTCAAGGCCTATAATTTTGTGATTTGCTTCATGTCCTGAGAAGGTGGATCCAGCATCAACCTACATTCAAAGACAAAGGCAAAAGGGTCTGTTCCAAGTAGAAGTTTTCCTATTACTTCCAGCAAGTCATTTCTAATGTCGTATGAGTGAAATTGGATCTTATGGTCACCTCTAGCAGTTTTTAGCCTTCTCTAGCAAGAAGGAAGAAGGAAAGATTTGGGAATGACTTTTTGGATAGCCAATTAATAGCTTCTGTTACCATTAATGATTGTATTCCTTTAACAACCTCTTTTTCTTCTTCTGTGGTAGAGACTTTGCACTGAGCTACATCTCGAGCCCTTTTTCTATTTTTTTTTTTTTTTGTATGTGTGTGTGTGTGTGCGTGTGTGTGGCTACCGGGGGTCGACCTCAGGACCTCACGCGCCAGCAGGTGCCCGTGCCACTGAGCGATATCACTGGCCCTCTTTTCGTATGTGGGAGTCGAACTTGGGCCCTCGCGCTTGTCAGGCAGGTGTGTACGCCGCTGAGCCATCTCACCAGCCCGCTTTTTCTATTTTTTGAGACCAGATATCACTAAGTTGCCCAGACTGGGCTCAAACTTGGAATTCTCCTTCCTCAGCCTTCATTTAACTTCTAAATTCCATTCATTTTACTTCTAGTATGATGCTCAGCATATAGGTGCTTTATAATTATATAATATTTTACCTGGGTGCTGTGGAAAAACAAAAGGATTAAAAGTAGTAGAAAGAATTTTTAGTTGTGAAGGTGAACTTTGGTAATGCAAGATGAAACTTGGCTTGAATTTTAGTACCTTGAGCAAATTACTGAATTTATGTTTCCATTTTCTCATCTGTGAGATGGGGTTCATAATATCTGACTTTTAGGGGTAATTATAAATGTGAGGGAGGTAATTCATATACAGTACCTAATACAGTATTTGCTACATTAATAGTACTACAATAGAAGATATAATTGTTTGGTAGGTGGATGTTGTGATAAAATGGAAGGGTATAGACTTTATAATGGACAGATGATTTGATTTCTAAGTCCACTGCACACTTGATATATGATCTTAGGCAAACATTTCTGACATAGTGTACTACTGTAGTTTTTATCAGGGTTGTTAGAGATTATACAAGGGTTGGTAAAAAAATATGGTATGTTTAAATTTTTACAGTAAAAGACACATTGCCATTAATCCCTCTCAAAATACTCTCTCTTCCTTTGAATACACTTATCCCATCATTGTTGTCACTCTGAAGCAGTTCTAGAAGTCCTCTTTCATGTCTTTACAAAGTACAATTAAAAAAAATATATGGTGAATGCTGTTGCCAAGTGCTATCCATTGGAAAGGCAGGCTTGTAAAAACATAATGGTATGTCCTTATCTACCTTATTTACAGGATCTGGCATTGTGCAATTCCTGGCTCTTCCCCAAACTCAAAATGACCATGAACATTTAAACATTTTGTTTAAACATTTTGAATCAATTTAGTACATCGTGGCAGCCATAACATTGCAACTGCCTTGAAAGCTTCTAGCAACAAATATTGCTATGAACATCCTCATTCATACCCCTGTTGACTTGTGCAAAGGTTTCTCTAGAACACACCAAAGAAAGGAATTGTTGGCTTGTGGTCTGTACACATTACCAAATTTCAGTGATTCCAGATTGTTTGCCAGAATGGTTGCCCAGGTTATGCTCCCACCAGCAATGTATTAGGGTTCCCATTTCCTTAAATATGCATCAACATTAACGGCACTTATCCATCTGTTTAGCTTTGCCAATATGATGCATATAAAGTAGAATTTTGTTTTAATTTGCATTTCTGTCATTGAGAATGAGCTTGGCATCTCTTTATTTACTTGCTAGTATTTGAGTTTCCCCTACATCTTAAAAACGGTATACATGTAATATATATTGGTTGTATTTTTGAAAATGAAAATAGGCAATTATAAAAAGATTATAGTACCCCAACAGATCATTGCTGTTAACATTTTTCTGGGTCTTTAAATATACACAACCTCATACATACACATAAATGTGTCTTTGTATATTAATGGGATCATATATATAATTTAATGACTTACATTTTTCATTTCTTAATTTATGGCCATCTCCCCATGTTTTTCTGTATTACCGTGTAATCTGTATATGGTTTATTTAATCTTCTGTTACAGGACATTTATACTATTTTTGGTTTTTCTCATTAACAGCACTTTGAACTATTAAGCCTACATTTTGGTGAGGCAAAAAGCTAAAGGGATTATGCTCATGCTGTTTTTGTGAAACTGGGTTTATTGGCAGTTGCAGGCTGTCTTGGGCTATTTTCTGCTTGGATTTTAGGGCAACTATTAACACCTCATTTTATAAAAAGATATCTCTAGCCTTTGATGTCCCAGGGCTAGAGTTCAAAGACTTCTCAATTAGCCCTAATATCCTTTTTTTTTTTTTTTTTTTTTTTTCCACTTTGGTAAGATTAGGTTGGCATGTAAGGATAAAATGAGAGTAGACTTGGACTTGTGCTTAAATATCACTGTCCCCTCTGATAGAGAGGCTTCTAAACCTCAACTGTAAAGAACCCTAATCTAAATCGATAATTTCATTTTATTTTTCAAAATATTAATAACCTTTTATTATAAAAGTAAGAATACTCATAAAGGAATTAAGAAAATATGTAAAACAATAATGAAAATTAAATCCACATGATCATTCTACTCAAAGATAACTGCTATTGCCATTTTGCCTTATATCCTTTTTTTTTTTTTTAAATGTGGGTACCAGGAGTCGAACTCAGGACCTCACGCTTGCCAGCAGGAGCTTATGCCGCTGAGCAATATCACCGGCCCTTTTTTTCCTTTATGTGGGTACCAGGAGTCGAACTCAGGACCTCGTGCTTGCCAGGCAGGTGTTTATGCCGCTGAGCTATCTCACTGGCCCCCTTATATCCTTTTATATGTTTTTCTTGGTGGTGTGCTTGAACTAGCTAGGACTGGCTTACCAAAGTCAACAGTTAGGGTTATGCAAACCCAAGTTGTTGGTAGCTTGATATTAGCCATCATGGGAGTAGTTATAGCATGCAAATTGGCAAATATTAAATTCAAGGCTTCCTTCTCCCTGCTGAATTCCTCTGGGTCAGTTTGTTAGTGTACTACTGCATGTATACTGTACATCATATCAATAAATATAAATCTATTTTATATTTAATGACATCACAGAAGTCTACCATATGTATAAGATGGTGGTTTCAGTTTGGTCCTTGAAGCAGAAGTATCTAATTGGTCTGATTTCTGTGTGACAAATTCCTAGATATGTATTCATTTTAAAGTCTTCAGATGCATTCTGCAAAACTCTAAAAAGGCTGTATCC